>JBBGZY010000892.1:0-2400000 GCA_037952925.1 Lithobates clamitans
AATTGCCATCATAGTCGTCTTTGCGAAGAATGGCCACCATCTCCACCATCTCTTTGAAACTCATATTAGAGGCCTTAAATCTAGGCCTCACAGATTTGGTTGACGTTCCAGACGTTCCAGCCTGCGGGCTGTCTCCACTACCTGAGGTCGTCAACATTTCAGGTGTCTCCGCCATTCTTTAACTCCACTACGCGCCGTAACAAAAAAGGGGCGGAGAACATGAGTTCATTTCGAACGTCAGGGGCGGGCGACGCAGGCGGAGTTTCACACATGCGTAGTGTATAAAGGAGGGCCTTTCGCGCGTGTCGTACGTACGTTCTGTGCGTCAAATTAGGGGGCGGAAAACATGAGTTCATTTCGAACGTCAGGGGCGGGCGACGCAGGCGGAGTTTCACACATGCGTAGTGTATAAAGGAGGGCCTTTCGCGCGTGTCGTACGTACGTTCTGTGCGTCAAATTAGGGGGCGGAGAACATGAGTTCATTTCGAACGTCAGGGGCGGGCGACGCAGGCGGAGTTTCACACATGCGTAGTGTATAAAGGAGGGCCTTTCGCGTGTGTCGTACGTACGTTCTGTGCGTAGGTGATAGTGGACCAGGACGTTCCAAAACGAAGGTAATTTGAGATATATATATTTTTTTGGGGGGGGTTTATGGTCATGACTTTGTAGCAAGCGGCCTATATGGCTTGATAGATTGATGAGGCCTACATAGGGAGAAGATGATGAGGGGTTAGCAGAAACATATAATAATTTTTTTTGGTCTTGTGACTTTCTCTTTTCCAGATATAATGAATCCCCTATTGAAGGATCCAGAGTTCCTTACTTCTTTTATTTCAAAGTATCGAGAGATGAGGAATTTGTGGGAGGTGAAACACCCTCAGTATTATAACAAGCATGTGAGGAAGTCAACGCTGGAGAGACTTCTGTCCTTTGTCCAGGAGACCATCCCGGGAGCAACAATGGAGACAGTGTACAAGAAAATTGGGGTCTTGAGGAACATGTATAAAAGGGAGCATAGGAAGATCCAGGAATCAAGGAGATCAGGAGCATCAGCAGATGATGTTTATGTACCCAGGCTGTGGTACTACAATCAACTCCGTTTTCTTGATGACCAGAATGAAGCCAGGGCATCACTTTCAACCCTTCCCTCCACCCTTCCCTCCACCCTTCCCTCCACCCCAGCAGAGGCTGATGAGGAGCAAGCTGGGTCTTCCATCCTGGATGAACCGGATATGACCATCTGGAGTCAGGTAAATTATTTTAACAAATATTTACTGTACTAATATTAATGATGTTAACTGGATGTTATAATTGTCTCAAATAATTTAGCACTCCAAATTGTGTATACATATCAAATGATAGTAGTGACTAAATATGTTTGGCACCTGCTTGAAATAATTAGGGTGTCTGATTAGACTCTTTTATTAAAGAGATGTATTCACATTGAATTTGCTAGTCATGAGAAGCAAACTGTGTGTCATTGATGAACCCAAAAAAAGAAACTAAAACTATTGTCCTTTTTTTATACACAGGATGAGTCCATCCAGGAGGAATGTGGGGAAAGTGGCAGGCAGGAGGAGACCGGGCCCATGGACAGCCTGGAGGAGGCCGGATTCACCATCATCCTGGAGGATGCTGGGCCCAGTGTCAGGCAGGAGGTGGCTGCTCCCAGTGAGGTGGCTGGGCCAAGTGAGGTGGCTGGGCCAAGTGAGGTGGCTGGGCCCAGTAGGAGCCTCACCCAATCCCAAGTGCCTCCCCTCCACCTTCCCAAAAAAAGGGCCAAGAAGGGGATGGTCACACAGGACGCGTCCCTGCGCCTCATGCAACAGGCCACCCGTTTTTTAACAAGCCCCCCCGAAGCGGAAGAAGCCTATGGCTGCTACTTAGCCAGCAGGCTTCTTCAGATGGATTGGGAGCAGCGCCTCATTTGTGAGCGCCTATTTGGGGAAACAATCCATAAGGGGCTGCAGGGCACGCTAACCAAAAACACCCAACTACATGAGGCAGCCCCCCCCCCTCCTCCTCCTCCTCCTCCTCCTCCTCCTCCTGCCACAACTGAAACACCAGAGCCACAGCCTCAAAAGAAGGCTACAGGGAAGGCTACAGGGAAGGCTGCAGGGAAGGCTGCAGGGAAGGCTGCAGGGCAGCGTGGAGGAAAGGCTGCAGGGAAGAGAAGAAAGTGATGACCTGGGTTCAGTCTGGTCTGACAGAAGACGCAGGCTGTTGTAGGACCACAGTCTGGGGACATCTAGATCATCTGCTGGTGCTGTTGATCTCTGGGATTCTTGGACCAGATTGTGCTCCCTCTTATATGGACTCCTCAAGATCCCAATTTTCTTGTACACCGACTTTTTCCAGCGTTGACTTCCTCTTTATTTTATTTTGACCATGAATAAATGGATCTTTTTTGAGTTTAGCAAAAGACTTTTATGTGTTTTCTTTTAAATCATTGATTTTACACACAATGTTAAATTAACAAGGGACAACAATCTCATTGAGTTTTAAAAAAACACACCAAAAATACATTACTAATGTTAAGAATGTTCAAGTGGTAAGTCTTGAAAAAAAAATATATACATAAACAAAAACGGTGCTTTGGGTTAACTTTATCTAAAAATTAAAAAATAATCACTAGAAAAAAAATAAAAAAGAATAATGGGTTCTTTGTGGTAACTTTACAAACATAAAAAAAAAAAAAAAAAAGGGAAAAAGTATTATTAGTATGGAAACATTGTTTATAAAAAGCATACTATATCATTCATGAGATCAAAGAGAAAAAGAATTCAGAAATCAGTTTGGGAGAACTCTGATTATGAACAGCAAAACACCTTCGTTCTTTAGAGCATTCGTAAAGAAGAAATAAAATGCGCTGCATTCAACGATCACAGATTTTGCAGCGTGATGAATGTGCTACCTACAATACAAACACTAGTTTTACTAGACCGAGTGCTTCCGTTTAGTTTTTGCTTATGAGCATGCGTCGTTTTTTGTCCGTAGGACTAGCATACAGACGAGCGGACTTCGGGGTCCGTCGTAGTTACGACGTAAAGATTTGAAGCATGTTTCAAATCTAAAGTACGTCGGATTTGAGGCTAAAAAAGTACGTTGAAAGTCCGAAGCAGCCCACACACGATCGGATTACCAGCCAGCTTTAGTCCGTCAGCGTCCGTTGGACTTTTGTAGACGAAAAGTCCGACCGTGTGTACGCGGCATTAGAGTTCCTACCTGTCCGCATTCTCTCCAACAAAGGTTTAAGTTAATTTTGAAAAATTTTGCAACTATGTATGGGGTGAAATACCATTGTATGCCACGTACACATGACCAAACTTTCCGGCAGAAAAGGTCCGATGGAATCATTCCATCGGAAAATTCTGACGACCTAGAAATAGAACATGTTTCAAATCTTTCCGATGGAATCAGTTCCTAAGGGGAAAACCGCTTGTCTGTATGCTGTTCCGATGGACCAAAAACGACGCAAGGGCAACTATTGGCTACTGGCTATTGAACTTCCTTTTTCTAGTCCCGTCGTACGTCATTGCATTCTAAATGATAGGACTTTGGTGCGGTCGTGTGTAGGCAAGTCCGTTTCAGCGGAACTCTGTCGTAACTCCGTCGGAAAAAAACGTCAGAGTTTATTCTGACCGAAAAAACGTTGTGTGTACGCGGCATAAGGATTCATTTTTGTGCCAGTTCTTCATAGTTAGAACATCGGGAAAACTGGTGGTTATTTCTGATCGCTTTTAGCCACTGTTGATCTGAAAATGTTTTACCTAATTCTTTCTCCTATTTTAGCAGAGGGGTTGGTTTAGTAAAGGTAGTTTTTGAGTGGAGTATGTTATATTCATGGTGATTCCTTTCACCTTCGTTGCATTGGTGTGCCAAAATTTCCATACTTTTTCACAGATTGGTATGTGGGTGTTTTTTGTATGTTGGTAGAATGAGGTAATCTGGTTATACATGAATATTTATTATATTGGGATTTGGTGTTTGTGCACCAAGTCTGTGAATAGCATTTGTTTATTTCTTATGAAGAGATCCTTTATGTAGTGGATGTCTTTACTTAACCATTGGTTTAGGAATATGTTTGGGATCACCCATTTAAGGGATTTTAATGGGATGGAAATGTCAATAGATGATATAGTATAATCCTCTGTTGTCCTCAGATAAGACCATGCCTGGATTGTGGCCTGTATGGTGGGATGATCTATTTTAATCCCCATGTGAATTAGGTCAGATGCTATAAGGAGGGATAACGGTGATTTGGGATGTATCCAGGTGAATTCTAATTGGCACCAAGGTTTTATAGTGGCGTTTACAAACCAGTTTTGAAATTGGTCCACTACAGCAGCTGCAAAATAGTCCTTTAGTACTGGTATTCTCATACCTCCCACTAACTTAAAAATTGGATAGAACATTTTGCCCTACTGTCTGCCCAGATAAATTGTGACATTTGTCTTTGCATTGTTGTAAAGAAAGAGGAGGGTATGGGAATTGGAAGTGCTCTAAAGTAGTAGATTATTTTTAGCAGCAGCAGCATTTTATACTCTGCTAGGCAGCCAGTCCAGGAGAGGAAGTAGTTTTGGAGTATGGATATCTCCTGTTGGATAGAAGTGATGAGTGGGATGTAGTTGGCTCTGTATAGATCGGTAAGTGGGAAAGTAAGTTGGATTCCTAAATAGTTTATGTAACCCGTGGTTCACGGGTATGGCATTCTATGTTGCAGGGATGATTTAAGCATTTTATTGATTGCTATACTCAGTATGCTAGATTTAGAGGCATTGACCTTGTAGTAGGCCACTTTACTGAATAGAAGGAGCACCTCGTGACCTGCTGGTAAAGAAGTGGCTGGGTTAGATAGTGTTAGTATAACATCGTCAGCGAACAATGCGATTGTATGTATGTTGCCCTGAGAGGGAATGCCTTGAATTCTTGGGTGTGATCTAATTTTCTCCGTCATGGGCTCCATAATTAGGGCAAAGATTAGTGGTGATAAGGGACAGCCCTGTCTTGTCCCATTAGTGATTTGAAAGTTTTTGGAAAAAATGCCTTCCGTGAATACGTATGCCGAAGGAGAAGAGTACAAGGCTAAGATTGTTTTTTGAACTGGACCTGTTAGACCAAATTTCTCCAGTACCCTAACTAATATCCTCAATGTACTCTATTGAAAGCCTTCTCTGCCTCCAATGTAAGAAGCAGAGAAGGCTCCCTGGATATTTCCACTAGGTGTATGAGGTTCACCATTCTCCTGGTTGCGTCTGTGGCTTGGCGGACAGACACAAACCCCACCTGGTCGTGGTTAATTAATTTTCGTAGCAGGTTTGTTAGTCTGTTGGCAAGCAGTTTGGCATACATTTTCATATTCACATTTGGTAATGAAATTGGCCTAAAATGTAGTTATGAGGTACATTAGGCTCTTTACCTGGTTGAGGCAGGATTACAATTGTGGCTGTAAGCACTTCAGGTGGAAAACTAGCTTCGGACATTGCGGCATCAAAGACCTATAATAGGTATGGTTATAAGATAGAGCTAAATAATTGATAGTATTCTGATGAATATCCATCTGGCCCTGGAGATTTATTATGGAACAAGCTTCTAATTAATTTCTCTTTTTTTGGTACATTAAAGGGTTGGTTTAATTGAGACAATTCTGTTTGCGAAAGTGTGGGTAAGGTTACTGATTCGAGGAAGTCAGATATAATTTTGTCCGTTGGTTTATAGGTAGCAGGGTCATTTTTAAGATTATAAAGTGATTCATAGTAGTCGCTAAAGGCATCAGCAATTTCTTTTGGGTTTGTGACTTTGTTCCCTGTTTTGGGGGTTTGCATATAGGGGATTTTTTGTTTCACCACTTTTTCTTTTAATTGAGTGGCCAACAATTTCCAGGCTTTGTTCCCACATCGATATGAGTGGGCTTTTAGTGAGCGAAGATGGCTATCATGTTGGGATATTAAATGGGTTCTTAAGTCCTGTCTGGTGAGAAACAATTGTTCTCTGATTTTGTGGGTAGTGTTTTGTTTATTAATGCTTTCTAGGTGTTGTATTTTAGATAACAGGTCATTGAGCCACTTTGCCCGTTGCTTTTTTATTTTTTTACGCACTTAATTGTATAAGTAATCCCCTGATATAAACCTTGTGAGAGTTCCACAGTGTGAAGGGATTATCGACCGAAGGAGCATTAGGGTCAAAAAATGATTTGAGGGCTCTAAGAATTTTTGTGTTCTCTGGTTGAGAGAGGATATAGATATTGTTGCGCCATCTGTTTGCCACCTGGTTTCAGAATGATTTTTCCCCACCCTGATGGAAATTGGAGTGTGGTCAGACCACTTAATGAAATGTATATCTGACTTAACAATCTTCTGCAACATAAACCTGTCTATCAAAAATAAATCGATGCAAGAGTATGTGTGATGTACATTGGAAAAGAATGTAAAATCTCGTTCTGATGAATGTTGACATCTCCAAACATCGAACATTCCTGATGTGAAAATAAAATGAGCCAATTTTGCTCTGCATTGTTGGCTTCGTGTGTCACTGGAAAGGTCCAGGTCTTTATCTGGAATTGTATTAAAGTCCCCGCATATGATCACATGTCCCTGACGTATTGAGGAAACTTTTTTCCAAACTTTCTTCAGGAAATACAGTTGCTTCATGTTGGGAAGGTATAGGTTGACCAACGTGTATTTGGTGTTATTGATTTCGCAGATGAAGATTATACATCTGCCTGAGTCATCCAAGTGTATTCCTAGTTGATTAAAATGGATAGAATCTTTGATGGCAATTGCCACTCCTTTTTTTTTTGAGGGGCCATTAGCCATAAATACATCTGGAAACTTGCAATTTTGAAAAAACTGGGGTTTATGGGATACAAAGTGCGTTTCTTGGAAGCATATGATATCGCACTTGAGTATGTCTGCTTCCTTCCAGGCCATCTGTCTCTTAGTAGGACTATTCAGGCCTTTCACATTGAAAGACAACATTTTAAATGCCATTGTGTATGACTGAAGATGTCAGTAGGGGTGTGTTGGCAGTTCTGTATGACAGAAGACAGCTTTGTAGTTATATTACTTGTTGTGAGGTTAATTGCTGGTGACGCTTTAGTAGGTGAGGATCTATCAACACAAGAGATGACGTAAGCGATCAATCCAGTGTACAGAGATGGAAGTCTATAGTGGAGAAGCTTTACAGGAAATGTATGTTAGTAATGAATCACATAAAAAGAGAAAACAAAATAGAAAGATAAAAAATGAATGATTCTGTGCAGAATCTGTGCAGAAAGGTAATTGCTAAAACCTGTGGGGTTAAAGGAAATAGCAATGTGGCATTCTCCTGGGCCACCAGAGAATGGGATGAAATTGTAATAGGTAAGTACACAGTTCAGCCCGTTTCCACATCTGAGTAGTCTTGAGTAGACAAAGGTGAGCGATAGGAACCCTCCTCTGCTGTACATGACTCTATGATTTGCATGAGGCGGAGGCCTTCCTTTACATTAGGGATCACATAGGTGGTGTCATCTTTTGTCACCAGTAATTTGGCCGGGTAAAGCCAGCGATAGGTAATACGGTGGTTATTCAGGGGTTTTGCAATTGTGGCAAGTTGCCTACGTTGTTGCAAGGTGAAGGCTGATAGATCGGTGAAGAATAACAGTTCTTGTAAAATTTGAGGCAAGGTTTCACGGTGTCTTATGGCTGTCATGAATTGGTCTTTTATGTGATAGAAGTATTTTTTAAACTAGGACAACGTTACACCTACACACTCCAAAGGGGGTCACTTTGCTGTTTTATGTTTGGTTTTATTTTCGTTGAATTTTTTGTTTGCAATTTTGATCTATACTTTATATGCGACTTTACATATGGGATTTGGCTACACACGATTTACCAAGTATTTCTATGAATTAGGACAGTGCCACACCCACACACTAACCCTTCACTTACCTTCTGTTTTTTCCACCTTGGTGGAAATCGCATCTGTGGAGGCAGCAGTCCTTTATGCGATTTCTTCCATTGTTTCCATTCTTTCCATTTTCTCCACTTTTTTCTCCACTAGGACAACGTTACACCTACACACTCCAAAGGGGGTCACTTTGCTGTTTTATGTTTGGTTTTATTTTCATTGAATTTTTTATTTGCAATTTTGGTTTATACTTTATATGTGACTTTACATATGGTATTTGGCTACACACGATTTACCAAGTATTTTTATGAATTAGGACAGCGCCACACCCACACACTAACCCTTCACTTACCTTCTGTTTTTTCCACCTTGGTGGAAATCACATCTGTTAAGGCAGGAGTCCTTTATGCGATTTCTTCCATTGTTTTCCATTTTTTTCTATTTTCTCCACTTTTTTAATTTTCTGTTCCGTTGCGCGGATACACCACTCATATTTCATTACAGAAGTGAATCTGACTATAGTGTTCCTGGGCAGATGAGAGGGTATATGTTTGGGTCTTGGCAACCTATGAATACAATCTATGAGAAGATCTTCTAACGGTGCGTCAGGAAGTGCGTCTTTCATGAGATTGGTGAAATAGTCTTTCAGGTCTGGAGGTTTGACTGATTCCGGGATCCCCCGAATTATGACATTATTTCATCTTGATCTTGTCAGAAACCATCAAATCAAACCTGTACAGGGTGAGACAGAAGTACAGTTAAATCACACTTGTTTAATAATAAAAGTAAATAGAACAAACGTAGTCAAAACATAGCCAGAGTTCAGGAACCGGAGTGGATAGTCAGACAAGCCAAACATCAAGGAGCCGGTGATGAGCGTAGTAAAACAGCAAGCAGGATCTGGAGCCAGAAGAGATGTCAGCCAAGCAAGTCTTTTAACAGGAATGCAGGAGAAAGTCTCTGTGATGTTGACTAAGGTGAAGGCAGAGATCCTCTGGACTGGACGGCTTAAGTAGGCAGGACTGACGAGCAGGATATCACCAACAGCTGAGTAACTGTGGAAAGATAGAAGATGGCAATTAGCCAACAGCTGAGTGGCCAGCTCAGAGAAGGAAGGGCTGAGCCCAGCCCTGACAGAGCCACCTTCTCAATGACCCCTCCCCCTTGAAGGACCACCAGGCCTGAGGGGAAAACATCTATGGAAATCACAGAGGAGGACAGGGGCATGTACGTCTGAGGATGAGACCCAAGAGCGTTCCGGACCGTACTCTTTCCAATGCACCAGGTACTGTATGTAGGGATGGGCTGAACACCCTCCGGTTCAGTTCGCACCAGAACATAACGAACAGGCAAAAAATTTGTCAGAACACACGAACACCATTAAAGTCTATGGGACACGAACATGAATAATCAAAACTGCTCATTTTAAAGGCTTATATGCAAGTTATTGTCATAAAAAGTGTTTGGGGACCCAAGTACTGCCCCAGGCAACATGTATCAGTGCAAAACATTTTTTTAAAAACTGAAATTTTTTTGGCAGCAGTGATTTTTTAATGCTTAAAGTGAAACAATAAAAATGAAATATTCCTTTAAATATCGTGCCTGGGGGGTGTCTATAGTATGCCTGTAAAGTGGCGCATTTTTCCAGTGTTTAAAACAGTACCACAGCAAAATTACATTTCTAAAGGAAAAATTGTCATTTAAAACTGATCGCGGCTGTAATGAAATGTCGGGTCTTGGCAATATAGATAAAAATCATTGAAAAAAAGAGCATGGAATCCCCGCCAGTCCATTACCAGGCCCTTTGGGTCTGGTATGAATATGAAGGGGAACCCCAAACCAAAATTTAAAAAAAATTGCGTGCGGCTCCCCTAAAATCCATACCAGGCCCTTCGGGTCTGATATGGAAATGAAGGGGTACACTGCACCGCAATGGGTACACTGCAATTTTTTTTAAAAATGGCGTAGGGGTCCCCCTCAAAATCCATACCAGACCCTTCAGATCTGGCATGGATTTTAAGGGGAACCCTGCACCAAAGTTAAAAAAAATGGCGTAGGGGTCCCCCTCAAAATCCATACCAGACCCTTAGCAGAGCACGCAACCTGGCAGGCCGCAGGAAAAGAGGAGGGGATGAGAGAGTGCCCCCATCCTGAACCATACCAGGCCACATGCCCTCAACATGGGGAGGGTGCTTTGGGGTAGGCCCCCAAAGCACCTTGTCCCCATGTTGATGGGGACAAGGGCCTCATCCCCACAACCCCTTGCCTGGGGGTTGTCTTATCAGAATCTGGAAGCCCCCTTTAACAAGGGGACCCCCAGAGCCCAGCCCCCCTGTGTGAATTGGTAATGGGGTACGATGTACCCCTACCATTTCACAAAAAAAAGTGTCAAAATGGTAAAAAAGACAATAGCCCATTTTTGACAATTCTTTATTATTAATAATGTCTTCTTCTTACCCCTGCTTCTTCCTCCATCTTCTTCTGGTCTTCCTTCGGTTTTCTCCTACTTCCTCCATCTTCTTCTTCCCCTGCTTCTTTCTCCATCTTCCTCTGCTTCTTCCTCCGTTCGTAAACGGGTGACCCTGCCCCCTCTGATGCCACGGGAAAGCCATAGGGAAGTCCTGCCCTCAGTTATATAAGAACTGTCACAAGCACAGAAGTGTCACACTGCAGGAGCCTCCCATTGAGGCGGATCGTCTGGAGGACAAAGCGGGGAAGAAGAAGCATCACTGCTCCCGAAAAAACTGACGTTTTTTTAAAAACAAATTTTATTGATACATGTCCCCTGGGGCAGGACCCGGGTCCCCAAACATTTTTTATGACAATAACCTGCATATAAGCCTTTAAAATGATCACTTTTGATTTTTCAAGTTAATATCGCATAGATTTTAATGAATTTGCCCTGAACACCGCATATTGTGCGGTGTTCGCAGACCATCCGAACAACCAAAGTTCGGCCCGAACTTATGCTCGGGCCGAACCGTTCGGCCATCCCTAAATGTATGTGCCCAAGGAACCTACAGGAGTCAACAATAGACTGTACTTCATACTCCTCATGGTTCTCAACCTGTACAGGTTGACTGAGGTGGCAAAGCGGTTGCAGACCAAAGGTTTTAATAAGGAGACATGAAATACATTCAAAATACGCATATCAGAATGAAGGTCTAATGCATAAGCCACTGGGTTAAGCCTGCAAAGAATACGGAAAGACCCAATAAACCGAGGTGCAAACTTTAGTGAGGGAACGCAAAGTCAGAGGTTGCGAGATGACAGCCAGACCCTGTCCCCAAACTGGTAGGAAGTCACAGGCGGGCATCTGCAGTCAGCCTGGAGTCTGTGCCTATCATTAGCATGTCGCAAAGCCTCCTGGACTTGTGCCCAAAAGGAACGAAGACCACGGAGATGCTCCTCTAACACAGGAATACTATGCGGAACAAACGAGTCAGGCAACATGGAAGGTTGGAAACCATAATTCGCCATAAACAGGGACAATTGGGAAGCAGAATTCAAGGCACTGTTGTGAGCAACTTGGTCCACAGTAATAGGTCTGACCAGTTGTTATGAAGGTCAGAAATATAGCAACGTTGGAATTGCTCCAAGGACTGATTGGCTCATTCTGTGGCCCCATTAGACTGCGGGTGATACGCAAAGGAGAAAGCAAGCTGAATTCCCAACTGAGATTTCCAGTCACTTCAAAGACAAGATAGATGCAATTCGTGAGAACACCTCCACTGTGCGTACATCTTGCCCACCCAACATACCTTGTCTAACAGCACATTCAACACTCTCCTCTTTTGAATTGGCTACTACTGAAGAGGTTACAAAACTTTTCTCAGATGTCCACCTAACCTATTGTCCCTTGGATCCTGTACCCTCACAACTACTACGGTCACCCTCTTCTTCTATCCTATGCTCCCTCACATCTTCAATCTCTCCCTCTCTAGTGGCACCTTCCTCTCCCCTCTAAAACATGCGCAGATCACTCCCATACTTAAAAAGCCCTCACTGGACCCCACCAATCTAAACAACTTAAGATCCATCTCATTGCTCCCATTCACTTCTTTTTTTTTCCATAAAGATTTTATTCAGTTTAAGAACATACACAAACAGAACAAATCCGATACAGACTTCATATGACAAAAGATAACTATACCATCAAATTGGTACTCTTTGAAAGATACTTGGAGTGACATTCTGAAATATAATGAACAAGAACTGAACTTATAATAGACCAGTAGTGTATAGGGGCAGAGGATCTCTTTCTCATTTTTTCACCTCCCCCCTCCCCCCTCTGGATACCAACCATATGAGGGGACAGATAAGTGGTTCATTCTCGATCAACAATTAAAGCCAAGTGCATCGCAATAACGCTGACAAGATAGCAAAAGGAAGGTACCATAAAATAAATTAAATCGTGTATGTTCATTTAGTACCTATAGGGAAATGTACCGAGAGTCGGAAAGGACAAAGAGAACAAAGAAAAGAAAAGAAGAACAGAGAAGAAAACAAGGAGAAGGGAGAAAAGGGAGTAAAGATAGAGGAGAATGGGGGACATAGAAGGGGGAAGAACGAGAAAGGGATATCAGGGAGAAACATAAGTAGGGCCGCACCCGCCCGTCCCCCCATCCCCCTGGCGTCCCACCAACCATCACAGAGTTCACTTAATCACTCCGCGAGGTGTGTTGACGGTATCGCTCGGTGGTAGTGAAATGTGACCAGCAGGCCCAAAGCATTGAGAATTTATGGACTCTGTCCTGTGTAATATGGATCAGTTCCTCCATCTCTTTAATTTTTTTTAATTCTCGCGAACCACTCCCTGATCGTTGGGGCGGACTGCCACAGTTTAGGTATACAAAGTTTGGCCGCGTTGACCATGTGCATGGCAAAGGATTTGAAATAATCCCTTTTGGGTAGGGAAGTATGATGTAGGAAAAATTGAGCTGGGGTATAGTCAAGATTAAAAGTTGTGACGTGCGTGATGATGTCGTGAACCTCCCTCCAAAAGGGTTGGAGGATCTCACAATCCCACCACACATGTAACATAGTGCCTATCCCCATCCCGCACCTACAATAAGTGTTAGGGATAGAGGTCGACCGATATATCGGCCGATATTTGGCTTTTTTTACTTAACCGGCATCGGCCTATTGTGCTGATAAAAAAGCCGATTATAACTTCAGCGGGACTTGCAAATGACTTCTGTAATAGAAGTCAATGCAAGTTGCCTGACCTTATCTATGGAAAGACTTCTCTCCTCCTCTGGGCAGCCTGCCAAGTCTGATAAGAAGATACATTGTATCTCTTCAGGTTCTTTATCAATGAGCTGAACTCCGTGGAGGAGTTCTCAGTTTAACCATTTAAAGACTAAATCTTTTCTGACACTTGTTGCTTACAAGTAAAAATCCTGTATTTTCTGCTAGAAAATCACTTAGCAGAGACCCTAGGGAATAAAATAGCGGTTGTTGCAATATTTTATGTCACACGGTATTTGCGCAGCGGTCTTTTAAACGCAATTTAAAAGAAAATACACTAATGAATTAAAAAAAAAATAAGCAGTAAAGTTAGCCCATTTTTTTTCGTCCAAAAGTTTTGATTACCTGTTTTTGTGTATTTAATATTTAAGATATATATATTTTTTTTTAAATCTAAATTATACATACAAGTGAACTGATTGGAGGTTTGTTTTTTTTAATAAATGTTTAAATGTAAAACATTTTCTGTATCACTTATTACTCAAGGCTGCTTTCACACTGGAGCGGGCAGGCATTGACGGTAAAATGCTGTTAGTTTTACAGGCGCTTTACCGTCATTTTAGCAGCGCTATTCGGCTGCTAGCAGGGCGCTTATAACCCAGCTAGTGGCTAAGGAAGGGGTTAAATGCGCCCATGAAGCGCTGCTGCCGAAACGCTTTGCAGGCGCTTCGGCAGCAGTGCGCATTCATTTCAATGGGCAGGAGTGGTGGAGGAGAGGTATACACCGCTCCAAAGATGCTGCTTGCAGGACTTTTTTTTAACATCCTGCCATTGCATCACCTCAGTGTGAAAGCACTCGGGCTTTCACATTGAGACTCCAGGGGAGCGGTTTTACAGGAAAAACGCCCCAGTGTGAAAGGGGTCTAACTGTTAGATTTTATGAGATGAAGGGAAAAAAAAAAAAAAAAAAAATCGGCCTAATATATCGGCCCCAAAAAATTGGCATCATATATCGGCCATCGGCCACCGCGATTTCTAAATATCGGCATCGGCATCAGCCAGAGAAAAACCCATATCGGTCGACCTCTAGTTAGGGATGGCAGGTGAGAATTTATGGAGGCGCGAGGGGGTTCTATGCCATCTAGTGTTCACTTTATAACAATTTTCTTGGATAGCAACATTTAATGACCCCTTGTGTGTGTAGTCATGAATAATGTTCCAGTCTTCTGTTGTTAACAGAGTTTTTAGATCTCTGGTCCAAGATAGTTGTGAAGGGGTTGGGGTCTCAGTGGGCGTTTCTGATATCAGGGTGTGTAGGAGAGAGATTAAGTGTCTTTGCGGCGTTTTGGAATGGCATAAGGTCTCGAATGGTGTAAGTTGTCTCGTCCATTTTGTTTGAGGGGCCTGAGTCTCCAGGAAGTGTCGAATCTGTCTATAAGTCCAAAATGAGAATGAGGTAGTCTTAGAGAGCAACCTCAGTGTTTCTAAACAAAAGGGTTTTCCACTGGAAAAAAACTGTAGGGCAAGCACATCCTCAAAGGGCCATTCCTGTTTGAGAAAATTGTTAGATTCCCTGGGGGGAAAATTTGGGTTTCCTCTAAGGGTCGTTAGAGGGCCTGGGATGGGGGTGGAATTTCCACCCAGCATAGACCTCTGGATGAGTCAAGACGGGGTGTGGCCAATTTTTGGAAGGGAGCCAAGGAAGGAGATGTAGCGGCCCAGACAAAAAAGCTCCTTCAAGGAAGACCCATGACTTGTTAGAGGCATGAATATTCCAATCAGCGATTCTTGTAAGATGGCAAGCTATATAATACTTGTGCAACTCCGGCAGTCCTATCCCCCCCTTAGATTTGGATAGTGTGAGACGTGCGTATTTGATATGAGGAGGAGAGTTTTTCCATAAAAAGGCAGAGCAGGCCTTCCGATAGGTCGCGAAGAAAGCTGTCGGTAAAGAGATCGGGACTGCTTGCATTAAGTAAAGTAGACGTGGCAAGATGATCATCAGAGCATGAGACTTAGTATAATTAATTCTCAGGTTCGAGATTTTTCCAAATGACTGTAGATCTTTGAGGAGGTTCGGTAGGGAGATGCGAGGCGTTCTTAAGGAAAGGAGAATGTCATCAGCGAACGCTGCGACCTTACACTCCCTTCCCTTTACTGTTATCCCTTGGATGTTTGGGTTATCTCTCAGTCTGTTGAGAAGGGGCTCTAAAGTTAAAATATAGATTAAAGGGGAGAGAGGGCATCCTTGGCGCGTGCCATTGCTGTTTGGGAAGGCATTCGACAGGTGGCCATTAACCCTCACCACGGCAGAGGGACTGGGTACAAGGCCATTATATGCGATAGCATGCGGTCTCCTAGCCCAATAGCCAGTAAAACCTCATGCATATAGTCCCATGCGCCCCTTTCGAACACCTTCTCAGCATCTAATAAAAGGAGAAATCCCTGGGTTTTAGAGGTCGTGAGCCAGTGGTGTAGATTCAATGTGCGGATGGTGTTATCTCTGGATTCTCTGCCAGGAACAAACCCCACCTGGTCCAGAGAGATGAGACTGGGGATAAGGGGCGTTAGTCTGTTGGCCAATATTTTTGCGTATAATTTGTTGTCGACATTCAAAAGCGAAATTGGTCTGTAATTGGCAACCAATTCTGGGTCCTTGCCCTCCTTAGGTATCACCGTTACGTGGGCTATCAACATTCCCTTTGGTCTGGTCTGGAGGTCTGAAAAAGCGTTGAAGGTATCTAAAAGGTTGGGCATAAGGGTATCCGTGAAGGCTTGATAGTACTGGAGGGTGAAGCCATTTGGTCCTGGGCTTTTGCCCGCTTTCATTTGTTTCAAGGCTGTCTCCAGTTCTATCACCGAGATGCGATTCTCGAGGTCGAGAGTCTGTTGGGGAGTAATTGGTCTAGGACTGTATTGGGAGAGAAAGTCTTTGATATGGTTAGTGCGTGCTTCAGGGGTGGTTTGTGTTGTGCGGTTAGTCTGTAAATTATAAAGGCTAGAGTAAAAGTTCTCAAATTCCTTGGCTATTTCTTCATTCTTGGTCCGGAGAGTTCCCCCAGGGCCACAGATGTGATGAATTGTAGATGAGTTTTTAGAATTTTGTATCGTCCGAGCCAAAAGTCGGCCGCACTTGTTGCCCTGCTCATAGAAAATTCTCTGGCCAAGAATGTATCTTCTTTAAATGCCTCTGTCTAACTCTTCTTTTTTGTTTAATACATTTTTATTAAAGAAAAATATAGAAGGATATACATATATCTCAAAATATAGAACACGTTCAGTTTCATAATAACATAGGTTTCAGTACTCACATGTTACAATTATTATAAATAGGCTAGTAGTACAGTAATTTCCTGGAGTAATACAAAGAGTCATTACAGTATGTTACCTAATGAGGAAAAGGATTCTTACTGAGTGAGCACTTCAGACCAAACATATTTTGAGAAAGAATATTGCTTTGGTTTAAGAAAAATAAGAAATAAGATAGAGCGACAGAGAGTGCGTAGGGGAAAAGAGATGGTAGATAGAAGAGTAGTTGAGATAGAAGAGAAAAGAAAGAGTAGAAGAAAAGACGGTAGAAGGAGGGGGGGGGGGTTGCTGGCATGCATGTCAATACACCGAAAAATAAAAATAAATAAAAATAAATAATAAAAAAAAAAGAGGTGAGTTATCAGGAATTATATATGGAATGGCTAAGTTTAACTGACAGATTAAGGGGTTTGTGTTATAAGGCCCTTATAGGCGGAGGTGGATTGGAATTTTATCCAGGGATCCCATATTAGAGAATGTTTCTTGGAGGTGCCTCTAATATTGTGAGTAATACTCTCCATAAGATGTACGTTATCCACCATTTGTAGCCAAGCTTTTATAGAGGGGGTTGTTGGTTGGCCCCATACAGTGAGAATTAAGGCCTTGGCTGTGTTCAGAAGATGAGGAATGATTGAACGTTTATACGAACTCATGGGAGTTTTTGTAGCATGGAAAAGGATAATCCATGGGTCGTTGGGTATATTAACATCAGAGATCTGAACAATCAGATCGCGAATGTCTAACTCTTCTAATAGCTGGGCGCGTGTGTGTGTTAAGTGTTGGAGAGTAGATTGTGCTTGTGTCAGTTTGTGACTTTTTTCCAGGGATTTAATTGTATTGAGAAGGGTATTAATATTTTCTTGTTGTTGTCGTTTAGCTTTTGCGGCCAGTGAAATCAGTTCCCCCCGTATAACACATTTGTGGGCTTCCCAGATAGAAATCGGAGAGATTTCTGGGTTCAAATTTTCAGAAAAGTATTGTCGGAGTCGTGTGTGAACGTGTTCTAGTACGGCGGCATCCTTGAGTAAAGAAGGGTTCAGTCTCCAGATCTTTGTTCTGAAATCTGTGTCAGGGAAGGATAGTGTAAGTGTTACCGGATGGTGGTCAGATAGTAACATAGGTTCTATAGTGGACTGTTGAAGGGTGGGCAAGTCAGTCTGGGATATAAAGAAGTAGTCGATCCCAGAGTATTTCTGGCGTGGAGCTGAATAAAAAGTATAGTCCTTAACCGAGGGAGACAGGGTACGCCACGCGTCATGAAGGGCTAATTTATGGAGCTGCATTTTAATTTGTCGCAATGCTCTATATGTTAGGGTAGATGTACCTGTGGAGGAATCTAATATCAGGTTTAGGGGAACATTGAAATCCCCTCCCAGCACTACCAGTCCTCTCCGAAAAGAGGTTAGAAGTTCACATATTTTCCTATAGAATGCCACCTGATGGTCATTGGGGCAGTAAATGTTGGCTAAGGTGATTGGTTTGGACGCGTACGTCCCCTTAAGAAAAATAAATCTGCCCTCTGGGTCTATGAGGGAGTCTGATAAGTGGAAATTTGCATTTTTAGCGATGAGTATCGAGACCCCTTTGGTTTTGGCCTTAGGGTTTGTGGCGTGAAAGGCTGTACGATATATGTGGTTAGAGAGTTTAGTAGTGGCGTCCGAGCGAAAGTGGGTCTCTTGTAAAAAAATAAAGTGTGCTTTGTGTTTGGTAAGGGACGCTAGGACCTTTTTCCCGGTAGGTTTAGGCCCTTAACGTTAAGGGAAATGCATTTCAGCGTCAGGGGATATGTAGCTGCTGTTTTTGGCTTCATAATTTTGTTGAAGCAAGTCAGTTATTCTACCACCGTGCTCTGTGGATTTTAAGGAGCGCCGAAGACTACCGAGGAGGGGGTCTGGAGAGCGTGCGCGGGTCCAGTCAGAAAGGGAGATTTGTGGAACAGTCCACAAGGGGAAGAGTGAGGCAATAAAAGTAGGGGATAGAACAGAAGAGGGGGTGGGTAGGAAAAGAAAGGCAGAAATAGGGCAGAAGGAGGGAGAGAGGGAAATTAGATTAAGAAAAAAGAGGGGAGATGGAAGGGGAAGAAGGTGCAGAAAGGAAGATAAATCAGACCAGAGGTGAACGTAGAATATCTAGTCCACCTAGAAAGGGAAAATCTGGGATGTCAGCAAAGGTCCACGATAGGACTGCTGTGTGGGGGTGAAAGGATGAACGGAAACCTCAGGTCAATTGCGATCCGGGGACCTGAGAGGCTAATCTTAAGTGGATGTATAGAGTGCCTACTAAATAGCAGGGATTGTAACATAAGTGAGCCAGAACTCAAAATGTTAAAAGCTATGTTACTGACTTATAACATTGATAAATCCTGTAAAACATGTGAAACATTTATAACGGTCAAAACAAGCAAAATATGCAAAGCATGGCTGCCATGGATCGCCTTAGTGGTATCTAATGCAGAAATTGAAATTAATATTGAGATAGTCCTGGTGGTGAACCTGTGAGGACGTGCAGCTTTGAGCTCTTCAGATCTGAAGCTAATCCACCGCCATCCGCAGCCATCCGCAGCCCTAGGAAGCCCCTGGTCTGCATCCTAAGGCGATTGGACTCTCCCCAGCCTGTTACAGGGGGTTAGTTTCTGCTCACCTGGGTCGGGAACGGCGCCGGAGGAATTAATAGTGTGGCAGCCCCCGCCATCTTGGGGCCTAGGATCCGTCCGGCGTCCCTTCACATTTTAAGGCAGCAATCCACCCTGGGAGAGTGTACCCGGACTTCTGCTGTAGGATACCCCACCTCCGGAGGGTAGTGGCAATAACAACAGCCGAAAAGCGGAGTGAGAACTCGCTCCATTCCGTGGCCGGATGTTTCCTGGAGGCCTCCGGCCTCAGCAATAGATCTACAGGCCTCCCCCCGGACCACAGTGAGTACTATCGCCCCTCGTGAGGCAATCCTAAGGGTACCTGTCCCTCTGAGTACTGGCATCTGTCCCTGGCTGGGGGTTTTGGGCCTCAACAGAGCGGTCTTTACACATTCGGCGGCCGCTCCTCAGGAAAGTCCGCGGCTTCGGCCTACTCCTAGAGGGAGGCAGCCATCTTGGTACTCCAGGGACTCTCAAAATCTCTTTCTTTTACTGTGACTTCGCTGCCCATTTTTATCCCGAATCTTTTAACATCATTTGCTATAATTAATCACCCCCTTACAAGCACTACATAGGCTCACAGAACTACTGAACAACAATTTTCATTAAGTTTAAAGGAGCCCTTTCTTTTGCTATGTAAGACACTGTCCGAGAGGGGGGCATACGCGTGAGCGAAGGAAATGGATATTTGATTCCTCCGCTCTGTGCCGTCGGAAGCAAATACCTGGCCTAATCTGACATAAAAGTCACGAGGGGGAGATTACTTTACCACAAAGGTCAGAGGGATACCTGGAGCCGCAAGCGGTAATGTACCGCTCTACAAAAAACAAGCTAAAAAACAGGCAGAGCAGCAACAGATCCCCAACCCTAGGCAAAGGCAGATCTAAAATGGCACCCGAGCCTCCAGAACCTGATGATGATACATAACTTTCTGATTTGGGACAAGGATCCCCTGCTGAAAGCCTTCATCTGTTCCCCACGGAGCGCATAAGTCCTCATCCTGCTGATTCTGATGCTATGCTAGCCAAATTCCATAGCATTGTAAGAGATGAGATAACGGCCGCCTCCTGTAAGCTTTCATCGGACTTGGTTAGAAGCCTTAAAGAGATAGGCCACCGTACCAACCAATTAGAACATCGCATGGACCTGGCTACCACCGTGTTGGAGGGTCATGAAGAGGAGGTGGACAAAATGTCCGCGGAACTGGACGTTCTCAGAGATAAATTAGAGGATGCGAAAAACAGGGCCCGCAGGGATAACCTTTGTATCCGCGGACTTCCTGAAACGATCTTGGACCTGCAAGGAACAGCCACCGCTTTTTCCAAGAACTGGCCCCGAGATTCCGGTGGAAAGGCTAGAGTTTGACCGCATACACCGGTCATTGGCCCCTCAGCCTTCTGAAGGTCCCCCAAGGGACGTTATTATCAAATTCCACTACTATAGAACCAAGGAGAAGCTATTACAAGCTGCTCGAGAACAAAGGGATATCTCTTTTCAAGGCATCCTTGAAAAAGTCACGTGTCAGTGATGTAACGCGTGGGATGAGCTTAGGACGTTCAGTGCTGCAATACACCTGAAGGTTAACAGCAGCTGTTTCTCTATGGGAAACCTCGTCCACAGCGGCTGACTGCAATCTGCTTATTTGAATGCTTCTAATAGACCGGGAGTTTGTGAGTGTATCTCTTGTCCCTGTTTTGCTTATGTACTATCTACCGAATCACCAGCAGTATAATTGCTGAAGTGGGATGCAAGAAAAACTAAATTTCCTGATACAAACGATCTAACCCAGTGAGTCAATCAATCTGGATTAAGGGAAGGAACTGTTTAATTATTTTTACTTTCTCCCACTATTTATCTCTGCCTGGACATTGTACTCAGAGTGTCATTATTATTTTATTTATACTCACCGTCACATCACCAATTTGAAGATTTATTTTGGCAATTTTAACACATGTATTAGCACCATAATTATTTATTTATTTTATTCACATGTATGCATTTTTTATTCCTGGATTTAAGCTTAGTCGCAGCAGCATATTGTGCACTATTTATTTAAAGCGCATCAATTTTATACTTAGTACTCTTTTCAAGGCAACCACCTTCAAATATTTGCGGACCTCTCGCCGGTCACCATTGTCAGGCGACAAAGTCTCAAGCCTTATCTCCAAGTTCTACAATCCAATCAGATCAAATACAGATGGGGGTTCCCCTTTAAGCTTTCTTTCTCCCACCAGGGTCGTCAGTTCCATGCCACCTCCCCATCAGGCCTAAAGCAACATCTCCAGGATCTGCAATTGGACATTCCTCTGTCTCAACCTGATGCCCAGGTTTCCAATTCTCAACCAGGTCCCTCTAGGCCCCCTCATAAACCTCCTCAAGCATCACAACGTTCACAATCTGGATCCCAGGTGCTGCGTGATCTACAGGTCCAAAGATTCCATAAAGCTAATAACGGATGATAAGTTCCATTTCTTTATGATGTGCAGTTCATTTTTCTTGGCCGTTTGGGTCGGGGTGTCAATGACTGTTAGTATTCTGATCTCTACCTTCCAACCTAACTGGAAGATTCCAGCTGTTTTTTTTGGAGGACGTCCCCCTACCATACCTCTGCCCACTTGAATTGACTGAAGATTTGTTGGGTGGGCCGTTGCCCTATTGTAGACTGCCCCACCTGTGAGATGGCGGTCTTGGGCGTGGACCACCCCACATGAAACTCCCTGAGGTGTCACTGACAATAGTTTGCCCCCTGTACCACCTCTACATTGCTGATGGCCCTCATGGAGAAGAGGATTCATCAGGCACAAACAAATTACTTTTAAGTCCTGGTGGGGTGGGGGGTAAAGGGCAGGTGGTTTTTGGTTGGGGACAAAACCCCCACTGATTGTTATTCAGGTTATATGTTAGTTTTCTTCACTCGCCGAGTCCCTTGCTCCTGTTCAGTGGGGTGACGGGGCAGGCGTTTGGAGTTGCGTGTCCCGCCCCGTCCTCTGTGGGGGCGGTCTTGTGGCTGTCGTCCCTGGGGGGCGGGGGGGCCCCTGCATCCACACCCTTAAGCTACCAATATTGCTCTGAGGTTCTCATACTGTAACTCATCCAACATTGTTAGTCTAGTTGCTATCTCTAAGTGTTGTTTAAAATTTATGTCAAGTTTACTTAGTCTGTTTGAACTATCTACATTATAGGCCGGTGGTTCCGAGGGACCACTGCTCCCCTCATGGGTTGCCACATGGCTAAGATTTTTGTCTTGGCTATGGTCTCACCTTATTGTGGGCCTTGCTGTCCACGGCGTGATACGTCAATGTATCCACTACATATTCTAATTAGAATTTATCTCGGTATTCTCATATCTTATGTTCTTCTCTGCTCTTACCACTTTTTTCTCTCTTTTCTTTCCCCCTCCCTTTCTCTTTTCCCTTGGCCCCTGGGGTGTGCGGATGGAGTAGTCCATAGCGTTATAACTCAAGCCCAATGACTCTTCATTGGCTGTCCCTGAATGTTCAGGGCATGAATTCCCCACAAAAAAGAGTTAAAGTTTTTAAATACCTTAAGCAACAAAGGATAGATATAGCCTGTTTACAGGAAACTCATTTTTCCTCTTCTTCCTGCCCCAAATATTTGGCAGCAAATTATCCCCAAGTATATTTAGCTAATGGTCCTACTAAACAGAGAGGGGTTCTTATAGCTATAAGAAAATCTGTCCCATTTATCTGCAATAAACAGATAGCTGACCCTAATGGCAGATATCTTATCTTACAGGGTTCTGTTCAGGATAATGAAGTAACCATTATGGCCTATTACGCCCCAAACGAAAATCCGGGCCCATTTCTGTCTCATGTTTGTTCCTTGTTACAGGTCCACCAAAGAGGCACCCTCCTGTTGGCGGGTGATTCGAAAGTGACGCTCAATCCGGCCCTTGATAAATACCGGGTGGATCACAAAGCCCCCCCCCCCCTCCTGCGACAAAAAAATTCTTGCGGGCCCTACAAAACTTGGACCTAGTAGACCTATGGCGAGAGTTTCATCCCATGGGCAGGGACTACACTCACTATTCTCATCCTCACCACTCTCACTCTAGAATCGACCATTCGTTTATGTTACGGAAACACCTTCCCTTAATAGAGTCGGTATCGATTCTAGCAGTCCCTTGGTCAGATCACAATCCAGTTCTGACTGTATGTCGTACTCTACTCAACAATCCACAACAAGCTCCCTGGGTGATGAATGATTCACTTTTATCTTTCAAATCGATCCTCAGTGAAATTAAAGAAGCTACTATGGAATACTTTAGACTTAATGCAGGTTCGGTCTCATCCCCAATAACATTATGGGAGGCTTATAAAGCGGTCATCTGGGGTCGCGTTATCCGAATAGCGTCCCAGCGCAAGAGGTAAAGAGTTCAGGCCCGACGTAAGTTAGAACAGACATTAGAGGATTGCGCGACGGCCTTTAAATTATCCCCCACCCCTGCCAACCGCAGAGCTTTAGACAAGGCCTGTACCAACTTGGATCTATGCCTGACAGATGATGTGGACCGTACCTTACGTTGGACCCGTCAGAAATGGTATTCTAAGGCAAACAAGCCAAATCCGCAGTTGGCTAACAGACTGCGAACCTTTATCCCGAAATTTACTCCCATATACCTGCGCACCCGTCATAATATTCTTACGGGAAACCCTCAGCAGATTTTGGAAGAATTCCATTACCGCCTTACTAAACTCTACTCCCCCCTAAATCATTCTTCAACACAGGGTCTAAATGATTTCTTAAGCAAATTATCTTTACCTTCCCTATCGGATCCCCATATCTCCCTAATGGATCGAGATATACAGGTCTCTGAGATTCTTCAGTGCATTAAGGAACTGAAAGTGGGCAAAAGGCCAGGTCCGGATGGCTTCACTGCTTTGTATTATCAAAAATTTGCAGAGGTCCTGGCCCCACACCTAGCGACTATGTATAACTCGGTCAAAGGAGGTCATTCATTTTCGCCGGACTTGCTAACTGCCAACATAGTGATGATCCCTAAGCCAGACAAAGATCACTCTTCCTGGGCAAATTTTCGGCCAATCTCTTTAATCAACATTGACATGAAGATATTGACGAAAATTCTGGCCAACCGTTTGAATTCCTTCCTACCACGCCTAATAAAAAAAGACCAGGCAAGTGATGCCATTCGACGACTCCTCCAGATCCAACATATAGTGCATGAAAGGTCTTTCATTAGATGTTAACAAAGCTTTCGATACCTTATCCTGGCCCTATTTGACACAGGTCCTTACACACTACGGTTTTGGCACCTCCTTTTTGGGTTGGGTCTCAGCAATATACCAATCCCCTCAGGCTAAAGTGTGGTATTATGGTTATGAATCGCCTACTTTCCTGATTAAAAGGGGAACACGCCAGGGGTGCCCGCTCTCCCCCCTTCTATTTATACTAGCACTTGAACACCTGGCGGAGGCCATACGCTCCCACCCAGATATCTCAGGAGTAGAAATAGCAGGCACCGCACACAAGTTGTCCATGTTTGCAGACGACATTTTATTAACCATTGCTCAACCCAGAATCTCCCTCCCCAACTTATTCTCTCTCTTAGACACTTTCGCCTCGTTTTCGGGCCTTTCAGTTAATCCGGCTAAATCTAAAGCAATGTCTATTAACCTTCGGCCCCCGGTAGTAGAAGCCTTGCAGTCGGCATTTTCGTTTCAGTGGTTATCCTCTTTACCCTATTTGGGTATTAAACTTACCCCAAAATATTCGGGATTATATCAGGCTAATTTTCCTCCGCTTTTCCGAAAGCTGGAGGCTATGCTGGCCTCTTGGTCCACACTCCCGATTTCGTGGTTCGGCAGAATAGCATCGGTACGCATGACATACCTCCCTAAATTGCTCTATTATTTTAGAGTTTTGCCAGTTCAAGTGCCTCCTCATATTATTCGAATACACCAACATAAAATTATGCAATTTATATGGGGCCACAAGAGGCCCAGGATCAAGAGACAAGTGCTTTACGCGCGCAGAGTCAATGGTGGTCTTTCAGTTCCTAACTTGCAAGCATACTATATAGCAGCGGGCATCGCCCCATTATCTCACCTTCATGCAAAGCAACAAATGCCACTATGGGCCACCATTGATTTGGTCAACGCACACCAAACACCTCTAGCTTCTCTTCCTTGGCTTCCTAAAGCACATCGCCCCCCTACCATAGGTCCCTGTTTGGCTCATTCCCTCAAATTATGGGATGGGGTTAAATACTCAGCAGGCCTAATTTCTCCTCATCTCCCGTTACTCCGTCTCCTCCACTGTCCTTTATTTCAACCAGGTTGTGATAATCCGCTGCAATTTAAGTGGTGGTCCGATAATGGCTTCATAGAAATCCACTCGTTTTTCACCCCAACCAAGATCATCTCTTTCGCGGCCTTACGTTCTTCACATGATATCCCCCTTAGGGAGCATTACAGTTACTTGCAAAATTAGACATTTTCTCAGACAACTCACAACATCCCATTCTGCCCCCTTTGTCATGACACCATTTGAAAGCCTTTGTAGATCACGCCCCCAATCCTCGGGTTTGATTTCTCTAATATATACCGCTATAATTAATTCTAAGACAACACCATTGAGACCCTACCAACTCCAATGGGAGGCTGAGTTTGGGAAACAATTATACCCGGAGGACTGGCATAGTATGACTACTGCGCTATCTAAATGTTCCAAGAATGTTCTCTTTTTAGAGAATGCATATAAAGTCTTCTATAGATGGTATTATACTCTGGCTAGATTAACAAGTTTCATCCCATCTTACTCCCCCCTATGTTTTCGCGGGTGCTCACAGGAGGGCACGATGGCGCATATTTGGTGGACCTGTCCCAGGATCTGCAGACTATGGGTTAGAGTTTATGCACTATTACGTAATCTTTTTAATACTAACATAAAGCGGGACCCTTTTGAAGCCCTTTTATGGAAACCAATTGCTGAACTTCTTCGTCCTGAACGTCAGTTAGCAGTACAGATTTTCACTGCAACTAAACTCACCATAGCAAGAGCCTGGAAAACCCCGAACCTTAGTTTTGAAGCAGTTAAAAATACCGTGAATGATATCATGGTAAATGAGAAACTTAAGGGGGGGAGGGGGAGAGTGTGGGGAGGAAGGGAAGGGCAGAAAGGTGAGGGAGGAAGGGAGGGTAAGGGTAGAAGGTGAGTAGAGAAGGAGCAGGGGAACCTCTATTTTGTGGAGGGAATATATCTTTAGCTTTCGCTCGGCCCTAGGAACCCAATCAGGCAAATAGGGCCGATCGAGACTTGTCGCCCTGGCTTGAAAAGCTTCAAGGGAACTATCTTAACATAATACCATAATACCAAAATTACTTCTTGCCCCAATAATATCCCTGGATGAGTAGCAGCGATCTGCATAGGTATATAGCTTGGACTGCAGAAAAGTCAAGTAAGCGAGTCAGTGCTGAAACCATCATAGAGTCAAAGTGGTTAAGAAGCACTCTGTTTCTCCCCTTGTGTTCTGCATTAATGGGAGAGAAGTGAAGTAACAGACTGAAGCTATATATGTATCTGGGGTACAGGAGCATTGTTGGAGCAAAATGTGGAAGTCCCGTAATGAGGACAAGGATCGGTGTCGCCAGTCATATTCGTTGGAATACATAGGGAATAGGACAAGAACTGAAAGTGTTCCTTAGGGCGTGCGTGCATTGGGTAAAAGAGTACCGCAAGTTCACGAGCCTCAAAACACACAACTGAATGCTGGTGTAGATAGGAGATCCATGGATCTATTGCTTCTTCCTCTAAAGTCCGTAACAAATCGTGGTCCGGGGATGTTGCTGGGTGGTCTGAGTATTTGCAGGGTAATATAGTCACAGAGCCGTCGTGCCTGTAGCGCCCGTTGCGGGTCAAGTATGTGGGGGAGATACTGAGGAAGCAACAGTTCGGTGTAGAGGGCTGGGGGCCAGTGAGTTACGCTTACCATTAAGGGCAGCATTGGAGGTATGATGTGTGTGGATTAAAAGTCTTTCTCACAGGCGGCGATCCATGGCAGGGCCGAGGTGTGCGACTCATGCTTCCTGAAGATCCCTTCTCCCTGGAGGTGAAGCAGGAGAGCTCGGACCTCGTTGGTAGAGATCTCGGTGAGACGAGCGGGGGGTCGGAGAGGATCTGTCTGTTCTATGTCTACGCGATCTTTGTCGTTGTGCTTTAGGAGAAGGATTGAGGGACACCGGGAGCCAAGGCTCTGCTGGGAAATAGAAAGAGCCCCAATCCGGCAGCTCAATGTTAGGGAGATCGAGCTGTTCACAAAAGCTTTGCAGATCTTCCGGCGTACGAAGTAAGGCAGAGCGTCCCCTAGTGGACGCAGATATCGCTGGAAGTTCCCCTTCAGCCTATTGGATGTTTCGGGTACGTAGAGCGTCCAGCAGGGGGTGTAATGCTCTTCTATTTTGTAGAGTTATCTGGGACAGACCCTGAAATAGTTTAACTTCTGTGCCATTATGGAGAATGCGGCCTTTTTCCCTGGCTTTGCGGAGGATCTCCTCCTTAAGTGGAAAATTCACTACCCAGCAAATTATGTCCCGGGTGGTTAATTCTCACGGGGTTGAGGGCGTCAATCGGTGAGTCTGCGGGGCGATCAATGAAATCATTAAAGATTGTGCAGATGGTCTGTTGGATCGATCCCGAGTCTATGCTTTCAGGGACTCCCCTTACCCTGATATTGTGCCTCCTGCATCAATTATCGAGGTCTTCAATGTGTATGTGGAGATCATACATGTGGGAGAGTTGTGCTTCGTATGTGTGTTGGACCTGCAGAATGGCGGCTGCATGGGTCATGGTAGTTTGCTAAACATCATCAATTCGGTGGGCCACTGCTTGTATGTCTGACTTCAGGTCAGCAATCACAGCTGTGACAGTGTTCTTTATATCTGAAGCCACTTTCTCCAGATCAAACAGGCTGGGGGCTTGTGTGCTACCCATCGTCCCTCTGTGCTGAGAATTAGGTGAGGCCGGGGTTTGGGCCTGTGAGGCCGCATAGAGTGATTGCTTTTGAGTCCGGAAGAGCTCCGGAATGTTTCTACTGAGCTGGGTACCTGGATCCATGGCTGTGCGGGTTGCCGAGGAGCTCCGGGTGGATCCGCTCATAGTGACTCACAGACGTATGCAATCTATTAGGTGAGATTCGGTCCCCGGGTCGCAGGAGCTCTCAACTTTTGCTGCCATCTCGGTCTTCGGCCAGGCCACGCCCCCCCCACTCCCATTCACTTCTAACACAGAGCTCCTTCAGTGTCACCTACAACTCTGTCTCCTCCTCTCCATTGCCCCTTTTTGTGGGGGTCCCCCAAGGCTCTGTTCTTGGACCCCTTCTCTTCTCTATCTACACCTCCTCCCTTGGTCACTTGATAACCACCCACGGCTTCCAATACCACTTATACGCCGATGACACCCAAATCTATCTGTCTACTCCTCAGCTCACTCCTTCAGTCTCCTCTATCATTACTAACTTACTAACTGACATATCAGCATGGATGTCGCACCACTTCCTATAACGAAATCTCTCTCCATAAAAATCAACAATGCAACTATCAGTCCCTCCCCTCACGCCAGGGTACTAGGTGTAATCCTAGACTCTGACTTGTCATTTCAATCGTTGTCAAAAGTTTGTAGAATTCACCTCTGTAACATCTCTAGAATTCGCCCCTTTTCAACAAATTAAACCACCAATCTTCTCATTCACTCCCTTGTTATCTATCGCCTTGACTATTGCAACTCCCTTCTCATTAGCCTACCTCTCCATAGGCTATCCCCTCTTCAGTCTATCATGAACGCTGCTGCCAGACCTATCCACCTTACCAACTGCTCAGTGTCTGCCAACCCTGTCCTCCAATCCCTACACTGGCTCCCAATCACCCAGAGAATTCAATTCAAAATACTAACCACAACATACAAAGCCATTCACATCACCAATCTTGTCTCCAAATATCACCCAAATCATCCTCTCCACTCTGCTCAAGACCTCCTACTCTCAAGATCTCTCATCATGTCCTCCCATGATCATCTCCAGGATTTCTCCAGAGCCACTCCCATCCTCCAGAACTTGCTACCTCCACTGGTCCGGCTATCCCCTACTCTTGCTACCTTCAGGCGATCCCTGAAAACTCATCTCTTCAGGAAAGCCTATCACGTCTCCAACTAATCTCCTACCACTTCCATCAGCTCATTCCCAACAGTTACAACCTTTTGTACCACCTGCCCCACCCTACTAGATTGTAAGCTCTTCTGAGCAGGGCCCTCTTAATCCTCTTGTATTTTATTGTATTGTAACTGTATTGTCTCCTTTTATATTGTAAAGCACTGCGTAAACTGTTGGCGCTATATGAATCCTATATAATAATAATAATAATAATAATAATAATAATAATAACTGTGCGCAAAAGGCTCACCAGAACTGAGACACAAACTGACTACCCCTATCCGAGACAATCACCTTGGGTAGCCCATGTAAGCGAAAGATCTCCCGAGCAAAAATGAAAGCCAGTTCCTTAGAAAAGGGGAAACTTCTAAAGTGGAATACATTTAGACGTGCACACTGAAATATTTTGTTTTGGAATTTCGTTTTCGTCCGCAAAATACAGTTATTTAGTTACTCCCGAAATTTGTTTTTATTTATTTTGTTTTGTTAAAAAATGCATTTGTCTGAAAATCCGAAATAATTAAGGTCGAATCTGTCTTTGAAGGCTCATGGTGTCTGTGGAATGTTCGACGGAGCAGCTAAACTGTACGACGCCGCAATCGTACATTTTTGGTCGAATGTTCCGCCTACAAGCTATAGTAGAATTCTAATGTTGTATGACACTAGTAATAATTATATTTATTAATTATTATTACTAGTCAACCAACATTAGAATTCTTCTATAGCCTATGGGCGGAGCATTTGACCATAAATGTCCGCTTGTGGTGACTGCTTCGTCGAATCTTCATGTCGAATCTTTTCTCTCTATGTCGAATAATCTTGGACTAATAGAGTTAGGTTAGGCACATTCGACCTTTTTTGCTATTGTCTCTATAATGTCGAATCTTTTCTCTCTATGTCGAATCTTTTCTCTCTATGTCGAATCTTTTCTCTCTAGGTTGAATCTTTTCTCTCTTTGCAGAATAATGTAGGACTAATTGAGCTAAGGTTAGGCACATTCGACCACAGGTTTGATGGACACAGATCGCTATTGTCAGCATCATGTTGAATCTCCTATCTATATCGAACTGTTGTCGCAATGAAAAAATAAAAAAAATAAAGCATTTGTTTATGTTGGATGTTTCGGTTTTCGGATTCTGCACATTCGTTATCGTTTGTTAAAACGATAACGAAAATACCCAAAATTCGGACGAAAATGCATTCAGATGAAAACGAATGCACATGTCTAGAATACAATGACACATCCTTGAGAACCAGTTAACTACCAAAGGGATAACTGTGTTGCCCTGGGAGTTGGGTAACTCCACAATGAAATCCATATATAGGTGGGTCCAGGGCCTCTCTCCATTGGGTATGGGTTGTAGGAGGCCCACTGGAAGGTGTCGTGGAGTCTTACTCTGAGCACACACGGAACAGGCGGCTACAAAGGCAGTTACATAAGCACGTAGACTAGGCCACCAGAATTGTTGGGAAATGGCCCAAAAGAGTTGATTCCTCCCAGGGTGGCCAGCAGCCTTGGGAGAATGGTAAGTCTGGAGCATGGCAGTATGGAGACTCTGTAGGACTAAGCAGCGGTCACAAGGTTTCTCAGGAGGAGCATGGACCTGAACAGCAAGAATTTTGACACCCAAAGGAGAAGTGAGACTGGTGCGAACCGTAGTCAAAATACGATCAGGAGGAAACACAGGAACCGGAACCGACTCCAAATTGGAAGTGGAGGAAAATTGTTGTGACAAGGCGTCAGTCCTTACATTCTTAGTACCGGGTAAGAATGAGACAATGTAATTGAAACTTGACAAGGAAAGAGCCCATCGTGCCCTTCTGGGAGAGAGGCATTTAGCCTCAGACAAGAATGTGAGATTCTTATGGTCAGTAAGAATGAGAACCGGCAGTGGTACCTTTGAAGAGATGTCTCCATTCTTTCAGGGCTAAAATGATCGCCAACAGATCTCTGTCACCAATCTCATAATTGCACTCCGCAGGTGACAATTTCTTGGAAAAGTAGCCACAAGGATGCATAGCGCTCTTCAGAGGTAGGATGTTGAGACAGAAGGGCACCTACACCAAACTCAGAAGCATCAACTTAAAAGATAAAAGATAATATAGGATCAGGATGTGTCAACACAGGAGCAGAAACAAAGGCAGCCTTGAGACTCTCAAAGGTCTTAATGGACTCCGGAGACCAACTTTGTGGGTTATAGGTCCTTTTTGCTCATATCAGTCAAGGGCTTGACCAGAGACGAGAAGTTAAGAATAAACTTATGATAATAGTTGGCAAAGCCCAGGAAACACTGCAGAGGACATAAACCCATGGGTCAGGGCCACTGTAGAACTGCCGAAAGTTTCTGGATCCATTGAAAAACCAACAGTGGATAACCCAGGAATTTAACGTGTTCACGATGGAACTTGCACTTCTCCAGTTTACAATAGAGATTGTTCTCTCTTAGTTTTTAAAGCACATGACAGATATCTGTGTGGTGGCTCTCCAGGGACTCGGAAAATATGAGGATATCATCGAGATAAACCACCACACATAACTGCAACAAATCTCAGAGGACATAGTTAATAAATTCCTGGAAAACTACCAGCACGTTACAAAGGCCAAAAGGAATTACGAGGTACTCATAATGGCATGTTCTGGTATTAAATGCAGTTTTCCACTCATTTCCCTCCTTAATCCTCACAAGATTGTATGCCCCTCTCAAATCAAGCTTCGTGAAGACCATTGCTCTTTTGAGGTGGTCAAATAATTCCGTAATCAATGGAATCAGATAGGCATTCCTAATTCCTAACGATTGAGACCCCTATAAACAAAACAAGATCTCAGTTCACCACTCTTCTTCTTCACAAAGAAGAAACCAGCACCAGCAGGAAATGAGGATTTGCGGATGAAACCTTGAGAAAGTTCATCCGTAACATACTCCTCCATGGCCTTATCCTCCAAGACTGACAAAGGGTAAACCCGGCCACAAGGGGGTATGGCGCCAGGTTGAAGGTCAATTGCACAATCATACGGCCGGTGTGGAGGCAAACTACCCGCTTGACCTTTGCCAAAGACATAATTAAAATCGCAGTACTCCTCCGGCAGGGAGGAGAGTGAAGAGGTGCACAGGACCTTGGCTACCTTCTGGAAGCATGTCTCACTGCATTGTGGTGACCAGGAGAGAAGCTCAGCACAGAGCCAATCAAAAGAGAGATTGTTCCTCTGTAACCAAAGATAACCAATAACTAGTGGAAACTTAGGAGAGAAAATAACTTGGAATTGGATTATCTCATAGTGAAGAGCCCCTACGGCCATGGACAATGGAACCATCTCATGAGTCACATGGGCAGGCTGTAGAGGTCTCCTGTCAGCCCCAGAGTCGATTAGAGCCTGTATCTCGACTGATGACTCAGCCTAAGAAAGGGTAACCAGAAACAGGGGCTTATCCTTCTGGATAACTGGGGACGAAACAACGCCACCTAAGGTCTGTCCGTGACAGGACCTCAAGTTTCATTCGTTCCCTGGACTGGTAGGACAAGACTTCAAAAAGTGACCTGCCTGACCACAATAAAGGCACAATCTCTCCCTCCTCCTAAAGGTTCTCTCATCCGCAGAGAGACGCGTGAAACCGAAGTGCATGGGTTTACCTTCACTGACCGACTTGGTACCAGGAGGCATGGGAGGTGAGGGAGGCACGGGTGGGCTGCAAAGCTCGGAGACCAATGTACAGGAGGTGTAATGGATGTGACTATGATGGTTATGGTGAAATGCCTATTTCCAATATAATCATATAGATGTAAGTGCTTACTTCAGCCTTTGCTATCATCCTTAACCATATTCAATTAGATGTCTGGCAGCTTACCCTCCCCCTTCATGTGGAACAGAACTGCAGGAGTTAAGAAAAAGTTAAAAAATATTGCGCCTGTTTTCAAGAACTGGAAACAAGACACCCTATTTAGCTATGATAGTTTGATATTCCCTTATAGAGATATAACCCAGCTAAAAGCTTATACTTTGTCACAATAATGAATATGTATATCTTGCGGTCCGCATCTCTCTCTCTCTCTCTCTCTCTCTCTCTCTCCCTCTCTCTCTCTCTCTCTCTCTCTCCTCTCTCTCTCTCTCTCTCTCTCTCTCATACTGTTCATAGAATGTGTAATTGCCAGGATATATGGTGATACCTTCACCTGGCTTGGGGGTCTTGGTAACTATGGGATATTCCTTCACACAGGGAGTGGTCAGTGGTTGTGTTGGTAAATAGGCTAAGGACACAGGTCTCATGTTCTGGGAGTACATTAAGGGTGTACTGTTCCTAAAACAAAAAAATATATATTCTGTATGGAGATGGTTTACATCTCCACTCTAAAACGCCTGAAGCCAATATGTGTACAAGAAGTTTACTGATTTGGGTTTTAGCGTGCTGAACAGAGCACATAGACACATGTTAGCTGCTGCATTTATTTCAGGTCTTAAAGAGTCAATCCGTAAGGGTCTGAGTATAGAGTAATGGAGCTTGAGACATTGTTATTAGTAGTTATTAGGTCCAGAATACTCACAGAACAGTAGAGAGTAGTAGAGAGTAGCTCCTCTCATGATGGCCTTTGACACACCCTATCTGCACCCACCAGTACCAACTCCACGTGCCTGCTACAACTGCGGAAGTTCCGGCCACTCCAGAAGGGAATACCGAAGCCCATGGAAATTCACCCACAGTCAACCAAGCCCCAACCGTGGTCCACATGAAAGCGCCCAGTACCAGGGACATGACACCCCTCCTCGCCTACCACCTCGCCCACCTCTCCGGATCACATGGACCTTCTCCACAAGGATTCAGGAAAGCCTGTGTCACCTGCCAGCTACACCTGGACTGTTATGCCACAAGGTGCCCAGAACTCCCCCTCCCAATTCACCAAGGCAATGGCCCTCATTCTGGACACTTGGATGAAGTTACACCCAGACATTGCACTCCTTCAGTATGTAGATGACCTCCTGCTTGTTATTGCCTCAATCTTCTCTGAAAGCCTCCTCCACTACCTGGTTAAGCAAGGTTGCAAGACCTTAAAGCAAAATGTCCAGAGAGAAGGTGATTTTCCTAGGCCTCTGCATCTCCCAAGGCACCTGACATCTCACTGAAGAAAGAGTTGCTGCAATCAAGGGCATCCCTTTGCCTCAAGGTCAAAAGCCCCTTCACGCCTTTCTAGGATTAATCTCCTATTGCCGTTCTTGGATCCCAGTTCCAGAAGCCTCCCTTTCGATGCAATCACTTTATGATGCCCTGAAATCCGACCCTTTCCTGCTTTCACCAGAAGCTGTGGACAATTTTGAAACTCTGAAGGAGATCCTCTTAACAGCCCTTTGGGCCTCCCAGACTAAAAGACTTTCAAACTGTTTGTCTCAGAGAGTACCAAGTACAGCCCTGTCCCCAGCAAGACACCTCCTCAAACTCCAGTGTGCCTTGCTTCTCCCCGATAACATCACCGTCCTCCCATGTGATACCCTTAACCCATCCACTCTGCTTCCGCTTCTCGAGGGGTGAACCTCTCTTTGGAGAATAATCCTCATCTCACTGCTCATAACTGCTTCGAAGTGATGACAGCCCTTAAGAATCCTGACTTGACAATTTTTGTGGAAGGTTCCAGGTATGCAGATAGTGCTGGACGGTACCACACAGGATACGCAGTCACCACAAAAGACACAGTTCTTCAAGCTTCAGCATTACCCCCCTCCATGTCTGCCCAAGAAGCAGAACTCCAGGCTTTAACTATGGCATGCAAATTGGCAGTAGGAAGAAGAGCTAACATTTACACCGACTCAAGATACGCCCTGGGTGTGGCCTGTGATTTCAGGATCCTCTGGAAGACCAGGGGGTTCCTGACAGCAGCAGGAACACCTGTAAAACACAGCACAGCTATCAAGAATTTGATGGATGCCCTACTCCTCCCAGCACAAGCTATACTTAAGGTAAAGACGCACGGCAAGCTGGTTTCCCATGAAGCACGAGGCAATCACCTGGTAGATACCGCTGTGAAACAAGCTGCAGATAGAACGCGAGAAGTGGTCAGCAGAGTGAATGCACCTATTCTGGATGATACTGTAGAAGGCACTATGATTCTACAAAACCCTCCTGTAAACAGGACCCACCTCAAGGAGCAACAAGAGACAGCTGACAAAGAAGAAAAAGAAGTGTGGATCAAGAAAAGGAGCCACAGAAATTGAAGGAATCATGGAACTAAACAAGAGACTGTGTCTGCCACGTAGGCCGGAAGCCTATCCTTTTACCAACATGATGGCAAAGACCACAGCTAAAAGACTTTTAACAGAAATAGTGTGCAGATATGGTGTCCTAGAGGTCATAGAGTGTGACCAGGGGCCGGCTTTCACAGCCTCAGTAACCAAAGAGATATGGACAGCCTTGTGGGTCACACTAGCTTTCCACACCCCATACCATCCTCAGAGCAGTGGGAAGGTGGAAAGATTAAATGGCACAATGAAATCTAGAATGCTAAAAATGTCTCAGGAAATGGGAATGAGTTGGCCAGACAGCCTACCCATTGCCTTATTCAGTATTAGGTACACTCCAAGGGGAAACCATGGTTTGTCACCCTATGAGATATTGTTTGGTTCAGCCCCCAGACTGGGTTGTTATTTCCCACAACAGTTGCAGCTCCAATCTGATGTATTAGCTGATTATGTGACTGTTTAATCTTGAGAATTAACCCGTATCCATTTGGAAGTGTTTTCTTCCATTCCAGATCCTGAGCTAGATACAGGAACGCACAAGCTGGTTCCTGGTGACTGGGTCCTAGTAAAGAAGTTTGTAAGGAAACACACCCTTGAACCCAGATATGATGGTCCTTTCCAAGTCCTTCTGACAACTACCACATCAGTAAAAGTGGCCGGAAGTAACTTGTGGATACACGCCTCTCACTGCAAGAAAGTCCCTGTGCCCGAAGAAGAGGCTGAGGAGACCAAGCCATGATCCTGTTTATCCTTTTTGTTGTGATTTTTGCTCAGGCCCAGGAGGTGGCCATCAAACAGAAAGATGATATAACTCAATTCTGGTATAACTCATCCAATACACATGTTGCCACTTTCATATACCCTTATAATAAGATACTTCCAGGTACTGATTACAGTGTCCGGTCCAATGAGAGAGCAATAGGTCCCATGACTGTGTATGTATATGTCACTGACACCTACTGGGGCAACAACTGTGATTATTGGGGAGCAGTGGGTTGGAACCCTGGGAATGAAAAATGGGGGTACAAGCCCGAAACCGCTCAGAATAAAAAGGACAAAAATGGGAAGACACTCTTAGAAAGGATAACAATCAACAAACACACAGATCAATATTTCACCAAAGAGTTCAGACTGACCATTGAGAATCCCAGCCCAGGGGACAGTGGGACCTATGTATTGGGTCTATGGTGGGGAAATGGGTATTACGGTTTTAGAAAATCTTTCCAACTGAAAGACATGTTCAATAACCCAGAGTGGACAGTTCCCCAATCTACATCCAACTCTAACCCCCTAAAGCCTCACATGCAAAAATTAGGGGACATGGTGGCCATAGCAGACCCTACCATTGAGGACACCATGGCTGCAGAAACCGGTTTCTCAGATGTCAAATTGTGGCTCGAATAGATGATATACAATGCAGGAAAGCACAATAAGACCAACTGTTATGTGTGTGGGGGGGAGAAACCACATTTAGGAACAGTGCCCCTTAATGTACTCCCAGAATATGAGACCTGTGTCCTTAGCCTATTTATCAACACAACTACTGACCACTCCCTGTGTGAAGGAATATCCCATAGTTACCAAGACCCCCAAGCCAGGTGAATGTATCACCATATATCCTGGCAATTACACATGCTATGGACAGTATCAGGGAGTGGGGAAACCTCTTGGGAATTTTGCTAAGGGTTACTGTGGATCTTATAGTGAGGTGTCTGCAAATCTAGTGCAAAATCAAGTCCAGTCTTTGGGAGACATGTACTGGATCTGCAGAGACATGAAAATTAGAAGCAGATTGACAGGACAGCGGACAGGAGAATGTGCATTAGCCAAGGCCATAATGCCTCTACATATTCTCTCAGAGAACCCAAGGCCAAATACAAACAACACACTCGACCTAACAGGAGGCTTTGAAGATTTGACACTCATGTATATATAGATGCCATAGAGGTCCCTAGAGGGGTCCCAGATGAGTTCAAAGCAAGAGACCAAGTAGCAGCAGGATTTGAGTCCCTGATCCCCATCATCACTGTAAACAAGAATGTAGACTGGATAAATTACATCTACTACAGCCAACAAAGGTTTGTTAATTACACCAGAGATGCACTCTGAGGTTTAGCCGAACAACTAGAACCCACTTCACATATGACCTTCCAAAACCGTATGACCTTGGACATGGTCCTAGCTGAAAAGGGGGGTGTGTGTAAGATGTTACCTGAAACGAGTACATGCTATACTTATATCCCAGATAACACAGGCCCAAATGGTAAAGTGACTTTAGCCATTCAGAAACTTGAGGACTTATCCAAAGAACTAAAACAGAATTCAGGGCTCACCAACCCCTGGGATCAGTATTTTACCTGGATAAAGGGAGGATGGCAGGGATTGCTGACCCAGATAGGAATAGCTATCCTGGTAATGGTGGCTATAATCTGCTGCGTTCTCCCCTGCATCAGGAAGTGTGTGGAAAAGGCTGTTGACCAAACTACCCCCACGTTCATGAACCAAGAGATATCAGCTGATGATGACGATGTCTATGTAAGGCCATAATGAAAATTATGATGAAAATTATGTGTTACACTCCGTTACAGTCACCCTCCCCCGAGATGTAACACCGTAGGGCTATAGGGACAGATAGCACCTGGCCGCACTCCTCCAGCTGTATCGTGGGGGGTAGTGAACTAGTCGCTGCTCTTTCTCTACATACGGCTTAAAAGAGTTGCAGAGGGGGATGGGCTGGGTGTAGGTCTTTCAGTGTGAGGGACAGTTTTGTGAAATAAGCATTTCGGGGGGGGGACTGTAATGGATGTGACTTTGAGTGTTATGGTGAAATGCCTATTTCCAATATAACCATATAGATATAAGTGCTTACTTCAGCCTCTGCTATCAGCCTTAACCATATTCAATTAGATGTCTGCCAGCTTCATGTCTCTCCCTTCATGTGGAACAGAACTGCAAGCGTTAAGAACAAGTTAAATCAGATTGCGCCTGCTTTCAAGAACTGGAAACAAGACACCCTATTTAGCTATGATAGTTTGCTATTCCCTTAAATAGATATAACCCAGCTAAAATCTTATACTTTGTCACAATAATGAATATGTATATCTTGCGGTCTGCATATGCTTGTCTTGTTTGATATTTGATTTGATAACAAAATATCCGGCTCACGGTATATTAGCCGGAGTTCAGGAAGTAATAAAGGAGAAGTATCAATCTACTGAACTCGTGTATGTCTCAGTAATTTACTTGCGCACTTTTACATTGAAGGTTAATTTGGCGAGGGGGACAGAAACAAAAGTACCAAACGGTTCTGGTTCGGTCCAAAACAGAAGCTTACGCAAGCGCTCCTTAAAAGAGAGTCTTTCTCTGCGTCTGGAGTCAATGAGGATGGCAAATGTGATCAACTTCTCCAGCTAAGTGGGTATATCTCGGGCTGCTATCTCATCCTTGATGGTATCCCAGGGACCATGAGAAAAAGTAGCCACAAGGGCCTCACTGTTCCACGCAACCTCTGCTGCCAGAGTACGGAACTCAATGGTGTAGTCGGGAATAGTTGTCATACTCTGTTCGATGGACATGAGGCACTTGGCAGCAGAAGCGGAGCGTGCGGGAATGTTAAAAACCGTTATAAACAAAGCCACAAACTCAGGGTAGCTCAAGACAACAAGTTTTTGCATCTCCCATAGAGGGCTCTCTCAGAAAGCAAAGATATCATGAAACCTACTTTGCTTCTGCCCATGGGAAACGTCTGGGGCAGCATCTCAAAGTATTTCTCAACCTGGATGAGAAACCCTCTGCATTGGTTTGGATCACCCCCAAATCGCTGGGGAAGCAGAGTGGAACCAGACATACCTCTTATAGAGGTAACACTCGAGGCGGGTGCCTGCACAGAGACTGGAGCAGCAGCAGGGTCGGCCTGCAACATAGGTTGTACCGGGGCAGCCACAGTGGGAGATTCCAGGTGAGCCGTGTGATGGCAAACTGATCCATGCTGATTTCTTTTTAGAAAAATTCAAATAAAAATACAATTACAAAAAAAAGATGCATGCACTGTATTGTCATTATTTGAGGCCACAAGGATGGTGATCTTGACAGTGCATGCATCAGTGACACAATCCCTGTTATGTTCCTGCTGGAGCAGACTCTGCGCAGCATTATGGACAGGGCACTGGAGGCAGAACAGCAGGAGGAAAAGGAGGACTTCCTTTTCTTTTAGGGCCCACTTTATCAAGACACCATCATTCACATAGAACACATAGGAGGAAAGAGGGGAGGAGGATGAGGAGGAGGAGGATTCTGGCACTTTCATAGGCTTTGAAGAAGAGGAAGACATGCATCAATCTGTAAGTGATGGCTTTCCAATCCCAGGACCCTTGGGAGTAGTATGTGGCTGAGAGGAGGAAGTTCCAGATGCTGTTATCCCAAGTGACCCCGAGGAGTCTGCCTCTCAAGCCTCTGAAAATTTCAGGCGCATGCCAACCTTCTTGACAATATATAAAAGAACCGCGCTAAATACAGATCATTATTGAATAATTAAAAAATATAAAGTGATCAAAATTTAAACTCAAATAACAACACAATGTGAAGAATCAGAAAAATGTGCTATGAACCACATAAAAAATAATAAATTATTATAGCAATTTGAAAAAAATTAAAATAAAATAAAGAAACCAAAAAACACAGTCCGTGAAAAAAAGGTGACTTCTGTTATCAACAGTCCTTATTGTAATATATTCCACCCATAGTGACTGAAGACTTTAGTGAATAAAGGCATCTTGTGAAAAAAATCCACCACCTATGAAGATATATGATTACCAGAGGTAAGCTGTAATGAAGCTTATGCCAAAAATCCACTCAATGGGGACACCACCATCTGTCTCAGCAGGGAGGAAAGATCACCCGGGACTCATCGATAATGATTGGCTCAGCAATGGAGACCCAGGGAGATAAAAGATACATCCACCATAGTGTGAATCCGTTTGACCAATTTATTATTAAGTAAAGTAGCACACTTACCAAAAAAACAGATAAAACAGCATGTATAAAATCAGCCGGCCGGCCTGCATACACCCGTTCGTTATGGAGTAGAAACGATGACGTCAGCGCGTCTGCCTTCCGACGTACGTTTCGTCCTATTGGACGTTGTCATAGGAACGGGCGACGCACTGACTCATCGCTCTTTAAATACACTTGTAAAACCATACCTCGTTCTGACGCTCTTCTTGACCACTGTTATAAGGGGAAGGTCTCAGAACTCATCCCGTCCCCACAGAGAGTGCAGAAGATATAATCTCTCCTGACTCCAGTAGGTTACAGTGTCATGGAAAACGTAGTTTTGAGTCTTCTGTTGCTCAAGAGAGGAGCATTGGAGAAGGCGTTCACCTAAGTGAGGCATTTCGGAATTTTTTTAGTCCTCCACTTTTTTTTATTGATACATGTCCCCCCAGTTATGAATTAATAGATTATGGGGGGGGGGGACATGTATCAATAAAAAAAAGTGGAGGACTAAAAAAAAATTAAAAAGCAGCAAGATTCTAGACATGTTCATAATCTATTAATTCATAACAGGAAAGTAGTGGAAACACAGGCCATAGCGAAAGAATTTCATAAATTCTACCAGACCCTATATAACATTCAGACACCGGAGACAGCTCAATTAGAAAATAATGAAGATCAAAGAAGGGAGGAAACACGAGAATATATCAGGGAATCATCCTTGCCGACCATATCTGAGATGATTAAGACGGAAATGGACCAGCCAATTACGGTGAATGAGTTGAGCAGAGCAATAGCGGCCCTACCAGCAGGGAAAAGTCCTGGCCCGGACGGCCTGACAAATGCTTACTATAAAAAATTCTCTTCGGAGTTGATAAAACCGTTATGTAACTATTTTAACTCTATTAATGCAGTTAATTCTTTGCCCCCAGAAGCCCTGGTGGCGTATATAACCATAATCCCCAAAGAGGGGAAAGACCCTCAATACTGCGCCAATTATAGGCCTATTTCTCTGCTCAACTCAGACACTAAATTGCTTGCCAAAATTTTAGCTATGAGATTGCAAGAATATATAGGGGATTTGGTGCACCCCGACCAGAAAGGTTTTGTAAAAGGACGTGAGGCAAGGGATAATACCATCCGGGCACTTCATCTGCTCCACTGGATACAATACGGTCCAGAGAAAGCCCCAAGGATCGTACTATCGATGGACGCAGAAAAAGCCTTCGATAGGGTGAATTGGGGCTTTATGAAAGAAGTTCTGAAGGGAGTGGGTCTAGGTGACCGTATGATGGGATGGATAATGGCCCTTTACGCAGATCCAAGAGCAAGAGTTAAAGTGAATGGTACAATCTCGGACTATCTCAACATACGAAACGGAACAAGGCAGGGGTGCCCACTTTCTCCGCTAATATTTGCCATAATGTTAGAACCATTTCTCTGTAAGATTAGAGGTAATGGGGAGATAAGGGGAATAGGCGTGGGGGGCGTGGAGCATAAGGTATCAGCCTATGCTGATGATCTGCTGTTTTACCTCTCAGCACCTCAGACTTCCCTAGTGTCACTCATGCAGGAAGTAGGTAAATATGGTAGGCTATCTAATTTTAAAATCAATTATGAAAAATCAATACTCCTTCCCAGTCATGTCCCTCAAGAGATGGCAGAGATATTGAAGAGGGAATACCCCTTTGTGTGGAAGAAAGATTCACTGTTTTACTTAGGGATTCATGTCACCTCAGATCAAAAAATGGTGTATGATCTTAATTATACTCCCCTAATAGCCGGGTTAAGGGAGGACTTAAAGAAATGGACAGGACAATATTTAACATGGTTTGGAAGAGTGAGTGCCATTAAGATGTGTATACTACCTAGAATTATTTATATGTTACACACAGTTCCGATTAAGTTACTAGTAATTTTTTTTAAACAGATACGGAAGGCTTTTACAGCATTTGTGTGGAATAATAAAAGACCAAGGCTGACATATGACATCCTGTGTAGAAGTAAGGCTGAAGGAGGATTGGGCCTTCCTGATATATCAACATACTATAAGGCAATGTCGCTGGTCCGTATTTTGAATTGGTGTCATGATTCCCCTAGTAAAATGTGGGTCCCATTAGAGAAAGCCATAGCGGGGAGGAACCTGGCAGGAGCTCCCTGGATTCCGAATACGGAAAGAGGACTCTCGAAATGGACATCCCCCCTGACCTGGAACGCACTGATAACATGGGATAATCTAAATAAAACAGGAGAGTACTCCCCATGGGTGTCCCCCTTAGCTCCACTGGAGGGTTTCCCATGGTTCCCACCGGGGGAGGGAGGAGGATTCCTGGGGGCATGGGGGAGGGATGGAGATGTCACCTGTGGCAAGTTTGCCCCACGGGGGACCTTAGCAACTTATCCAGAGCTGGTTACAGCACTAGGGAATATATCTATAACAGGATGGAGATACAATCAAATGAAAAGTTTTTTCAAAAAAATTAAACCCCTTCTGAGACCATTAAATACAATAACTAGGTTTGAGAGCCGGTGTGTACACCTGGGGGAAGGCAGACATATGTTGTCCCAGATGTACAGCCTGATACTTAGTACCCAAATGAAAACAATCCCATACTTTGTCAGGGAATGGGAAAGAGAACTAAATAAAGTACTATCAGACGAACAAATTAAAAAAATGATCCAATCAACTTATTCAACATCCATAAGCTTGTATTCACAGGAAATGGCCTATAAATTTTTGACAAGGTGGTATAGGACACCAGCAAGATTAAATAGGATATATCCAACAGCAGATGCCCGATGCTGGAGAGGATGTGAGGAAAGGGGTACATTTCTTCATCTGTGGTGGGAATGCCCCAGGATTAAGGAATTCTGGGATGCAGTTGCACCATGGATCAAGAGGTTAGCCCCTAGATCTATAGAGTGTACACCTTTGGACTTCTTATTTTATGGAACAACTGGCACAATCAAGGCCAATAGGAGGAGCATTACACCACATTTATTAAATGCAGCCAAAGTATTAATTCCAAGATTCTGTAGGCAGATTACCTGCCCAACATTAGAGGATTGGAAAAGGGAGGTCAACCGGACAATGGAAGCGGAAAGATGGATTCATGTAGTTAAAGACAAAAAAGGGGAATTTGAGGACATATGGGCAGGCTGGATACAGTGTGTACAGGGAATAGATTAAGAGGGAAATATGAAACGAGAAGGTGCAGGGAGCCAGGGCCATATAAATACCTTGGATTAGTTGCATAGGGGTTTAGCCAGGGAGGAAAAGGAAGGAATTGTTTTTTTTTTGTTTTTTTCTTTTGTTTAGACTGCTGTCTCTACCCCCCCCTCCCTGTCCCTTTTACCCGTATAATGAGATACCTGATTTGGTGAAAAGGGGGAGGGAGGTGGCAAGGTGAATTTTCTTGGTTTTTTTTTCTTATTGTTGTTTAATGTGCTGGTTTGTAAGCGCATGGTGTAGGGAACGTCACTAAGGAAGGGGATATGAAGATTGAAACACACAATCAATGGGAATTATGCTAATCACCTAGGGTCTTTGTTTTTTTGTTTTTTTTTCTTTCCTTTTTTTTTTTTTTTTCATTTTTTTTTTCTTTATAGATGTTATATTTAATATGGCCATTAGTGGCCTCTTACACAATAGGGGGTAACACATGAAGGTATTCTAGGATTAATTGGATCACTTTAAATAAATTACTTAATAGAAGTGAGGAACTAGGCCATGATTGGCCAATAAATATAATTATGGGATAATTAACAATAACCACAGGGTATGTACAGGTGTGGTGGGTTTTTTTTTTTCTTAGAAGTGAGGAACAATTACGGAATAACATTAATAAACACGGGAAATGTATGGACGGGGCTGGGGGTTTTCCCTTTTTTTTTTTTTGTTGGTATGTTTTAGGCTTGTTTTAATGTGTTGGTTGTAGGGGGTGGGGGTGTCAATGTGGAATTGGATACACAGACCGATACACACAAATATTGGGAATCTCATCAATCACAGGATATATTTGGTTGTCGAACATATGTCGGGGGAGGGAGGGGGTTGAGACAGGCAGCGGTTTTTTCATTCCCCCCTTTTTTTTTTTGGGGGGGGAGGGGATAGGGTCAGTTGTAAGAGAACGATGTTACCAATTGGTCTCTTATTAACGTTTAATATGTTAATCCTGCGTAATTATTGTAAAATATGAAATTAAAGATGTTGAATTGTGAAAAGTATAACAGAAAATAAAAAAATTTTGATTATAAAAAAAAAAGATACATGTCCCCCCAGGGCAGGACCTGGACCCCTATAACCATTGTATGCCCTATTACTTGCATATAAGCCTTCAAAATAGGCACTTTTGATTTTTGACGTAATTAAAGGGTTTGTTAACCCATATAAGACAAACACTGCCAGACCCTCTATTAGAGCCTGGCAGAGCACACTGCATTAGTATCTTGTAAAAACGAGTGTTGTAAATACCTATTTTGGGCTGTCTTCAGGCCGGTCACATGACTCGTGGCCGCTGTACAGCTCCAATGGATACTGCAGGAGTGGCCATGATCTCCCTTTGACATTAGCCGTGGAGATCACATGGCTGCTCAGCCTCTCCTGCAGTAGCCCTGGAAACCGGCAAAGAGTCACATGACTGGCCTGAAGACAGCGTTGAAACGTTATTTACAACGCTAGTTTTTATTAAAAACGAACGCAGTGTGCTATGCCAGGATATAATAAACGGGAATGGCAGTGAGCATTTACAAATTTTTAATTTTGCTAATAGCGGCGGGGGGCGGAGTTGGTGACACACAGACAGGAGCTGACAGGCAGAAAGTAGAGGGTGAGGGGGAGAGAGGAGAGCAGGGCTGCGTATGACAGAGGGATGCACTTTTACCATGGTGGTCAGGGCTCAGTAGTCCTGATTTTCGTGGTCAGTACAGAGAGGGGATACAGGAAGTGGCAGGTTCAGGGAGGCTTTTTTTACAGTTTAGAGGGGGGCAGATTACACAGCACAAGCACTGTGCTGTTTAATCTGCTTTAAGGGAACAGGAAATCTATTTATTTATTTTTTTGCTTGACAAACACTTTAAGTTTTACCACCTTGCTTGCAGCCCTTAAAGTTTTGTGGAGCGTATTTATTAAACAGCAGATGATCTAATCATAGACTGCCTCTTCACCTGTCCAATCCTTTACCATATATCCAAAGTGCATTTACCAGTCTGCCACCTAACAGTGCTCTTGATCATGTCCCATTTGCTGCACATTTAAAATATAGGGGGGCGTGGCTTGCCTTGGGAGAAGATGGCTGCTTGATCACTCGGCTCCCTCTCACCGCAGTCTAACATCTATCTTTACTGGGGTATACAACTGCCATCCACCCCCCAATAATGGGAACATCCTCCCGTGGATCATCGCAAAGAAGATCCCGATCCCCGAGAGAAACCGCTGGCCGCGTAAGTCACACGATCCCGGAAATCTTCCGGTCACAGCGCACAACAATGGCGACCGCCCTGCCTGCCTCGGCCTCCTCACAGCCCCACACTGAGATCATTCTCACCCCCACCGTTACCAACAACACCCCGCAGACGCCCTCTCTGCCTTCCCATCGTCAGCCCAGCCTGCAGGACTTGCAAGCAGTGGCGGCTGACATTAAAGACACGCTGTTCACAGCCATTACTGACTTACGTCATGAACTGCAGGCCATCACAGGCCGCATACAGCGTGTGGAAGACAATGCCGTGCAACAACAGTCGACAGTGAAGACTATCCAGCACAAAGTCGACTTCCACACTATGCAGCTAAGAGATCTTCAACGTCATGTTGAAGATCTCGATAACCGTGGTCGCAGACAAAACCTAAGGGTGAGGGGAATACCCGAGTCAGTGGAACAAGATGAAATCTCCTCAGTGGTGACAGGCCTCTTTAATCATGTCCTGGATCGCCCAGAACAAACACCGATCACAATGGAACGTCTCCACAGGGCGCTTCGCCCCAAAGGCAGAGACATCGACCCCCCCCGGGACATTATTTGCTATGTGAATGAATTCTCCATCAAGGAAGAAATCCTCCAAAAAGCCAGCGAAAAATCTGCTTTAGAATTTAATGGCGGCCCTGTCCACATATATCAGGACCTCTCTGCCATTACACTACACCACCGCAAAGACCTGCGCCCCCTGCTGGACACCTTACGAACAAGAGGGATCCGGTATCGCTGGAAGTTCCCATTCGGTCTCTCCGCCTCATTCCAGGGCCGCTCAGCACTCCTGAGAGTGCCGGAAGATCTGGACTCTTTTTGTCGTACACTGGACATACCCTACACCCCGGTCCCGAACTGGTACGCAGAGTTTAATTTACAACCCCCCAACGACAGTCCTCAATCAGCGGAACCGATGGATGCTCACAACACTAGCTTCCGCAGAAGACGCTCGCCCTCCTCCGCCAGATCCGGCCCTGTTCCAGGCCCACATTACCAACCATCTAGTCCTATGTCAGCTCCTTTTCCTCGCAGGGCGCGCCGAGACCGCTGACTGCCCGGATCTGAACGTGAGAGATCATTCTGCGCACATCAATCTTCCTAATACCGACTTTCCTAATTATACCTCTACCAACTGTTGACAATCAACGTCCCCTGAAGGAACCCATCCAGAACCAACACGACGACGACGACAAAGGTAACCCGAATGCCTAATGACCTCCCCCTGCCCTCCAGGCTGCTCGAGACATCTCATGGAACACTGTGACTCTTTGATTAGCACTCTACTCCAAGAAAGTGTCTGAAACTCCACTCTTCTCAACATCACACGGTTCTGATGCATCCTGCACGAATGGCCCCATGCAGACTAGCAAACTACAGCCCGGTGAACCCCCCGACCAGGAACTCTCCAGCTACACTAATCTGTTCCCCCTCACCGGGACACCGAAGAAGACGAGCCCAGCGGCTATACCATCGGTCATCCTCCTCTACCTCCTCCGACGAATGAACTCCTTTACAACGGCCTTACCTATCCCTCCAGTTTATAGGTAATATCAGTTATATCCTCTTGACCCGAGACATACATTGTATAAGTGACTCATGCTATGCCCTATTGATCTGAGCCATACATTGTATAGTGCAAGATCACACATTCCAGTAAGGGAATAATAATCCAGCCCTCTACCTCATACAATGTTCAGAGACACAAACCCTCATAGTGTGTTAACATATAGAGCCATTCCAGCTGAGCTCACCTACATACCCACACACTAAATTCCCACACCTACTAAGCCTATACCAATAGCTGGGTACGGAGACATACAAATTTTACCACACACTCAAACTACCCATACATATACAATCACCTAAGGTAATCGGTAATAACGCATACAGATTTGGTGGTACACGGACAAGGTTTACCATACTCCAACCCTCTCGGGACACCGAACAGGAGCGCTTTACTGTTCCAATACATGACCGTAACGCTCCCCTCAACACACCTTCCCAGGGCAGTCGAGGACAGAGACACAGAAGCCCTATTGTGAACACAACAGACACAAGCCAACACAACCTCTATTGGTAACTAGGCTTAACGCTAAAATCACTACACCATACCCACCCACTGGCCTCAACGATACACTCATGCAGAAACAACAGAGAACGAGCAGAAAAGGCTCTAATATGCTTACACCCGGACCACAACCTACAATCCCTCACGGGTTGTCCAATACAGAGGCCTAGAGGCTCCACCAAGTCCTTACACAACACATACCCCATTGCCATACACGGGCTTCGAGGTCCACTTACAACAGGAACTAGATGGTACCCAAGCTCAGATCACACTCCAACTCCTTATAGGAGAAACTGAATATAGCCATTTAGAGGCCCTAACGACTGTGAAAATTTTTGGTTACGACTGTTAGTATTTTGTTTTAGATAACCTTCTATTCATTTGTTTTGGAATGTTCTACGCAAACGAGAAAGCTAAGTGCCAAGAAGCTACTGCCTATCTGTTACCGTTATGACAATTCTTTGAAGTTAGATGCATAATCATTGCAGTCATGTATAGTTTGATGTTCTTTACAAATTTTCTTCTCTCAACATACTCTCACGGGCGGCACAGTGGTGTAGTGGTAGCACTCTCGCCTAGCAGTAAGAAGGGTCACTGGTTCGGATCCCAACCACGACACTACCTGCTTGGAGTTTGCATGTTCTCCCTGTGCCTGCGTGGGTTTCCTCCAGTTTCCTCCCACACTCCAAAGACATGCTGGTAGGTTAATTGGATCCTGTCTAAATTGTCCCTAGTATGTATGAATGTGAGTTAGGGACCTTAGATTGTAAGCTCCTTGAGGGTAGGGACCGATGTGAATGTACAATGTATATGTAATGCGCTGCGTAAATTGACGGCGCTATATAAGTACCTGAAATAAAATAAAAAAATAGTAAAATAATCTACCAACCTTCCCAGACCTGCAGTCGCTTTACACATAAAATAACCCTTACAAACGTTGTTACAATTAACATTCTAGAACGTCATTCCACCGCCTCCATTACTGTAATTTTCCACATTCTTCTCAACAAATCTTTCTGATCGCCCCCCACACACCCAAGATCTCCAAACTGCCGCCCCACATACACCCCTAGCCTCTCTTCCGCAGACTGTTGGTGAGATGGACCTCGTCGGTCACCCCTACCCACCTCTCTTTTTACACAGACACACATTTCTCTCAAGTCATCTACCAACCCCCACACGGTGGTTCTACAACTCTCACCTAACCCATAAACGCTGCTACCAGACTAAAACCACCAATTTTCTCCGGCGTATATATTGTGTGGCTCCGAACACCGAATTAGGTGACCGGAACGCCACATAGTGCCGGATTATTTTACCCCCCATCTTCGATACCCCCCTCTCTCCCCACTGCCCTTTCCCTAAACTCTCTCTCTACCCCACCCCTCAACCTGCCACAGCCCAAACCACAACACAGGATACTCACCACAAAACTCACCATGGTCTCACGAACCAAAGACTCACAGGAACCCATGCTTAAAATTATCTCGCTCAATGTGAAGGGACTCAATACTCCAGAAAAAAGATCTAAACTCCTCCTTACCATGCACAGACTTCACGCCAGCATCATAATGCTACAAGAAACACATTTCCGTTCTGACAATACCCCAAAACTTTCCAACACCCAATATCCAACGGCGATACACGCTACCAACCCCCAACACAAAACGAAAGGGGTTTCGATCCTCATTGCTAAACACTGCCCTTTCAGCATCACTGACTCCCTCATAGACCCAGAGGGCAGATATCTTTTCATTAAAGGCTCGATACAAAACAAAACTGTAACTATGGCAAATATCTACGCCCCAAACAAACACCAAGTAACATTTTTTAGATCGGTCATCACAGCTCTCACACCCTTCCAGGAAGGCACACTTATACTTGGAGGCGATTTCAATGTTCCCCTAAACCCCATACAAGACACATCCACTGGAAAAACAACATTACCATACAGGGCCTTGAAAGACATTCAATCCCTGCTTAAACATTTACTACTTCATGATACATGGCGTACCCTAAACCCAGATACTAAAGACTATACATTCTACTCAGCACCACATCACCGATATTCAAGAATAGATTATCTATTCCTGACCCAAAATGACCTACCCCTACTTCAACACACCTCCATCGAACCCATGACTATCTCGGACCATCATCCTATTTCCATGTCACTCCGACTCCCCGACACGACTCCCCGCTCGAGGCTGTGGAGATTGGACTCTTCCCTGCTCACTGACCCCTCCATCGCGATGGAAGCAGAATCCACTATAAAACACTTCTTCCTCGAAAACAACCCTGATGACACCTCACCAATTAACAACTGGGAGGCCCACAAAAGTGTAATAAGGGGAACCTTCCTAGCGGCAGCGGCCAAGAGAAATAAAGAAAAAAGGAAACAACACACAGAATTAATCAATAAGATCCGTAAACTTGAAGGGATACATAAACAATCCCAAGCACTTACCGCTCTGAATGAATTAATACAAGCTAGGAAAGATCTCTTAGACTTATTGGATAGACAGATACAACGCAAATACATCCTTTCCAAAAAAAAATATTATGAGTTTGGCAACAAAGCTAGCAAAATGTTGGCCAGAGCACTGCAAATATCTCGTTCTAACAAAACTATACACTACATCACTGACCCCTCAGGACGGAAAATAACCAAAACCCCTGACATCGCACGACAATTCGTACAGTACTAGAGTAAATTATACAACTTGACCACCTCCCCTCCCCCCACTGACGGAATCACTCGCACCCAAATGATATCCGACTTCTTAAAACAATATAGCCCAACCCCAATATCAGATTCCGTAGCCCAAGACTTAAATGCCCCGCTTACCCGCACAGAAGTTGACATGGCCCTGAAACAAATGAAACCCGGTAAAAGCCCCGGCCCCGACGGCCTAACCGCCAGTTACTACAAAACCTAAGCAGAGATACTAACCCCCTCTTTTCTGAAAGCCTTCAACTCTTTTGCACACCCGACCAACCCCCCACGAGATCTCCTAACAGCCCATATAGCAGTAATTCCCAAACCCGATAAAGACCAGTCCATTGTTACTAATTATAGACCTATCTCTTTGCTCAATGTAGACCTTAAATGGTATGCAAAAACATTGGCAAATAGACTTCTTCCTCTGATCCCCCAGCTTATTGGTCTTGAACAAGTGGGATTCGTTCCAGGACGGGAAGCGAGGGACAACACCCTCAAAGCGATCAATATTCACCACTGGCTCACAACCACTAAGAATAAGGGATTCATGCTTTCCCTCGACGCGGAGAAGGCTTTCGACAGGGTGGCCTGGGACTACATGAGAGAAACCCTCAAAGCTATAGGCCTCCCTCAAACAATGCCAAATTATATATCGGCTCTGTACTCCAGCCCCACTGCAAAAGTCCAAGTGAACGGCCACCTGTCGGATGCTTTCTCCGTGTCGAACGGAACTCGCCAGGGCTGCCCACTCTCCCCTTTAATTTTCATTCTCACTCTGGAACCCCTCCTTAGACGCATTAACGCCAACCCAGACATTAAGGGTATCCAAATTAAACACCGCACCTACAAACTGGCTGCGTTCGCAGATGACATCCTATTATTTCTCACAGACCCACTAACCACGATCCCAAACCTACTCAATGACTTTCAAACCTTTCGTAACCTCTCCAACCTCCAGATCAACTTTTCCAAATCAACTGCACTCAATATCTCCCTACCTGCCGAACTATGTCAACGATGCCAACGTAACTTTCCTTTCACGTGGAAAAAGTTAGCCATCCCATACTTGGGCATTCAGATGCCATCTTCACTAACAGACCTATATACCCTAAACTACGCCCCACTTCTTCGAAAAATACAACTTGACCTTAAACAATGCACCACAGGACAGTTCTCCTGGTTCGGCAGGGCCGCTATAATCAAAATGAACATCCTACCCAGAATCCTATATCTTTTACAAACCATCCCAATAAAAATACCACCCTCATTCTTCTCTACTTACCGCAAAGCTTGCACGGCCTTCATATGGGGTAAAATGCATCCGAGAATTAGCTTTAAGAGACTTACAACACCCAAACTATTAGGAGGCATAGGACTCCCGGACATATGTAAATATCAGCAAGCATGCCACTTAGCCAGGATCATCGATTGGAACGTACACCCCAAGCATAAAGATTGGATTCAACTAGAACAATCACTATCGACTGTGCCCATCCGCAACCTACCATGGATTGATTCCTCCGTAACACCCCCAGAATACACGCAACACCCACTTGTTCACCCTACCCTACTCTCATTCCATAAGACATGTAGTACAAATAAAATCTCAACAGTAAAAGGCCAGATGACACCTTTACGGTTAAACCCTGGATTTAATCCAGGAATGCACTCCTCCTTTTTAATACACATATGGCCCCACCAGACTGTTAGAGCCGAACAATTTTTTGAAAGAGGCAAATTCTTATCATACACTGAATTGGCCTCCAAACTGAACACGGGAACCTTTCCCTTTTGGACATACGTCCAACTACGTAACTTCTTCGTCAGACCCAAACCCACACCAGACTGGTCCAGACCCACAACCCCGTTTGAAAACCTATGCCTGAGTGAAAACACCCTCACACATCTGATCTCACAAACATACAACCTCTTATTCACTGATCACACCCAAACTAAACACTGGAACGTCAGACAGTGGGAACGGGATCTCTCCGTACATTTGAACGATCAAGAATGGACTAACATATACACACTGATTCATAGAGGCTCGCTAAATGTGCAAGTCCAAGAAAATGCCTATAAATTATTTTCCAGGTGGTATAAGACCCCACTTCTACTACATCGCTTCAACCCGAAAATACCCCAAACTTGCTGGAGATGTAACTCAGAAACAGGCTCTCTATTGCATATCTTGTGGTCCTGCACCAAAATCCAACCTTTCTGGAAAGCAGTCCACACACTGATCTCGCAAATCACCACATACTCCCTGGACTTTGACCCCGCAATGTTTCTGCTTCATCATTCCTCAACACATATATCGGCATATCACCGCTCTTTAACCATGCATTTGGTGAACGCAGCTAGAATGTGTATACCCCCCAAATGGCGATCCTCTGATCCGCCTACCATAATGGACTGGTTCCATCGCATCAACCAAACAAAAGTAATGGAAGACCTTATCCATCAATCAAACGACACACAAGCTAGGTTCACCAAAACATGGACTTGCTGGATTCATTTCACTACAACGACTGAATACAAAAAATATACAGTCTAATAACTCCCACAGGGCTGTGGCAGGCTCTTCAGGCACCCCGGACTTTACTCACATACACCCCCACACAGTTCGCTTACTAAACAACCCTACATCTCCATTCCAACGCTACACATACGATATCTATCACTACCAGCAAAAATGTAAGATCGACAGCTACCACAACGATATACCACACTCACATGCCCACTCCCCATTTTTCATCCCCTGCCCCTCACCTACAACCAACCCCTTATATCCTTCCTCCTCGATACCTGAAACCATATGCTCCTACGCATTGGTTCGATTCCTAACCATCGTACTCTACACTCATTACTCTCCCCAACATGAAAATGGAAATATGTATATTTGATACACTCTTCAATAAAGCCTTAATTACAAATTTTAGGAACGTATTTTGAACCCCCCATGTTATTGTAACAAAAGTACGTAACAATTTCTATGCTTCTTACTATAACAAAAAAAAAAAAAAAAAAAGCAAATAGTTGACTTTATTATCTAAATTTTGCGATCAAAGCGGCTGCGTCCGCAATGTTACTTTTACCTGTGATTCCACGTATTTCCTATTTCTTTCTGTACATGTTAATTTCTGCATGAAAATTTCAATAAAAACTTGTTTAAAAAAAAAAATATATATATAAATTCTTTAGTAGCAAACCAGGCTTTAGTATCATTTGATATATTACAAAGGTGAATTTTTAAAATACCTGCAAGCAATCCTAGATTTGCTTACCTTTACAAATTAATGTATACAGTACTGTATCAGAGAATAACACTACCACTCAATGCACAAAGCCAATTATTTGTACTTTTTTTGCTTTTGACAACATTTATATATTTTTACTTTTAGTGTGGGAATTTTACTATATTTAAGACATTTCCTACACATCATCTCTACATGCTAATGAATGAATATAGTTGTTGAGGAATTTTTCCAATTTAATCTAAACTTTTCAAGGAAGCATATATTTTGGTCTGATTGTAGAAAATAATATTGTTCCTTAGTAGGGATGAGATGAGATTCCAGCTCAGGGTGATGCTGGGTTCATCCCAAACTCTTGCTGTTCATGGTTTGCAACAGGGCAAACTAAATGGGCAGATTTGTTCATACTCTTCTGCCTAAACCTCCGGCTAGCTGCTGCACTACATGATAACTATCACTACTTGCACTAAATTACAACTTCCCAACCCACTGTGTGGGCAGCAAGTGTCATTGGCTGCTAGGATGAAAATGGCTGCATTGGTTGCTAGGACAAATGCAGTCACCAGCATCTTAGCAATCAAGAAACCTGCTGCCTGCAGTCTTGTTTCAAATTGTATTTGTTTTCAGTTTATATACATGAAAATAACCAATGACAGGAAAGTATCTTTGCTAAAACAAACTAGAACAGCTAAATATAAATAGATCATCAGGACCTGATGACTATTTCTGATTTTTAAAGACACTTTAATGCATTAAAATGTATCAAATAATGGTGTAGAGCAAATGCGGTACCAATATATAAAAAAAATCTAGATAAAAGCCAGGAAACTACAGGCCGGTCCATAATCTACCATAGTTTGTAAGGTTTTTGAGTGCATTGAAAAATTTGTCAGTGAAATGGTATAAAAAGTAACAACCAGCATGGATTTATGAGAATCTGCTCTTGTCAGACCAACCTGTTGGCAATCTGTGAGGAAGTAAGCAGAAATTTGTATATAGGTAAGGCAGTAAACATTTTATACTGTATATGCATATCGCAAAAGAATTTAACACAGTACCCCACAAACGCTTAATGTGCAAACTGAGGCCCTGTTTACACCTGAGCATTTTTGAGCTGGTAAAATGCTCAGCTCTGAAGCTCCAAAACGCCCAACAAGCAAAATCCCATTAATTTCAATGGACTCTGTTCACATATGAGTGTTTTGTCACCTGAAGCAAAACGCCTGAAGCTCAAAAAGTACATGAGCTTCCTTTTGGCAGATCACAGAGATCAAGAGTTTTTTTCGCCCCATATATTTCAATAGAGACGCCTGACTTGAGCAGAAAACCGCTCGTAAAACACTCCTGAAATGCTCAAATAGCAGCTCTCCACCTCTAATTTCCTCTCCTTCTCCTCCCCTAGTGTCTTCTAACTAAATAAAAATGCCTTAAGCTGTAAAACGCTTTTAATACACTTCTAAAATGCTTTAAAAAATATCTTGAAAAATGGCTGCAAAAATGTTTTAAAAATACACCCAAAAAACACCAGTAATCGATACGCTCAGGTGTGAATGGAGCCTAAGTTCTGGAGTGTAGTGGAGGCAATTGTATTTGCCTAGATATAAATATAGCTTTGGGAATGAATACAGAGAGTAGTGGAAAGATTCAGCTTTTGAGGGTTCTGGGGTTGTGAGTGGTGAGCTTCAGGGTTTTGTCTTGAGGTTGGTGCCGTTTAACCTGAATAAATGATATGAAAATTGTAATTGGGAGTCCAATTTTCAAATTTGCTGATGATACCAAATGTTATCAATTAAATAAATTATTTTATCACAGGATATAACAACATTGCAAGAAGAATTTGATCAAATACGGGGATGGGTGGCTATGAGGGTCAGTATTGTAAAATGTAAATTTATGCATTTGGGTGCTAAAGGTTTCTTGCAAAATACTTATTGGGACATGTTACACTGAGTAAATCAGTGACAGAAAAAGGTTTTGGAGGTAGACCACAGACTTAGCAATAGCATGCAATGTCAGGCAGCTAACAATAAAGCAAGAAGAATACTCTCATGTATTAAAAATTGTATTTTTAGGGATAAATCAATGCTTTTAACCCCTTTAAAAAACACTGATTCAGCCTCATCTTATATGGAACAAAAAAAGTGGAACTTCCTCCCATTTGTCTCCTTCCCCTTCTGGTGCTACATTTGACACCTTTCGGGGGGGAGCGGATAGTATCCTGTCCCCACCTCCAGGAGCCCGGGCCACAGTGAATTACATCAACAGCTGGGCTCCCTCCTCCTCCCTCCTCCTCCCTCCTCCATCCCCCGCCGCCAGACCTGTAGGAGAGCGCAGCTGTGCCTCACGCATGTGTAGTAGGGACCGTAATGCTTCACTGCGGTTCCCTTACCGGCAATGGTTAAGGCAGCACCCGACAGCTGATGGAAATATCAGTTGCAGTGTCGACATTGCTGGACTCCAGGACAGGTAAGTGTCCTATTATTAAAAGTCAGCAGCTGCAGTATGTGCAGCTGCTGACTTTTAATTTTTGCAGGGGTGGGCGGACCTCCGCTTTAAGTATGCAGTATAGTCCTGGACACCAATCAACAAAAAGGATGTCCTTAAAATATAAAGAGTTTAGTAAAAGCTAATTAAATTAATAAGGGGGCTGGAGAGCCTCAGCTATGACAAATAATCAATTACACTTATTCATCTTACAAGTGTTTAAGAGGAGACGTAATCACTACTAAAAATAAATTAATGGTGACTGTAGTGATTGTAACAAACTGTTTAACCGCTTCAGCCCCGGAAGATTTTATCCCCTTCCTGACCAGAGCACTTTTTGCAATTGGGCGCTGCGCCGCTTTAACTGACAATTGCGCGGTCGTGCAAGCTTGCACCCAAACAAAAGAGCAACAATTTTGAAAAAAAAGCAATATTTTTTACTTTTTGCTATAATAAATATCCCCCCAAAGATATAAAAAAACTATTTTTTCCCTCAGTTTAGGCTGATATGTATTCTTCTACATATTTTTGGTAAAAATAAAATCGTAATAAGCGTATATTGATTGGTTTGCACAAAAGTTATAGCGTCTACAAAATAGGGGATAGTTTTATGGCATTTTTATTATTTTTTCATTAGTAATGGCAGCGATCTGCGATTTTTATCGTGACTGCGACATTATGGCGGACACGTTTGACACTATTTGGGGACCATTGTCATTTATACAGCGATCAGTGCTATAAAAATGCACTGATTACTGTGAAAATTATACTGGCAGGGAAGGGGTTAACCACTAGGGGGCAATGAAGGAGTTAGGTGTGTCCTAGGGAGTGATTCTAACTGTGGGGGGGATGGGCTACATCTCACAAATGACAGTGATCACTGCTCCCGATGACAGGGAGCAGTGATCTCTGTCATGTCACATGGCAGAACGCGGGGAAATGCCTTGTTTACATAGGCACTTCCCCATTCTGTGGCTCTGTGACACGATCGCTGGGAGACCGGCGGACATAGAGCCCGTCCGTCCCACGGGCATGGTCACGCTGTACGCGGCGGGCGTGCTGCCAATGTGCCGACGTATATCGGCGTGCAGCGGTTAACAAGTGGTTAATATAAGGGTCCTGACACAGACATGAAGTCACAATTTTAGGTTGCAGGAAACTTCAGGGGGTTCTTTATTAGTTAGAGCAGCATGGAACTCTCTTCCACAGGTAGTGGTATCAGTTTGGAGTTTCAATACCTTCACAAATTTGTAAATGCCTCCCTCAATGGACACAATATACAGGGGTATGTATGTACCTAGAAAACTTCAACTGACACAGACTCAAACACACACATAGTTTGGAAAAAGATGGACCAGTGTCTTCTTCCAACATCATCTACTGTTTAACTATATGACTATGTCTGTAATATGCTCTCCTCCGCCTCTTGTCTGGAACTGTATTGTAACTGTTAGTTTTGAAAAGCACTGCACAAAGAATTGACAATATTTACCACTTTCGGACCACCCGACCACAATGTGCTGTGGACAGGCGGCCCGCACAGACAAAGTGACATACCTGTGCGTTCATAGGTGTGCACAGCCTATTGCATTAGGCTGTGCACCTCTTTGCTCAAACACATATTTGTGTGTGTGCATGTGCAGTGTCAGTAGGGCAGAGACTGGTGTCAGTAGGGGAGTCAACTGTAGCAGTAGTTTTCATTTTTATTATTTTATTTTTTATTATTTTTTACAATTTAATTTTATTTTTATTTACAATTTTTTTAGGAGTGCTATTAGGGGGCTTTGCTGAAACATCAGGGGCCCAGACAGGGAGAATCTGTCCCACACGTGGGTGATTAGGGTGTGCATGCCTATCCGTACGTTGCTGCCTGCTTCCAGGTTTAGACATCAAAGAAATCCTGGACAGCCGCACTCTAAAAATATTTGCCTTTATTCAATAAAGTGTCATCCAAAATACAGGTCACAGCAAAGTTTTGCTTACGCTTACGCGTTTCACACTACACAGAGTGCTTAGTCATTGCTTCCAGGTTTAGCTGGCACCAGCTGTGAATAAACACAGAGGGAGCCTGTCAGCAGGTCCCGGGCAATGGTTCATGATCGGGACCTACTGATCTGCTGTGTGCAATCACAGCCCAGAACTCTGTGTTGACAATCAACGCAGAGCTCTCTACAGAGGAAACATTCTCTGTGTTTGTTATCTCTGTACAGCAAAGATAAGAAACAAAGAGATCTGTAGTAAAAATCAGCACACCTTACACACATTACACACTGTTAGGCACACCTTTAACCCCTTGATTGCCCAAGATGTTAACCCCTTCCCAGCCAGTGTCATTAGTAGAGTAACAGTGAGTAGTATAAGCACTAATCACTGTATTGATGATGCCAGTGGCAGTTAGTCAGTCTGTTTTGTAGCAGAAAGTAAAAATATTGTTTTCGTTTTTTCCCATTTATATTGCAAAAAAATAAAAAAAAACCCAGTGGTGATCAAATACCACCAAAAGAAAGCTCTATTTGTGTGAAAAAAAAGATAACAAATTTTGTTTGGGTACAGCATTGCATGACTGCGCAATTGCCAGTTAAAGTAGGGCAGTGTTAAATAGCAGAAAATGACCTGGTCATGAAGGGAGTAAAATCTTCGGGAGCTCAAGTGGTTAAATCCTGTATGATAATAATAATACCCACTGTCATCAGTCAGAGATATAACAGAGGTTGAATTATAGTGCTTTTTAAATAGACAGTGATTATTTTAGTTCTAGTTTGAAGCATTTAGGAGTAAGGTATTACAAAGCAGACAATAATAATATCTACAGGGAAATATACTACTTAAGGTTTTGAATGGTCTGTGGTTCCAGCAGAGTCCCATTTAAGTATGACATTTTAGTGAGCTTGTTGAAAAAGCCATTAATTAAACTCAATTAAACTCGAGCACATTTTCCCATCATTTATACTCAGTAGGTTCATTGTTTCTATACTGTTAACAAATTTTATCTCTTACAGAGTAGTAGGGGGTTTTGTATAGATTTGTGATTTACCTTTATTTTATTATTTATCAGTCCTTTAAAATGTATTTCTTGTAGATATCTATTTGTGGTCATTGTAATATGTACTACTAAAGCAAATTAACAAAAGGACCCAGCTTTCAGAATCCAAGGTGCCAGCGGGGGGGGGGGGGGGATTCCTCCATCCATCTTGTTTGTGTAGATGGAGCTTTACCGTTTTAACATACATAATAAAGCAGCTTTTGTGCCTTCTGTTCTGATAAAGTGCACTAAGACAAACTCATTAAGTAATAAATGCACTTGTTAAGCAAATAAATGTGCTTGATAAGCAATTAAATGTGTATGCCAATCAAAGCATCAGGTTTAAAAATCCCTTAGACCTTGCTGCCATAGGAAAACAAGCATCAATATACTAGTATGTATTTTTGGAATCATCAGTCCACATAAATACTGTTAAGATTAAATTTGGTTGTGTTGACATGATTGGTGTACCAATGTACACACAAATCCTTAAAGTGTTACTAAACCCACAACAGATAAATCAGTCTGTACATGCAGTAAAGCATGCTTGTTATACTTACTGTGGAACCTAATAGGTTAATCCTGCGCATTGTGTAAAAAGGCTGTTTGATCCTGTCTATTAAGGGGCCGAACACCCCTCGGTTCAGTTTGCACCAGAACATGCGAAGAGGCAAAAAATGTGTGCGATTAAAGTCTATGGGACATGAACATGAAAAATCAAAAGTGCTAATTTTAAGGGCTTATATGCAAGTTATTGCCATAAAAAGTGTGTGGGGACCCAGGTACTACCCCAGGGGACATGTATCAATGCAAAAAAAGTTTTTAAAATTACAGTTTTTTCAGGAGCAGTGATTTTAATAATGCTTAAAGTGAAACAATAAAAATCAAATGTTCCTTTAAATATCGTGCCTGGGGGTCCCCTTAGTCTGCCTGTAAAGTGGCGCATCTGTGTGATGTGTATCAAAATGTCATTTAAACTTGCTCACGGCTGTAATGCATTGTTGACTCCTGGCAATATAGATGAAAAATCAAGGAAAAAATTGGCGTGGGTTCAACCTCAGACCATACCAGGCCATTCGGGTCTGGTATGGGTTTTAAGGAAAACTCCATGCCAAAATGAAAAAAAAACAAAACAGCGTGCCCCCCCCCCAAATCCTCCCGGCGACTGCTGTCTTTTGGCTGTGACAGCTGTTATATAGGCAAGGGCAGGGCCACCCACTGATGTAACTGAATGACCACGCCCCCTCTGATGTCAGTAGTGGGTGGGGTAACTCGTTTACGTCACCGGGTGCCCCCGCCATTGCCTATATAACAGCTGTCACAGCCAATGTTGAGGGCAAGTGGCCTGGTATGGTTCGGGGGGGTGCTCACTCGCCCCCCCTTTCCTGGCCTGCCAGACCCAAAGGGCCTGGTATGGACTGGGGGGAACCCATGCAGTTTTTTTCTTAATTCTGTCATAGGGTTCCCCTTAAACACTTCAATGCACTATTATATACTCTGTACTGACTGCACTATCTATCTATCTATCTATCTATCTATCTATCTATCTATCTATCTATCTATCTATCTATCTATCTATCTATCTATCTATCTTTAGTATCTCACAAAAGTGAGTACACCCCTCACATTTTTGTAAATATTTTATTATATCTTTTCATGTGACAACATTGAAGAAAATCCACTTTTCTACGATGTAAAGTAGTGAGTGTTCAGCTTGTATAACAGAGTAAATTTGCTATCCCCTCAAAATAACTCAACACACAGCCATTAATGTCTAAACCGCTGGCAACAAAAGTGAGTACACCCCTAAGTGAAAATGTCCAAATTGGGCCCAAAGTGTCAATATTTTGTGTGGCCATCATTATTTTCCAGCACTGCCTTAACCCTCTTGGGCATGGAGTTCACTAGAGCTTTACATGTTGCCACTAGAGTTCTCTTTCACTCCTCCATGACGACATCACGGAGCTGGTGGATGTTAGATACCTTGCGCTCCTCAACCCTCTGTTTGAGGATGCCTCACAGATGCTCAATAGGGTTTAGGTCTGGCTGTGTGTTCAGTTATTTTGAGGGGACAGTACATTTACACTGTTATACAAGCTGTACACTCACTACTTTACATTGTAGTAAAGTATCATTTCTTCAGTGTTGTCACATGAAAAGATATAATAAAATATTTACAAAAATGTGAGGGGTGTACTCACTTCTGTGAGATACTATATATATATATATATATATATATATATATATATATATATATATATATATATATATATATATATATATATATATGTATATAAAGTATTCAGACCCCCTTAAATTTTTCACTCTTTGTTATATTGCAGGCATTTGCTAAAATCATTTAAGTTAATTTTTTTTCCTCATTAATGTACACATAGCAACCCATATTGGCAGAAAAACACAGAATTGTTGACATTTTTGCAGATTTATTAAAAAAAGAAAAACTGAAATATCACATGGTCCTAAGTATTCAGACCCTTTGCTGTGACACTCATATATATTTAACTCAGATGCTGTCCATTTCTTCTGATCATCCTTGAGATGGTTCTACGCCTTCATTTGAGTCCAGCTGTGTTTGATTATCCCTTTCATGACTAAGCCTATTTTTGACATTTGGTGTTTACAAGTTAAAATCTGTATTTTTTGCTAGAAAATTACTTAGAGCCACCAAACATTATATATATTGTTTTAGCAGAGAATCTAGAGAATAAAATGGTGATTGTTGCAATATTTCACACGGTATTTGTGCAGCAGTGTTTTAAGCGCAACTTTTTTGGGAAAAGGGACACTTTCATGAATTTAAAAAAAACTTAACAGTAAAGTTAGCCCAATTTTTTTGTATAATGTGAAAGATGATGTTACGCCGAGTAAATAGATACCAAAGATGTCACGCTTTATAATTGCACGCACTCGTGGAATGGCGACAAACTATGGTACCTAAAAATCTCCATAGGTGACGCTTTAAATTTTTTTTACAGTTACCAGGTTAGAGTTACAGAGGAGGTCTAGTGCTAGAATTATTGCTCTCGCTCTGACGATAGTGGCGATACCTTACATGTGTTATTTGAACACCGTCTACATATGCGGGCGCGACTTCCGTATGCGTTTTCTTTGCTGTGCGAGCTTGCGGCGACGGGGGCGCTTTAAAAAATGTTTTTTTTTTCTTATTTATTTTATTTATTTTAATATTAATAAATTGTTTGTTTTTTTTTAAATTGTGACCACTTTTATTGCTGTCACAAGGAATGTAAATCCCTTGTGACAGTAATAGGTGGTGACAGGTACTCTTTATGGAGTAACTTTGCACTTGAAAGTATTCAGATCAACATTTTCGGTGATTCTAAATACTGTATATTTTTAAAAACCGGCGCCATTGGCAGCTAAGTAAACAGGAAGTGACGTCATGACGTCGCTTTCGTGTTTACAATTGGGAGGCTGGAATGAAGCCGCTTACGGCTTCGTTCCAGACTGTCACTAGCCGCTGGAGGTGGTGGATTGTTAATCGGGCCTACCGGTGGATCGGGAGGCCCGGTAAGAGCGGCGGGAGGCACAGGGAGTGGGGGCGTCCCCTCCCGCTCCTCCGGTATAACAGTCGAGCGACTTTTAGCCGCATCGGTTGTTATCGCTGGAAAGCCGATTGCCAGCTCTAAAAAACAGTACTGGGATGATGCCTGCAGCAGCGGGCATCATCCTGGTATAACCCCCGAAAGCCGGCATCAAGGGGTTAAACTGATTGGACTTAAGGAAAGCCACACACCTGTCTATATAAGACCTTACAGCTCACAGTGCATGTCAGAGCAATTGAGAATCATGAGGTCAAAGGAACTTCCTGAAGAGCTCAGAGACAGAATTGAGGCAAGGCACAGATCTGGCCAAGGTTACAAACATTTTTTTACTGCATTTAAGGTTCCTAAGAGCACAGTGGCCTCCATAATCCTTACATGGAAGACGTTTGGGACGACCAGAACCCTTCCTAGAGCTGGCCGTCTGGCCAAACTGAGCTATCGGGGGAGAAGAGCCTTGGTGAGAGAGGTAAAGAAGAACCCAAAGATCACGGTGGCTGAGCTCCAGAGATGCAGTCAGGAGATGGGAGAAAGTTGTAGAAAGTCAACCATCACTGCAGCCCTCCACCAGTCGGGGCTTTATGGCAGAGTGGCCGATGGAAGCCTCTCCTCAGTGCAAGACACACGATAGCCCGCCCAGAGTTTGCTAAAAATCACCTGAAGGACTCCAAGATGGTGAGAAATAAGATTGTTTGGTCTGATGAGACCAAGATAGAACTTTTTTGGCCTTAATTCTAAGCGGTATGTGTGGATAAAACCAGGCACTGTCCAATACAGTCCCAACAGTGAAGCATGGTGGTGGCAGGATCATGCTGTGGGGGTGTTTTTTAGCTGCAGGGACAGGACTACTGGTTGCAATCAAGGAAAAGATGAATGCAGCCAAGTAAAGGGATATCCGAAGGTTTACCTTCCAACAAAACAATGACGATAAGCACACAGCTAAAATAATGAAGGAGTGGCTTCACAACAACTCCGTGACTGGTCTTGAATGGCCCAGCCAGAGCCCTGACTTAAACCCAATTGAGCATCTCTGGAGAGACCTAAAAATGGCTGTCCACCAACGTTTACCATCCAACCTGACTGAACCGGAGAGGATCTGCAAGGAGGAACGGCAGGGGATCCCCAAATCCAGGTGTGAAACACTTGTTGCATCTTTCCCAAAAAGACTAATGGCTGTATTAGATCAAAAGGGTGCTTCTACTAAATATTGAGCAAAGGGTCTGAATACTTAGGACCATGTGATATTTCAGTTTTTTTTTTAATAAATCTGCAAAAATGTCAACAATTCTGTGTTTTTCTGTCAATATGGGGTGCTGTGTGTACATTAATGAGGGAAAAAAATAAGCTTAAATGATTTTAGCAAATGGCTGCAATATAACAAAGAGTGAAAAATGTAAGGGGGTCTGAATACTTTCTGTCCCCATTGTATATATGAGAAAGATAGATAGATAGATAGATAGATAGATAGATAGATAGATAGATAGATAGATAGATAGATAGATAGATAGATAGATAGATAGATAGATAGATAGATAGATAGATAGATAGATAGATAGATAGATAGATAGATAGATAGATAGATAGATAGATAGATAGATACAGTACACATAATATATATATATATATATATATATATATATATATATATATATATATATATATATATATATATATATACATTGCCTGCACTGTATATATATTCTACACTGACTACACTATATATATATATATTAAACTGCCTGCATGCCACTAACTAACCTGCCTAATCTAGCTCTCCGCGTATTATCACACGATACTTAGCTGCCGTGTAAGCAGCCTTAAATAGTGTGGGGCAAGGACTTAGCCCCCTGAGCCATGATTGGCCAAAGGCACCTTGTCTTTGGCCAATCATGGCTCTCACAGCAGATTGCGCTGTGATTGACCAAAGCATGCAGGCTTTGGCCAATCAGCAGCCGTCAATGCACTGTGATCTCTCAGTGCATTATGGGGCCTTTTGCGGTGCTCAAATTTGCTGCGAACACCTCGTATGTTTGGTTCGTTTGCGAGCACATGAACACCCGATGTTTGAGTCGAACTTACGTTTGACTCGAACATCAGGACAATCCCTAATCCTATCTTCCCTAAAACCCCTTGCTTCCACAGTCCTCAATCCATCTCCTGATAGTACAGAGCCTTTGGGGCACTCTGCACATGCTCACTTTGATGTGTATTGCAAGGGAGGCTTTTTTTTTCTTGGGAGGTTGCATGCGATCACAGGGCAAATCAACACTGTCTAGACAGAGAGTCAGGAGTCATGCAGCCTCATATAACAGTCAGAGGAGAATGAAAACTCCTCCTACAAGCTTTACCGGTTCCCGACCAACGCACGCCGATATACGTCAGCAGAATGGCACTGGTGGGCAAAAGGGCGTACAGGTACGTCCTCTTTAAGAAGCAGCGCTGCAGGCGCATGCACCCGCCATGTTCTCTGTGACCGCAGAGAGGTAGAACGGGGAAATGCTTTGTAAACAAAGCATTTCCCCGTTCTGCCTAGTGACAGGACAGAGATCACTGCTCTCTGTCATCGAGAGCAGTGATCGCTGTCATGTGTGTTATAGCCCCCCCACAGTTAGAATCACTCCCTAGGACACACTTAACCCCTTCATCGCCCCCTAGTGGCTAACCCCTTCACTGCCAGTGTCATTTACACAGTAATCAATGCATTTTTATAGCACAGATCACTCTATAAATGACAATTGTCCCAAAATAATTTCAAAAATGTTGCAGTCCCGATAAAAATCGCAGATCGCCGACATTACTAATAAAAAAATAATAAAAATGCCATAAAACTATCCCCTATTTTGTAGATGCTATAGCTTTTGTGCAAACCAATCACTATACGCTTATTGCAATTTTTTTTTACCAAAAATATGTAGAAGAATACATATCGGCCTAAACTGAGGAAAAATTTGTTTTTTTTATATATTTTTGGGGGATATTTATTATAGCAAAAAGTAAAAAATAATGCATTTTTTTTTAAATTGTCACTCTTTTTTTTGTTTATAGCGGAAAAAATAAAAACCGCAGTGGGGATAAAATACCACCAAAAGAAAGCTCTATTTGTGGGAAAACAAGGATGTCAATTTTGTTTGGGCACAAAGTCTCAGGACCGTGCAATTGTCAGTTAAAGTGTTGCAGTGTCGAATCACAAAAAATGTTCTGGTCAGGAAGGGGGTAAATCCTTCCAGGGCTGAAGTGGTTAACCAGTGCTCAGCCGGACACTGATAGAAGTCATAATACTGCTATATACTGCTATTGAGAAAAGGTATTTAGCAGTTTATAGTTACTAAAATAATTGCATTTCCATGTTATGTGTACTGTGGTCAGTGTTGCCAACTGTCAGTATTTTTACTGGCAGACAGTAAAAAATGGGCACTTTTCTCCTGTCAGTAAATGCCAGTGACAGGAAAAGCTTGTCAGTAAAAAAATATGGCTGTGATGCTCAGGGGAAGGTCTGATGGAGGCAGTGTCTGATTTGGTTGTGTGATGTCATGGTGCAAAGGAGCAGGGCGGTGCGGCATGAGCCTAGTGTGTGGGACTGGAGCAAGGCACGCCGGGAGCGGGACTGTCAGCGCTGTTTAGACTGGAGTGAACTGAATGCATCTCCTGGCATCACTATGACTTAGAAGGGGACATGTTGTGTAGGTGAGGTGTCATCATCATTTGCACACTACTGTCAGTGTCACTGTAAAAGTCAGTTTCATGTGTGTGTGTCTGCCCATTCTAATTTCTTGCCCTCCTGTGTCCTGTCCCTGAGATACTTACTGACTGTATCGAAAATAAAATAGGAAATATGTTTTTTTCCTTAATATATAGCTTAAAGTGGATGTAAACCCACTCTCATCCTTTCTAAACTACTGCCATAGTGGTTATTTATAAGGATATACATGACTCCTGCACGTATCCTTACCTGTCAAATGTATCCCCTCTGTCTGCTACGAGACCCAAAAAACTGCAGATTCTGTGGGTGGGTCTGTTGTCTGGAGTTTGGTGGGTGGAGTCGTGATGTCAGTAGACTCCCCATCCACCTCTACACTCCCCCTTGTCAACAGGAATTTTCTCCTGTGTATTTCTTACACTGAACGTCTGCTATGATCACTAAAATCCAGTCAAAACCCTGAAAAGTGACCACATGACTTCAGCATGCCCAATCATGCTGAGATGTGGAACAGCCAATCCTAGTAGAGATGGAGAAGAAAGGAGGAGGGGATCTGAAGTACACAGAATGTCTCTCTCTTGCATGAGATATGTGTGCATGAGATATGTAAATCACCTGTCACTCACAGCAAGGGGGAGAAACTGACTTCTATTTCTCTGTCTGTTGGTTTTTATCTCACTGAAAAAAGATAAGAGGACTGCTCAGAGCTGGATTAACTCTTTGTGGCAAGACTAGGCACAGATGACATGAAATCGTATACCGTACAAGGTTTTGGGTTTACATCCACTTTAAATCACATTGCTAATTGAATATTGTACTTGTTTGTAGCCTAAATACTGAAATTTGCACTTAAAACTGTAATTTTGTAACTTGCCAATAAAAACTTGGATGTGCCAGTAAATTTTTGATGTCATGTCAGTAAATTTCAATCTGGTAGGTTGGCAACACTGCCTCATGTATGTATAGTGCACTAAGATATGCATGCGTCAAATTTTTTCCTAAAAAAAAAAACTAATGGTATTAGCCTAATATGCAAATATACATGTATGCCCCAAGCAGAGTAGCAGTATGTTGCACTGTCTTAGAAAAATGTATATATTAATCATTGGACTCACAGTTTCACGCACAATTGTATAGACTCTCATACACTGACTGATGTTTGGACTTCTGTTTTATTCCTACATGTCATGTACAATAAACATGTTAAAAAAAAAATTGTTTATAGGAGGGGCGTGGCTAGCCACAGACCAGGATGTCTGCCTGAGAGCCAAGCTCCGCTCTACGGCAGTAAAACACAGCGACACAGAGCGACAATCTCTTCTCCTATACCTCGTTCTGTGAGGGGAAGACAGTGGGACACATACAAGCATGTCCAGAAGGCTGAATCCGCTGCCACCCTAACATCAGCCACTGTTGATAATCACCCCTGACCCTAATAAACGTTTATGCACGCAATACCGCCCAACAGAAATTTTACAAAAAACTTCAGAACAAATTGGGTCCCTGAAAAAACACCCCATTAGTCATCTGTGGTGACTTTAATGACATAGTGGACCCCTCATTGGATTCTTCAAACCCCGACAGACGCAGGTCATCAGCTCTCTCATCATTCATTGACAATGAAGTTCTATATGATCCCTGGAGGTGTATGCATGATGTTGAGCACGACTATACTACTACTTTCATTCCAATGCCTCCTACTCTCGGATTGACCTTTTCCTCATAAATAAGAAAACCCTAATGTCTACTTCAGAAGCCCAAATAGGCCTCTTCATATGGTCAGATCACGCTCCAAATCTGTTAACCACTTGACCACTGGGCACTTAAACCCCGTTCCTAACCAGACCAATTTTCAGCTTTCGGTGCTCTCACACTTTGAATGACAATTACTCAGTCATGCAACACTGTACCCATATGAAATTTTTGTCCTTTTTTTACACAAATAGAGCTTTCTTTCGCTGGTTTTTTTATTTTTTGTGCTATAAATCAAAATACTGAAAATTCGGTAAAAAAAAAAAAAAAATTCTTTGTTTCTGTTAAAATTTATTGCAGAGTATTGGTGAGTATTGGCGAGTATTGGCAAGTATTGGCAAGTATTGGCAAGCATTGACGGGGATTGATGGGTATTGGTGGATATTGGCGAGTATTGGCAGAGTATTGGCGAGTATTGGCGAGTATTGCAGAGTATTGGCGAGTATTGCACAGTATTGCAGATGATTGCAGAGTATTGGCACTGAGCAGCGCTGTGGGCACTACAGATCCAGCCCACAGCGCTGCTACAAAGATCTCTCCCCCTCTCCCTTCATACTGTACAGATCGGTACAGAGAGGGAAAGGAGGAACCGGCGTCATGACATGACGCCGGTTTGTTTACAAGTGATCACTCCGTCATTTGACGGAGCGATCACGTGGTAAACGCCCACTACCACGGGACCCCCAGATACTGCCCCCCCCGGTTTGGTAGAGCAGCAATTCTAAAAATGAATGCCTTACCAAGATTGCTCTTCCTCCTAAAGACAGTACCAATACACATACCACCAGCTTTTTTTCAAAACCTATGAAAGTCTATGTTCTAGATTCCTAACTCTACCCAAACATCTAGGAAAGATAGGCCTCCCTGAACTCTTTAACTACTACAAAACTACCCACCTTTCCAGAATAATCGATTGGAATGTCCACTCCTCCTACAAAGACTGGGTCCATTTAGAAGCATCCTTCACAACTCTTCCTCTTAGGTCTCTACAATGGACAGTAGAATGTCATTTTCCACCTGAGATATGCTTTCACCCATTAATAAGACCCACTATACAATGTTTCCACAAAATATGTAAACAGACCTCTTTATCGTCTATTCCTGGTCTACTAACCTCGATAAAAATGATCCCAGATTTCCCACCAGGCATGTACCACCAATTCCTAACAGACTATTGGTCAAATTATCAAATTTTAGCCCACCATTTCTATGACCATGTCGACTTCCCAAATTTCCACCCAAATGGAGAAACCACCCGTTCCTCCCTGGACCTACTTATTGCTCACTCACTACCTACTACTAAGATCCCTAGATCAAAAATCTACCTGTTCAAGACAACTCACACCCTTTGAATTGCTTTGTACACAAAAATCCCCTCAAAGCCAGCTTATATCCACCATACACTCCCTCCTGTTCACGGGTTACCACTCTAATGATAATATGGCCTGCAAGACATGGGAAAAAGATCTATCCCTATCCCTAACATCAGAGGATTGGGAACAAATTTACCTTAACATCCATAAAGGCTCAATAAATGTCTCCACACTAGAAAATGGATACAAATTCCACTCAAGTTGGTACAGTACCCCAACCCTCCTACACAAATTTACGCCCACAACACCAGAAACATACTGGAGATGCCTTAAAGAATGGGACACGCTACTACACATTTGATGGTCCTGTCCACATATTCTGACCTTCTGGAAAGAGGTACATTGCATTACTTCACATGTACTGTAACATCCTATTACTTGGAACTATTACCAGCTCAATTCCTTTTACACCATTCACCCCCACCCAAACAAATCTTACTACAAATCATTAGCGATGCACATGATTAATGCAGCAAAACAATGCATCCCAATACATGGGGGTTCTCCTCATACCCCTCAATAAAAGAATGGTTTAATAGAATCAAGAAAGTTGCCGAAATAGAAGAATTAATCCACATTGCATGTGACTCTCCTGTAAGATATGGAACTTAATGGCCATACTGGACTCACTTTCAATTAACCCCAGAATTCTCTCGCTTAAACACCCTACCCACATGATAACAAAATTACCCTACCCTATAATCTATCTATCAAAACTTGTGATTAACCATCCTCACTCTCTAAGTGTTTGACCTGTAATCCCTGTCCCCTAAGGGCGCCCCCCTCCACCATACAGATGAACTAAAGACAGAATTATACACATCTGGTCACCCACCGGGGAGGGAAGGAAGAGATGGCCAAATACCCTACCCCTCCTTGTTTTTTTTTTTTCTTTTCTCCCCCACATACTGTCTTCAAAGACACTTTGCATACTCCACGTATAATCCTCTCATGATACCACTCATACATCTTACCTACTGCTGACCCTGCTTCAAGGCTAGATCTGTCCCATGTCCCATTTATCTCCTCTATATCAATCCATCTCCTATGGGCAACTGACTCTGGCCTACTTCATCACAATTAAATTGGGCAATAGCCCTGAATGACCTAAGTTACCTGACCCAATAAATACTCATTAGTTAAAGCACACCCACCCTATTATAAGAACTGGGACTAGATCCACTTCTAAATGGTTTATGAATTGCCAATTGACTCCTGTTTATAATCTTGCTTCGCTTCACCAATCACCATTGAACAATTACTGTTCCTTTTTCTACTTAAATAAAAAAACCTTAATGAAAAAAAAAATCTTTATTTGTTAAGAATTATAGATCAAAATTAGCAATCTGTGGGCCCTTCAAACTCCATTTCCGTACTACCCTTACCTCATACACAACCAGGTTTAAAGATTTTTCTATTTTCAACTTGCAACAGGCAATGTTCCAACTAGATGAATTAGTCACCAAATTCACCCAAGACCCCTCTCCTTATAACACTGCCCAACCCAAGTTGTTGAGACTCCACACTATGCTAATGTCAAACAACAGAAGAGGAGCCACATCACAAACATCAATGGAAGCATAGGTAATTTATTTAAAACGATAATAAAAAATATGACATCTAGGTAAGCAGATGGCTGTGTCAGGTGAGCCTCTGTGGCCATCTGGCTGGCAGAACCGGCTGTCATGCACAGATTGCCGAAGCTGCTGAGGGAGTCAGAGGTGTTAGCAGTGTCCCCTTCAGGTAGAGTGACAAGCCACTGGGGTGTAAGGGAACGTATACAACGTGTTTCAGAGGTCCTGCCTCCTTTGTCAAGTATCCTTGGCGGCTTCAGCAATCCATGCATGACAACCGGTCCAGCCAGCTAGACGGCCAGGCTGACCACAGAATCTTTCTTACCTGACACAGCCATCTGCTTACCTAGATGTGAGTTTTTTTTTATTGTATTCAATAAATGACGTATACTTCCATTGATGTTTGCACTGTGGCTCCTCTTCTGTTTTTGCACATGTATTATTGATCTTCCCTGGTCTGACAAGCCCAGATTCACCATGAATGGAGCCTGAACCCATCCATCCCTGATCCCATCCAGTGACCCATCCTGCTATTGTCTCACTACAAAGCTTCTGTCCTTTCTATCCCGGTTTTTGAGCATCAGAGACACTATGGTAAACTTCTGGCCTACTTGGCCCACTATGATGAAAAACTGACTATTGTCATAACCCCACAATCAAAGGAGGCTAGTCTTAAATGGATTTTCATTATCAACCAGCTGATGCACTTGCAGTGTTCTAATGAGGTAAATTGCAGTGTCTGAATCCCTTTAGAGGTGATGAACCCTTTGGGAGTATCTCATAAAAAATTACATTTTTGTTGCAGAGGATGCCTAAAATCTGACTTGTATCTTAGTACAGGCTTCTAGGAAAATCAGTGAACCAATCACCGAAGAAGAAAATGTAATTTGTGGAGGTGTACCATACATCAATGGTGTACGGAACACTTTCAGGTTGCCATATTGTAATGATTTAACACAGGAAATTATAGCAATGCAGTTTGAAAAGGAAAAAAATATTTTCAATAACATTAAATTACAATATGGCTTTATGGCTTCTGTAGCAATTGTATATGTTATATTATGTCATTTGAAAAATAAAATAAATAAAGTGAAAAAAAAACTTTGTGAATTGTATCCATATATAACACATTTTAGCAGTTTGTACCATCTTATAATAATGTTTTCACAAACCTTTTTTGTGCACACATGTACTGTAGATTTTTTTATGTATTAATTACACTAGTATCTATGTGTAGGACTTCCTATTTTTACCAATAAAATTCTTCTTTACCCAGGTGTGTATTCCATCTGACACATTTATTTAACCTAGTCCAGTCATTATTATTTTTTATATATAACATCCTTTGTTATATTGTACCCCAGAAAAATGTTTCAAATTCTCTAATTTTGTTTTATTTTTTACTTTTAACTAGGTTGTGGCAAATGTTGCTAACCCTAGTTACCTTGCATAAAGTAAGGAATAACGAGCTGATTCTGTCTGCCATCTAGTGGACAAACATTACAGTTTGTTTTCATTCACATGTAATAACATCAATTTGTCTCCATCAAGCTTACTTCACATCTTGTTAGGATAATAATAAAGGTGGTTAGGAACATTCATTTACTTACAATTTTTTTTTACTTTTGACCTATTTTTTTTTTTTACCCGTTCTTGTTCATTTATTTATCTATTTTATAAACATATAGCAGATTTTTTTTTTAACTTTTGGATTAGAAAGTATTTGCAGACACATAGTATAGTATAGTATAGTGTTTGCAGACACAATTCTATCTTTTAATCTAACATATCCAATTGTTTATTTATTCACTTTTTAGTGTCTATTCACAAATCCATATACTACATTTTAATATACATCCTGCAGCTTCAGTTATCCTATATAAGAGTTGAAGAAAGCTGTTCTCTGTAAGGCTTGTGAAAGAATCAATCCAGAAACATCTCCAGACCCCTGCTGCACAAGCCTTGCGGAAGCCATTTTACACACTGAGACAAGTGCTCCGCTTTCACCTTTCCTGCTTAGGAAAATAGTACCTGGAATCTAGCCTAACTGCAGGCTATGGCAGGTTTAGCATACATCAGGCAGATGCTCTCACAGCACTGGACTCTTCCAATTTATGTGAATGCATCACTGTTTTTAACAATTGAACTTGTAAAAATTAAATGCATTATTCCCATGCCCATTCTTGTCAACTGGAAGCACATATCTTCACCACCATCTACCTGACAGCTGTTCGCCTTGATTATATGTATGCCAGCTATTCATGGAAACATTGTGAGTGCATAATATTACTTATCATCACATTACTTCACTTTATGAAGTTAATGCACTCTGTTCTTATTGTGTTTTATTTGAATTTTCTTTAATACCTAGACCCTGAGATTGTGCCGGATTCTCGTAATCTTTAGTTATCTTCATGCAGGCTATTCTTCGAAACACTGAGTGTATATAATTACTTTATACATTTCCAGTGTCTAACTCACACCAGCTTTCAACTCACAAGACGTGTCCAATGTTGCATTTTTATTTTTACATCTATACAGTTGTGGTCCAGCCTGCCATTTAAGACATTGGTGCTGTCTAACATCTGCTTTACCCCTATGCATATGCATATATGAGCATTATGAGACCTGACATATAGAGCTACAAGACTCAAAAATGGTAGACAAGCGCCTAAACTATTTAGTTCTATTTGTACACACATTGTATTTGTTTCTGAATAGATTTATAAATTACCTTAACTTAATATTTAAAATATTATGTTACAATAAAAAGTGTTGTTTTAAATACTGTACAATGCCTATAAAATGTATTCACCCGCTTTGAGATTTTCATGTTTTATAGTCATAGAAAATTGAATCACAGTGAATTTACTTCTTTTCAAATTCTGATCAACATAAATATACTCTGTAATGTGAAAACCAAAAAGATTTCTTCAAAATGAAATAAATTAATTATAACAAAAGAAACTCAAAATGACTATATATGTATGTATGTGAGGTAAGGACCTCAGAAGGTAAGCACCTTGAGGGCAGGGACTAAAGTGACTGTATAATATATAAAACACTGTGTAAATTGTCATATATCATGTCATATATATATATATATGTATATATATATATATATATATATATATATATATATATATATATATATATATATATATATATATATATAACACACCAGAACAAGGTGGGACACCTCTGTCATGCCTTGCAATTTCTTATGCAGTGTACACACGCTGACTTTTCGACCGGGCTGGTCCGACGGACGCTGACGGACCAAATCCGGCTGACAATCCGATTGTGTGTGGGCTTCACTGGACCTTCAGCAGACTTTTCCAGTTGAAAATCTGATGGACTTTAGATTTGGAACATGCTTCAAATCTTTACGTCGTAACTCCGCCGGACCCAGAAATCCGCTCGTCTGTATGCTAGTCCAACAGACAAAAACCGACGCTAGGGCAGCTATTGGCTACTGGCTATCAACTTCCTTATTTTAGTCCGGTGTACATCTTTACATACGAATCCGTCGGACTTTGGTGTGATCATGTGTAGGCAAGTCCGTTCGTTAAAAAGTCAGTTAGAAGTCTGTCAAAAGTCTGTCGAAAGTCCGCTGGAAAGTCTATCGGACCAGTCCGGTCGAAAAGTCCGCCCATGTGTACGCGGCATTAGAGATTCAAACCTGATGTGGTACTCCTATTTCCACCAGATATGTAACAAAAAGTTGGAGATGCAGTCTCAATTTTTCCTGTGTGTACTCTAATGTGATTTACAGGTATTAGCCAATAAATGTGACTAGCATGTTGAATACTATACGTGCAACTTGATAAAGGATGGAGTGTCTGTCCAAAACTGTGCAGTTGTTGTATTTGTATATGCATGAAGATTGAAGTAAAAAACTTTTAAGCCCCGGAAGATTTTACCCTCTTCCTGACCAGAGCACTTTTTTTGCGATTTGGCACTGCGTCAATTTAACTGACAATTGCGAGGTCATGCGACGTTTCACCCGAACAAAATTGACATCTTTTTTTCCCACAAATAGAGCTTTCTTTTGGTGGTATTTGATCACCTCTGTGGTTTTTATTTTTTGCGCTATAAACAAAAAAAGAGCGACAATTTTGAAAAAAAAAAAGCAATATTTTTTACTATTTGCTATAATAGATATCCCCCAAAAATATATAAAAAAATGACTTTTTTCCTCAGTTTAGGCCAATGTGTATTCTTCTACATATTTCTGGTAAAAAAGTCCCAGCGTATATTGATTGGTTTGCGCAAAAGTTGTAACGTCTAAAAAGTAGGGGATAGTTTTATGGCATTTTTATTATTATTTTTTTTATTAGTAATGGCAGTGATCTCCAATTTTTAACATGATTGCGACATAATGGCAGACACATTGGACACTTTTGACACTATTTGGGACCCGTGACATTTATACAGCGATCAGTGCTATAAAAATGCACTGATTACTGTGTAAATGACACTGGCAGGGTAGGGGTTAACACTAGGGGGCGATTAAGGGGTCAAGTGTGTCCTAGGGAGTGATTCTAACTGTAGGGGGATGGGCTACAACTCACATGACAGCGATCACTGCTCCCAATGACAGAGAGCAGTGATCTCTGTCATGTAACAATGCAGAATGGAGAATTCCCTCGTTTACATAGGCATCTCCCTGTTCTGCGGCTCCGTGACACGATTGCTGGGACACCAACAGACATCGAGTCTGCGGGTCCCACGGGCACGGTCGCGCTGTACGTGGTGGGTGCACGCGCGCGCCCACAAGCCCTGCCAAAGGTGACGTACAGGTATGCCCATTTGCCCACAGCTGCAATTGTGCCGACGCATATTGGCGCGCAGTGGTCGGCAAGAGGTTAAACAGAAACTGAGATTGCATCTCTGATTATATATATATATATATACATATATATATATATATATATATATATATATATATATACATACAGTATCTCACAAAAGTGAGTACACCCCTCACATTTTGTAAATATTTTATTTTATATCTTTTCATGTGACAACACTGAAATAACACTTTACTACCATGTAAAGTAGTGAGTGTGCAGCATGTATAACAGTGTAAATTTGCTGTCCCCTCAAAATAACTCAACACAAAGCCATTAATGTCTAAACCGCTGGCAACAAAAGTGAGTACACCCCTAAGTGAAAATGTCCAAATTGGGCCCAATTAGCCATTTTCCCTCCCCGGTGTCATGTGACTCATTAGTGTTACAAGGTCTCAGGTGTGAATGGGGAGCAGGTGTGTTAAATTTGGTGTTATCGCTCTCACTCTCTCATATTGGTCACTGGAAGTTCAACATGGCACCTCATGGCAAAGAACTCTCTGAGGATCTGAAAAAAAGATGTGTTACTCTACATAAAGATGGCCTAGGCCATGGTCAAGTGCACGTGCTCAGTGTCAGATCCAGAGGTTGTCTTTGGGAAATAGATGTATGAGTGCTGCCAGCATTGCTGCAGAGGTTGAAGGGGTGAGGGGTGAGCCTGTCAGTGCTCAGACCATACACTACACACTGCATCAAATTGGTCTGCATGGCTGTTGTCCCAGAAGGAAGCCTCTTCTAAAGATGATGCAAAAAAAGCCTGCAAACAGTTTGCTGAAGAAAAGCAGACTAAGGACATGGATTAATGGAACCATGTCCTGTGGTCTGATGAGACTAAGATAAACTTATTTAATTCAGATGATTTTAAGCACGTGTGGTGGCAACCAGGTGAGGAGTAAAAAGGCAAGTCATGCCTACACTCAAGCATTGTGGTGGGAGTGTCATGGTCTGGGGCTGCATGAGTGCTGCTGGCACTGGGGCACTACAGTTCGCTGAGGGAACCATGAATGCCAACATGTATTGTGACATAATGAAGCAGAGCATGATCCCCTCCCTTCAGAGACTGGGCCGCAGGGCAGTATTCCAACATGATAATGACCACAAACACACCTCCAAGATGACCACTGCCTTGCTAAAGAAGCTGAGGGTAAAGGTGATGGACTGGCCAAGCATGTCTCCAGACCTAAACCCTATTGAGCATCTGTGGGGTATCCTCAAACGGAAGGTGGAGGAGCGATAGGTCTCTAACATCCACCAGCTCTGTGATGTCGTCATGGAGGAGTGGAAGAAGGACTCCAGTGGCAACTTGTGAAACTCTGGTGAACTCCATGCTCAAGAGGGTTAAAGCAGTGCTGGAAAATAATGGTGGCCAAGCAAAATATTGACACTTTGGGCGCAATTTGGACATTTTCACTTAGGGGTGTACTCATTTTTGTTGCCAGCGGTTTAGACATTAATGGCTGTGAGTTGAGTTATTTTGAGGGGACAGTAAATTTACACTGCTATACAAGCTGTACACTCACTACTTTACATTGTATCAAAGTGTCATTTCTTCAGTGTTGTCACATGAAAAGATATAATAAAATTATTAGAAAAATGTGAGGGGTGTACTCACTTTTGTCAGCTACTGTATATATATATATATATATATATATTATTAAATGTTTCATAACTATAAAACATGAACACCTCTAAGAGGTAGATGCATTTTATATGCATTGTAAGTCCGTTTATTTCACTTAATAATTTATAAACTGTGAACATGACATGCTATGCAGTTGTAGTAAACTATTTCTGTATGAATTAATAATGTAATAAAAGTGAAAGTGATTTTGTTTTTAATTTGTACCACAATGAGGGATTTCCCCATCACCTCCTCTGCCCTGAGGAAAAACAGAACGTTAGAAACCTTAACAAAGTAAGGGAAAGTCCCCTCTTTAATAATCACAAAATATTCCCATTGGTAGTTTTTTTTTTACCACCTGTTCTAGTGACAACTGTAACATTTTCCACCAATAATCTATTGAGGCAGTTTACCTGTGGCAGTTGGTCCTTGCTATTTTTAATGATTTGTTGGACAGGCCCACGGGATCACCTATAGAGATGGAGCACCTTCATAGAGCCCTGTGGCCCAGAAGGAGAGAGTCCATTCCACCATGGGTCATTCTTTGCTGCATGGTCACCTTCCCACTCAAGCAAGAGATCCTCCAGAAAGCAAGGGGCAGAGACAATATAGTCTAAATTGGAGTTGAAATCAAAATCTACCAAAGCCTTTAGAATACTACTCTACAGCACAGTTGGGTTCTAAGGCTCCTTCTGGACTTGCTGCATTTTAGAGGTTCCATACTGAGGAAAATTCCCTTTCTGCCTCTCAGCAACTGCAATGGCCACTTTGAGAGCCAGAATATCTACAGCACTTCTGTCAAAGCCTTGATCTACCATTGATCCCCATAACAGATTGGTATAGCTCATTTCGTTTGCTGACATTCTGGCCCTTGTTCAACCATGAAGATCCCATGAATTAGCACAGGCATGGGTCCTTACATTGTGGCTAAACTTCCACAGTTTCTCTATCTCCCTCACTACACAGGGCTCCATCAGAAGGGAGTCCTACTGCCTCTCTGGCCCATTGGAGAGCAAGACACAAAGTCTGACTGGGCAGTTCTAAGCTACCACACTTTTCAGATCAGTTGTTTGTTAATTTATACCTAAGTAATACTGTGCTTCCTGGGTGATAGGACTGCTAAACTTAGAGATACACTCTCTTTGCTGAACTCCCTCATTTTGCCCATATCACCCGGCTGTAAACCTGAGGAGACTGGTCAGTTTCCATTGTCGATTTATTTTGCTGACTCCACTATGCTTTTCATGACATCAGCAATGACATGAGGTGCTTTATTTTCTGTTTTGCCTAGCAGTTGTTTCACTATCTGGACTGGCCCACCTTCACTGGACTCAACTACACTAGATATAAAAGTGACCCTGTTGTACGAACCTACGTCTCAGTGGCCCTCCGACTGTACTTGATCTTCCATTGCTTATCACAATTCATATAATTTTTTATCCTGCATCTAGTTTCAATGTATTGGGGAAGCCCCCTGTTTTTAGCCTCCTTAGACTATGCTTGAGACCGAGTTCACATGATGGGAGCAACATCCTGCCCCTTTCTGGTTTCTGTCCCTAGACCTCCTGGGCCTGGCAGTGTCCACCCTGCACTTCCCCTTGACTTGCCCTTTCAGATACATACAGTATGTTCTTAGGGCTCATGTCTTGTAAAATTCTGATCTCTCCCTAGACTAAGTGTGACACTTTGGTTATATTACCTAAAGCTTGCAGAAGGCACTTACACTTTGCTCCCCATCAATTTGTCCTCAGGACTTAAGGTATGCTCCTGTTGTGTTTAACTGACGTCCCTAGTAGGTGGGACGCTGTATGCTGTAGTGCAATGTGCCAAATGTAACGAAGTGAGGAGTACCTAGGGGCTAATTTTACTTTGGCCCTCACATCTTTCCCCCCCATTGAAGGCCATGAGCAGAGCTAGCTTGTCTAATGTTTGATCCAATATTTCTGGGAATATCACTAATATATTGATCTGATGGATCCCATCTGGACAGGGGAACATGTATATCCATAAGGGCTCAGTCAATGTGGCAAAATAAAATGGCTACAAAATAAGATCCTGCTGGTATAGAAGTCCTGTCCAAGTACATAAGTTCATGCTATCTATTTTCAAATGAATGCTGGCGGTTTGGCACGGAACTTGGCTTAATGCTACACATTTGGTGGTCCTGTCTGAGGCTTCAACCATACTGCGCTGAAGTCCATGTCATATCCAGGTTCACAACCTACTCTCTGGTCTACTCCCCAGTACAGTCCCTTTCACATCACTCCTCCCTATCTAATTTAAATCCTTGGCTATGCTCATAGTAAAACTGTCCAAACTCTGTATCCAAGTGCACTATAGTATAGCTCAGGCTCTGGCCATCCCAGAATGGCTTACTAGAATTTGTAGAATAGCTGAAATGGAAGAATTGATCCACATATCATGTGATACTCCACTGAAATACACATAAGTTTGGTCCTGCTGGATCCACATCTTAATTTTGTGCACCCCCACCTCCCTGTGATTCTCCCCTTGACCCAGGGGACTGTGTTGAGGGGGCAACCTAATTCTTACTTCAGTCTGCTACCATTCCAACCCCCCCGTCCCCATGAGCCTTCTTGTTCCCTTATACAATGTAATTTCACAGGACTAGGCTGGCTGGTAACTTTCTTTTATACCCATATTTCCTGATTGTATTTGTACCTTATTTCTGAAAAAGGAAAATTAGGAACTTTTTTTCTACATTGTGCTAATATACACCCACTCATCTTTTTATTCTCTTTGATGCTCCTTCTCTTTGATGTGGAATGTGCCTTACATGTAAAGAATACCCTGTTATTACCTATAATCAGTCTCGTTGATAAAGTTTTATGGATAAAATTTGAGACAAGCTTTTAATTAAAAAAAAAAAAAAACTGGCTGTATATTCTTTATCAAAATTCCACTAAGTTAGTATAACAGAAACTGGGAATTAATCCTATTTGTTTAATGCTATTAACTGTTTTTTCTTTTAAATAGCTAATTACATTATAACTGGATATACACTCTCTCACTCACTATATTTCTCTTTAGGGATGAATAGACAACATTTAAAAAAAAATGCAATTTTGCAGTGTACCAGTTAGCTTCAGTTTACAGACTATAAAAAATGTGGCACCAAAAATGGTTGCAATGATATAACTTTTCAAATTTTTTGCAGATTACCCTGACTTATCATTACAACTTGTTGTTGCAGCTAGCATTCCAGGATTGGTCTGCTTTAGCTGGCTCCTGTTCTAGGACCAGGACCTCATCTTACTTACAAGCTTGCTATGGGGCACACATAGGAGCATGTAAAGTGCAGGGAGAAGTAAGATGAAGACGATAAAGGAAAGTAAATGATCGCGCTTGGGGATCCGTCTAGGTATGCTGCCTCCCCTAATATAGCTCCCCAAAGGGTTCTATAAACATAAATAGTACGAAAGAGGGGGGATGGTGGCGCTTCCTAGTTTGGGTAAGGGTGCCAGGTGATGGTATAACTAACCTTAATAGTGAGAAAAATAAACCTTAATAGTGAGAGAAATATAAACCTTATTTTATAATAATGCTCGGTGAGCTGTCAGTACGTGACTAATAAATAGGCTATTATTAACTTAGCGAGATGATCCTGCCAGAAACATGACTCATCTTCACTCAGTGAGTGTTTCCCACAAGTGAATGTGTAAGATGATGCACACTTGTATAAACCTTATTAGAGCACCTAACCTCACTTATAAATCATATAGAGAAATATGCAGTGAAAAATATACAGTAAAAAATATATATATAATTTTTTTTTTTCTAAATGCACAAAAACTTAATGATAGTCCATAATTGTATATAGAAACCCCCCTTGGGGTTAGCACCCCAAATTAGCGAATACGAGTGTTCCAACAGGTCTTGGTGCACCTGTGTGTAGCTAATAGTCCATCAGGTGGATTAAATCTCCATTCATAATAGTTGACATAAAAACGGTGACTGTGAGTGTTCAGAAATTCCCTTTGTGACTTTGTGCTCCCCCTCAAGTATCCCCACTCACCAGATCCCCTCACCCCCACGGGGATAATACGCTTATCTTTAGGCCCACCGCGGTTTCTCCACCGTCTGGGATATTTCACCTTCCTGTAGATGTTATCTCTGTGGTTGGCTCCTCATAGAGGAAAAAAGATATAGGCTCCCATAGTGTAGCTGGGTTTTATTTAAGAAACAACAACTTGATCCAAACGATAACAGCTTTAAAAAATATATATGTATAAAAATATATATTTATAAAATTCCTGGATAGCCTCAATGTGTCCCACAGGCTACACACAGTGCCGTTTGTAATAATGGGCAGCTGGTGTAGGATGTGTCAGCTAGCACAGCAATGGACGCTGAGTGTGTGTTGTGGAATCAGCAGCAGTCACAGTCACCGTTTTTATGTCAACTATTATGAATGGAGATTTAATCCACCTGATGGACTATTAGCTACACACAGGTGCACCAAGACCTGTTGGAACACTCGTAGTCACTAATTTGGGGTGCTAATTTGGTGGGTTTCTATATACAATTATGGACTATCATTAAGTTTTTGTGCATTTAAAAAAAAAATAAAAAATTATATATATATTTTTTACTGTATATTTTTCACTGCATATTACTCTATATGATTTATAAGTGAGGTTATGTGCTCTAATAAGGTTTATACAAGTGTGCATCATCTTACACATTCACTTATGGTTTGATTAATATATAGGATTGGCAATTTGGAGCTAGAAATCTAGCATGCACTGGAGATTCGCACATTAAGGTATATTTACTAGTGGGAAACACTCACTGAGTGAAGATGAGTCATGTTTCTGGCAGGATCATTATTAAGGTTTATTTTTCTCACTATTAAGGTTAGTTATACCATCACCTGGCACCCTTACCCAAACTAGGAAGTGCCACCATCCCCCCTCTTTCGTACTAAAGATGAAGACGATACACCGCAATATCTATGGCCGATGGGACTTTTGTTGAGTCGGAACACCAAGGTAAAATATAACAAAATGTATTACATGAAAAAATACATATATTATAACAAACATATCAATATACATGTCAGGGACATGGCATGCGCAGACGTGCATTAGCAGATGCCCGTCTTGCAGGGCATAGGCTAAAGCCTATGTGCAGGAACATTAGCGCTAACAGGCTAATGCACATCAGCGCTAGCAGATGATTGCATATGTGCGAAAATATGCACGAAAATATGCGCACACGTTAGCCATTAATGCTGGCGCTAAATGGCCTATATAAAGACAGCAGCCACACTAGTGCAGCTGCTGTCTGATCTGCAGCTTTACCCTGTGTTCTGATCCTGTGCCTGTATCTGATCCAGTATTTGCCCCAGCTTCCTGACCACGCTGCTGTCTTCAGTCCTGACGTTTGACTTGCCTTGACCCTGATTATTCCTGCCTGTCTGCCTGATTTCCTATTGCCAAACCCAGCTTGAACTCTGACCATTCTTTGCCTGCTGTTTATGATAGACTGATCCTTCATGTATGACCTGGCTTGTCTGACTCTGCTCCAGTCTTTCTGCTTCCAGCCTGTGTAGCTCCAGTACTGCCATCCTGCATCTACAGCTTACCTGCATCCACTGTCCTGCATCCACAGCATACTTGTATCCACTGTTCCTGCTACCTTCTGCAATCCAGTCTGATCCTGCTACTCATCAGCTGCCACTACCGCTATCAACAGAGGACTTTGCAGGCGCTCTTACCTCACCATGGTCTCGCGGCTACTGTAGCAACTCCAGTGGCCCTTGAGCTGGGGCTGTACGAGAGGTCTCCCTCTACTCGTCAGACTCACCCAGACAGGTCGTAACAATACATGTATACCAACAGTGAAAAAACATCGTCAAATGGCATTCAAAAACCTTCAAGTTTGAAAAGACCTGATATCAACATATGACAACTGAGCTGATGCTGTCCATCAATTAAGATGGCCTGTGCTTAAATTCTCTATGCATTTCATGAGATAAAAACGTGTTTCCTCAGGAGAAGCACACAGGGATATCTGAAAATAGAAAGCATATGAGGGGTTAAAATGTATTAAAAAAAAAAAAACATCCGGCTTGATAAAAAACTTTTACAATAACGAAATCTGTCAAAAAGCATTCACGTAGATAAAATAATATAATTAACTTGGAATTAAAATCCAATAACTAAAACTTCCAAATATGTAACAGGCCAGGAGGGGACCATTAGACTCTCCCCGCGAGTTGTAGAGAGGCGGGGAAGATGGAAAGAACAGGTGCCCAATATGTGGATCTCCAGGCGTCTCAACAGATCACAATGAAAAAACAAAAATTCCAAACCGTCACATCAAAAATGACCCGGTGAATGTACAAATAAACCAATTGATTACTGGTGCAATTATATATCCCTAAATAAGACAAATATGCTGTGCCTAGACTCTAAAGCAAAAAAAATGCATCTATTATGAAAACAAAATGACTAGTGCTATTGATAACGGAGACTTAGTGTCGCACAAAATGAAACATACTTATTAAGAGCTGATGTGTGCAGCTATTAAGCTATTAGCCCATAGTGAGGGATGTTGGTTTCACTGAGTCAATAAGACCCACTTCACCAAAATAAATTGTGCAAACAATACAGGTGTGCATATGGGTAGAAACATTTAAAGGCAAAAAAGCCCAGAAATCAATACAAAACAAACGAGAAAAAGACCATACCTAAAAGAGATCTGTGATCAAGGCTGGAGCCACACATGCACTGTCCTCTCCAAGCTGCAGATGGAAAACAACTGAGTCAAGCCCTGGGCTAATAAAACCCAGGTGCTTGACAACCCCAGCCCTCTAGCATTATCATGGCAGAAATTAGCCTATGGGCTTGTGTCAGAATGTCATAATGCAAAGGGGAGGCAACAAGTGCTACCACCCAACTGACATGGCCGATGAAAATGAGATACAGGCCAGGGATGGGACGGGGCCACCAGGTAGCCACATCACATCCGCTCCACAAGATCCCAAGTCTCACGGCGAGTGCAATGCCAAACCCCCGCACACATGCAGCACGCAGCTGCGTCACAAGGTCAAAGGGGTCCTGGCCAAGATGAAAAAACAGTCTCCGGAACCGGAAGCTGTAGGTGATACCAAGCCCCTCCGTCCCCTGCAGTGGAAGGGGAAGGGGACATAAATATTGTGCAGTACATGGGGGACACCATGGCGAAACTACCCAAGTGACAATCCAAGGGCTGCGTGGTAAAAATGGGCTTGCAACTCCTGGGGAAAGACAAAAACGCTCTAGGGAGGATTTAAAAAAAAAAAAGGAAACACAAAAGACCCCAGAAACTCCCACCACATCCATCTCCAAATAAACCATGTGGCAGTACCAATTCAAATCTGTAAGACATTAACAAATACAAAAATAGAAAATAAACAATAAAAATACAAAATACAATACATTAGATAGAAATTAACCTAATATATTCAAACAGGCAAAAATGGGGTAAAAGAGGTGGCCTCACCCAACCCAGGGGCATGAGTTGCCCTGAGTGAGTGTGTCCACCTCATCGCTCTCTGTGGTCTATGCCTATCCAAATCAACCCTGTGTGGGTCCTTAGGGATGTGTTCCAGAGTCAAGAACTGGGCCTTAAAGGGGCAGTATGCATGACTGCACACCTTCCTAAAGGGGAATAAAGGTCACCAATTTCCATTGCATAAGCATGGGCATGTATATATCTCCAAAACTATCTGAAAGTTTTCCCCACATAAAAAGCACACGTCATAAGGTACACTATTCCCTTGGTCTGGCAGTTAGCAAATTTCTTGGGAAAGAAAATCTTACCATTGGGCAAAAATATGTCTCTATCAGTATTCATTTACTGTATAAGCCTTTTCTACATTTGTAATTGCCCTTAAGCAAGTTTTAGTTCCCAAGTGGTACCCTGATATTGATCCATACTAAATATGGTTAACCAGCGGGGGGATTTAGGCTGAGATGGAAATAACTTGGAAATAGGACAAAAGAAACACAGAGAGATATCCCAACTTTCCTATATCGTATACAAATATGACAATATGTACCCAGATCAAAAACCAGCATAAGAAGTGGGCCCGGTGTCTTCCACCAATAACAATATTATACAAAAGGACCCTGGTATGAAATGGGTACCAGTTGTGTCTTAGTCCCGATTAGTACATACACCACAACTATCTATAACCCCTGGGACTTTTATCGAGTCAAGTTTGAAAAGACCTGACATCAACATATGACAACTGAGCTGATGCTGTCCATCAATCAAGATGGCCTGTGCTTAAATTCTCTACGTGTTTCGCAAGATAGAAAATCGCTTCCTCAGAAGAAGCACACAGGGATATCTGAAGATAGAAAGTACACGAGAGGTTAAAAGGTATTAAAAAAGTGCTTTCTATCTTCAGATATCCCTGCAGTGGCGGTGCGTCCGTTAAGAGCGCACGGGCACTGCCCCCTCTCTCCAGCCACCCCCTCTATGAATAATGGATAGATTCATGCATTGCATGAATCTATCCATGGCCAGTGCTGCCACCCCTATTCAGGCGTGTGGCCCCTTTTCGGATGCCACGCCTGAATTACAGCATTAAGGGTGTGTTTTTGAAGCACCTGATTAGAGCCATAGGCTCTAATAGGGTTCAAACAAGGTGCAAGCGCAGAGCATTGTGTTCGCAGTTCACCCAGGTGTGTTAGAACAGCAAATGAATATTCACTTTTCTAACACTGAACCGCCTCTCTGCGTGTATTACCAATCACTGCATTGGCTGAAACAACAGGTTGTGATTGGATGCCTATCAGGAGGTGGGGAGGAGACGCATGGAGGACACAGCTCACCGCCATCACCCGCTGCCCCACTGAGATAGGGTAAGTGCCGGGCAGATAGCGAGCAGGTGGGGGGTCACAGTGTAAACTTTTAAATGGGTAGCAAAAAGTGGCGGCATTTGTTGGGCACAGTGGCTGCAATTTATGGGGACAGTGGCTGCAATTGATGGGCACAGTGGCTGCAATTTATGGGGACAGTGGCTGCAATTGATGGGCACAGTGGCAGCATTTCATGGCACAGTGGCAGCATTTGATTGGCACAGTGGCAGCATTTGATGGGCATAGCACAATGGCTGCATTTGATGGGCACCGTGGCTGCATTTGATGGCACAGTGGCTGCAATTTAAGGGTACAGTGGCTGCGTTTGAGGGACACAGTGGCTGCATTTGATGGGCACAGTGGCTGTAATTGATGGGCACAGTGGCTGCATTTGATGACCAGAGTGGCTGCATTTGATGGCCACAGTGGCTGCATTTGATGGGGCACAGTGGCTGCGTTTGATGGCACAGTGGCTGCAATTGGTGGGCACAGTGGCTGCATTTGATGGCATAGTGGCTGCAATTGATGGGCACAGTGAGGCTGCAATTGATGTTTTTTTTCTGAATTTTTAAGTTAGTTTGCACCTATCTTGAGCACCAGCCGCCACTGTATCCCTGTGTGCTTCTCCTGAGGTTTTTTTATCCCACGAAACACTTAGAGAATTTAAGTACAGGCCATCTTGACTGATGGACAGCATCAGCTCAGCTGTCATTTGTTGATGTCAGGTCTTTTCAAACTTGAAGGTTTTTGAATGCCATTTGATGATGTTTTTCCACTGTTGGTACACATGTATATTGATATGTGTTTTATAATATTTGTATTTTTTCATGTAATACATTTTCTTATAATTTACCTTGGTGTTGTGCCTCGATAAAAGTCCCATGGGCTATAGATAGTTGTGGTGTATGCACTAATCGTGACTGAGACACAACCGGTACCCATTTCATACCAGCGTCCTTTTGTATAAGATGAAGACGAAGATTTAAAAATGAATAATGTCTATTTAACTTTCCAAATTTTTCTTATATTTTCCTTTTTAAATGTACAGTATATACCCATACATAGAATGTTTACAGTACATCATACATTGTATTTATAATATAAATGTATATTAAAATAGTTTCTATTCTCAATGTTCATATTAGAAAAAAATAAACAGATCTATCACTATATTGCATGGAATGTTTTTGTTAAGTTACTCTTTTGGCTGTAGATTCATTAGGTTATTGCTGAAATATTTCCCTGAAATCTGGTACTCTAAACCAGATCTGCCCGTAAAATAGATTTTACTGTTCTGAGTGGAATATTATATAAAACTGAGTTTTTGCAGTGGTGAGATTTCTCAATACTTTTTTGCATTGCAGGGAACAGACTGATAAGCTGAGCTTCTTGTATCATGAGATGATGTGATTTCTCCATCTATTCTTCCAGAGAATTCACTGTAATTCAACCAGATGTTTGGTTACTAGCCCTCTAGTGGAATTTTTGTAGAATTCCATCTTCAGATGAAAAGCCAAAAAAAGAACAGGGTACTTTGTCAGGGTTGACAGGATATCTCTTCACTGGATTGCCGATGAACTGCAAAACCCTGGCAGTGAATTAGTCATGAATTAACTCTTTGTAAAAATGGTATAATCTGTCTTGGACACATTTCTGTTATGCAGTGTTAATGAACTGCATTTGTTTCCCAAACAGAGAACTATGACACCACAGCTGATGAATGTTCTTTGGCAGTATATTTACTAGTTAGGGCTTTAATGCTTTCTTGTGCAAAATTTTCAGCAATATCTTCCCATGCATAGTATCTGAATAAACACCATAGTGAATTAACAATAGCACATAGATTAACATTAGACACATACTGTAGAAATTATATTTCATTAGTGCACACCAAAATGTCAAACATTAACTAGGGAGGAATGCATAGATAGCAGTAGCCCTGTAATGAATTAGAGCTTTTTAATTAGTTTCTTTGTAATATTGTTTATATACTGCATGTTATAAGCCTTGCTTTATTACATCCTCTAATTTTCTCTTAAATCCTGATTGTCTGCATCTTACAATCGCTTTGTTGAATTTACAACACACAGAAAAACAGTACTTAGATTAAAGGCTAAGTTCACCTTTCCAAGCAGAATTTAAATTTTCATAATCATTAGAAGTCTTTTCTAATGTATTTTCTGCCCAAGCCATCCCAGGGTGCTTATCTTTCACTTACAGTACCTAGTCCATGGCAACATTGAATCTTCACCTCTCTGTTCAAGATTCTAAAAAAATACATTTGGAACCCATCACTTCCTGTAGCATCATGTAACCATCCAGGAACCTTTATATCCCATCATGCACTGCCTTACTGCCTCATATAATAGGAATTGTTTACCACTCTGGACCACACCTCCCTCATCACTATACTGCCTCTTTTTTTAATTTAAACCCACTTTTCCTACTTTTTCATTTAGGGTGGCCATACACTAAACAATTGGATTGTACAATCTCCTTTAGATACTGTATACTATCATCTGTACAGTGCAAAGACCTGCCTGATTTGATAGAAATTGAATGGATTGTTTAGGTGGGTCATCATATTTCATAGATTTTTGTAAATCTAAGGGAAATTGTACAGAGATTGTACAATCAGACTGCTTAGTGTATGGCTAGCTTTACACAAGTTTATGGGAGAGGGTTAGCATAGACATTCAGCTGTCATTGTTTTTGCATAAACACACCAATTTCGCCTTCGGCCCAATTAACACCTAGCTTAGTAGGAGCGCACGTTTTGTGGCATGTTTTTCCTGCAACATGCATAGGGCAGCCCATAGATTTCAATGAGCTGCTCTACGTGCAACAAATGAGGCAAAGTAGCTGTAACTTTCTAGGCTGAAAAGTTGTAGATTTAGTGTCCACCAGCAGTTGTCTCCCAGCAGCCAGCAAGTTTCAGCGAACAGCTCCAACTGGCCACACCTGCTGGGAGGGTACTTAAGTTTCAACTTTGCTACTGCTTTTTGCCCCAGTGTTTTGGCTGCTCCTGCTTTATACCCTGTTTTTTGTGCTGCTGCCTGACTCTGTAACCATTTACTCTTGATCTTGCCATTGCCCTGTATCCAGTATCCTGTTGCCTTGCTCCCATCCCAGTTTGGTTTTGTGCTCCCTGCTCTCCCCTGCCTTGTATGTTTCTCACTTGTACATTTGTATATATATAGTTAAGTGTGGTTAGGATTGCTGGTTAGGCGTTTTGTTATTTATTTATTTATTTTTTTAATACGTTCTTATCTTTATCATTTGCCAGTGCTTGGTTATCTTTCATTCACTGTAAATAAATCTCACTTTAAAGATACATGGTCTGGTCCCAGTTTCCCTGTATAGCTACATTTATCTGGTTATCCCAGCTGCTGATTCCTGACAGTAGCTCATGGGACATTTTGGTGGGTTGCCATTTGCATGTTTTTTACTGTGTATTTTGTCGAGTTTGTCACACATTTTTGCACAGAGCAAGATGTGCTTTTGCTGCCACGTTTGGGTTTACTGTTAACAATTCATTGCACAAAAGTCCAACTATTTTATTTTAAGTGTATAAAGGTGTCCATACACTGTACAATCTCCTTTAGATGTATCAAGGAAGTGTAGTCAATAAAGAATGCAAGGGTCGGTAACAAGTGGTAGCGAAGATAAGGACAACAGAAGGTACCAAACTGTATGTAAAGAGCAAGATACTGGCTGGATAGAGCACACTAATCCGGCAAACAGGAAATGCAGAGACATGGCTTAAATCAGGAAGTTCATGGAGCAAAGGGTTCAGGAGAAACATGATACAAGATAAGGTTGTGCAATGAATAAGGCAGGAAGCTGTCCAGCACCCCTAGTGGCACAGATAGAAGAGCGACACCCAAAATCTTCCAAGTATAGTTTAAACAGCCAGTGAGGACTATATTAAAGCTCTTTTACTGACTGTTAAAAATATGTAAATACTTAATTGTCCATAGTCTAAGCACAGGTGTACGTAAAGTACTAATCTGTAGCACAGGTTACTATATCAGGCTTCATACCAAGTATGGGGAGTTATTTAAAAAAAAAGCTGTCACAAATAATCACTGTAATTTGTCTTATATGGTTATTTCCTGTGATTGAAAGCTTCATCTAGTGGTCATAATGTTGTATTTCCCTGAATACCCTAATCAGTAAAATACTGTATTATGGGTGCTAAATGGAGCTGATGATTATAGGAAATATTCAAGCTTAAATATAGTAGAAAACAGCTGTAGTAATTCCCTGAGGTGGTAAGCGGTCGGAGCACTGGCTTGTAATATCCTCCTAGCATCCAAGCAAACATATAGATAAAAAAAAAAAGGCGGCAGCTCGATCTTACATAATGAATATTTTTTTAATCCAGGTGTGGTACAAATGAATACATGACTTATGCATTTTATTATGTAGCCTTGATCATATCCATAAAATCATATTTATATACTGTATATACATATACAGATACAAACCCTGCCCCTACCAACACAGGCTGTGGTAATTGAATGAGACAATTAGGTTCAGCCCAAGAAAGCAGCCAGGCTGGTGGGGGGAAGAAAGAAGAGAGAAAAAAAAGAGGAAAAAGAAACAAGAAAAATGCAACAGTACTTGTACAATACATGAACTATCATGCAGGTAAAAAGATACAAGTGAGGCGTCACAAAAAAGTGTTAGTTTACAAGGGGAATTCCACATCAAAAAACCCATACATACAATCAATGCACTACAAGGGTTAAGTGGGTTCATTGTCAGCAGAAGATAGCTCTTATGTAGGGAAGAGATCAATGTACGATAATGCAGGTTCATATGTGATGAACTGATGTATTTAAAGTGTATGTTTGATTATTTAATTATGACAATGGCAATCCAAAAACAAAACCACTACAAAACAACTGGCAAAAATCAGAGGAAAGAAAAAAAAAAATAATACTAATAAGAATAATAATGATAATAAGAAAAAATAAAATAATAACACAAAAACTTACTTGAGGAAAAGGTCAACATTCCACCTGAGGTTAAGACCCGGGGGATCCTAGTTTGTAAAGTGAATATCCATTTGACCTTTCTCTCAAGCAAACGGCAATACATATCTCATCCTCGTGTGTTTTTTTTTTAATATAATGATGCTGGTAATCCCAATGCAAAAAATATCTCTAACGTTTCCTGGCATTTTAAGGAGGTCCATGCAGCGAATATGAATTTATTTAAATTCAGTGGGGTTGATAAAATAAAAACTTTATTACCTCTGTTTTTTGGCAGTTGTTTTGTAGTGATTTTGCTTTTGGATTGCCATTCTCATAATTTAATAATCAAACATACACTTTAAATACATCATTTCATCACACATGAACCTGCCTTATCGTACATCAATCTATTTCATGCATAGGAGCTACCTCCTGCTGACAATGAACAAACACTGTTTTCTGCATTTTTCTTGTTTCTTTTTCCTCTTTTCTTTCCTCCCCCCACCAGCTAGGCTGCCTTCTTGGGCTGAACCTAATATTCTCATTTAATTACCACAGCATGTGTTGGTAGGGGCAAGGTTCGGGTTTGTATCTACAGTGCCTTGAAAAAGTATTCGTAACCCTTCCACATTTTGTTATTTTACAACCAAAAATGTAAATGTATTTTACTAGGATTTTATGTGATAGACCAACACAAAGTGGCACATAATTGTGAAGTAGAAGTAAAATGATAAATGGTTTTCAAATTTTACAAATAACTATCTGGAAAATGTGGTGTGCAAATCTAGTAAAATACATTTACGTTTTTGGTTGTAACATGACAAAATGTGGAAAATTTCAAGGGTTATGAATACTTTTTCAAGGCACTGTATATATGAATATATATAAAAATGTTCTTCTTCTACGGATTTTATGGCTATGGTAAAGGCTACTAGGGATGGGCCGAACAGACCCCTGTTCGGTTCGAACCAGAACTTCCGAACACCGCGAACATTCGGACCCGAATAACGAACCCCATTAAAGTCAATGGGACCCGAATGTCAAATATCAAAAGTGCCCATTTTGAAGGCTTAAATGTCAGTAATTAGGCATATGATGGTTATAGGGGTCCGAGTCCTGCCCTGCGGAACATGAATCAATAAAAAAAAAGTTTGTGAAAAACTTCATTTTTAAATGAGCAGTGATTTTTTATTTATAAAGTAAAAGCCTAAAAATGAAAAAATACTTCCAATATAGTGCCAGGGGGGTCCCCTTAGTCTAATGCCCCGTACACACGGTCGGACTTTGTTCGGACATTCCGACAACAAAATCCTAGGATTTTTTCCGACAGATGTTGGCTCAAACTTGTCTTGCATACACACGGTCACACAAAGTTGTCGGAAAATCCGATCGTTCTGAATGCGGTGACATAAAACACGTACGTCGGGACTATAAACGGGGCAGTGGCCAATAACTTTCATCCCTTAATTTATTCTGAGCATGCGTGGCACTTTGTCCGTCGGATTTGTGTACACACGATCGGAATTTCCGACAACAGATTTTGTTGTTGGAAAATTTTATAGCCTGCTCTCAAACTTTGTGTGTCGGAAAATCCGATGGAAAATGTGTGATGAAGCCCACACACGGTCGGAATTTCCGACAACAAGGTCCTATCACACATTTTCCGTCAGAAAATCCGACTATGTGTACGGGGCATTACTGTAAAGTGGCAGATCTGTACCATGTCTAGAATCTGCTGCAGCAATGATTGAATTTATAAAGCCAAAAAAATTACATTTTTCCTGCAAGCTGCCTTTATTTTGCTCAGCAACAGCTGGGGAGCCAGTGTGTATGATGAGGCCACAATGTAGTGCACTGGGAACAAGATTAGAGATTTTTTGTATACATTCTGGTGTCATTTTGACTTTGGATAGAAGTAACGGGTATGTTAAAATTGGTCTTTGGGTGTCGGTGGCGCCTTCTCACCGTAACCCTATAGAGATAATCTTGTTGAAAGCAAGAATTTGCCTTGCTGTAAAAAATTGCAATGATATGCACCTGTCAAACAGGTGCAGAAAAATTGGTCTTTGGTGAAGGCATATTTAGCTTAACCACATCCATTTTACAATAATCAACTTCCATTTTGTTTATTATCCTGTATTCTATTTTACAGACAGCTGCATGTACTGTTCATTATTCTTCTTATCTTTCCTTACTTTCCATTTCTTGTAAAGCACGTGATTTCCCAGAAATGATGTTTCACTTTTGTAAAGTGTTTCTGTATTTGATTGGATAATTTGTATGACACGGTCAAGGGGGGGTAGTTTCTGAAAGCCCCCTTTAAATATTCACACCAAAGAATAAAGATTAGATTTGCTCAGCGAGACTTAGTCATTCTTTTTTTATCATTGTCTCAATGGGCTAATCTCACAGGCCTGTGGGGATTGTAAAGTACACCTTATGCAGACTTATCGAGGGTCTAAAAATATCCCTAGACAACCTACATCACCTTTCAGATGGGAGCTCGTCCGGGATTGATCATAATACATCCGGTGATCTTGAGTTATATTTATTTTTCTCTTGCCGTGATTTATTTAGAGATCGATTCCTTTTAAGGGACCTGTAATTAGTTTTTTAGACCTCGATAGATAAGCCCTGGGTGGGCTTCAGAGAAACTCTTCTGAGAAGCAGTAAGATAAGCCCTGGGTGGGCTTCAGAGAAATTGCTATGAGAAGCAATAAAAAACCCTGGGTGGGTTTTAAGGACTTTAAGGGGAAGTCCATAGAATAAGACTGCAGCGACTGTTTCGGGTAAACAGTAAAAACCTTCGGGAAAGGTTGAGTTATACAGTACTGTAATTATAAGAAAAAGTCTGATAAGGTGTGCCAGACAAAACCCGATCTCTTTGCTTTATCTTCCTGTTGTGTAGCTAGCTGTCATAAGATGATTTGTAATCTGTGTAATGTTTGTCTATGTGGAATTTGTCGGGTGTCATAAGGTAAGATGACACCTTTTCCACTGCACTGTTTATTTTTTAATGATTTATATATGAATGCTTTGACTCTAAAGTTTAAGATATAACCTGTATCGTATTGTAATCGGCAGAATGATTCTGGCATTGTTTCAGTGAGTAAAAATATTTTCTTTTCCTTGCAGTAATCAGACGTTCAGTGTCATTTTAGAGAAAGAACTAAAAAGAGAACCAAAATATTGGGTGGTCTGACAGGACTAAGTCTTATACCGGAATTATTGTTTTAAGGTTTATTGGTGTTTAGTTTCTGCTGATTTATCTGTATAGAGTTAAATAAGAACTTTAGAGTTTATAAGGAACCCTGGATTGGTGAGTATCCAGGTTAATTTCTTCTTATGTACTAACAAATGTCTCAAAAGTGTCCTGATTGTATGAAGGTTTAATTTACATAAAAAATTTGTGTTTCAAGAAGGGTTGACAGTGAAGGGAGTAATGTTACTTATTCGAAGAGCAGGGGAGACTTATCAAGTCTGTCCCAGGTCTTTGAAGTATTGTGACATTAAGGGACGTTTTTATCAATTTAAATATGGATAGAGCATTAATAACACTTTATTAAGGTAATACATAAATTGGTGAGGCTAACTTTTAATTAAAACATGCTATTTGAATAATTCTTTTTGCTACTGACATTTTTTGCGAAGGGGAAGTCAGGTGCAAAATTTGGACATTTGGCTAATATAGTGCTAATTTGGCTAATAGTGCTAATATCTCACTAACTGTAATAGATAGTGGGGAATCGTTTGCGGCATTAGTGCTACCGCAATTGAAGGCACTGTTTGAACCTGTTGGCACTCTGCCAAAAATTTGAAATGTAAAGAAAAATTGTTTGGTTATAAACATAGGAAAAGTAATAATATACAGAGACTTAGTATCTACAAGAATTTAGAATGTTTAGAAAGAAAAATAAAGATGAAAATAAAAATGCATGCTGTGGAGATCCCCCGGCTGGACCGAGGCTCCCTATAGCATCCTAGCCAAAACATTGTCCACAATGGGTTTAGCAGTCATAGGATGGTAAATTTAAGGGTTAAATCAACCTTCTCGATGCTTGTACTGTGTGCCCCGCCTTCTCCCCCTTACATTCCACAACCAGATAAGGACCTCATCACATGAAGACACACAGCAACAATTTTTTTGTTTTTTTAACAGCTTGCAAGCAAAAGTCAGCAGAATCTGTGTTAGAATGCTGGAAAAGATTTATAGACGTTTGGACACAAGAGGCAGGATTTGTTCATAATAACAACAGCACAGTCTCTTAATACAGACATGCCTCAGCAACCTTGGCCTTAAACATGCACTTATAGTAAGACAGCAAATATCAGAAGCTGACAGAGAAGGATGCTGTAGGATGTTTTGACATTCCTAAACAAACACCAGTGCAGACACATTATCAAAATGATTTCTCAGGAAATCAAAAGGGGAAACTTTTATACAAAGAGGGAGGGAGCAAGGACAAAGAGGGAGTTACATACAGAGAAAAAGAGGATCTCTTAAAGAAAGGAATCTTAAGGGAAATTTTCTCGTCCTACAATACTCCCATTAACCTGGTAAAGAAGGCAAATGGTGACAATAGGTTTGTACAAGACCTAAGGGCCATCAATAGTATTTTTCTGTGATTGATTTAAAGAATTTTCTTTTTCTCCGTCCCTGTAGACGAGGAGACACAGCCACTCTTTGTCTTTACTGTGTCGATTGACCAACACAGTCGTCAGTTTATCTGGTGTAGAATGCCCCAGAGTTATATAGACTCACCTGTGGTCTATTCTATAGTACTCCAAGCCACCCTCGGGCCTCAGACTGCCCCTCATGGTTCTGTACTGTTGTAGTATTTTAATGATCTTTTGATTTGTAGTTCTTCAGAGGAGGACTGCCGAGCTGATAGCCTATCCTTATTGAAATGGTTACATGTATGTGGTCACAAAGTGTCTAAGAAAAAGTTACAATGGTGTAAACAGGAGGTTGAATACCTAGGGTTTGTGCTGTCTCTGGGAGTTAGGAAAGTCAGTCAAAAAAAAGAGCTGTCGCTCTTGTGGGTTTGCCCCGCCCACTTACCAAGAAAGACATGCTTACCTTTCTTGGAATGATTGGTTGCTGCCGCCAGTAAATACCTGACTGTTCTTTCTATGACAATATATTGAGACAAGCAACCCTCTCTGAAATGTCTGATATTGTAAAATGGTCTGATGAAATGTTAAATGTTTTTGCCATGTCAAAATGTGCAATGATTACCAGCCTGAGCCTCGGCCTCCCTGAAATATGGCAAAATGTATAACTTGTTTGCGAGGGAAAATTGCAGAACCATGGCGGGAGTACTGGCCCAAGAACATGGTAGGAGACTGCGCCCTGTAGTTTTTTTTCTCTCAAAGATGGTCCCGGTGCAGGTTCAGGGCATGCCCGCGTGTCTCAGAATTTTACGTCCTGTGCGATGGTGGTTGAGATGGCCACCTCTTTCACTCTGGGACACGACACCACACTTCACACCACCCACAATGTGTCAATCCTGTTGAAAAATGTACATACACAGCACATGTCTGCTCAGAGGTTGAGCAGATATGAGGTGATTTTGCTGTCCAATCCAATATTGCACATCAAATATGCTTCTCCCACTGCAGGCCCAGCACCAATTTTAAACGCCCTTTTAGGATTAAAAGGAGAACAGGATGAGGTTGTGCCACAACATGACTGCATAAACCTCATTCACCAAGACACATCACCCAGGTCTGATTTATCTTTCACAGCACTACCAGACACACAGAATGTTTTTGTGGATGGTTCTTGCTCTAGGCCAAATGATCACACATACCATGCAGGGTATGCAGTTGTGCAGCTTCCATATGTTATACTTGAGGCCAAGCCTATCCCATATCAATCAGCACAGGCTGCTAAATTAATCGCACTCACTAGAGCATGCCAGCTCTTTGAAGGTCAGGATGTAAACATTTACACTGACTCGAAGTATGGGTACGGCGTGGTACACGACTTCGGTGTGATATGAAGTAGGCGTGGCTTCGTGGCAGCAAATGGAAAGAACATTTCACATTCTTCTTTGGTAATGTTACTGCTAAAAGCTATCCAGCTACCTAAAACACTGGCTATAGCACACTGCAGAGCACATACAGGCCAACAGACAGAGATAGCCAGGGAAAACGCTCTGGCTGACCTTGCTGCTAAACAAGCTGCTATCTCACAGACAACAGACATCCAAATGGCTATGCTGATACTTGACCTATCCCCATTTGAACAGTCACTCGCAGATCTCCAAGATTATGCCTCAAATTATGAGTTAAGGGACTGGGATAAAAAGGGTGTGCAGAAAGATCCAAAAAACTGGACTTCTCTGCAAAGAGGGGAAACCATGTATACCAGCGGCAAGTGCATCACTCTTCATTTCACAGTACCACAGAATAGGCCACGCAGGTATCTTCTGAGTAGAGATTTTTATATTCTCAAGATGGGTCGAACTTTTTGTGACCACAAAAAAGATGCACAAACAATAGTGAGGATCCACACTCAGGAAATCATTCCTCGATGGGGATGCCCACTTCAAATAAACTCAGACAATGGTCCAGCTTTCATGGCCAGGGTCTGCCAGGACTTGGTAAAAACTCTCAAGATAGAATGGAAGTTCCACATTCCCTACCACCCTCAAAGCTCAGGTATAGTAGAAAGAATGAACAGAACAATAAAAGACAAGATAAGAAAGGCCACAGGAGGAACCTTTGCCAACTGGAAAAAAGTCCTCCCAGCAGTCCTGGCAGAAATAAGAATGACCCCTTCCAAAACAACAGGGTAGTCACCTTTTGAAGTTTTGATGGGTAGACCTTTCCCCACCCCATGGGCCAGAGCACCTTTAATGGTAGAAAAGGGAGATTTAGACTTAATACAGGAAGATTATGTAAGAAAACTGGTTGAAACATTGGATACAGTCGAAAGAAATGTTGCTCACACCTCTCCTTTTTCTTCACAGGAAGCTACTCACTGCTTCAAGGTGGGAGACACCGTGGCGGTCCAACAGCTGAACAGAAATAAGAAGCAAGAGTATCCCTTTGGACCTCCTACCACAGTGGTTGCAGTGACCAGAACAGCCATCCTAGTGGAAAACTGCCAGTCCTGGATCCATGCCAGCCGAGTAAAAAAGGTTGCCCAAAGCCCCAGGAGCAGGAAGAAGACCTTGGATAAAGGAGGCCCTCAAGCAGAAGTCCAAGCAGACAAAAGAGGAGTTCCTGGGAAAGCAGGTCCGGCCAGAGAAGATGACCTCGCTTATTTCACCACAGACTTCTGGCAAGGCATTTTGCCTCCTGATTCTCATCTCTCTGATAGTGTCCCTGCCCACCTGGATCATCACTAACTGTATCTACCACCCTGAAGATTTGGGTGCAATTAAAAGTATCTGTGGGAACACACACACACACACACACACAAGAGAACATTACAGTGACACAAGCTAGAACAAAGAGATTGGAGATAGTTTTACTGATAAGATGCTTTTGCTAAAATTTAAGTATGCTTATGCTCAAAAAAATCAGGGTATGAAGAATGTTGGATATGTAGCAAATTACATCCTAGCACTGCCCGAATTTCCCTCTTGGCTGTACCTTTAAATATTTCCTCCTTCCTCAACAAGACTCCTCCTGTTTTCCTAACTAACATATCCACTCTGTACATAAATAACACTGTTACCTTTCCAATAGCAGGTAAAAGTCATTCCCCTGATTGGTGTTTTAATTTAGGGAATGAGACACAGACTAACCCCTCCATTTGTAGCAGGTCAATATTTAACATCTCCCTGTGCCAACCTAGAGGCCAGTATACACCCCAGATACCCCCTCAAACACTGCAACAAAGGGTAATTGTTCTATAAACAAGATATTGCCTGGGCATGGTTTCCTTCTTGGACAGGATGGGGTATAAACATAATGAAAAGGTTGAACAATTATTCAAGTATACTGGATGAGATAATGGAGAGGAATTGTCATGAGAAGGTATACCCGTTGGTGGCGCTATCGGTCTCTTGGATCGCAGTACCAGTGTCCATCAGCAGGTGTCTTCCAACACCTAGGACCTGCAGTACGAGGTCTTTCCTGCTGGTGGCACTGTTGCATCCTCGGGCCGTAGTACCGGCGTCAACCAGCGGGTGCACTCTGGCAGTGTGGAGCAAACAGCTCACACTGCGCTCAGCTGTGACATGAGGTCAATTACCACAGCCTTACAAATACCCGGCAAGCCCTCATAGGCTTGCCTTGGTCTCTCTCTCTCTCTCTCTCTCTCTCTCTCTCTCTCTCTCTCTCTCTCTCTCTCTCTCTCTCTCTCTCTCTCTCTCTCGGATCCCTGCCCTGAACCCCATCCATCCATCCTCTCCTTGTCCTGTTCAGTTTCCCGTCCTTACCCTTCTGCTGACTTCCCTGTGTATGACCTTGGCTTGGCTTTGATTACGATTACGATTACGGTATCTCCATTTACCTATATATATTGTTGTTTGTAGTGGGTTGTTGTGTGGGTTTGCACTGTTTATATTCCTTTCACTTATCACTTGTTAATAAACACCATTTTTTCACTTATATGTGTTTTGGGTTTCCTCTGTGTAGTCCACACAGTCTGGTCAATTAGATATCCTGACAGCATACCAAGGCCATCCCTGACCAGACGTGGCTGCACTGAGAAACCGTCCTGTTACGGTGGGCGCGCAAAATGGACTTTGATGGAATTATCTATTATTCTCTGCTGGCGGCAGAGGATAGTGAATATTGTTGTCAGACTCTTAAAGATTGGACCCGAGACCAACTGCTGGAAACGATACAAACAGCCCATTTACTTGTAGATCAGGTCATGTGTTATTTGAGGATGTTCAGCCTTTGATCCAATTATGTACTAAGTCAGCCTTGTCATACATTCCCGAAGGTAGTGACGATTTCTCCCCTCCTTTCAGTTGTGACCAGGTTGAATCCCTGGTATGGTTATTAGAGGACGATCCGGCTTCTTTTGATGAACATTATTCCGCTTGTTCCCAGCAGGTGTTATCCGATTGCATTTATTCAGTACAATCTTTGGTTAGTCAGGCTGTATGTGAATCAGCGTTTGTTCAACCTTTGCTGCAGGCATGGTCAGATCTCCTGTCTTTAGCTAAGCCACAATATTCCAGCCCTGCCATTAATCATCTGCTTTCCAAAAGATCTATCTCCCCGTCACCTATGGCAACCTCAGCTACAACCCAGTTTAATCAGCTCCCTACCAAATACTACCACCCAGTCTCCAAGTGTCGCACCCATCCTGTCTTCAATTCACCTGTCTCTTCTCCTCCACCTGTAACAGTCCCACAAAACCCCTCTCTAGCTACAGTTCCTTGGTCTTCCTTCTGCCCAGCTACTTTCTTTTCTTACAGCCCTGCACCTACATGCAAAACTGCACGGGCTAAACCAAAGAAGAAGCAAAAATTCTTCCCGACCCACACCATCTTGCCAGTAACCCAACATGTTCCAGCCTTCCAGTCTGCTGTTCCAGCCTTCCAGTCTGCTGTTCCAGCCTTCCAGCCTGATGTTCCAGCTTTGCAGTCTGATGTTCCAGCTTTGCAGTCTGATGTTCCAGCTTTACAGTCTGATGTTCCAGCCTCCCAGTCTGTCGTCCCGATGCCTGCCTTCCAGCTCGATGTCCCTGCTTTCCAGCCGGATGTCTTGAAGCTGGCCTTCCAGCCTGAAGTCCCGGTGCCTGCTTTTCAGCCTGTGCCCGCTCTCCAGTCTGACGTTCCAGCTTTCCAGTCTGACGTTCCAGCTTTCCAGTCTGACGTTCCAGCTTTCCAGTCTGACGTTCCAGCCTTCGAGTCTGCTGTTCCAGCCTTCCAGTCTGCTGTTCCAGCTTTGCAGTCTGAAGTTCAAGCTTTGCAGTCTGAAGCTCAAGCTTTGCAGTCTGAAGTTCAAGCTTTGCAGTCTGAAGTTCAAGCTTTGCAGTCTGAAGTTCAAGCTTTGCAGTCTGATGTTCCAGCTTTGCAGTCTGATGTTCCAGCTTTGCAGTCTGATGTTCCAGCTTTACAGTCTGATGTTCCAGCTTTGCAGTCTGATGTTCCAGCTTTGCAGTCTGATGTTCCAGCCTTCCAGTCTGATGTTCCAGCCTTCCAGTCTGATGTTCCAGCCCTCCAGTCTGATGTTCCAGCCTTCCAGTCTGATGTTCCAGCCTTCCAGTCTGCTGTTCCAGCTTTGCAGTCTGATGTTCCAGCCTGCTGCCCAGCTCAAGTGGTTCCTGTCGTCTGCTGCCCAGCTCAAGTGGTTCCTGTCGTCTGCTGCCCAGCTCAAGTGGTTCCTGTCGTCTGCTGCCCAGCTCAAGTGGTTCCTGTCGTCTGCTGCCCAGCTCAAGTGGTTCCTGTCGTCTGCTGCCCAGCTCAAGTGGTTCCTGTCGTCTGCTGCCCAGCTCAAGTGGTTCCTGTCTTCTGCTGCCCAGCTCAAGTGTTTCCTGTCGTCTGCTGCCCAGCTCAAGTGTTTCCTGTCGTCTGCTGCCCAGCTCAAGTGGTTCCTGCCATCTGCTGCCCAGCTCAAGTGGTTCCTGCCGTCTGCTGCCCAGCTCAAGTGGTTCCTGCCGTCTGCTGCCCAGCTCAAGTGGTTCCTGCCGTCTGCTGCCCAGCTCAAGTGGTTCCTGCCGTCTGCTGCCCAGCTCAAGTGGTTCCTGCCGTCTGCTGCCCAGCTCAAGTGGTTCCTGCCGTCTGCTGCCCAGCTCAAGTGGTTCCTGTTGTCTGCTGCCCAGCTTAATGACTCTGACATGCCAGCAGTACCCACTGTCCAGGTTGATGTACCCGATGCCCGGCCTGATGTGCCCTCATCTGTTCAGTTGGAGGCCATGAACTTTGAACAGATGCACCTTGTTGGAGCGTCCAGAGGCCGCTCCTTTAGGGGGGGTACTGTCATGAGAAGGTCTACCCGTTGGTGGCGCTATCGGTCTCTTGGATCGCAGTACCAGTGTCCATCAGCAGGTGTCTTCCAACACCTAGGACCTGCAGTACGAGGTCTTTCCTGCTGGTGGCACTGTTGCATCCTCGGGCCGTAGTACCGGCGTCAACCAGCGGGTGCACTCTGGCAGTGTGGAGCAAACAGCTCACACTGCGCTCAGCTGTGACATGAGGTCAATTACCACAGCCTTACAAATACCCGGCAAGCCCTCATAGGCTTGCCTTGGTATCTCTCTCTCTCTCTCCCTGCGTTCTGACCTTGCTGCCTGTTTGACCTTGAGCCTGCTATCTGCCTTGTCCTGATCTGATCCCATCCCTATCCTGAGGCCTTCCTAGTCCTGTCCCTTCTGTTCCTGGCTCCCTTGGATCCCTGCCCTGAACCCCATCCATCCATCCTCTCCTTGTCCTGTTCAGTTTCCCGTCCTTACCCTTCTGCTGACTTCCCTGTGTATGACCTTGGCTTGGCTTTGATTACGATTACGGTATCTCCATTTACCTATATATATTGTTGTTTGTAGTGGGTTGTTGTGTGGGTTTGCACTGTTTATATTCCTTTCACTTATCACTTGTTAATAAACACCATTTTTTCACTTATATGTGTTTTGGGTTTCCTCTGTGTAGTCCACACAGTCTGGTCAATTAGATATCCTGACAGGAATTCAGAGGACATTGCTATGTTAAACATAGAAACTAGAGCAATTAGAAAACAGCTAGAACTACATGAGTTAGCTATAGAAAGCATGAGTGCAGCTCTCACATGGTTTATGTGAAATGACTGAGGACTATGAATACTGTACTTGGATCTCTAACATGAGTGCCAAGGTGCCTGACTACTATGATATTTATCCTTGCTCCGATTCTTTACCTCTGCTTTAAGTGTTGTATTTGCATAATTGCACGCATTCAATCTCCTAATGATAAGGTTCTATCCTACATGACATACATGAAGAATCATCTGGCAATCTATGCCACAATCCCAAAGAAGTACTAGAAAACTAGATAGAATGTAGAGATCATCTTATATGATCTAAGAGGGGATTGAAGGGATATTTAGCTTAACCACATCCATTTTACAATAATCAACTTCCATTTTTTTTTATCCTGTATTCTAGTTTACAGACAGCTGCATGTACTGTTCATTATTCTTCTAACCCTTCCTTACTTTCCATTTCTTGTAAAGCACGTGATTTGCCAGAAATGGTGCATTTGTTTAGTTTCACTTTTGTCATAAAATGTTTCTGTATTTGATTGGATAATTTGTATGACACAGTCAAGAGGCGGTAGTTTCTGAAAGCCCCCTTTAAATACTCACACCAAAGAATAAAGATTAGATTTGCTCAGCGAGACTTTGTCATTCTTTTTTATCATTGTCTCAATGGGCTAATCTCACAGACCTGTGGGGATTGTAAGGTACACCTTATGCAGACTTATCGAGGGTCTAAAAATATCCCTAGACAACCTACATCACCTTTCATTTGGGTGTCGGTGGTGCCTTCCCACCGTAACCCTATAGAGGTACTCTTGATGTAAGCAAGAATTTGCCTTTCTGTAAAAAATTGCAATGATACCCACCTGTCAGACAGGTGCAGAAAAATTGGTCTTTGGCTGTCGGTGGTGCCTTCCCACAATAACCCTATACAGGTACTCTTGATGAAAGCAAGAATTTGCCTTGCTGTAAAAAATTGAAATGATATGCACCTGTCAGACAGGTGCAGAAAAATTGGTCTTTGGGTGTTAATTGTGCCCATAAAACCTATACCAAAAACATTCTTCCAGATGAAATGATTGAACACCCTCAAAGCTAGGCAGCCTCGAAGTCCTGCAGAGATTCCACATCCCAAAAAGACTTAATCAGTGACATTGGCATCAGGGGCTTCATAGCTGGTAATCCAGGACTGATTCATTTTTATAAAAGTCAAACGGTCCACAGAGTCTGTGGACAGACGTGTTCTATGATCAGTAACGAAACCTCTTGCAAAACTGTATGCCTGTTCTAAAAGCACACTGGATGCAGGGCAGCCCAACAACTCAATAGCATACTGGGCAAGTTCTGGCCAGTGGTCTATTCTCATGACCCAGTAAGCCAGTGAATCGTCAGCTGGAAAGCTCTCCGTCTCTGTTTTAGCCCAAAGGTAATCATCCACCATGTGATGCAGATGCTGCCGATGGGATGTGGAAGCTGACAGCCCTGTGCGGCGAGGACTAAAAAAATTCCAAAATGCCTCACTTAGGCGGATGCCTTCTCCAACGCTCCTTTCTTGACCAACGGAAGACTCAAAATGACATTTTCCACCACACTGTAACCTACTAGAGTCAGGAAAAACGTTCAATAAAATCCTCTTTAATGTGTCCTCAAGAGATTTAATCCTCTGCACCCTCTGCGGGATGGGATGAGTTCAGAGACCTTCCTCTTATAACGGGGATCAAGGAGGGTTGCCAACCAGTAATCATCCTTCTTCTTTATGCCACGTATTTTTGGGTCCTTTCGCAGGCTTTGAAGCATGAGGTTGCCCATGCACCTCAAATTTGCAGAGGCTTGAGAAGCAGACTCCTCGGGGTCACTCAGGATGACAGCATCTGGAACTTCCTCCTCCCAGCCACGTACTACTCCCAAGGGTCCTGGGGTTGGAAAGCCATCGCTTACAGATTGACACATGTCTTCCTCTTCTTCAAAGCCTATGAAAGTGCCAGAATTCTCTTCCTCATCCTCCTCCCCTCTCTCCTCCTGTGTGTTCTGTGACATAGGCATGATGGTGTCTGCATAAAGTAGGCCTTAAGTGGAAAGGAAGTCCTCCTCTTCCTCCTGCTGCTCTGCCTCCAGTGCCCTGTCCATAATGCCACGCAGAGTCTGCTCCAGCAGGAACACAACAGGGATTGTGTCACTGATGCATGCACTGTCACTGCTCACCATCCTTGTGGCCTCCTCAAATGGTGACAATACAGTGCATGCATCCTTAATGATCATCCATTGGCTTGGGGAAAGAAAGTCGAGGTGGCCTGAGCCTGTCGTTGCGCCGTACTGACACAAGTACTCATTGACGGCCCTCTGCTGCATGTATAGCTGCTGCAGCATTCCCAAAGTTGAGTTCCACCTGGTGGGCATGTCACAAATCAGGCGGTTTATGAGCAGGTGGAATTCCCGCTGAATTTCAGCCAACCGAGCACTGGCTGTGTATGACCGCCTGAAATGGCTACAGACTACAGACTTTTCTGGCCTGCTTTAGTACATCTTGCAACCCTGGGTACATGCTTAGGAAATGCTGCACCACCAAACTGAAAAAAAAACTGGCACATATGTCAACTTTCCCTGTCTAAGGGCGGACAAGAGGTTTGAGCCATTATCGGACACCACCATTCCTGGCTCCAGATGGCATGGTGTGAACCACCTCTGGGCCTGTCCTTGCAGAGCTGCAAGAATCTTTGCTCCGGTATGGTTCCTGTCCCATAAACACACCAGCTGAAGCACTGCATGGCACCTTGTAGCCTGACTCTGGGAAAAGCCCTTTGAATGCTTAGGGGGTACCTGATGTTCATAGGACAATTCTGCAGAGGATGGCATGGAGGTGGCGGAGGAGGAGGAGGAGGGGGTAGAGCTCACAGGTCTGGCATCATCACCACTAGCTGTATGGTTACATGGGGGCACAACAAGCTGCAGCACTGAGCCCTGTCTTGCTTCCTTTCGAGTTGCAAGCAGCGTTACCCAGTGTGCTGTGAATGAAATATATCGTCCCTGCCCATGCATGCTGGACCACGTGTCAGCAGTAAGGTGGATTTTACAGCTGACTGCCTTTCCCAAGATGCCAAAACATTCCCTTCAACGTGATGGTAGTGAGATGGAACGGCCTTATGTGAAAAGTAATTTTGACTGGGAACCTGCCATTGTGGTACAGCACATTGTGCGAATTCACGGAATTGGGCAGAATCCACCAGGGAGAAAGGCAGAAGTTGGAGAGTCAACAGCTTTGACAAGCTTGTATTCAGGCGCTGGGCTCGTGAGTGGCAGGGACTGTATTTTATTTTCCACTGCAGAAGATGGGGCAGAGAAATTTGCCAGCTACAGTCTACAGTTGGTGGTGTGCTACTGGTAGATGAGCTGCTAGGACCTTGGACACCCTGTGCTATACCATCATCCCTGTCAGTGGAGGCTGCTTAAAGGTAATGACTCTATATTGCAGGGGCAGACTGAAGTGGGTAAGGAGGAGGGACAGATTTGTGCCCTTTTTGTGTGGCTTTTAGGGGCTCTTGCCAATGGGCTGAGTGGTTGGCTCAGTGGTTGCTAGGCATGTGGTACCCAAATGGTTGGTTTTTTTGCTACGTTTGATGTGCCTGAGACACAGTTTGCAGATAGCAACAGTGCGATTTGCTGCAGATGTGCTGAAAAAGGCCCAGACAGCTGAGCTGTGGGGAGTGGGCCGGGAGATAACAGCTACAGAATGTGATGGAATAGGGTGGCTGCTCTCTACTCTTTCCTGATGCCGACCTCCTTGGGGTTGTGCCGCCTCACCTTCAGTTTCCTCCTCTGCTCTATCTGGCACCCAAGTTGCATCAGTGACCTCATCATCATCATCATCTTCATCTCCTCTATCTTCATCATTACCACTGGAGACAACTTGGCAATACGCTGTGGCTTGGGGAACACAAATGCCAATTTGTCTACCTCTCTCTAGGCTCATGTTCCTGTCATCCTCAACCTCAGAACCTCAACATCTGAATCCAGTAATGGCTGGGCATCATCAAGGAGAAAGTGGCTGACGCTGTGGTCAAATTACTCAGCTGACTCCTCAATGGCTGATGTTAGGGCTATGGCAGGAATAGATGTGGACAAGGAGGCAGGTTTATCCACTCTGGCAACTGCAGGGGACTACACACTTGTCTATGCTTGTGTGACAGAGGATGAGGAGGATGAGGAAGGTTTAGTAAGCCAGTCCACCACCTCATCTGCATGCTGTGGCTGGATAGCACGGGCAAACTCACTAAACAGAGGAAATGATGCCCTGCCTGAGGACTGACCACCACGTCCACCTTTGCCTGTGGACACATTTGTTGCTGGCCCCCTTACAGTGCCAAGGGAATGTCTGCCTCTCCTAGTTGTTCTCCCAGACATCATTGGGAGGGAGGGGGCGGTGCTTATAAGCAAATGTACAGGAGAAGTTGAAATCTGTATGTAGATGCACTTTAATCATTGTAAAGAGGTGTTTGGTGCCCTTTAATTTTAGTACTCACACTACACAGACACACTCCACAGATACAATATAATATACTGCAATATAATGCGCCAAATATACAGTGATACATAGAACTATATGGCGTTAAACTGTCAGTGACGCACGCAAAATGATATGGCGTTAAACTGGCAGTAACACACAAAACTATATGGCGTTAAACTTGTAGTAACGCACATAGAACTATATGATGTTAAACTGGCAGTAACGCACGCAAAACAATATGGCGTTAAACTGGCAGTAACGCACGAAAAAATATATGGCGTTAAACAGGCAGTAACGCACACAAAACTATATGGCGTTAAACTGGTAGTAATGCATGCAAAACTATATGGTGTTAAACTGGCAATAATGCACGCAATACGATATGGTGTTAAACTGGCAGTAACGCACGCAAAACGATATGGCGTTAAACTGACAGTAATGCACAAAACTATATGGCGTTAAACTTGTAGTAACGCACACAGAACTATATGGCATTAAACTGGCAGTAACGCATGCAAAACGATATGGCGTTAAACTGGCAGTAATGCACAAAACTACATGGCGTTAAAATCGTAGTAACGCACACAGAACTATATGGCGTTAAAATGGCAGTAATGCACGCAAAACTATATGGCGTTAAACAGGCAGTAACGCACGCAAAATGATATGGCATTAAACTGGCAGTAATGCACGCAAAACGATATGGCGTTAAACTGGCAGTAATGCCCGCAAAACGATATGACGTTAAGCTAGCAGTAATGCACACAAAACTAGATGGCATTAAACAGGCAATAATGCACGCAAAACTATATGGCGTTAAACAGGCAGTAACGCATGCAAAACTATATGGCGTTAAACTGGCAATAACGCACTCAAAACTATATAGCGTTAAACTGGCGGTAACGCACTCAAAACTATATGACATTAAACTGGCAGTAACGCAAGCAATACAATATGGGGTTAAACTGGCAGTAACACATACAAAACTATATGGCGTTAAACTGGCAGTAACGCACGCAATACGATATGGCGTTAAACTGGATGTAACCCAATCAAATAGACAGTGTTCAACCTTCACTACACTGAAGCTATCTGAACTGTCCCTACTCTAGCTGCACACTATGAAAAGCTGAATGATGGTCCTCCTCACTACACTCACGCTATCCCTAGACTGACACTAAACTAAAATTCTACACTGACAATTGAAGCAAAATAGCACAGTATAGCACACTAACTAATAGCACTGAACAGAGCCCTGTTCTATCTCTCTCCACACCAAAATCACATTGAAAATGGCTGCCATTGAAAGAATACTTTTATACTGTGGGGCAGGAATGAGCCATGATTGGATAAAGTCATGATGATAGTGTCCAATCATGACTCTGACAGTGCTCTGTGCCCTGATTGGCTGAAGCTTTCACTGCATCAGCCAATCAGGGCTTGTAATGCACTGTTCAATGCCACAATGCATTGTGGTCGGTTCGGGGGGGCCGAACAAACGGTCGAACGACCCGTTTGTTTGGCTGTTCGCCGAACATCCGAACAACGAAAGTTCGGCCCGAACTTATGCTCGGGCCGAACCGTTCGCCCATTCCTAAAGGCTACATGCTGCAACGAGTAAGCCCTATATTTGTTGTAGCACACTTAATAAATGTATTTTTTTGCAGAAGATTGAGCCGCCGGCTTTCTTTCATCAATGTAAGAAATATTCATTTTAGGCAAATTATGGTGATTATTCGTGATGGCTGAGTGAGTGCTGAGTAATTTAGTTACATGGAGCCCAATGAGAACCATGAATTAGAACTGTGGCCAGGCTATGGATGTTAAAATGTATAAAGATTCTTTGTCAACATTAAATAATCTTTAAAACAAGTCCTCACTAATCTCTGTAGCTACAGGCACTGTGAAGAAATTAACCCTCAAAGTGAAACAGTGAAATACAGAAATTCAAGCTAGGTATTATTAGTAATTTGCTCTCTGCCTTTTCCCTGTGCTCCTGCTTTGGCACTGTTAGGAGGGGGAACTGAATCAACTGAATGTGAACTTTGAGGGTGAATTGCTCCACAGTGCCTGCATTTATAGAAAACAGTACACTTCTCTATTTTCATCCCAGCGATTGTTCTGCAAGGGTGCTGAGTACATTGACTCATATACAGGTATTAAAAGAATAGAAAATGGACACATCTGTATATGAAATGCAATTGGAAAAATATTGCACAAGTATGTTTAACCACTTCCTGCCCGGCCTATAGCAGAATGACAGCTGGGAAGTGGTTCAGTTATCCTGACTGGGTGTCAGAATGGCGTCCAGCAGGATAATATGCCAGTGTGCCCGCTGGGCCACGCAGTGCGGCGATGGCGGGTGTGGCGTGCCAGTCTGACATGCCGCAGCTCCGATCGTAGTAAGAAGCCTCTGACAGGGACTTCTTACCCTGTGATCAGCTGTGACTCACAGCTGATCATCGCGTGAACCAGGAAGTGCCGGTAAATGGCATTCCTCGGTTTGCGCTGGCAGGGAGACCCAATTGGCAGCTCTCCCTGTCAGAGGGGGGGGGGGGGCTGTGCTGATAATCAGCACATTGATTATCAGCACAGCCCCATCAGATGTGCTACCACAGCTGCCAGTCAGTGCCCATAAGCTGCCAGTCAGTGCCCCATAAAAAAATCAGATGACAGTGCCCAGATCAGTGCCAGTCAGTGCCCACCACAGTGCCAATCACTGTCCAGCAGTAAAACCTGTCAGTACCTCATCAGTATCTCATCATCAACGCTGTCCATCAGTGCCACCTGTCAGTGCCAATCAGTACCTCCTATCAATGCCAATCAGTGCCACCTGTCAGTGCCCATCACAGATGCCTGTCAGTGCCCATCAGTTCCACCTATCAGTGCCCATCAATGCCGCCTATCAGTACCCATCAGTGCTGCATATCAGTGCCGCCTATTGGTGCCCATCAGTGCTGCATATCAGTGCCACCTATCAGTGCCCACCAATTCTACATATCAGTGCCTCCTCATCAGTGCCACCTTATCATTGCCACTTCATCAGTGCCCATCAGTGCCGTCTCATCAGTGCCTGTCACAGAGGTGATCAAATACCACCAAAAGAAAGCTCTATTTGTGGGAACAAAATGATAAAAATTTTGTTTGGGTACAGTGTAGCATGACCACGCAATTGTCATTCAAAGTACAATAGCGCTAAAAGCTAAAAATTGTCTTGGGAGGGATGGGGAGAAAGTGCCTTGTATTGAAGTGGTTAATGTACACACCATGTCAAAAATACTTTCAGATAAACATCATAAAATTAACTCATGCATTTGATAACAACACCACATTGTATTTATGTACTTATAGCAAATATACAGTATATAAACTCTAAATAAAGAATATAAATCTGAAATACTACAACAAGTTGGTACATGAGAAACACAGAACTGTAATGGAAATGATGGAATAGGCTCTTATGCAGTTTAATTTACCTGACAAACAATCTGTAGCTGGAACTGCACATGTCACCAGGTATACCTAGAAGAAAATAATGTGTCTCAGTACCCTTCCTAACCTAGACCTAGTAGGTAGTAACTAATGAGGGACAAGACAGCATAATGAACTCAAAACTTTTTAACAAGAGGCCAGGCGTCAAAGCTGTCAGCACACTTTTAAGATCAGAAATAACTTTGGGTCATGCCATCTAGCAAGTAAACTTAACGGATATACTGTATATATGAAGAATACTCATTAATGGACTATTTGGTACTGGCATTACATGAAATTGCAGATAAAATAAACAGTATGTTTTGCAAAGGCAGTTTTTGATCTATTTAATAAACACCAAAACATCCCATGAATTACTGAAAGAAATCGAATGAGGCAACTGCAGCAGAGGATGCAAATTATTATTACTAAGCACTAGGGTGGAAAAAAGTATGCTAAGTTCCTGTATGGAATCAGCACAACAGAGCATGTTTGAAAATTTGTCTATCGTTAATAATACAGTAAATAGAAGAAGGTGGTTCTTTTAGGCTGGTGAACTAAAGTTAGCACTGGGGATTTTTATTTTTAATTCTATAGTTTGCATTTGTGTATTTCAATCTTCATTTTATTGGAAAATGATCATACAAATAGACAAAAATGCATACATTAATGGCATAATCATACCATCAGTCAATTTACAAATACATTGTACAAGCTTACATAACAAAAAAAACACAACAACAAAACAAAACAAAACATGGGGGAAAATGATGGCAACACATAAAGATCATATTTTGAAAGATTTGCATTTGTTTATGATTTATCCCAATCATGCTGTACCATTAATACTGTAAAATGAGATCCTGTGTTTTTTTTTTTTTTAATATGCAAACAAGGCAAAATGCTTACATTAATACAGCCAGTGAATGAGGTTTGTAAAGAAGAGAGCCATAGAAAAACAAAACAAAAAACAGAAATTACCACATACAGTACTGTGGACCACTTTGGCAGAATACAGATATAATAAACGACTATGTCTTTTCATGAAAGGACGTATTCATACACAAACAGTAAAGCCTATGAGTAAAGTACTAATGACGTTAGTACAATGATCGCCCTTGCTGAGCCATTGTGTTCTTACAGGGGGACAGGCCCCCGCCAGAACACTCTGACCAGCGCTCTCAGTGCTGATGGATAGTCAGTTAGCTGCTGGTTTTCCATCATGCTCATCTGACAGCAGCTGGCCAAATGGCCGGCTGATGTCAGACCGGCTGCTATACACACTGACTGAATGTAAGCTGATTTTTATTGACCTGGCCAATGTCGCCCGGCATTCAGCATTGCATACTAGCACATCATGAAAAACTTACATTAGAATGAAGCCCTCCAGTGGCGCACTGTCACTGCTGAGAGGGCTGACATCTTCCCCTAGTCTTTCTTTCAGGTTCACGGGCTCCCGCTGTGTGTTTGGTTGGAGCCACAATGATGTCACTGCTCGTGAGAGCCCCTTGGTCCGGCACAAAGCTCAGAAGTTCCAGCAAGGTGTGCTGCATCCAGGGTGAACATGCACGTGCACCGTTTAGGATATATTCATTTTAACTACAGGTAAGCCTTATTATAGGCTTACCTGTAAGGTAAAAATCACAAAGCGGGCTTTACTACCACTTTAACATGGTTTTTAACCCAAACATGGATACCATCAGTCGTATACCACATCTCCCTACTGTATGGCTAAGGACTACACCTGTTACTCTCCAGTAAATGGTTCATACTCTCATATTGATATGTTTCTTATTAAACATTTCATTATAATTTATCCATGGCCTCTAAATTGAAGATAGGAAATAATGCTTTCTTGGTTTAAGTGCCTGTTAGCATAAGTATGTCTTTTGGACCCCTACTACCATTCACCTTTTCCTGGAGACTTAATGACTCTCACTGCTACAAGATCCCTTGCTTAGAGACAGCTTAGAGAAGGAAATAATTGCATACTTCCCTACTAATGTAACTTCAAACACCCCCATCCACACTGTCTGTGATGCCCACAAATCCTACCTGAGAGGCATTTTAATTTAACATGGAGCTTGCCTAAAAAACACAGCACCGTGAATCACTTACTATATCAGATTATTAAACTCTGTATAAATGAGAACAATCAATAGATGTGATAAACAGTAAATCACCCGCACTATATATGGTAATTTGTGATAAACTTGCTGCTGCTGTTCATGACATAAGTAAAAAATGTAAAAGAAAATGGGAATACTACAGTGCAAACAAGCTTAATTGGATAATAGTAAAATGCTAGTGCTAATATAGACTAATGCCCGTACACACGATAGGATTTTCCGACAACAAAATCCATGTTTTTTTTCCGACGGATGTTGCCTCAAACTTGTCTTGCATACACACGGTCACACAAATCTTGTCGGGAAAAACAGAGAGAAAAAATTCTCTAGAGAGGGTCAACAAAGAACACTAATGTAAATACAAACCAGCTTTATTAGTTACCAAAATTAAGAACCAAATTGAAATACAAAAAGTGAAAAAGAGCAATATGGACAGACGGTTACCACAAACCAATTTAAAAGTTGGACAACGTTGTCACACAGGGGGTAATAAAAACATATGGGAGCCGCGGCTACACACCCACTCATACACATCATTCAAACATCTTCCATATATAATGGGGTATGGTAATAATAAAGAAGTCCAGCCTAGTTGGAATATCGATTAGTTGTAGGGAATAATCCTAAAGTGGAGTATCCAGTATGACAAGGACAGTTCTTATACCAATAGTATATTTGTGATGTAAGTGGGTGAACAATCTGGCCGTGAGGTAAACTGTAGTGTTGTTTAACACAGATGGATCGTTCTCATGAAAGATTAGTTCACAAGGAGGTTGTATAAACAACAGCTATTAGACAGATTTCAAATCAGACCATTTCCAGATTTCAGCAAGGGAAGATGTAGATTGATCTACAAAGACAGCAAGATAAATGTCCGCAGAGACAGCAATAGGGAAATGCAAAGAAAACTGACATACGTTTTTGAAGTGCTGAATGGAGTGGGAGAATCTCACCAACCGCACTATATCCATCGTCAGATTGTGGTAATCCTTTGTTCCTGAGTCTCTGTATGGACAGGTGCCGCTTTGTGGCTCGGATGGAATACAGAAAAGTAAGGAGGCGTCCCTCGCTGTGGAGCCGCTGTAGGACAATTGCCTCAGTATGTTGCGTGGCTGACAGGGAGACTGTCATCAGCTGTTGAATCTGTGTGAGAGCAAGCCAGATCGAATTGCGCGCGGCTCTAGATGACGTGCTGACGTCACACCTCTGACGTGTTTCACCAGCCAATGGACGCTGGTTTCTTCAGAGCAAGGAGGAGTCTATTGTGAGAAGCTTAAATAGATACTAAAGGATGCAGTTACTGCCTGTATCCACTAGATGTCATCCAAAACCCCTCATGTGTAAGACATTCAGCAAAGGAGAGCGTACACACTAAGTACATTAGTAAAAAAGTAGTAATGACAATCGCGGGATGGGAGAGGGGCATAAAGGGAGGGGGGGGGGGAGAGGGGGGGAAAAGGAGGGTAAGGAAAAGGGGAAGGGGGAAAGAAACAAGAAAGAAAAAAACACACACACGATTACCTAAAAGAAAATAGCCATGGAAAGAGTGAAGATCTTAGTTGTTCATAATAATGACTGTACTGGGGGTTTACCCTAAACTTGGGAAGGCTAGTCATTTCTCTAGAAAGGGTTGTAAACTGCATTCGGTGTTCAACCCCTTAGGGACTAAAGAATCCAGGTAATACATCCACATTTTCTCCTTTTGAAGGAGGATATTGTCAAAATCCCCTCTTCTAGGGGGCAAATTCAGCACATAAATCCCTTTAACTGTGAGACCCTTTGGGTTACTATCATGAAATTTTGCAAAATGTACTGGGATAGGTCGGTCATCCTCTTAATTCTTTTTCTTATTCCTAATGCCACTGATGTGCTCACCAATCCTAATTCGGAGTTGGCGTTTGGTTTTTCCTATGTAATTTTTATTGCAAGGACATGTGAGCATATATATGACGCGTGTCGTTGAACAATTAATAAATTGTTTGATTTGATAATCCCTGCCTCCTCTCCGGTTGGTGAACACATCAGTGTGGTGCACATATTTGCATATGTTACAATGTCCACATGCATGCATACCTGGAGGAGGTCTCCTTTCGGTAAGCCAAGTTTTATTAGTCGTTCTCGTGTATTCTGAATGGACTAAAACATCACCCAAATTCCGTGCCCTTTTGGCTGTAAGTAGTGGTAGTGGAACTAAGGGGAACCCCCTACGCCGAAAAATCGGTGTGGGGTCCCCCCCAAAATCCATACCAGACCCTTATCGGAGCACGCAGCCTGGCCGGTCAGGAATGGGGGTGGGTGCTCTCAACATGGGGGAGTGGGTGCTTTGGGGCATGGGGGGCACCCTGCAAGCCCCCCCACCCCAAAGCACCTTGTCCCCATGTTGATGAGGACAAGGGCCTCTTCCCGAAAACCCTGGCTGTTGGTTGTCGGGGTCTGCGGGCAGGGGGCTTATCGGAATCTGGGAGCCCCCTTTAATAAGGAAGCCCCCAGATCCCGGCCCCCCACCCTATGTGAATGAGTATGGGGTACATGGTACCCCTACCCATTCACCTAGGGAAAAAAGCGTCAATAAAAAACACAGTACACAGGTTTTTAAAATAATTTATTAGGCAGCTCCGGGATCCTCTTCCGACTTCGGGGGTCCTCTTCCGACTTCGGAGGTCTCGCCGGCGTCTTCTCCCGGTGTCCTGATCTTCTGCCGGCTCCTCCGCTATCTTCTGCAGCTCAATTGCTAGCGGTGGTCCGGACTTCTGCCTTCTGCCTTCTTCTTTTCTTCCAGAGATGTTGACACAACGCTCTCTCCAGCTGGAATGGTCTCTGAACGCTCCACAAAGGACTTATATAGGCGGTGACCCCGCCCCCTTATGAGGTCACCGCCTATATAAGTCCGTTGGGGAGCGTTCAGAGACCATTGCAGCTGGAGAGAGCGTCGTGTCAACATCTCTGGAAGAAAAGAAGAAGGCAGAAGGCAGAAGTCCGGACCACCGCTAGCAATTGAGCTGCAGAAGATAGCGGAGAAGCTGGCAGAAGATCAGGACACCGGGAGGAGACGCCGGAGAGACCCCTGAAATCGGAAGAGGACCCCCGAAGTCGGAAGAAGATCCCGGAGCTGCCTAATAAATTATTTTAAAAACCTGTGTACTGTGTTTTTTTATTGACGCTTTTTTCCCTAGGTGAATGGGTAGGAGTACCATGTACCCCATACTCATTCACATAGGGTGGGGGGCCGGGATCTGGGGGCCCCCTTATTAAAGGGGGCTCCCAGATTCCGATAAGCCCCCCACCCACAGACCCCGCCAACCAACGGCCAGGGTTGTCGGGAAGAGGCCCTTGTCCTCATCAACATGGGGACAAGGTGCTTTGGGGTGGGGGGGCCGCAGGGCGCCCCCCATGCCCCAAAGCACCCACCCCCCATGTTGAGGGCATGCGACCTGGTACGGTCCAGGAGGGGGGGCGCTAGCTCATCCCCACCCCCATTCCTGACCGGCCAGGCTGTGTGCTCGGATAAGGGTCTGGTATGGATTTTGGGGGGACCCCCACGCCGATTTTTCGGCGTAGGGGGTTCCCCTTACAATCCATACCAGACCTAAGGGCCTGGTATGCCCCTGGGGGGAACCCACGCCAGTTTTTTTATTCAAAACTTGGCGTGGAGTTCCCCCTTATGATTCATACCAACTACTGTATGTTTTCATTTGTTAATGCCAAAAACGTGGCAAAGTCGTACAAAGTAGTACTGCTCCCAAATCGCAGTAAAATCGCGGCAAAATCGCATGACTTTGAAGTTGTATAAGTGTGAAAGGGGCCTTATTGTGTAAAAAAAAACAAGTGACAATTTATAAACCAGCATGTAGCCAGTGAAAGTTCAAATAAATGTGCAAAAATGCATATATATAGTTGCAATTTCTAAATTTCTTTCCCAAGTGCTGCTGTGCTGACAATTCATAAAGTGCTGAAATGATTTATATCCACACAGGTGACAACATGCTCCAACCCCCCCCCCCCCCTTTGTGGTTAGACTCACCAGATCCAATGGACCCCTCAAGCAGTACTGCGTTGTGGGTCAAACAGACTTAGTCTGGTGAGCAGAGTGATGAGACACCAAGTCTAGGATACAATCCTTCTGATGATGTTTAAAACTTGGACATAAGGCATTCCAACATAGTCACTGAGGTGCTGTAGTCCGCGTCTGATGCCTTTCGCCCCTCCCGCAGGGCTTTATCAAAGATCTTTAAACAATAAATGTGGTTACAGGATAATTGAGCTGTAAATTCCTCCTTAGATCCCGCTGTCCTGAAAATGTGAAAGCAATATTGTCTAAATGGCGACAACATTTTTAGAAATATAGGAATCATAGAAGTAAATTGTTATGCCCTCAGTCAGCAAAGAGTAAAAAAACAAAATATTCCCACCATCCATTCCTTTATTGGAATCAAAACTTTACTTCCCCAAGAAGATGCATCTGCATTTAGGTAATTATACTAAATTATAAGATCCATATCCTGATAGACCCCACAAACTGTCAGACATACATATAGAGCAGAACTGAAACTACCTTGTCTCCCCTGACACTCAAAGCTCACAACTACTTGAGGAACTAACGGGCCTGTTAGAATTCTTCTTTTAGCAGTTATTTCCACCAAAGCTGGTAAAGCCCCATGCCAGGATGGGTTCTCATTTAACTATTACAAAATATTTCAATGTCTTCTTACTCCACATTTTGTTGCTGCATTTAATTCTATTTGTCAAAATCAGGCTTTGCATCCCTCTGCCTAGCAGCACATAGCTCAGTTATCCCGAAGGAAGAAAAAAACATGCAATATTGTGCCAACTATAGGCTTATTTCCCTCCTCAATATACCTGAAGCTATTTGCAAAAAAATTGGCAAATAGATTACTCCCTCATTTGCAGTAAATTGTCCATTGGGATCAGGTCAGATTCATGCCTACAAAGGAAGCACGAGATGGCATTATACAGGTAGTGAATGTCATTTACTTGCATGAGCAGCTTTTTTTTCCATAATGGATATTATGTTTTTTTAATTGACTTGTTTTGTTAAATCTCAATAAAATTTTGATAATAAAAAAAAAGCTCCTTGTCACGTTATAAAGCAAAACTGTCATTTTCCACCACTCTAAACAGGGCCTGAAGCAACTTCAAAACTGGGGCCTCTCCCCACCAGGGAATAATCGCCCCATCTCTGGAGCCCTTCTAGCCCATGTTCCGGAGCCCTGGCATAAAGTTAGCAACACCTGACTTGTCTGGGCCTACGGCCCCTACTCTCCATAGTGGCCTTCATATATATTGTTCTTTTTTCAATGTCCTCCTGTGCCGAGCTACCAGCTCTCACTACCTGAGTTAATATTGTTATAATTTTATATTCACTGGGTTTTATTTTGTTATACTCTCCCCAATAAGAACCAGTGTGCTATGCACACAGTGTCTTGCCTCTCCTTGTTCTTCATCACACTTTCTACCCTCTCCTACCTGATCTTCTCTGATCCATTGAGTCAGTACATGCCTTTGCTCATTCACACAACTCCTATGTGTATACTATGGTGGAATACGTATTATGCTTGCCTGTCGTGGTATTTAATATGTCTCTCACGCCTACAGACGTACCTCTAATCAGCCCCTATCTCTGCCTGTACCCCTTAAAATCCTATCTCTGAACATTTCCATAAAGTGCTTCTTTATGAAAAGAAGCACTTGCCTCCAAATGTGATATAATATGTGCCCAAGAGACGCACTTCACTAACTCTAAAGCTCCTAAATGCAGTCATCCCAAATTTCCACATATTTTCTTTGCCCATGCTGAAACAAAGCATAAAGGAGTATTAATTGTGATTCACGATACAATCTCTTTGCAATTGCAGACTTTAATTACAGACCCGAATGGCAAATTCCTTATTGTTGTAGCGACTTTCAACAAACAATTAATCACTTTAGTTAATATATACGCTCCAAACTCCCATAGGAAAAGCTTCTTCAAATACCTATTGTTTTTTTTTTTTTTAATTTAAAATTTTTATTAAAACAAAAGAATAAGTGTAACATGAATTATCCCTCGCAGGTGAATCGTAACAAAAAAAATTAAAAGATATAAAAGTTAATAGTGGTATACAAATTGACACAATATATCCCAAAAGGATAATGATACCAAGTATCGCTTGGACAGATTTGCTGTCTTTAACAAGGATGGAACAGAGGGAGACACACATTTTAAGGAGGCAAAATTCACTTAGACAATTAGGAAATTAACCGCCATCTGCCTTGGAGCCCCAACACCCCAAATGGGATCAGACTGTGTGAGGGCCTCAAGGTCTCCTGGCTATTGGAAACAAAGCATGTCAAAGTACATTATTAGGGGGGAACATAATAACACAAGAACCCCCATTGAAAACCTGAAAAGAGAATCATCCTAATGAAAGAAAAATAAAAAAAATAAAAATTGGATCTGTTCCAGAGGTAACTGAGGGAATGCAAAGCGGCAAAACCACAACAACTTATGCCAAAAACAATTTGGTGCAATAATACTGGAGAGAGGGATCCAGTCTACTCACCAGCAGGTGCTTATAAGAAGAGTGAATATTGAGGTAAAGAAGAGATAAGAGAGAAAAATAGAATGAGGCAGAGAGAAAAAAGAGAAAAAAGAAAAGGGGGGGGAGCAAGGAGGGGTTATTGCGGGAGAGGTGCTTGCTTCAAAGAGAGCTAGAGTGAGTATGGAGGATTACTTTCGGAGAAACTTCGGAGAATATGAGTTTAACCATTATTAAAGGGAAACCCCAAATATCGGGACCAGGGTTACCAAATTCGTTTCAATTTTTCAGTTTTATCAAGGATAGTGTTAGAGGTTTTGTTCCTGAAACATGATCCATGTAACTTTCTGTTTGGTTAAATGCATGGAGACCTTTGGGGATTTCCAGGCCTGAGCTATTGTTAGTTTATCTTCAGTGAGGATATAGTGGGACAAAAGTTGGTTGTCTTTAGAGAGTTTGGGAATTTTCTGGTTCAGAAGGGCTATTGTCGGGATTTGGGGGACTGCAGAGCCCGTGACTCTGCGGATTAGCTATTCCAGTAGCCCCTAATCCTGGGGCACTCCCAAAAAATATGAAGCAGAGATCCCAAATTTTCACATCCCCTGAAGCATAGGGGGGAAGACTGTGGATAAAATTTAGCTAGGCGTGTTGGAACCAGATACCAGTGTGATAGGACCTTGAGGTCTGCTTCAATTAGGGAAGTGTTTAGAATCCCTTTGTAGGCGCTTGTGAATTGGGAGTGCCAAGTGTCTAGGTCACATTCGAGCTCAAGGTCACGCTCCCAGTTCAGCATATATGACGCTTTTTCATGTGTTTCAGCTAAGGCTGAGTAAATCAGGAGGATACCCCCCTCATGTCCATGGCCGTGGAACACCACTGTTCATAAGGGGTAACAGTTAGGGGGAGTGATTCCTGGGAGGAAATAGAATGTAGAAAGTGGGATATCTGATTGAAGCAGAATTTTTCTGTGGCAGGCATTTCAAGTTTCAAGATGCATTGGGTCAGTTTAAGGGGGCCACTTGAATTGACAAAGTGTCCTATTCGATATAGACCTTTGTCAAGCCACCATTGAAATGCCTTGATATCCCTCCCTGGCGGGAATAGGGGATTATTGAAAATGTGGGCTAGGGGTTGCCACCTGGATGTTATGGGATTTAATTTGTGTAAAGAGTTGCATAAAGCTAAAGAGTGAGAAAGGGTAGAGGATAGGATCGGGGGTCTAAATTTAGGGGGGCGCCAAATAAGGTAGTCAATAGTAAAGTTGGGGACAGCCTGTCTCTCTATTCCTAGCCATATCTAGGGGGTAGTTGGGCAGCATGGGAGAGGCCTGTAAAAAGTCAGTCAGGCTGTTTGGGGTGTTAATCAGGGGAGAATAAGGGTTGCCAATCTGTATTCTGCCCAGAAGTGAAGTAGTAGAGGCTGGGAATGCCAGAAAGCTTTGGATTCCCTGGGTATTACTCACTGTAGCTGGAGAAGGCAGGGAAGGTGGTGGAGGGTCTGCTATACTGTGCATAGCTTCTGTGTCTCCGCATGGAGGAGCCGCGGCCTCCATCTTGGAAGGCTCAGGGATGTCCAGGCCGAAGTTCAGCTGGCGATTCACGTCCTTTTTGGGGTGACCTCCCAACATCCAAGCGGATGCCCAGCACTGTCCGGGGATCGGTGAGGGTCTCCCCGAGGGGATCTGCTGAAAGGGCCGGAGCGGTGCGGAGCTCCCGGCTAGCGTGGCGCTCTGGAAGTCCCGTGCATACGCACCCCCAAATCCCTATTGTTTAAGCTTCAACCATATAGATCTAACCCATTAATTTTATGTGGAGATTTCAATAAAAGAGTTGATCCCTCTATGGATTCCACGAACCCTTCACACAGGCCTCTTTCTACAGTTGCCTCTTTGCTTTTTCAGGAAGACTTGTATGATGCATGGAGGTACTTCCACTGGAATGAGAGAGATTTTACCTTTTATTCTAGTGTATATAAGGTCTACTGTAGAATTGACCTTTTCTTGGTGGATACATTTACACTTCAAAGAATCTCCTCTACCACTATAGGCGTAATTACGTGGTCTGACCACGCACCCACTCTTCTGCAACGAGTCCTTTCCTCTAGCACTAATTCACCACCTCCTTGGAGGCTTAACGCTTCACTTTTATCTCGACCCGACCACCAGGAAAAGATTGACTCTGCCATCACCTCTTTCTTTGAAACCCAACAGGCTCGGTATCCAACCCCACCCTCTTATGGAGTGCCCATAAGGCATTCATGCGAGGAATTGTAATCAAAATGGCAGCTCGCAAGAAGAAACAACACGCAAAATTCACCACCCAACTTATTTCACAAATTAAGACCCTTGAAACTCAAAATAAACAGATGCTTAACCCTTCCCTCATCAACCAACTTAGAGAGCTCCACACACAACTTAGTGAACACCTTGCACGCACCTATGATCATTACATAAAAAGCTACGCCTCTCATACTACTCCTTAAACAACAGATCTGGCGCCTTTCTTGCAAAACCATACAAAAAGAAAGCGGCCTCTACCAAAATTGCTTTTCTTAAAGATTAGGGATGAGCTTCGTGTTCGAGTCGAACCCATGTTCAACTCGAACATCGTCTGTTCGCCGAATTGCGAACGATATGGGCCGTTCGTGCCAAATTTGTGTGGCGCGTCACGGCCCATAATTCACTGCGGCATCGCAGTGCATTGCTGGCTGATGATTGGCCAAGCATGCACTATGACCCGCATGCTTGGCCAATCACAGCTCCGTCTGAACAGTGAGCCGTAATTGGCCAAAGCCAAGGAGGCTTTGGCCAATTATGGCTCAGGGGATTTAGTACACGCCCCACACTATATAAGGCCGCCTGCACGGCGGCCCTGTGTAGTGTGTGTTCCGGCGTTCATTGAGAGAGAGAGCGAGAGAGAGAGAGACAGACAGTGACATTTGATTTGAGTTAGATAGATTAGGCAGAACAGTCAGTCAGTTTAGCTGCACTTAGAGTGTATTGTGTATATATATGCATCCCAGGTGTTGCATATATATATATATATATATATATATATATATACACTGTATTCAGTTTAACTAGATCCGTTCCTGTTATCTTCCTACTGACAGGCAGGCTTGTCTTTTTACAGTATTTACAGCTACCTGAAGAAAATTGCTGGTGTTCTTTTGATCATATCAGTACCACAGTCAGGCAGCTAGACTGTTTACAGTTAGTGCAGTGCGTCCTGCTCACAGTGTTCAGCTAAAACTACAAGTTGGTGTAGTGAGACCTCTGCACAGTGTTCATCTCAAGCTACAAGTTAGTGCAGTGTGTCCTGCTCACAGTGTTTAGCTAAAACTATAAGTTAGTGCTGTGCGTCCTGCTCACAGTGTTCAGCTAAAACTACAAGTTGGTGTAGTGAGACCTCTGCACAGTGTTCATCTAAAGCTACAAGTTAGTGCAGAGCGTCCTGCTCACAGTGTTCAGCTAAAACTACAAGTTTACAGATTCACGGCCACCGTACAGCAATGGCAAAAAGCATCTGTGCTACCCCAAACATTTTCAAGATGTGTTACACACTGGGAGTCTTCCCAGAAACTCCTGCAAGACTGGTACCTTACCCCGTTAAAACTTGCTTCCTACTACAAAAAACAATCTCCTCTCTGTTGGAGAAATTGAGACTCACTTGGATCCTCATCCCATATATGGTGGCATTGCCCCACCCTGCGGATCTTCTAGTCTCAAGTAGGGATGAGCTTTGTGTTCAAATCGGTCGTTCGCCGAATTCCGAACGATATGGGCCGTTCGCGCCAAATTCGAGTGGCGCTTCACGGCCCATAATTCACTGCTGCATCACAGTGCATTGCTGGCTGATGATTGTCCAAGCATGCACTATGACCCACATGCTTGTCCAACCACCTTGGCTTTGGCCAATTACGGCTCTCTGTGCAGACTGCGCTGTGATTGGCAAAGCATGTGGGTCATAGTGCATGCTTGGCCAATCACAGCGCCATCTGTACAGAGAGCCGTAATTGGCCAAAGCCAAGGTGGCTTTGGCCAATTATGGCTCAGGGGGTTTAATACACGCCCCACACTATATAAAAGCCGCCAGCACAGCAGCCCTGTGTAGTGTGTTCTGACGTTGAGAGAGAGATAGATAGACAGAGAGACAGTGTCATATGATTAAAGTTAGATAGAGAAGGCAGGCGAGTCAGTTAGCTGCACTTACAGTGTAATGTATATATATATATATATATATATATATATATATATACATCCTAGGTGTTGTTGTATTCAGGTTAGCTAGATCCGTTATTCTCTTCCTACTACTGACAGGCAGGCAGGTGTTTTTACAGTATTTACAGCTACCTGAAGAAAGTTGCTGGTGTTCTTCTGATCCTATTAGTCCTATTAGCTACAATATTTACAGTTAGTGTAGTACGTCCTCTAATTATAATTATACCACAGACAGGCAGCTACAGTATTTACAGTTAGTGTACTGTGTCCTCTGCACAGTGTACACCTAAAGCTACCTGAAGAAAATTAGTGGTGTTCTTCTGATCCTATTAATACCATAGGCAGGCAGCTACAGCATTTACAGTTAGTGTAGTGCTTCCTCTGCACAGTGTGCACCTAAAGCTACCTGGAGACAATTGCTGTCGTTCTGCTCCTATTCATACTACAGGCAGGCAGCTACAGTATTTACAGTTAGTGCACTGTGTCCTCTGCACTGTGTGCACCTAAAGCTACCTGAAGAAAATTAGTGGTGTTCTTCTGATCCTATTAATACAGTACCACAGGCAGCTGTAGCATTTACAAGTTAGTGCAGTGCAGCCTCTGCACAGTGTGCACCTAAAGCTACCTGAAGAAAATTAGTGGTGTTCTTCTGATCCTATTAGTACAGTATCGCAGGCAGCTGCAGTATTTACAAGTTAGTGTAGTGCGTCCTCTGCACAGTGTGCACCTAAAGTTACCTGAAGAAAATTAGTGGTGTTCTTCTAATCCTATTAGTACAGTACCGCAGGCAGCTGCAGTATTTACAAGTTAGTGTAATGCGTCCTCTGCACAGTGTGCACCTAAAGCTACCTGAAGAAAATTAGTGGTGTTCTTCTGATCCTATTAGTACAGTACCACAAGCAGCTGTAGTATTTATAAGTTAGTGTAGTGCGCCCTCTGCACAGTGTGCACCTAAAGCTACCTGAAGAAAATTAGTGGTGTTCTTCTGATCCTATTAGTACAGTACAGCAGGCAGCTGTAGTATTTACAAGTTAGTGTTGAGCGTCCTCTGCACAGGGTGCACCAAAAGGTACCTGGAGACAATTGCTGTTGTTCTGCTCCTATTAATACCACAGGCAGGCCTCTACAAAATTTCAGTTAATACACTGTGTCCTCTGCACAGTGTGCACCTAAAGCTACCTAAACAAAATTTGTGGTGTTCTTCTGATCCTATTAATACAGTACCACAGGCAGCTGTAGCATTTACAAGTTAGTGTAGTGCAGCCTCTGCACAGTGTGCACCTAAAGCTACCTGAAGAAAATTAGTGGTGTTCTTCTGATCCTATTAGTACAGTATCGCAGGCAGCTGCAGTATTTACAAGTTAGTGTAGTGCATCCTCTGCACAGTGTGCACCTAAAGTTACCTTAAGAAAATTAGTGGTGTTCTTCTAATCCTATTAGTACAGTACTGCAGGCAGCTGCAGTATTTACAAGTTAGTGTAATGCGTCCTCTGCACAGTGTGCACCTAAAGCTACCTGAAGAAAATTAGTGGTGTTCTTCTGATCCTATTAGTACAGTACCACAGGCAGCTGTAGTATTTACAAGTTAGTGTAGTGTGTCCTCTGCACAGTGTGCACCTAAAGCTACCTGAAGAAAATTAGTGGTGTTCTTCTGATCCTTTTATTACCACAGGCAGGCAGCTACAATATTTACAGTTAATGTAGTGCGTCCTCTGCACAGTGTGCACCTAAAGCTACCTTGAGACAATTGCTGTTGTTCTGCTCCTATTAATACCACAGGCAGGCAGCTACAGTATTTACAGTTAGTGTTCTGTGTCCTCTGCACAGTGTGCACCTAAAGCTACCTGAACACAATTGGTGGTTTTCTTCTGATCCTATATTAATACCACAGGTAGGCAGCTACAGTATTTAAAGTTAGTGTACTGTGTCCTCTGCACAGTGTGCACCTAAAGCTACCTGAATAAAATTGGTGGTGTTCTTCTGATCCTATTAATACCACAGGCAGGCATCTACAGTATTTACAGTAAGTGTACTGTGTCCTCTGCACAGTGTGCACCTAAAGCTACCTGAATAAAATTGGTGATGTTCACAGGCAGGCAGCTACAGTATTTACAGTTAGTGTACTGCGTCCTCTGCACAGTGTGCTCCTAAAGCTACCTGAAGACAATTGCTGTTGTTCTGCTCCTATTAATACCACAGGCAGGCAGTTACAGTATTTACAGTTAGTGTACTGCGTCCTCTGCACAGTGTGCACCTAAAGCTACCTGAAGACAATTGCTGGTGTTCTCATACTATTAATACTACAGGCAGGCAGTTGATTCTGCTATCTGCAGTATCAGTACATATATATATACATCCCAGCTTTGTGCAGCTACATCTCACTGCAGGCCATTAGTATGTCTGGAAGGCCAACAAGGAGAGGGAGACAGTCACAAGCCAATAAAAGAGGGCAAGCAGGCTCTGTGTCTAGAGGCAACAGTGCTGGTCGTGGAGACAGTGCATCCTCATCAGCACGTGGCCGTGGGACACGCTTGTCCTTTTTTTCGGCAGCTGGTCGTGTTGAGCCGTAACATGCAGAAGAATTGGTAGAGTGGATGACCAAGCTGTCCTCATCCTCCTCATCCTCTCTCACCCGGGCTCAGGGTACTTTGTCTGGCAAAGCAGCTGCCAACACAGCCTCTTCCCTCAGCTCAATGGCATCAGTCACTCCTTCCCTAGCTCCACCATGTCCTCCTGAGGAGTCCCCCGAACTGTTTGACCACAGTGTTGGGTACATGCTCCAGGAGGATGCCCAGCATTTTCAAGGCTCCGATGATGGTACCCATCTAGAGGAAGGCAGTAACTTGAGCCCAGAGAGAGCGGGTACCCAAGAAGGACAGCAATCTGGCAGTCATGTTCCCCCAGCTGCAGCATACTGCCAGCATTGCTCCAGTGACGAGGAGGGAGGGGATGATGAGGTCACTGACTCCATGTGGGTGCCTGATAGGAGAGAGGAGGAGAAGGAGGAGGCACATCACCAATGAGGCAGGATGCCCTCCAGGGGCCAGCTTAAGGGCAGCCCACTGCCTGCATATCACTGCAGAGCTCTACATGTGCAGGGCGCTGCTGCGTTATTCCAAAAGTTCTTTGGTGTGGGCCTTTTTTGAGACGAGTGCATCAGATCCCACCGCTGCTATTTGCAACATATGTCTCAAGCGTATCTCTCGTGGCCGAGACCTGCACTGAGAGGAATGAAGGTGTAAAATTAGGTGTGTCACAGCCAAGTACTTTGGGGCAATCTGCTATCGGTACACCAACGTCAGATTGTACCAGGCAAATTTCTCTGCCCCAGCTGCTGCACCGCCAAAAGAAGTTTGCTCCCAGCCATTCACATGCCCAGTGGTTGAATGCTAGCTTGGCTAAATTGCTAGCACTTCAACTGCTGCCTTTTCAGTTGGTAGACTCTGCCCCCTTCCATGAGTTTGTGGAAAGTGCGGTTCCTCAGTGGCAGGTTCCCAAACACCACTTTTTCTCATGGAAGGCGATTCCGGCTCTCTACCGGCATGTGGAAGGCAATGTCTTGGCCTCGCTGGACAGGGCGGTCAGCGGTAAGGTGCATATTACCGCTGACTCATGGTCCAGCAGGCATGGACAGGGACGTTACCTATCTTTTACCGCACACTGGGTGACTCTTCTGTGCTGATTTGACTTCGGAACCAGCAGTGCTCCGTAGGCGTTCAAGGGGCTACGCAAGCACGCAGGCCAAAAGATGCCATGCGGTGCTTGAGCTAGTGTGCTTGGGGGACAGGAGCCACACTGGGGCAGAGATTCTGTCAGCTCTGTAGGGGCAGGTTCAGAGGTGGTTGACGCCATGCCAGCTTAAGGCAGGTATGGTGGTTTGTGACAATGGCACCAAACTCCTCTCCGCCCTCCGACAGGGACAACTGACCCATGTGCCCTGTTTGGCTCACATCCTTAACTTGGTGGTGCAGTGGTTCTTGGGCAGGTACCCAGGCTTACAGGATGTCCTGAGGCAGGCCAGGAAAGTCTGTGTGCATTTCCGCAAGTCATAAAATGCCAGCGCTTGGCTGGCTGACCTCCAAAAGGAATTTAACCTGCCCAAGAACCGCCTAATCTGTGACATGCCCACCAGGTGGAACTCAACGGTGGCCATGCTGCAGCGGCTGCACACACAGCAGAGAGCCATCAATGAGTACCTGTGCGAATATGGCACCAGGACAGGGTCAGGGGAGCTTTTTTTTTCCCAATGCCAGTGGGCCATGATCAGGGATGCATGCACTGTCCTGTCACCATTTGAGGAGGCCACGAGGATGATGAGCAGTGAGAGTGCATGCATTAGTGACACTGTCCCCCTTGTCCACCTGTTGGAGCACACACTGCATGGAATAATGGACAGGGCACTTGAGGCAGAACAGAGGCAGGAAGAGGAGGACCTCCTTAGCTCTCAAGGCCCCCTTTATCCAGACAGTGTTCTTGCTTGCCCGCTGATCACACAGGAAGAGGACGAGGAGGAGGAGGAAGAGGAGGGTTGTGTCAGCATGGAGGTGGAGCCTGGCACTCAGCATCAGCAGCAGTCTTTAAGGGATCATTTACAGTCCCAAGAAACCCATGGACTTGTACATGGCTGGGAGGAGGCGGCTGCGGATCATGTCGTCCTTAGTGACCCAGAGGACTCCGGACCGAATGCCTCAGCAAACCTACGCTGCATGGCCTCCCTGATCCTGCAAAGGCTGCGGAAGGATCATCGTATTTGTGGTATCAAGGAGAGGGATCAATACTGGCTGGCAACCCTTCTTGATCCACGTTACAAGGGTAAGGTTGCGGACTTTATCTTGCCATCGCAAAGGGAGCAGAGGATGAAACATCTTCGGGAGGCCTTGCAGAAAGGTCTGTGCAACACATACCCAGAGACTGGGAGGTTACAAACTCCTGTTCCTGGACAACGTGTTGCTGAGGCTTCAGTCAGTCAAAGAAGGAGCGGTGGAGAAGGTGGCCGTCTGACCGATGCGTTCAGACAATTTTTTAGTCCACAGCCCCAAGGTATGATCAGTTCCAGCACCATTGCCAGCATCTGTTTTACATGGTGCAGGAATACCTAGGGGCAAGATCTGACTTGGACACCTTTCCCACTGAAAATCCTCTGGGTTACTGGGTCTTAAGGATGGATCACTGGCCAGAGCTTGCACAGTATGCAATTGAGCTACTGGCCTGTCCTGCATCCAGCGTTCTTTCGGAACGCACATTCAGTGCTCCTGGAGGTTTTGTAACTGATCACAGGGTGCGCCTGTCGATCGACTGACCTTCATAAAAATCAATCTGTCTTGGATCACCACCAGCTACCAAGCACCTGATGCTGATGTAACCGAATAATTTTTTTTGAAATGTCAGATCCCTTCAAGACTGCCTATGCTGATGCTGAGTGACTATCCTGTTATGCTAAGTGACTATCCTCTTCCTCCTCAATGATCATGCTGATAGCTTGTAAGAATAATTTTGGTTCTGGGCGCCGCCACCAGTGGCTAAGGCCCAATTTTTCATGCCTTGTTTAACAGGGGCGTGTAATTACAATTTTTTATGCAATATTTTGCAAGGAGGTTTCGTTGCTGCACTCAACTAGAGTATTTGTGAGGGGTTGCAGTGTTATGGCACCAGCACCAGTGCTTAAGGCCCAATTTTTCTGCCCCTGTTTAACAGGGGCGTGTAATTACAATTTTTGATGCAATACTTGGCAGCAGGGCTCGTTCCTGCGCTCCAACTAGAGTATCTGTGAGGGGTTGCAGTGTTGTGGCACCGGGCACCAGTGCCTAAGGCCCAATTTTTCAGCCCCTGTTTAACAGGGGCGTGTAATTACAATTTTTGATTCAATATTTTGCAGGAGGGCTCATTACTGCACTCCAACTAGAGTATCTATGAGGGGTTGCAGTGTTGTGGCACCAGTGCCTAAGGCCCAATTTTTCTGCCCCTGTTCAACAGGGACATGTAATTACAATTCTTGATCTAATATTTCACAGCAGGGCCCGTTTCTGTGCCCACCAAGAGTAACTGTGAGGACTTATGCCCCGTACACATGGTTGGGCATTGATCGGACATTCCGACAACAAAATCCTAGGATTTTTTCTCACGGATGTTGGCTCAAACTTGCATACACACGGTCACACAAAGTTGTCGGAAAATCCGATCATTCTGAACGCGGTGACGTAAAACACGTATGTCGGGACTATAAACGGGGCAGTAGCCAATAGCTTTCATCTCTTTATTTATTATGAGCATGCGTGGCACTTTGAGCATCGGATTTGTGTACACACGATCAGAAATTCCGACAACGGATTTTGTTGTCGGAAAATTTTATAGCTTGCTCTCAAACTTTGTGTGTCGGAAAATCCGATGGAAAATATGTGATGGAGCCTACACACGGTCGGAATTTCCGACAACAAGGTCCTATCACACATTTTCCATCGGAAAATCCGTCCGCGTGTACAGGGTATTACAGTGTTATGGCACCAGCACCATCACCACCAAAGGCCCAATTTTTCTGCTTTTGTTCAACAGGTGCATGTAATTACAATTCTTGATCTAATATTTCACAGCAGGGCCTGTTTCAGCTCCCACCAAGAGTAACTGTGAGGACTTACAGTGTTGTGGCACTAGCACCACCACCACCAAAGACCCAATTTTTCTGACCTTGTTCAATAGGGGCATGTAATTACAATTCTTGATCTAATATTTCACAGCAGAACCCGTTCCTGCACCCACCAAGAGTAACTGTGAGGGCTTACAGTGTTGTGGCAACACCAACACCTAAGGCCCCAATTTCTGTAGAGTATATAGGGCAGGCCCCTACTTTCAAACATCCAACTTACAAACGACTCCTACTTGCAAACGAAAGGAGACAACAGAGATGAAATCTACCCCTAGGAAGGGGAATTCTCTCCTGTAAGAGTTAATATGGGAAAAACGTGTCTCCTTTCCACTGATGCTTTATCACCAATCCTTGTTTCACTAAAAAACCCAAGTTGTCAAAAAACATATGTCATTGGGACAGAAAGTGAGGTAAAATCTTCTGAAGAGGTGCACAGACAGCAAAACAAATGTGACAGGGGTGATTACCCTTCCCTATGTTTTCCAAAAAGCTTAAATATAGATTTTTTGGCTGGAGCTACACTTTACAAATGTACCAGTTCAAAATTACAAAACAGATTTTACTTAACAACAAACCTACAGTCCCTGTCTTGTTTGCACCGCCTGTATACTGCTGTTCAGAGGGCCTGGGGCCCCACGCCTTTCCTTTTTTTAATATGGGTGTGGGGTTCCCCTTAATATCCATACAAGACCCAAAGGGCCTGGTAATGGACTGGGGGGGTACCCATGCCATTTGTCTCACTGATTTTCATCCATATTACAGGGACCAGACATTACATTAAAGCCGTAAGCAGTTTTAAATGACTTTTATTACTTTAAAAATTTAATTTTGTGCAGGGACTGTTCTAAGCACGGGAAACACGTGCCACTTTACAGGCATACTATAGACACCCCCAAGTATGATATTTAAAGGAATATTTCACTTTTTTTTTCACTTTAAGCATCAATAACATCACTGCTCCCAAAAAAAGTCAGTTTTTAAAACTTTTTTTTTGCATTGATACATGTCCCCTGGGGTAGGACCCGGGTCCCCAAACCCTTTTTAGGACAATACCATGCAAATTTGCTTTTAAAATTAGCACTTTTGATTTCAAACGTTCGAGTCCCATAGACTTCAATGGGGTTCTAACATTCGTGCAAATTTTCGGTCCATTCGCAGGTTCTGGTCCAAACCGGGGGGTGTTCGGCTCATCCATAGTCTCAAGTATTCTCGCTGATATCTGACATCACTGGACTTAATATTCCACCCACTCCTAAACCAGACTTAGTAGGACTAGACATCGATTCACGGCCCTCCAACTTTCATGCAATTCTTATTCATGTTATTCATGGTCTGGTATTCAGGTCTGGTATGGATTTTAAGGGGAATGACAAGAGACAGTTTTTGACAATTCCTTTATTTAAATGCTTCTTCTTTCTTCTATCTTCCTTCATCTTCTGGTTCTTCTGGTTCTTCCTCCGGCGTTCTCGTCCAGCATCTCCTCCGCAGCGTCTTCTATCTTCTTCTCCTCGGGCCGCTCCGCATTCATGGCATGGGGGAGGCTCCCGCTCTTCTCTTCATCTTCTTCTTCATCTTCTTCTCTTCTTCCTTATTCTCTTCTTCTCTTCTTCATTTTCTTCTCTGGGCCGCTCCGCATCCATGCTGGCATGGAGGGAGGCTCTCGCTGTGTGACGGCGTCTCCTTGTCTGACGGTTCTTAAATAAATGGCGGCGGGGCCACCCGGTGACCCCGCCCCCCTCTGATGCACGGAACATGATGGGACTTCCCTGTGGCATTCCCCGTGACGTCACAGGGAAGTCCCGTCAAGTCACCGTGCATCAAAGGGGGGCGGGGTCACCGGGTGGCCCCGCCCCCCGTTATTTAAGAACCGTCAGACGAGGAGACGCCGTCACACAGCGGGAGCCTTCCTCCATGCCAGCATGGGTGCAGAGTGGGCCGGAGAAGAAAATGAAGAAGAGAAGAAAAGAAGAGAAGAAAAGAAGAAGAGAAGAGCGGGAGCCTCCCCCCATGCCATGGGTGCGGAGCGGCCCGAGGAGAAGAAGATAGAAGACGCCGCGGAGGAGATGCTGCGCGAGAATGCCGGAGGAAGAGCCAGAAGAGCCAGAAGAACCAGAAGAAGAAGATGAAGGAAGATAGAAGAAAGAAGAAGCATTTAAATAAAGGAATTGTCAAAAACTGTCTCTTGTCATTTTTAACATTTTTGACAGTTTTTTAGTGAAATGGTAGGGGTAAGTAACCCCTTACCATTTCACACGGGGGGGGCGGGATCTGGGGGTCCCCTTGTTAAAGGGGGCTTCCAGATTCCGATAAGCCCCCCGCCCGCAGACCCCCACAAGCACCGGCCAGGGTTGTGGGGATGAGGCTCTTGTCCTCATCAACATGGGGACAAGGTGTTTTGGGGGGCTACCCCAAAGCACCCTCCCAATGTTGAGGGCATGTGGCCTGGTACGGTTCAGGAGGGGGGGCCGCACTCTCGTCCCCCCCTCTTTTCCTGCGGCCTGCCAGGTTGCGTGCTCGGATAAGGGTCTGGTATGGATTTTTGGGGGACCCCACGCCGTTTTTTGGGGGGGTTTTTTGGCGTGGGGTTCCCCTTAAAATCCATACCAGACCTGAATGGAATTTAGGGGGAACCCCCTGTAATTTTTTTTTTATTTTGGCCGGGGTTCCCCTTAAAATCCATACCAGACCTGAAGGGCCTGGTATGGAATTTAGGGGGACCCCCACGTCATTTTTTTTTTTAATTTTGGTTCGGGGTTCCCCTGTGGGGAATTCCCATGCCGTTTTTAACAATGAACTTCTATGTGTATTGTCAGCAATGCAATAGCCGCGAGTAGTTTTAAATGTTTATTGACATGAGGAAATGTGATACAATATCTGAATCCCGGGGCTGTACACAGAAATACATGCATGTCATGGACACTAAAGACACATATTAATATCAACTTGGAAACTCATGACAATATGGCAAATACATATGGAGCATGGACATCAAGGATACAACATAATATCAACTTAAGATACATGACAGCATGAAAAATGAATGAGCAGCTCCCAAAATTGCATATGTTATACACACATAGGTCCTTAGAGCAGCACAGTGCAATGAAATGGCATGAGGTAAAAATTTATAAACCAAGATTGCTTGTAAACCAGTGGATGGATCAGTGTGCTGATGTGGGAATGTGTTGGCATCCTAGATTGACTGACGCATTTCGTGATTATACACTCATCAGGGGCGGATGCTCCCAACAATCTAAAAAGATTATAATATATTTTGTCTAAAATGAAACTGAGCATAACAGGAAAGGGTATATATTCCAGTCCTGGAATACTTACATGCAAAAAGTGGATAGTGGGGATGGGTGGGGTATTGGACCGATCGACTCTACAAAATTCGGCCCCTCGTAAACCACTTGAACCAACGTTTTGCAGCCTTGTTTACTCCCAATCAAGTTGTCTGTGTTGATGAGTCCCTGATTAGGTTTTCTGGCCACTTGTCTATCAAACAATATCTTCCCAGCAAGCATGCCAGATACGGGGTCAAGATGTATGAGCTCTGTGACAGGGCCACAGGCTATACATATAGTTTTATGGTTTACGAGGAAAGAGATAGTCACATAGAGCAGGAAAACTGCCTAGACTACATAGGGAACGCTGGTAAGATAGTGTGGGGCTTGGTGTCACCCTTATTTGGAAAGGGTCCACTTGTACGTGGACAATTAATGTATTACAGGAGCGTGCCACTTTTTAGTCACCTTTTTGATTATGGCGCATGTGGCACCGTGCGATCTAATCACCGGGGCTTCCCTCAATGGCTTGTAGAATCCCGACTTAGACGGGGGGGAGAGAGCCTGCTTGAGGTGTAATAATTTGTTAGCAGTGAAGTGGAGGGATTCACGGAATGCTTTCATTCTGTCCTCGCTTTACACAGACACGGCAGTCCAAATTCCTACGGCGACTGGTGTTGTGGAGAAACCTCTCTGTGTTGACAAATACAACCTTAACATGGGAAGGGTGGACCTCAACGACCAGTTGTTGGCGCCGCACCTAATTGCCCGTAAGGCCAGACGCTGGTACAAAAAAGTGTCTGTTTATTTATTTCAATTGGTTTTGCTGAACGCTTTTGTGTTGTACAAACCTTCAGGAAGGACTGGATCCTTCCTTAAATTCCAGGAAGAGATCGTCAGAACCCTTCTGTTTCCAGACAGTGCCCTTGCCCGACCTCCCAATCCAAATGCAATGAGCCGGCTGCATGAGTACCCCTGGTACCCCTACCCAAAGAAACCCCCAAAAAAGATGTTGTGTCTGCAGCAAACACGGATTTAGGCATGGCACTCGCTTTTATTGTCCCTCCTTTCCTGACCAACCAGGTCTCTGTATTGGTGAATGTTTCAAATGCTACCACACACTAGTGCAGTTTTAGCGTAGGGTACAGCACCAAACAGTACTAAGCACACTAACACAGGGTTTCGCGGTCTCGAAAGATGTGATGGCCATCACATTTTGAGAGACCCTAATCTGCAACGTTCAGTTTACAGTTTTTTTACAGTTTTTATAAAAGTGAAAAAAAAGTGAACACACAAAAACACAAAAAATGATAAAATAAAAAATTCAAAAATAGTTGTGGTTGTATTTTTCTCCTCTCACTCTCTTGTTCTCTCTTGTATGTTTGCTCTCTACTGTCCGCTCAACTGTTTGCTCATTATTGTTCTATATCTATCGTTCTCTCTATTTTTACTATGTTTTTTTGTATTTGCTTTGCAGGTATGGTATGTTATACTGTAATGTTTGTTTTATTGTTAACCATCATTTGCTTAGCAGGTACGCCATTCAGCTGCAGCGCGGGTTTATTTATCTTGACAGCAACAGCGTTTGCTCCCACGATACATAAAGCCGTGACTCCAGCGCTGCCGGAGGTGATTTCACAACCACAGTTAAAAAAAAATGGTGCATGATTAAAGCTCATTATCAGAATTTATTTGACCTATATACACTCTACTTGTAAACAATATGTATAGTAGGTATAAATCATTTAAATACCTACAAAAGTAACTAAGGAAATGATATATATCTTTAATTTAGGTTTACGTGAACCCAATGTTTAATATTTGAAATTTCATGATATTTACCTATATAAACCCTACTGTAAAACAATGAGCTTACTTTATAGATCCTTGTAAACTTACTTTATGTATCTTTATAATATTGTATACTCAATAAACTTCTTTTGACAAGGAAAAAAAATGGTGCATGTATGCCCATCATTAGAAGTGGGTGGATGAAGGGTGGTATTCTAATGGTGGGCATACCCACCAATCAATCTCTTTTTTTCGTTCAGCCCACAGGCTGCATGAAAAAAAGAACATTACAATGTATGCCCAACAAGGACCAGCAACGTACTGGTATGTTGCTGGAATTTGAGTGGTTATACCAGAATGATGCCTGCAGGTTTAGGTATCATCTTGGTATCATTACTTTCAGCCAGTGGTCAGCTTTCAAATAAAAGCAATCTTAGTGGCTAATAGGGATGAGCTTCGAGTTCGAGTCGAACTCATGTTCTACTCGAACATTGGCTGTTTGCAAGTTCGCCGAACAGCGAACAATTTGGGGTGTTCGCAGGAAATTCGAATGCCGCGGAACACCCTTTAAAAGTCTATGGGAGAAATCAAAAGTGCTAATTTTAAAGGCTTATATGCAAGTTATTGTCATAAAAAGTGTTTGGGGACCCGGGTCCTGCCCCAGGGGACATGGATCAATGCAAAAAAAAGTTTTAAAAACGGACGTTTTTTCAGGAGCAGTGATTTTATTAATGCTTAAAGTCAAACAATAAAAGTGTAATATCCCTTTAAATTTCGTACCTGGGGGGTGTCTATAGTATGCCTGTAAAGGGGCGCATGTTTCCTGTGTTTAGAACAGTCTGACAGCAAAATGACATTTGGAAGGAAAAAACTCATTTAAAACTACCCGCGGCTATTGCATTGCCGACAATACACATAGAAGTTCATTGATAAAAACGGCATGGGAATTCCCCACAGGGGAACCCCGAACCAAAAAAAAAAAAAAAATGATGTGGGGGTCCCCCTAAATTCCATACCAGGCCCTTCAGGTCTGGTATGGATATTAAGTGGCCCCGCCCCCCGTTATTTAAGAACCGTCAGACGAAGAGACGCCGTCACACAGCGGGAGCCTCCCACCATGCCACAGCATGGCTGCGGAGCGGCCCGGAGAAGACAGGAAGAAGAGAAGAAGGAAGAAGAAGAAGAAGAAGAAGAAGATGAAGAAGAAGATGAAGAAGAGAAGAAGATGAAGAGAAGAGCGGGAGCCTCCCCCCTCATGCCATGGGTGCGGAGCGGCCCGAGGAGAAGAAGATAGAAGACGCCGCGGAGAAGATGCTGGACGAGAACGCCGGAGGAAGAACCAGAAGAGCCAGAAGAACCAGAAGAAGAAGAAGATGAAGGAAGAAAGAAGAAGCATTTAAATAAAGGAATTGTCAAAAACTGTCTCTTGTCATTTTTAACATTTTTGACAGTTTTTTAGTGAAATGGTAGGGGTAAGTACCCCCTTACCATTTCACACAGGGGGGGGGCCGGGATCTGGGGTCCCCTTGTTAAAGGGGGCTTCCAGATTCCGATAAGCCCCCCGCCCGCAGACCCCCACAACCACCGGCCACGGTTGTGAGGATGAGGCCCTTGTCCTCATCAACATGGGGACAAGGTGTTTTGGGGGGCTACCCCAAAGCACCCTCCCAATGTTGAGGGCATGTGGCCTGGTACGGTTCAGGAGGGGGGGGGGCCGCACTCTCGTCCCCCCCTCTTTTCCTGCGGCCTGCCAGGTTGCGTGCTCGGATAAGGGTCTGGTATGGATTTTTAGGGGGACCCCACGCCGTTTTTTTTTTTTTTTTTGGCGCGGGGTTCCCCTTAAAATCCATACCAGACCTGAAGGGTCTGGTATGGAATTTAGGGGGAACCCCACGTCAATTTTTTTTTTAAATTTTGGCTGGGGTTCCCCTTAATATCCATACCAGACCTGAAGGGCCTTGTATGGAATTTAGGGGGACTCCCACATCATTTTTTTTTTTTAATTTTGGTTCGGGGTTGCCCTGTGGGGAATTCCCATGCCGTTTTTATCAATGAACTTCTATGTGTATTGTCGGCAATGCAATAGCCGCGGTAGTTTTAAATGTGTTTTTTCCTTCAAAATGTCACTTTGCTGTCAGACTGTTCTAAACACGGGAAACATGCGCCCCTTTACAGGCATACTATAGACACCCCCCAGGTATGAAATTTAAAGGGATATTACACTTTTATTGTTTGACTTTAAGCATTATTAAAATCACTGCTCCTGAAAAAACGGCCGTTTTTAAAACTTTTTTTTGCATTGATTCGTGTCCCCTGGGGGAGGACCCGGGTCCCCAAACACTTTTTATGACAATAACTTGCATATTAGCCTTTAAAATTAGCACTTTTGATTATTCATGTTCGTGTCCCATAGACTTTAACGGCGTTCGCGTGTTCGAACGAATTTTTTTCCTGTTCGCATGTTCTGGTGCGAACCGAACAGGGGGGTGTTCGGCTCATCCCTAGTGGCTAATTAGCCTCTAGACTGCTTTTATAAGCAGTGGGAGGGAATGTCCCCCCCACCATCTTCCATGGTTTTTCTCGGGCTCTCCTGTCCCAGCAGGGAACCCGAGAATGCAGATGGTGGTTCAGCCAGCTGACCATAGAGCTCATCAGAGACCAGAATGGCTCCAATAATCTCTATGGCCTAAGAAACCAGAAGCTACGAGCATTTCATGACTTAGGTTTCGCCGGATATAAACAACGCCATTGGGAAAATGGCAAAGCATTTTATCACTTCAATCTTGGTGTGGTCAGATACTTTGAGGGCAGAGGAGAGATCTAGGGTCTAATAGACCCCAATTTTTTCAAAAAAGAGTACCTGTCACTACCTATTGCTATCATAGGGGATATTTAGAATAGGGGATATTGAGAACAATAAAAATGATAAAAATAAATGAAAGGAACAGTTTAAAAATATAATAAAAAAAGCAAAATAAATAATAATAAAAAAACAAAAGCACCCCTGTCCCTCCGTGCTCACGTGCAAAGGCGAACGCAAGCATCGATCTGGTGACATATGTAAACAGCAATTGCACCATGCATGTGAGGTATCACCGCAAAGGTCAGATCGAGGGCAGTAATTTTAGCAGTAGACCTCCTCTGTAGATCTAAAATGGTAACCTGTAAAGGCTTTTAAAAATGCATGTAGTTTGTCATCGCTGCACGTTTGTCGTGTTTGGTATCCATGTACTCGGCATAAGATTATCTTTTTTATCTCATCAAACATTTTGGCAATATAGTGTGTTTTAGTGCATTCAAATTAAAAAAGTGTGTTTTTTCCAAAAAAAATTGTGTTTGAAAAATCGCTGCGCAAATACTGTGTGAAAAAAAAATTGCAACACCCACTATTTTAATCAGTAGGGCCTTTGCTTTTAGAAAAATATATAATGTTTGGGGGTTCAAAGTAATTTTTTTGCAAAAAAAAAAAAATATTTTTTCATGTAAACAAAAAGTGTCTTCAAGTGGTTAGAAGAGTGGGTGATGTGTGACATAAGCTTCTAAATGTTGTGCATAAAATGCCAGGACAGTTCAAATCCACCCCCAGATGACCCCTTTTTGGAAAGTAGACACCCCAAGCTATTTGCTGATAGGCATGTTGAGTCCATGGAATATTTTATATTTTGTCAGAAGTTTCGGGAAAATTACACTTTTTTTTGCACAAAGTTGTCACTAAATGATATATTGTTCAAACATGGCATGGTTATGTGGAATTACACCTCAAAATGCATTCTGCTGCTTCTCCTGAGTACAGGGATACCGCATGTGTGAGACTTTTTGGGAGCCTATCCACATACAGGACCCCAAAAACCAATCAACGCCTTCAGGCTTTCTAAAGGCATAAAATTGTGATTTTACTCCTCACTATCTATCACAGTTACGGAGGCCCTGAAATGTCCAGATAGCATAAAACCCCCCAAAATGATGCCATTTTGGAAAGTAGACACCCCAAGGTATTTCCTAAGAGGCATGGTGAGTATTTTGCAGCTCTCATTTATTTTTGAAAATGAAGAAAGAAAAGAAAAATGTATTTTTTTTTCTTTTTTCAATTTTCAAAACTTTGTGACAAAAAGTGAGATCTGCAAAATACTCAACATGCCTCTCAGAAGGTAGCTTGGGGTGTCTACTTTCCAAAATTGGGTCAGTTGGGGGGGGGGTTGTGCTAACTGTATTTCATGGCCTCTGAAACTGTGATAGGCAGTGAGGAGTGAAATAAAAAATGTACGCCCTTAGAAAGCCTGAAGGCGGTGATTGGTTTTTGGGGTCCTGTACGCGGTTAGACTGCCAAAAAGTTTCACACATGTGGTATCCCCGTACTCTGGAGAAGCAGCAGAATGTATTTTGGGGTGTATTTTCCCGAACCCTGTGGCAAAATATAAAATATTCCATGGACTCAACATGCCTCTCATCAAATAGCTTGAAGTGTCTTCTTTCCAAAATGGGGTCATTTGTTTTTTTTTTTGGGCTATCTTGTCATTTCATGTCCTCCGAATCTGTGATAGGTAGTGAGGAAGTGAAATCACCATTTTACGCCCTTAGAAAGCCTGAAGGCGGTGATTGGTTTTCGGGGTCCTATACACGGCTAGGCTCCCAAAACGTTTCACACATGTGATATCCCCATACTCAGGAGAAGAAGCAGAATGTATTTTGGGGTGTAATTCACATATGCCCATGGCATGTTTGAGCAATAGATCATTTAGTGACAACTTTGTGCAAAAAAATAATAATTTTCCCACAACTTGTGGCATAATATAAAATATTCCATGGACTCAACATGCCTCTCATCAAATAGGTCATCAAATAGCAAATAGGTTGTCTACTTTCCAAAATGGGGTAATTTGGGGGGTTATGTACTATCTTGGCATTTTATGGCCTTCAAAACTGTGATCAATAGTGAGGAGTGAAATCAAAAATGTACAGCTTTACAAATCCTGAAGGCGGTGATTGTTTTTTGGGGTCCTGTATGCGGCTAGGCTCCCATACTCAGGTGAAGCAGCAGAATGTATTTTTGGGGTGTAATTCCACATATAACCATGCCATGTGTAAGCATATATCATTTAGTGGCAACTTTGTGTAATTTTTTTTCTTGTCATTTTTCAATCACTTGTGACAAAAAAATAAAATATTCAATGAGCTCAAAATACTGTATCTCTCAGCAATTTCCTTGGGGTGTCTACTTTCCAAAATGGGGTCATTTGGGGGAGGCTTGTACTGCTCTGCCATTTTAGCACCTCAAGAAATGAGATAGGCAGTCATAAACTAAAAGCTGCGTGAATTCCAGAAAATGTACCCTAGTTTGCAATAACTTTAGCGCAAACCAATTAATATAAACTTATCGACATTTTTTTTTTACCAAAGGCATATGGCTGAATATATTTTGGCCTAAATGTATGGTTAAAATTGAGTTTATTAGTTTTTTTTTTATAACAAAAACTAGGAAATATAATTCTCTTTCAAAATTTTCAGTTTTTTTCCGTTTATATCGCAAAAAATAAAAATCGTAGAGGCAATCAAATAACATCAAAAGAAAGCTCTATATGTGGGGAAAAAAAAGGACACAAATTTCGTTTGGGTACAACATTGCATGACCGCACAATTACCAGTTAAAGCAGTGCAATGCCAAATTGTAAAAAGTTCTCCGGTCATTGAGCTGCCAAATCCACCGGGGCTGAGGTGGTTAATAATTAATTAATTTTATGCTTTGGTTATGTCACCCAGGGCAGTGCCATGCCCATGTTGCCCACTGTATTGCCCCGTACACATGGTTGGATTTTCCAATGGAAAATGTCTGATCGGAAGGTGTTGTCGGACATTCCGACCGTGTGTGGGCTCCATCTGACTTTTTCCATTGGATTTTCCGACACACAAAGTTTGAGAGCAGGCTATAAAATTTTCCGACAACAAAATCCTATCGCATCAATTCCGACCGTGTGTGGCCAGTTCCGACTCACAAAGTGCCACGCATGCTCAGAAGAAATTCCGAGACGGAACAGCTTGGTCTGGTAAAATTAGCGTTCGCAATGGATACAGCACTTTCGTCACGCTGCAATGTAAAAAATGGTTTAACCACTTGCCGACCGCCTACCGCATATATACTGCGGCAGAATGGCACGGGCAGGCAGAATCACGTACCCGTACGTGATCTGCCTCCCACGGGCGGGGGGTCCGATCGGACCCCCCCCCCGGTGCCATCGGCGGTCGGCATTTGACTGGGAGCGTCGGGAGGCGAGGGGGAGACCATCCGATCGTGGCCCCCCCCTCGCGATCGCTCCCAGCCAATGGGAATCCTCCTCTGCCTGTGTGTCGTTTCACACAGGCAGAGGATGTGATGTCATCTCTCCTCGGTCTGGCAGTTTCCGTTCCAGCGCCGAGGAGAGAAGACAAGTGAGTGCACAAAACACACACACACACACAGTAGAACATGCCAGGCATACTTTACACCCCCGATCCCCCCCCGATCGCCCCCCGATCACCCCCCCCCTGTCACAAACTGACATTAGCAGTATTTTTTTTTTTTTTTTTTTCTGATTACTGCATAGTGTCAGTTTGTGACAGTTACAGTGTTCGGGCAGTTAGTATTACCCCCTTTAGGTCTAGGATACCCCCCTAACCCCCCCTAATAAAGTTTTAACCCCTTGATCACCCCCTGTCACCAGTGTCGCTAAGCGATCATTTTTCTGATCGCTGTATTAGTGTCGCTGGTGACGCTAGTTAGGAACGTAAATATTTAGGTTCGCCGTCAGTGTTTTATAGTGACAGGGACCCCCATATACTATCTAATAAATGTTTTAACCCCTTGATTGCCCCCTAGTTAACCCTTTCACCACTGATCACCGTATAACTGTTACGGGTGACGCTGGTTAGTTCGTTTATTTTTTATAGTGTCAGGGCACCCGCCGTTTATTACCGAATAAAGGTTTAGCCCCCTGATCGCCCGTCGGTGATATGCGTCGCCCCAGGCAGCGTCAGATTAGCGCCAGTACCGCTAACACCCACGCACGCAGCATATGCCTCCCTTAGTGGTATAGTATCTGTACGGATCAATATCTGATTCAATCAGATCTATACTAGCGTCCCCAGCAGTTTAGGGTTCCCGAAAACGCAGTGTTAGCGGGATCAGCCCAGATACCCGCTAGCACTTGCGTTTTGCCCCTCCTCCCAGCCCAGCCCTCCCAAGTGCAGTATCGATCGATCACTGTCACTTACAAAACACTAAACGCATAACTGCAGCGTTCGCAGAGTCAGGCCTGATCCCTGCGATCGCTAACAGTTTTTTTGGTAGCGTTTTGGTGAACTTGCAAGCACCAGCCCCAGGCAGCGTCAGGTTAGCGCCAGTACCGCTAACACCCACGCACGCACCGTATACCTCCCTTAGTGGTATAGTATCTGATCGGATCAATATCTGATCCGATCAGATCTATACTAGCGTCCCCAGCAGTTTAGGGTTCCCAAACACGCAGTGTTAGCGGGATCAGCCCAGATACCTGCTAGCACCTGCGTTTTGCCCCTCCGCCCGGCCCAGCCCAGCCCACCCAAGTGCAGTATCGATCGATCACTGTCACTTACAAAACACTAAACGCATAACTGCAGCGTTCGCAGAGTCAGGCCTGATCCCTGCGATCGCTAACAGTTTTTTTGGTAGCGTTTTGGTGAACTGGCAAGCACCAGCCCCAGGCAGCGTCAGATTAGCGCCAGTACCGCTAACACCCACGCACGCAGCATACGCCTCCCTTAGTGGTATAGTATCTGATCGGATCAATATCTGATCTGATCAGATCTATACTAGCGTCCCCAGCAGTTTAGGGTTCCCAAAAACGCAGTGTTAGCGGGATCAGCCCAGATACCTGCTAGCACCTGCATTTTGTCCCTCCGCCTGGCCCAGCCCAGCCCACCCAAGTGCAGTATCGATCGATCACTGTCACTTACAAAACACTAAACGCATAACTGCAGCGTTCGCAGAGTCAGGCCGGATCCCTGCGATCGCTAACAGTTTTTTTTGTAGCGTTTTGGTGAACTGGCAAGCACCAGCCCCAGGCAGCGTCAGATTAGCGCCAGTACCGCTAACACCCACGCACGCAGCATACGCCTCCCTTAGTGGTATAGTATCTGATCGGATCAATATCTGATCTGATCAGATCTATACTAGCGTCCCCAGCAGTTTAGGGTTCCCAAAAACGCAGTGTTAGTGGGATCAGCCCAGATACCTGCTAGCACCTGCGTTTTGTCCCTCCGCCCGGCCCAGCCCAGCCCACCCAAGTGCAGTATCGATCGATCACTGTCACTTACAAAACACTAAACGCATAACTGCAGCGTTCGCAGAGTCAGGCCGGATCCCTGCGATCGCTAACAGTTTTTTTTGTAGCGTTTTGGTGAACTGGCAAGCACCAGCGGCGTAGTACACCCCGGTCGTAGTCAAACCAGCACTGCAGTAACACTTGGTGACGTGGCGAGTCCCAAAAGTGCAGTTCAAGCTGGTGAGGTGGCAAGCACAAGTAGTGTCCCGCTGCCACCAAAAAGACAAACACAGTCCCGTCGTGCCCATAATGCCCTTCCTGCTGCATTCGCCAATCCTAATTGGGAACCCACCGCTTCTGCAGCGCCCGTACTTCCCCCATTCACATCCCCAACCAAATGCAGTCGGCTGCATGAGAGGCATTTTCTTTATGTCCTCCCGAGTACCCCTACCCAACGAACCCCCCCAAAAAAGATGTCGTGTCTGCAGCAAGCGCGGATATAGGCGTGACACCCGCTATTATTGTCCCTCCTGTCCTGACAATCCTGGTCTTTGCATTGGTGAATGTTTTGAACGCTACCATTCACTAGTTGACTATTAGCGTAGGGTACAGCATTGCACAGACTAGGCACACTTTCACAGGGTCTCCCGAGATGCCATCGCATTTTGAGAGACCCGAACCTGGAACCGGTTACAGTTATAAAAGTTAGTTACAAAAAAAAGTGTAAAAAAAAAAAAAAAACACAAACAAAAATATAAAATAAAAAAAAAAATAGTTGTCGTTTTATTGTTCTCTCTCTCTCTATTCTCTCTCTATTGTTCTGCTCTTTTTTACTGTATTCTATTCTGCAATGTTTTATTGTTGTTATGTTTTATCATGTTTGCTTTTCAGATATGCAATTTTTTATACCTTACCGTTTACTGTGCTTTATTGTTAACCATTTTTTTGTCTTCAGGTATGCCATTCACGACTTTGAGTGGTTATACCAGAATGATGCCTGCAGGTTTAGGTATCATCTTGGTATCATTCTTTTCAGCCAGCGGTCGGCGTTCATGTAAAAGCAATCCTAGTGGCTAATTAGCCTCTAGACTGCTTTTACATGCTCTCCTGTCTCAACAGGGAACCTGAAAATGCAGCCGGTGATTCAGCCAGCTGACCATAGAGCTGATCAGAGACCAGAGTGGCTCCAAACATCTCTATGGCCTAAGAAACCGGAAGCTACGAGCATTTTATGACTTAGATTTCGCCGGATGTAAACAGCGCCATTGGGAAATTGGGAAAGCATTTTATCACACCGATCTTGGTGTGGTCAGATGCTTTGAGGGCAGAGGAGAAATCTAGGGTCTAATAGACCCCAATTTTTGCAAAAAAGAGTACCTGTCACTACCTATTGCTATCATAGGGGATATTTACATTCCCTGAGATAACAATAAAAATGATTAAAAAAAAAAAAAATGAAAGGAACAGTTTAAAAATAAGATAAAAAAATAATAATAATAAAGAAAAAAAGGTGAACGCAAGCGTTGGTCTGGCATCAAATGTAAACAGCAATTGCACCATGCATGTGAGGTATCGCCGCGAAGGTCAGATCGAGGGCAGTAAGTTTAGCAGTAGACCTCCTCTGTAAATCTAAAGTGGTAACCTGTAAAGGCTTTTACAGGCTTTTAAAAATGTATTTAGTTTGTCGCCACTGCACGTTTGTGCGCAATTTTAAAGCATGTCATGTTTGGTATCCATGTACTCGGCCTAAGATCATCTTTTTTATTTCATCAAACATTTGGGCAATATAGTGTGTTTTAGTGCATTAAAATGTAAAAAAGTGTGTTTTTTCCCCAAAAAATGCGTTTGAAAAATCGCTGCACAAATACTGTGTGAAAAAAAAAAATGAAACACCCACCATTTTAATCTGTAGGGCATTTGCTTTAAAAAAAATATATAATGTTTGGGGGTTCAAAGTAATTTTCTTGCAAAAAAAATTTATTTTTTTATGTAAACAATAAGTGTCAGAAAGGGCTTTGTCTTCAAGTGGTTAGAAGAGTGGGTGATGTGTGACATAAGCTTCTAGATGTTGTGCATAAAATGCCAGGACAGTTCAAAACCCCCCCAAATGACCCCATTTTGGAAAGTAGACACCCCAAGCTATTTGCTGAGAGTCATGTTGAGTCCATGGAATAATTTATATTGTGACACAAGTTGCGGGAAAGAGACAATTTTTTATTTTTTTTATTTTTTTTTGCGCAAAGTTGTCACTAAATGATATATTGCTCAAACATGCCATGGGAATATGTGAAATTACACCCCAAAATACATTCTGTTGCTTCTCCTGAGTACGGGGATACCACATGTGTGGGACTTTTTGGGAGCCTAGCCGCGTACGGGACCCCGAAAATCAAGCACCGCCTTCAGGCTTTCTAAGGCCGTAAATTTTTGATTTCACTCTTCACTGCCTATCACAGTTTCGGAGGCCATGGAATGCCCAGGTGGCACAAACGCCCCCCAAATGACCCCATTTTGGAAAGTAGACACCCCAAGCTATTTGATGAGAGGTATAGTGAGTATTTTGCAGACCTCACTTTTTGTCACAAAGTTTTGAAAATTGAAAAAAGAAAAAAAAAAATTTTTTTCTCGTCTTTCTTTATTTTCAAAAACAAATGAGAGCTGCAAAATACTCACCATGCCTCTCAGCAAATAGCTTGGGGTGTCTACTTTCCAAAATGGGGTCATTTGGGGGGGGGTTTGTGCCACCTGGGCATTCCATGGCCTCCGAAATTGTGATAGGCAGTGAGGAGTAAAATCAAAAATGTACGCCCTTAGAAATCCTGAAGGCGGTGCTTGGTTTTCGGGGTCCCGTACGCGGCTAGGCTCCCAAAAAGTCCCACACATGTGGTATCCCCGTACTCAGGAGAAGCAGCTAAATGTATTTTGGGGTGCAATTCCACATATGCCCATGGCCTGTGTGAGCAATATATCATTTAGTGACAACTTTGTGCAAAAAAAAAAAAAAAAAAAAAAAATTTGTCACTTTCCCGCAACTTGTGTCAAAATATAAAACATTCCATGGACTCAACATGCCTCAAAGCAAATAGCTTGGGGTGTCTACTTTCCAAAATGGGGTCATTTGGGGGGGTTTTATGTCATCTGGGCATTTTATGGCCTTCAAAACTGTGATAGGTAGTGAGGAGTAAAATCAAAAATGTACGCCCTTAGAAATCCTGAAGGCGGTGCTTGGTTTTCGGGGCCCCGTACGCGGCTAGGCTCCCAAAAAGTCCCACACATGTGGTATCCCCGTACTCAGGAGAAGCAGCTAAATGTATTTTGGGGTGCAATTCCACATATGCCCATGGCCTGTGTGAGCAATATATCATTTAGTGACAACTTTTTGTAATTTTTTTTTTTTTTTTGTCATTATTCAATCACTTGGGACAAAAAAAATGAATATTCAATGGGCTCAACATGCCTCTCAGCAAATTCCTTGGGGTGTCTACTTTCCAAAATGGGGTCATTTGTGGGGGTTTTGTACTGCCCTGCCATTTTAGCACCTCAAGAAACGACATAGGCAGTCATAAATTAAAGGCTGTGTAAATTATAGAAAATGTACCCTAGTTTGTAGACGCTATAACTTTTGCGCAAACCAATAAATATACACTTATTGACATTTTTTTTACCAAAGACATGTGCCCGAATACATTTTGGCCTAAATGTATGACTAAAATTGAGTTTATTGGATTTTTTTTAGAACAAAAAGTAGAAAATATCATTTTTTTTCAAAATTTTCGGTCTTTTTCCGTGTATAGCGCAAAAAATAAAAATGGCAGAGGTGATCAAATACCATCAAAAGAAAGCTCTATTTGTGGGAAGAAAAGGACGCAAATTTCGTTTGGGTACAGCATTGCATGACCGCGCAATTAGCAGTTAAAGCGACGCAGTGCCGAATTGTAAAAAGTGCTCTGGTCAGGAAGGGGGTAAAACCTTCCGGGGCTGAAGTGGTTAATACAGCGCACTCTCTTCTTCTTTATAATGTGAGAAGAATGAAGTAGTTTTCCTGCTCATATTCACACAGACTTCTCACAAACTTCTTTCTTTATTATTTATTGTGATTCCCTCAATATATTTAGATTTGTCACATCTGACCAATTTTTTTTTGTTGGTTTTTAATTTTTTTTTGGTCAAGGCATTTTTTGTTTTTTTTTGTGTTTTTTTATTTTTTCCAAGGCTGATGTTTTTTTTTGTTTTTTTTTGTGTTTTACTCCATAATATTTTTGTGTGTGTTTTGTGTCTCAAGTTACCACAACACCATTATTATCTTGTATTATTTAATCTCAAGGAGGTTGCTTGGTGTTGGTGTCTCTTGTTAATTTCACTGTGTATTTTTGAAATGTACCTGCCTCCTCACAAACAAACTGTCCTTTTTGAAGGAAAACACACAAAGGCGAGTATAATTGAAACAAAAATTCCTTTATTAAGGGCTCACAACTAAACAAAGAGGGAGGCAACGCTGGAGAAACAGCTGAAATTGGTGAAGCCTTTGGCCCCCAGGGCACACATCAACTATTTTCAAGCAAAATTGGTGGCCTGAGGAGTCCTAAGGTAGTGCAGTCTGGTCCAGAAGTCCCAGAGATCCAGAAAGAAGCAGATGACATCTGTGTCCCCAGGCTGTGGTCATACAAGAGACTGCATCTTTTGCCAGACCAGACTGAACCCAGGGCCATCACTCTCTGGTCTTCGTTCCATGCTTCCTTCCACGCTGTGGCTGTGGTGGTGGAGTTGTGGCAGGAGGAGGAGGATGTTCCAACTCAATCACGTCGGTATTGGGTGTGATTTCGACACTCACCCCCTTAGATAGGACTTTATAAAGAAGTTTCTCACACATGAGGCATTGACCCTCCTGCATGCCCTTCAGTTTGGTGGCAGCCATGCAGGCAAAGGCCTCTTCAGGAGTGGGTAAGGCTCCGAGTGATGCAGAAGCCTCCTGAATAAACCAGAGTGCTGAATCCTGCATGTGAGTCTGCCTTCCTGGGTCTTTTGTATGGAAGGCGGAGGGGCGGAACCTGTGATTCTGTCAGGCTGCAAGTGGTCCCAGGCTTCTCCTGGCTGCCACTTAGCCCCGCCTTTTCCTGGCTGCCACTTAGCCCCGCCTCCTCCAGGCTGCCACTTAGCCCCGCCTCCTCCTGGCTGCCACATCTTCCTGTGTATGAAAAAGGGACATAGTTTTAGTTTTTTCTTCATCAATCACACACAATTTTCATCTCATGACTGTTGCAAATTGAATGTTAACAAACATAAAAGACTATCATTCCAAGCCCAGCATTTTTCCTTCTTGTCCGAATTTTTGGTGACCACTACTGTCTATTGATATGTAAAACACTTTATTAAATCAGCAATTAGTGATCAATAATAACATCTAGTAAACATCATTTATTTATTGACCAGAAATCAGTAGAAGAATGCTATACCTGACTCCATCTGGGCTCTTCCACTTCTTCCTGGCTGGAAATCCCAGGTTGGACATCGGAAGCCTCAGCTGGGTGAAAGGAAGAGTGGAAGGAAGGGTTGAGAGGGATTCCCTGACTCCAGTGTGGTCTGACAGAAATCGCGGTCTCTCATAGTACCACAGCCTGGGGACATAAACATCATCTGCTGCAGCTCCGGATCTCTGGGAATCCGTGACCTTCTTGCGCTCCCTAAGATAAGTGCTCCTCGGGCCACCAATTTTGGCTTTTAAATAGGGGATGGTTGCTGTGGGGACCACCGGCGTCACCAACTCCAGCAGTTTCCCCAGCGCTGCCTGCCTCTTTTGTTTATTATTGTAATGTGGATGTCTCACCTGCCACAGACAGGGCAGCTCCCTGTATTTGTCTATGAACAGGGGGAGGAAATTGTGTTCATTGAAGCCATCCATTTTCTCTGCAAGACACAACACAAGACAAACCCTAATGTCAGGCGAAACTCTCCTAATATAGTTACAATATAGGCCTCAATTTAGAAGCAGTATAGGCCCAAGTTTAGATCTTACCTTCGTTTTCACGATCGGCGCCTCCGATACTCCTTCCTCCACTCACAGATCGTACGTACTACACACGCGTGTTATGCTTTATACACACTGCGCATGCGTGTAACTCCGCCCGCCCCTGACGTTCTTTCTAGTCTATTCCCTGCCCCTTCTCGTTCTGCGCAGTGGGGAAGAGCACATGGTGGAGTCAGAGCAGGTGCATGCTAATTACAGCAACGAGGAGGAGGAGGAGGAAAGCCCGGAGCCTGAAATGTCCCGATCCCGGAAGAGACGATTTAAGGCATCAAATATGTCCTTTGGGGAGATGTTGGAGATGGTCGACATCCTGAAGAAGAACTATGACGGGAAGTATGGACCTTACCCCAACCCCAATGTCTGAAAGGCCAAGATCATGGCGAAAGTGGTCAAGAGTCTGCACCGGAATTTCGGGGTATGACGATCGAAAGATCAGCTCAGGAAGCGATGGTCGAACTTCAAATTAAGAGAGCACGAGCAGTACAGAAAGCTCCAGAGAGTGCTGCAAAAAAGTAAGTAGTTGTGCTGTGTTCCTATTCTTTATGTTTATTACGTTTGTGCTGCTCCATGTGCTTTTAATAACTGTTATCCAGTTTTCAACTTTCATGTTCATGGGCACATTATTCGTTCGTATCAAACATAGTTTGTTTGGCCATATGCATTTGCCAGCATTTTTTAGGGCCTACTTGTGTGAAAAGAATTGGGTTGTGTAGATGGGTTTGTTACTAGAATGAAATGCCAACTACATTCTGTGTAAGGAGAGGACACTCAGCAGCAGTTTTCACATCTGGACGCTGGAGTACTAGTGTGGGACACAAGAACACCCTTTTTATTAGGGGGGCCACACAGGTGCTCCAGTGTATACTATAGGGGTGTATCCATCTGTGAAGCTTGTACAAGACAGGTAAGTATTCAAGCTTGACAAAGGACAAGAAAAATGCCACATCTTGGAACTCTGCCAAAACAGACAATTGTACCCCACTTCCAAACAATGTTTCATATTCCTATTTCTGCCATCAAATATCTGTGTGCTAAGTATACCTATTTTTTTTTACATAGGGGAGGACACCCCTCATCCGAGGAGACCACAGACCCCCCACCTCTGGAAGAAGGGGAAATCCACCAAAGACCAGCAGAGCAGGAGGAGGAAGACGTGGTGGATCTAGTCACCACAACAGGTGAGTGTCTGCGACCACAGGCTCAGGTAAGAGATGGATGCCGCCATATTTATAATACATGGTCTTTTTTTGTTTCTATCTTTTCAGGGGATCGTGATGTTGTGGATCCAGATCCTTTCACCAGTGAAAGTGCCCAGATCCTGCTCTGGGAGATCATGGGGTGTAATAGGGACTTGGAAAACATCGTGAAAAGCATCAATGATGTTCAGCAAAAAAATGAAGAACATCATTGATGTTTTAGGGAGAGTTTAAAACCCCTCAAAATGCCTTGGGTTTTTGTTGTGGCAATTTTTTTGTATTTTTTATGTCAATTTGTAGCAAAGCCAAATTTGGAAGAGGCACACAGTGTGTCAACATGTGCTATCTGCCATCACGGGAGATCAATGGACGTGTTTTGGGGGTGCAACCCCTTCCTCAATAATAAAGTAGCTGTGAGAAAGGGGTTGCACCCCCAAAACACGTCCCTTGATCCCCCGTGATGGCAGCTTACACATGTTGACATTCAGAAATTTGTGTGCATCTTCCAAATTTGGCTTTTCCTGGGGTGATTTCACCCCATCTGAACGCAATATCAAACACAGTTTGTAAATACTCATGTGTGATATTGCCTTCAAGTTCTACCAAATGTGAACTTTGTAAGTTCTAAAATGGTGTATTTCTTGTTGGTTTTACACATGCCTGTTTTATCTTAAATGGGCATTTCTACTTTTTTCTAACGTGACCCCAAAAATTAATAAACATCAAACATGTTGGTTTGTTTTAAAAACCTTTATGAAGGACAACAAAAATAATTACATAAAAATCCAGCATGCATGAGGACAAAGGGGACATTCACAGCATGTTACAAGCATGGTAATTAGGGAATGAGGAAAGAAATACAATATATTAACAAACATTAAACAAACATTAAAGACAATAAAATGTGATATTAAACGATAAAAATCTTACCTTCTGCAGGACCTGGATGATGGCAGAACAGGTCTCTGGGATAATGATCCCCAGAGCCTGGGGGGAGATGCCTGTCGAGAACTTCAAGCCCTGCAGGCTTCTCCCCGTCGCCAAGTACCGCAGAGTGGCAACAAGCCTCTGCTCCGGAGTGATGGCTTGCCTCATGCAGGTATCCTGCCTGCTAATATAAGGGGTCAGCAAAGCCAACAAACGGTGAAATACGGGGTCCGTCATCCGGAGAAAGTTCCTGAAATCATCAGGATTATTCTCACGGATCTCACGGAGCAAAGGCATATGACAGAACTGGTCACGCTGAAGCAACCAATTCTTGGTCCATGAACTCCTCCCCACCCTGTTCATGGACTGGACTTGTGTCAAGGTCAGGACCCCAACACCAAGCCCCCGCACAGCACGAACTCTATGAGGAGTACGTATATGCAACATGGCTAGAAAACGGTCGGCTGCTCAGAACAAAGTAACAGAACGCACTGAAGAACAGCAAGGCCTGTGAAGAGCGACCTGAAAAACAGTAACGAATGAACAAGAACACAATGACAAGTCAATGGTACTCGCTGCACGCACTGAAGAGCAGATACAAACCCACAAGCACAAACTGAACAGCAGAAAATGATCTGAAAACCACGAGTCTGAAAAAGCGCGAATCGTCTCTCACCAAACTTTTACTAACACGAGATTAGCAAAAGGAGCCCAAAGGGTGCCGCGCTTGGTTCTGAACTGGCCTTTTCTAGTCTCGTCGTACGTGGTGTACGTCACCGTGTTCTTGGTGATCAGAAATTCCGACAACTTTGTGCGACCGTGTGTACGCAAAACAAGTTTGAGCCAACATCCGTCGGAAAAAATCCATGGATGTTTTTGTCGGAATGTCCGATCAATGTCCGATCGTGTGTACGGGGCATATGACTATTCATTGTCTATTAGCCTAGAACCCAGGTATGTTCAGATAATCCCTAATTCTTGCAAGCATAAAATACACTTTTTTTCTCACCAGGTACTTCACAAATAAGAGAGTATAGGTAATGTAAGCCATGCAATTGTACAAATATAACTATTACCTCTTCTTTAGTAACTACATGCATACTGCATTGTGTCTAATACAGAACAGTAATGCCCCGTACACACGGTCGGACTTTGTTCGAACATTCCGACAACAAAATCCTAGGATTTTTTTCGCCGGATGTTGGCTCAAACTTGTCTTGCATACACACGGTCACACAAAGTTGTCGGAAAATCTGATCATTCTGAACGCGGTGACGTAAAACACGTACATCGGGACTATAAACGGGGCAGTGGCCAATAGCTTTCATCTCTTTATTTATTCAGAGCATGCGTGGCACTTTGTCCGTCGGATTTGTGTACACACGATCGGAATTTCCGACAACGGATTTTGTTGTCGGAAAATTTTATATCCTGCTCTCAAAATTTGTGTGTCGGAAAATCCGATGGAAAATGTCCGATGGAGCCCACACACGGTCGGAATTTCCGACAACACGATCCGATCGGACATTTTCCATCGGAAAATACGACCGTGTGTATGGGGCATAATACTTTTTCTATCACATCTCTTCTTCTGTTATCTGCTTTTTGAGCTACCCCAGCTTTGTAGATCTTTTAAGTGTATCTAAAGCCCATTTTTTTGGATAACATCTCCTGGTAATTGAAACAGAAAGTATTGGGAATTAAAATATTACAGCTGTCATTTTACAGGAGGTAAAGATAAATCTTCCAATGGGGGACACCTGTTCCGAAAACAACTGTCTAAGAGAGGGTTTAAGCTCATTCTCATGTCTTACTCTATTCAAATAAATAAATAAATAAACTTGTAAATATACAGTAATTCTTTCCAGAATCATACTTATTTTTATAAATTTCAGGAACAGATTTCTGGTTTCTTTTTAAAAAATAAATAAATAAACTGATCTATACTCCATTTGATATAACACTCTAAATTAAAAAAATGTAAAAAAAACAGTAGCTACACAAATACTAAAGTGCACATTAGGAATTAAATGGTGAAACAACATCTGGTTCTTAATCCTCATTTTTTTAAAAAGAAAATACAATTTGAAAGATCTGCCACTAGTTTAAACTAATTACAACCCTCCTAATTGTCAGATTGTTAAAATCTGGCTCCAACTCTTTGGAATGTTTTATTTTTTTATACTGATATTGCTCTGTCCTTCTGACCTAATAACAATGTTGAATGTTTAGCTGCTTTTTAGTTTACAGGTCGGCTGACAATACTCACATGGGTAAACCAAACTGTTTGATGATAATAAATATATTTTTGAATTAGATATATTTGTATTCTAACACACAAAGTAAATGGATATTGCATACATAAATGATTACAATTATGGCCCAGAGGAAGTCTTTAGAGAATACTTTAGAGAATACTTTATAGTTGTTATTATTACCCCAAACAATACTTGACTGATATAAGTTCAATTTAAATTTTGATGTACTAAGTTCACTAAATTCATGCAAATAGGAGACAGTTGTTGTTGATCTTTGGTTTGTCAAACAAAAGAGTGCTTGTCAAACTGAATTTTAAACCAAAACTATATTTATTTATATAAAAACACTGGTTTCTGATAAAACATGGTGTTAGACAGGGATGTATCTTGTCACCTTAACTGTTCAAACTTTTCAGTGAGGCCATTTTCAGTAAATTTGTAAGAAGAGTTTGTTGGTATCAAAGTTGGTGGCCAAAACATAAACAACCTGCTCTATGCAGATGACACAACACTCATCACCAGCATCAAAGAAGATATACTGTATCTACTGAGAAAAGTTAAAGCTGAAAGTCGTACCCTGAATTAGAACTGAATATAAACATGATGAAGATCCTGAACACAGAAAATGACGATCATTTTGAGTTGACAGTGGCAGAATAAAAGTTGTAAAGCATTTTCATCTCCCAGGCTCTATAATAAACAAGGAGGCAAAGCACTTGTTTAGTAGCTAAACAATGAAGACTCTCAACAAAGTATTAAAATGCAAAGAAATTACACTCAAAATGAAGATCAGACCTGTCTATGCACTAATTTTCTCCATTGGCAATTACATGTGTGAAAGCTGAACAATACAGAACCAGGATAAAAAGAAGATTGACTCATTTGAGCTTTGGTGCTAGAGAAGGATGGTATGCATGTCATGGAAAGTCTACAGAACTAATAGATCAATTTTGAAAGACATCAAACAGGCTATGTCACTAAAAGCCCAAATGATTAATTTACAATTGTCATATTTTGGTCAGACTGAGAGATCATTGAAGAAGGAAATAATTTTGTGAAGATTAAATCAATTGAGACAGACTACTAAGTGATTGGACACATTGACAGCTGTGGGAATAACACTGGAGGATCTTGCCAAACTAGCACTAAAGCTCTTATTCATTAAGTCGCTATTAATGGGTTAATGGTGCTTAATAATAACAAGTGACTCCTCCGATTCCCTCCTGAAGAATGCTTTTTTTCCCCCAACGTTTAAATGAAAGACAGCATTTCCTTAAAGGCTAAGTTCTCCTTTGTTCACCTTTTTTTTTCAAAATTTTAGCTCCCCTATGTACTAATATAGCATTATTTCATTTGCTGATCTCATTAGCACACACCCTGCACCATCCACCCTCAGCTGGTCAAATCCTTCTTGTGTCATGACAAAGGATGGGTGAACAGTTCGGCCCAAGCATGAGTTTGGGCCAAACATTGGCTGTTCGGAAATCCTCCGAACAACCAAATTATAGGGTCTCTCGACCGTTTGTTCGGCCCGCCGAATGACAACAATGCACTGCACCACCCCAAAGTGCATTGAAAGCTTCACCAAATCAGGGCACAGAGCACTGTCAGAGCCATGATTGGATGCTGTCATGATGACTGTATACAATCGTGGCTCGTTGCTCCTAATCCCACCCCACACTATAAAAGTATTCTTTCCATAGAGACCATTTGTAGTGTGATAGCGGCATGGAGAGAGATATAACAGGGCTCTGTTCAGTGCTATTGCACAGTTATTATGCTAAAGTGTTCTATTCTGATTCTGTTGTCAGTGTAGAACATCAGTTTAGTGTGCATCTAGGGATAGTTCAGTCATTGTGAGTATAGTGCGACCACCATTCATCGTTACATTAGTGTGAATATCAGTATAGTTCAGTCATTGTGAGTGTAGTGCAACCATTCAGCTTTACATTAGTGTCAATGTAGGGATATTTTAGTCATTGTGAGTGTAGTGACCACGTTCATCTTTACATTAGTGTGAATGTAGGCATAGTTTAGTCAGTGTGAGTGTAGTGACCGTTTAACACAGTATATTTTATTGCATTACTGCAAGTTTAACGCTGTATATTTCATTGCGTTGCTGCAAGTTTAACCTCTTCCCTACTGCCTCACGCAGATATACTGTGGCAGAAAGGCACATACAGGCAGATTAACGTACCTGTACGCTGCCCTTTAAGAGGTGGCTCGTGCACGCGCCCGCCGGGAGCTCAATGGCCGCGATCGTGGGTCCCGTGGACCCAATGTCCGCGGGGATACCCGCGTTCGTCTCATGGTGAGGAAGAACGGGGAGATGCTAATGTAAACAAGCATCTCTCCGTTCTGCCTAGTGACACTGTCACTGATCTCTGCTCCCTGTGATCGGGAGCAACGATCAGTGTAGTGTAACACACAGCCCCCCCCACAGTTAGAAACACTCCCTAGGACACACTTAACCACTACAGCGCCACCTAGTGGTTAACCCCTTCACTGCCAGTGACATTTTTACAGTAATCAATGCAATTTTTTAGCATTGATTGCTGTATTAATGCCATTGGTCCCAAAAATGTGTCAAAATTGACCAATGTGTCCGCCATAATGTTGCAGTCATGATAAAAATCGCTGATCGCCGCGATTACTAGTAAAAAAAAAAAAAAATTAATAAAAATGCCATAAAAATATCCCCTATTTTGTAGACGCTATAACTTTTGCACAAACCAATCAATAAACTCTTATTGCAAATTTTTTTTACCAAAAATATGTAGAAGAATATGTATCGGCCTAAACTGAGGGAAAAAAATGTTTTTTTTTATATTTTTGGGGGATATTTATTATAGCAAAAAGTAAAAAATAATGTGTCTTTTTCAAAATTGTCGCTATTTTTTTGTTTATAGCGCAAAAAATAAAAACCGCAGAGGTGATTAAATACCACCAAAAGAAATCTCAGTTTGTGGGAAAAAAAGGATGTCAATTTTGTTTGGGAGCCACATCGCACAACTGCACAATTTTCAGTTAAAGCGACGCAGTGCCGAATCACAAAAAAAGCTCTGGTCAGGAAGGGGGTAAATTCTTCCAGGGCTGAAGTGGTTAATACCATATATTTAATTGCGTTACTGCTAGTTTAACACCATATATTTCATTGCGTTGCTACAAGTTTAACGCCATATAGTTCTGTACATTATTGCAAGTTTAATGCCATATATTTCATTGCATTACTGCAAGCTTAACGCCATATAGTTCTGTGCATTACTGTAAGGTTAATGCCCCGTACACACGGTCGGACATTGATCGGACATTCCGACAACAAAATCCTCAGATTTTTTCCTACGGATGTTGGCTCAAACTTGTTTTGCCTACACACGGTCGCACAAAGTTGTCGGAATTTCCGATCGCCAAGAACGCGGTGACGTCAAGCACGTACGATGAGACTAGAAAAGGCCGGTTCAGAACCAAGCGCAGCACACTTTGGGCTCCTTTTGCTAATCTCGTATTAGTAAAAGTTTGGTGAGAGACGATTCGCGCTTTTTCAGACTCGTGGCTTTCAGATCGTTTTCTGCCGTTCAGTTTGTGCTTGTGGGTTTGTATCTGCTCTTCAGTGCGTGCAAGCAAGTTCCGCGTGACTTTAGTCACTGTATTCTTGTTCGTTCGTTACTGGTTTTCAGGTCGCTCTTCACAGGCCTTGCTGTTCTTCAGTGCATTCTGTTACTTCGTTCTGAGCAGCCGACTGTTTTATAGCCATGTTTCGTATGCGTACTCCTCGTAGAGTTCGTGCTGTGCGGGGGCTTGGTGTTGGGGTCCTGACCTTGACACAAGTCCAGTCCATGAACAGGGTGGGGAGGAGTTCATGGACCAAGAATTGGTTGCTTCAGCGTGACCAGTTCTGTCATATGCCTTTGCTCCGTGAGATCCGTGAGAATAATCCTGATGATTTCAGGAACTTTCTCAGGATGACGGACCCCGTGTTTCACCGTTTGTTGGCTTCGCTGACCCCCTATATCAGCAGGCAGGATACCTGCATGAGGCAAGCCATCACTCCGGACCAGAGGTTGGTCGCTACCTTGCGGTATTTGGCCACAGGGAGAAGCCTGCAGGACCTCAAGTTCTCGACAGGCATCTCCCCCCAGGCTCTGGGGATCATTATCCCAGAGACCTGTTCTGCCATCATCCAGGTCCTACAGAAGGAGTATATGAAGGTAAGATTTTTATCCTTTTATATCACATTTTATTGTATTGAATGTTTGATAATATATTGTATTTCTTTCCTCATTCCCTAATTACCATGATTGTATTATGCTGCGAATGTCCCCTTTGTTCTCATGCTTGCTGGATTTTTATGTAATTATTATTTTATGTCCTTCATACATATTTGCCCTTCAATAACCTCTCCAGCATGGTGTCTCCTGCCCTATATTCACCTCATGTAGTCACTTAACAATGTATTTTTTCAGCTCCATAGTAGTGCTTTACCCCAAACACCCCCTAAAATGTTTGGAAATGTTATTTTGGATTTAAATTCAGGCAGAGGGCCAGAGGCTTTTTTTTGTGGTGTCCCCAAATTTTTGGTAACCCTCCCCCCCAACTGCTAAATCAGCTGATCCCAATTCTCTATCCTTAATCATCTATCTGCTGACTTTGCCAAACCCATACACACTATACCCACCTCTTTAGTGCTCAGATTTATGGATGAATTCCCCAAAGCATGTAGTGCAAGGGCCTGCCTGTATACTTTCCAATGGTACTGTTTAAAGTTTTTGTATCCTATTATTATCTTGATAGGTAATAGCAGAATGTCCAAATGTGCTCAAATGTGTACAGTGTGTATTTATATCTTTGTATTATGACACTTCTTACCTGTCCAGTGGGCTGCCAATAGTGTAACTAAGGAGGGGCTGTTCCAAGTAATACCCTGTATTTAGGCATTCATCTCTCAATGAAGTGAAGAGGGTTACCTGTCCAAGAGTCCCCCCCCCATAATGTTAGAAATGGCCCATGAGAGGGGGGGAGGGGGAATATGATAGGTGTACCTTATACTTTGTTGTTGTTAAATTCCCCTTAATAAATGCTATCTGGAGGTTGACCCATAATGTTTGTGTCTAATCTGCTTGCCAGGTTTCTGTGAAAAAATAGTAATTTTTTTTTTTCCTCAACAGTTTCCTTCCACGCCACAGGAATGGCAGACTGTGGCCTCCCACTTTCCCCAGCGGTGGGACTTTCCTAACTGCGGAGGGGCAATTGATGGGAAACACGTCCACATCGTCCCACCACCCAACTCGGGGTCGTACTATTATAACTACAAGGGGTTTAATAGTATAGTGATGTTGGCGGTGGTGTCGGTTAATTACGAGTTCTTGTATGTGGACGTGGGGAAGAATGGCCGGATGTCCGATGGTGGAGTCATCGCCCAGACGGAGTTCTACAGGCGTCTCCAGAATGGCAGTTTGGACTTGCCACCTCCAGAGGACAATGTTGAAGGTCTCCCATTTGTGTTCGTTGCTGATGAAGCATTTGCGCTGGGGGACCACCTGATGCAGCCATTCCCGATGAGGACCCTCACCCCGGAACAGAGGGTTTTTAATTACCGGCTGGCCAGAGCCCGAAGAGTGGTGGAGAACACATTTGGAATCCTGGCCAGCCGGTTCCGACTATTTCTGACACCCATCCATATGGCGGAGTATAAACTGAACCATATTATACTGGCGTGCTGTGTTCTCCATAATTTTTTAAGAAAACATTCAGCCAACTATGCTGGCTCAGTTGGGCCTGAGGCCGGAATCCCAAATACTTCCACAATGACGGCACTTGAAAGCGGCCGTCCTGGCTTGCCCTCCCTGAATTCCCGTGATGTCCGGTTACGATACCTGGAGTTCTTTGCCAGTAGGGGGGCTATCAATATGCCAGACAATATGTGACACCTTTTTCAAATAAAAAACAACCAAAAGCAATTCTTGGTGGACATTTCCTGCTTGTGTTTGTTTTAGCTGACCCTGACAGAAATGTGTTGAGTGCAGAAAATGTCGTGATTGTGTAACCTTATAAAAAACAGTGTTGGCTGGTACTTCCTAAATGCAAAAACACATTTCACTTCAAGTGCACTTGCAACTGCACTGAACCTGCACTTGTAGTGCAAAGTGTATTTGCCCTTAGGAAATAACCCCCATTTGTGCATAAAACAACAATTACATCACCCCAAAAGTGTTGTAGTGTTGAGACAATAATCCACACATTCTTGAGTAAGGCACTTTTTTATACCTGCACAATCACATGTGCATTTACCAAAGGTTTTTAAAACAAACCAACATGTTTGTTGTATAAAATGTTTGCAGTAGCATTATGAATAATCAAAATATCCATTTCAGATAAAACAGGCCTGTGTAAAACCAACAAGAAAGCCAAAAAACTAGAACTTACAAAGTTCACATTAGGTAAAACCTGAAGGCTATATCAGACATCAGTATTTAGGAACTGGGTTTGATATAGCGTTCAGATGGGGGGAACTCACCCCTGGAAAAGCCAAATTTGGAAGATGCACACCAATTTACGAATGTCAACATGTGCTATCTGCCATCAGGGGGGATCAAGGGACGTGTTTTGGGGGAGCAAGCCCTTCCTCAACGCTACTTTATAATTGAGGAAGGGGTTGCACCCCCAAAACGCGTCCATTGATCTCCCGTGATGGCAGATAGCACATGTTGGCACACTGTGTGCATCCTCCAAATTTGGCTTTTCAAAACATTGTAAAAATTTAAATTACAGAAAACCGGTCATTTTGTGGGGTTTAAATTCGCCCCAAAACATCAATGATGTTATTATTTTTTGTAATAACATCACGTATTTGTTGCTGGATGTTTTGCAATTGGAGATTACATCCCATGATCTCCCCTATCAGTATCTGGGCACTTTCTGATGTAAATCGTTCTCTCTCCCTCACATCACGATCACCTAAAAAGAGATAAAGAACAAAAAAAAAGGTCTCAAAAATCTGCCACCAGCCATCTCTTTTACCTGAGTCTGTGGTCGCAGACACTCACCTCTTGTTGTGCCAATCTTCACCACGTCTTCTTCTTCCTCCTGCTCAGCATCTTGTGTTTGGGGTAGTTCCCCTTCTTCCAGAGGGGGGGGTCTGTGTTCTCCTGGGATGAGGAGTGTCCGAGTCTTTTCTCCCCTATGTAAAACAAAAATGGTATACTTAGCACACAGATATTTGATGGCAGAACTATAGAAATAGGAAACATTGCTTGGAAGTGAGGTACAATTGTCTATTTTAGCCGAGTTCAAAGATGTATATTTTTTATTGCCCTTTGTCAAGCTGCAATACTTTACCTGTTTGGTACAAGCTTCACACATGTAACCCCCCCTATAGTATACACTGGAGCACCTGTGTGCCCCCCCTAATAAAAATGGTGTTCTTGTGTCCCACACTAGTGCTCTAGTGTCCAGATGTGAAAACAGCTGCTCAGTGTCCTCTCCTTACACACAATCTAGTTTGCATTTCATTCTAGTAACAAACCCATCTACCTAAACAAATATTTGGCATCCAAGTAGGCCCCAAAAAAATGTTGGAAAATGCATATGGCCTAAACAATGGTGTTCTAGAGGCCGAACAAAAAATGTTTGATACGAACGAATAATGGGCCCATGAACATTAAAGTTGACCTTTTTAAACGTTACAATTAATAAAAGCATATGGAGCAGAACGAACGGAATAAAGCCAGAAAGAATAGAAACACAGCACAACTACTTACTTTTTTGCAGCACTCTCCGGATCTTTCGGTACTGCTCCGGCTCTCTCAACTTCAGGTCTGACCACCGCTTCCTGAGCTGATCTTTAGACCTTCGTACCCCGAAATTCCGCTCGAGACTCCTGACCACTTTCGCCATGATCTTGGCCTTTCGGATGTTCGGGTTGGGGTAAGGCCCATATTTTCCATCATAGTCGGACTTCTTCATGATTTTGACCATCTCCAACATCTCCCCAAACGACATATTTGTGGCCTTAAAACGTCTCCTTCTGGATCGGGACGTGCCTGGATCCGGGCTTTCCTCCTCCTCCTCGTTGCTACAATTAGCACGCACCTGGTGTGACTCCGCCATCATGCTCTTCCCCCACTGCGCCGAACGAAAAGGGGTGGGGAATAGAATAGAAAGAACGTCAGGGGCGGGCGGAGTTACACACATGCGCAGTGTCTATAAAGCGTAACACGCGTGCGTATTACGTACGATCTGTGAGCGGAGGAAGGAGCATTGGACGCGCCGATCGTAAGAACGAAGGTAAGAGACAAACTTGGGCCTATACTGCTTCTAGATTGAGGCCTATATTGTAACAAGATTAGGAGAGTTTGGTCTGACATTAGGCTTTGTCTTGTGTTGTGTCTTGCAGTGAACATGGATATCTTAATGAGAGATACTGACTTCATGTCACTATTCATTGATATGCTAAGGGAGCTGCCCTGTCTGTGGGAGATTAACCACCCCCATTTAAAGAACCAAGCAAAGAGGAAGGCAGCACTGGAGCAATTGTGTGAAATTGTGAAGCAGGTGATCCCCACGGCAGACATCACTTATTTAAAGATATTAATTGGTTGCCTGAGGAGCACATATCTGAGGGAGCGCAAGAAAGTCCTGGATTCACAGAGATCTGGAGCAGCAGATGACATCTATGTCCCCAGGATGTTGTACTACGACAGGCTGCACTTTCTGGCAGGCCAGACTGAACCCAGGCCATCCCTCTCCAGTCTTCCTTCCATGCTTCCTTCCCCCCCGGCTGAGGCTTCTGACGCCCAACCTGGGCCTTCCAGGCCATATGTGGAGGAGCCCAGATTGAGCCAGGTATAGCATTCCTCTAAATATTTCTGCTTGTACAATCAATGATGTTACCTAGATGTTAGTTGGGAGTACTAATTTATGATTGTGATTGATGATGCAAAAACTAAAACCATGTCCCTTTTTCATACACAGGGAAGTCTCAGCCAGGAGGTGGCTGATCTGCAGGTCCCTCCACCCACCCTGAAAACAGAAAGTGGCAGCAGGAGGAGTAGCCTAGAGGAGGCGGCTATCAGATTTTTTTGGAGGGCTACAGAGGTCCTGGGAGCACCACACACCATGCAGGAGAACCTTGCGGCATTCATTGCCTATAAAATGCAGAGGATGGAGGAGGGCCAACAAGCCATGTGTCAGGCCCTCATATCAGAGGCTCTGGAGAAAGGTGTGAGGGGACAACTTACACCTCACACACAGCTTTGGGATGGTCCTCCTCCTCCTCCTCCCTCTCCTCCAGGTCCTCCCAGTCCTCCTCCAGGTCCTCCCAGTCCTCCTCCAGGTCCTCCCAGTCCTCCTCCTCCTCCAGGTCCTACTCCTCCTCCTGCCACATCTCCTACTGCACAGCCACAGCCCGGAAGGAAGTGTGAAAGGAAGACCAGAGAGTGATTGCCCTGGATCCAGTCTGGTCGGCCAAAAGATGCAGCCTCTTGTGGTACCACAGCCTGGGGACACTGATGTCATCTGCTGCTATCCGAGTCTCTGTGAATCCCGGACCAGACTGCCCTCCCTTATATATGGACTCCTCAGGCCACCAATTTTGAGGTTTAAGAATTGATGTCTGCCGTGGGGGTCCCAGGCTTCACTAATTTCTGCTGTTGATCCAGTGTTGCCTTCCTCTTTGTTTGGTTCTGAGCCCTTAATAAAGGATTTTTGTTTTGAATTATACTCTCCTATGTGTTTTACTTCAAAAATGATGGTTTGTTTGTGAGGATTCAGGTACATTTCAAATATACAATGTGAAATGAACAAGGGACACCAACAACAAAAATCTCATGGAGATTAAATAATAAAAGATATCAATGGTGTTGTGGTAACTTGCCACACAAAACACACACAAAAATATTCTGGAGTAAAAATAAAAATAACATTGAACAAAGATCAGCCTTGGAAAAAATCCAAACATTAAAGAAAAAAAAAAGGCTTAAAAACCAAAAAAAAAATAAAAAAAAAAATATAAAACTGTCAGATGTGACAACTAATGGGGCGTGGCCTGAAGCTTCATGGAGTGAGGAGTGCGGTGAGAGAGCTCCGGCTGCAAATATCCTGTAAACCCATCCTTTGGGGCTAACTCACTCCTTTAAAATTTGGGATCAAGCATCAAAGACCACCAAGTCATCTTCCGTGACCATGTCGCCGCCCAAGCGAAACACCGGAACGCTCGGGAAGCTAGACAAATACCGCCACGAGGAGCGGGAGCAGACGAGTGAAGATGGCGTCCCCCCGGCACCAGGGGAAGAGTCCCCCGCATCTGCAGACACAGCTCGAATACTTGAGGCAGTCTCAGTCTGCCAAACGACCCTCACCTCAAAGATAGAAGAGGTCAAAGTGGATATCTCACTCATCCGGCAAGACATCCACAAACTAAGGGAGAGAGTGTCCGAGACGGAGCGCAGGATTGGCCAGGCAGAGGATGAAATCCCGCCGCTGCAGATCAACGTGGAGAGGCTACAATATCAACTGAACACAGTCCTAAGCAAACAGGACGAAATGGAGAACAGATTGCGCCGCTGCAACCTCCGTTTCGTGGGACTCCCAGAAAAGGCGGAGGGCTCTAACCCCCCGACGTTCCTAGAGAATCTCCTGATCAACAACTTTGGCAGGGAGGCCTTCTCCTCCACCTTCGTGGTGGAGCGCGCGCACCGGCTGGCGGCGCGGCCACCTGCCCCTGGAGCCCCTCCGCGAACCTTTATCGCGAAGCTGCTTAACTTCCGAGATAGAGACACCATCCTGCGCCTCACTCGGGAAAAAGGCAACATCCCCTTTGGAGATGCAAGCGTGGCAGTTTACCCCGACTTTTCCACCGAGGTGCAAAAGAAGAGGGCGCAGTTTTCTGAGGCCAAGCGCCAGCTACGTAACCGCCACCTGGCTTATGCCATGCTGTTTCCAGCGCGCCTCCGCGTGGTTCGCGACGGCAAGGCGCACTTTTTTGAGGATCCTTCGGCGGTCATATCCTGGCTAGAGAAATGAACCGCGCCAGCCCTGACGACATCGTGCGCACTCCCATCTCGTGCTGTGCAGAGATCCACCCTCCTGGAAACCTACACCATCTCAACAGTGAGTTACTCTGTTCACTCTTCTCCCACTATACCAAACCTGAACTCTCTACTGCTCTAATAGATTCCCGAACTGCTGACTGCACACTTTCCTCTTTTACCACCTATCCGGTCTCAAAGCCATCCCTGCTTCTGTCACTCTGACATCCTATTCAGCCCACTAAGACGAACTGCATGCCCAGCCGGGCTCAAGCTGTGTGCAACACCCCCCCCCTCAGACGTTCGGATGCTGATTTGTTTAGCATCGCCATGTTCTTCAGTTAACTCTCGTTCGCCCTCAGCGGATTGTGGGATGACACCTAACCCGACTACACCCCTGGTTTTAAACCCCCTACCTATGTTGCTGATCGGTCTGGGTGCCCTCCTGCATCTGCACAAAGATATGTTTCCCTGGCCAGCAACAACCCCCACGGAAGCGGAGGGTTGCCACAAGTTATATGAGCCACGCTGGTCCAGAGTTGGCACAGTTTTTGTTTTTTTTTCTCTTCTTTTTTTACTCCTTAATGTTAATGTTTTTCCTACAAATGAGCAATGTCTGACACTGTATGCCATGCAACACACGGTTTGTCTGTTTGTACCTGTATTCACTGCACTGCTAACATGTGGGGCTCCCTGCGGGCTGGCGAGACCTGCGTCATGGTGTTGGTCTGCCGGCTTGCGGGATCCTGTAGCTAAGATCTTTAAAATTGAAAATGCTTATTGCCTAGTTACTATGATACCCGGTGCGGGAGTGTATATGATAACTGGGGTGGTGTGCCTTCTCCTGCTGCTCCGACCTGCTACCTCACTTCACCCAAATACCCGATGGCCTCTTCTTTAAAAATAGTCACATGGAATGTGAGGGGGCTGTGCGATAGATCCAAGCGCCTAGCAGTACTGTCTCACCTCAAGCGCATGCGCGCGGATATATCTGTATTAGTGGAGACACACATCACAGGGCAACTTCAAATGGCCCTTAAAAAGCCGTGGGTAGGCTGGACTTACCAGGCTCCATACACTAATAACTCCAGAGGCATAGCTATTCTCATAGCCAAAACAGTCAATTTCCAACTGCACAATTTAAGGTCGGACCAGCAGGGAAGGTTTTTATTTTTGCATACAACTGTGGGGGGTCTTGAGGTCCTCATACTGGCCTTTTATATACCCCCACCCTTCCAATTTGCTGCCCTTAAGGAGGGGCTGGCCTTTATGTCTGAGCACCCCACGGTTCCAGCGATTTGGCTGGGGGATTTCAACACGGTAATTGACCCCCTTCTCGATAGGCTTCACCCCCCAGGTACGCCACAAATCAAGCCGGCCCTCACCAGATTTGGTAGATTCCTCTCGGAATTTGCTTTATCCGACACATGGAGACTTAAATACCCCAACACACCTGCATACTCCTGCTTCACACCCGCACAGAACGCAATGTCCCGCATAGACATGATCATACTCACCCCCACTCTCATTCCGGGCCTCCTTGCAGCGGGGTTCGGCGTTAGAGTTCTTTCCGATCACTCACCCTACTGGATCACCCTGAAACTCCAGACCTCCCCGCCGTCCCGCCTGTGGAGACTAAATCCATTTTGGCTCACAGTCCTCACCGACATTGAGACTATACAGCGAGAATGGTCAATCTACTTTCAAACCAACCAGGGGTCGGCCTCGCCCGGAGCGGTCTGGGAGGCCTTTAAGGCCCATGCTCGCCTGATTCTATCCACCCACATCAACAGGCACAAAGCCTCCTCTAATAATATTCTGCTACAGGCCGAGGAACACCTGGGCTCCCTCGAACAGACATTCCTTTCACACCCAACTCCCTCAAACTCTGCCCAACTACGCTTGCAGTCCAGGCTTACTGATAACCTACATTTTGAAAAAGCAAAGCAGGGAATGTTTTTTAGGAAACAAAGGATCTTTGAGCATGGAGAACGAGCGGGAAAACTTTTAGCCTATATGGCCCACCTGGACCATTCACCTCCGGTGGTGGTTCAGCTTCGTTCACAGGACGGCGCCATGCTCACGGACCCTGAACAAGTAGCCCATGAATTCAAAAGATTTTACGCCGATCTTTATACCTCTAAAGCCAACCGCCCGGCGGAGGAACTACATCTTCTCCTAGATAATATAGACTTTCCCTCCCTTTCAGCCACTCAGGTAGAAATTTTAGAGGCACCTATAACTGAGGAGTGCATCAAGGTGGCGATCGCGAGCCTCCCTGCGTCGAAGGCCCCTGGCTCAGACGGCCTACCTCTGGAGTTTTACTCCCAATTCCAAGAGGTCCTCATCCCCAAACTAGAAGCTTTATACTCGCACATATACACATCGGGCACACTCCCACGCACCATGAATGAGGCACTGATCGTCCTCATCCCTAAACCTGGCAAAGACCCCCTCCAGCCCGAGTCCTACCGCCCAATTTCTCTCCTCCAATTAGACGTGAAAATCCTCGCTAAAATCTTAGCCATGAGACTCAACAAAGTCATTCTTAGTCTCATCCACCCTGACCAAACAGGCTTCATGCCTAATAAGAACACTGCATTTAACCTGAGAAAGCTATTCACCAACCTTCAGGCTACACACGATGAGACTGGGTCCAGGGTAGTGGTCAGCCTGGACGCTGCTAAGGCGTTTGATTCTGTGGAGTGGGACTACCTTTGGGAGTGCCTCCATAGGTTTGGTTTTGGCCCCAGGTTTATTAACTGGCTCCGACTCCTTTATCAGGCTCCCACTGCCCGGATCCAGATCAACGGCAAACTGTCCACCCCATTTTCGCTATCAAGGGGAACACGCCAGGGATGCCCAATCTCTCCCATGCTGTATGCCCTAGCTGTCGAGCCATTGGCCATAGCCATCAGAGCACACCCTGATATTAGGGGCCTCCGTCGGGGGCAATTGACTGAGGTACTTAGCTTATACGCTGATGATATGTTACTATACCTATCTGACGCTGGTCCCTCGCTGGCCTCGGCCTTGCAGCTTATCCAGCAGCATGGGACCCACTCAGGGCTACAAATTAATTGGTCTAAATCTCAAATACTCCCTATAGACGTTTCTGTCCCAACCAAAACTCAGGTGCCCCTCCCATTGGTAAGAACCAGCCAGATTAAATACCTAGGCATACAGTGCTCACGATCCCTAGCAGACTATATACACCTAAATATTGAACCAATATTTAAATATCTTAAAAATAAAACGCAAATATGGTCCAGACTTCCCCTCGGGGTGATGGGTCGTAACAGCTTGGTGAAGATGATTCTCCTTCCCAAGCTCTTGTACTTATTCTGGCATGCTCCATTGTACATCCCAGCCCATGTATTCAAGTCCCTCGAGTCTATACTCAACACATTCATATGGGGCACATCCAGACACAAGCTATCATGGCAGACCCTTAAATGCCCCACCCGTTTTGGAGGCACGGCCACCCCCGACCTCACACTCTATTATTTAGCTTCCCAGCTGTCCCACTTTTACTATCTTAACAAGCATGATAGACTCAGATACACTATCCTAGCATGCACACATGCCTCTGACGTAGTGGCCCACCCCTTCCAGATACTCTTCTGCAAACACAGAGGCAACCCCAGCCACACAGGCAGGAACCGACTAATGCAACATCACAGCAAAATCTGGCACCGCTCACTCGCCATTATTGGAGCCCCTCCCATCCACGCTCATACCCCGCTATGGGACAATCCTCAGCTCCCTGAATTACTGAACATCCCTGACTTCAAGATATGGATCATTTATAAAATCATATATCTATATCAGGTCGTAGCGGGGGGGGAGGTCAGACCCTTCCAAGCTCTGAAGGAGGAGTTCGCCCTCCCAAACCATATGTTTTTCAGGTATCTCCAGATACGTCACGCCCTTCAGTCACAATTCAACAACTCTATCCCCGCCCTAGAGGTGGTGACAATTACAGACCTACTTCTGGGAGATGACCCTAAAAAACTGATTTCCACCCTGTACAATGTTCTCCTCCTGCCTGCGGCCACCAGTCACACGCAAAAACTAAAGGTAAAATGGGAGGCAGACATCGGACCCTTAGACGATGACCAGTGGGGGGACATACTCGAGACTTGCACAAAAGTCTCCCCAAAACTATCAGATCGCCTCACACACTTATACATCCTCCACAGATCCTATCTCACCCCCGCACGCATCCTCAAATATAGGCCAGAGGCAACTACAGACTGCCCCCGATGTGGAGACACTCTCAGTACATACTATCACTTAATATGGTCTTGCCCAATTATCCAGAATTACTGGACGCAAATAGTCAAATTTCTCCATGACCAAATGGGCTCCCCTCTGACACTATGCCCTCGTCAATGTATACTTGGTTTGCTCGCGGTTTCGGAGGAGGAGAAATACTTATCAGTATTCATGCAGGAATCCCTCTTCATAGCCAGACTGCAGATTGCCCAACTATGGCTTCGATCCGACCCCCCCACTGTGCAACAGTGGAAGAGAGCAGTGAATCTCACTCTACCCTACAAAAAAGTATTGTACACCCACCGTGGTTGTCCAGCCAAATATCACAAAATATGGGATAGATGGATAAATGAGGCCTCCACGTGTACAGACTAGCGATGCACTGTATCTATATAACTGTTAACTCCATGGCTTTTAAATCTACGTATGCTCAAACTTCTTATTAACACAATTATAAGGTATGCCTGGACATTGTTCTGCAAGGATCTGTCAAGACTATCAATATATGAAAATAACCCATTTCTTGTCAATGTACACCATACTTTGTACTTTCATATTTTCACCATGTACTGTTTATTATGCTCAATAAACTTTATCTTTGATTAAAAAAAAAAAAAGATGTGACAACTAATAACAATATATTGAGGGAATCCCACTAAAAAAACACAAATCAAACTTTGTGAGAAGTGTGTGTGAATATGAGCAGCAAAACGACTTAATTCTTGTCACATTATAAAGAAGAAGAGAGTGCGCTGTATTAAACCATTTTTAACATTGCAGCGTGACGAAAGTGCTGTATCCATTGCGAACGCTAAGTTTACCAGAACGAGCTGTCCCGTGTCGGAATTTCTTCTGAGCATGCGTGGCACTTTGTGCGTCGGAACAGGCCACACACGGTCGGAATTGACGCGATCGGATTTTGTTGTCGGAAAATTTTATCTCCTGCTGTCCAACTTTGTGTGTCGGAAAATCCGATGGAAAATGTCCGATGGCGCCCACACACGGTCGGAATTTCCGACAACACGCTCCGATCGGACATTGTCCATCGGAAAATCCGACCGTGTGTACGGGGCATAATGCCGATAGTTCTGTGTGTTACTGCAAGTTTAACGCCATATAGGTCTGTGCATTACTGCAAAGTTAATGCCGATAGTTCTGTGTGTTACTGCAAGTTTAACGCCATATAGTTCTGTGCATTACTGCCAGTTTAACGTTGTACATTTCATTGCGTTACTGCAAGTTTAACGCCATATAGTTGTGTTCGTTACTGCACGTTTGACGCAGTATATTGCAGTATATTATAGTGTATCCATTGAGTGTGTCTGTGTTGTGAATACTCAAATTAAAGTACAAAGCAAAAAAAGGGGGGAAGGCACAATGCCAAAAGGAAATCTTAACTACTCCAACATACCAATGCCTGTAGTCCCTCCAGGAAATGTAATGGCCGTACCTTGGCCTGAACCTTTCAATGGGGATTATTTAAAACAGACTGTCACACCATCAAAGTTCGGTATCTCGGATTGTGAATAAAAATCAGAGACACCAAAACTTAGTTGTCCTCTGAGTTATGTGTAATCATATAAAACAATTTGTGAAAACCACAAAGACACTCTTCCATGAGGACAAGTCAGTGATGAAGGTATAAATTTTTATTAACAACTATCCAAAAAAATTGAAAATACTACATATTAAATAGATGTCACTAAACAACCCTATTTCCCAATTAACATTAAAAAGACCTAATGTCTGGAGGAGGTATAGGTGGCCACCTATTTCTAAATAAAGCTCATGCAGCACTCATTCTCACATACACACACACTAGGAGATCTTGATCGCTCAAAAAAATCTGTATAGATTGTGGATGTGCACATCAGGTGATCAAAGGGGTTAATCCATGAAGAGGTGGATGTAGATAGTGTTAATAAGCAGTCCCAATCATGGATGGTATAGTGACAGATAATGGCAATCTTTTAGATAATGTGAAGTGCGAGTGTAGTGAGATAATTCCTTATTGCTTCCGTGAAGCTAGTTTATGACATTTGCAGCTTCAATTTCACTATATAACAAAAGTCTGTTCAAGGATAACCAGAAATAAAGATGACACAGCAGATGTTATACAGCATTTAGGCAAGATTAAGAAATTAATCTGACTTTACCATCAGTTGGAGCGGTTCATCAAGCAGCCCATTATATCAGATATCAGAGGATCCAGTATACAGAGGGTGGTATTGAAAAGAGACCTCACCGGTCTATAGGTAGCTGTCACTGGAGCTGAGGTGCGGAGTCCCAAATTAAAGTACACTAAACACCAGTTTCCATTGATTAACTTTTTACACATCTTTATAACATTTTGTTAATAAGCACCCCCCACTCCCCCCATCATATCTGGGAGGACAACAAGGAGAGCCAGATGTTACTATGGCACTGTAAGGGGGCCAGCAGTGTATGTGTCCACAGGCAAAGGTGGACATGGTCAGTCCTCAGGCAGGGCATCATTTTCTCTGTTTAGTGATGTTGCCCGTGCTATCCAGCCACAGCATGCACGGGAGGTAGTGGACTGGCTTACTAGACCATCGTCATCCTCCTCATCCTCCTAATCCTCCGTCACCCAAGCACAGACTAGTGCATAGTCCTCTGCTGCTGCCAGAGTGGCAAAACTTGCCAACTTGTCCACAGCTATTCCTGCCGAAGCCCAAGCATCAGGCATCGGGCAGAGTCAGCTGCGTTATTTTAACACAGCCTCAGCCACTTGCTCCTTGACGATGCACAGTCATTACCTGATTCAGATCTTGGTTCTGAAGTTGAGGAAGGCAGGGACATCAGTCTACAGAGAGGGGAGAACACTGGTACACAAATTGCCAGTCATGTTCCCCCAGCCGCAGTGTATTACCAAGTTGTCTCCAGTGGTAATGAGGATGGAGGAGATGATGATGATGAGGTCACTGACTCGACTTGGATGCCGGATAGAGCAGATTGGGAAAGTGAGGGTGAGGCACAACCCCAATGAGGCAGCCATCATGGAAGAGTAGAGAGCAGCCACCCTATTCCATCACATGGGTTATCTCCCAGCCCACTTCCTACAGCTCAGCTGTCTGGGCCTTTTTAGTACATGTGCAGCTGAACACACTGTTGCTATTTGCAAACTTTGTCTCAAGCGCATCAAGCGTGGCAAAACACCAAACATTTGGGTACCAAATGTTTAACAAGGCATTTAACCTCCCACCACTCACCCCATTGGCAAGGGCAACTGAAAGCCACACAAAAGGGGCACAAATCTGTCCCTCCTTCTTACTCACCTCAGTCTGTCCCTGCTATACCTCATGACCTCTCAGCAGCCTCCACTGACAGAAATGATGGTATAGCGCAGGGTGTCCCAGGTCCTTGCAGCACATCTGCCAGCAGCACACCATGAGCTGTAGACTATAGCTGACAAATTTCTCTGCCCCATCTGCTGCAGTAAAAAAAAAATACAGTCCCTGTCAAACGGGTGTGGAAAAATTGTTCTTTAGGTGTTAATTGTGCCCTTGAATCCTACACCAAAAACATTTTTCCAGGTGAAATCAACACCCACAACACTAGGCAGCCTAGAAGACCTGCAGAGATTCCACATTCCAAAAATACTCAATCAGTGACATCGGCATTAGGGGCTTCATAGCTGCTGGTAATCCAGAACTGATTCATTTTGATAAAAGTCAGATGGCCCAGGGAGTCTGTGGACAGACGTATTTTATGATAATTAACAAAACCTCCAGCAGCACTGAATGCCTGTTCGGAAAACACGCTGGATGCAGGGTAGCCCAGCAGCATACTGTGCAAATTCTGGCCACTGGTCTATTCTCATGACTCAGTAAGCCAGTGGATCGTCGACTGGAAAGCTCTCCATCTCTGTTTCTGCCCCTAGATAATCGTCCACCATGTGATGCAGGCGCTGCCGATGGGATGTGGAAGCTGACAGCCCTGGGCAGTGAGGATTAAATAAATTCAGAAATGCATCACTTAGGCGGCTGCCTGCTCCATCGCGTCTCTCTTGACCAACAGAAGCCTCAAAACTATGTTTTCCACGACACTGTAACCTACCAGAGTTGGGAAAAGTGTTCGATAAACTCCTCTTCAAGGTGAGATTTTATCTCCTGCACTCTTTGTGGGGACGGGATGAGTTCTGAGACTTTCCCCTTATAACGGTGGTCAAGGGGGGTTGCCAACCAATAGGGGATCCCTTTACGCCATGTATTCATGGGTCCTTTCGCAGGCTTTGAAACATGAGGGATCCCATGCATCGCAAATTTGCGGAGGCATGAGAAGCAGACTCCTCGGGGTCACTGAGGTCACATTACATTACACATTACAGTATCTGGAACTGCCTCCTCCCAGCCACGTACTACTCCCAAGGGTTCTGAGGATGGAAAACCATCTCCTACTGTTTGACGTATGTCTTCCTCTGCTTCAATGCCTCCGAAACTGACAGAAACTGCCAGTATCCTCCTCCTCTTCCACCTCCTCTCTCTCCTCTTGTGTTTTCTGTGGCATAGGAACAATGGTGTCTGCATAAAATGGGCCTTGAGATGAATGGAAGTCCTCCTCTTCGTCTAGCTGCTCTTCCTCGAGTGCCTTCTCCATATTGCCACACAGAGTCTGCTCCAGCAGGAACACAACAGGGATTGTGTCACTGAAGCATGCATTGTTATGGCTCACCATCCTTGTGGTCTCCTTAAATGGTGACAATACAGTGCATGCATCCTTTATGAGCAGCCATTGGCATGGGGAAAAAAAGCTGAGCCGGCCTGAGCCTGTCATTGTGCCATACTCACACAGATACTCTTTGATGACCATCTGCTGCATGTGAAGCTCCTGCAGCATTGCCAAAGTCGAGTTACACCTGGTGGGCATGTCACAAATCAGGCGGGCTACGGGCAGGTGGAGTTCCCGCTGAATTTCAGCCAACCAAGCACTGGCTGTTTATGATCACCTAAAATTACTACAGACTCTTCTGGCCTGCTTTAGTAGATCTCCCAACCATGGGTACCTATTTTGGAAACGCTGCACCACCAAATTGAGGACATGTGCCAGGCATGGTACAGGTGTCAACTTTCCCTGTCTAAGGGGGTGGACAGGAGGTTTGTATCACACACCACTATTTCTGCCTCCAGATGGCATGGCGTGAACCACCTCTGGGCCTGTCCCTGCAGAGCTGCAATAATCTCTGCTCCGGTGTGGTTACTGTCCCCTAGACACGCCAGCTAGAGCACTGCATGACACATTTTAGTCTAACTCATTGAATAGAACTTTGCAAGCTTAGGGGGACCATGACCATGTCCCAGGTACACTTTGTGATACATATTCATATCTCTGTATCTCTATTGTTTACAGACTGCGAATATCCATATTATTGATCCGCGTGACATTTGCTTCAAAAGAAATATACACATACCAGGTCTCCAATGTCTAGTTTACCTAGGAGGAATAAGGGATACCAGTGGTTTCACAAATGATCTGACATAGCGTTGTCTGGACTTGAAACGTTACAAATTATCTGAGGAAACTAAATATGTACATATTATGGCTGTGCTATTATTAAATTGGAAGTTATGAAACATGTTGAAATTTCAGAACTATCCTCAACTGTTTAAGCTTTATGTGCAATAAGGTATTTATGACCGGTATCTGTTGGTTTTCTGAATTGAGAGGGTGACAGTTTTACGACAGGCATGGACATCCTGCCAGGCCGACATTAGCTGTTTTTACAGACCTAGCCTGGCTCTGCTTTCTCTATGTTGAGATGACAGCTCTTTTGAAGTATAAGCCTATGAATTCCTGTAAATAAGTGGAGGGATGGGGTTCAGATTTATACTGCAATGTCTAAGGCTCTGTTTCCACTACTGTGAGTTGTTGTGTGCCTTGATACATGTGAAGTCGCATGACAAGTCAAAACCCATGTATTTCAATGGTCCCCGTTCTTATTGGTGCGACTCAAGTTGTCTTCGGTGTGACTTGTTCTCCATAGAAAGGAATTAAGTCACAATGCAGTCGCATGTACATGTCTGATATCGCGACTTTGCTGCGACTTTCACAGAAGTCTACGGAAGCACATGATCTCTGCTCCTCCCAAATACATCATTTCCTATATTGATGTACGTGAGTGTGGAAGACAGCATGAAGCATGCCTAGGGCTAGAAAGAACAAGCGACAAGTTCATGACAATGTAGAAATTATTCGGCTTGTCAGGCAATGTCCGGCAATATATGACCCCAGAGATCCATGTTACAAAGATCATGTAAAGAAGGAGAGAGCATGGTTGGAAGTGGCTCGCATATATTATGATACCTGGGACTCTTTATCAGCTACAGAACGGTCTTCAAAAAGTAAGTGGTTGATATACTGTATGCTGCTTAGCACTTTGCACCTTGCACCTATTTAAATATTCAGCAACCAATGGGTATGTGTTAACAATGTGCACTGTGTTTTCTTGGTGGGGACCGCTTTTCCTGCCGGGAGATCACAATGGTTTGGCAGGAGGGCATCCCCTGTCAACACTATCTGTGTTGATGGTGGAATTTAGCTAGTTTCTTTCCTGCAACCTGTGGCTGCAGGAAAGTAAATCTGTGTGTATGGGTCAGCAAAAAATATTTGCCCTTGGTCCAAATAATATTAACCACTTCAATACCAGGCACTTAGACACCTTCCCGCCCAGGCCAATTTTCAGCTTTCAGCGCTGTCGCAATTTGAATGACAATTGCGCGGTCATGCTACAATGTACCCAAACAAATTTTTTATCATTTTGTTCCCACAAATAGAGCTTTCTTTTGGTGGTATTTGATCACCTCTGCGTTTTTTATTTTTTGCGCAACAATAAAAAAAAGACCGAAAATTTTGAAAAGAAACAAGTTTTTCTTTGTTTCTGTTAAAATCTTTTGTAAATAAGTAAGTTTTCTTCTTCAATGATGGGCACTGATATGGCTGCACTGATATGGCACTGATACGGCGGCACTGATGGGCACCGATGAGGTGGCACCAATGAGGTGGCACTGATGAGGTGGCACTGATGGGCGCTGATGATGGGCATTAATAGGCGGCACTGATGGGTACTGATAGGTGGCACTGATGGGCATTGATAGGTGGCACTGGTATGCAGCACTGATGGGCACTCATAGATGGCACCGATGGGCACTCATAGGCAGCACTGATGGGCACTCATAGGTGGCATTGATTGGTACATATGGGTGGCACTGATGGGTACTTATGGGTGACACTGATGGGTGGCACTGATGGGCACTGATAGGTGGGCACTGAAGGGCACAGATGGGCACTGATAGGTGGCACCGATGGGCAATGACAGGTGGCACTGAACACACTGATTGGTGGCACTGATAAAACTTATTGGTGGCATTGCTGGGCAGATATGAAACATAATGGTGCCAATCAGTGCCCATTTGAGGGCACTGATTGGCACAGATTGGGCACATTGGGCACATGTGGATGGCCATGGGGTACATACCTGGCCATCCACATGTTGCCCCTTCCCTGGTGGTCCTAGTGGCGATCCCTGGTGGTCCAGTGTGGTGATCTGAAGGGGGGGCTGCGCTGATAAACAATCAGCGCAGACCCTCCCTGTCAGGAGAGCCGCCGATCGGCTCTCCTCTACTCGCGTCTATCAGACGCGAGTGAGGAAAAGCCGATCGACGGCTCTTCCTATTGACAGCGTGATCAGCCGTGATTGGACACGGCTGATCACATGGTAAAGAGCCTCCGCCGGAGGCTGACACACCGCTCCACCGATCACCGTGATGCGTGCCCCCGCGGGTGCGCGGCGGCATGTTATCCTGCTGGACGTCATATGATGCCCAGTCAGGATAACTGAACCACCGCCCGGCCATCATCTGCTATGGGCCGGGCGGGAAGTGGTTAAAGATGGCCCTGTCGACATCCTTCAGCAAATGACAAATTATGCAGGTGTCATGGATAATATATCTAGCGGTTGTTTTCCCACCATCAACATCAGTCTAGCCAAGCCTAGCAAATGATCGACCCATGGGCAGTTAATAATGATTTTTTGAACTTGGTATTGTCTTTATATTTTGCAGTGCACTCATTACAAACTCGATGGAGAAGTCTCAAAGACTGTTACAACCGGTACCTATGAAAATTAAAAGAAGAAAGGAGTGGTTCCGGCTCAAAAAGATTAGCCCCATATGTCCATGCCGGGGGTCTTGATTTTTTAAAACCGGTGTTGGAAATGCGAGAGTAAGTTATAAGCAGGCATATTTTATGAATTTAACATATCAAATTGTAATGCTTACTTTAAAAATATGTAATTTGAGGGGGGTGACCGGAAGCCGACCTTAATGGACGCTTGAACTCCCAGCTCCGTCAGCCCGCAGCATTTAAGGCACACCAGGGGACGATCCACAACACCCATATGGGCAAATCAAGGACCACCCAATCCTCCAAACAATGGGGCATATCACAACCCCCTCCAGGAGCATCCACGGACCTCCGCACCTTCTTTATCCAGACGGACATGTCTCAGAGCGGGGGAGACAAGATGGCGCTGGACACTCAGGCGCGTGGACGACGGAGCTCCCCACAGACCATGTCGCCTCTCCTCACCCAGCAGCAACATCCCCCGGACTCTCCGCTGGCGGTGTCAGGCCCAGGGAACTCGACAACACATGAGGGAGTGGTGAGTCCGTCAATCCACCCCAATCCCCAGTCTATGCAGACACGAGGGCAGCAGCCGTCCATGCTGCCAGCCACCTCACAGCACTATACACAGTGCTCAGCTGCATTTCCGTGGCTGCTGAGAACGGCCTTGGATCCCTACATGCAGGGACCAGCCCCACTGTCCCCAACATCCTCGGTCCTCTCCCAGCACTACCCACCTTTGCCTGCCCCAGCTCATCCCCCCATGGAGGGGCACCATGAACTGGAGATTGACAATGAGGGTTCATGGGCCATGGCAGTATCGTCCCCCCGCCTCAGGCACATAAACTATCCAGATCTAGATACCCCAGTGTCTCTAGGCAGCAACCTGCCTTTAATCCCTCGTATGCACAAAAAGCCAGCACCCCTCCTTGTACAGTAACAGACATTCACCATACGAGGCCCCCCCAGCTGACACAGGCCCTGACATGGTCTGAACCGTGGGAACCCCCGTTGACAAGAACACACATGCCATCTGAGGCAGGATCACTCAGTCCACGCTCCCCGCCTCCAGCTCCATCCTCACCAGCAATTCGGACCGATGCAGGCCCCACACATGCCACCTCAATGGCAAACATATCTTCAGGCCATGCCTACTAAGTAGGACTTCAGACAACTAATAGAAGATGTGAAATTCACTTGCCGCACAGAAATTCAAGTTCTGCAGACAGGTCTTAAACACTTGACGGACAGAGTGGAAATGGCGGAAGAAGAAATCCAGGAAACAAAATTGGCAATCCACAGATCACAACTTCAGGGAGCGGAACATAGGTCACTCAGGGACATGCAGAGGCATATAGATGATTTGGAAAACAGGGGGCGCCGCAACAACATTCGTGTGAGAGGTATCCCAGAATCAGAGGGTAGCGAGGACCTGCAAACCACTTTACAATCCATCTTCAATAACCTTCTCGGCGAACCCCCCATGAAACATATAGAAATGGACAGAGCACATCGAGCCTTGCGACCTAAAGGAGCAGCATCCAAACCGAGAGATGTTATTTGTAGAATCACCTCCTATCCCCTCAAGGAGGGAATCATGAAACAAGCACACCTCGCACGCAAAGTTATCTTTGACGGGGTCCAGATACAATTATACCCTGACCTCTCTTGGATCACCCTGCAAAAACGCAGACTCCTCCAACCTTTACTGCAAACACTACAGACCAAGACAATCCCCTATCGGTGGGGCTTCCCTTTCACCCTCACTGCAAAACATCAAGGCACATCTGCTGTACTGAGATACCCGGAGGATCTCCGCAGATTCTGCAATATCCTGGACATTCAACCCCCATAGCTCCCAGAATGGGACCTGGTGGCCACTCCCCCAACACCGCCCACGGTCTGGCAGAAAGTGTCCACTTCTAACCGGCCCCGAAACCCAAAAGCACCTCGCAAACCTGCCAAGCACAAGAACTGATAAGCATCACTGCTCCTCGAAGGCTTACACCTTTGAATGGACCACGACTACTTCGGAGCAATGGTTCTTCCAGCTCGGGACTTAATTGCCCAGTATATTTCTAGTTTACAGTCCCCTAAATTGCCCCTACGCCAAAGAATAGCTAGCTAACAAGGGATTATTTAGATCAAGCTTCGAGAAAGTAGACACTCATCCGATCACCTTTAAAACCCTCCTGATTCATAGTTTAGCGAATCATACAGTTTGTTTTTAATATTTTACTGGTTGCGGGCTCCCTGGTGCCTTCTCCCGGCTGGTCCTTTTGGGTTGGCGGTGGGGAGGCATCTGGGAATCCGTGGTTATCGTGGCCTGTTGGCCAGTCAAGTATTGATGATAATGTATGCGTTCTGTTACCACTTGGTTTTAATTACTCACCTCTCTCTTCCCCAATTCTTCTTCTTCTCTCTCCCTCTTAGTCAACTTCAGGTATACACAAAGGTGTATGTGAAGTGTCCTGGTCTCCTCCTGGAGAGGGCCGGCTCCTGGTCCTCGACCTCAGACCCTGGTGCGTCCTCAGTAGGTAAGCAAATACACGTCCTTGCACACGTAGATATATGGCAAAGATACTATTCTTATACGTCCATGGTCTAAATTCTAACAAAAAAAGGCATCTGGCACTGAGGGAGTTCAGACAACCGGGGGCTGATATTGTATTAGTACAAGAGACACATTTCAATAAAGAGGGCTCATTCGCGTTCGCCTCCAGGTATTTCCCCCAAATATATCTATCATCCAGTACTCAAAAAAAAAGTGGGAGTGGCTATACTTATTAAAAAAGGAGCCCCCTTCACCTGCGTAAACCACTATGCTGATCCTAAAGGCCACTTCATTATCCTACAGGGACAATGGCATACACAACCAGTCACGTTATGCGCCCTATACACACCAAATACTAAGCAATACAACTTTCTCTCCAAAGTATACTCTCGCATCTTTAAATCAAACCCAGGGGTTTTGGTGGTGAGGGGGATTTCAACCTTGTCCAATTAGCAACTGCGGATCGTCAGGTGGTGGGCCCCCGGGTGTCACCACCGGGAGTCCTTAGGGACTCTAGACTGTTTCGACAAATCTCTAGACGATATGTGCTCTTTGACGTGTGGAGGGCCCTTCACGCAGGCGATCGGCAGTTTACATTTTACTTCGCCCCCAACCGCACACGCTCCAGAATAGACTACTTCTTTGTTAATAACCACACACTCAAACTAATACAAGCAGCTCAAATACTCCCTATCTCATGGTCAGATCATGCCCCCATTCTACTTAAGCCTAACTTAGACATCCCTAACCGTAGATCCTATAACTGGAGACTTAACACGTTCCTCCCCCAACATCTTCCTTCTCAACTACATTCCACCCTTAAACATTACTTCATAGAAAACGCCTCTCCAGATATTTCACCATCTACACTCTGGGAGGCCCATAAGGCGGTCCTGCGTGGTAAGTGTATGTCATTGTCCTCCGCAATGAAGAAAGATAAACTAGCAGCGAAATCAAAAGCGGAACAGGATCTCAGGGTGCTGGAACGTAAGCTCCAAGACATCCCCACAATACCCCTTCTCCGGAAAATAATCAATCTCCATTCCACCCTTAAAGACCTCGCTCTAGGCCAAGTAGAAAAAGCATTGACCAGACTGAAACAAATGTTTTACGATAAAGGAAACAAGGCGCATTCCCTTCTAGCTAACAAATTGCGAGACAAATCCCACATGCAAACGCCACATCAAATCAAAAATAAATTGGGACAAATGGTATCCCACCCTACGGAGATTGCCCATGTTTTTGCAGACTTTTACAAAAATGTATATAATAACCCAGACATACCCAGTAACCCCCCCTCACAGGACCTATCCCACAAAATGCGAGAGTACTTAGAACGCAGCGGAATCCCCCATTTAACTACAACTGATTTGCTATCATTAAACACACAGATCACAGATGAGGAAATAGAAATGACTGTTAAAAGCTTACCTTCACGTAAAGCCCCAGGACCGGACGGATTTCCATATGAATACTACAAGACGTTTCTTCCCACATTACTCCTGAATATGCGCAGGATATTTCAAGCCTTCCTCCAAGACATCCCCATACCCCCAGACATGCAACGTTCCTTTATCACGCTTATTCCTAAACCGGACAAAGACCCCTCCCTATGCGCTAGTTACAGACCCATCGCATTACTGAACTCTGACCTTAAAATCTTTACCAAACTCCTTTCCAACCGTCTTAATCAGATTCTCCCCTCCCTGGTCCATAAGGACCAAGAGGGATTTGTTCCGCTGCGACAAGCAGGTGACAATACTAGAAAAGTTATAGATTTGGTAGAGGTGGCAAACAGGAAAAAACAGGCGTCTCTGCTATTAAGCTTGGACGCAGAAAAGCATTTGATCATTTGGGATGGCCTTTTCTGTTCGCCACCTTACAATTTATGGGATTTCGGGGCCCTTTTTTACAAGCTGTCAAACACTTATACACTAACCCCTAATCCCTAGTCAGGACTCCCTTTGCACTCTCCCCAGCATTCTCAGTGGCGAACGGGACTAGACAGGGGTGCCCGCTCTCGCCCCTGCTATTTGCACTCTGTGTAGAACCCCTGGCAGCATCCATCAGGAACAATCCAGATATTAGGGGGATCTCGGTCAGAGGTAGAGAGTTTAAAATCTCCCTCTTCGCGGATGATAATATACTCACACTGACTCAACCCCACGTTACCCTCCTGATCTTACATACAGAACTAAACCGCTTTGGAGTTCTTTCAGGATATAAAATAAACCCGTCAAAGTCAGAGGCACTTCCAATTAATATCCTGGCCACGGAGGTCATACTCTTAAAATCCAATTTCCCATTCACATGGAAAGCGACATCCCTGAAGTACCTGGGGACGTACATCACCTCCAAATTCAACACCCTATACCAAGAAAACTCCCGCCCCACTATTCCGCTCAATTAGATCCTCATTGCTCCAATGGAAAAAGCACCATATTTCTTTACTAGGACGAATCGCTTCGCTCAAAATGACTATCCTCCCGAAGCTCCTCTATCTTTTCCAAACATTACCCTTACCAATTCCACTCAACCAACTGAAAAAACTCCAGTCTGATCTACTTCACTATGTTTGGAATTACAAAAGACACAGGGTACCGGGATCAGTGTTGATGGCGTCCCGCAATGAAGGGGGATTAGCATTCCCTAACATTATTAAATACTACTACGCAACCCAACTGCGAGCAGTAGCATCGTGGTACACCCACAAGTACTACAATAAATGGACAGAAATTGAGAAGCTATGGCTAGCTCCCACACATCCAAATAATTTACTGTGGAGCGCGAATGCGGATGTGGCCCCTGAGTGTATGCTAGGTCCCATGTCCCACTTGCAGAGGATATGGTGTAAACTGGCTCCTGCTCATGGGCTGTCATCAGAAAAATCGCTCCTGACCTCTTTCATCTGTAACCCCAAAGTGCCGGATAGCCTAACTTATCAAATGTCACACCCCTGGACTTCTCGGAATTTATTCCACTTTGGAAGCCTGGTGGACCCTAGGACACGGAAACTTTTGCCATTTACTGATCTACAAAACAAATATGAACTCCCCAGACAGGTGTTCTATGGGTATTTACAAATCCGACATTATGCACTTACTATAACACCTAACCTGCAATTTTCACCCCCTTCCCCATTTGAAACTATGATTTTGGCAGGTAATACCCAGAGGGGGCTCATATCGGGCATATATAAGATCCTAAACACATTCTCCCGAGATGGGCAAGGCAGACATTCTTATATGACCAAATGGGAAAAGATCCTCGTGGAGGAAATCCCTATGACACAATGGCAGACCATATGGTCCCAAACGGCAAAGACCTCAATATACTCATTATATAAGGAAAACTCTTATAATATTCTCCTATTGTGGTACATGACTCCAGAGGTGCTCCATACCATTTTCCCCAATAGTTCAGATAGGTGCTGGCGATGCCAGGGAGCAAAGGGCACCTTTCTACATATATATTGGAGCTGCCCGTTACTAGCCCCTTACTGGTCCACGGTTCAGAAATTACTGGATCGCCTTCTGGACACACAGGTCCAGGCGTCCCCAAAATTCTTTTTGTTAGGCCTATCGCCACTTAAACTTTCTACCCCATATAAGAAATTAGTGCGTCATATTTTAACGGCAGCAAGATGCCTCATAGCATTACACTGGAAACGCTCTACCCCACCAACTGCTGAGGATCTTTATGCTAGAATTAAGGATATGGAGGTGATGGAAAAAATGACGACCAGAATACAAGACAGATTGGAGGCACATAACAGGGTCTGGGAGCTATGGCACCTCCGGGAGGACCCACCTTGATCAGGTAACACCACCACGTCTACGACTTCTACACCCCCCCTTTTTTTTTCTTCCTTCTCTACCCCCCTCTCTTCCTCCTACCCCCCTCTAGTCTCCCTCACTGCATAGTCCTGCTGTGACTTCTATAGTTACAGATTATAAAATTACAGTCTTGCAATAGCATAGCATGTATGCCAATAACATGTATGCCAATTGAATCACTAAAAGACAGACATTGGATCACCAAAGGCATCTAGCAATGTTCTAGCTTTAGTGTATAGATGTTTAGCATCAGCAACTCATATGATAACTCACGTTTATGTAATGCCATTGCATTTATTATTCTCTTTTAAACAATGTATTGCACATACGATTGAAAAATAAAAACGTTATTTGGAAAAAATATGTGATTTGTATTTCAGAACCCAAGCAAGCTGGGAAGACAGCACACAGGGTTTGGCACCGGAAGATGAGTCAGAGGAAGCTGCTGCGGAGGAGGAGCAAGAACAATTCCAAGACAATGTTGACAAGGAACTGTTCGTAAATGAATCAAGGTCAACAACAAACTCAATGAATGAGGAGGATGCAGAACCAGGGCCTAGCAATGTCTCTAGGCCTTTGTGAAGATCTTCAAGGGGAAGTGCCAGGGCTGGGAAACCCATGGATAAAATCTTAGATGTAGTCTGTCAGATGTCCACTAAAATGGCTGGAAAACCAGTGTGAATACACAGCATTTCTCACTATAATTTTAGGCATACTGTATGTAAACAGGTATCCCCAGAGAAAAAATATGCACTCAGGATGGCTTTGATGTCAATTGCTCAATCCTTTGTGGGTGAGGAGCAAACAACATCCTCAGCATATATGCAACCCCCCTCCCCAATATCCCCCTTATCAACAATACCCTCACTTTCAAAGTATACAGTATGCTCCACCAATAAACTGGCCATACTGTGATCAGTATGGTAATATGCTGAATCCCTCAAGGCCATGCATGTTGCATCCAATTCCTGATCCCACTACCTCTACCCTTGGCCCCCCCGACCACTCACCAACTTAGGCAGCCTACACCCAGTCAGGTTCTGCCTTTTTTTGAAAGGAAATACTACCCGGGACCATCAGTGGATTTCCCTGATGGACTTGTAACCTTGAGATTGCTGATATTTTTCCACAATGTTGGCTCTCAAGTCCTCAGACAGTTATCTTCTCCTCTTTGTGTTGTCCATGCTTAGTGTGGCACACACAGACACACAATGCAAAGACTAAGTGAACTTCTTTCCTTTTTATCTGCTTTCAGGTGTGATTTTTTCTTTCAAATGTTTTTTATTGAAATTTTTTATATGAGTACAATAAAGATAGAGTAGTAATAATACGCATGAACTCTACATACAAAACCATGTAAAGTCGATGACAGTATTTAGTGAGCCATCATTTAAACATATAACATATGAACATTTAACATAACATGGGATCAAATTGTGAGTGGGATAGCCAACTTCAGGATACAGAAACATAACATACTGCTCTAAGGCTGGATTCTGTAATGTGAGTATAATGGTGAAAATATAAATATGTGGAAAACTAACTACAGAATCTGAACAAAGGGAGGGAATAAAGAAAAAAAAAAATACCACCAATGCTTCACTCAAGTATAATAGGGTGTACACACGGTCGGACTTTGTTCGGACATTCCGACAACAAAATCCTAGGATTTTTTCCGACGGATGTTGGCTCAAACTTGTTTTGTCTACACACGGTCGCACAAAGTTGTCGGAAAATCCGATCGTTTTAAACGCGGTGACGTAAAACATGTACGTCGGGACTATAAACGGGGCAGTGGCCAATAGCTTTCATCTCTTTATTTATTCTGAGCATGCGTGGCACTTTGTCCGTCGGATTTGTGTACACACGATCGGAATTTCCGACAACGGATTTTGTTGTCGGAAAATTTTATCTCCTGCTCTCCAACTTTGTGTGTCGGAAAATCCGATGGAAAATGTCCGATGGAGCCCACACACGGTCGGAATTTCCGACAACACGCTCCGATCGGACATTTTCCATCAGAAAATCCGACCGTGTGTACGGGGCATTACAGTATTCAGTATATGAGTTGTGATACCAATATTTAGCTGCAACTACTATAGTATTAAGGTGTTAGGTCTTTAGCTGCTTCTGGGTGAAGGAACCAAGCTTGCCATTTTATTTTAAATTGGGGTGCTTTAAGTTTTTTGTATGCCAGTAATTTTTCGTATTGACATTTTATATTGATCCTTGTGCATATTTCTCTTCTAGTTGGTAGGTCAGAAGTTTTCTATTTACTCGCTAAAGCCGTCCTGGCCGCGAATAATACATGAGCGATCACTGTTTTAACTGTGAAAGGGTAGGAATCTAGGCCTATGTTGAATAGTGGTAGTTCCGCTGTGAGTGATTTGTACTGGCCTGTGATTTCGCTACTGATTCTAGCTATAATTTCCCAGAAGGACACTATGTGAGGGCAGTTCCATAGAACATGGAATATGTTCCCTATATAAATAAAACAAAAGGAAAGACAATATTGGCTTTCTTATCTCCTTCCCACTCAGCGCAATGTGTTCCAAAAATATTCAACAAATGATATCAGGTGAGATTAGTCACAGTGTAAATAAAATGAGATTTAACTGCCACTTACAAAAAAATATAAATATAAATAGGTTAAAATCAGTCTGTCACATAAAAACTCAAATGTAAAAAGACACACTCTATCCCAGCTGCGCTTCTGTCAAAATTGTAAGAAATTGACACATCTGCATTAGAATGAATACAATGCAAACATAGTAGCTAAGCAGTGAAACACAGATCTAGGGGGGCGTGGCCTAACCTGACATGAAGATGGCTGCTTAACTTGGAAGCTCCTGCTACCTCACGACCTAATATCTGACTAACGGAGGTATAACACCCCAAAAGTTGCTGGTTTTATGGGGACAGCATCTCGGAATTCATCCACCTCCCGTTCCCGATCTCCCCGGGAACAACCGGGATCCCAGGGACATAATATACCTGAAATGTTCCGCTCAGGACAGGGTAATATGGTGTCTTCCCACCAGAGGCTATCACAACCGCAGGCTCCTTCACTCATGGGAACTCCCTCAGCCTCCCCTCAGGAGATCTCCTCGGACAGACAGGACACAAGAGATGCGCCATTGCCTCACTTAAACATCAATGACCTGAAGACAATCGCAGCGGACATAAAAGATACCCTGTCAGCGGCCATATCAGAGCTCCGACTGGATATACACGCACTCACTGACAGAGTGCAAGTGGTGGAAAAGATGACAGAACGCCATGACACACAACTACGAAAAACCACTCGGCATGTAGACACACACACCCTCCAGCTGAGAGATATGCAGAGGCACCTGGAAGACCTCGATAATAGAGGCAGAAGACACAATCTACGGGTCAGAGGACTGCCAGAAACCATAGAAGGGGAGCAAATATTACCCTCAATCACTGATCTCTTCAATAAGCTCCTGAACAGGCCACCTCAGACCCATATTGAAATGGAGAGATTTCACAGAGCATTGAGACCCAAAGGGAGAGATACAGATCCCCCACGGGATATAGTATGCTGCATAGTGGATTTTAAGCTAAAGGAGGAAATACTAAGGCGGGCCAGAATGAATCCATGGATCATACATGAAGGAAAACAGATTCAAATATAACAGGATCTCTCAGGGATAACCCTGCAGCACCGACGGGACCTGCAACCCTTACTAGACACCTTGCACACTCAGGGAATATCCTACAAGTGGAAGTTCCCATCCTGCCTCTCAGCCACATCTCGACACCTCCACCACCTTCCAACATGGTCAGTCGGTAGCGGATATCTCTAGGATCTGTGACCCCACTCGTGTCCGGCTTGAGACAACCCCCACACAGCAGCGGACCGGAGTGTAACCACACAGGTTGTGGGACACGTTCTGACTCCGCTCTGTACATAACCAATACCCCCCAAACGAGGTTGGGAGATAGATTATCCATCGCCTCATCGGTACATCGAATATACTTTTTAAAAATAACCTAAATCCTGTGACTTTCCTTTACCCCTAAACTTAACTGCCCTTTATCCCACATCCACACACCTTCTTGGCGGAGGTCATGAGTACACACAACTCACATCAGGATCGGGCTCCATTAACCGCACACCTCAAACTCTGCTCTATCAACATACGAGGTCTCAACATACCCGAAAAAAGATCACAATTACTTTCCTCTCTACAGAAATCAAAAATCCATATTGCACTCATTCAGGAAACCCACTTCAGAACAGATAGCATTCCCAAACTCTACACTAAACATTATCCGATGGTATACCACGCAACCAACAAAGATGCAAGTCTGGGAGGCTATTGGCTAAGGCTGTACAAGTTAAGAAGGCGTTGAATACTATCCACACAATAAAAGACACGGCAGGAAACACCTTTGAGACCTCAGATAAGATAGCAGACCAATTTGTGAGGTACTTCTCCAAATTGTACAATCTAACTTCCCCACTAACAGCTTCAGACACAAATGACAGACGATCTGGGATACAAGACTTTCTAAAATAATATGCTCCTTCACCCTTAAATGATGCAGAATCTGCAGGTTTAGACTCCCCACTATCTGTAGAAGAAATCCTACAGGCTTTGAAACAATTAAAAACCGGCAAAAGTACAGGTCCTGACCGATTAACAGTAAGCTACTATAAAACCGTCCAGACATACTCATTCCATATTTAGTTAAGGCCATTTACAATCTAAACCCCACAAATAGTGCGAACAAAGACATCTTAGAAGCACATATCGCTGTTATACCAAAACCTGATAAGGTTGCTACCCTAGTATCAAACTATCGCCCCATATCGCTTCTAAATGTTGACGTAAACTTTACGCCAAGGCACTAGCCAATCGTCTACTTCCCCTAATTCCCAGATTAGTGTCCCTGGACCAAGTCAGTTTTGTCCCCGGGAGGGAAGCAAGGGACAATACCACAAAGGCTATAAATATCCATCATTGGCTCTCCTCTACCTCGACCCAGGGCTTTTTCTTGTCCCTGGACGCGGAGAAGGCATTCGACAGGGTAGCCTGGGATTACATGGAGGAAACACTTTGTACGGTAGGTATACCGCCACGCCTCTTACAGATGATTCTTGCTCTGAATTCCTCCCCAACAGCAAAAATCTGAGTGAATGGTTGCCTGTCGGATGCCTTCTCCGTGTCTAAAGGAACGAGACAGGGTTGTCCCCTCTCCCCCTTACTATTCATTCTCACCATGGAACTTATGCTACGTAAACTCAGAGAGAACCCTGATATAAAAGGCCTAGAGATCAATCACAGAAACTATAATGTAGCTGCTTACGCAGATGACATCTTACTATTTCTAACGGACCCTATAACCACCATCCCCAACCTGCTTAAGGAATTCTCTCTATTTAAATTACTCTCCAACCTACAAATACATTTTTTCAAATCAAAGGCCCTGAATATAACCCTGCCAAATACACTGGTTACACATTGTAAGAACAACTTCCCATTCCACTGGGAATCCCAAGCCATCACATATCTGGGCATTAAAATTCCTACCAACCTGACTCATCTATACGCTCATAATTTTCAACCCACCTTAATGGCCATCCAAGGAGATCTGCATAAATGGCACACAGGCCCTTTTTCATGGATTGGCAGGATAGCTATCTTAAAAATGAACGTACTACCTAGACTATTATACCTGTTTCAGGCTATCCCAATCAAACTCCCCAAATCCTTCTTTGTTACCTACAAACGAATGTGTAGGGCTTTTATTTGGTCCTCCAAAACACCCAGATTGAATTGGGAGAGGCTGACACTCCCTAAATCGCAGGAAGGCCTAAGTCTTCCTGATATCCAGAAATACCATTGGGCATGCCACTTGACTAGAATAGTCGACTGGCACTTACATGGGAGCAACAAGGACTGGATTCAGCTAGAGAATGCTTTCTCCCAAATACCAGTGGCACACCTACCCTGGCTTAATCCCTTGAGCATCCCTAAAGAACTTAACACTCATCCCTTAATCAATGCTACAACACTGCAATTCAAGAATGCAAGTACAAAATTAAACTTTAAACCCATTCGCGGTCCCATGACTCCTCTAGAAAACAACCCAGATTTCCAACCGGGCATCTCCTCACTCCCTTCATTGACTGACCCACTCAGACGACATATTAGGGTTAATCAATTGTTTCACAACGACAGATTGCTTTCACATCAAGCTATGACTTCTCAGTTACCAAATTATCAAATACCATTTTACAAGTACCTGCAAATTCGGCAGTTTCTTCAACACTCTAATCTAAATCCTCAATGGTCCCGAGATCTCTCACCTTTCGAATCCATATGTAACAGCAAAGAACCGCAAAAACACTTAATATCGACTGTGTATGCACTCCTTTTCTCCTCACATAAAATAAAAGACGACAAGCTGGTCAAACAGTGGGAAACAGACCTAAAACTGGACTTAAGCACGGAGGAGTGGGATCGCATATAAAACTATATACATAAAGGCACGATTAATGTATCAACACAAGAAAGCAGATTCAAATTATTTACAAAATGGTACAGAACACCAGACAAAATCCACAAGTTCCACCCTAGTGTCTCCCCTTTGTGTTGGAGATGCAATGCATCTCATGGGACTCTACTTCACATCTGGTGGGAATGCACCCTCATACAACCATTCTGGATAGAAATACATCACCTAATCAGCCAGATCACAACTTTCACACCTGACTTTACTCCAGCTCAAATTTTACTACACCACACAACAATTCCTAGATCGACATACAAAAAATCCTTAGTCCTTCATCTAATAAACGCCGCTAACCAATGCATCCCAGTACATTGGAGAAGCATTTCCCCCCCAACAATCTCAGAATGGATACGAAGAGTTGACAAGACAGCTGAAATGGAAAACCTCATACACCAATCCCGAGACAAGCCAACAAAATACTGGGAGATCTGGGCATGTTGGTTGCACTATAAAGAAAAGCTAACAGATAGTGCTTCCAAAGGAATCTCTTCTCCCTTGTTACAAAGCACCACGTAGATCCTATTTCTAAATAAATCTCAGTCCTCCGCCTTCCTCATACCTATCCCCACCCTACCCTCAATTTCATATTGCTCAATTACTTTACACTGAACATATCACGAAATGCACTATATACAATTTCTAATAATAAGACTTTTAAAGCTTCACAGGTAGAAATACATTGATAAAGGGTCTTCAGGGACAACATTTGATACCCATACATAGATTTCTAATACCTAAGCCCACGCTTACTCACCATCAGGCTCTTTCCCCCTAGACGAAGCTCCGATTTTACCAACTCCTTCACTACACATGTAGGTGTTCCCCCCTGACCACAGTCAGAACCCCTTTGGGGTGGTCAGAGAGGAGAACTAATATGGTCGGATAATATTCATATTTTTTACAGAGCCCATTTTTTTATGACCCAGATATCACAGCCCGCTTTAAAACACGTTGTCTTTTCTATGATCTATACCGCACATGTCTACATTATTCTAAGACAGTTACGGATATGATGATTTTCAAGAGTTCATTCTTCATACGAAACTCTAGGAATTTATATTATCATTAGGTGCAACGTCGGATAGACTGTTAAAATTTGCATGTAATAGTGAATTATTGTAAAGTCATTGTATTTTAGGACTTCACTGTATTCCCTGTAAAATTGTAAACTTTCAATAAAAGTTCTTTAACGAAAAAAAAATATGTTTCACCTTCCCCCCCCAAAAAAAAAAAAGGACGCCATGTAAAAATGAAATCCAACAAGATTTGCCCAACCAATGCCATATAATACATAGATGCATTCTTTTTACCTTATCGCAAATTCCTTCAGGCCCCACATCCAGTCACTCTACAAATCTTGCTCCCTTCACTTCAATAACATTTCCAAATTTCTTGTCTTCAGTCTATCACAAATATTACTGCAAGACTCATCCACCGTAAATTTTGTGTCTGCCACTCCTCTCAGCCAATACTAACGTTCAGTAACCAAACATATAAAATTCAAAATATTAACAACAATCTACAGAGCCATCCACAACTCTGCCCCCAGCTATAGTACATCACCAACCTCATCTCAAATTGTCAAACCATCCCCTTTGCTCTTCCCAGGATTACCACCTCTCTAGCTCCCTCCTCGCAACCTCCCACACTTGCCTCTATAGCCTCTCCTGTTTTCTGGAACTCCCTACCCCAATCTGCACCTGCATCATACCATATTTCTACTTTCTCCAGCAGCTTATACTTTTTTTAAACACTTACCCCTCCCTTTTATGTTGTAAGCTTTCACAAGTGGACTTCCGTAACCTTCAAATATTGAACTGTATTGTAACTGTACTGTACTTTGTAAAGTGCTGCACAAACTGTTGGCAATATATACTGTAAATCCTGTATAATAATAATAATAATCCCATTAAGTTTATCCCATTATTTTTGTAAGCCATTGTTGTTTGTTTGCCATTTAAGCTCATTAGAGTACTGCTGTCACTGTTACATATTTTAGAAAAAGTACTGGTTTCTGTTGTGTTATATCCTTTTGTGTACTAATCATATTGTACAGTATATGGTAGATGTGAACTATATTTTATTGTTCTTTTGATCAGTTGCTGGCTCGGTCATGGTATTGTTTGGAGCTTTCTAGGTCCAGTCTGTGCATTTATCACAGTAAGTACAGCAAATTATTCATACATTTTCATAGTTGTTAAATTACTGTGGATCTGATTTATCCATGTCCATTGAATGAATGAGCTTTCAATCAATACATCCATTTTTATTGAAACACATATCTAGCAAGTGAATGAAGATATAAATAGAGTCCGTGGCTGGCTTAATGTATGTATAAAGAGGGGAAATAGTCGGATAGTGCACCAATCACCTTACCCAACACCCTATCAAAGGGCCCCTTTGACAAAGTCGGAAAGACTAAATCAATCTGGCAATCTGAATTAGCACTCCCCTAACAAAGGCCTTATGCGTACACCAGTGATTGAAGATACTACTAGAGGATTCTGAGTTGAATGAGAAGAATTCTTCCAATTGTGTCCCCAACTCTCTAACACATTCTGGGTGAGACAATATGTAAGTAGTATTTGTCCATAGTGGCGTATGTTTACCAGTGCCCACCTCTGCGATTTCTAGTGAAATAGGGGCATGGTCGGACCATGTGATGTTGTAAATATGTGCCCCTGTTACCTTACAGAGAATAGTTCTATCTGTTAAAGCAGTCAATTCTTGAGTATGTGTTATGGTGATTAGAGAAAAAAGTATAGTCTCTTTCTGTGGTATGATGATAGAGCCACGGGTCATGTAGATCCTCTTGCTTTAGGAAATGTTTAAGTCTGGGTTTCCTAGCTGAATTCCTGGTGGTAGTGTCCATGTCGGGGTCCATGGGAATGTTGAAATCACCGCAAAGTAAAAGGTGGCCATTTTGGATTAAGCAAACTTTCGCCAAGATCCATCTGATGAACCGTACTTGGTGCTTGTTGGGAGCGTGGATATTGATGAGGGTGTATAGTACTCCATTGAATTCTGCAACCAGGATTATATATCTACCTTCTTCATCGGTCACCGAAGTATGTGACTTAAAAGATAGTGAATCTTTTACTGCTGTCATAACTCCTCTTTTCTTTTTCTTGATATTAGCTTGGTAAACATGGGGGAAGTGCTTGTGGGTACAGCTAGGAGGTTTTGCAGACAGGAAGTGAGATTCTTGAACACATAATATATCACAGTGATGACGTTCTGCTTCCTTCCAAAGTGCCCATCTCTTGTAAGGGCTATTAAGACCTTTTGTGTTCAACGATAATAACTTAAGTACCATTGAAGATAGGTGTAATGCAGGTTAAGAATTTTTCTTCTGTATGCATATGTTGCAGGCATGTGGTAAAGCAAACGTGGTAACGTGAACTTAAAATAAACAAAATGAGAAAAAGGAATTGGAAACTTGTATTGTTGTAGTTCCATACTCTATGATGAGAGGGAGTATGTTGGGTACAGAGGTCTCCTGTACACATATCCAAAGGGGGTAAAATGTCCAACCGAGCAGGATCTTAGTATGCAATATGACGTCAGGTAATCAGGGGCTTCTGTTGTGTGGAAATCAGATTAGCACTAATCTTAACAGTCATAAATGCGTCGCTGGGTCCGAGATGTCATCTTCATCTTGTGGAAGGAGACCCCAAGATTTCACCAACTCCAGACCTTCGGCTAGGGTGGTTACTAGCCAGGTTTTGTTATTCTTTTCAATGGACAGCTTTGTCGGGAATTTCCACTTGTAGATAATATTGGTATTCCTCAAGATTTTGGTAACGGTGAGGAGATTTTTGCAGGCTTGAATAGTTGCCTGTGATAGATCTATATATATAGCGATATTCCAGAATAAGGTTCCGGTAAAGAGTCGCGTTTGCGGGAGAAGTACATGAGCTGGTCTTTAATATGGAAATAACGGATCCTAGCTATCACATCTCTTGGTATGCGTTCAGATAGGTAGGATGGCTTTGGCAAGCAGTGAGCCCTATCTATCACCAATTTGTGGTATTTAGTCGCTAGGAGCAGTTCTGCTATCATTTTTTGCAGATAAGGACGGAGTTCCCCTGGGGGGACTGATTCCGGAATGCCTCTAAATTTTACATTGTTCAGGCAGGAATGGTCTTCGATGTCCGCCATTTTGATTTTCAGGGTACGGATTTCTTCTGCTAAATCTTCATGGGCATTGACTACTTAATTATGTGCTAGGGGATAGTCACTCATTTTGTTCTCCAATTAATCCACTCTATCCCCAATAGCTGCTATGTCCCTGTTTGCCTCATAAATTTAGCCATATAAAGCTGCAGTGCTCCCCGGAGGGTGATTAGCATGTCTTTCAAAGCAGAGTCCAAGATAGGCTGGCCCAATGTGGGGAAAGCATCCAGCTTCTCACTGAAGCCTTTACTGTCAGCCTGAGTCACCATATCTAGGGAAGCATCATTTACTGTGTCTCCCTTCTCTGTCAGCTTCCTTCTCTGCTTTACAGGGCTGTTAAACGTGGATTGGGGAGAGTGGCTTCCAGTGTCAGCAGATGAAGGGCCTTGCTGATGTGAGGTAATCCGCGCTGCTTCATCTGTCCCTGTTCTGCTCTGTGAGAGAGCCAGAGCACCGGCATCATCTTGTGGGGTACGAGCGCCCGCTAGGCTGTAGAAATCCGTTAGCCTATGGGGTCCCTCACGCTCCTTCCTCTTCCCCCTCATGCCTCCCCTGCCTCTCTGGCTTTCCATCTTGTGTCGGGTGGCCTTTTCAGGGTCCCACCGTTGCCGTGTGTTGCCTGTCAGATCCTGTGAAGCCGGAGCTTGGTCACAGCCATCTCCTCAGGCTGCCAACCACGCCCCCCCTTCAGGTGTGATTTTTATATTGCCCACACATGTTACTTGCCACAGGTGAGTTTAAAGGAGCATCACATGCTTTAAACAATCTTATTTATCCACAATTTTGAAAGGGTGCCAAGAATTTTGACCAGCCCATTTTTGGAATTTTGTGTGACATTATGTCCAATTTCCTTTTTTTCCTCCCTTTTTTGTTTTGTTCCAATACACACAAAATAAACATGTGTATAGCAAAACATGTGTTACTGTAATACTTTTCTGTGAGAAATACTTGATTTTCTGGAAAAAAAAATTCTGGGATGCCAACAATTTTGGCCATGACTGTAGCTAAAACAATAATTGGCATCAGCCACTGCTAGTAATACAAAAGAAAAATATTTTTTGTAGTTAAAGTATTTTGTTCCACTGCCGATGGGCATCACTACCCTCATATGTTTTCCGTCAATTGCCCCGACACAATTCGGGAAATTGCATCGGTCCCAGAAAACTTCAGCTATCTTGCACCAATCTTCATGAGTGGGCTTCTTCAGGACCAAATTCCTAAGAACATTCCAGATGTCTCTGCAGGTAGCGTGGACAATATTGCTGACAGTAGTTTTGCCAACAAAAAATTCAAAATGCAAACTTGCAAAGGAATGTCCAGTTGCCAGGTACCTAAAATGGAACAGTAAATACAGTTTATTAGAATGATACATATTAACAATAAGCTACTTCTATATTAGATCAAAAAATGAGCTTGGAAGGAGGTGCCTGAGGAAGTGAAGGATGAGGAGGAGCAGGTGAAAGACACTAGTGATGTAGAGGGAAAAAAATTAATATTGGAAAAACAATCTCACTCACAATAACATGCTAGTATTTATTATTTCACTTCATGTAAAGAGGATGAAAGAATGATGTGGATATCCAAATGTCACATATGAGGTAAGAAGAAGATAAAGTAGGTATGAAAAGTTACCTCAATGTTATAATGAGTCTTTCAACAGCTGGAATACTCCTTCGGAAACTGGTGTTTTGTCGCTCTAGATGGCTCGAGAGCAAAGCCAACAATTCATCAAAACTGTAAATAGAAAATGTATGGCTATTATCTACATTGACCATGTAAAAATAAAACATCTAGTTCAAAAATCTAGTTCCATTTTTTTAACAATTTGATCAGGTTATAGTTAACACTTCTAGCTATTCAAAGCTAAAAATTTGAAAAAGAGTCATACTGACCAGGCATATACACGTTTTCATAAATATATCTTGGAGCATTTGCAAGTTGACATAAAATGTTCTCACCTTCTAATTGACATCCGTGTGTATTTGAAGAATGTGTCTTCATGAGCAAGGAGATCATTGTAAAGGACCCCAAACTGGCCTCTCCCTTCCCTTTGGGCGATGATGGGATGGATCCAAAATCTATGCCTTCTCCTCCTCCGGTTATCCTCTGCTTCTTCATCTATTAATACTGCTACAGCAGCCATTATGACTGCTGACCCAACATATTGCATAGCCGACATGTTTGCTAACCAACATACAACACGTGACAATGAAAGAGGAAGGGGAAATAACTAAGCAGGATAAGGAGCTACATCACTATGACTAAATCGCAGAACATCAAAGTCGCACAAAGTCATTTTTAAAGTCACATCAAATCGCAACAGAAATCGCATAGCAAAGTTGCAGTATAAATCGTGTGACTTTGGGGACGCAATAGTGGAAACATACCCTAACTGTTAGCCCAAGCTGTCATGGCCGCCGTAAGGTTTCCCGACAACATGGCCTGCTAGCTACAGCTTTTGCGTGTCCAGTACATGATATCATTACACTGTCAAACAATTTTTCCACACCCGTTTAACAGGTGCATATCATTGCAATTTTTGACAGCAAGGTCAATTCTTGCTTTCATCAAGAGAACCTCTATAGGGCTACAGTGTGAAGGTGCCACTGACACTCAAAGAACAATCTTTCTGCACCTGTTTGTCAGGTGCATATCATTGCAATTTTTGACAACAAGGCCAATTCTTGCTTTCATCAAGAGTACCTCTATAGGGTTACGGTGGGAAGGCACCACCGACACCCAAAGAACAATTTTTAGTAGAAGTAGAAATCAAGTAGAAATCCAGTCTGTCTGTGGTAGAGACACCAGAATTTATCCAAAAAATCTCTAATCTTGTTACCCGTGCACTACATTGTGGCCTCATCATACAGACAGGCTCCCCAAGCCGTTGCTTACAAAATAAAGAAAACTTGAAGGGAATATTACATTTTTTGGGCTTTATAAATGCAATTATTGCTGCAGCAGCTTCTATACACAGTGCAGATGTGCCACTTTACAGGTGGACTAAGGGGACCCCCAGGCACTATATTGAAAGGGATTTTTCATTTTTATACTTTCACTCTAAGCATCAATAAATCACTGCTCATTTACAAAATTAATTTTTTTCAAATTTTATTTTCATTGATACATGTCCCCAGGGCAGTACCCGGACCCCCATAACCATTGTATGCCATAATACTTGCATATAAGCATTCAAAGCATTCAAAATTGTCACTTTTTTTACTTTTTTCACACATGAAGTAAGGCAGAAGTAGTCGAGCAGTGTTTTTAATCAGCTATACCTACCCTTACGCAGGCTATCCTTCCTTCAGTCTATTATGAATGCTGCTGCTAGTCTAATACACCCCACTAATCTCATTTATTCAGGGAAGCCTATCCCATGCCCACATAACTGTCCCTGAGCCACCCTCATCAAATCATTCTTTGCAGCTATTACCTTTTGTACCACCACCCCCTCCCTTTAGAATGTAAGCTCTATGAGCAGGGCCCTCCTGTACCTTTTGTATTGTACTGTAATTGTGTTGTCCCCCTTATACATTGTAAAGCGCTGCGTAAACTGTTGGGGCTATATAAATCTTGTATAATAATAATAATAATAATAATAATAAATAATCAATCTGTGACTGCTGCCCCTCTCTGCCAATCCCTTCACTGGCTTCCCCTACCCCACCGTATAAAATTCAAAATTCTCACCACAACATACAAGGCCATCCACAACATCACCCCCAGCTACATCACCAACCTCATCTGCAGATATCGCCCAAATCGTCCCCTCCGCTCCTCCCAGGACCTCCTGCTCTCTGGCTCTCTTGTTAGCTCCTGTCATGCTCGTCTTCAGGACTTCTCCCATCCTCTGGAATTCCCTGCCCCGGTATATCCAATCAGCCCTTAACCTGTCCACCTTTAGGAGATCCCTGAAAACTTATTCAGGGAAGCCTATCCCACACCCACCTAACAACCCCATCAAATCATTCCCCGCATCTAATACCTTTTGGACCACCACCCCCTCCCTTTGGAATGTAAGCTCTATGAGCTGGGCCTTTCTGTCCCTCCTGTATTGAACTGTACTGTAATTGTGCTGTCCCCCCTCCACATTGTAAAACACTGAGTAAACTGTTGGCGCTATATAAATCGTGAATAATAATAATAATAATCAGCTATGAAGAGAGTGAGGTAATTCTGTGTAGAATTAATGGAAAGCTGTTTTATTTTTGCAAAATAAGTACATTAATGCTATATTGGTACGTAGGGGAGCTGGAAATTAGAAAAAAAAAAAGAAAAGGTGAACAAAAGTGAACGTAACCTTTAAAGTGTACTTCCACTTTTACAGCCAAATTGGGATAGAATCTACTTTCTATTTGTTACATGCCTCCATTAACATAACATGACATAACTTTAAAAAAATCTGATTACCTTTCAACCACTTAAGGACCGGAAGGATTTGCCCCCTTAATGACCAGGCCATTTTTTGCGAAGCGGCACTGCGTCACTTTTACTGACAGTGCAGTGTTGTACCCAAACAAAATTGATGTCCTTTTTTTCCCACAAATAGAGCTTTCTTTTGGTGGTATTTGATCCCCTCTGCATTTTTTTTTTTTGCGCTATGAACAAAAAAATTGTAACAATTTTGAAAAAACCCCAATATTTTGTACTCTTTGCCATAATAAATATTCCATAAAAAATGTAAAAAAAAAACAAATTTCTTCACCAGTTTAGGCCGATATATATTCTTCTACATATTTTTAGTAAAAAAAAATCACAATAAGTGTATATTGATTGGTTTGCGCAAAAGTTATAACGTCTACAAAATAGGGGATAGATTTATGGCATTTTTATTACAATTTTTTTTACTAGTAATGATGGCGATCAGCCATTTTTAGCGGGACATTACAGCAGACAGATTGGACACTTTGACACATTTTTGGGACCATTTATACAGCAATCAAAGCTAAAAATAGCCACTGATTATTGTATAAATGTCACAGGCAGGGAAGGAGTTAACACTAGGGGGTGATCAAGGGGTTAAATGTGTTCCCTAATGTGTGTTTTAACTGTGGGGGGGATGGAACTGCCTGGAGGAGGAGACCAATCACTGTTCCTAATCTTTAGGAGCAGCAGATCAGTCTCTCCTCCCCTGACAGAGCGGAGATTTCTCTGGTTATATTGACAGATCTCTGTTCTGTCTCTGTCAGGAGCAATCACGGGTGGCCGGCGGGCATCACGCCCCCTGGCCATGCGCATCGGCTCTGGCGTCATGCCACGGATGCACGCACGTGCCCCCTAGAGCTCTTAAAGCGACCGACGTACCATAATGGCGATTCTCCCAGGGTAGCCAACCTGCCGCAGTATAATTGCGGGGGCTGGTCCTTAAATAGTTAAATTGGTTTTTACTAGCCTAAATCCATACATTCTCTTCCTGCTTTGTAATGTTTAAGAGGGGGCTTTAAAATAGTATTTAACAGGAAGGATTTACCCACTTCCTGACCACGCCATTTTTTGCGATATGGCACTGCGACACTTTAACTGACAATTGTGCGGTCATGAGATGTTGTTCACAAACAACATTTATGTTCTTTTTTTCCCAGAAATATAGCTTTCTTTTGGTGGTATTTGATCACCCCTGTGGTGTTTATGTTTTGCGCTATAAACAAAAAAAAACGAAAATTGGAAAACATTTTTTTTTTTGCTTTTTGCAATCATAAATATCCCCTAAAAAATGAAAAAAAAAAATTGTTATCAGCTTAAGTCAATATGCATTCTTCTACATATTTTTGGTAAAAAAAATCACAATAAGCGTACAGTATATTGATTGGTTTGTGCAAAAGTTATAGTGTCTACAAAATGGGAAATGTATTTATGGCATTTTTATTAGAAATTATTTTTTTTACTACTAATGGTGGCGAACTGTGATTTTTAGCAGGACTACGACATTGGGGCGGACAGATCAGACACTTTTGACACCTTTTTGAGACCTTTTACATTTCTATATTTCTTACTGTTACGTAACCCCGCCCCTTCTGACATCACGTGAAATTGCCACAGGGAAGTCCCGTCAAGTCCCCGTGCGTCAAAGGTGGGCGGGGTCACCAGGTGGCTCCGCCCTCCATTATTTAAGAACTGTCAGAAGAGGAGAAGCGTCACACAGCGGGAGCCTCCCTCCATGCCATCATGGATGCGGAGCGGCCCGAGGAGAAGAAGGGAAGAAGAAGCCGCGGATGAAGATGCAGGACGAGAACACCGGAGGAAGAACCAGAAGAAGAAGAAGATGGAGGAAGAAACCAAGGGAAGATAGAAGATAGAAGAAAGAAGAAGCTTTTAAATAAAGGAATTGTCAAAAACTGTCTCTTGTCATTTTTAACATTTTTGACAGTTTTTTTTGTGAAATGGTAAGGGTACTTTTGCACCCCCTTACCATTTCACACAGGGGGGAGGGCTGGGATCTGGGGCCCCCCTTGTTAAAGGGGGCTTCCAGATTCCGATAAGCCCCCCGCCCGCAGACCCCCACAACCACCGGGCAAGGGTTGTGGGGATGAGGCCCTTGTCCCCATCAACATGGGGACAAGGTGTTTTGGGGGGCTACCCCAAAGCACCCTCCCAATGTTGAGGGCATGTGGCCTGGTATGGTTCAGGATGGGGGTGCTCTCTCGTCCACCCTCTTTTCCTGCGACCTGCCATGTTGCGTGCTCAGATAAGGGTCTGGTATAGATTTTGAGGGGGACCCCACGCCATTTTTTTTTAAATTTTGGCCGGGGTTCCCCTTAATATCCATACCAGACCTGAAGGGCCTGGTATGGAATTTAGGGGAACCCCCAACGTCATTTTTTTTTTAATTTTGGTTCGGGGATCCCCTGTGGGGAATTCCCATGCCGTTTTTATCAATTAACTTTTATGTGTATTGTCGGACCGGCAATTCATTAATAGCCGCGAGTAGTTTTAAATGACTTTTTTCCTTTGAAATGTCATTTTGCTGTCAGACTGTTCTAAACACGGGAAACATGCGCCCCTTTACAGCCATACTATAGACACCCCCCAGGTACGAAATTTAAAGGAATGTTACACTTTTATTGTTTCACTTTAAGCATTATTAAAATCACTGCTCCCGAAAAAATGGCAGTTTTTAAACTTTTTTTTTGCATTGATCCATGTCCCCTGGGGCAGGACCCGGGTCCCCAAACACTTTTTATGACAATACCATGCATAAAAGCCTTTAAAATTAGCACTTTTGATTTCTCTTTCTTTAAGGGTGTTCTGCAGCTTTGGAATTTGCCACGAACACCCCAAATTGTTCGCTGTTTGGCGAACAGGCGAACAGCCGATGTTCAAGTCGAACATGAGTTTGACTCGAACTCGAAGCTCATCCCTACTCATAACTAATATGCTCCAGACCCTTTATTAGCTTTGTTGCCCTTCTTTGTACTCACTCCATTTCCAGTACATCCTTCCTGAGGACCGGTGCCCAGAACTGGACAGCATACTCTAGGTGCGGCCGGACCAGAGTCTTGTAGAGCGGCAGAATTATGGTTTTATCTCTGGAGTTGATCCCCCTTTTAATGCATGCCAATATTCTGTTTGCTTTGTTAGCAGCAGCTTTGTATTGCATGCTATTGCTGCGCTTATCATTCAATAAGCCCCCAAGTCCTTTTCCATCCTAGATTCCCCCAGAGGTCCTTCCCCCAGTGCATAGATTGCATTCATATTTTTGCCACCCAAATACATTATTTTACATTTTTGCCATGTAGTTGCCCACCCCATTAATTTGTTCCAATCTTTTTGCAAGTTTTCCACATCCTGCGGAGAAGTTATTGCCCTGCTTAGCTTAGTATCATACCTATAGGATCTGATTGTGTCAATCACACTACTTTTTGTGAATCATTTTGGGGGGTTGTTAACTTAACATTGACACCCACTGTGGTAGGCATGAATGCTATTCAATATCAATGTGGTGCGGGAAACACACAGCATATACAGTATATATAAACTGAACCTAAGACATATTTAAAAACAATATTTTAAGTATTCTGTACAAATGGAAACACATAACAAACATATAGTGTGGATTTCTCAAATTTGACTGCAAATGAGTAAATACACTTTAATGGAGAATATCAGTGCTATGTTCTCTCTTTAGATAACTTATTGTGCTCTTTGTATAATTTGTCATAAATGTTTATTTGCAGTGAAAAAGTACCAACTCTGTGCTGGGGGCGTGGTTTGACCTCGCTGGAAGATGGCCACCTTAGAACAGATCTCCCGTCGCCACAGGACTACTCTACCTTGCATTGGAGGTTTTGCCCGACTGAAACAGTCTATAGGCATGGGGACAGCCTCCCACAGCTCCTCGGCCACCCGATCCCACTCTCCATGTGAGGCAGGTGGGAGACTTAGCCAAAGTATTCCGGAGCTGTTCTGGACCCAGAGAGACAACATGGCCGCGTCCCGCCAAGGTCAGATACAGACCGCGAGTCCACCGCTGACTGGATCATCGCCCGCACATACAGAAATAAACTCACTGAATGACAGCATGCCCTCACAGAAGCATCTAAGCCTCAACGACTTATGTTTTATCGCTGCAGACATCAAGGACACACTATCATCGGCCATCTCAGACCTCAGGCCTAGATATCCACTCGCTGGCATACAGAGTTCATGAGGTGAAGAAAGTAGCATCTCAACATGATTCCCACACTCTGCAGCTAATGCCGCGTACACACGACCGGACTTTACGGCATACTTGGTCCGGCGAACCGGAGTCCGTCGGACAATTCGATCATGTGGGGGCTCCAGCTGACTTTTTTCCCCAAAAGTTTGACAGATTTAGAAATGAAACATGTTTAAAATCTTTTTGACGGACTCGAGTCTGGTCGAAAAGTCCACTCGTCGGTATGCTAGTCCGATGGACAAAAACCGACGCTAGGGCAGCTATTGGCTACTGGCTATGAACTTCCTTGTTTTAGTCCAGTCGTACGTCACCACATACAAATCCGTCGGACTTTGGTTGATCGTGTGTAGGCAAGTCCGTTCATTCGGAAAGTCCGTTGTAAAGTCCGCCGAAAAGTCCGCAGGACAAAGTATGCCATAAAGTCCGGTTGTGTGTACGTGGCATAAGAGACCTCCAAGGCTACATGGAGGATCTCGATAATAGAGGTAGCTGCCATAATCTGAGGGTTTGTGGTCTGCCTGAATCAGTGGACGCAGACCAACTCGTGCCCACAGTAGTAGACCTATTCAACAATCTCCTTGACAGGCCTCCCCAGACAGGCATTGCAATGGAACTAATCCACCGCACCCTCAGAAAGAGAATATGACTTCCCTGAGATGTAATCTGCTGCTTGGTCAATTACAGGATGAAGGGGGAGATACTCCGGAAAGCCAGAAACAGAATACAACTCATGTATTGGGGGTACAGACATCCATGTTAATCAGGACCTCTCCAGTATCACGCTCCAGCACTGCAGGGACCTACACCCCTTGCTTGATACCACCAGGGGTATTCACTACCGATGGAAGTTCCCTTCCTGGGAAGTGCTAGAGGATCTCCAACTATTCTGCGACACCCTGGATATACTGATTTGACGTCCCCAACTGGCATGCAGAGTTCTGTCACACCCCACCCAGGAGAAACCCACATCAAGAAGAACCCATGGTAGTCAAAGAAAAAGTATACCAGGGTATACTGGACATGAATGTTTTCAGGTCTTGGCAATAACTTGTAAATCCTGGATTATACACAAAGCCTACTAAAAGGCTAAAGTAAATGTTAACATTTCTGAAGCTTTCCTTTATGGTATGGTGCATGACACTATTTTCTATTTTTAGAGTCTCGCCTCAGAAAAATCAAAAGTAGTTCCAATGTTTAGGACATCCATTTTTCTATGTAAACAAAAATGTCAGCCTTTGCAGGAGACATTACTTGTACCCTGCATAGCACACTTTCATTGTAAAGGTTTAATGATTTGTTGTATAATTTATGCTACTCTTTTACATTTATACACTTTTAAACTGACTTTGTATATCTCTTTTTACCAGGACTATCATGAGGCCCCCATGCACCTGGGCCCCCGGGCATTGCCCAGGGGCCCCAGGTGCATGGGGGCCTCAAGATAATCTTGCATTACATTGTACTTGCCAACTGTACTAGATTTACCAGGACAGTCACTTTTTTTTCTAAGTTGTCCCAGGAAGATAGCATCCTGGAACTTGTACTGAGCCTTCCTGATCCCAGTTTTGCGCCCTCCTGACCCCCCTTCTCTGTACTATGTCTTTCTGCCTCCCCACCTGTAATATACCCTTTTGTGTTGAACACACTGAACAGCCACACGGACCATGCATTATGTTGGTATCGCTTCATTGACAATATTTTCCTCATTTGGATGGGTTAAGTGGAGGAACTCAACATATGCGTAGAGAGGATTAATATCAACACTTGTAACCTCAGATTTACACTCTCCTATGACCTGCATACTATCACATTCCTGTACAGATTTTTGTGGATTCCTACAACTGCTTAGCTACTAACCTATATTGCAAAAAGACAACAGGAAACACGCTCTTACATGGGGGTAGTGACCACGCCCCCCGGAGTTGGTACACAGTATCCCATATGCGCAATATTTGTGCCTTAGACGTACCTATACACAGCTCTCTGACTTTAAAGTACAGGCAGCTCAATTATGCTTTCATCTCCTCCAAAGTAGATATAGTAAATCACTTCTATGTAAAGCTTATAATAGAGCACTGAGTCAGGGCAGGAACACCCTACAATACAAATTCAATACTTATAAAACTACTGAATTGACAGTAACATTTATTACAAGGTTTTCATCTCAACAGCAGGAATTACGAAATGCATTAGACATTGTCATATTTTAGGACACCTGCATATTTAAATATGTCAAGATCTATCCTAACACAATATTTCATAAGGCACCCTCTATCAGGGACCAATTAACTACAAGCCATTATCTTCCCAGCAGGACAAAAGATAATCTACTGTTTAGAATATACAGATGTGGTAGCTGTGACCTATGCCCCTGGGTGCACCAGGGTACCCAATTTTGCTTATCGAACAGAGAGACATTCAGACCCTGTTTCCATGCAGATTTTTGTAACACCCAAGGGGTAGTATACCTTATGCTTTGTCGCTGTGGGTCTTTCTATGCTGAAAAGACAATACAGACATTTAAACAAAGACTTAATGATCACTTATACTATGTCTCAAATGGTAAAATGATTACCCCGGTCAGCCGACATTTGGACCTTTATCATCACTTTGATACGTCTTACGTATCTTTTATAATATTGAAAACAATACCCAAGGACCCCAGGGGGGAAATTGGGATAAAAAAATTCTCCAGAGAGAAACTTTACATGCATTAAGATTAAAAACCTTTAGTGTGCAGCAGCCCCCTCAGCCCCTTACTTACCTGAGCCCCATCTCGATCCAGCAATGTTGCATGAGAGCCTCAGTTGTCCGGGACTCTCCCTCCTGAATGGCTGAGACACAGTAGCAGGCGCCATTGGCTCCCGCTGCTGTCAATAAAAGTATGTGAGCCAATGTGGAGAGAGAGGGGGCAGGGCCAGCAGCGACTCCATATCTGAATGAACACACAGAGCAGTGGCTCGGCTCAGGTGCCCCCATAGCAAGCTGCTTGCTGTGGGGGCACTCGGCAGGAGGGAGGCGCCAGGAGCATTGGCAATGGACCCAAGAAGAGGAGGATCTGGGCTCCTCTGTGCAAAACCACGGAGCAGGTAAGTATGACATGTTTGTTATTTTTAAACAAAAAAAAACAAGACTTTAATACCACTTTAATAATGGGAAAACTACATTTAATTTGGTAAATAAAACATTTTGCATATAAATATATATTAATTTCATACTATCCTTACCATTTTTGTTAAAAAAAAAGTTTGTATTTATATATTAAGAGATCAAGCTTAAATGTAGACACACAGTTAATTGAGTCAGAAAAATTAATCATTTACCTCCCTCTGCCACCCTGCCTGTTCAGACAGCTACATACTGTACAAATGTCAATTAGAGATAATGCTGACAAAAAAAAAAACATGTCAACTAGAGTGGTGTTAAGGACATAGCCTAAACAGCTAGGGCACAAGCAGTGCTCAGAATAAAATAGATTCGGGAAGAAAGATTAACACTAATTGTAAAATATAGTTCATAATTTTATAGGATTATCCCCATTATATTAGTGGGTACAATGTCTAACAAGAATGGTGTTGTAACTCAGTGCAGATCATGCTCCATATATACATTGATTAAGCATTCATTGGAGGGCAAAAACTGCTGTACAAAATGTGAGCAAGTTGTTTCTTTGGAAACCCAGGTCCTGAATATAAGGAAAGAGCTGGCAGCACTGCAAAGCATCACCAACTTAAAGCAGTAGTAAGCAGACACTTTTTTTTAATACACCTGTAAGGTAAAAGGCATAATGAGCTAGTATGCACTGCATACTAGCTCATTATGATATACTTACCTTAGAACGAGGCATCGGTACCTCACCTGGTCCACACCGAGGTAGCTGACATGTTGCCTCGGCGTGTCTTCCGGGTATCGCGGCTCCAGCGCGGTAAGTGGCTGGAGCCGCGATGTCGTCACTCCCGCGCATGCGTGCGGGAGACTTTTTTCCGGCAAGGTCAGCGGCTCATTGCAAGGGGAATATCTCCTAAACCGTAAGGCTTATTATAGGCTTACCTGTAGGTACAAGTTAAAAATTTCACTATACAACTGCTTTAAAAGTGAGTTTTGACTGTACCTGTCAGGTGCTGGCAGGGGCCAGTACAAAGGTGGATATATGGATGAGCCGAACACCCCCCAGTTTGGTTCGCACCAGAACCTGCGAACGGACCGAAAGTTTGCACAAACGTTAGAACCCCATTGACGTCTATGGGACTCGAACGTTCGAAATCAAAAGTGCTCATTTTAAAGGCCAATTTGCATGGTATTGTCCTAAAAAGGGTTTGGGGACCCGGGTCCTACCCCAGGGGACATGTATCAATGCAAAAAAAAACGTTTAAAAACGGCCGTTTTTTCGGGAGCAGTGATTTTAATGATGCTTAAAGTAAAAAAAAAAAGTGAAATATTCCTTTAAATATCATACCTGGGGGGTGTCTATAGTATGCTTGTAAAGTGGCGCGTGTTTCCCGTGTCCAGCCAAAAAATCTTTTTTAAGCTTTTTGGAAAACATAGGGAAGGGTTATCACCCCTGTGACATTTGTTTTGCTGTCTTTCCTCCTCATTAAAAGATTTCACCTCACTTTTTGTCCCAATGACAAATGCTTTTTGAGAATTTGGGTTTTTTTGTGGAACAAGGATTGGAAAGCATCAGTGGAAAGGAGAAATGTTTTTCCCATATTAACTCTTACAGGAGAGAATTTCCCTTCCTAGGGGTAGATTTCATCTCACTTCCTGTTGTCTCCTTCCGTTTGCCAGTAGGAGTCGTTTGTAAGTTAGATGTTTGAAAGTAGGGGCCTGCCCTATATACTCAGCAGAAATTTGGGCCTTAGGTGTTGTTGTGGCCACAACACTGTAAGCCTTCACAGGGCCCTGCTGTGAAAAATTAGATCAAGAATTGTAATTACATGCCCCTGTTGAACAAAAAAACTGGGCCTTTGGTGGTGGTGGTGGTGGTGCTGGTGCCACAACACTGTAAGTCCTCACTCGCTCTTGGTGGGTGCAGAAATGGGCCCTGCTATAAAATATTAGATCAAGAATTGTAATTACATGCCCCTGTTGAACAGGGGCAGAAAAATTGGGCCTTTGGTGGTGGTGGTGGTGGTGGTGCTGGTGCCACAACACTGCAACCCCTCACAGACACTCTAGATGGAACGCAGGAACGAGCCCTGCTGCAAAGTATTGCATCAAAAATTGTAATTACACGCCCCTGTTAAACAGGGGCAGAAAAATTGGGCCTTAGGCACTGGTGCTGGTGCCACAACACTGCAACCCCTCACAGACACTCTAGTTGGAACACAGGAACGAGCCCTGCTTCAAAGTATTGCATCAAAATTGTAATTACACGCCCCTGTTAAACAGGGGCAGAAAAATTGGGTCTTAGGCACTGGTGCTGGTGCCACAACACTGCAACCCCTCACAGACACTCTAGTTGGAACGCAGGAACGAGCCCTGCTGCAAAGTATTGCATCAAAAATTGTAATTACACGCCCCTGTTAAACAGGGGCAGAAAAATTGGGCCTTAGGCACTGGTGCTGGTGCCACAACACTGCAACCCCTCACAGACACTCTAGTTGGAATGCAGGAACGAGCCCTGATGCAAAGTATTGCATCAAAAATTGTAATTACACGCCCCTGTTAAACAGGGGCAGAAAATTTGGGCCTTAGGCACTGGTGGTGACGCCCAGAACCAAAAATGTTCTTACAAGCTATCAGCGTGATGATTGAGGAGGAAGAGGATAATTACTCAGGGATAGTCACTCAGCATCAGCATAGGCAGTCTTTGAAGGGATCTGAGATTTCAAAAAAAATTATTCGGTTACATCAGCATCAGGTGCTTGGTAGCTGGTGGTGATCTAAGACTGATTCATTTTTATGAAGGTCAGTCGATCGACCGAGTCGGTGGACAGACGCACCCTGTGATCGGTTACCACGCCTCCAGCAGCACTGAATGTGCGTTCCGAAAGAACGCTGGATGCAAGACAGGCCAGTAGCTCAATTGCATACTGTGCAAGCTCTGGCCAGTGATCCATCCTCAAGACCCAGTAACCCAGAGGATTTTCGGTGGGAAAGGTGTCCAAGTCTGATCTTGCCCCTAGGTATTCCTGCACCATGTAAAACAGACGCTGGCGATGGTTGCTGGAACCGATCATACCTTGGGGCTGCGGACCAAAAAATTGTCTGAACGCATCGGTCAGACGGCCACCTTCTCCACCGCTCCTTCTTTGACTGACCAAAGCCTCAGCAACACGTTGTCCAGAAACAGGAGTTTGTAACCTCCCAGTCTCTGGGAACGTGTTGCACAGACCTTTCTGCAAGGCCTCCCGAAGATGTTTCATCCTCTGCTCCCTCTGCGATGGCAAGATAAGGTCCGCAACCTTACCCTTGTAACGTGGATCAAGGAGGGTTGCCAGCCAGTATTGGTCCTTCTCCTTGATACCACGAATACGAGGATCCTTACGCAAGCTTTGCAGGATCAGGGAGGCCATGCAGCGTAGGTTTGCTGAGGCATTTGGTCCGGAGTCCATGTGTTTCTTGGGACTGATCCCTTAAAGACTGCTGCTGATGCTGAGTGCCAGGCTCCTCCTCCATACTGACACAATCTTCCTCCTCCTCCTCCTCCTCCTCGTCCTCTTCCTGTGTGATCGGCGAGCACGCAGGAACACTGTCTGGATAAAGGGGGCCTTGAGAGCTAAGGAAGTCCTCCTCTTCCTGCCTCTGTTCTGCCTCAAGTGCCCTGTCCATTATTCCACGCAGCGTGTGCTCCAACAGGTGGACAAGGGGAACAGTGTCACTGATGCATGCACTGTCACTGCTCACCATCCTCGTGGCCTCCTCGAATGGTGACAGGACAGTGCATGCATCCCTGATCATGGCCCACTGGCGTGGGGAAAAAAAACCAAGCTCCCCTGACCCTGTCCTGGTGCCATAGTTGCACAGGTACTCATTGATGGCCCTCTGCTGCGTGTGCAGCCGCTGCAGCATGGCCAACGTTGAGTTCCACCTGGTGGGCATGTCTTAAATTAGGTGGTTCTTGGGCAGGTTAAACTCCTTTTGGAGGTCCATCAGCCGAGAACTGGCATTATATGACCAGCGGAAATGCACACAGACTTTCCTGGCCTGCCTCAGGACATCCTGTAAGCTCGGGTACCTGCCCAAGAACCGCTGCACCACCAAGTTAAGGACGTGAGCCAAACAGGGCACATGGGTCATTTGTCCCTGTCGGAGGGCAGAGAGGAGGTTGGTGCCATTGTCGCAAACCACCATTCCTGCCTTAAGTTGGCGTGGCGTCAACCACCTCTGAACCTGCCCCTGCAGAGCTGAAAGAACCTCTGCCCCAGTGTGGCTCCTGTCCCCCAAGCACACCAGCTCAAGCACCGCATGGCATCTTTTGGCCTGCGTACTTGTGTAGCCCCTTGAACGGCTACGCAGCACAGCTGGTTCCGAAGACAAAGCACAGAAAGAGGCCATGGAGGAAGAAGAAGAGGAGGGGGTGGAGGAGAGAGGTGTGTCACAATCATTAGCATTTTGGAGGCGTGGTGGCGGAACAACCTCCAACACTACTGCACCTTGTCCTGCATCCTTCCCAGCTGCCAGCAGAGTCACCCAATGCGCCGTGAAACTTAGGTAACTTCCCTGTCCATGCCTGCTGGACCATGAGTCAGCGGTAATATGCACCTTACCGCTGACCGCCCTGTCCAGTGAGGCATGAACATTGCCTTCCACATGCCGGTAGAGAGACGGAATCGCCTTCTGTGAGAAAAAGTGGCGTTTGGGTACCTGCCACTGAGGAACCGCACATTCCACAAACTCACGGAAGGGGGCAGAGTCTACCAACTGAAAAGGCAACAGTTGAAGTGCTAGCAATTTTGCCAAGCTAGCATTCAACCGCTGGGCATGTGGATGGCTGGGAGCAAACTTCTTTCGGCGGTGCAGCAGCTGGGGCAGGGAAATTTGCCTGGTACAATCTGACGTCGGTGTACCAAAAGCGGATTGCCCACAAGTACTTGGCTGTGACACACCTAATTCTACACCTTCATTCCTCTCAGTACAGGTCTCAGAGAGGACTGAAGGTCTAGTGGGGTTGGAAATCTCAGCTGATGAGGAACAAGGAGAGGTCCTCTTTGTTCTTTGGTGTGGGTCTTTTAGATATGCTTGCCAATGAACTGCATGGCAGGTCAACATATGTCTGGTCAAGCATGTGGTACCCAAGCGGGAGGTGTTTTGGCCATGCGAGATACGCTTGAGACATATGTTGCAAATAGCAGCGGTGCGATCTGATTCACTCGTCTCAAAAAAGGCCCACACCAAAGAAGTTTTTGAATAACACGCAGAGACTGCAGCGCCCTGCACATGTGGAGCTTTGGGGTGTGATGCAGTGAATGTGCTGCCCTTAGGCTGGCCCCTGGAGGGCATCCTGCCTCGTTGGTGATGTGCCGCCTCCTCCTCTCTCCTATCAGGCACCCACATTGAGTCAGTGACCTCATCATGCCCTCCCTCCTCATCACTGGAGCAAACCTGGCAGTATGCTGCAGCAGGGGGAGCATGACTGCCAGATTGCTGTCCTTCTTGGGCACCCCCTCTGTCCGTGCTCATGTTACTGCCTTCATCGAGCTCAGTATCATCATCAGAACCTTCCAAACGCTGGGCATCCTCCTGGAGCATGTACCCAACACTGTAGTCAAACAGTTTGAGGGACTCCTCAGAAGGACATGGTGGGGCTAGGGAAGGAGTCACTGATGACATTGAGCCGAGGGAAGAGGCCGCTGCTTTGCCAGACAAAGTACCCTGGGCATGGGTGAGAGAGGATGAGGAGGATGAGGATGGCTTGGTCATCCACTCGACCAAGTCTTCCGCATGTTGCGGCTCAACACGGCCATCTGCCAAAAAAAGGCCAAGCGTGTCCCACGGCCACGTGCTGATGAGGATGCACCGTCTCCACAACCAGCACTAGACACAGAGCCTGCTTGCCCTCTCTTATTGGCTTGTGACTGTCTGCCTCTCCTTCTTGGCCTTCCAGACATACTAATGGCCTGTAGCTGCACTAAGCTGGGAAAATCAACTGCCTGCCTGTAGTATGAGAACACCACCAACCTTCTACAGGTAGCTTTAGCTGAACATTGTGCAGAGCTCACAAAAAACTAACTTGTAGCTTTTTTAGCTGCCTGCGGTAGTGATAGGATCAGGAAAACACCACCAACCTTCTACAGGTAGCTTTAGGTGAACACTGTGCAGAGCTCACAAAAAAATAACTTGTAGGTTTAGCTGAACATTGTGAGGTGGACGCGCCACACTAACTTGTAGTTTTAGCTGAACACTGTGAGCAGGACGCACAGCACTAACTTGTAGTTTTAGCTGAACACTGTGAGCAGGACGCACTGCACTAACTTGTAGCTTTAGATGAACACTGTGCAGAGGTCTCACTACACCAACTTGTAGGTTTAGCTGAACACTGTGAGCAGGATGCACTGCACTAACTTGTAGCTTGAGATGAACACTGTGAGCAGGACGCACTGCACTAACTTGTAGTTTTAGCTGAACACAGTGAGCAGGACGCTCTGCACTAACTTGTAGCTTTAGATGAACACTGTGCAGAGGTCTCACTACACGAACTTGTAGGTTTAGCTGAACACTGTGAGCAGGACGCACAGCACTAACTTGTAGTTTTAGCTGAACACTGTGAGCAGGACGCACAGCACTAACTTATAGTTTTAGCTAAACACTGTGAGCAGGACGCACTGCACTAACTTGTAGCTTGAGATGAACACTGTGCAGAGGTCTAACTACACCAACTTGTAGTTTTAGCTGAACACTGTGAGCAGGACGCACTGCACTAACTTGTAGCTTTAGATGAACACTGTGCAGAGGTCTCACTACACCAACTTGTAGTTTTAGCTGAACACTGTGAGCAGGACGCACAGCACTAACTTATAGTTTTAGATAAACACTGTGAGCAGGACGCACTGCACTAACTTGTAGCTTGAGATGAACACTGTGCAGAGGTCTCACTACACCAACTTGTAGTTTTAGCTGATCACTGTGAGCAGGACGCACAGCACTAACTTGTAATTTTAGCTGAACACTGTGAGCAGGATGCACTGCACTAACTTGTAGCTTTAGATGAACACTGTGCAGAGGTCTCACTACACCCACTTGTAGTTTTAGCTGAACACTGTGAGCAGGACGCACAGCACTAACTTATAGTTTTAGCTAAACACTGTGAGCAGGACGCACTGCACTAACTTGTAGCTTGAGATGAACACTGTGCAGAGGTCTCACTACACCAACTTGTAGTTTTAGCTGAACACTGTGAGCAGGACGCACTGCACTAACTTGTAGCTTTAGATGAACACTGTGCAGAGGTCTCACTACACCAACTTGTAGTTTTAGCTGAACACTGTGAGCAGGACGCACAGCACTACCTTATAGTTTTAGCTAAACACTGTGAGCAGGACGCACTGAACTAACGTGTAGCTTGAGATGAACACTGTGCAGAGGTCTCACTACACCAACTTGTAGTTTTAGCTGAACACTGTGAGCAGGACGCACAGCACTAACTTGTAGTTTTAGCTGAACACTGTGAGCAGGACGCACTGCACCAACTTGTAGGTTTAGCTGAACACTGTGAGCAGGACGCACAGCAATAACTTGTATTTTTAGCTGAACACTGTGAGCAGGATGCACAGCACTAACTTGTATTTTTAGCTGAACACTGTGAGCAGGACGCACAGCACTAACTTGTATTTTTAGCTAAACACTGTGAGCAGGACGCACTGAACTAACGTGTAGCTTGAGATGAACACTGTGCAGAGGTCTCACTACACCAACTTGTAGTTTTAGCTGAACACTGTGAGCAGGACGCACAGCACTAACTTGTAGTTTTAGCTGAACACTGTGAGCAGGACGCACTGCACCAACTTGTAGGTTTAGCTGAACACTGTGAGCAGGACGCACAGCACTAACTTGTATTTTTAGCTGAACACTGTGAGCAGGACGCACAGCACTAACTTGTATTTTTAGCTGAACACTGTGAGCAGGACGCACTGCACTAACTTGTAGCTTTAGATGAACCCTGTGAGCAGGACGCACAGTACTAACTTATAGTTTTAGCTAAACACTGTGAGCAGGACGCACTGCACTAACTTGTAGCTTTAGATGAACACTGTGCAGAGGTCTCACTACACCAACTTGTAGGTTTAGCTGAACACTGTGAGCAGGACGCACAGCACTAACTTGTAGTTTTAGCTGAACACTGTGAGCAGGACGCACTGCACCAACTTGTAGGTTTAGCTGAACACTGTGAGCAGGACGCATAGCACTAACTTGTATTTTTAGCTGAACACTGTGAGCAGGACGCACAGCACTAACTTGTATTTTTAGCTGAACACTGTGAGCAGGACGCACTGCACTAACTTGTAGCTTTAGATGAACACTGTGAGCAGGACGCACAGCACTAACTTATAGTTTTAGCTAAACACTGTGAGCAGGACGCACTGCACTAACTTGTAGCTTGAGATGAACACTGTGCAGAGGTCTCACTACACCAACTTGTAGTTTTAGCTGAACACTGTGAGCAGGACGCACTGCACTAACTGTAAATAGTCTAGCTGCCTGACTGTGGTACTAATAAGATCAAAAGAACACCAAAAACTTAACACAATTAAATCACCAGATGGCTTACCCCCAAGGGTCCTCAAGGAACTGTGCAGAGCTCACAAAGAAATAACTTGTAGGTTTAGCTGAACACTGTGAGGTGGACGCGCCACACTAACTTGTAGTTTTAGCTGAACACTGTGAGCAGGACGCACAGCACTAACTTGTAGTTTTAGCTGAACACAGTGAGCAGGACGCACTGCACTAACTTGTAGCTTTAGATGAACACTGTGCAGAGGTCTCACTACACCAACTTGTAGGTTTAGCTGAACACTGTGAGCAGGATGCACTGCACTAACTTGTAGCTTGAGATGAACACTGTGAGCAGGACGCACAGCACTAACTTGTAGTTTTAGCTGAACACAGTGAGCAGGACGCTCTGCACTAACTTGTAGCTTTAGATGAACACTGTGCAGAGGTCTCACTACACGAACTTGTAGGTTTAGCTGAACACTGTGAGCAGGACGCACAGCACTAACTTGTATTTTTAGCTGAACACTGTGAGCAGGACGCACAGCACTAACTTGTATTTTTAGCTGAACACTGTGAGCAGGACGCACTGCACTAACTTGTAGCTTTAGATGAACACTGTGAGCAGGACGCACAGCACTAACTTATAGTTTTAGCTGAACACTGTGAGCAGGACGCACTGCACCAACTTGTAGGTTTAGCTGAACACTGTGAGCAGGACGCATAGCACTAACTTGTATTTTTAGCTGAACACTGTGAGCAGGACGCACAGCACTAACTTGTATTTTTAGCTGAACACTGTGAGCAGGACGCACTGCACTAACTTGTAGCTTTAGATGAACACTGTGAGCAGGACGCACAGCACTAACTTATAGTTTTAGCTAAACACTGTGAGCAGGACGCACTGCACTAACTTGTAGCTTGAGATGAACACTGTGCAGAGGTCTCACTACACCAACTTGTAGTTTTAGCTGAACACTGTGAGCAGGACGCACTGCACTAACTGTAAATAGTCTAGCTGCCTGACTGTGGTACTAATAAGATCAAAAGAACACCAAAAACTTAACACAATTAAATCACCAGATGGCTTACCCCCAAGGGTCCTCAAGGAACTGTGCAGAGCTCACAAAGAAATAACTTGTAGGTTTAGCTGAACACTGTGAGGTGGACGCGCCACACTAACTTGTAGTTTTAGCTGAACACTGTGAGCAGGACGCACAGCACTAACTTGTAGTTTTAGCTGAACACAGTGAGCAGGACGCACTGCACTAACTTGTAGCTTTAGATGAACACTGTGCAGAGGTCTCACTACACCAACTTGTAGGTTTAGCTGAACACTGTGAGCAGGATGCACTGCACTAACTTGTAGCTTGAGATGAACACTGTGAGCAGGACGCACAGCACTAACTTGTAGTTTTAGCTGAACACAGTGAGCAGGACGCTCTGCACTAACTTGTAGCTTTAGATGAACACTGTGCAGAGGTCTCACTACACGAACTTGTAGGTTTAGCTGAACACTGTGAGCAGGACGCACAGCACTAACTTGTAGTTTTAGCTGAACACTGTGAGCAGGACGCACAGCACTAACTTGTAGCTTGAGATGAACACTGTGCAGAGGTCTAACTACACCAACTTGTAGTTTTAGCTGAACACTGTGAGCAGGACGCACTGCACTAACTTGTAGCTTTAGATGAACACTGTGCAGAGGTCTCACTACACCAACTTGTAGTTTTAGCTGAACACTGTGAGCAGGACGCACAGCACTAACTTATAGTTTTAGATAAACACTGTGAGCAGGACGCACTGCACTAACTTGTAGCTTGAGATGAAAACTGTGCAGAGGTCTCACTACACCAACTTGTAGTTTTAGCTGATCACTGTGAGCAGGACGCACAGCACTAACTTGTAGTTTTAGCTGAACACTGTGAGCAGGATGCACTGCACTAACTTGTAGCTTTAGATGAACACTATGCAGAGGTCTCACTACACCCACTTGTAGTTTTAGCTGAACACTGTGAGCAGGACGCACAGCACTAACTTATAGTTTTAGCTAAACACTGTGAGCAGGACGCACTGCACTAACTTGTAGCTTGAGATGAACACTGTGCAGAGGTCTCACTACACCAACTTGTAGTTTTAGCTGAACACTGTGAGCAGGACGCACTGCACTAACTTGTAGCTTTAGATGAACACTGTGCAGAGGTCTCACTACACCAACTTGTAGTTTTAGCTGAACACTGTGAGCAGGACGCACAGCACTAACTTATAGTTTTAGATAAACACTGTGAACAGGACGCACTGCACTAACTTGTAGCTTGAGATGAACACTGTGCAGAGGTCTCACTACACCAACTTGTAGTTTTAGCTGATCACTGTGAGCAGGACGCACAGCACTAACTTGTAATTTTAGCTGAACACTGTGAGCAGGATGCACTGCACTAACTTGTAGCTTTAGATGAACACTGTGCAGAGGTCTCACTACACCCACTTGTAGTTTTAGCTGAACACTGTGAGCAGGACGCACAGCACTAACTTATAGTTTTAGCTAAACACTGTGAGCAGGACGCACTGCACTAACTTGTAGCTTGAGATGAACACTGTGCAGAGGTCTCACTACACCAACTTGTAGTTTTAGCTGAACACTGTGAGCAGGACGCACTGCACTAACTTGTAGCTTTAGATGAACACTGTGCAGAGGTCTCACTACACCAACTTGTAGTTTTAGCTGAACACTGTGAGCAGGACGCACAGCACTACCTTATAGTTTTAGCTAAACACTGTGAGCAGGACGCACTGAACTAACGTGTAGCTTGAGATGAACACTGTGCAGAGGTCTCACTACACCAACTTGTAGTTTTAGCTGAACACTGTGAGCAGGACGCACAGCACTAACTTGTAGTTTTAGCTGAACACTGTGAGCAGGACGCACTGCACCAACTTGTAGGTTTAGCTGAACACTGTGAGCAGGACGCACAGCAATAACTTGTATTTTTAGCTGAACACTGTGAGCAGGATGCACAGCACTAACTTGTATTTTTAGCTGAACACTGTGAGCAGGACGCACAGCACTAACTTGTATTTTTAGCTAAACACTGTGAGCAGGACGCACTGAACTAACGTGTAGCTTGAGATGAACACTGTGCAGAGGTCTCACTACACCAACTTGTAGTTTTAGCTGAACACTGTGAGCAGGACGCACAGCACTAACTTGTAGTTTTAGCTGAACACTGTGAGCAGGACGCACTGCACCAACTTGTAGGTTTAGCTGAACACTGTGAGCAGGACGCACAGCACTAACTTGTATTTTTAGCTGAACACTGTGAGCAGGACGCACAGCACTAACTTGTATTTTTAGCTGAACACTGTGAGCAGGACGCACTGCACTAACTTGTAGCTTTAGATGAACCCTGTGAGCAGGACGCACAGTACTAACTTATAGTTTTAGCTAAACACTGTGAGCAGGACGCACTGCACTAACTTGTAGCTTTAGATGAACACTGTGCAGAGGTCTCACTACACCAACTTGTAGGTTTAGCTGAACACTGTGAGCAGGACGCACAGCACTAACTTGTAGTTTTAGCTGAACACTGTGAGCAGGACGCACTGCACCAACTTGTAGGTTTAGCTGAACACTGTGAGCAGGACGCATAGCACTAACTTGTATTTTTAGCTGAACACTGTGAGCAGGACGCACAGCACTAACTTGTATTTTTAGCTGAACACTGTGAGCAGGACGCACTGCACTAACTTGTAGCTTTAGATGAACACTGTGAGCAGGACGCACAGCACTAACTTATAGTTTTAGCTAAACACTGTGAGCAGGACGCACTGCACTAACTTGTAGCTTGAGATGAACACTGTGCAGAGGTCTCACTACACCAACTTGTAGTTTTAGCTGAACACTGTGAGCAGGACGCACTGCACTAACTGTAAATAGTCTAGCTGCCTGACTGTGGTACTAATAAGATCAAAAGAACACCAAAAACTTAACACAATTAAATCACCAGATGGCTTACCCCCAAGGGTCCTCAAGGAACTGTGCAGAGCTCACAAAAAAATAACTTGTAGGTTTAGCTGAACACTGTGAGGTGGACGCGCCACACTAACTTGTAGTTTTAGCTGAACACTGTGAGCAGGACGCACAGCACTAACTTGTAGTTTTAGCTGAACACAGTGAGCAGGACGCACTGCACTAACTTGTAGCTTTAGATGAACACTGTGCAGAGGTCTCACTACACCAACTTGTAGGTTTAGCTGAACACTGTGAGCAGGATGCACTGCACTAACTTGTAGCTTGAGATGAACACTGTGAGCAGGACGCACAGCACTAACTTGTAGTTTTAGCTGAACACAGTGAGCAGGACGCTCTGCACTAACTTGTAGCTTTAGATGAACACTGTGCAGAGGTCTCACTACACGAACTTGTAGGTTTAGCTGAACACTGTGAGCAGGACGCACAGCACTAACTTGTAGTTTTAGCTGAACACTGTGAGCAGGACGCACAGCACTAACTTATAGTTTTAGCTAAACACTGTGAGCAGGACGCACTGCACTAACTTGTAGCTTGAGATGAACACTGTGCAGAGGTCTAACTACACCAACTTGTAGTTTTAGCTGAACACTGTGAGCAGGACGCACTGCACTAACTTGTAGCTTTAGATGAACACTGTGCAGAGGTCTCACTACACCAACTTGTAGTTTTAGCTGAACACTGTGAGCAGGACGCACAGCACTAACTTATAGTTTTAGATAAACACTGTGAGCAGGACGCACTGCACTAACTTGTAGCTTGAGATGAACACTGGGCAGAGGTCTCACTACACCAACTTGTAGTTTTAGCTGATCACTGTGAGCAGGACGCACAGCACTAACTTGTAGTTTTAGCTGAACACTGTGAGCAGGATGCACTGCACTAACTTGTAGCTTTAGATGAACACTATGACCACAAAGGGATCAGGCAACAGGCTTATTTTCGAGAGACATTACAGATGCCACAGACGGAATCTTTCCGTCTACACCAAATCATTCACTTCATCAAATCCCTAGCTACTGATCTGATAGACATAACTACTAGGACTTTGTTTGAAAACAAATGCTTACGCAGAACTGAGTCACGGGGAGGGATCTCTGAGCTCTATGCCCTCTTCAATACCCAACAGACCAAACCTTCATACCAAATAGCATGGGAATCGGATTTAGGTGAGACTATAGAGGAGGAGATATGGGGAAAATGGTCGACCATGGTGCATAAAGGAATACTCAACACTTCCCTGGTAGAGGGAAACTACAAGGTGTTGTCCAGGTGGTACCTTGTCCCGGCGAGGCTGGCGAGGATGTACCCCGGAACTTCACCCCTTTGCTTTAGAGGATGCGGGCAGGAGGGTACCATGTTACATGTTTGGTGGTCCTGTCCCAGGATACAGCGCTTCTGGATCAGAGTTTTCACCTTGGTCTACTCAGTGACAAGACAAAATCTACCTAAAAATCCTAAGACAGCGCTATTTGCAGACTTGCCGGACGGAACCCCCAGACATCTCCAAACTCTCATCTTCTTTATTTTTTCAGCAGCTAAAATCACAATAGCACGAGCATGGAAAACTCCAGTGGTCAACCTTGCACTGGTAAAGAATAAAATATCTTGGATCATGGTCAACGAAAAGTTGGCCAGTATCCTTAAAGACAGACAGACTAGATTTGACAGGGTGTGGTCCCCCTGGATCAAATACCTACAAGCCCCATAATCTCAATAACTGTATGATGGGGGACCCAGGCCGAGGGAAATGGCTTCCTCTTTGGATTCTGGACCTTTATCTTTTTTCTCTTTCTCTTCTGCCTATCCTCCTCCTTTTTCTTAACCTTACTTTAAATCATTTCTTGTACCCTCCCCCCCCCCTTTTTTTTTTTTTTTTTCTTCTCTTTCTATGCTTAAAAGACTCTACTTGTGGATACAAGTGGAATGCTATGGAGCCTCTCTTTTCTTGGCCCTGATGGAGGAACAGGGTAAACTAACTTTAAAGGCCTAACCTCCTTTGGCGCCAAGGACCCTGAAACTGAGATATAATAAAGGTACTAAAACTTGATTTAAAATTATCAAGAAATTAAAAGTATTTCGCTTAGGGGGCAAATTTACCTTCTTTATCTTTTCTCCCCCCCCCCCCCTTTTTTTTTTTTTTTTTTTTTATTTTTTATTTTTTAGTTCTGTTTTTATTTTTATTTTTCATTTTGATAAACACTAATGATATATGGAATGTGTAAGATATGTTATTCTAGACCCTTTAAGGAGAGGTCAACATTAGTGTCCTTATGTTTACTGAGCGTACTAATACTCATCTGTTACCCCTCCCCCCTTTTTTTTTTTTTTTTTTGTGTTCTGTACAACACGTTTGTGTCATTTGACAAAAAATATGTTTGATGACTGATTGTTCATGACATTTTGTATAATTTGCAAAACCTTTAATAAAGAAAATTGAAAAGATGAACACTATGCAGAGGTCTCACTACACCCACTTGTAGTTTTAGCTGAACACTGTGAGCAGGACGCACAGCACTAACTTATAGTTTTAGCTAAACACTGTGAGCAGGACGCACTGCACTAACTTGTAGCTTGAGATGAACACTGTGCAGAGGTCTCACTACACCAACTTGTAGTTTTAGCTGAACACTGTGAGCAGGACGCACTGCACTAACTTGTAGCTTTAGATGAACACTGTGCAGAGGTCTCACTACACCAACTTGTAGTTTTAGCTGAAAACTGTGAGCAGGACGCACAGCACTACCTTATAGTTTTAGCTAAACACTGTGAGCAGGACGCACTGAACTAACGTGTAGCTTGAGATGAACACTGTGCAGAGGTCTCACTACACCAACTTGTAGTTTTAGCTGAACACTGTGAGCAGGACGCACAGCACTAACTTGTAGTTTTAGCTGAACACTGTGAGCAGGACGCACTGCACCAACTTGTAGGTTTAGCTGAACACTGTGAGCAGGACGCACAGCACTAACTTGTATTTTTAGCTGAACACTGTGAGCAGGACGCACAGCACTAACTTGTATTTTTAGCTGAACACTGTGAGCAGGACGCACAGCACTAACTTGTATTTTTAGCTAAACACTGTGAGCAGGACGCACTGAACTAACGTGTAGCTTGAGATGAACACTGTGCAGAGGTCTCACTCCACCAACTTGTAGTTTTAGCTGAACACTGTGAGCAGGACGCACAGCACTAACTTGTAGTTTTAGCTGAACACTGTGAGCAGGACGCACTGCACCAACTTGTAGGTTTAGCTGAACACTGAGCAGGACGCACAGCACTAACTTGTATTTTTAGCTGAACACTGTGAGCAGGACGCACAGCACTAACTTGTATTTTTAGCTGAACACTGTGAGCAGGACGCACTGCACTAACTTGTAGCTTTAGATGAACCCTGTGAGCAGGACGCACAGTACTAACTTATAGTTTTAGTTAAACACTGTGAGCAGGACGCACTGCACTAACTTGTAGCTTTAGATGAACGCTGTGCAGAGGTCTCACTACACCAACTTGTAGGTTTAGCTGAACACTGTGAGCAGGACGCACAGCACTAACTTGTAGTTTTAGCTGAACACTATGAGCAGGACGCACTGCACCAACTTGTAGGTTTAGCTGAACACTGTGAGCAGGACGCATAGCACTAACTTGTATTTTTAGCTGAACACTGTGAGCAGGACGCACAGCACTAACTTGTATTTTTAGCTGAACACTGTGAGCAGGACGCACTGCACTAACTTGTAGCTTTAGATGAACACTGTGAGCAGGACGCACAGCACTAACTTATAGTTTTAGCTAAACACTGTGAGCAGGACGCACTGCACTAACTTGTAGCTTGAGATGAACACTGTGCAGAGGTCTCACTACACCAACTTGTAGTTTTAGCTGAACACTGTGAGCAAGACGCACTGCACTAACTGTAAATAGTCTAGCTGCCTGACTGTGGTACTAATAGGATCAAAAGAACACCAGCAATTTTCTTCAGGTAGCTGTAAATACTGTAACAAGACAAGCCTGCCTGTCAGTAGGAAGATAACAGGAACGGATCTAGCTAAACTGAATACAGTGTATACATATATATGCAACACATGGGATGCATATATATACACAATACACTGTAAGTGCAACTAAACCGACTGACTGTTCTGCCTAATCTATCTAACTCAAATCAAATGTCACTGTCTGTCTCTCTCTCTCTCTCAATGAACGCCGGAACACACACTACACAGGGCCGCCGTGTAGGCGGCCTTATATAGTGTGGGGCGTGTACTAAATCCCCTGAGCCATAATTGGCCAAAGCCTCCTTGGCTTTGGCCAATTACGGCTCTCTGTTCAGACGGCGCTATAATTGGCCAAGCATGCAGGTCATAGTGGACGCGCCACACGAATTTGGCGCGATCGGCCAATATCGTTCGCATTTCGGCGAACGGGTGAACAGACGATGTTCGAGTCGAACATGGGTTCGATTCGAACACGAAGCTCATCCCTAATGGAGATACAGGCACCAGAGCAGAGTAGTTGGGTGACAGATAGACAGAGTAGAGGGAAAAGCATTACAGAAGGCAACTGTATTAAATGCATTATTTTCATTAGTTTTTACAAAGGAAAAGGAGACGTATAGTAATCAAGACTTCATCCTTAGTAACACTTCACTGAATGTAATGTACCCTTGTGACTGACAGAAGCTATTATCCAAAAAAGACTTGAAAAACTTAACACAAATAAATCACCAGATGGCTTACCCCCAAGGGTCCTCAAGGAACTTAGCCAGGTAATAGCCAGGCATTTTCTCCTAATTTTTAAGGATTGCACAGTGACTGGAATGGTACCAGCTGATTGGAAAACAGCCAACTTGATAGCAATATTTAAAATAGGTCAGAGACATATGCCTGGGAAATACAGGCCAATCAGTCTAACATTGAGAAAATGTAAACTTTTAGAGAGGATGATAAGGAACAATCTGTTATCATTCTACAAAGAAGCGAGCTGCCATCTAGATAAAAGAAGGCATATGGATTTGTTTTTTCTGGATTTTGCAAAAGCATTCAATACAGTTCCTCATAAATGTTTAATTTACAAACTGAGGTCTGTTGGCATGGACCTTAGGGTATGTATCTGGATAGAAAACTGGTTACAGGGTGTGTCCAAAGCAGGGTGATTATAAATGTGCAAAATAATTTGCTTTCATTTTTGATTAATTTGTTAAGTTACTTGTTTGTTTCTTCATATTCGTTATGTTAGAATGATTTTTTTTCGAAATTTGTACTGTGTATTAAAATTTGTTTCATATATTTGTTGTTTCAAATTGATTCATATTTTCAGAAGTTATTTTGGAAGATTTGGATTAATTTATGTTTCAGATGCTTCAAACATTAAGGCTCAGTTCACACTGCCGTGACCCCAAATTTTGCATTCTGACTTGATGTGACTTGATGCAACTTCAATGTGACCTTTCATTCAATTTTGATGTTTTATGACTTTGACTTTGGCCAATCATTCCAGTACAGAGTGTGACACATATTATTGAAGTCTGGAATCACAGCCAAAGTTGCAAAGATAATACAAAGAAATTACTTCCTTGCGACTTTTGTATTTGTAAAATAACAAAAGGCCCAAACAATTGCATCCTTTCATCCTTGCATCCTGCAAGTATAAGCTAGCACTAAGTTCTTTTTCCATGGATTAGCTTTGCATTTTTTTTCAGAAGTATTGAAGAGCCCAAATAAACATCCCCCCCTTCTGCCACCTTCTGCCGCTCTTCCCGGGTCTCCTGTCCCACCGGGAGACCCGAGCCACCAGCAGGCTAGGCTGAGACTCACAGATTTGGCTTTGATTCGGCTCTGATCGGGTCTCCGATGTAAAATCCCTGAAGTGACTTCACAAAGTCATTTCCGGTTTACTCAGCTGCCATTGGCACCAATTTTAAAAAGATGACAGTATTCAGAATCACCAATTTTGGCGATCTGAACACTTTTAAGCGCAAAGGAGGAATTTGGGGTCTTTTAGACCCCCGATCCCTCCATAAAGAGTACCTGTTACCACCTATTACTGTCCCAAGGAATGTTTACATTCCTTGGGACAGTAATAAAAGTGATCAGAATTATTTTTTTTAAAGGGACAATGTAAAAAAAAAAATAATAAAAACGTCCCCATTCCTGCGTGCTCGCGCAACAAAGAAAACGCGTAAGTAAGTCGCACCCGCAAATGTAAATGGTGTTCAAATCACATGTGTGAGGTATCGACATATTCACCAGAGTGAGAGCAAAAATTCTAGCAAAAGACCTTCTCTGTAACTTTAACATGGTAACCGTTACATTTTTTTAAAGCGTCACCTATAGAGATTTAAAAAAAATATATATTTATTGAGATTTGCACAGTACAATAACATCGAGCTTAATAGCTCTGAAGCAAGCTTAAACAAATAGACAATTAAAGTTTTATCACAGGTAAGGAAGGAGGGACATGGGTAAGGGAGGGGGAAAGGAGAGTATGACAGGGGAGACATATTTACCTGTAAACAATAATATGACATAACATTTCAAAACAAAACAACATATTGAACATTAGTACCTTCAGGAGTGGAAGCAGTTTGCTGTATCTAATTAGTGGTCTTCAGAGAATGGCATAGCTACAATAATATCAGCGGAAAAGGCTACCTGCATTGGACAGAAAAGAATCTTGGGTCACCAAAGATCTTCATGAGGTTGTGGCTGCTCTGGGGTGGCAAGAAAATGGAGGGGTCAGACAGGTTGGACATTTTAAGGTTACCTAGGGAATTGGTGAGATCTCACTTAAGATACCAGTCTATAAAGCAAAATGGTTGCATGAGTTCCTGCAGATCCTTTTGGGTGAACGTGACCTCCATATATTTACAGCATTACGAAAAAAGCGTGAAGTAGAGCGAATGTTTAGTACAATGGTGTCCAACCTCTCCAGGTAGAAGAGCGATAATATAGCTTGTTTTACTGCCGGTGGATTGGGTGGTGTTGATTTGATCCAATGGGACATGATAGTCCTGCGGGCAACTAGGAGACATATATGAGTCTATTGTGGAAAGTTCAGTGGTCCCCTGTTAATGATGGGGAAGAGGGAGGTTCACAACCGAACAGACACAATAGAGGATTTTTTGATATCCGAGTCTTATTGATTTTAAAGATGAAGGTCAGCACAGAGTCCCAGCATGTAGTAATGGTTGGGCATTCCCAGAAATGGTGAAGCAGTGTAGGACATGATAGTGAGCACCAGGGACAGTGCGCTTGAGTAGGGTCTGCTATGTTGATGTGGAATGGGTAGTATGCCCTCTGTATGATTTTAAATTGCGTTTTACACCATGTTTCTGAGATCATTCGTTTGTGGATGTGTCGGTATCCTTCAAGGATTTTTTCCGGAAGTTCATTATCATTGAAGATGGTAGACCATTTTTGGAATGGTGTGAGATGGTATTTATCAGATTGGTGTGTAATGAGGTGAGAGTATAGGCTGGAGATTGAATAGTCATCTCTCTGGAGTACTATGTCTATGAATGACTTTTGAAGGGGATCAGTCTGAGATCCACAACAAGACCGTATATAGTTGAGTAGTTGATGATAAAAGAAGATGTGCGATGATGCAAGGAATTCACTTGAGAGGGGTTGGAAGGATTTGAACTTGCCAAGTTTGCCAAGGTACATGGAGGTTATTTTAGTAAGGCCTCAAGTGCACCATTGATCAAAAGCTTTGTGCAGGATAGACGGGAGAAACATAGGGTTGCCTTGAATTGACAAATGGCAAGATATACTCAATGGTAACCCCAGGAGTCTCTGCACCTCTCTCAAATCAAGAATCGTGTCCTTGATGAGAACACTTGATTTAAGGTGAGGTGGTAGAGCTCTAAGATTCGAGTGGAGGATAGCAGAAAGGGCATGCGGAGAGGCCAAGGCGCCCTCGAGTATAATATTGGAGTATTTAGATTTTCCAGACAACCAATCAAGACCTTGCCTAAGTAGGCAAGAGAGATTGTAAAAACATATATTAGACAAGCCTTCACCACCCTCAGACTTAGGAAGACATAGTGTTTGCAATGCTATCCGTGTTTTTTGTGTGACCATATAAAGGCAGACAGGGCTTTGTGAATTTTCTGTACATCAGAGTGTTTTAATAAAAGAGGTATGGTCTGCATTGGGTTGAGTAGACATGCAAACAACACCATTTTAAAGAGGGGGAGGGTTGTCCAAGCTTCCAGCTCCTTCACAATTTTGGTTAATAGAGGAGGGTAGCTAAGGCCGTATAAAGAGGAAGGTTCTCTGCCTATATGGATACCCAAATATGTAATGTGTTGGGGTGCCAAGGCAAAGGGGGATAAAGACTGCCATTTAGTAGATAGCCGTGGGTGGATTAATACAACTTTGCATTTATCAAAGTTAATTCTAAAGCCAGAGCTCAGTTGAAAATAAAAAATCCAGAAAGAAAGCGACTCTTAAGTATCAAAGATTTATTCAGGTGATAAAAGCATTATAAACACTTACATAGAGATAGACGATTGGCAGCTTCCATAGAGAACTAATCCCGGTGTTCGTCAATGAAATCCCAATGGTGTGGGGCTGGATGGATGCCGTGCGAGTGGCCGCGGACCTCCACTCGGAAGCGCCGACTGTGTATGCGGTGTAGTGAGTGAATCACTTCCGCGTTCCAACAGGTCACATGGGCAATGACGTCACTCGGGTAGTTCAGATTCGCTGGGGACCACTACGCGTTTCTGAGCATGCGCGAAGCTCGTAACGGGCATGCGCGCTCCTTTTTCAAGTGTATTTTGGGACAGCAAACCAGGAGGCTTAAATAGCTGAAAGATACTGATCAGGACCAATCGAAACTAAAAGGGGGAGGGGACAGTATCCAGAGAGTAAAATGACAATGATAGGAATGAATTCTCTATGGATTGCAGACTAATATAAAAAGTGATAGTATATAAATTAATTAGTAATGCTGATAGAGTTTATCCGAAGACATGAAAATATAAAGTTGAGGGAATTGGTAATACATAATTATACAATGCTTGGATAGTGATCGAAAAATAAATCGAAGAATTAAATAAATAAAATAAGAATCAAAAAATAATAAGAAGTGTGATCAAAAATAGGAAAATTAATACATAAATAAAATTTAAATGATGGACATGGGAATTTTATACAGTAAATCATGTTGTATGGAAAAAAATATATGTATATACATCTATATAAAAACCAATATATTATCTGTAATATAGGCAAAATATTAGAAAAAAATATATGAAAAAAATATATATACACACAAAATTCAAAAAATTATATTTTTATATATATATATATATATATAAGTATAGAAAAAAATATATATATATATATATATAGAATATGGACTGAGGTTTTTTTACTGGGGGGGGAGGCCTCAATAAGTTAATAAACTGATAACAGTAAGAATAAGAGATAAAATAATATAATAGATAAAATGTATTAAAAATTATATAATAAAACATCGAGTGTAGAAGAAACACATAGACAGGACACCCTAAGTTATTCCAGTACTGTGATAAAATGAATAGAATGATTAAAAAGGAGTAAAATGGATCAATAGATACGTTCTATATGATGGTGTTAACCTCTAGTTCCTCATTTAACCCATTGGGTGCTAAAGTGTCCAAAATAAAAATCCAAAAAGTTTCACGCTCACATAGTTTAGAAAAACGCTTGGCCTCGGATAATTTGCGTGGAATGGACTCAATTACCCAAACCTGTAGGCCGGCAGTGGATTGGTGGTGGTGTTCAAGAAAATGTCTGGGGACGCTGTGTCATCACAACCTTTTTCTATAAAACGGCGATGTTTGCCAAATCGTTGTCGCAAAGGACAAATGGTGCGTCCAACATACAATAATTTACAAGGACATGTGAGACAGTACACAACGTAGTCTGCCGAGCAGTTATAGAAGCCTTCCAATTGGTATGTTTTATCCTTGTGTTGGAAACTTCGTTGGCCATGTCTTACAAAAGCGCAGGTCTTACATAAGGCTTTATTACATCTATACATGCCAGTAAGTGGAGTGAGGCAAAGGGTGCTCTCTGGTTTGATGGTTTTAAATCTGCTAGCTGCTAGTTTGTTTTTTAGTGTTGAGGCCCTTCTGTAGGTGACCTTCGGTTTGTCGCCGAGGTCATTAAGGAGAAAGGGATCCTGTTTAAGGATACCCCAATGTTTTTGAAGTATAGATTCCATTCTTCTGTGCTTGTTATGGTATCTGGTGATGAAGCGAACAGTGCCATGATCAATCTGTTTTGAGGTTTTGGGTTTTTTTCCAGAGAGATAAGTGGCATACGCTTGGTCAACCAATTTTTCGGGAAACCCCTTTTCAGGAAATTTATTTTTAAGGTGAATGCTCTGTGCAATATAGTCAGAATCCCTAGTGCAGTTTTGCCTTAATCTACAATATTGGCCCTTGGGTATGTTATTTATCCACTGTGGGTGATGACAACTGTTATAATGTAGATACGAGTTTCCTGATGTTGGTTTTGTGTAATTGCGAGAAAAAATGGAGTTGAGATTGTGAAATAATTCTAGATCAAGAAAAGGAAGGCTCTCCTTGCTATGTTCAGATGTGAATGATAGACCGAAATCGTTGGCATTACAGTGGTAAACGAAACTCTCTATAGAGGATAATGGGCCATCCCAGATGACAATAATGTCATCTATAAACCTGCCAAAAAATATAATATGTCGGGCAAAAGGGTTATTATTCCATATGTGTTTGTCTTCCCACAGACCCATGGTCAGATTGGCATAGGAGGGGGCAAAATTAGTGCCCATAGCTGTACCATGGGTCTGTAGGTAGAAGTCACCATTGAAATGAAAATAATTATGACTTAGACAAAATAAAGTGGCTTCAGAGATAAAAACAGCCTGTTTGCCATTAATACAGGAATCTAGGGAAAGAAAATGTTGTACCGCCATTAGGCCTATCTGATGAGGGATGGACGTATATAAAGAATTTACGTCCAGAGAAAGCCAAGAATAGCTGTCTTGCCATCTGTAAGGTGCCAACAGTTCCATGAGATGTGTAGAATCTCGAATATTATGATGGAAGATTCTGTGCTAGGGGCTGTAGAAATGAATCTACATATTGAGAGAAGCCACTGGTTATACTATCCATAGAGGCTACGATAGGTCTACCAGGGGTGTGAGTGGAATTTTTATGTATTTTAGGTAGATAATAAAAATAAGGTGTATTATAAAAATCTTTTTTTAGGAAGGAAGCTTCATGTTTAGTAATAACCCCATCTAATAGTGCAGAATGAATCAGAGTTTCTGCTTCAACTTTGAACTGGGGCAGAGGGTCGGAAGAGAGTTTCTTATATGTTATGCAATCAGACAATAATCTGGATGCTTCCATGATGTAGGATGTTCGGTCTATAATCACAATTCCACCTCCCTTGTCAGCTGATTTAATGATAATCTCAGGATTGTTGGAAAGAGAGTGGAGTGCAGCCTTTTCTCCAGGGGTGAGATTGTGGGGACAATATTTATGTGTGTTGTCTGTGTGTTCACACAATTTCTGTAACTCAGAATATACTACTCTATAAAGGGTCTCAATATAGGGTCCCTTGGATCTCGTGGGATAAAATACAGATTTTGGTTTAAAACTAGTGTGTTTAACTGGAGGTGAATGATCAGGATGTTGAGTAAGTAATTCTAGATCTATATCAATGGCCAAAGGGTCTAATTCTAAGTCCGAATCATAGATACTGATGGAACTATCGGATGTGTCACAAATATTCTCACCAGAAGTGACTGCAGGTGAAGTCATATGGGAGGTGTTTTCAACAGGTCTGTTCTTTGTAGATTGAATATTAAAATATCTTTTAAGGGTAAGGTTCCTGACAAATTTATTAAGATCTTTGAACAGAAGAAAGGAATTGGGTGGTATAGTAGGTGAAAAGGTGAGCCCTTTACTGAGTAGGGAAATTTCATCTGAAGATAATATATGTGACGATAAGTTGAATAGCTTTATCATTTCTACTACTGAGGTGGCTACTCCTCCTTCTTCTAGTATTGACAATGTACTCACACCCTCAGCCTCTAACATTCATATCACTCATCCCAATAAATCTAGCCTCCTATTAGGAGATTTCCAGAGTGGTGAAATAGCCTCACACTCGAAGGCCCTTCTCCTTTTTTAGAGAAAGGTCCACACCACAAACAACGCCAAAAAAGAAAACACATAGACGAGGATGTAGAGGAGGACGTAACAAACCCAAAATCCCACACAAAACAACAGAAACGGTAAAGCTATTTAGCTTATCATCACATATATTATCTTCAGATAAAATTTCCCTACTCAGTAAAGGGCTCACCTTTTCACCTACTATACCACCCAATTCCTTTCTTCTGTTCAAAGATCTTAATAAATTTGTCAGGAACCTTACCCTTAAAAGATATTTTAATATTCAATCTACAAAGAACAGACCTGTTGAAAACACCTCCCATATGACTTCACCTGCAGTCACTTCTGGTGAGAATATTTGTGACACATCCGATAGTTCCATCAGTATCTATGATTCGGACTTAGAATTAGACCCTTTGGCCATTGATATAGATCTAGAATTACTTACTCAACATCCTGATCATTCACCTCCAGTTAAACACACTAGTTTTAAAACCAAAATCTGTATTTTATCCCACGAGATCCAAGGGACCCTATATTGAGACCTTTTATAGAGTAGTATATTCTGAGTTACAGAAATTGTGTGAACACACAGACAAAACACATAAATATCGTCCCCACAATCTCACCCCTGGAGAAAAGGCTGCACTCCACTCTCTTTCCAACAATCCTGAGATTATCATTAAATCAGCTGACAAGGGAGGTGGAATTGTGATTATAGACCGAACATCCTACATCATGGAAGCATCCAGATTATTGTCTGATTGCATAACATATAAGAAACTCTCTTCCGACCCTCTGCCCCAGTTCAAAGTTGAAGCAGAAACTCTGATTCATTCTGCACTATTAGATGGGGTTATTACTAAACATGAAGCTTCCTTCCTAAAAAAAGATTTTTATAATACACCTTATTTTTATTATCTACCTAAAATACATAAAAATTCCACTCACCCCCTGGTAGACCTATCATAGCCTCTATGGATAGTATAACCAGTGGCTTCTCTCAATATGTAGATTCATTTCTACAGCCCCTAGCACAGAATCTTCCATCATATATTCGAGATTCTACACATCTCATGGAACTGTTGGCACCTTACAGATGGCAAGACAGCTATTCTTGGCTTTCTCTGGAAGTAAATTCTTTATATACGTCCATCACTCATCAGATAGGCCTAATGGCGGTACAACATTTTCTTACCCTAGATTCCTGTATTAATGGCAAACAGGCTGTTTTTATCTCTGAAGCCACTTTATTTTGTCTAAGTCATAATTATTTTCATTTCAATGGTGACTTCTACCTACAGACCCATGATACAGCTATGGGCACTAATTTTGCCCCCTCCTATGCCAATCTGACCATGGGTCTGTGGGAAGACAAACACATATGGAATAATAACCCTTTTGCCCGACATATTATATTTTTTGGCAGGTTTATAGATGACATTATTGTCATCTGGGATGGCCCATTATCCTCTATAGAGAGTTTCGTTTCCCACTGTAATGCCAACGATTTCGGTCTATCATTCACATCTGAACATAGCAAGGAGAGCCTTCCTTTTCTTGATCTAGAATTATTTCATGATCTCAATTCCATTTTTTCTCGCAATTACACAAAACCAACATCAGGAAACTCGTATCTACATTATAACAGTTGTCATCACCCACAGTGGATAAATAACATACCCAAGGGCCAATATTGTAGATTAAGGAAAAACTGCACTAGGGATTCTGACTATATTGCACAGAGCATTCACCTCAAAAATACATTTCTTGAAAAGGGGTTTCCCGAAAAATTGGTTGACCAAGCGTATGCCACTTACCTCTCTGGAAAAAAACCCAAAACCTCAAAACAGATTGATCATGGCACTGTTCGCTTCATCACCAGATACCATAACAAGCACAGAAGAATGGAATCTATACTTCAAAAACATTGGGGTATCCTTAAACAGGATCCCTTTCTCCTTAATGACCTCGGCGACAAACCGAAGGTCACCTACAGAAGGGCCCCAACACTAAAAAACAAACTAGCACCTAGCAGATTTAAAACCATCAAACCAGAGAGCACCCTTTGCCTCACTCCACTTACTGGCATGTATAGATGTAATAAAGCCTTATGTAAGACCTGCGCTTTTGTAAGACATGGCCAACGAAGTTTCCAACACAAGGATAAAACATACCAATTAGAAGGCTTCTATAACTGCTCGACAGACTACGTTGTGTACTGTCTCACATGTCCTTGTAAATTATTGTATGTTGGACGCACCATTTGTCCTTTGCAACAACGTATCGGCAAACATCGCCGTTTTATAGAAAAAGGTTGTGATGAACACAGCGTCCCCAGACATTTTCTTGAACACCACCACCAATCCACTGCCGGCCTACAGGTTTGGGTAATTGAGTCCATTCCACGCAAATTATCCGAGGCCAAGCGTTTTTCTAAACTATGTGAGCGTGAAACTTTTTGGATTTTTATTTTGGACACTTTAGCACCCAATGGGTTAAATGAGGAACTAGAGGTTAACACCATCATATAGAACGTATCTATTGATCCATTTTACTCCTTTTTAATCATTCTATTCATTTTATCACATTACTGGAATAACTTAGGGTGTCCTGTCTATGTGTTTCTTCTACACTCGATGTTTTATTATATAATTTTTAATAATTTTTATCTATTATATTATTTTATCTCTTATTCTTACTGTTATCAGTTCATTAACTTATTGAGGCCTCCCCCCCAGTAAAAAAACCTCAGTCCATATTCTATCAATATATATATATATTTTTCTATACTTATATATATATATATATATATATATAAATATAATTTTTTGAATTTTGTGTGTATATATATTTTTTTCATATATTTTTTTCTAATATTTTGCCTATATTACAGATAATATATTGGTTTTTATATAGATGTATATACATATATATTTTTCCATACAACATGATTTACTGTATAAAATTGCCATGTCCATCATTTAAATTTTATCTATGTATTAATTTTCCTATTTTTGATCACACTTCTTATTATTTTTTGATTCTTATTTTATTTATTTAATTCTTCGATTTATTTTTCGATCACTATCCAAGCATTGTATAATTATGTATTACCAATTCCCTCAACTTTATATTTTCATGTCTTCGGATAAACTCTATCAGCATTACTAATTAATTTATATACTATCACTTTTTATATTAGTCTGCAATCCATAGAGAATTCATTCTTTTCATTGTCATTTTATTCTCTGGATACTGTCCCCTCTCCCTCTTCGTTTCGATTGGTCCTGATCAGTATCTTTCAGCTATTTAAGCCTCCTAGTTTGCTGTCCGCGGCCACCCGCACGGCCTCCATCCAGCCCCACACCATTGGGATTTCATTGACGAACACCGGGATTAGTTCTCTATGGAAGCTGCCAATCGTCTATCTCTATGTAAGTGTTTATAATGCTTTTATCACCTGAATAAATCTTTGATACTTAAGAGGCGCTTTCTTTCTGGATTTTTTATGTATACATGGAGAATTGACTTCACTCAACAGGAAGCTGCCCTTGGTACCCTGGTTGCACAGATTTCCCTGGCTCCCTTATCCATCCCTATTACGGATGATCTACATATTATAGACTCTCTCTTGGACTAATTTTATGGACCACTGTTACTTATTTTTAACGTTATTTTATTGTTATATCCACGGACTTTAGCGCTGTTACATCATATATTTTATCTAGAGCTCAGTTGAAAGGCCGCAAAAAGTGGTTGGTGGAGAAAAATAATATGTCATCCATGAATAGGGCAGAACGGAAGACTTGACTGCACACAGTGATGCCACTGATGCCATCAGACGAGTTGAGTATTCTGGATAGAGGCTCAATAGCGATATTGAAAAGTAGAGGGGAAAGGGGGCATCCCTGCCTCATTCCTAGGGATAAAGTTGGGAGTAACAAGGCATGCCATTGGGGACAAGTACATTTGCTGTAAAAACACGCATGATTGGGCCTGAAAAACGGAAGTTATCCATCACTCGGAATAACCATGACAAACTAAAGTTGTCAAAAGCTTTTTCGATATCAAGTGATATGATAGCGACATCCTGATCTGGGTGTGATTTAGTGCATTCCAGTCCCACCAGAACCCTAAGAATGTTTATGGTGGCGGATCACCCTGGAACAAAGCCAGAATAGGTTGGGTGTAGTAGAGAGGGGAATAAAGGAGCTAAACGTGAAGCAATTATTTTAGAGAGAATTTTAACGTCCACATTGATTAGGGAGATTGGGCAGTAAGAGCCTGGATGTAAGGGGTCCTTTCCTTTTTTGGAGATCAGTCTAATGTGTGCCTGTGTTCCAGTAGGGAGATAGGGGCCACCATCCCACATGGCGGCAAAAATATGCTTCGGGGTGTCAGGGATAAAGTATTTTGTCAATTTATTAAATTCAGCCATGTAGCCATCTGGGCCTTGGGCTTTGGCAGATGCCAGAGGCTTAATAGTCAGCTGGATGTCTTTAATGGAGATGGGAGCATTGAGGGCCTCCAAGTGGGTAGACTGATGTTTAGGTATATGTATCTTAGCGAGTAAAGCTTCTGTGGTTGTTTGGTCAGTCAGGTCTGTGGAATATAAAGTCATATAATAGTCTGCAAGTAATTTACCAGGGAGCCAGCTGCGTTTTTTAAAGCAGAGATATGAATGGGTCGCCTTGGCCCTGAGCATAGCTTAGCCAATAGTTTGCCCACCTTGTTACCAAACCTATGAAAATGTAAAGTAGAGTAGGATGTTTTAGCCGCTTCTTGCTGCTCTGCCAATTGGTCAAAATTGCGCTTGGCTTGTCGCCACGATTGTATGTTATCGGGGGTGCGGTTTAATGTTAGGTGTTCGTGTGCCGAGTGTAAAGCTTCACTGGCCTGCATGTATTGTTGCCTAGAGTGTCTTTTAAATTGAGTAGTATACAAAATGATTTTCCCCCTTAGAAAAGCTTCACCTGCTTCCCAGAAGAGGTTTGGGTTGGAAAGGTGTGCCCCATTCATAGAAGCATATTCTGACCATGCTTCATACAGCATGTGGCGGAAGTCTCCCTTGTCCTCCAGATAGGAAGGAAAATGCTATGTGGGTGAGGGAGAAGAGGGTTTAGCATGTGTCAAGTGTATAACGATGGAGCTGTGATCCAAAATACTCACGTCGCTGATTTACGAGCCGTGCAACGTCGATACTAATGCAGGAGAGGCAAAAAATAATCAATGCGCAAAAAAGAATTGGGGGGGGGCAAAAAATGTATATTCTCGATCAGTTGGGTGTGTTAGATGCTATAAATCTACAAAACGCATAGCAGCGATGGACTGTGCTAAAAGAGTAGAGTCAGAAGTTAGGGACGCAGAATTTCGCAGGCTGCGAGTTAGATCACTTATGCGGTCTTCCAATATGGACATAACAGAATTGAAGTCTTTGTCTACCAAGTGTATAGTCTCACGGGCACTCAGTACCCAATTCACCATGTCTTGAAAAAATAAAGTATCAGGAGAGTTAGGAGCGTATATGTTAGTGATAGCTATGGGGGTCATTTACGAAAGGCAAATCCACTTTGCACTGCAAGTGCACTTGAAAGTGCATTGAAAGTGCACTTGGAAGTGCAGTCGCTCTAAATCTAAGGGGTAGATCTGAAATGAGGGGAAGCTCTGCTGATTTTATCATCCAATCATGTGCAAGCTAAAATGCTGTTATTTTCCTTGCATGTCCCCCTCGGATCTACAGCGACTTTACTTCCAAGTGCACTTTCAGTGCACTTTCAAATGCACTTGCAGTGCAAAGTGGAGTTTCCTTTAGTAAATAACCCCCTATGTCTTTAGTGGCTAAAGTCACATGCAGTGTCATTTTGCGGTCAGTCGAGTCAGTCCATATATCTATAATAGTATGTCTCAGATTTTTTGTGGAGCAATATAGCTACTCTGGCCTTGCGGCCATTTGCTCGTGAACCGTATACATCACCAACCCATACAGTAGTTTGTGAAGACGGGTTAAATTGTCTGCAGACAGGTGTGTCTCTTGCAGCAGCGCCACATCTGCCCAGAGATGCTTCAAGTGTCTAAGGATTAACATGCACTTACTTGGAGAGCGATGTCCTTTAACGTTCCATGAAACAATATTTAGGTGATTCCCATTGATTGGAGAAGCCATGTCTGGTGTAAAGGAAAGTAGTGATTTGGAGGCTTACAATAAAGCTTCCCTTCTGACATTGTGCCTTCCATCTGAGAGTCACTAAAGTATTGTATGTCACCTGAGGGCATAGGTATAAAACAGGCAAATATGATCGTCATATAGTCAGAACTAAAACAACAAAAAAACAAAGAAAAAGTCAGGTGAAGAAACCACCTAACAGACAGTGTGAACTTCACTTTTTTCCACATGAGGGTCAACTGCCATGCAGAGCTCCCGCTGGTCGATTGCTCCTCTCCTAGGGGCAAAGTGTGAGCTTCAGGGAGGGGGGAGGGGAAGGGAAGGGTGGATTTAGGTAAGGAGTAGAGAGGAGGGATAGAGAGAGAGGTAGGGGGCAGGGGACCCGTTCGAAGCTGGGTGAAGGGATAGTCTCTTGAAAGCGATCAAGGGGTTAATATGGTGCACAATGGAGGTAGCCGAGTACATATAACTAAAAATGGTGGGGGGAAGGGGGTGGGTTGGGGCTTCCTGAGAGGGGGAACTTGGTGGTGGTAGTTAATGTTTCACAACAAGTTCAGGTATTAGTCCATGTAAAGATAAAATGATGCTGAATAAATGGAAGGCAACCAGTCTAAAAAAGCTAGAAGAAGCTCTGGAACAATAAAAAAGAAAGAAGGACGGCACCCTCTAAGTGCAGCATGTATGTTAAAAATATTTATTACAATAGATAAAAACACTCACATTTGAGTTGCTAAAAACCAGCATGTAAAGTAGTTTCATCCCCGTGCTCTCGGGGGATGTGGGTGTCACGGGCCAGTGGGGGGGTTCCTGGGATGTGAGTCCTGTGACCTGGGTACTGGTAGCTGTTCCGGTGGTGCCGAGGGTCCACAGAGCATAGCCTGATGAAGAAGCACGCATGCTCCGAACGCGAAGCACCGCCCGCCTCACCCCACTCCCGGAAGTAAAGACACACGTCAGCACGGCACTCCACGGAGGATCCATGACCGACATCCTGGCCGCCCGGCTCTGACGACCCTCTGCACCACTGGAACAGCTACCAGGACCCAGGTCACAGGACTCACATCCCAGGAACCCCCCAACTGGCCCGTGACACCCACATCCCCCGAGAGCATGCGGATGAAACTACTTTACATGCTGGTTTTTAGCAACTCAAATGTAAATGTTTTTATCTATTGTAATAAATATTTTTAACATACATGCTGCACTTAGAGGGCGCCGTCCTTCTTTCTTTTTTATTTCTCTTGAAAGCGAGAGTGTGGCTCAAGGATAGAGGGAGCAAGGAGTTGGGTAACTGTATTAATCTTAAAGGTAACCATAGATATGAATAGCAATGTGCATTAGTGGCAAAATAAATGTTCAACTAGCAACTATAAAAGAATAGTGCAAGGGTGTAGCCCATAAATTGCAACACGGAGTTCAAAGGAGGAAAAGAGAAGGGGGCAATACTACCCATCTCCTATGCAATTTCAGTGATAGAAAGTCCCAGGGGTCATTCAGCGATTTCCAGAGCAGTCTTCACGGTGAATAAAGCGACTACGTTTGTACGGAGGCTTAGTTGGACGTTGTTCTTTAGGTAGCGCAAAGGAAGTATTAGCAGATGTTGAAGAAGAGCCCTCAGCGTTGATGTGTTCCATTTCTGTGCCAGAGGCATTGTTGATGTACTGGTCTGCATCTTCCGGGGAAGTAAAAGTAAGATGTTTTCCTGTGTGCGATTGTATATGTAGGACTGCCAGATAGGCTAGGGAGAATTTAACTTGATTGTTGTATAGTGTCGAGCAGACCGGAGAGAATGCCTTACGTTGTTTCATTACTTCCATTGAATAGTCTGCGAAGAGCAGCAGGTTTGCCCCATCAATAGACAGAGCATGTGAATGACAACATTTTTGTCAGCATAATTGAGATATCTGACAATGACATGGCAAGGTTTGGTGCAATTTTCTGTCTACTGACCAATGTGATGAGCACATTTGATAGTGCAGGGAATGCTAAAACCCAGTTGCTCAGGGATAATTTTAGCACAGAGATTCTTCAGCTGGGTATTGGAGACTGACACTGGCAGTCCAATTATGCGCAGATTGTTCCTTCTTGAGCGATTTTCCAAATCATCCAGCTTATCCCATATGTCCCTGTTAGAAGCAGATATGCGTGCTAGCACAGCAGAGTTGGCAGTGGATTCATCCTCCAGCGAGGAAATCCATTCCTCCACATGTGAGAGTCTCTAGACCTGTGCCTGGTGCTCAATGAGAACCTGCTCCAGTCCCCTTTGCACTGCAGCGTCTACTGTGGCAGTCAGAGTAGGGCCAAAGAGAGTGACTGTGCTATACCTGCAGGAGAGGCAGGATCCATGGTAGTTGCTCCTGACATCACGGTAGACTGCAGTGTCTCTGTTGCACAGGGAGCGACCGCCATTTTGGCTGCATCCGCAGCCGTGCCTCCCGCAGGTTGTAGCATGGAGGACACCAGTCGGGAGTATGATCACTCCGACAAAGCGGTCCATTGAGTCCCACAAGGTAGCGAGGATAGAGGGGGTTCTCCCCAATGCTGTAGCAGGCTTTATTGCCCGGTTATGTGAAGAGTGCAGCGGGAGCTGTGTCTGCTCACCTCCTCCTCATGTGGCGCCGGAACCGGAAGTGGAGATTTTTAGGTACTGTCGTTTGTCGCCATTCCACGAGTGTGTGCAATTTCAAACCATGACATGTTAAGTATCTGTTTACTTGGCGTAACATCATCTTTGACATTATTTGAAAAAATTGGGCTACCATTACCGTTCAGTTTTTTTTTATTCATGAAAGTGTCTTTCCCCCCCCAAAAAAATGTGTTTAAAAGACTGCTGCTCAAATACCATATGACATAAAATATTGCAACAATCACCATTTTATTCTCTAGGGTCTCTGCTAAAAAATATATATATAATGTTACTAATTTTAACTTGTAAGCAACACATGTCAGAAATAGACTTAGGCGTGAAAGGGTTAATATCCCATGACATAAAGAGAATTTAAACATAGTAATTTCCCTTTCACATAAGTGGGAGATTGTTAGTAAATATATCCTAAAATCTGTATTGGGATTTTTAATGCTTCTGAAAAAATTGCATTTCTGATTTTACATTACTTAAATGATCTTCATACGGTGTCTGACTAAGTAGGCCTGGTTTACTAAGGATTATAGAGAGCTAAAATTGGGTGAATTAAACCTAGGCCTGGTTTACTAGTGTGTAAAGTTTCCAAACTACTATATTGAATAAGAATAATAAAACAGGTTATGTTTGTAGAGGTACTGAGATCCCGTTACTTTTATATATAACCAAGCAAGGATAGTTTTGAGATTTTAAAGTTCCCCAAATGCATGACTCAAATATTACATTATTAAAACTATGAATAGTATATATATTGTTCAAAGATTTATTAAAACACATGTAAAAAGAGTGCCACATAATCCAAAGTTACATGACTTGATGCCTCCTGTGGCTTCCACCTCATTGCTGTAGATCTGCAGTTTGAACTGCACTACTCTGCTGCTTGTCTTTTTGGTGGAAGAGAAGCCATACCTGAGGACCTGCTGTGAAGGAATCCCCTTGTTTCTGCATAATTCATTATGTGTATCTGTTTGTGCTTTCTGAAACTCTGCTATGTTTTTTCACATATTCTCCATCTCCATCTCCATATTTCAGAATGACACCACTGGCATAAGGGAGCAAAGCCCTGTCTTTACCAAGATGGCTGCCTCCACACAGAGACACATCCACAGTTTTGGTTCTATTTTATGGTATCTTTTATGGACCTACATAAAGTATGTTGGCATAAAGGGCAAATGGGGTATATGGAGTACTTTTATCCCACTTTAATTTCAAATAAATCAAGAGGCAAAAAGCAAAACACACTAAAAACCCAGCCTTGACAAAACTTTTTTTTTTCTTTTCATAAATCAGTTTGGATTTGTTACAGTAGATTAGTAAATTGAGTATACAGTTACCCTGTTGAAATACTGTCTCGTGAAAGGACAATACATTGTCCTTACAGGCATCATCTTTATGAAGAATACATTTCTTTTAGACATTTTTAAATGCAATTGTAGAATTTAACCATTTTCTTTTTAGTAAAAAAAAAGCTGTTTTATATTAATAATTTTGTTGGTGGTAAATTATAGTTTCATTATTGTACTTTCGGTAATGTGACATTTTTAAAAAAGGCAATATGTTATTTAACAAAAAAGATTGTCAAATACTGATTATTATAGTTATTTTAACTTTTTAAAAACTTCTACTCTGTATTGTGTATGGAACAGAGCTATATAATTTTTTATCAATAAGACATTCATTGTAAGAAAGAAGAGATAAACTGTGAAAAGAAAATCCCCGGTTTTAGGATAAATGCATTGCATTATTATTTATCAAATTCTCTTCAACGCAAGAAAGCTACAATACCAAAATAACATATTTTTAAATAAGATTAAATACAATTATGTACTAAGCTCCATAATGTTTAAAGTCCATGCAGTTTAGGAACACTATTTTTGTACATGTGACCTTTCTCTGGGGCCCCAAAAAAATTAAAGAAGAGTACAGAGAGTAGCAAAAGCCTATAGCATAATGGGGGTTATTTACTAAAGACAACTCCACTTTGCACTTCAAGTGCACTTCATTTAGAGGAACCTGTAAATGAGTGACACGGTTGTGTGGGCGTAGTCCCGCATTGCTGCACTATTTCAAATTGTAAATTGCTGGGAGGAAAAGGAGGGGATCAGGGTGGAACATGTAACGTGTTCCAAAGGTAAACTTATCTTTTAAATGCTGGGGGCTATGGACAGGATCTGAATAGTTTAAAGCAAGCATGATATTTTATTAGACTAATTAATTTTAGCTTACGGCTGAGCAGAAGCACACCGCAGACCGCAAGCATACTCACATACAAATCATATCTCATTGTGGGACATCTACCAGTTTAGCCAAAATGGTCACTCTAGGTGCTCTATTTAAAAAACAAATGCTCATACATTCACACAACCTTCACAACTAATTCCCATAATGTGTCTAATATGTGTAAAATTTAATGTTCTATTTCTTTTCTATGATCTTCACCTCCATTTAGTGGCCATAATGTGGCATTGTCCTGATTTCAGCCTTTCAGGAAAATACCACATTATAGTCACTATATAGAGCCAGCATTCATAGGAAATAAAGAAAAAAAATGAAATTTCACATTTATTAGACACATTACAGGGATTATTCGTCATAGCTGTGCGAATGCTGAGAAATTCATACCAAATATTTTTTTTTGTGAATAGACGCCTAGATATTACATCCTAAAATAGTGGAGGTAACTAGAAGCGTCCTCACATAGAAAAAACAAAGTAGACCTTACTCGGTGATTGTCTTTTGTGTTACTCACAAGCAACTATAGCATTTTTTAATGTCAGTACATGCTTGTATATAGCTGCAAAATTGCCATCAACACTTCTTAGCCAAAGAACTGAAAGAGGATTGATAAATCACTGTAATTTAGCAATTTGTAGCAATAATGCCTAGCTCACTCTACCCCCATTTAAATAACCTGGTTATTTTATACATTTCAGGCAAAATTTCAATGAATAATCTCTTCTTTATGTACCTACAGAAAAACCACTAACAATGCTAGGATTTTTATTGGTATTGACAGATCACTGCACATTGTTCATATTATCAGCTGCTCACTTTGTAATTTCAAAACAATGGGCATACATTTTTCGTTTGCTTGTCCTAAATCTGGGAGTTTTATTTAAAAAAAATATGTTTATATACTTCTGTTTAGCCGGAGAGTGGCATACATTAGGTATGGGAAATCGATTTGTCATTGTAATATTTGTTCTCCACTTTTTAAAATTACAGTGCTCAGTATGAAAAATTATATGTACTCTGTATATTTTAAATCTACAGATTTCAGGAAATGTAAAAAGTTTCAATGCTTTTTTTTACATTTTAATTGAGCTCCACATAGGTAATGCTTTCCACGATTATGTGGCTGTTGTAAGCACATTAAGACTATTCTAATCTTGTCATTATTGTAGTATTAAACACATTATTTACTATGTTTATGAAGCCATAACACAATGTTGTCTTTTTAAAGCACCCCTTTAAAATAATAATAGAAAAAAGAAATTTGCCTTTATTCTGTGAGGGATGTTAAACAGATCCTGCTGTCAATATCAGTTATTGTCTGTCAGATAAGTTTACATCATTTTAGAGACAAAAAAGGCCAGGATATGAAACATACTGCATGCATTACTGTAAATAGGAACAATGAAAATGAGCTAACATGAGTGGAATTTGATGTGGACTAAATTCTCATTTTTAAAATAACATAATCCACAAATGAAACAAATGCATACATGCATGAAATTGGTTACTATTGAAAGCATCATAATATCTTAAATGCTGGGGATATATCTGCCTCAAAGTTATATTGCATTGGAGCTATTAAGATTTTCTATATCTGTATCACTGTCTGTCAACAACCAAAGCAAAAAAAATTTGCTTGGTTAACTAAAAACTAATCAGAGAATAATCACAATTTCTTTCATTGTCACCTGCTTTTTACATACATAGAATGTATTAGAGAAGCCATTGGTGCCATTCATTCCTTTTTAGCCACAAAATGCAAATGTTTACTTTATGAAATGAAGTGAAATGGATAAGGTGAATCACTTCATTCATCCAAATCAACACATTAAAACCCTTTTTTAATTCCCTTGTATAGTACTGTATTAGGTGTTTATACTAAATATAGTTTTACCACATTCACTAATTAAATATTCTCTACATCTTTAATAAATTCAAATCTGTGACATATGATGGTGGTGTTTCCGGGAATAGGCGGGGTATGGGATTTGCTCATGGACAAAAGAGTCCAACAATCCGTGTCATTTTAGCAAATGCTGTTTTCAAAAATATATTAAAAAAAAAGATTTTTAGGGTTCCTGTGTCTCCACAGATAATGGGTAACTGCCATTTTTTCTTTTTGTTTAATTAAACCTATTAATAATAACTAAGACATTCCCTCTATATTTAGAATTTTCAGTTCAAATATTTTGAAACTAATTTTAACAGGATGGTATTTCAATCTTCCTCCTTACCGTAACATGGCTCAGAGTTTCTATAAATGGTATTGATCCACAGAAAAGATGAAAAGTGATATATTAATGTTTTAAACTATTCTGGCCATAGTAAACGAATCAATAGCAAAGGTAGACAGTAGGATCCAAAGAAATTAGATATAAATATACCAGAGTTTGTAGAACAATGCAAAGTAAGCATTTTGTTATATTTTCTGCTTAGTTTGACAAGAACTACATTCTAAACATATACCTTTTAAATTATTTACTTCAATAAAAATTAATAACTGCTTTATTGGTATAGATAAACAAAGATATTTCATATCTTTGGAATGTTCCTTAAATTAGTTTTACATGTGCTGTAATGTACTCTAAATATTAATTTCTATTGTAACAAATCGTTAATTATAAAATGTTCCATTGAGCAAGAACAAAGTATGAAAATGCTTTAATAAAGACATCTGCAATGGATGTGTAGCAATAACTAAATTAATCACCAAGTAGTTTTGTTAAATGTTAATGTGAAGTAATTGTATTTTATATAACCAGAGATGAACCATTGCTGGATTGTTCTATGAACTGGAGTGCCCACTTCTTGCCAAAGGTATTACTAAAAGTGGACCTGAACTAAAAAAAGTGAAGATATGCTATGGTATAGAGAACATCTAGAAATATTAACTGTGCCTAAGCAGTATTCTAAAAGATTTACAGCATCTGTTATTTTATTTATTTATTTTTGGTCATTACAGTACATAGCACCAAAATCTTACGCTGTGCTTTACATGTATATTGTACATTCACATCAGTCCCTGTACTCAAGGAGCTTACAATCTAAAGTCACTTGCTCATATTCATACTCACACATACTAGGACCAATATAGACAGAAGCCAATTAACCTACCAGCATGCCTTTGGAGTGTGGAAGGAAACCAGAGTACCTGATGGAAACCCAAGTAAAGCACAGTGAGAACATGCAAACTCTAGGCAGGTAGTGTCGTGGTTAAGATTTGTTGCCTTGAATTCCACCTTAAAAAAAGCAGTATACTTCCTGTGCTTACAGTCTCATAGCTAGGGATGAGCCGAACACCCTCCTGTTCGGTTCGCAGCAGAACATGCGAGCAGGCAAAAAATTCAGCAGAACACACGAATACCGTTAGACATGAACATGAATAATGAAAAGTGCTAATTTTAAAGGCTTATGTGCAAGTTATTGTAATAAAAAGTGTTTGGTGACCCAGGTCCTGCCCCAGGGGACATGTATCAATGCAATTTTTTTTTTTAAAACGGCCGTTTTTTCGGGAGCAGTGATTTTTTTAATGCTTAAAGTGAATTATTAAAAATGAAATATTCCTTTAAATATTGTGCCTGGGGGGGTGTCTATAGTATGCTTGTAAAGTGGCGCATTTCTTCCGTGTTTAGAACAGTACCACAGCAAAATGAAATTTCTAAAGGAAAAATTGTCATTTAAAACTGATCACGGCTGTAATGAATTGTCGGGTCTCAGCAATATAGATAAAACTCATTGAAAAAAAGAGCATGGGGTCCCCCCTCAGTCCATTACCAGGCCCTTTGGGTCTGGTATGAATACTAAGGGGAACTCAGAACCAAAATTTAAAAAAAATGCGTGGGGGTCCCCCTAAAACCCATACCAGGCCCTTTGTGTCTGATATGGAAATTAAGGGGAACCCTGCGCCAAACTTAAAAAAACGGCATAGGAGTCCCTCCAAAATCCATACCAAAGGATCTGGTATGGATCTTAAAGGGAACCCTGCGCCAAAATTTTAAAAAAATGGCGTAGGGGTCCCTCCCAAAATCATACCAGACCCTTATCTGAGCACGCAACCTGGCAGGCCACAGGAAAAGAGGGGGGATGAGAGAGCACCCCCCTCCTGAACCCTACCAGGTCACATGCCCTCAATATGGGGAGGGTGCTTTGGGGTAGCCCCCCAAAGCACCTTGTCCCCATGTTGATGGGGACAAGGGCCTCATCCCCACAACCCTTGCCCGGTGGCTGTGGGGGTCTATGGATGGGGGGCTTATCAGAATCTGGAAGCCCCCTTTAACAAGGGGAACCCCAGATCCCACCCCCCTGTGTGAATTGGTAATGAGGTACAAATGTACCCCTACCATTTCACAAAAAAAGGTGTCAAAATGGTAAAAAAGACAAGAGACAGCTTGGGACAAGTCCTTTATTAAAAAAAATAAATAAAAAAGTCTCACGGTGTAAATTCACGCCGCCCGACGGACCGAAAAAGAGAAAAAAAAAGCCGCAACCGACCCACTTCCATGGGAGGCTCCCGCCGTCTGATGCGTCTTCGCTGTGACAGCTCTTATATAACTGAGGGCGCGGCCACCCGGTGATGTAACCGGGTGACCCTGCCCCCTCTGACACACGGGGGCTTCCCCATGGCTTCCCCGTGGCATCAGAGGGGGCGGAGTCATTGTGGTACTGTTCTAAACATGGGAAAAATGCGCCACTTTACAGGCATACTATAGACACCCCCCCAGGAACAATATTTAAAGGAATATTTCATTTTTATTGTTTCACTTTAAGCATTAAAAAAATCACTGCTCCTGAAAAAATGGCTATTTTAAAAAAAAATGTTTGCATTGATACATGTCCCCTGGGACAGGACCTGGGTCCCCAAACACTTTTTATGACAATAACTTGCATATAGCTTTTAAAATTAGCACTGTTGATTTTTTTATGTTAGTGTCCCATAGACTTTAATGGTGTTCGGCAGCTTTCAAATTTGCCGTGAACACCCCATATTGTTCGCTGTTCGGCGAACAGGCGAACATTGGGCTCATCGCTACTCATAGCTTTGTATCTGTGGAGTGAGATCATTTAAGACACTATGGCTATGATTTCTACTCATTGTTCTCCTCGATGGAAAGGAAGCTGTACCTGAGGACCAGCAGTGAAATGATCTCTCTGTGTCTGGTTCTTGCTCATAATTTTTTTGCAATTTATTTTTATTTAAGATTTGTGAGATATTACAATTCAAAAAAACACATAAGAGGTATTTGGAGCAAAGAATAGTAAGGTATGTGATATCCTAATAAACACAACACGACTTGTGTGTATACCAGGAATAATGAAGTACCGTATATACTCGAGTATAAGTCGAATTTTTCAGCACATTTTTTTGTGCTGAAAGTGCCCCCCTCGACTTATACTCGAGTCAAGCACTTTTCTGCAGCAAAAAATTTCATTTTCCGAACCGATTTTGGGGCCCCGTATCTCAGGGCCACTTGGTGCTAGAAACCCCAAATGTGGTATGCAAACCCAGTGGACCTGGTACCACAACATATCCAAAGCTGAAGTTCCTAGCACTAAGTGGCCCCGAGATACGGGGCCCCAAAATCGGTTCGGAAATTGTCATTTTCTGCTGCAGAAAAGTGCTTGACATTTTCTGAACCGATTTTGGGGCCCCATATCTCAGGGCCACTTGGTGCTAAGAACCCCAAATTTGATGTGCAAACCCAGTGGAACTGGTACCATAACATATCCAAAGCTGGGGTTCCTAGCACCAAGTGGCCCTGAGATACGGGGCCCCAAATCTGGTTCAGAAAATGTCATTCTCTGCTGCAGAAAAGTGCTTGACATTTTCTGAACTGATTTTTGGGGCCCTGTATCTCGGGGCCACTTGGTGCTAGAAACCCCAGCTTTGGAAATTTTATGGTACTAGTTCCACTGGGTTTGCACACCAAATTTGGGGTTCTTAGCACTAAGTGGTCCCGAGATACGGGGCCCCAAATTCGGTCAACTGTGTCTATCTGCAGCAATGTCATTTCGGGACCCTTTAGGTTCAGAGACCCCAAATTTTGGCTGCAGCTAGGGGGCATCTAGGAACCCTTAACTACCGAGTTTGAAGTTCAGGGGACCTATGGCTGCAAATGGGCACAGTGAGGCATGCAAATGGGCACAGTGATGCTGCAAATGGGCATTGTTGACCCTCTTTTCCACTTAAAGTAGCTGTGCATTTCTCACCCTCGTCTTATACTCGGGTCAATAAGTTTTTCCCATTTTTTGTGGTAAATTGGGGCCTCGACTTATACTCGGAACGACTTATACTCGAGTATATACGGTAATATAAAAACAAAAATAAATAAAATTACTTTTTTCATGAAAAAGGGTAAAGCCCCGTACACACGATCGGACTTTCCGATGGGAAATGTTGGATGTCAGGCTGTTGGCGGAAAATCCGACCGTGTGTGTGCTCCATCTGACAATTTTTGGACTTTCCGCCAACAAATGTTGGCTAGCATGTTTTCAAATTTTCCGCCAACAAATGTGTGTTGTCGGATTTTCCGATCGTGTGTACACAAGTCCGTCAGACAAAAGTCCAAAGTACAAACACGCATGCTCGGAAGCAGAAGCGGTCAGTCTTGTAAACTAGCGTTTGTAATGGAGAATTAACATTTGTGACGTGGCAAATTATGAAATCTCCAAATGCAGCGCACAATTCTCTTCTTCTTTAATGGGATAATAATGAAGCTGCTTTGCTGGTGATACTGATGGAGTTATTGCAAATGAATTTTCAAGGGCTTTTTTTTTCTAGTGATATCAAAGATAATATTATTATGTTTTGTTTTTTTTTTGTTTTTTTTTAAATTTGTGCAAGTTACCACAACACCATTATCCCCTAGTTTTTAAGATCAAAGATACAACTATGTTGGTGTCCCTTGTCAATTTTACATTATATTTTTTAAATGTAACTGCCTACTTCCAAACTGTCATTTGAAGTAAAACACATAGCCAAGTATTATTCTCCACAATTTTTTTATTGTGCATTAAAAAAAAAAAAAAAAATAGAAATGCTATCTGCCAATAGAACTTAACCAAAAAGCATTCTATGTATCCAAAAATATAGAAAATATACCAAATCAAATCATTATGCAACCAAAAAAATAATATCAAAGCATTAACTCCAAGGCCAATAATAAATAACACATTATCTCCTCCAATTCTGCAACGTCTGGTTGACGAACGGCCGTTCAGAAACAAACTGAAAGGCATGAAATGAAAAGTGCGAACTGAAAAGTGCTAAAAGAAAAACGCGAAAACAAAAGTGCGAATCAACACTCACCAAACTTCTACTAACACGAAATTAGCAGAAGAAGCCCAAAGGGTGGCGCTAAAGAGCTGAAAAAACATGTAGTATGTCTAGTATGTCACTACGTTCATAATTGTTGGCCAACATTTGTGTGACCGTGTGTATGCAAGATAAGTTTGAGCTAACGCCCTTCGGAAAAAATTCCACGGTTTTGTTGTTGGAAAGTCCGATTGTGTGTACAAGGAATAAGGGGGTTAGGTAAAGAAAATGGATGTTAGAAAGTTGATCTCCTGTTCCATCCAGGAAGAATGATTGATCCCAATATACAAAGACATCACATAAGTGATGATTTAAACCTATTTTTCCATTAAGAGCTCCCCAAATAGGAGGGGGAAGAGTTGGTCAGGATTTGGATGTACAAACAACAGACTTGGGGGGCACACCCTAAAATGCGTTTACATTCAAGATGATGCTGCTATAAGACTGTAAACAGAACAAAATAGATTACAGCGCACACATACAAAAATGACATTTAAATCCTGCAAGGCTATTTAAAACACCTGAACATATGCAAAAATATGGGGATTTGGTTACATCATATGGCCATATAGTGCTAAGCCCACTACTGCGTCCATGTACCCCATTATCAGTGGGTCCTACACTATTCATAGAATGAAAGGTCCTGCATCTAAACCATGGGGGACAAACTCATCTTTATGGGAGATCTATAAGGACTCCTCCTATAACACAAGTGAACACTAATAAGAGGTAATGAGGGGGGGGTGGGGTGCTCCGACCCAAGGGATCTGGTCAGGACCCTAACAATATACAAACAACAGACTTGGGGGGCACACCCTAAAATGTGTTTACATTGAAGATAGTGCTGCTATAAGACCGTAAACAGAACAAAATAGATTACAGCACACACATACAAATGATATTTAAATCCTGCAAGGCTATTTAAAACACCTGAACATATTCAAGAATATGGGGATTTCATTACACAATATGGCCATATATTGCTAAGCCCACTACTGCATCAAAGTACCCCATTATCAGTGGGTCTTACACTATTCATAGAATGAAAGGATTTGGATGTAATCTTCTGAATGGGAGAAGTCCTTCCAGTTGGACCATATATCATGACATTTATTAGATGTGCCTTTTATTAAACTAGTAAGATTTTCCATGTGGGAGGCAAAGAGAATTTCAAAAGAGCTGGAATGCAGGATCGGGCTGCATTAACCAAATGAATAATAATCACATTTTTATTTTTTGAGAGGAATGTTATTATGGCGTAAAAGGAAAAAACAGGGTTATTTAGGAACTGTATGGTCAGTAAATCTTTGAATAAGGATATGAAGGCCTGGAAAAGTCCAGAAAACATGTAATAAATCCGCCTGAGGATTGTCACATCACCAACAGGAATCTGAAATAAGAGGATAAATTGAATGTAATAATGTCTGTGTCTGTTTCAATAATTCTGTGGATATGTGCATTCTGCTCCTCTCCTCTTACTTTTTTAGGGGGAAAGCTCTGATAAGGAAGTAAAGCCGCCTCTACACAGAGACGCAGTGGGGTTGATTTACTAAAACTGGTGCAATTTACTAAAACTGGTGCAGTCAGAATCTGGTGCAGCTGTGCATGGTAGCACAGCTCATCTTTTTACCTTAGCTTGTTCAATTAAGCTTTGACAATAAAACCTGAAAGCTGAAAAGATTAAAGATAGGCGTAACACAATGCATTCATGTATATATGAATATTCATCAAATACAGTCTTTTACTGCTTTGCAACAGGATATGTATCTACAGTACCTCAGGGACATTTGCTATATTACCCATTGTGTTCATGTACCACAGAGCAACTGTATACAGCATATAGAGAGGCCTGGAGCGAGGGGATTGAAAAGAACTAGCAGAGGGCTGGCATGATGAGAGTCATAAGGGAACAGCAAGGGTTAAGAAAGTAGTGCAGAGGTGGGGAGAGTAGTGAATGGCGGTGGTGGTCTTTGATGGTGGCGAGATAACCTACGAGATGGAAGTGTGGGGGACCCGTCGGTGGTATGGGCCCATGGTGTATTAAGTTAACAAGGGTTAACTGGAAGATGGTAATGGTGGCACTGTGGGTAATGGGTTGTCACGGAGCTGGTGTGACACGGCTGGAGGCCTAGTACGGAAAAGTGTTGGGAAGTGCTGTGAAAGACCACCGGGGAGCAACTGATTAACATTTATCGCTCCCGGGTCAGCGATAGCGGTGGCTGGTGAAAAAGTGAATACATCACAGGAAAACGGGGGCAAGACGGATGTGGTTTGCATAGGGGTTTTTGTTATGGTTAAAATTATTTCATATATTGAAAATCTGTGAATAAAAAGGCTGCTATGGCCAGTTATACCCCAGCTCAAGTGTGGTCTTGTTAATCGTAGGTAATGATAAGTGGAGCAGGGTTGGAGTATGATAATGGTGGCAGTCATATGAGGGTTGGACATTTTATCTACACTGGTCAAGAGAGGCCTGGAGCGAGGGGATTGAAAAGAACTAGCAGAGGGGGGGTGACCTGGGCAACACTGCAGGGGATCATTCAGAGGAGCAGTTTAGTGCATCACCACCTGCAGTCTCAGCAATGGCTGACGTGGATCGACTTTTAGCCCAGCTCCAGGCAGCCGCAGGCTCCAGGGGCCCCAAATGGCTGCACAGCCAATTGGCCCCTCTTCTACAGGAGCAGGCATCCGGATCGGCGGTGGGGGAGGACGTCCCACGCATGCGGAGGTCGCAGCCTCTTGAGCATTTCTCCCCGGGAGCCTCCCCCAGGGCTTCGCGACACAGCATTAGCCCCCCTGATCGTGACCCATCTGGTCCACTGGCAAAACGGAAGCCAGGTTTCGGCGTGTCAGGGCCAGGGCGAAATCCTCAGCATTGGTGGAGCTTGATGGGCGGGGCCTCAGTGCGCGCATCCGCCTCTCCCTCGCCCGCTCGGTGGAGACAATGGGACCGAGCGGACATCCCCTCCCCTGATGTGGCAGCCAGGGGGAGTCTCAACGAGGAAGGAGGAAAGTTATGGCCACCGGGCTTTTACCGGCCTGGCTGGAGGCCACAGACCAGTGCTTCCTCCTGCCAGGCGGAGCGGGCAGCATGGCGCCATCGGCGGGGACGTGACATCAGAGGTGAGAGCCTCGGGAAAGAAGAATGCCAGGTCGGGGGTGGAGCCAGCGCCAGGAGGTGTGGCCAGCATAGTCAAGCAAGCACAGTGTCCAGGCCCTCGTCATCCAGGGTGGATGACACGGAGCCCCTGCAGCCAATTGGTAACTGGTCCGAGGGGGAGATGGCTCAGAGGTGGACGAGGTGGAGGAGCATCTGGTGGCAGTGGATTCTGGGACACCCTCTCCTGGTCAGCCCGGTAAGTCTCCTTGTCAGTCTTCTGTGTCTATTACCAATGCATTACAGGGGTTGTTGGGGTAGCAGCTACATGGAGTTCAGGGGCAGCCATAAAGGTGCCGTAGGCTCTGATGGCCTCAGCTGGGGCCCCCCATGTGTTGGGCTCTGTGCCCATCCCGTTCGGTCCGACATACAAGCATTACTGGAGGGCTTGCAGGCTTGGTGCAACAGTTTGTTGTAGGAAATGGTGGGCGGCCTGTGCAGATGTCAGCATGGGTAACGCCAGGTGGCGGTTCACCATCAGTCGCCTTAGGGCCGGGGTCCGCCGGTTTGGTCTCCTCTCCCTTATCGGTTGCCACAGAGCTTGATAGTGCCATGGGGGTGACGGGGTCCACAGCTCCCGGGTCAGCGATAGCGGTGGCTGGTGAAAAAGTAAATACATCACAGGAAAACGGGGGCAAGACGGATGTGGTTTGCATAGCGGAAATACGAGGTGTACATCTGCTTTGAGGGACCGATAGGGGTGCATCTGAAGCCAGAAGTCAGGGAAAAGATTGTGAAAGGTGAGTATGTGGAAATGTTTTCTTTATTGCCCCTGGAAAAGTTTAACCTGGATAGGGTTAAGTCTGATGATAGCAAGAAGGAGGACAGGGAAAAACGTTGATACAGGTTGATCCCACGCACGTTCACCAACTGGCTGCAGGTGTTTGCCATTATGGTGAGCGTGATAGGTGAAAAGAACCCCAACATTTTTCTGCTACATGGACGCAGTGGGGGAGTCTACGGAGGATCGGCCTGGCTGAGGTATGATGAATAGTTCAGGCAGTGCAGGGCCATCCGTCTGTCCTTACGATGGGATCAAAAGGACATTAGCCTCTGGATGAAGCTGATGTAGTCGGTGAGGGCCCCAAATCAGTTTTTTCCAATGGGGGGCAGTGGTTCAACGTCCCCTGGACAGCCGGCCACCAAAAAATGAGGTGTCTGCTGGCATAACAATGAGGGAACCTGCAAATTTGGGGGATCGTGCCGTTTTAAACATAAGTGCTCCGGTTGCGGTGGATCCCATCCTGTGTCAAGCTGTTTTAAAAAAAGGAAAGGGATGGGCTGGGGAGTTTGGTAACAAAAGGGGCAGCACTAGTGAGGGTGGAAAGGATGCAACTTTTTCTAAATAGGTATCCAGATCGGGAGGGCTGTTGAGGGAGGAATTTTCGGAGGGCTTCCGTATCCCTTGCTCATTATCTACGGTCCCGCCGGTAGCTAAGAATTTGCATTTGGCATTGCTTCATCCTGGGGTGGTTGGGGAAAAATTGGGTAAGGAAATGGCACTAGGTCGCATGGACGGGCCTTTTAGGGAGCGGCCTATTAAGGAGTTGGTGATTTCCCCTCTGGGAGAGGTGTCCAAAAAAGAGCCGAATGAGTTTTGGTTAATATACTATCTGTCTTTCGCAAAGGGTGAATCGGTCAATGATGCGATCGACCCTGACGCGTGCATGGTGTCGTACATGTCCTTTGGTTCATCCAGACAGTTTTTGGCTGTTGGGGTGCTGCTGGCAAGGGGAATTTTACGTTGATGGTTGCTTGCCTATGGGTTGCTCCATTTTGTGTGCATTGTTCGAAGCATTCAGCTCCTTTGTGGAATGGGTTGTTAGGGACGTTACAGGGCTGAATTCTATAATTCATTACCTCGATGACTTCCTCTGCATGGGTCCTCGTTGTCTAATGTGTGTGCGGTGCTGTTATCCACATTGCAACACATGGCGGGCGCATTTGGTCTTCCACTGGTGGAGGACAAGATGGAAGGCCCGACCACCACTATCAGCTTCTTGGGCATAGTCATTAACTCGGAAGCCATGGAGTGTCGCTTACTGGAGGAGAAGTTGGGAGCGCTTAAGATGGAGGGATTTTAGGGCTACAGAAGATTCAGCTATGGAAGCTGCATTCTTTACTGGGTAAATTGAACTTTGCATGCCGCATTATCCCCATTGGCAGGGTGTTCTGCCAACTGCTGTCGGCAGCCACTGCGGTGGTCCGGTCCCCCACTCATTTAATTCGCCTTACTAGGGAACATTGGGAGGACTTGAGGGTGTGGGATACCTTTTTGACAGACTACAATGGCAGATCAGTTTGGATGTCCGCCCAGGTGAGTCATTTTGATTTGGAACTGTTTACGGACGCAGCGGGGTCTACAGGTTACAGTGCGTTCTATTAGGGTCACTGGAGCACTGTAGTTGGAGGCCAGGTTACAGAAGAATCTGGTGCTCCTGGAGCTGTTTCCAGTGGTGCTGGCCATGGAGATATGGAGTGAGTCATTCAGGGATTTGAAGGTGAGATTAAATTGTGACAACCTGGGAGTGGTTCAAGTCATTAACCACATCTCAGCGTCGTCACAGCAGGTTGTATGGCTGCTATGCCACCTAGTGCTGCGGTGCCTACAGTTGAACATTTTTCGGTATGCGGTACATCTCCCGGGGGTGGACAACACTTTGGCTGATGCTTTGTCTCGCTTTTAGTGCGACAAGTTTTGAGAGCTGGTTCTGGCGGTGACGGACTGACAAGGGGTTCCATGTCTCCAATGGCTGTGGGCGATTACCTTGGAGTCTTCACAGGATGGATAAGAAGGTCAGTGAGGAAATTAGAGAAACCCCCTGATAAATCCCCTGTCTTCTAGTGAAATTCCTGTTTGTTCATTGCCTACAAGACAGCACAGAGAAACTGGAGTCAATGCCACCTGGAGGAGGAAGGAGAGCTGACTGCTGCATTGTAAGTGCCACAAGGTCTCGGCAAAGATGTTCCTTGTGCTACAGTGACTGTCTGTCAGATTTCTGGAATTGCATTACACTGCTAAAACACAGAACCATATCTTTAGTTATTTGTTCATCTTATCAGCAGCTAATGTGATAGACTGTATTGCATAGGTAAAAAAAGACTGTCCAGTTAAATACAAATAATTAAATACACAATTGCTTCACAGTAGTGTCTGTTGGATAAAATTACTTATTTACTGTAGTGCACTTACGGGTGCACTACAGTTAAATGATTGGAGATTATTTGGATGATATCAATATTATCATTATTATCAAAAGCAGAGCAGGAAGCACACTAGTTAACCACCCTAATAGCTGACACTTTCATCCCCTTCATGTCTAGACCATTTTTCAGATTTTAGCGCACAATTTGAAAGACAATTACTTAGTCAAGCAATACTGTACCAATATTAAATGTTGTATATTTTTTTTTGAGACAAAACTTTCTTTTGGTGGTATGTAATTGCCACTGCTATATAAACAAGAAAAATGTGAAAAAAATGATTATAAAATATTATAAAAATTTGGTAAAAATAACCAAAATTTCACTTTCCCTGTATGAAACTTATAGAGTCTACAAACTATGATTATATATATTTTAAAATTGATCAGTTCTGATGTACTGATGGTCTATCTCATTTCTTGAGGTCCTGCAATGCTAGGACAGTACAAATACCCCCCAAATGACCCATTTTTGGAAAGTAGACCTTCCAATATATTTAGTATGCATTAATAGAGGCATTGTTAATTTTTCGAAGTTGTAATTTTTTGTCATTTCAATTAAGAAATAAATAAAATGTGTTTTTATTTTGTTTACAAAATTGTCATTTTAACAAGTTTATTTTCTCACAAACAGCATAGACATACTTACAATTACATGCAAAAACACATTCTGCTATGCCTCCCAAGTATGGTAATACCAAATATGTGAGATGTTTTTCACAGTCTATGTCAGGAACATTCTGGCCATAGAGCAGCTGAAGTTCCGAAGCACAGACATGTACCCGACAATGTATTTTGTGTATCCAACAAATCAGCCAATTGTGTCAAAGACAATGTACTGTAATGGTTGCCACTATACGAATGGTCAGGGAACATGGCTTAGTGTAGTCTCACCTATAGTCCCAGTTCATATAAGCCAAGTGTGGCAGACCTAACAGGGACAGGGGCTTTTCGAGGGAACTGCATGGTAGCCTCTTGCCTACTGACTGTGGGCCCTGGATTTTGAGGGGGTTCTATTCTTTGGGAGGTGCTGGCTGGGGACCTTTGGAGTGGTTTTGCTTCAGACTTGGGTTCATGTCTCCCAGAAACGCACAGACTCTGGGAATCTAGGACCCGGATACAGATTTGGGGACTCTGTGTCCAAACCAGCAATGACTGCTTCAACCCCCTCCTAGTCACAGACTCTAATTCTGCGTACACAATAGCGGACTTTACGGCAGACTTTGCCTGGCGGACGGGGTTTCGTTGGACAATTCGATCGTGTGTGGGCTCCAGCAGACTTTGTTTTCTCAAAAGTTGGACGGATTTAGATTTGAAACATGTTTCAAATCTTTCCGACGGACTCGAGTCCGGTCGAAAAGTCCACTCATCTGTATGCTAGTTCGACGGACAAAAAGCCACGCTAGGGCAGCTATTGGCTACTGGCTATGAACTTCCTTATTTTAGTCATCACGTGCGTATTTGACGGACTTTGGTTGATCGTGTGTAGGCAAGTCCGTTCATTCAGAAAGTCCGTCGTAAAGTCCGTCGAAAAGTCCGCCGGGCAAAGTCTGCCATAAAGTCCGCTCGTGTGTATGCAGCATAAGAAGAGTAAAATCAGCTACAAGCGAGCCAACATTTTAAAAATTTAAGATGACATGGAAAACAGGCTATGCCGTAGTAACCTGTGTTTTATTGGATTGCCTGAGGGAGTAGAGGGCTCCGACCCATCTGCCTTTCTAGAACATCTACTGATTTCTACATTTAGTTGGGAGGCCTTCTCCCCCATTTTTGTGGTGGAGAGAGCATACCGCATGACTGCAAGACCTTTGCCCCAGGGAGTGCCTCCTCACACTTGCCATTGGCGGAGGTCCAAGGCCAGTGTAAGAGTTTCGCGGAAGCAAAGCGATGCTTCAGAATTCAACACCTTAAGTACTCCATGCTGTTCCTGCTCATCTTTCGGTGGAAGAAGATGACTGGGTACACTTTTCTGAAGACCCCAAGTTGGTTCTGACCTGGCTGGTACATTGAGTGGCGAATAAAGTAGCAGCTGTCTGACTTTCTTGCATCTATTTGGTGGTTTGTGAGTAACTAAGAATGCCTCTCATCTTCCCCATTACCACTACTTTTGGGTCTCGGATCACAGGGACCATGGTTAAGAATGGACTTCCTTACCCCTCCTCTTTTCCTGGTCTCCCTCAATTGTCCCCCTTTTCCTTCTCCCTCACTCAGTGTTCTTAATAAACAATACCTTAAAGTGGTTCTGTCTCCAACAGACAAGTCCCACATCTCCAGTGTCCAAGCCCACTCGGTGGGGGTGGAGGAGCTCCCAGTCCAATAGCTACCCCATGCCTAAGTGCTCTGGACTCTCTGTCCAGTTTCGAGGACTCGGGCACCTCACAGCCTGATATATCTGCTTCTGAGACACATACAGCATAACCTGGCTCACTGGCCAGGTTCTATAACGTTTAATGGGACTGTGATCCATCTGTTTTCAGACCTGTTAAAGATTACACTAGAAATGAGATTGAAGGTTCGTCAGCTTCTAGCAGTGATCCAGGATGCTGGGGCCACCTACAAGTGGAGTTACTCTTTTCATATTCTTATCAAGAAAAAGAACAGCCAATTCACCCTACACTCACCTGGATCAGCTCCATCTTCTTTTTTGTTTTCTTAGCTCATATCAAGTACCGGTTCCTGACTGGTTGGACTTTTCTTCCCGGAGATTTAGAGTCAGCTTCTGCTTCCAACATATTACCTCCACCCAGCCCTCATGGCCTCTTCCAATGGATCCAGAACCTTGGCTGAGAAACTCTGTACCCAGACTCTATAGCTTTGTGGTATACAGGTATATCTGTCTATGTATATAGAGGTCATTCTTCTTTGAAACTCCCAGCTGGAACCACATGTTATTCCTCATGGAGTTTACTAGAGTTTCATTCTCCTGTTGCTTTGTGTTTCTGTTTTCTGTCTCAGGGATGTGTGCATGGAATGACATGCACTCAGCTAGTTACATTGTCTGATCCACCTCCACCAAAGGTAGTGCAGGGGGTAATTATGGTTCTAGGTATTTAGATTTTGTTATTCTGTATAATTTTTTGTGGGTCCCTGAGGACCAAGGAGTCTATCTACTTTTTCTGTTGGGAGCCTGGAGTCCTGCCATGGGTATTGGGACTTAGTGGACGGGCTTGGGGGAGATGGTCTATTGGCCCATTTGTGTTTACCCTGCAATCCTCACTTTTCAGAGTCGAACACTCATACATGGCTTGGGAGACTGACTGAAAGGGCTCTATTGGGATGTGTGACGGGTCTCCACTTGGGGTTCCTGGAGGTGTGGTCTGGTCTTGTTCTGGGGGAGGAGCACAGTGATCTTCTGGGGTAGATGGGTGGCCAGGTAGGCCGACAACATGGAGGTCGAGGGGGTGGCGCCTTGTTTTCTTTAATCACTGCAACTGATGTTGTTCGGGAGGCTGGATGGGGAGGCATCATAATAGGGGAATGGGCTGAGGCCCCATTCCTATAATTCTGAAGCTACTGGCACACCCTGCATTGTGGGTATCTGTCATGAAAGACGTCCAGTTAACACAGTTGCCAGCAGAAGATCTGTGCACAGAATTCCTGTCAATAGAGCCAGTGGGCTTGTGCGGGGGTGCGACGGTGTGAGCGGGCACGTATGGTGTGGGCGTGCGCGCGCAGGTGTGTGTGGGTGCGCGCAGACGCGCAGTGTGACAGCGCTTGGCGCCAAGAGGCCTATTCAAAGGAGCCTGTCAGCATGCTTTCTTGCTGTCCCGGTCTACAGCATTTCCTGTGACCCTAAGCTACCAGTATACCTGCCTACCTGATTCCTGTCTACCCGGCCTGCTCCTGACTATTCCTGTTTGCTGCCAGTCCCCGACCCCGGCTCGTCTGACTACTCTCCTGCCTCTTCCTATGGTATGTTTGCTGCCTGCCTGTTGCCGACCCGGTCTGTACTCCGACTACCCTTCTGCCTCCGTCTGGTACCTGCTCTGCCCGCCAGTGTTGACCTGGCCTGTCTGTATTGCAGTCTGCTGTTCCAGTGCTCCAGTCGAACTACAGAACACCTCCTCACTGACTGCTGTTCCTGAGTTCCTGCTGTCTACAGAGCTTCTCCTCACAGCCAGCTGTTCCAGTGTTCCTGTCTAGTACCAGCGCACCTCTTTACAGTCTGCTGTTCCAGTGCTCCAGTCGAACTACAGAACACCTCCTCGCTGACTGCTGTTCCTGAGTTCCTGCTGACTACAGTGCTTCTCCTTACAGCCAGCTGTTCCAGTGTTCCTGCCTAGTTCCAGTGCTTCTCCTTTCAGTCTGCTGTTCCAGTGCTCCTGCCAAACTACAGAACACCTCCCGCTTTCTGCTGCTGCTCCAGTGAACCTGCTAGCTCTCCTTCAGCCACATCAGAGGTCTGGATCAGCCCTTACATCTGCCACCTGCCAGGCACTTGTGGCCCCCTGTGCTCTTGAGTCCCTGTTTTCTCTATCAGGGGTTCCTGAGCCAGAGGCATATGAGAGGCCACTCCCTGCATTCTGGGCTCCGCCACCAGGTACGTGACAGTATCAGTGTCTTCATGTATCTCCATCTATCGGCAGAGGTGCTGAGACCATTTTCCCGCTGGGTCTGGGCTGCTCCTTGGGGGCAGACATAACTGGCTGGGCAAAAAGGAGACATTATTATTCTTGTAGGGTATTTAACCATTTGGGTAGCAATTGTCTGGGGGTTCATATCTAATTTTACTGTCTCTAGGCCAGGGCAAATAAAGGGCCTCCCGGGGTCCATGAGTCAGCTCAGACAGGATGGATCCACGACCCCCAGAAAGATTTGCTTTGCTACAGGTATGCAGATTTGAGAATCCTAGGTCTTGTATTGTGATTATTCGATATTTGGTCAAGGGGAAATCCTGGGGTCCATCATGCCTTCCATTTAATTTTTTTCCCACATAGGACTTGCTCTCACCTGAGTTTTAGTTGTGTTCTGTTGCAGAGTTTTTGTTTTTTAATTTTTTGTCGTGTTCTTGTCTCAGGGTTCCTAAATAACTTTTTCTGGTGGGCTAGTGACAATGTAGTCCACATCATGCCGCGTACACATGGTCGGACTTTCCGGCATACTTGGTCCGGCAGACCAGAGTCTGCCGGACAATCCGCCCGTGCGTAGGCTCCGGCGGACTTTTCCGGCGGACTTTTTCCCAAAAGCCCGCCGGACCTAGATTTGAAACAAGTTTTAAATCTTTCCGTCAGACTCAGTTTCTGGCGGAAAATCCGCTTGTCTGTGTGCTGGTCTGACAGAAAGCCCGCTCGTGTGTATGCTGGTCCAATGGACCAGATACGACACGGCGGCAGGGTATTGCATTTCGCGCTCGCTGCAATAGGAAAAACTAATTTTCCTATTGCGGCGAGCGCGGTGCATACCAGGCCCTTAGGTCTGGTATGGATTACAAAGTGAAACCCCCTTTAATAAGGGGGCCCCCAGATCCTGGCCCCCCACCCTATGTGAATGAGTATGGGGTACATGGTACCCCTACCCATTCACCTAGGGAAAAAGTGTCAATAATAAAACACACTACACAGGTTTTTAAAATAATTTATTAAACAGCTCCGGGGGGGATCTTCCTCCGGCTTCGGGGGTCTTCCTCCGGCTTCAGGGGTCTTCTTCCAGCTTCGGGGGCCCCTCCAGTTCATCTTCTCTCGGCGTCCGGTTGGTTCTTCTCCGCTCTCTCCGGCCTTTTCTCCCGGTGTTCCAGTTCTTCGGCCGGGGTATAATGCCATCTATTTGCCAGTTTGATCATCAGTTCCCAATTTTTAACACAGTGAGGAGCTTTGTGGGTTTCTCTGAATGTATGTTGCCATTGTTCATCTGAGAAAGTGGTGCCCAAGTCTGTCTCACATTTGCCCATTGCTGTGGTTTTCTTAAATACTAGTTTGTTGTGGATAAGGTTGTAAAATAATGATATTTCTTTAATTTGTGTATGGGGGCTGAGTAAAATTGTCACACTTTGGATGGTATTTTTATCTTTGGAATTGGATGTGATTTGAGGAAATGTGTTATTCGTATACATGAGAATAGCATGTTGTTCGGCAGTTGGTACTGCATCAGTATTTGTTCTGCCGATTTAGGCTGGAGTCCATTAAAGAGTTCTGATATGTGTGTGTGATGCCATGAGTTGCCAGTTCCTTAACTGATAAAATAGGTTTTTTTGTTTCTAGGAGGTCAACTGGAAGTATGTAATCTATCTTGCGTGCATTAGGGATGAGCTTCGAGTTGTAGTCGAACTCATGTTTGACTCGAACATCGGCTGTTCACCAGTTCGCCGAACAGCGAACAATTTGGGGTGTTCGCGGCAAATTCGAATGCCGCGGAACACCCTTTAAAAGTCTATGGGAGAAATCAAAAGTGCTAATTTTAAAGACTTATATGCATGGTATTGTCATAAAAAGTGTTTGAGGGCCTGGGTCCTGCCCCAGAGGACATGGATCAATGCAAAAAAAGTTTTAAAAACGGCCGTTTTTTTCGGGAGCAGTGATTATAATAATGCTTAAAGTGAAACAATAAAAATGTAATATCCCTTTAAATTTCGGACCTGGGGGGTGTCTATAGTATGCCTGTAAAGGGGCGCATGTTTCCGTGTTTAGAACAGTCTGACAGCAAAATGACATTTCAAAGAAAAAAAAGTCATTTAAAACTACTCGCGCCCTTCAGGTCTGAGGCAGGGTCACCCACCCGGTGACCCTGCCTCCCTCTGACACATGGGGACTTGACGGGGACTTCCCTGTGGCATTCAGAAGGGGTCGGGGTTACGTAACGGGTGACCCCACCCCCTCTGACGTCACGGGGAATGCCACAGTGAAGTGAAAATATAATAATTTATTAAAGTAAGTGAATAATATAGTACAACCACCTCCAATATGACAGTGCAATAACCAACCAACAGACAGAGACCCACAAATAACAACAGACAGATAAGTACAATAAATTGGAAATACCAGGATCATAAACGTAAGCCAGGCCAAGGTCAAACACAGGGAGATCAGCAGATGGGGTAAGGAACACAGGACAGGAAGAGGATGGATGGATCAGACTGCAGGCAGGGATGCAAGGTAACAGGTGGGACAGGATAGGGATTGGGACAGCGAGACAAGATGAGATACACGAGTCACAGGTTCAGGGCACAGGCACAGGTTCAGAATCAGGATCAGATCACAAGCTAGCAGGTCAGGGCGCAAGGAAGAAACCAAGGCAAACATGTGAGTGCTTGCCGGGTATTTATAGGCCTGTGATTGGTCTCAAGTCACACCTGATTGTAGGAGGTACTGTCTGCTCCACACTGCCAGGATCCATCAGCTAGTGGACGCCAGTACTGCGGCCCAAAGATGACATAACATCAGCAGGGAAAAGCTCTCCTGACAGTTCCAAACTGCCAGGAGACACCTGCTGGTGGACCTCAGTACTGCATTTCAAATGACAGATATTACCAGCGGATGGAGACAGCAGGCTCTGGGTCATCGAGCTGGGCAGCAGGCTCTGGAACATTAGGCCAAACAGCAAGCACCATAAGGGCAGGCTGGATCACAGGCACCGGCTCAGCAAGCTGGGTAACGGGCCCCAGTCCAGTGGGCTGGGTAACAGGCCCAGGCTCAGCGAGCTGGACACTGGGCACTTGTCCGCCAAGCCCAATAACGGGTACTGGCTTAACAGGCAGAGTGACAGACTCCGGTTTAGCAGACTGGATAACGGGCACCGGTTTAGCAGACTGGGTAACGGGCACCAGTTCAGCAGACTGGGTAATGGGCACCGGTTCAGCAGACTGGGACACGGGGGCCGGTTCAGCAGACTGGGACACGGGCACCGAAACTTCAGGCTGAGACACGGGCACCGAAACTTCAGGCTGAGACACGGGCACTGAAACTTCAGGCTGAGACACGGGCACCGAAACTTCACGCTGAGATACCAATTTCAAGACATCAGGCTGAAAGGCAGGCAACGAGACACCAGGCTGGAAAGCAAGCACCGAGACATCAGGCTGGAAGGTGGGCACATTAGACCGGGAAGCGGGCACATCAGGCTGGGAAGCGGGCACATCAGACTGGGAAGCGGGCACATCAGACTGGAAGGCAGGCTCTTCGGACTGGACAGGGGGTACCGAGACATTAGACCAGGCAGCAGGTACTGGAACTTCAGACTGGGCAGCAGACACAGGCGCTGGCACATCAAACAGAACAGCAGGTGCTGGCACAACAGGCACATCAGACTGGGCAGCAGTCACTGGGGCGTCAGACTGGAACATGAACACTGGGATGTCAGGCTGAGCAGCATGCACTGGGACCTCAAACTGGACAGTGGGCACAGGCATTGGTACAACAGGCTGAGTAGCAGACACTGGCACATCAGGCTGGGCAGCAGACAGGAACACATCAGGCTGGGCAGCGGATGGTGGCACATCAGGCTGGGCAGCAGACGGTGGCACATCAGGCTGGGCAGCAGACGGTGGCACATCAGGCTGGGCAGCAGACAGGAAGACATCAGGCTGGGCAGCAGACAGGAAGACATCAGGCTGGGCAGCAGACGGTGGCACATCAGGCTGGGCAGCAGACGGTGGCACATCAGGCTGGGCAGCAGACAGGAACACATCAGGCTGGGCAGCAGACAGGAACACATCAGGCTGGGCAGCAGACAGGAACACATCAGGCTGAGACACTGGCTGGAAAGCAGGCAGAGATTTGGCAGAATCAGATGGGTTATCAGGTTCAGCTGGCATGCAAGCAGACTGGAGCAGGTTGGTTGGTGTGGAGGCAGGTTGGGTTACTGGCAGGATCGTGTGGGTTGGACAGAACTTCCGTTTCTTCTTTGGCTTAACTGCTGGAGATCTGTAGGTGACTGCAGGACTGTAGGTAGAAGGTGAGGCGTACTGAAGAGAAGGGCTGGAATATGGCAAGGAAGAGGGAACAGTGGCCAGAGGAAGTTCTTGTGGGGAAGTTGTAGGTAACAGAAAAGAGGCAGGCGGGTTAAAGGCAGGATAAGTGCAGCGGGTAGAGACAGGGTATTGATATTTGGTGGGAAGCAGGGTATACTGGGCTGAAACGGAGGTTGCCATGGGTGAAGAGGAAAAAGACTCTTGGGCAGACAGGTGTCTAATAGCAGGTCCGGGTTGTGAAGAGCTGACCGAGGATGGAAATAATAAGTCTGACCATGCCTTTAGTACAGGTTGAACAGACGTGGGTTCACATACTGCCTGTCTAACCAGGGACTGCACCGAATCTAAACAATCCACTAGCACCTGTTTAGGACAAGCTGAATAATGCTCCAGAAAGTATACAGCATCATCCTCCAACAGCCATACCAGAGACTCCACCTGATCACTACTGAAGGGGGGAGAAAAATCGTCACTTCCTTTAGGACTGCTAGACAAGGCTAGCTCAGCACACACCTGTATCAGGGGCTGAACGTTTTTAAACAGTAATCTACCCTGATCAACCAGAGAATGGGCCAGATGGATACACTCCAGGAGCTGATCCCTGGCCCACTCTTTCAATGCCAGATGACAGTAATTGTTATGCTCCAACATTAGTGAGGCAAGGAGAACAACTGTTTCTGATTGCATTTTAGTAGCAGTAACAGCACTACAATGGTTCTTCTGTGCAGTCACTTCTGGTCAGAGATGGCCTTGGTTTACTGTCATGAACAGGTGTGACCAGAACCGTGTGATCTGCGACAGAGGACACCAAAACGTATATAAGTGAAAATATAATAATATATTAAAGTAAGTTAATAATATAGTACAACCACCTCCAATATGACACAGTGCAATAACCAACCAACAGACAGAGACCCACAAATAACTGCAGACAGATAATTACAATAAATTGGAAATACCAGGATCATAAACAATAGCCAGGCCAGGGTCATGCACAGCAGATCAGCAGATGGACAGGGGATGTTCCAGAGACATAAACATAAGCCAGGCCAAGGTCATACACAGGGAGATCAGCAGATGCAGTAAGGAACACAGGACAGGAAGAGGATGGATGCAAGATAACAGGTGGGACAGGATAGGGATTGGGACAGCGAGACAGGATGAGATACACGAGTCACAGGTTCAGGGCACAGGAACAGGTTCAGAATCAGGATCAGATTACAAGCCAGCAGGTCAGGGAGCAAGGAAGAAACCAAGGCAAACATGTGAGTGCTTGCTGGGTATTTATAGGCCTGTGATTGGCCTCAAGTGACACCTGATTGTAGGAGGTACTGTCTGCTCCACACTGCCAGTATCCATCTGCTGGTGGACGCCAGTACTGCAGCCCAAATATGACATAACATCAGCAGGGAAAATCTCTCCTGACAGTTCCAAACTGCCAGGAGACACCTGCTGGTGGACCTCAATACTGCATGCCAAATGACAGATATTATCCGCGGATGAAACATTTCCTGACAGGTGTGTTTTAATGGCTTCCGCCAGTGGTTCTATCATTGGATTAAAGATGGTCAGTGACAGTGGGCACCCCTGGCGAGTCCCGTTGGATGTATTAAAGGGTGTGGATAAGAAACCTGCTGAGCATACCTGTGCAGAAGGGCATGAAAACAGAGCTAAAATAGTTGTTAGTATAGATCCCTTGAAACCAAACTTGGACAGTACCATTTCCATGTAGGTCCAATGGACCCTGTTGAATGTCTTCGCTGCATCTATAGACAGCAGCAGAGAAGGCATTCAACTATTTTCAGCATGATTTATCACATTTATGATTCTTTTGTTGCATCTGAGGTTTGTCTCTCCTTCACAAATCCCATCTGGTCACGTTGGATAATTGAGGGAATGATATTCGTTAGTCTTTTGGCCAGTAGTTTTGCATATACTTTGATGTCTGAGTTGAGAAGGAATATTGGTCTAAAGTTGGCTGGTGTATTGGGGTCTTTGCCTCATTTGGTTATGGTTACTATATGTGCTCTTAGCATCTCTTTGGGAAAAGTCTGCGGCTTTTTTAAAGACTAATTGCATATGTGGTGATAGTATGTTTTTAAATGTCTTGAAATATTAGTTGGAGAAACTGCCCTGCCCTGATGATTTACCGTTTGGTAGTGTGTCTATAACTAGTTCTATTTCTTGTGTTGTGAACAGGGCATTTCATTCTTCAAGTTGATGTTCGGAGAGAGATGGAAGTTTTAGTCCCTGTAGTAATTTTCTCTGTGGTTGGTTGAGGTGTGGCGGCATGTTTGTGTAGGTTATATAGTGCGCCGTAATATTTGGCCAATTGATTTGCTATGTCTTGTGGGTTAGTGATTTTGTGGTGTAGGGTAGGGTGTTTTAGGTATTTTATTCTTGATTTCCTGCATGCTGCCTTCAATCTATTTGCCAAGTATTTGTCTGCTCTGTTAGCGTTTACATAGTAGTTTAGCTGTAGGTGTCTAATGCCGCGTACACACGGTCGGACTTTTCATCTACAAAAGTCCGACAGCCTGTCCGACAGACTTTCGGCGGACTTTCGGCGGACTTGCGGCGGACTTGCGGCAGACTTTCTAACGAACAGACTTGCCTACACATGACCACACAAAAGTCTGACGGATTCGTACGTGATGACGTACACCGGACTAAAATAAGGAAGTTGATAGCCAGTAGCCAATAGCTGCCCTAGCGTGGGTTTTTGTCCGTAGGACTAGCATACAGACGAGCGGACTTCCGGGTCCGTCGTAGTTACGACGTAAAGATTTGAAGCATGTTTCAAATCTAAAGTACGTCGGATTTGAGGCTAAAAAAGTATGTGAAAGTCCGGAGAAGCCCACACACGATCGGATTACCAGCCAGCTTTAGTCTGTCAGCGTCCGTTGGACTTTTGTAGCTGAAAAGTCCGACCGTGTGTACGCGGCATAAGATGTTTGTCGTATTGTTGATAGAGGTGTTCTCTCAGCTTTTCTCTGACTTTGGAGAGTGTGTTCGTTAATGTCGCCGTAGGCGATTTTTTGTTTTGGGTTTCCATATTATGAGTTTCAGATAGCAAAGCATTAGGTTTTGACGCGTAACTTTTTTTTTTCTTTGGCCCCTAATTGAATGAATATGCCCCTCATAAAGGCCTTATGGGCATTCCATAGGATATATGGGTCATTTACCAACGCTAAGTTATCTAGGAAAAAGTCCTGGAGATGCTGAGAGATTTTTGTGTGGGTTTGGGATTCTTGTAGAAGTCTAACATTACAGTGCCAGATGAGGGATGAAGAGGAGACCCCCTGTTTTTTAACAGACATAGATATTGAAGCATGGTCTGACCACGTAATGTCAGACTTTTACTTACCAGACTGATGAGTTCGCTTGGGCAGAGGGTAGACTCCCTTACTTATCCGACTCACGGCCCCTGGTAGAGCAGACAGGAGGCACGAGAGTGCGGAATGGTATGAGAGCCTGCTGAAGAGATCCAGGTACAGGATGAGAGATGATCTTCAGACATCAGGTCAGTAGTCCGTAACACTGGTAACAGGTGCTGAGCAGGAGCAAGACAAGCAGATCGGGACACAAGCAGGGTTCAGCAACAGACTGGCAGCAAGGTACAATAGGAGCAGGCAGAAGCGGAGTCAGACAGGCCAAGGTCAGGTACAGGCAGCAAACAGGAGAATCCAAGGGCAATCCGGGTCGTCAGGAGATCAGGTAAACAGGAAGACAAGACAGGAAACAGGAACTATGGCACAGGAAGCTGATGATCAGGCAGCACTGAACAGAGTGCCTGACAAACTTAAATAGGCCGGCTTGCTCACAGGCACGCCCTCTGGTGGCCAATCCCATAACCAGCAAGGTGAGCTCTCTGACAGTGCCCCCTCCCTAAGGGCAGCTTTCGGATGCCCAGCCGGGCCAACTTGGAGGCATGAACATTTCTGAAAGTCTGTAAAAGTTCCGGGGCATGTAAATTGTTTTCTGGTTCCCAGGAATTGTCCTCCGGACCATACCCCTTCCATTTAATGAGATACTGAATTCCATTCCTCCTTTTCTTACAGTCAAGGATTGCCTCTACCTCGAATTCCTCTTCGTTGTCAATTATGACAGGTTTGGGTGGGCCGACAGTGCGACCAGCAAAAGGATTAGAGGTAGCAGGTTTCAGCAGTGTCACATGGAAGACCGGGTGTACTTTTAGAGAGTCTGGCAAATCAAGTTCATAGGTCACATCATTTATTTTCCTCTTCACTGGGAATGGACCCATAAACTTAGGGCCTAATTTCCTAGAGGGACAAGACATTTTCAGGTTAGTTGTGGACAACCACACTTGGTTGCCGGGCTCCAAGATCAATTCTCCACGCCTCTTCTTATCAAACATTTTTTTATTGTAATCCTGGGATTTGGCCATAGTCTCTTGTAGGATCTTATTGTTGGTGGAAAAGAAATTCATAGTCTCTGAGACGGCCGGAACGGAGCATTCAGGTACTGAGATTGGTAGAAAATATGGATGGAACCCGTAATTAGCATAAAATGGTGTTTGATTGATGGCAGAGTGCAAGGAGTTGTTATAGGAGAATTCTGCAACGGGTAATAAGGAAACCCAGTCATCCTGAGAGAAGGCAGAGAAGCACCTGAGGTATTGCTCCAAGGTCTGGTTGGTTCTCTCAGTTTGCCCGTTCGTCTGGGGATGATAGGCGGATGAAAAGGCCAATTCAATTTCGAGGGAACCACAGAGGGCCTTCCAGAACCTTGAAGTGAATTGAACACCCCGATCGGACACAATGCTTGCTGGGACTCCATGTAACCTAACCACTTCTTTGACAAAAATCTTTGCCGTATCCATAGCCGAAGGTGTACCCTTCATGCGGAGGAAATGTGCCATCTTCGACAGCCTGTCTACTACAACAAAAATAGTAGAGAAACCCTCGGAGGGGGGCAATTCCACGATGAAGTCTATTGATATCATCTTCCATGGCCTCTCTGGAACAGGTAAGGGTTTTAATAATCCCCAGGCCTTTGTCCTGGTGTTCTTACTCCGAGCACAAATGTTGCATGAATCCACAAAATTTTTACAGTCACAGGCTAATTGAGGCCACCAGAAGGTGCGCTGTACCAGCTCAGTGGTTTTCAGGACACCGAAATGTCCAGCCAACTTATGATCATGACATAGTTCCATCACAGTCACCTTTAGCTTCTCGGGAACCACAATCTTGTCTCTTCGCCAAAACAGGCCCTCTCTCCAATCTGTTTCGGGATACAGAAGCATTCCCACCGAGGCCTGTCTTATCCGTGAAACAAGGTCCCCTTGGAGGAGCAGGAAGTTCCCTGAAGAAAGAATCGTATCGGGAGATACGGTCTTCTCTGAATCGTAAAACATGTGGGAAAGAGCATCTGACTTTATATTCTTGGAACCGGGCCTGTAAGTTATGTGAAACTGGAATCGTGAGAAAAAAGTGCCCATCTGGCCTGACGAGGTCTTAATCTTTTGGCTGTTCTCAGGTATTCCAGATTCTTGTGGTCGGTGTAGACCAGAATAGGATGTGCAGCACCCTCCAATAGGTAACGCCATTCCTCCAGAGCCGCCTTGATGGCCAGAAGTTCTCGATCCCCCACATCATAATTTCTTTCCGAAATTGAAAGTTTGCGTGAAAAGAACGCTACTGGATAGAGGAGGGCCTTGGCGCCCTGTCGTTGAGAGAGCACCGCTCCCACTGCGATCTCCGAAGCGTCGACCTCCAAGACAAATGGTAGGACAGGGTTATGGTGTTTCAAAATGGTGGCTGAAGTAAATAGCTTTTTGAGTCTTTCGAAAGCCAACTGGGCTTTGTCAGTCCAAGAGAATCGGGTTCCCTGTTTGGTCAATTTGGTGATTGGAGCGATGATTGCAGAAAAACCTTTAATAAACTTCCTGTAAAAATTGGCAAAGCCAATAAAGCGTTGTACCTCTTTTTTATCTATCGGAGCGGGCCAATCCAGAATAGCAGACACCTTTTGAGGGTCCATCCTGATACCCTCCACTGAGATGACTAGGCCCAAGAACTGAATACATTGACGTTCAAACTCGCATTTCTCGAGTTTTGCATAGAGGCCGCGTTGCCTAAGCCGGGTTAGGACATTGCAGACATGTCTACGGTGATCGGTTAGTGAAGAGGAGAAGATCAAGATGTCATCAAGGTATACTATTACATACAGATCCAGGTAATCACAGAAAATATCGTTGACGAAATGTTGGAAGGTTGCGGGAGCGTTGCATAATCCAAATGGCATGACAAGGTACTCGAAAAGCCCGAATCGAGTACGGAAGGCCCGTCTTCCATTCGTCCCCTTTTCTGATACGGATCAAGTTATAAGCTCCGCGGAGATCTAGTTTCGTGAATATGACTGCAGTTCCTAATCTTTGAAAAAGTTCAGGTACTAAAGGCAAGGGATAACGATTCTTAATGGTGATCTTATCCAACTCCCGGTAATCGATACAGGGACGTAACGAGTGGTCCTTCTTCTCGACAAAGAAGATGCCGGCACCGGCTGGGGAGGTAGAAGGACGAATGAACCCTTTTTCCAAGTTTTCATCTATGTAAGTCTTTAATGTGTCTAACTCCTGCTCAGTTAACGGGAAGATTCTCCCAAATGGAACTTCAGTACCAGGTAACAGTTCTATAGGACAGTCATACAGCCTATGAGGGGGCAAGGTTTCTGCTCCTTTTTTACTAAATACATCCAGGAAGTCCAGATAAGCTTCAGGGACGGACTGACGTAGTTCAGCATCTGAGTCCAAGCACAGGAGTTGGGAGGTCATGTCAGAAGATTGCTGTAAACAATGCTGTTGGCAATACTCAGAGAGAAATTTGACTTCTCCTGTGGCCCAGTTGATACTGGGATTGTGGGCCTGCAGCCAGGGCATCCCTAGGATAATAGAGAAGAGAGGAGAAGAGATGGCATCCAGACGCAGAAGCTCCTGATGGTGGGTACCCATGGTGGCCAGCAAAGGGACGGTCTCTTGAGTGACCGGGCCTTAACTAAGTATAGATCCATCCGCTAGATGGACAGCAAGCCCCTGAGCCTTAGGTTGAAGCGGAATACGATGGTTGGCAGCAAAGGTCAAATCGATAAAACAGCTGCATGCGCCGGAATCAATAATTACTGACACTGGAATACTCCCTCCTGGAAGCTGCAGAGTGAAGGAAAGAGCGAGATGAGAACCAAGTTTAGGTAAAACAGATGCACACATTGAAGAGGCAGAACGACACTTACGCATCTTGTTGGGGCAGGCTCTCACGTAGTGCCCGGATTCACCGCAGTATAGGCACAGGTTGTGGGTTCGTCTGCGCATCTTTTCCTCTGGAGTAAGCGTAGGCCGGAGCAGACCGAGTTGCATGGGTTCAGGGGGTTCTGGAGTCGAGACAGATGAAGCCGGAGGAAACTGACTGACCGGACTGGGAACCTTGGGTAACATCCAGGTGGGACGAAGGTGGCTGGTAGACCTTTCTGACCGACGCTCTCTTAGGCGATGGTCAATCTGGATAGAGAGATCGATGAGGTCTTTCAGAGACTGAGGTACCCCCACTCGAGCCAACTCGTCCTTGAGTGGGTCAGATAGCCCCATTCTGAACTGATGACGCAGGGCAGCGTCGTTCCAGTCCGTATCGGCGCTCCAACGTCTGAAGTCGACTGCATAATCTTCGGCCGCTCTGCGACCCTGTTGCAGAGAGTGCAGTGCAGCTTCAGCAGTCGCTGTCAGTTGGGGATCTTCATATAATTGGGACATGGCCCTGAAGAAATCGTCTAGGCTATCTAGGGAGATAGATTTTTGCTCCAGAAGGCGGTGAGCCCAGGTTTGTGGCTCACCTGTCAGCAGGGAAATAACAATACTATACTAACAATACGATACTTGCTGCGTTCACCGGTAAATTTCTCGGGAGTGGGTACTCTGGGCTCTGGAGGAAGCATTACTACGGAGGGTGCAGATTGGAATCCAGCAGAAGACGCCCCCTGGGGGTTGGAAGAGGAAGATAAGGCCTGGACTTGTTCCTCCAATCTTGAGTAACCTTCCTGAAGGCTTTTCACGGCCTGGGTAAGTCCTGCCAGGTGTCTACATAGTTCATCCATGGGGGAGGCCCCCTGCCCAGACTCAGTCATGGCTGCCTGATACTGTCAGACTTTTACTTACCAGACTGATGAGTCCGCTTGGGCAGAGGGTAGACTCCCTTACTTATCCGACTCACGGCCCCTGGTAGAGCAGACAGGAGGCACGAGAGTGCGGAATGGTATGAGAGCCTGCTGAAGAGATCCAGGTACAGGATGAGAGCTGATCTTCAGACAACAGGTGAGTAGTCCGTAACACTGGTAACAGGTGCTGAACAGGAGCAAGACAGGCAGAAGCGGAGTCAAACAGGCCAAGGTCAGGTACAGGCAGCAAACAGGAGAATCCAAGGGCAATCCGGGTCGTCAGGAGATCAGGTAAACAGGAAGACAAGACAGGAAACAGGAACTATGGCACAGGAAGCTGATGATCAGGCAGCACTGAACAGAGTGCCTGACAATCTTAAATAGGCCGGCTTGCTCACAGGCACGCTCTCTGGTGGCCAATCCCATGACCAGCAAGGTGAGCTCTCTGACACGTAATGTCATGTATTTGAGTTGTTTCTACTTGTTGTAAGAGCCACTTATCCATCAGGAACATGTCGATACGTGAATTTGAGCAATGTCTATGTGAGAAAAAGGTGTAGTCTTTCTCATTAGCATGAAGGCATCTCCATACATCGAACAGTTCCTCAGTGTGGAGTAACACCTGAAGGGATGCCGTGCCATTGGGTTTACTTGTGGTGGTGTCCAATTATGGATCTGAAGTCAAGTTAAAGTCTCCACATACCAAGAGGTTTCCATATTTCATAGAGTTGGCTTTATTGAGCACTTTCCTTATAAATTGAAGTTGGTGGGAGTTCAGGGCGTATAGTATAACTAGCGTGTATGGTTTGGAGTTGATGTCTCCAGTTACGATTATGTATCTGCCCCCTTCATCCAGGAATGTCTCTTTAGGTTGGAAAGAGAGGGAAATTTTTATGGCTATCCTCCTTTTTTGTGGTTGGGTGTACTAGCCAGAAATACTGTATATGTGGGTAGTCCTTATGTGAACAATTCGGAATTTTGTTTAGTTGGAAGTGAGTTTCCTGCACACAGAGGATGTCCGCCTTCTGCTTGCAGCCTTCTTTCCACAGTGAGAATTTTTTTGCACGATGGTTTAGACCCCAGGTATTAATTGAAAGGCATGTAATAGTCATTGTAGGTGTGATGCATTCTGCTGTATGTATTGTGTGGTGTAGGTGCTCCCTGCGTCCGCAGGGTTTGCTTTGGAATAGTTCAGTGTGATGTGGAGAGGATATCTGAGGCCTGTTTTCTTCAGTGGATGAGTAGAATTTGTTTCAGATATGGCTGTGTATATCAAATAAACAACAAAAAGAAGTAGAGAACATAAGAAATGGCTCTTGTAAAGGATCCATGTGTAGATGTAGCTGCTATTGGTAATTAGAGGGGAAGAGGAGAAAATAAACTGTTATCTCCTATGACTGGAAAAATTTGTGGTTATTTGTGTGGTTCCTTTAAGAGCTTCCACCAGTGCTTTTCTTGTTGGAGCGCTTATGTGATACTACTTGCCACTCAATTTGTATTGGTTGTGGTCCTGATAGAGGTGAGTGAAGTGAGGCCTGGTCATGTAGTATGTCCCATTTCCATAGGGCTGTGATCCAATCCTCCAGTGTTGAGACTGATGTCATGACCCCATTGTGAGTGATAGAAAGCATTGCTGGGTATTTCCACTTTTGGGGTATTATATTGTTTTTAGAGCCTTAGTAATTGTGGCGTTGTTGCATTGTGTGCCTGGAGAGGTCATGGAGTAGCCGTATATTGGTATATTGTGGTGGGATGTTATTCGGTTTAAGTGACACTTGCAGTATTTGTTCCTTTACGTGGTAGTAGTGAACCCTAACTAGTACATCCCTTGGGGGTTTTTCAGGGAGAAAAAGGGGTTTGGGGACCCCATGGATCCTATCCGCTATAAGGTCTTATGCTGTCAGCATTGGCACTAGTGTAGAGAACAGGGTGTGGGCATATTGTAGGAGTTGGTTAGGTGGTACAGAATCCGGGATGCCCCGCAGTTTGAGGTTGTTCCTTCTAGATCTGTTCTCAAGGTCTGCGATTTTGTCTTTCATCCATGTTATGTCTTCTCCTTGTGCTGTGTGGGCCTCTACCATCATGAGGATGTATATTCTTCCATCTTGCTTTTAACATGATCTACCCTGTGTCTAATGGCTTGGACTTCACTGTGGAACTTATTGATCCCTCTGATCATGTCAATTTGTAATGAGGACTGCAAAGACTGATGGCATAGGGCTGTGGATGGTGCCGGTGGGCTCAGATGCCGTTGGATGATATCTGGTGGATGAGCGGAGCTCCTGTATCAGCGGGCCACACCCCCCCCATTAGTCCTTTTTTGTGGGCACATCACTTTTACAGTATGTAGAGTTCTATTTCTACCTCCTATACTACATGCAATTGTAAATCCAAGTATGTTATATCCTGTTTTATTCATGACGGTCTTGGGACTTTGCTGTATCTGGTCTTCTATCTGTACTTTAATTTCGATGGTATTTTTGTTTTGTTAGCTATGCTGAAGGACAAAATTAAGCTTATAAAAAAACTCCCCACTACATTCTCCCCTCCAACCCCTAAACATTTACCTCACTCCTCTCACTGATAAACACTGTCTCAGCTGTAGCACTGCTCCAGCTATTCCCAGTTTCATGGGAGACTCTGAGAGTAGTGGAAACCACAGGCAGGACCCTTTTACTCATTTACCAAAAATTAAAATGTATATAAAAACACAACAGAGTTTTTGACAATTCCTTTATTAAAAAAAAGTCCCCTGATGTATTTTCATTGTTAAAGTAGATGTAAACCCAATGTCATCTTTCTAAACTACTGCCATAGGGGTTATCTATAAGGATATACATGCCTCCTGCATTTATCTTTACCTGTCAAATGTCTCCCCTATGTCTGTTATGAGACCCGAAAAACTGCAGATTCTGTGGGTGGGTCTGTTGTCTGGAGCTCGGTGGGTGGAGTCGTGATGTCAGTAGACTCCCCTTGCCACCTCTACACTCCCCTTGTCAATATACATTTCGCCTGTGCATTTCTAACACTGAACTTCTGCTGAACTTCTGCTATGATCTCTAACATCCAGTGAAAAGACAGAAAAGTAACCACATGACTTCAGCATGCCAAATCATGGTGAGGTGTGGAACAGCCAATCCCTGCAGAGCTGCTGAAGAAAGGAGTGGGGGAGGGAATTAAAAAATACTGCATGTCTCTTAGGCTAGTGCACAAGATTTAAATCACCTGTCACTCACAGCAAGGGGGAGGATTTGACAAAGTTTTTCTCAGTTTGTCAAGAATTGTCTCACTGAACAATAAAAGGGGATTGCTCAGAGATGGATTAACTCGGTGTGGCAAGACTAGCAAATCTTATACTCTACAGTATGATATTAAAAAAAAAATTGGGTTTACATCCACTTTAAGCACGTCATCCAACAATGTAAGTCCACATGAATCATAATGAATGATGGCTGCCAACTCACAGGAAAAAACCTTTCCTCCTCCTGACACCCAACCACCACTGCCACCAAATGACAGTTCTGCTTCCCCCTTGCCTAAAAAACAAAAGCAAGGTCATTAACATTACAAGGGGCAAGACCACCTGTCCATCGTTCATGTCTTCTTGTGACATCATTGGTCCCATCCCCTTTGTTTTTGCCCCTTATTGTGGGTAAAAATGCATCAGCTGATGGAAATGGGTGGAATGTATTCCTTGATCCATAATACTAAAAGCACTGCAGGAGAGCAGTGGTGTTCTTCCTCTTTCTTAATCATTCTGGTTTGGCAAGTGCATTGGTAACTTTATTGTAAACTGTTTGCCACTTGCTTGTTTAATATTTTCTTGTCAAGCATTTAGAAGCCAATTTTAAAAATTTTAGCAAAAAATTTATAAACAACAAAGCAAGTGCCTATAATATCAGTTTACACTGGGGAAATAAGGCAAGTAATGCAATTGCTTTGGTGTTTACTCTCTATATTCTTCTTCATTCTGGTTTAATGGGCCCTTTGGAGCTGCACCCCTCATCATGTGCGGAATCTCCTGATTGAAAGAATTGGAGCTTTGTTTGGCAAACCTATATTTGTATTGGTTTCAAAGCAATTAAATTGTTTTTTTATGGGCAATCGTTCCTCTTTCTTCGTCTTTGTCTGTTATCACCAGCCCCTCTGATAACTGATATTACGAGGGTGAAATAGTGAGAATAGGAATGTGAGTGATGGTTCACAATGGAAAGTACACATTCCTGTGAATTATGTTTTTGAAAAGCTCAATAATTTCAATGGGTTGTGAAAGACATGGGAACATGCAAAAAGTGTGGTGGGTGCAACTTTTAAAAAGCGCTATGTTGTGGAGCACAATAAACCTGTCAGATATAAATAATATACATAAGCCCAGAAGGTGGCAGGCACCTCCTTTGACTTAATTCAAAGTGCCTTCACTTTTTTACAAAGTGGCTGAGTTCCCTATTTATTAATCATAATAATGTAAAGATTTGGCAAACAATTTCAGAATTTACAGATATTGCTAAGTGTATTTAGTAATGTTGAAAACTGAGGGAATTGTTTTGAAATCATATATACACAAATATGGGGTTGTAGGTGGTAATGCATTTACATGGCAAGGAGTACATGGTAAAAGTAACTTTTTCTGTTTCCCTATAGTCAATTCTAATTAGGTAAATATTAATGTGGAACAAAACTCTCTCAAGCAACATTAAAGTGGTGTTCCGGCCGAAATTATACTTTTTAAATAACAATACCCCTATAATACACAAGCTTAATGTATTCTAGTAAAGTTAGTCTGTAAACTTAGGTCTGTTTTGTTAGTTTATAGCAGTAGTTTGTTATTTTATAAACTTACAGCAGGCCGTGGCCATCTTAAGTGTGGGCATCTGAAGCCAGACTGTATTTCTTCCTGGATTTCATCCTTGCAGATCTCGCACATGCTCAGTGCAGCACAAGCAGTGTAATAGGTTTCAGGTCAGGTTTCCATAGCAACAGCAGTGTCAGAAGAAGTTGCCGCCCCTTCCCAGAAGGCATTGCAAACAGGAAATGATGCGATGTGCTGCGGCCAGGGAGGAGGAAGTGAAAAATGAATACAGCAGATATACAGTAGGTGCTGAGAAAAAAAATAAAAAAATATCCAATTCGTTTACAGTGCACAGTTTAGTGAAGGATGCTGAAGAGTTGTAAAAGTGGGTGGAACTCCACTTTAACTATTTTAGTCAAATAGTTTTTATTTGGTTTTAAGCATATAAAAATATAAAAAAAGAGAAACATGTATACATTATATATTATCATTGAGTAGCAGAGTAATAAAATAATTAATTATGCGGCGCTTACTCAAAAATGAAAACTATAATAATACAAAAATATATGAAAACTAGAAAAGCTACAATTTCTGGGGAAATTGTGTGAAGTGTTCTTGCCTCTACAACAGGAGTGGACGGAGTAACGGAGGCGTGGCTTGAGTAACTGTTGTGTGGTTGGAGTGGCTGGAGTAACTGTGGAAAGGTTGGACTGGGCAGAGTAACTTTATGGAGTGGACAGAGTAACTGTGTGGAGCAGAGGTCTCAAACTGGCGGCCCTCCAGCTGTTGCAAAACTACAAGTCCATTGAGGCATTGCAAGGCAGACAGTTACAAGCATGACTCCCACAGGCAAAGGCATAATGGGACCACCAGTTTGAGACCCCTGTTTGTTTGGAGTGAGTAAAGATAGTAAACATTACACTAACCAATTGATTGATCAAATTTAAAAAGTGCACAAGTGCTAATGATGTAGAAGGTAGAAATATCGGTAAATGACTTTGTCGGACACAGACTTAAGGGTTTACCAGGATTTATTCCGCCCCGGCCAAAGCGTAGCACCTGACGGACTCGCGTCCCAAAATCAAGTGTGTCAAAAACAGTTTACACAGTGTACATATAATTTCAATATATTGCATCACAAGCGAACTGGCGGTATATTTCTGTTATACATTGTATTAACATTTTGAACAGTCAACTTTTTGAACTTTTTGGATACAAGGCAATTCATTAAAGCATATACTTTAAACCCTTACAAATTTTCAGTTTCTCTGCAGTTTTGCTCCTTGCTGTTTCTTTATCTGTCTTACTAATCAGCAAGCAGGCTATAGCACAGGAAGGAGAGGGTGAGTGTGATGAGGACAGATGTCTGTGATGGATGGGGGGGAGTAAGTGAGTTCAGTGTCTAACAAGTACACCGAACATGAAATATAGAGAATGACTTTTAGCTAATTGTAAATGGTCCCACATAACTATGGCCACATAAACTGACCCTCATTGCCACTTTATTATCTGTTTGATGACCACTGTCTCACAACCACTGTTTCCTGGCAACACTCATGCCCTGTTTATGCAGGCTCTAAGCGTGTTCACAATCACTGCTCAAAACACAATACACAGGATCATGATAGCTGTAATAACTGTGCAGTACTCCTAACTGGAGACACTGCTGCACCCTGGAGATGTAAATGTGATCCAACAGTGTGTTTTTTTCTGTGGTAGCTGCCCAGACCAGTTGGGTATATCCTCTTGAGTGAAGAAGGTCAGATATTGGCTTCTTTGCTCTGCACAGAAAATCTTTATTGAAATCTCCACAGAGTATTATAGGTTGGCAATCCATTATTTCCAAAGATTCCAAGAGGCCCAGCAGGTTAGTAAGGAATTGGTCAATACTGTAATCCGGTGACCTGTAAACAACAGTCATCAAAGCTTGTACAGGGGACTCCAGTTTGACAACCAAGAACTCCAAGTCAGTCACATTGTGATGATACTGCTTTTCATAGGCCTTGAAATGGTTTCTGACATACAAGGCGACACCTCCGCCACTTTTACTTGCAATGTCAGGAAGGTTCGTGTACGAGAGGTGTCTGTTGCGTTTGAACAGGTTGTAGCCCTCTAGCTGGAGACTTTCAGCAACAGAAGAGCCTGAGAGATGAGTTTCAGTGAAACATAAAACATCTCCAAGTGTCAACTCATGGTGAAATTTGATATCTTCAATGTCAGCTGGTAATCCTTCCGTGTTGTGATGGATAATTGTTAATGTTTGCTGTTTGTCTGTTGTCTGTAGAAACTTTAAGAGGGGCATAACACTTTCCAGTGATGCATTCTTCATTGAATCCAGGGAGGCTGTGAGTCGGTTATGTACAGTCCTTGAAGTGTAGTCGTTCTACTCAGATCAACATAGGCCATACCCGGTTGGAAGACCCGTTTCAATGAGACCACTGCCGACTCTATCGACATCCCCTGACACTTATGAATCGTACATCCAAAAGCCAACTTCAGGGGGAACTGCCTGCGAACAACTCCTTTCTGTCTCAGGTTTTCATCTACCCTTTCTATGTACACCAAGTTGTCAGCATCACAAGACAACTTGTTGCGGTATCTCTGTCCTGCATTTGGATTGTCCAGCACAAGCCCAAGCTTGTTTACCTTAGTAGCACCATTCTCAGTCTGGATGATTATTCTTGCAATCTTGCCAAATGTCCCATTAACAAGCCCATCTTCTACATCAACGCTTCTTGTGATCATGATATGGGCACCTTTAGCTGCTTGCAGTGTGTCAATCAGATTGTCTTTGTGTCCTTTGAAAGGCTGGTGTTGCCTCAGCATCACTCCTGTCTTAGGGTCTTTTCTGTAATCGTTGGCATCTATGTTGGTGACGTTTGAATGGAGAACAGACACAGTTGCAGCATTATGTTTGTGAACCTCTTTGTTGGTGGCAAAGATGTGCAGCACGTCATTAGGGCAGTGGGTGGGATCTGTCAAAGCCTGAGCAAAAAGAGCTTTGTCATCATTGCTTAAGTTGCCAGTCTTCTGCTTGACTCTGATTCTATTCAAAAGCTCAGCAAATGAAATGTCATCCTTCTGTCGCATGATCTCTGTCAGCGTGATCATCTGAAAGTTGTCTTTCCAGACGTCATTGGTATTTTCCTCAAACACGCAGAGTGGCTTACTTTTTTCCAGCGGGGGGACCTGGTAAAAGTCTCCTACTGCTAGCACTGACATACCACCAAAAGGTTTCTTACTGCCTTTGATTTGCTGTAATCTCCAGTTGATGTAGGCAAACAGGGGCTTTGAAATCATTGACACCTCGTCAATAACAATGATCTCTGTATTTGACAGCTGTGCCCTCACTTCATCTATTAGATTTCCAAGTCCTTGGTAGGGTGGCTTCAAGCTTCTTGGCAACTTCAGCAGAGAATGCCTGAAATGTTGAAAGCTGCTGTTCCTGTAAATGCAGTTAGTAAAACGCTGAGCATGGATATGTCTGCTTCCTCGCGTAGTCTGGTAAGTTTACAGAGTTTCTTTGTTGCCTCAGCATAGATGCACTTTATCAGGTGTGATTTGCCTGTCCCTGCACCACCAGTGACAAAGTAATAGAATGGGTCAGGATTTAGGCCACGCACACGGTTAGTGCACCAGTCACAAACTGAGTAGAATGTCTGAGCTTGTGTCCGATTAAGGTTTCTGTACATTTTCTGAAGGAAATCAGGGCACATTTGTGGGGCCTTCACAGTAAGCGCAATTCCACCTGTTTGATTGTGACGTGTATACTCCGGAACATCATCTTGTTCATTCTCATGAAGTGGCTCCCCTTCTTTGCGTTCCTCTATACATTCCAACCTATCCAACTCAGTTTCTGGGGAAAAGGAGTTCCAAGCATCTTCAACAGGGCCGTTTTTTACAAAGTCATCCAAGACTTGTTTCACAATTTTGTTGTGTTGTTCGAACTTCTTTTGGTTGCTGGTAACAATTGCAGACACTGCTCGGATTGCTTCTTCTCCTGGTAAGCTCACACAGGCACCTTTGTAAAAATCCTAGTGTGTTGGGAACCTTACAGTTTTCAGTGATGACTCTGAACGGTGGGGGAGGTAGAGTTTAAGCAGTCTGCCGTAGTAGTTCTCTGGGTCCTTCTTCTCTGAGAAGCGTGCGTACCTGATGATTGCAGGCTTCCCTCTCGTGCGTTTTTGAATCATTCCCATTTCATTCAATAGGCTGACACGCTTGCTGTCTTGCTTTTGCTTGCCATCTTCCTTCTGCTTGCCATAGACAACCCTGTAATGGGATGCAAAGTCTGCCAGACACATGGACTCAAACTCTGGTGTTTCGGGTCTGGCTCTGTATTTGTCGACAAAACTCGTCATCCACACATTAAGAGAATCGGCTGGTTTGTTCTGCAATGCACTGAGCGGGAGACTCATTTTCAGTGCGTTGTCACCAGTTGGCATAAAAAAAACCTCACGTGAGCAAGACTTCATTTTCAGGCTGCACGTATGGGCCACAGACTCCTGGGCACTGACCTCTCTGTGTTTTGAATAAGCCTGAAGAACTTCTTTCATTTCTTCTCGTTCTGTCTCTGTTTCTGGGCTCATTTCTTTGACTATTGCTTTGAGATAGTCACTCAGCTCCCGTTCTGGCTTGGATATGTAGGACAAAATGTACATGATGCAACCATACTCATCAAGAATGTACTGGATGTCCATGTTGGCGTTCCAGGCCGTCAGCAAATGTGGATTGTAGTTGTTCACCCAGCAGTCCTTGACATCATGCTTCATTAGAATCACGCTTGAGGAGGTCAATGCCTCAATGTACGAGTTGTACTGATTCAAAGTCTTGTCACACTGTGCCAGTAGCTGTGACATGTCTTCAAGCTGCACTTTTGGGTTATTAAGCAAATCCCAGACTGGTTTCAGTTTGTTTTTGGCTGCTTGTGGTTTCATTGCACAATCTCCTTGTTCTTCTGGCATCGGGTAAGTTATCCTCGTTTTTCTAATAGGTGGCTTTGGAAATCCAAATCTGCATACTCTGTTACCTTTCTTGCATGATTTTGAATGAGACCTGCTGTGCATTTGAAGTTCTGTTACAAATCTGTGAAGTAAGGCCTGTTTGGCTTCATCAGGCAGCTGGCATGAGATGTTATGATCTATAAAGGCACACACCTTGTCATCGCTGTCTTGTCCAAATATAGGAGCTCCTGCTACCCAACAGAGACAATGTATATGAGGGCTCCCTCTCGCCTGAAATTCAACCCGGTAAAAGTAATCGATAACTTCACCGATTGGCTGTGCAGGACCCAACAGCAGCTCTCACATCAGAGCATCAACCCGTTTGTCAAACATGCGCATGGTGGTCACTGGGTTGCCTCGAAGAATGTCACACTTTTCAGCCCAGTCTAGCCCTGCAAAATCCACCTTTTGACCTTGTTGTGCCTTTATTGCCGTTATTACCTCTGGCCATCTGAATTCTGCAGCAGAGAAGGTAAGAAAAAATGTTGGCTTACCCAATTGTCTGACCATGGCTAGCAAATTCTTCAGATTTTTATCCCATTAAGCTGGACTCCCTCTCAGGGGTTGCATGAACCTTGTGGCATCTCGGTTTCGCACCAACCTCTCAACCTCACGCTTGTCCTATAGCAGCTTGTTGGATATTTTCCGTCCATCCCTGGTATTGGGTTTTCCTTTCCTTAACGGGATGGAAATGCTGCTTTTGGCCATGTGTGTTTCTGTGACAAACTGCGCAAAGAAGAGGTAGCTTGTGTCTCTTGCAAAACGAGTATCAACACAAAAAAGCCTTGCATTGAAATACATGCTCGGGGACAGTTTGACTTGTCTTGCCTGGTCCAATGTATTCTGTCCAGTAGGGAACTGAACAGGGAAAGCCATTGCCTCAAGCCTAGGAACTTTAAAGAAGCTGACAGGTGTGTTTCCTTGTGCATGTGCAATGCTGAATATTCCATCACCGTGTGTCAGTGCTTCCTCTCCAAGGTCAGATGGCTGCAAACAACTGTCTAGGCCAATTCCAGGTCTTAGTGCATCCATCTCATCCTCTGCATTGGGAGGTTGTTGGTCATGGCCTTCCTGTTGCTCAGAAGCAGCCGGTAAACATGCAGACTGTACCTCTGATGGATCACAATTTTCGATGCGTTCAAGTATCTCCATCATTTCAGTTTCGTCACAACTGTCGAGTTCCATCCCATCATCATTATCATCATCATGATCAGCGATTGTCTCATCCACTCTAATTGAAATGTCACTGTAGTCGGGGTGTGTGTCAATGAGTTTTGACAGACCTGCTACTACATTTCCCATGTTGACATTATGAAACAGCTGGTGGCCTTTGTAAGTCAGACGTCTTTTCAGCTTCACTCTGTGTAACTGGGATGTGCTGTGCGATCTTGGTAGAGTATTGACCGTGGTTTCCACCTCGGATGGCACACACACTACAGCGCCATGTATAGCTGCCTGTTGACCTTTGGGAAGTGTGATGATCTTGGCAAATGGCAGTATTTTGGCCAAAAGTTGTCTTTCCAGCACATTCAAATCGCAGAGCTCTGGGGGAATGGGCACCAGCTCCATGTTGTTAGCTACAGTGATGGATGATTTGTGTCCTGCTTTTAAATGTGAATCACAGTTGTGACAAATCCATTCTTTGGTCCTTTCATCTGGTACGGTGCATTGTTCAGGTCCTTGATAGTGATTGTTGCACACATGGACATATTTCCCTGTCAAACAGGCAGCAACAATGTGTAGATTCTTCTTGTAATTGCTGTGAATGCAATGTTTCACTTGGTTAGGGAAAAGGGTGCGATGACACATCGTGCACACAAATGTTGGCCCAGCTTTAATGCATTCATGGAAAGTGGATATAGCTGTCTGTATTAGGCTGTTGTCCACTGGTTGACTGCATTCCCGCATGACACAAGTCCCTCGTCTGTATTTCATTCTTATTTTGAAGGCACATTGCATCTTAGGGGTTATGCGAAAATCTGCTTGAGTGTGACGCTTCATTTTCATGTAACTCATGCAATGTTGCAAGTGACGTTTTCTGAAAGCAGGATCATTATGATATTTTCTGGTGATGTATTACTTCTGCTTCAAGTTGAAATCGGCATTTGTTGCATATTTTCTGGTGATGTATTGCTTCTTCTTCAAGTTGAAATCTGCATTTGTCGCATATATTCTGGTGATGTACTGCTTCTGCTTCAAGTTGAAATCTGCATTTGTCGCATATTTTCTGGTGATGTATTGCTTCTGCTTCAAGTTGAAATTGGCATCTGTTGCATATTTGCGAATGATATATTGCTTCTGCTTCAATCTAAAATGAGCATCTGCTCTGTATCGGCTGGTGATGTATGTTCTTTTCTTATTGGTGACAGACATCTTTGTAGCCTTGAAATCACGCCTTCTTTCATTTCTGTGTCTTGTCTTCAGTTTTTGTCGTCTCTGTGCATTTAATTTGGAAAATGGCTTACTGTCCTTCCATATGCCCTGTGAGGATTTTGCATCAAGTGGCCGTGGAGAATGCTTGCTAGCTGGGAATCCAGTGTGTGTTGCATCTTTGGTCATCTGTGTCACTTTGTTCTCCACATGCTTTGCATTATGTGGTTTGTCAGATTGAACCGGTGGGGACAGCAAACCATCTGACAGACGTCTTGCACGATGAAATGAGACTGGCATGAAGTCATACTGCAGTCCATCAATAGGGCCTCTGGTGTCTGTAAGGAGTAATTCATAAAACTTATAAATCCTTGCCCCCATATCACTCAAATGTGTAAAAGTAATCATAACAGCTTTTCCTTTTCCAGTGGCAGGAAGTCCATCCTTATTTCGATTATGAGAATCAAACAGTCCATATCTCCCAGACTTGTCTCTGAACAATGCAATGCAATATGGCACTATTATAAAAAGTGCATGTGTAACATCTGCATTGAGGCACTGAAGTCTTGTGGAGAGGTCAACAAACCAACCTTGGTTGTCACCATCTACCGTGGCTCTCATACATCCCGATAACATTGGAGATTTAACAACGTTATACTCATATTTGTCAGTGTTGAGTCTGAGGGGCACTTCTTCCATTGTCAAGTGCTGATGCTGATAGACATTGCTTTGTTTTAGCTGTTTTATTGTTGAGCCATACAAGCTGTTGCCCTTCTTCAGTATTTGATCAAGATCACCCTTCCGCACATCATCAAGCTCACTGTGGTATGCCAAAAATGTCAGAGCCATGCATGTACACTAGGGATGAGCTTCGTGTTCGAGTCGAACCCATGTTCGACTCGAACATCGTCTGTTCGCCCGTTCGCCGAATTGCGAACGATATGGGCGTATCACGGCCCATAATTCACTGCGGCATCGCAGTGCATTGCTGGCTGATGATTGGCCAAACATGCACTATGACCCGCATGCTTGGCCAATCACAGCACCGTCTGAACAGAGAGCCGTAATTGGCCAAAGCCAAGGAGGTTTTGGCCAATTATGGCTCAGGGGATTTAGTACACGCCCCACACTATATAAGGCCGCCTGCACTGCGGCCCTGTGTAGTGTGTGTTCCGGCGTTCATTGAGAGAGAGAGAGACAGACAGTGACATTTGATTTGAGTTAGATAGATTAGGCAGAACAGTCAGTCAGTTTAGCTGCACTTACAGTGTATTGTGTATATATATGCATCCCAGGTGTTGCATATATATATATACACTGTATTCAGTTTAGCTAGATCCGTTCCTGTTATCTTCCTACTGACAGACAGGCTTGTCTTGTTACAGTATTTACAGCTACCTGAAGAAAATTGCTGGTGTTCTTTTGATCCTATTAGTACCACAGTCAGGCAGCTAGACTATTTACAGTTAGTGCAGTGCGTCCTGCTCACAGTGTTCAGCTAAAACTACAAGTTGGTGTAGTGAGACCTCTGCACAGTGTTCATCTCAAGCTACAAGTTAGTGCAGTGCGTCCTGCTCACAGTGTTTAGCTAAAACTATAAGTTAGTGCTGTGCGCCCTGCTCACAGTGTTCATCTAAAGCTACAAGTTAGTGCAGTGCATCCTGCTCACAGTGTTCAGCTAAAACTACAAGTTAGTGCTGTGCGTCCTGCTCACAGTGTTCAGCTAAAAATACAAGTTAGTGCTGTGCGTCCTGCTCACAGTGTTCAGCTAAACCTACAAGTTGGTGCAGTGCGTCCTGCTCACAGTGTTCAGCTAAAACTACAAGTTAGTGCTGTGCGTCCTGCTCACAGTGTTCAGCTAAAACTACAAGTTGGTGTAGTGAGACCTCTGCACAGTGTTCATCTAAAGCTACAAGTTAGTGCAGTGCGTCCTGCTCACAGTGTTCAGCTAAAACTACAAGTTGGTGTAGTGAGACCTCTGCACAGTGTTCATCTCAAGCTACAAGTTAGTGCAGTGCGTCCTGCTCACAGTGTTTAGCTAAAACTATAAGTTAGTGCTGTGCGCCCTGCTCACAGTGTTCAGCTAAAACTACAAGTTGGTGTAGTGAGACTTCTGCACAGTGTTCATCTAAAGCTACAAGTTAGTGCAGTGCATCCTGCTCACAGTGTTCAGCTAAAACTACAAGTTGGTGTAGTTAGACCTCTGCACAGTGTTCATCTCAAGCTACAAGTTAGTGCAGTGCGTCCTGCTCACAGTGTTTAGCTAAAACTATAAGTTAGTGCTGTGCGTCCTGCTCACAGTGTTCAGCTAAAACTACAAGTTAGTGCTGTGCGTCCTGCTCACAGTGTTCAGCTAAACCTACAAGTTGGTGTAGTGAGACCTCTGCACAGTGTTCATCTAAAGTTACAAGTTAGTGCAGAGCATCCTGCTCACAGTGTTCAGCTAAAACTACAAGTTGGTGTAGTGAGACCTCTGCACAGTGTTCATCTCAAGCTACAAGTTAGTGCTGTGCGCCCTGCTCACAGTGTTCAGCTAAAACTACAAGTTGGTGTAGTGAGACTTCTGCACAGTGTTCATCTAAAGCTACAAGTTAGTGCAGTGCATCCTGCTCACAGTGTTCAGCTAAAACTACAAGTTGGTGTAGTTAGACCTCTGCACAGTGTTCATCTCAAGCTACAAGTTAGTGCAGTGCGTCCTGCTCACAGTGTTTAGCTAAAACTATAAGTTAGTGCTGTGCGTCCTGCTCACAGTGTTCAGCTAAAACTACAAGTTAGTGCTGTGCGTCCTGCTCACAGTGTTCAGCTAAACCTACAAGTTGGTGTAGTGAGACCTCTGCACAGTGTTCATCTAAAGCTACAAGTTAGTGCAGAGCATCCTGCTCACAGTGTTTAGCTAAAACTACAAGTTAGTGCTGTGCGTCCTGCTCACAGTGTTCATCTCAAGCTACAAGTTAGTGCAGTGTGTCCTACTCACAGTGTTCAGCTAAACCTACAAGTTGGTGTAGTGAGACCTCTGCACAGTGTTCATCTAAAGCTACAAGTTAGTGCTGTGCATCCTGCTCACAGTGTTTAGCTAAAACTACAAGTTAGTGTGGTGCGTCCACCTCACAGTGTTCAGCTAAACCTACAAGTTATTTTTTTGTGAGCTCTGCACAGTGTCCACCTAAAGCTACCTGTAGAAGGTTGGTGGTGTTTTCCTGATCCTATCACTATCGCAGGCAGCTAAAAAAGCTACAAGTTAGTTTTTTGTGAGCTCTGCACAGTGTTCAGCTAAAGCTACCTGTAGAAGGTTGGTGGTGTTCTCATACTACAGGCAGGCAGTTGATTTTGCTAGCTGCAGTATCAGTACATATATATATATATATATATACCAGCTTAGTGCAGCTACAGGCCATTAGTATGTCTGGAAGGCCAAGAAGGAGAGGCAGACAGTCACAAGCCAATAAGAGAGGGCAAGCAGGCTCTGTGTCTAGTGCTGGTCGTGGAGACGGTGCATCCTCATCAGCACGTGGCCGTGGGACACGCTTGGGCTTTTTTTCGACAGCTGGCCGTGTTGAGCCGCAAACATGCGGAAGACTTGGTCGAGTGGATGACCAAGCCGTCCTCATCCTCCTCATCCTCCTCATCCTCTCTCACCCATGCCCAGGGTACTTTGTCTGGCAAAGCAGCGGCCTCTTCCCTCGGCTCAATGTCATCAGTGACTCCTTCCCTAGCCCCACCATGTCCTCCTGAGGACTCCCTCGAACTGTTTGACCACAGTGTTGGGTACATGCTCCAGGAGGATGCCGAGTGTTTGGAAGGCTCTGATGATGATACTGAGCTTGATGAAGGCAGTAACATGAGCACGGACAGAGGGGGTGCCCAAGAAGGACAGCAATCTGGCAGTCATGCTTCCCCTGCTGCAGCATACTGCCAGGTTTGCTCCAGTGATGAGGAGGGAGGGGATGATGAGGTCACTGACTCAATGTGGGTGCCTGATAGGAGAGAGGAGGAGGAGGAGGAGGAGGAGGAGGCGGCACATCACCAACGAGGCAGGATGCCCTCCAGGGGCCAGCCTAAGGGCAGCACATTGACTGCATCACACCCCAAAGCTCCACATGTGCAGGGCGCTGCAGTCTCTGAGCATTATTCAAAAAGTTCTTTGGTGTGGGCCTTTTTTGAGACGAGTGCATCAGATCGCACCGCTGCTATTTGCAACATATGTCTGAAGCGTATCTCGCGTGGCCAAAACATCTCCCGCTTGGGTACCACATGCTTGACCAGACATATGTTGACCTGCCATGCAGTTCGTTGGCAAGCGTATCTAAAAGACCCACACCAAAAAACAAAGAGGACCTCTCCTTGCTCCTCATCAGCTGAGATTTCCAACCCCACTAGACCTTCAGTCCTCTCTGAGACCTGCACTGAGAGGAATGAAGGTGTAGAATTAGGTGTGTCACAGCCAAGTACTTGTGGGCAATCTGCTTTTGGTACACCGACGTCAGATTGTACCAGGCAAATTTCCCTGCCCCAGCTGCTGCACCGCCGAAAGAAGTTTGCTCCCAGCCATCCACATGCCCAGCGGTTGAATCCTAGCTTGGCAAAATTGCTAGCACTTCAACTGCTGCCTTTTCAGTTGGTAGACTCTGCCCCCTTCCGTGAGTTTGTGGAATGTGCGGTTCCTCAGTGGCAGGTAACCAAACGCCACTTTTTCTCATGGAAGGCGATTCCGGCTCTCTACTGGCATGTGGAAGGCAATGTCCATGCCTCGCTGGACAGGGCGGTCAGCGGTAAGGTGCATATTACCGCTGACTCATGGTCCAGCAGGCATGGACAGGGACGTTACCTAAGTTTCACAGTGCATTGGGTGACTCTGCTGGCAGCTGGGAAGGATGCAGGACAAGGTGCAGTAGTGTTGGAGGTTGTTCCACCACCATGCCTCCAAAATGCTAATGATTGTGACACACCTCTCTCCTCCACCCCCTCCTCTTCTTCTTCCTCCATGGCCTCTTCCTGTGCTTTGTCCTCGGAACCAGCGGTGCTCCGTAGCCGTTCAAGGGGCTACGCAAGTAGGCAGGCCAAAAGATGCCATGCGGTGCTTGAGCTGGTGTGCTTGGGGGACAGGAGCCACACTGGGATAGAGGTTCTGTCAGCTCTGCAGGGGCAGGTTCAGAGGTGGTTGATGCCACGCCAACTTAAGGCAGGAATGGTGGTTTGCGACAATGGCACCAACCTCCTCTCTGCCCTCCGAAGGGACAAATGACCCATGTGCCCTGTTTGGCTCACGTCCTTAACTTGGTGGTGCAGTGGTTCTTGGGCAGGTACCGGGGCTTACAGGATGTCCTGAGGCAGGCCAGGAAAGTCTGTGTGCATTTCCGCCGGTCATATAATGTCAGTGCTCGGCTGACGGACCTCCAAAGGAGTTTAACCTGCCCAAGAACCGCCTAATCTGTGACATGCCCACCAGGTGGAACTCAACATTGGCCATGCTGCAGCGGCTGAACACGCAGCAGAGGGCCATCAATGAGTACCTGTGCGACTATGGCACCAGGACAGGATCAGGGGAGCTTGTTTTTTTTCCCCACGCCAGTGGGCCATGATCAGGGATGCATGCACTGTCCTGTCACCATTTGAGGAGGCCACAAGGATGGTGAGCAGTGACAGTGCATGCATCAGTGACACTGTCCCCCTTGTCCACCTGTTGGAGCACACGCTGCGTGGAATAATGGACAGGGCACTTGAGGCAGAACAGAGGCAGGAAAAGGAGGACTTCCTTAGCTTTCAAGGCCCCCTTTATCCAGACAGTGTTCCTGCGTGCCCACCAATCACACAGGAAGAGGAGGAGGAGGAGGAGGAAGATTGTGTCAGTATGGAGGTGAAGCCTGGCACTCAGCATCAGCAGCAGTCTTTAAGGGATCAGTCCCAAGAAACACATGGACTTGTACGTGGCTGGGAGGAGGTGGCTGCAGACCATGTCGTCCTTAGTGACCCAGAGGACCATCTTGAGGATGGATCACTGGCCAGAGCTTGCACAGTATGCAATTGAGCTACTGGCCTGTCCTGCATCCAGCGTTCTTTCGGAACGCACATTCACTGCTGCTGGAGGCGTGGTAACCGATCACAGGGTGCGTCTGTCCACCGACTCGGTCGATCGACTGACCTTCATAAAAATGAATCAGTCTTGGATCACCACCAGCTACCAAGCACCTGATGCTGATGTAACCAAATAATTTTTTTTGAAATCTCTGATCCCTTTAAAGACTGCCTATGCTGATGCTGAGTGACTATCCCCGAGTAATTATCCTTTTCCTCCTCAATCATCACGCTGATAGCTTGTAAGAACATTTTTGGTTCTGGGCGCCATCACCAGTGCCTAAGGCCCAATTTTTCTGCCCCTGTTTAACAGGGGCATGTAATTACAATTTTTGATGCAATACTTTGCAGCAGGGCTCATTCCTGCGTTCCAACTAGAGTGTCTGTAAGGGGTTGCAGTGTTGTGGCACCAGCACCAGTGCCTAAGGCCCAATTTTTCTGCCCCTGTTTAACAGGAGCGTGTAATTACAATTTTTGATGCAATACTTTGCAGCAGGGCTCGTTTCTGCGTTCCAACTAGAGTGTCTGTGAGGGGTTGCAGTGTTGTGGCACCAGCACCAGTGCCTAAGGCCCAATTTTTCTGCCCCTGTTTAACAGGGGCGTGTAATTACAATTTTTGATGCAATACTTTGCAGCAGGGCTCCTTCCTGCTTTCCAACTAGAGTGTCTGTGAGGGGTTGCAGTGTTGTGGCACCAGCACCAGTGCCTAAGGCCCAATTTTTCTGCCCCTTTTTAACAGGGGCGTGTAATTACAATTTTTGATGCAATACTTTGCAGCAGGGCTCGTTCCTGCGTTCCAACTAGAGTATCTGTGAGGGGTTGCAGTGTTGTGGCACCAGCACCACCACCACCAAAGGCCCAATTTTTCTGCCCCTGTTCAACAGGGGCATGTAATTACAATTCTTGATCTAATATTTCACAGCAGGGCCCATTTCTGCACCCACCAAGAGCGAGTGAGGACTTACAGTGTTGTGGCACCAGCACCACCACCATCACCACCAAAGGCCCAATTTTTCTGCCCCTGTTCAACAGGGGCATGTAATTACAATTCTTGATCTAATATTTCACAGCAGGGCCCTTTGAAGGCTTACAGTGTTGTGGCCACAACAACACCTAAGGCCCAAATTTCTGCTGAGTATATAGGGCAGGCCCCTACTTTCAAACATCTAACTTACAAACGACTCCTACTTGCAAACGGAAGGAGACAACAGGAAGTGAGATGAAATCTACCCCTAGGAAGGGAAATTCTCTCCTGTAAGAGTTAATATGGGAAAAACATTTCTCCTTTCCACTGATGCTTTCCAATCCTTGTACCACAAAAAAACCCAAATTCCCAAAAAGCATTTGTCATTGAGACAAAAAGTGAGGTGAAATCTTCTAAAGAGGAGGAAAGACAGCAAAACAAATGTCACAGGGGTGATAACCCTTCCCTATGTTTTCCAAAAAGCTTAAAAAAGATTTTTTGGCTGGAGCTAAACACGTAAAAAATGTACCCGTTCAAAATGACAAACAGATTCTACTTAACAAAAAACCTACAGTCCCTGTCTTGTTTGCACCGCCTGTATACTGCTGTTCAGAGTATATAGGGCCTGGTGGCCCCACACCTTTCCTTATTTTAATTTGGGTGCGGGGTTCCCCTTAATATCCATACAAGACCCAAAGGGCCTGGTAATGGACTAGGGGGTACCCATGGTGTTTGTCTCACTGATTTTCATCCATATTGCCAGGACCAGACATTACATTAAACCCGCAAGCAGTTTTAAATGAGATTTTTTCCTTTAAAAATGACATTTGGTGCAGGGACTGTTCTAAACACGGGAAACACGCGCCACTTTACAGGCATACTATAGACACCCCCCCAGGTACGATATTTAATGGAATATTTCACTTTTTTTTTTACTTTAAGAATCATTAAAATCACTGCTCCCGAAAAAATGGCCGTTTTTAAACGTTTTTTTTGCATTGATACATGTCCCCTGGGGTAGGACCCGGGTCCCCAAACCCTTTTTAGGACAATACCATGCAAATTGGCCTTTAAAATGAGCACTTTTGATTTCAAACGTTCAAGTCCCATAGACGTCAATGGGGTTCTAACGTTCATGCAAACTTTCGGTCCGTTCGCAGGTTCTGGTGCGAACCAAACCGGGGGGTGTTCAGCTCATCCCTAATGTACACTGTTTGTTCCTTAACCTTCCATAGCCATGATGACCCTGATGAAATGATGCCTGCACAGAAATCTCACTTGGTACACATTGTTCTTGCATGCCATGGTTATCAGAAGTGCCCATCACACTGTCACTTTGCTCTTGAACTTGACACTGAGTTGAACATGAAAATGACACCACAGGTTCACTATGTACCTCCTGGGCACATTCACTGTCACAAACCTTCATATCCACTATGCTGCTGTGGGGCTCCGGATCCATTTTAGTCCAGCGTATCTTTGCAGCTTTAGATCCCTTTCCTTTAGATGGCATGATGATATTTGTGGAAGGAGCTATAATTCCCCTCAGAGCTTTGTTCGAAGAGCTATAATTCCTCTCAGAGTTGTGTGGGAGGAGCTATAATTCCCCTCACAGCGGTGTGGGAGAAACTATAATTCCCCTCAGAGTTGTGTGGGAGGAGCTATAATTATCCTCAGAGCTGTGTGGGAGGAGCTATAATGCTATAATTCCCCTCTGAGTTGTGTGGGAGGAGCTATAATTCCCCTCAAAGCTGTATTGGAGGCGCTATAACTTCCCTCCAAGCTGTGTGGGAGGAGCTATAATGCTATAATTGTCCTTAGAGCTGTGTGAGAGGAGCTATAATTCCCCTTAGAGCTGTGTGGGAGGAGCTATAATTCCCCTCACAGCGGTGTGGGAGAAACTATAATTCCCCTCAGAGTTGTGTGGGAGGAGCTATTAATCTCCTCAGAGCTGTGTGGGAGGAGCTATAATGCTAAGCTATAATGCTATAATTCCCCTCTGAGCTGTGTGGAAGGAGCTATAATTCCCCTCAAAGCTGTATTGGAGGAGCTATAACTTCCCTCCAAGCTGTGTGGGAGGAGCTATAATGCTATAATTGTCCTTAGAGCTGTGTGAGAGGAGCTATAACTCCCCTCAGAGCTGTGTGGGAGGAGCTATAATTCCCCTCACAGCGGTGTGGGAGAAACTATAATTCCCCTCAGAGTTGTGTGGGAGGAGATATAATTCTCCTCAGAGCTGTGTGGGAGGAGCTATAATGCTAAGTTATAATGCTATAATTCCCCTCTGAGCTGTGTGGGAGGAGCTATAATTCCCCTCACAGCGGTGTGGGAGAAACTATAATTCCCCTCAGAGTTGTGTGGGAGGAGATATAATTCTCCTCAGAGCTGTGTGGGAGGAGCTATAATGCTAAGTTATAATGCTATAATTCCCCTCTGAGCTGTGTGGGAGGAGCTATAATTCCCCTCAAAGCTGTATTGGAGGAGCTATAACTTCCCTCCAAGCTGTGTGGGAGGAGCTATAATGCTATAATTGTCCTTAGAGCTGTGTGAGAGGAGCTATAATTCCACTCAGAGCTTTGTGATTTTTTTTTTCAAAAATGTTTTATTTTTTCAAAAATGATTTTGTTTTTTTGTTTTTTCAAAAATGATTTTTTTAATGATTTTTTTAATGACTTTATTTTTTCAAAAATGATTATTCTTTTTAATGATTTTTTTTCAATTTTTTTTTTTTTTTTATAATAATTTTTTTTTTCAAAAATGATTTTTTTTTAAATTTTTTTTCAAAAATTATTTTTTTTAAAATGATTTTTTTTTCAAAAATGTTTTTTTTTCAAAAATGTTTTTTTTTTTTCAAAAATGATTTTTATGTTATTTTTATTTTTTTAAATGATTTTTTTTTTTCAAAAATTTAAATTTTTTTTTTTTTATGGGGTGGTCATATTGTTTTGGCTGATCATGGGGGGGGGGTCATAATGTCAGCTTTTGTCACCTCCCACTCTAGTTTTGAACATTTCACCATTCATTCCTATGGGACCAATTTCGCTGCAAAAACAACGATATTTCGTGAACCATGCGGTGAAACATTCCACAAAGTAATAGCACACCAATTAAATGACATTGAGGCCGGATTCACACCGATATTTTTCAGCTTTCACAAAGTTCCACAAGGTAATAGCGCACCAATTAAATGACATTGAACATTTCGCCATTCATTCCTATGGGACCAATCTTCCGCAAAAACTACAATATTTTGTGAAAAATTTGGCGAAACGTTCCACAAAGTAATAACACACCAATTGGGAACAATCCGCATGTTTCGGTATATTACTGTCTATGTAGTTTAAAAGCTGTGGGAGGAGTTAGGGTGGTATGATCATGGGGTTGTCAGCTTTTGTCACCTCCCACTCTAGTTTTGAACATTTCGCCATTCATTCCTATGGGACCAATTTCGCCGAAAAAACGATGATATTTCATGAACAATTCAGCGAAAAAATTTCCACAAAGTAATAGCACACCAATTAAACGACATTGATTCCAGATTCACACTGGTAATTTTCAGCTTTTCACAAAGTTCCACAAGGTAATAGCACACCAATTAAATGACATTGAACATTTCACCATTCATTCCTATGGGACTAATTTTGCCGCAAAAAAAACAATATTTTGTGAACCATTCGGCGAAACCTTCCACAAAGTAATAGCACACCATTCAGGAACAATCCACACGTTTCGGTATATTACTTGTCTATGTAGTGTAAAAACTGTGGGAGGAGTTAGGGTGGTAAATTATCAGCATTATCAAGCCTCGCAGATGAAGGTATGACCACATGCATTTGGGGGGTCTCAGCATCTTGTGTTTACAACCACTGTTTCCTAGCAACGCTCATGTCCTGTTTATGCTTCACATCCACTGCTCAATACACAATACACAGGATCATAGCTGTAACAACTGTGCAGTAATTCAAACGGTCGTATTTTAAAAACTATAAATCCTACAGGGAAGAGCTTTATATTGTGAGAATCACAAGACCCAGACCTAGATTTTGATGCATAGTATGTCTCTGAAATATTAAAATTGAAGGCACAGTCGCAGTTTAGATATTGCCCTTCAAATTTGAAGGGGCTAGAGTGTAGTTTCAATGAATCTCAATGGACGGTGTGAGTTGCAAACAAATGGTCATATTATGAAAACTATCAGGACTATGGCTTAGCTGTGGACATGTTTAGTGGCAGCAGGGATAGCTGAACGTTTTGATATAAGATTTGTGTAGGTGGGCTTGAAAATGAGGGAGTGGTGGCAGTTTAGAAATCATGTTCTGATTTTTCAGCTTTTGTCACCTCCCACTCTAGTTTTGAACATTTCCCCATTCATTCCTATGGGACAGATTTTGCCGCAAAAATGACGATATTTTGTGAACCATTTGGCAAAACGTTCCACAAAGTAATAGCTCACCATTTGGGAACAATCCGCACGTTTTGGTATATTACTTGTCTATGTAGTGTAAAAGCTGTGGGAGGAGTTAGGGTGGTAAATTTGGCTATAATAATAAGAACTAGAAAATTTATTTCCTGGGGAAAATGCGTGGAAATGCTGAATAGCTGAATTGGAAAAACGGCAGCCATCAAAACTGCCCCCATCAGAATTGCCCCATCAAAATTGTCCCCATCAAAACTGCCCCATCATATTGCCACCATCAAAACTGCCCCATCAGAATTGCCCCATCAAAATTGTCCCCATCAAAACTGCCCCATCATATTGCCACCATCAAATCTGCTCCATCAGAATTGCCCCATCAAAACTGCCCCTTCATATTGACACCATCAAAACTGCCCCATCAGAATTGCCCCATCAAAACTGCCCCATTAGAATTGCCCCATCAAAACTGCCCCATCATATGGCCACCATTAAAACAGCCCCATCATGTTGCCACCATCAAAACTGCCTCCATCATATTGCCATCAAAACTGCCCCATCAAAATTGTCCCCATCAAAACTGCCCCATCAGAATTGCCCCATCAAAACTGCCCCATCATATAGCCACCATCAAAACTGCCCCATCAGAATTGTCCCATCAAAACTGCCCCATTATATTGCCACCATCAAAACTGCCCCATCAAAACTGCCCCATCATTTTCCTCTATTATAAATCAGTACATGGTGTGTCTGTCCCCTCCCCCGGGCTCTGTAATCAGAGCTGAGATGCTCCAGCCACCTTCCCCCCTGTGTATAACAGAAGCTTTGGTAACCATGGCAACAAATGCAACACAAAAGTGGGGGAAGATGGCAGTTGCGCTGTGATGAAGGGGGGGGAGGGAAGCTACAAAGATGACTAAAGTGGCAAAGTGAACTAAAAAAGCAGAAACGGGCCAATGCATGAATAGATCCTACATGCTAAAAGAACATGGTGGGGATGCAGTGCAGTGCAACGTAGCTGATCAACATGACATGTTGCGGGCAGACAAAGCCTAATATATAAAGGTAATCGTGAAACAGTGACTGCTTGAATATAGCAAAACAAAAATGCATATACTAACACAAATAGGGTGAATAATGGCACAATGCAAAAAAAAAATATATATATAATGCAAGAGAAATATATGTGGGCTAGTGTCCCATTAGCAAAAACGTGCCAGATCCTGGTGAACTACAAGTGACAAATCCCTAGGACAAACATGAATATTAGTTCTATCATCCAGTCCAAAAAGCAAAAACACGTGATGAGAAACACAAAACAAGTCCAATCGTGAAGGGAGGGAGGATCTTCAGTGAGGACACCTCCGTGTTTGCAAGCCGCTTACCTTACAGCTGTAAGGTGTACAGCCTGTGTTGCAAATGACCCACAGGTGTAGACATTCCGTGTACACAGGCAGTGACAATGATGAACATGCCAAGCGAAATATAAAAAATAAAAAGTATACAGCATGTGAAATAACTCTGCAACGACCACAGTGGAGGGGGGGCAAGACACACACAGGGGGAGGTTGCACTCACTTTCATGAAGTGAGTGTGGGCATCAATCCACGAGCGCCGAGCTCGTATGCCTCCAGGAGTGTCACCAATCTGGAATCAACTTACATTTAAAACAATGCTGCAGTGTGTAGTAACTACGAGCGCCGAGCTTGTCTCCTGTTGTTTGTCTGTGGCAGCGTCCCGTGCTCCAATCCTAATGCATATCGTAACGTCACGTGACTTCTTCAGAGTCACGTGACGTGACGATATGCATTAGGATTGGAGCACGGGACGCTGCCACAGACAAACAACAGGAGACAAGCTCGGCGCTCGTAGTTACTACACACTGCAGCATTGTTTTAAATGTAAGTTGATCGGACTTGTTTTATTAAAAAAATATACCTTTTATATGGGATCATGCTATGTGCGTCTCTTCCCCCCTCACACTGTACATCACTACTCTACCTGACGAACACTGAGGAGAGAGGCACGGGGACATATTCCAGTTTCCAGGCACGGGGACAGATTCCAGATTGATGACACTCCTGGAGGCATACGAGCTCGGTGCTCGTGGATTGATGCCCACACTCACTTCATGAAAGTGAGTGCAACCTCCCCCTGTGTGTGTCTTGCCCCCCCTCCACTGTGGTTGTTGAGAGTTATTTTACATGCTGTATACTTTTTATTTTTTATATTTCGCTTTTCATGTTCATCATTGTCACTGCCTGTGTACACGGAATGTCTACACCTGCGGGTCATTTGCAACACAGGCTGTACACCTTACAGCTGTAAGGTAAGTGGCTTGCAAACACGGAGGTGTCCTCACTGAAGATCCCCCCTCCCTTCACGATTGGACTTGTTTTGTGTTTCTCATCACGTGTTTTTGCTTTTTGGACTGGATGATAGAACTAATATTCATGTTTGTCCTAGGGATTTGTCACTTGTAGTTCATCAGGATCTGGCACGTTTTTGCTAATGGGGCACTAGCCCACATATATTTTTCTTGCATTATATATTTTTTTTTTTGCATTGTGTTATTATTCACCCTATTTGTGTTAGTATATGCATTTTTGTTTTGCTATATTCAAGCAGTCACTGTTTCATGATTACCTTTATATATTAGGCTTTGTCTGCCCGCAACATGTCATGTTGATCAGCTACGCTGCACTGCACTGCATTCCCACCATGTTCTTTTAGCATGTAGGATCTATTCATGCATTGAACTGCTTTTTTAGTTCACTTTGCCACTTTAGTCATCTTGGTAGCTTCCCCCCCCCCCCCTTCATCACAGCGCAACTGCCATCTTCCCCCACTTTTGTCCCATTTGCCCTGCCTTGGATCAGTACTTAGGTGTTGCAGCAGTGTCCTTTTAGCATAACCCCCCCCCGACAGCGCAGGAGTTTCCACTTTCACAAATGCAACACAGTACACTCTGATTAATGGCTAAAATTTCCTGAAATTACCTCTAAACAAAAAGCTTTTTCACAAAAACTGTAAAAGATATCAAACTGAAAAGATATAGCCAGATAGCTAAATATTTTGTGAACATTTTAAAGTTTGTTTGGCGTCTGTAGGTGAAAGTATGAAGGAGCTGAAACTTTTGGGAGAGGAAGAAGATTTTAAGGATCTGAAGCATGCTCCCATTGACTTCAATGTTAAAAAAAGTGTTAAAAAGCTTAATATTTTAAAAAGTATAAATGGTAGAAAAAAGTTGAAAAAGAGCACACATCAGCTAAAAGAGACGAACATTTTAATAGTTGAATGGTTTTAATAGCTGAAAGTATGCAGAAGTTATGCAGAACCAAAAAACGTACGGAATAAAATTAAAAACTAGAAAATGCATTTCCTGGGGAAAATGCGTGGGAATGCTGAATAGCTAAATTGCTAAAATGGCTGCCATCAAAACTGCCCCATCATACTGCCATCAAAACTGCCCCATCAGAATTGCCCCATCAAAATTGTCCCCATTAAAACTGCCCCATCATATTGCCACCATCAAAACTGCCCCATCAGAATTGCTCCATCAAAATTGTCCCATCATATTGCCACCATCAGAATTGCCCCATTAAAACTGCCCCATCATATTGCCACCATCAAAACTGCCCCCATCATATTGCCATCAAAACTACCCCATTAGAATTGCCCCATCAAAATTGTCCCCATCAAAACTGCCCCATCATATTGCCACCATCACAACTGCCCCATCAGAATTGCCCCATCAAAACTGCCCCATCATATTGCCACCATTAAAACTGCACCCATCAAAACTGCCCCATCATATTGCCACCATCAAAACTGCCCCATCAGAATTGCCCCATCAAAACTGCCCCATCAGAATTGCCCCATCAAAACTGCCCCGTCATATTGCCACCATCAAAACTGCCCCATCAGAATTGCCTCATCACAACTGCCCTCATCATATTGCCACCATCAAAACTTCCCCCATCAAAACTGCCCCATCATATTGCCACCATCAAAACTGCCCCATCAGAATTGCCCCATCAAAACTGCCCCATCATATTGCCACCATCAAAACTGCCCCATCAGAATTACCCCATCAAAACTGCCCCATCATATTCCTCATATTATAAATCAGTACCTAGTGTGTCTGTCCCCTCCCCCGGGCTCTGTAATCAGAGCTGAGATGCTCCAGCCACCTCCCCCCCTGTGTATAACAGAAGCTTTGGTAACCATGGCAACAAAACAAACACAGTACACTCTGATTAATGGCTAAAATTTCCTGAAACAACCTCTAAACAAAAAGCTTTTTCTCTAAACTGTAAAAGATATCAAACTGAAAAGATATAGCCAGATAGCTGAATATTTTGTGAACATTTTAAAGTTTGTTAGGTGTCTCTAGGTGAAAGTATGAAGGAGCTGAAACTTTTGGGAGCGGAAGAAGATTTTAAGGATCTGAAGCATGCTCCCATTGACTTCAATGTTAAAAAAAGTGTTAAAAAACTTAATATTTTAAAAAGTATAAATGGTAGAAAAAAAGTTGAAAAAGAGCACACCTCAGCTAAAAGAGACAGACATTTTAATAGTTGAATGGTTTTAATAGCTGAAAGTATGCAGAAGTTACGCAGAACCAAAAAACGTACGGAATAAAATTATTAAAATTAAAATTATAAATAAATAAAATCGAATAACAATAGTGGGACTGCTAAAGCATTCCCACTAATAAATAAAATCGAATAACAATAGTGGGACTGCTAAAGCATTCCCACTAATAAAATCGAATAACAATAGTGGGACTGCTAAAGCAGTCCCAATAAAAATGCATTTCCTGGGGAAAATGCGTGGGAATGCTGAATTGCTAAAACGGCCGCCATCAAAACTGCCCCATCATACTGCCATCAAAACTGCCACATCAGAATTGCCCCATCAAAATTGTCCCCATTAAAACTGCCCCATCATATTGCCACCATCAAAACTGCCCCATCAGAATTGCCCCATCAAAACTGCCCCATCATATTGCCACCATCAAAACGGCCCCCATCAAAACTGCCCCATCATATTGCCACCTTTAAAACTGCTCCATTAAAATTGTCCCCATCAAAACTGCCCCATCATATTGCCATCATCAAAACTGCCCCATCAGAATTGCCCTACCAAAACTGCCCCATCATATTGCCACCGTCAAAACTGCCCCATCATAATTGCCCCATCAAAACTACCCCATCAGAATTGCCCTATCAAAAATGCCCCATCATATTCCCCTATTGTAAATCAGTACATGGTGTGTCTGTCCCCTCCCCCGGGCTCTGTAATCAAAGCTGAGATGCTCCAGCCACCTCCCCCCTGTGTATAAGAGAAGCTTTGGTAACCATGGCAACAAAACAAACACAGTACACTCTGATTAATGGCTAAAATTTCCTGAAATGACCTCTAAACAAAAAGCTTTTTCTCAAAAACTGTAAAAGATATCAAACTGAAAAGATATAGCCAGATAGCTGAATATTTTGTGAACATTTTAAAGTTTGTTTGGCGTCTGTAGGTGAAAGTATGAAGGAGCTGAAACTTTTGGGAGTGGAAGAAGAATTTAAGGATTTCAAGCATGCTCCCATTGACTTCAATGTTAAAAAAAAGTGATAAAAAGCTTAATATTTTAAAAAGTATAAATGGTAAAAAAAAAGTTGAAAAAGAGCACACATCAGCTAAAAGAGACGAACATTTTGATAGTTGAATGGTTTTAATAGCTCAAAGTATGCAGAAGTTACGCAGAGCCAAAAAACGTACGGAATAATAAAAATAAACTAGAAAATGCATTTCCTGGGGAAAATGCGTGGGAATGCTGAATAGCTAAATTGCTAAAATGGCCGCCATCAAAACTGCCCCATCATACTGCCATCAAAACTGCCCCATCAGAATTGCCCCATCAAAACTGCCCCATCATATTGCCCCCATCAAAACTGCCCCCATCAAAACTGCCCCATCATATTGCCACCTTTAAAACTGCTCCATTAAAATTGTCCCCATCAAAACTGCCCCATCATATTGCCACCATCAAAACTGCCCCATCAGAATTGTCCCATCAAAACTGCCCCATCATATTGCCACCATCAAAACCTACCCATCGTAATTGCCACCAATAAAACTGCCCCATCATAATTGCCATATCAAAACTGCCCCATCATATTCCTCTATTATAAATCAGTACATTGTGTGTCTGTCCCCTCCCCCGGGCTCTGTATTCAGAGCTGAGATGCTCCAGCCACCTCCCCCCCTGTGTATAACAGAAGCTTTGGTAACCATGGCAACAAAACAAACACAGTACACTCTGATTAATGGCTAAAATTTCCTGAAATGACCTCTAAACAAAAAGCTTTTTCTCAAAAACGGTAAAAGATATCAAACTGAAAAGATATAGCCAGATAGCTGAATATTTTGTGAACATTTTAAAGTTTGTTTGGTGTCTCTAGGTGAAAGTATGAAGGAGCTGAAACTTTTGGGAGTGGAAGAAGAATTTAGAATTTCAAGCATGCTCCCATTGACTTCAATGTTTAAAAAAAGTGATAAAAAGCTTAATATTTTAAAAAGTATAAATGGTAGAAAAATAGTTGAAAAGAGCACACATCAGCTAAAAGAGACGAACATTTTGATAGTTGAATGGTTTTAATAGCTGAAAGTATGCAGAAGTTACGCAGAACCAAAAAACGTACGGAATAAAATTAAAATTAAGTAGATTAAAAATAAATAAAATCGAATAACAATATTTGGACTGCTAAAGCAGTCCCACTAATAAAATCGAATAAGAATAGTAGGACTGCTAAAGCATTCCCACTAATTATTAAAAATAAATAAAATCGAATAACAATAGTGGGACTGCTAAAGCATTCCCACTAATAAATAAAATTGAATAACAATAGTGGGACTGCTAAAGCATTCCCACTAACTAAAAAATGCATTTCCTGGGGAAAATGCGTGGGAATGCTGAATAGCTAAATTGCTAAAATGGCCGCCATCAAAACTGCCCCATCATACTGCCATCAAAACTGCCCCATCATACTGCCATCAAAACTGCCCCATCATACTGCCATCAAAACTGCCCCATCAGAATTGCCCCATCAAAATTGTCCCCATTAAAACTGCCCTATCATATTGCCACCATCAAAACTGCCCCATCAGAATTGCCCCATCAAAACTGCCCCATCATATTGCCACCATCAAAACTGCCCCCATCAAAACTGCCCCATCATATTGCCACCTTTAAAACTGCTCCATTAAAATTGTCCCCATCAAAACTGCCCCATCATATTGCCACCATCAAAACTGCCCCATCATATTGCCACCATCAAAACTGCCCCATCAGAATTGCCCTACCAAAACTGCCCTTCATATTGCCACCATCAAAACTGCCCCATCAGAATTGTCCCATCAAAACTGCCCCATCATATTTCCACCATCAAAACTGCCCCCATCATATTGCCACCATCAAAACTGCCCCATCATATTCCTCTATTATAAATCAGTACATCGTGTGTCTGTCCCCTCCCCCGGGCTCTGTAATCAGAGCTGAGATGATCCAGCCACCTCCCCCGTGTATAACAGAAGCTTTGGTAACCATGGCAACAAAACAAACACAGTACACTGATTAATGGCTAAAATTTCCTGAAATGACCTCTAAACAAAAAGCTTTTTCTCAAAAACTGTAAAAGATATCAAACTGAAAAGATATAGCCAGATAGCTGAATATTTTGTGAACATTTTAAAGTTTGTTTGGCGTCTGTAGGTGAAAGTATGAAGGAGCTGAAACTTTTGGGAGCGGAAGAAGAATTTAAGGATTTCAAGCATGCTCCCATTGTCTTCAATGTTAAAAAAAGTGATAAAAAGCTTAATATTTTAAAAAGTATAAATGGTAAAAAAAAGTTGAAAAAGAGCACACATCAGCTAAAAGAGACGAACATTTTGATAGTTGAATGGTTTTAATAGCTCAAAGTATGCAGAAGTTACGCAGAGCCAAAAAACGTACGGAATAATAAAAATAAACTAGAAAATGCATTTCCTGGGGAAAATGCGTGGGAATGCTGAATAGCTAAATTGCTAAAATGGCCGCCATCAAAACTGCCCTATCATACTGCCATCAAAACTGCCCCATCAGAATTGCCCCATCAAACTTGTCCCCATTAAAACTGCCCCATCATTTTGCCACCATCAAAACTGCCCCATCAGAATTGCCACCATCAAAACTGCCCCATCATATTGCCACCTTTAAAACTGCTCCTTTAAAATTGTCCCCATCAAAACTGCCCCATCATATTGCCACCATCAAAACTGCCCCATCAGAATTGCCCCATCAAAACTGCCCCATCATATTGCCACCATCAAAACTGCCCCATCAGAATTGCCCCATCAAAACTGCCCTATCATATTGCCACCATCAAAACTGCCCCATCAGAATTGCCCCATCAAAACTGCCCCATCATATTGCCACCATCAAAACTGCCCCCATCAAAACTGCCCCATCATATTGCCACCTTTAAAACTGCTCCATTAAAATTGTCCCCATCAAAACTGCCCCATCATATTGCCACCATCAAAACTGCCCCATCATATTGCCACCATCAAAACTGCCCCATCAGAATTGCCCTATCAAAACTGCCCATCATATTGCCACCACCAAAACTGCCCCATCAGAATTGTCCCATCAAAACTGCCCCATCATATTGCCACCATCAAAACTGACCCATCATAATTGCCACCAATAAAACTGCCCCATCATAATTGCCCCATCAAAACTGCCTCATCATAATTGCCCCATCCAAACTGCCTCATCATAATTGCCCCATCAAAACTGCCCCATCAGAATTGCCCTATCAAAACTGCCCCATCATATTCCTCTATTATAAATCAGTACATGCTGTGTCTGTCCCCTCCCCTGGGCTCTGTATTCAGAGCTGAGATGCTCCAGCCACCTCCCCCCCTGTGTATAACAGAAGCTTTGGTAACCATGGCAACGAAACAAACACAGTACACTCTGATTCATGGCTAAAATTTCCTGAAATGACCTCTAAACAAAAAGCTTTTTCTCAAAAACTGTAAAAGATATCAAACTGAAAAGATATAGCCAGATAGCTGAATATTTTGTGAATATTTTAAAGTTTGTTTGTCGTCTGTAGGTGAAAGTATGAAGGAGCTGAAACTTTTGGGAGCGGAAGAAGAATTTAAGGATTTCAAGCATGCTCCCATTGACTTCAATGTTAAAAAAAAAGTGTTAAAAAGCTTAATATTTTAAAAAGTATAAATGGTAGAAAAAAAGTTGAAAAAGAGCACACATCAGCTAAAAGAGACGAACATTTTGATAGTTGAATGTTTTTAATAGCTCAAAGTATGTAGAAGTTACGCAGAGCCAAAAAACGTACTGAATAATAAAAATAAACTAGAAAATGCATTTCCTGGGGAAAATGCGTGGGAATGCTGAATAGCTAAATTGCTAAAATGGCCGCCATCAAAACTGCCCCATCATACTGCCATCAAAACTGCCCCATCAGAATTGCCCATCAAACTTGTCCCCATTAAAACTGCCCCATCATATTGCCACCATCAAAACTGCCCCATCAGAATTGCCACCATCAAAACTGCCCCATCATATTGCCACCTTTAAAACTGCTCCATTAAAATTGTCCCCATCAAAACTGCCCCATCATATTGCCACCATCAAAACTGCCCCATCAGAATTGCCCCATCAAAACTGCCCCATCATATTGCCACCATCAAAACTGCCCCATCAGAATTGCCCTATCAAAACTGCCCTATCATATTGCCACCATCAAAACTGCCCCCATCAAAACTGCCCCATCATTTTGCCACCTTTAAAACTGCTCCATTAAAATTGTCCCCATCAAAACTGCCCCATAATATTGCCACCATCAAAACTGCCCATCATATTGCCACCATCAAAACTGCCCCATCAGAATTGCCCTATCAAAACTGCCCATCATATTGCCACCACCAAAACTGCCCCATCAGAATTGTCCCATCAAAACTGCCCCATCATATTGCCACCATCAAAACTGACCCATCATAATTGCCACCAATAAAACTGCCCCATCATAATTGCCCCATCAAAACTGCCCCAACATAATTGCCCCATCAAAACTGCCCCATCAGAATTGCCCTATCAAAAATGCCCCATCATATTCCCCTATTGTAAATCAGTACATGGTGTGTCTGTCCCCTCCCCCGGGCTCTGTAATCAAAGCTGAGATGCTCCAGCCACCTCCCCCCTGTGTATAAGAGAAGCTTTGGTAACCATGGCAACAAAACAAACACAGTACACTCTGATTAATGGCTAAAATTTCCTGAAATGACCTCTAAACAAAAAGCTTTTTCTCAAAAACTGTAAAAGATATCAAACTGAAAAGATATAGCCAGATAGCTGAATATTTTGTGAACATTTTAAAGTTTGTTTGGCGTCTGTAGGTGAAAGTATGAAGGAGCTGAAACTTTTGGGAGCGGAAGAAGAATTTAAGGATTTAAAGCAAGCTCTCATTGACTTCAATGTTGAAAAAGAGCACACATTAGCTAAAAGAGACGAACATTTTAATAGTTGAATGGTTTTAATAGCTGAAAGTATGCAGAAGTTACGCAGAACCGAAAAACGTACGGAATAATAATAATAAGAAAAACTAGAAAATGCATTTCCTGGGGAAAATGCGTGGGAATGCTGAATAGCTAAATTGCTAAAATGGCTGCCATCAAAACTGCCCCATCATACTGCCATCAACCGCCCCATCATACTGCCATCAAAACTGCCCCATAAGAATTGCCCCACCAAAATTGTCCCCATTAAAACTGCCCCATCATATTGCTACCATCAAAACTGCCCCATCATATTGCCACCTTTAAAACTGCTCCATTAAAATTGTCCCCATCAAAACTGCCCCATCATATTGCCACCATCAAAACTGCCCCATCAGAATTGCCCTATCAAAACTGCCCATCATATTGCCACCATCAAAACTGCCCCATCAGAATTGCCCTATCAAAACTGCCCATCATATTGCCACCACCAAAACTGCCCCATCAGAATTGTCCCATCAAAACTGCCCCATCATATTGCCACCATCAAAACTGACCCATCATAATTGCCACCAATAAAACTAAAGCAGTCCCACTAATAAAATCGAATAACAATAGTAGGACTGCTAAAGCATTCCCACTAATTATTAAAAATAAATAAAATCGAATAACAATAGTGGGACTGCTAAAGAATTCCCACTAATAAATAAAATCGAATAACAATAGTGGGACTGCTAAAGCATTCCCACTAACTAAAAAATGCATTTCCTGGGGAAAATGCGTGGGAATGCTGAATAGCTAAATTGTTAAAATGGCCGCCATCAAAACTGCCCCATCATACTGCCATCAAAACTGCCCCATCATACTGCCATCAAAACTGCCCCATCATACTGCCATCAAAACTGCCCCATCAGAATTGCCCCATCAAAATTGTCCCCATTAAAACTGCCCTATCATATTGCCACCATCAAAACTGCCCCATCAGAATTGCCCCATCAAAACTGCCCCATCATATTGCCACCATCAAAACTGCCCCCATCAAAACTGCCCCATCATATTGCCACCTTTAAAACTGCTCCATTAAAATTGTCCCCATCAAAACTGCCCCATCATATTGCCACCATCAAAACTGCCCCATCAGAATTGCCCTATCAAAACTGCCCATCATATTGCCACCATCAAAACTGCCCCATCAGAATTGTCCCATCAAAACTGCCCCATCATATTGTCACCATCAAAACTGACCCATCATAATTGCCACCAATAAAACTGCCCCATCATATTGCCACCTTTAAAACTGCTCCATTAAAATTGTCCCCATCAAAACTGCCCCATCATATTGCCACCATCAAAACTTCCCCATCAGAATTGCCCCATCAAAAATGCCCCATCATATTGCCACCATCAAAACTGTTCCCATCAAAACTGCCCCATCATATTGCCACCTTTAAAACTGCTCCATTAAAATTGTCCCCATCAAAACTGCCCCATCATATTGCCACCATCAAAACTGCCCCATCAGAATTGCCCTATCAAAACTGCCCATCATATTGCCACCATCAAAACTGCCCCATCAGAATTGTCCCATCAAAACTGCCCCATCATATTGCCACCATCAAAACTGACCCATCATAATTGCCACCAATAAAACTGCCCTATCATAATTGCCCCATCAGAATTGCCCTATCAAAACTGCCCCATCATATTCCTCTATTATAAATCAGTACATGGTGTGTCTGTCCCCTCCCCCGGGCTCTGTATTCAGAGCTGAGATGCTCCAGCCACCTCCCCCCCTGTGTATAACAGAAGCTTTGGTAACCATGGCAACAAAACAAACACAGTACACTCTGATTAATGGCTAAAATTTCCTGAAATGACCTCTAAACAAAAAGCTTTTTCTCAAAAACTGTAAAAGATATCAAACTGAAAATATATAGCCAGATAGCTGAATATTTTGTGAACATTTTAAAGTTTGTTTGGTGTCTCTAGGTGAAAGTATGAAGGAGCTGAAACTTTGGGAGCGGAAGAAGAATTTAAGGATTTCAAGCATGCTCCCATTGACTTCAAGTTGAAAAAGAGCACACCTCAGCTAAAAGAGACGAACATTTTAATAGTTGAATGGTTTTAATAGCTGAAAGTATGCAGAAGTTACGCAGAACCAAAAAACGTACGGAATAAAATTATTACAATTAAAATTAAAAATAAATAAAATCGAATAACAATAGTGGGACTGCTAAAGCATTCCCACTAATAAATAAAATCGAATAACAATAGTGGGACTGCTAAAGCAATCCCACTAATAAAATCGAATAACAATAGTGGGACTGCTAAAGCAGTCCCACTAATAAATAAAAAAACGAATAACAATAGTGGGACTGCTAAAGCAGTCCCACTAATAAATAAAATCGAATAACAATAGTGGGACTGCTAAAGCATTCCCACTAACTAGAGAATGTATTTCCTGGGGAAAATGCGTGGGAATGCTGAATAGCTAAATTGCTAAAACGGCCGCCATCAAAACTGCCCCATCAGAATTACCCATCAAAATTGTCCCCATTAAAACTGCCCCATCAGAATTGCCCCATCAAAACTGCCCCATCAGAATTGCCCCATCATATTACCATATATTTAATGGTTGAATGGTTTTAATAGCTGAAAGTATGCAGAAGTTACGCAGAACCAAAAAACGTACGGAATAAAATTAAAAATAAATAAAATCGAATAACAATAGTGGGACTGCTAAAGCATTCCCACTAATAAAATTGAATAACAATAGTGGGACTGCTAAAGCAGTCCCACTAATAAATAAAATCGAATAACAATAGTGGGACTGCTAAAGCAGTCTCACTAATAAATAAAATCGAATAACAATAGTGGGACTGCTAAAGCATTCCCACTAATAAATAAAATCGAATAATAGTGGGACTGCTAAAACATTCCCACTAACTAGAAAAGCTACAATTTCTGGGGAAATTGTGAAAAGTGTTCTTGCCTCTACAACTGGAGTGGGCGGAGTAACTGGGTGGGGTGGAGTGGCTTGAGTAACTGTGAAAAGTGTTAAAAAGCTTAATATTTTAAAAAGTATAAATAGTAGTAAAACAGTTGAAGTCTCATCATTAGCTGAAAGAGCTGAACATTTTTTTTCAAAAATGATTTTGTTTTTTTGTTTTCAAAAAAGATTTTTTTTTTCAAAAAAGATTTTTTTTTTTTCAAAAATTATTATTTTTTTTTTCAAAATTGATTTTTTTTTTCCAAAAATGATTTTTTTTTTCCAAAAATGATTTTTTTTTTCAAAAATTATTATTTATTTTTTTTCAAAAATAGATTTTTTTTTCATGGGGTGGTCATAATGTTTTGGCTGATCATGGGGTGGTCATAATCTTTTGACTGATCATGGGGTTGTCAGCTTTTGTCACCTCCCACTCTAGTTTTGAACATTTCGCCATTCATTTCTATGGGACCAATTTCGCAGCAAAAACTATGATATTTTGTGAACCATTCGGCGAAACGTTCCACAAAGTAATAGCACACACATTAAATGACATTGATTCCGGATTCACACTGGTATTTTTCAGCTTTTCACAAAGTTCCACAAGGTAATAGCACACCAATTGAATGACATTGAACATTTCGTCATTCATTCCTATGGGACCAATTTCGCCGCAAAAACGACGATATTTGGTGAAAAATTTGGCGAAACATTCCACAAAGTAATAGCACACCAATCGGGAACAATCCACACCTTTGGTATATTACTGTCTATGTAGTTTAAAAGCTGTGGGAGGAGTTAGGGTGGTATGATCATGGGGTTGTCAGCTTTTGTCACCTCCCACTCTAGTTTTGAACAATTCGCCATTCATTCCTATGGGACCAATTTAGACGCAAAAACAACAATATTTCGTGAACCATTCGGTGAAACGTTCCACAAAGTAATAGCACACCAATTAAATGACATTGAGGCCGGATTCACACTGGTATTTTTCAGCTTTTCACAAATTTCCACATGGTAATAGCACACCAATTAAATGACATTGAACATTTCCCCATTCATTCCTATCGGACTAATTTTGCCGCAAAAACAACGATATTTTGTGAACTATTTGGCGAAACGTTCCACAAAGTAATAGCACACCATTCGGGAAAAATCCGCACGTTTCGGTATATTACTTGTCTATGTAGTGTAAAAACTGTGGGAGGAGTTAGGGTGGTAAATGTGGCTATAATAATAATAACTAGAAAATGCATTTCCTGGGGAAAATGCGTGGGAATGCTGAATTGCTAAAATGGCCCCCAGCAAAACTGCCCCCATCATATTGCCATCAAAACTGCCCCACCATATTGCCACCATCAAAACTGCCCCATCAGAATTGCCCCATCAAAACTGCCCCATCATATTGCCACCATCAAAACTGCCCCATTAGAATTGCCCCATCAAAACTGTCCCATCAGAATTGCCCCATCAAAACTGCCCCATCATATTGCCACCATCAAAACTGCCCCATCATATTGCCACCATCAAAACTGCCCCATCAGAATTGCCCCATGTAAACTGCCCCATCATATTGCCACTATGAAAACTGCCCCGTCAGAATTGCCCTATCAAAACTGCCCCATCATATTGCCACCATCAAAACTGCCCCATCAGAATTGTCCCATCAAAACTGCCCCATCATATTGCCACCATCAAAACTGCCCCATCATATTGCCACCATCAAAACTGCCCCATCAAAACTGCCCCATCAGAATTGCCCCATCAAAACTGCCCCATCATATTGCCGCCATCAAAACTGCCCCATCAGAATTGCCCCATCAAAACTGCCCCATCATATTGCCACCATGAAACTGCCCCATCAGAATTGCCCTATCAAAACTACCCCATCATATTGCCACCATCAAAACTGCCCCATCAGAATTGTACCATCAAAACTGCCCCATCATATTGCCACCATCAAAACTGCCCCATCATAATTGCCCCATCAAAACTGCCCCATCAGAATTGCCCTATCAAAACTGCCCCATCATATTCCTCTATTATAAATCAGTACATGGTGTGTCTGTCCCCTCCCCCGGGCTCTGTAATCAAAGCTGAGATGCTCCAGCCACCTTCCCCCCTGTGTATAACAGAAGCTTTGGTAACCATGGCAACAAAACAAACACAGTACACTCTGATTAATGGCTAAAATTTCTTGAAATGACCTCTAAACAAAAAGCTTTTTCTCAAAAACTGTAAAAGATATCAAACTGAAAAGATATAGCCAGATAGCTGAATATTTTGTGAACATTTTAAAGTTTGTTTGGTGTCTCTAGGTTAAAGTATGAAGGAGCTGAAACTTTTGGGAGCGGAAGAAGAATTTAAGGATTTCAAGCATGCTCCCATTGACTTCAATGTTAAAAAAAAGTGTTAAAAAGCTTAATATTTTAAAAAGTATAAATGGTAGAAAAAAAGTTGAAAAAGAGCACACATCAGCTAAAAGAGACGAACATTTTAATAGTTGAATGGTTTTAATAGCTGAAAGTATGCAGAAGTTAGGCAGAACCAAAAAACGTACGGAATAATAATAAGAGAAACTAGAAAATGCATTTCCTGGGGAAAATGCGTGGGAATGCTGAATAGCTAAATTGCTAAAACGGCCGCCATCAAAACTGCCCCATCATACTGCCATCAAAACTGCCCCATCAGAATTGCCCCATCAAAATTGTTCCCATTAAAACTGCCCCATCAAAATTGTCCCATCATATTGCCACCATCAGAATTGCCCCATCAAAACTGCCCCATCATGTTGCCACCATCAAAACTGCCCCATCAGAATTGCCCCATCATATTACCACCATCAAAACTGCCCCATCATATTGCCACCATCAACACTGCCCCCATCATATTGCCATCAAAACTGCCCCATTAGAATTGCCCCATCAAAATTGTCCCCATCAAAACTGCCCCATCATATTGCCACCATCAAAACTGCCCCATCAGAATTGCCCCATCTAAACTGCCCCATCAGAATTGCCCTACCAAAACTGCCCCATCATATTGCCACCATCAAAACTGCCCCATCAGAATTGCCCCATCAAAACTGCCCCATCAGAATTGCCCCATCAAAACTGCCTCATCATATTGCCACCATCAAAACTGCCCCATCATATTGCCACCTTTAAAACTGCTCCATAAAAATTGTCCCCATCAAAACTGCCCCATCATATTGCCACCATCAAAACTGCCCCATCAGAATTGCCCTACCAAAACTGCCCCATCATATTGCCACCATCAAAACTGCCCCATCAGAATTGCCCAATCAAAACTGCCCCATCAGAATTGCCCCATCAAAACTGACCCGTCATATTGCCACCATCAAAACTGCCCCATCAGAATTACCCCATCAAAACTGCCCCATCATATTCCTCTATTATAAATCAGTACATGGTGTGTCTGTCCCCTCCCCCGGGCTCTGTAATCAGAGCTGAGATGCTCCAGCCACCTCCCCCCTGTGTATAACAGAAGCTTTGGTAACCATGGCAACAAAACAAACACAGTACACTGATTAATGGCTAAAATTTCCTGAATTGACTTCTAAACAAAAAGCTTTTTCTCAAAAACTGTAAAAGATATCAAACTGAAAAGATATAGCTAGATAGCTGAATATTTTGTGAACATTTTAAAGTTTGTTTGGTGTCTCTAGGTGAAAGTATGAAGGAGCTGAAACTTTTGGGAGCGGAAGAAGAATTTAAGGATTTCAAGCATGCTCCCATTGACTTCAATGTTAAAAAAAAGTGTTAAAAAGCTTAATATTTTAAAAAGTATAAATGGTAGAAAAAAAGTTGAAAAAGAGCACACATCAGCTAAAAGAGACAAACATTTTGATAGTTGAATGGTTTTAATAGCTGAAAGTATGCAGAAATTACGCAGAACAAAAAACGTACGGAATAAAATTATTAAGATTAAAATTAAAAATAAATAAAATCGAATAACAATAGTGGGACTGCTAAAGCATTCCCACTAAATAAATAAAAAAACGAATAACAATAGTGGGACTGCTAAAGCAGTCCCACTAATAATATATATGTGAGATAACAGTAAGTGGTCTTGCTATGCAAGAACACTTAACAAGACAACCAGTACAAATGTTCAAGTTTTCCATAGAGACCAATTAAGCTCATATTTAGCTATATTCCCATCTTTATATGTTAGTATTTTTTTCGTATTGAGCTATTGCATTAACCTGTCTAATAATTTCCCTGATATTAGGTGTTTAATTCGACTTCCATTTAGACATGACTACTGAACGAGCGGCCATAAGTATCTGCATAGCTAGTGACCTCACTGAGGTATGGAGAAGTGGCATGTTAATGCCTAGGATGGCTTGTTCAATATTTGGATTAAAAAACAGTAACTTTGGAAATTAGTTTGAAGATTTCTGTCCAAAAGCTGCAGAGATGCATGCCACACCATATGGGTTAAAGTACCCACTTGCCCACAGCCTCTCCAACAGAGATTTGAGTTAGTGTCTGAAATGTTTGCTACAATATATGGGCTATAATGCCATTGTAAAAGGAATTTTTGTGCCAGTTCCCAATAGTTAGAGCAACGAGAGTATTGGTAGTTGCATGTGATTGTTCCAAGCCAATTTTTTTCTGGTACTAAGCAGACTATGCCTTTAAGGGTGTGTCATAGTGAAGATATTTGCATATAGGAAAAGAGTTCCGTTTAGATATCAAAAACTTATGGGATAAATCTGAAAATGGCATTAATTCGCCATTCGAGAATAAGTCTTGCAGTTTATGAATACCTCCACTATACTAAGACACGAAGGAGATGCCTGGTGTAATTCATTTAGGAGATTCTAAAGGAATAGGGATTTCTGACCAAGTTAAATTGGTCTCACCCATTTTCTGTAGGTATAGCCAGGCCTGTAAAGTGGCTTGAATAATGGGATGGTCGATGGTTTTCCTTTGGGATTGGAGGGTATTAGTTGTGAGTAGGGACAAGGGAGATTTATTGACCATACAAGCCAATTCTGAATGACACCTAGGTTTTAGTGGTGGGCCACATAGCCAATATTTAAGCTGGGATAATATTGATGCCATGTAGTAGTCTATCGGGACAGGAATACCCATTCAATTTTTGTTTTTGTTGGATTTCTGAGGAGCATCTCGTTTTGCTACCTGCCCAAATAAATTGTGACAGTTGTTTTTGCATGATCGTGAAGAACGAGATAGGTATTGGCAGAGTCCTAAAGATATATAATATTTTTGGAAGTAGTAGCATTTTGTATGCAGCTAGGTGTCCTGACCATGATAGAAAGTGTTTTTTCAATTTAGATATCTCTTGTTGAATATTTGAGATAAGTGGGATGTCATTTACTTTCTATAATTCTGTAGAGGGAAAAGTTAATTGAATCCCCAAATATTGCAATGGTTTATCAGACCATGAGTATGGTACTGTCTTTAGTAAGGACAATTTAAGGGTGTTGTCAATAGCTATACTTAGGATATTAGATTTTGATGTATTTACTTTATAGTAAGCTACTTTACTGAAAAGTTGTAGTACATTGTGTACTGTTGGGAGGGAGCGAGCTGGGTCAGTCAGTGTCAGTATCACATCATCTGCATGAGATAACATGTTGAGAATTTTGTGAGGGAATACCTCGTGTATAGGGATTAGTTCTAATTTTTTCTGCTAAGGGTGTACTGGTCTATTGTCCTTTATCTCCATTATTAGGGCAAAAATTTATGGAGATAAAGGACAACCTTGTCATGTTCCATTAGAGAATTTGAAATTTTTGGAGAATATATCTTCTGTGAACACATAAGCCAAGGGCGAAGAGTATAGAGCTGAGATAGCTGACTGTATTGGTCCCCTTAAACCAATTTTTTCCAAAACTCTATGTAAATAACCCCAATGTACTCTGTCAAAGGCCTACTCTGCATTCAGCGCAAGGAGCAGTTAAGAATCTTTTGACCTTTCCATTATGTGCAAAAGATTAACCATCCTCCCAGTTGCATCTGGAGTTTGGCGACCAGATACATATCCCACCTGATCCTGATTGATCAGGTTTGGTAGAATTACAGTCAATCTATTAGCTATCATTTTGGCGTAGATCTTCATGTCTACGTTTAGCAAAGAGAATGGTCTAAAATTCTGTGGCATGTTTGGCTCTTTACCTGATTTAGGAAGAGTGATTATAGTCGCTGTTAACATTTCAGGAGGAAATTTGGCATTAGATATAGCGGTATAAAAGACCGGCAGCATGTGCAGAGTTAGTATGGAACTAAATAGTTGGTAACTTGGTAACATTCTAAAGAGTAACCATCATGTCCTGGAGATTTTTTTTAAATAGTCCCTTGATCAATTTCTCTATTTATGGGGCCGCAAATGGTTGATTTAGATGGGATAAGTTTGTTTGAGGATGCATTGGTAAAGATATTGACTCTAAAAACTCATAAATAAGCTTTACGAAGGGTTGGGGGGTATCAGTATCTATTTTCAAATTGTAAAGCGATTCATAATAGTCACTGAATGCATCTGCTATCTCTTTTGGGTTAAATACATTGTTGCCTGTTTTGGGATTATGAATAGAGGTTATTTTTTGTTATTTTTTTCTTTAAACTGGGTGGCCAATAATTTTCCTGCTCTATATTAGAGATGAGCCGAACACCCACCTGTTCGGTTTGCACCAGAACTTGCGAACAGGCAAAAAATTTGTTCGAACACGCGAACACCTTTAAAGTCTATGGGACACAAACATGAATAATCAAAAGTGCTAATTTTAAAGGCTTATATGTAAGTTATTGTCATAAAAAGTGTTTGGGGACCCCGGGTCCTGCCCCAGGGGGCATGGATCAATGCAAAAAAAAGTTTTAAAAACGGCCATTTTTTTCGAAAGCAGTGAATTTAATAATGCTTAAAGTGAAACAATAAAAGTGTAATATCCCTTTAAATTTCGTACCTGGGGGTGTCTATAGTATGGCTGTAAAGGAGCACATGTTTCCCGTATTTAGAACAGTCTGACAGCAAAATGACATTTCAAAGGAAAAAAGGCATTTAAAATTACTTGCGGCGGGCGCATGCGCGGACTGCTCCAAGATGCCTGCTTAAGTCCGGAGCTCCGCACTGCCTTAATCACCCGGTGCACATAGCGAGGGATCCGGGACCCCGGGAGCCATGAGACCCACCTCATCTGCTGGCGGAATAGCTGGGGCACAAGCCCATGTCTGCGGGATCGTCCAGGAGAGACCTAGAGCCTCTATTCAGAGCCTCGGTGGAGCGGGCCGAATCCAAGATGGCGGGCGCCATGCTGCCTTGCATACAGAACAAGCTGTCTTACGCTGCAGTGACCCTCTCTCACCACAGAAACACCCTTTGAACAGTCGATGGAGGAGCTCCAGCACTCTTCCATGAGGCCTACCTCTCCTCACAATGCTACCATGCCTGTGCTGACAGACATCCCTTCCCACACACTGCTCTCAGCTCCTGACCTCTTCTCCCAATTGTCAGCCCTATTAGACAGAGGCTTGGCTCAAACTGCAGCCAAAATTACAGGAGATATCAGGGAAGACTTCCAAGTACTGGGCTTAAGGATGGAAGCTATTGAAGATAAACTTGACCATACCATTTCTAAAACCAGACAGAACTCTAAAAACTTTAGAATTAGGTGGCTCCCAGAATCAATCACGGACACCACATCGGTAGTTCAGGACTTTCTCAAGCAGATTATCCCTGACATTCCATCACATAAGTTGGAGATAGACCGAGCTCACAGAACATTGGGACCCCGAGGAAAGATGGCCTGCCTAGGGATATAGTGGTTAAACCCCACTACTTCTCGGTAAAGGAAGAGGTGATGAAAAAGTGTAGCTATCAACACCCTATCATGTGCAGAGGTCATGCCATACAAGTATTCGCGGACATATCACTGACCACAATACAAAAAAAGAGGTCGCTGAAACCCTTACTATTTTGTCTCAACGTGAAATTAAGTACAGATGGGCCTTCCCCTTTGCACTTAAGTTTGACTACAAGGGTAAGACGCATTCCTTCTGCAGTCTAAAAGAAGGTGAACGGATCCTTCTAGATCTTCGCCTCATCTCACAAGAGTCAGCGATGGACCTTACCAAATCCTCAGCGGGTTCTACCAAACGCCGTTCTCCAGCGAGCCCTCTACAGCCTGTTTGGGACAAACCTAAATACAAACGCACCAAAGAAGCCAGACCTCCATGACACCACGAGTCAAGTGTTTTCTCCTGTTGTTAACTTTCTAACTGGACTCTCTCCTCAGTATCCAATCTGAGCTCCGAGAGACTCTGGGGTAGACAAACCCCTGTCATTTCTTTTTCCCCCTTTTTTTTTTTTGACAACTGTTCTCTTTGCGGCCTATATAGGCCCCTCTACTATGAGATAATAACATGGTTATAAGGTTAATGTAGGTTTTCATGGACTTTGGTCAGGGTTCACTGTTAATCCTTCGTTTGGCACTTGCCTTCTTAATGGTTCTAGGTATAAGTTTACAGTGTCATGGTTATGCAATAGAGTTTGTCGATCAGCATATCTGTCTCCATGTGTTCATCTCTAGAGACCAGCTGACCCTCACCTGACTGCTTTTGTAACCTTTCCTCTAAGCATGGCCCCACCCCAGGCCCTATCAGGGAACTCTATATTAACCTGTGCACTGCAAGCCAGCAGTGCTGATCAACCATTGTGTGTTAGCCTCTGTGTGTACTTGCTGTGTTTCCTACATCTGATTTCTGTTGCTGACTTTGGCCTGTTCTTAACTATTCCTGTCTGTTCGTGACCCTGACCTTTGGCGTGTTCCCGACCATCCCTGTTTGTTTGTGACCCTGAACCTTGGCGTGTACTCTGTTGTCCTTGTCTGCTTGTGGCCCCGACCTTGGCTTGTCCCTTACTTTCCTTGTTGTTCCAGCCTGCTGCCTCCTTCCTCTTCTCCTGTAGTCTACCGTGAGCGTGAGCTGTGAGACCCTGGGGGCCACGACCTGGAGCCAGACTGCAGCTCAGTCCATCCTTACCATTAAAGGCTCTGGTGAACACCTGTTGGCTCTTAGACTCCGCGCCCTGGGGAATCTATGCTCTAGCTCCCAGTGGGATTTGTGTCAGTGATCCAGTAGACCTGCTTCCTGGAACCTCCCAAGGTTCAATCCGCAGCAGTCAGCCGTAGGGTCCACTACCTTGCGGTGCACTCCTAATCCCAACGGTGTGCATCTGTCACCCAGCCTCTAGGTGACCTGACAGTTTGATCAGCCATGGACCCGGCTGATGTGCCGCTACCCGCAGATGATCCGTTTCAGGGCTTAGTTCGCAGACTTGAGACCCAGGAATCGCATCAGACCCAGGTGATGCGATTCCTTCAGGATTTGGCATCCCGTTTTGAACAGGTTCAGGCCTCATTAGGATCCCCGGTTCAACAACCTCAACCGCTATCTGCTGCTGCACCTATCGCACCAGTCACAGCCACACATTGATTACATCTGCCAGCTCCGGCCCGTTTCTCTGGGGACTCCAAGACCTGCAGGGGGTTCCTTAGCCAGTGCACAATTCATTTTGAGCTTCAGCCCCAAAACTTCCTGTGCGATCGGGCAAAGGTAGCCTATATTATATCCCTCCTGTCCGGCGAGGCGTTAGCCTGGGCTGTGCCTATGTGGGATCTAAATGATCCAGTGGTTTCTAGCCTGTCTGATTTCTTGAAAATTTTTCGGAATATCTTCGAGGAACCGGGTCGTGTCTCCTGAGCAGCCAGCGCCCTTTTACGTCTCCGTCAAGAGTCCGCTTCTGTGGGACAGTATGCTCTTCATTTTCGTACTTTGACTGCTGAGCTGAGTTGGAATAATGAGGCCCTAGTTGCAACCTTTTTACATGGCCTCTCTGATAGAGTGAAGGATGAATTGGCAGGAAGATCTCTCCCTGCTGATCTGGATGGTGTCATCACCTTGTGTAACCAGATCGATATTCGCTTTCAGGAGAGGGCCCTGGAAAAAAGATGCCAGCACTCCCCGTTCTTTAGGCAGCCTGAGCTCCATGTCCCTTCTCTTCATTCCGAGGAGCACCTCCTGCCTGCTGAGGAACCTATGCAGCTGGGCCAAGCCAAATTATCTCCTGAACAACACACTAGGTGCAGAAATCTGGGCCTGTGCCTCTACTGTGGCGTCAAAGGTCGATTTCGTGATACCTGTTCTCTTCGTCCAGAAAAACGATCGGGGCTAATACATCTGGAAGGTGGAGCATTAGACCCTGAAGTATCATCTTCACCTTCTCGTCTTCTTCTTTCTGTGTTCCTTCATGTCGGCGCTTCCTCTCGTTCGGTCTCGGCACCTCTGGATTCCGGAGCCGCTGGCAATTTCATGGACTGGGGAACTGCGTCTTCCATGAGACTTACCCTTTTGCCCCTTACAATGCCATTGGTGGTCTTGGCGATTGATGACACTGTTCTCCCAGGGGGCCCTATCCGCTTACAGACCCTCCCTGTTAAGATGTCGGTAGGGACACTCCACCAGGAGTGGATATCCTTCCTTGTCTTACCTAAGGCTTTGTCTCCTATCATATTAGGTCTTCCTTGGTTACGGCTCCATTCTCCACATGTTGACTGGACTGCTGGACAGATCTTGGCTTGGGGTTCCTCCTGTTCCTCCTCCTGCCTACTCAAGGTTACCCCAAAAGAGAATACTCCTGTTGCCACCATCCCAGTATCTTCTGCTCTTCCCGCTGCGTATAGCGATTTCTGGAATGTCTCCTGCAATAGTCGGGCTTAGGCACTCTCTGGGTCGTGTGGTACTCTGGATGAGAAGCCTACCTGTGAACCTGAGCCAGTCACTCCAGTTTGCATTGCCATTTCTCTTTTCCTGTCCCTGGACCCCCTTGGACACACACCCTGGCTGACTCGTCCACCAGTTCCACAGTCGCTACGCCCTGCGATGCAATTCTGGTGGTCGCTGCACCTGGCAATGCTGTTCAGTCGGCCTCTGCACCAGTCCAGCCTATGCCCAGTGAGCTTCTTGCTTCTTGTTCAGGACCTTCTGTAACCTGGCCTCACCCTACTGCTACTACGTCCGTTCAAACCTGTTTAAGAGGCTCAATCCATCCTTTGGATAGACTGCCTCATTCGGCCAGGTGGGGTTTTCAATCTTTTGTTCAGGGCTCTCTGCATTTTGTTTGTGTTCCAGCTATCCAGCTTAACTCTTGTGACATGTCACCTTTTAACCAACCTGACCTCAGGGATCCACTGACCTCTACCCAGTCTGATGGTCCTGTGTTGGATGTCCAGCACATCTTTAAGGGTCTGGGGGACCCTGCTCAGACTTCTGATGGTCTTCTCGTGCCCTTACCCATTTCTAAAAAGCCTTTAGTCCTCAATAAGTAATTTCGTCCTCACCTTACCTCGGTTCCGGCCTCTGAGGATAATCTAAAGTATGAGGTTAGTCAAGTTTTGGATTCCCGGCTCCGTAAAGGCATTCTTCAGTACCTCGTACATTGGAAAGGGTTTGGTCCTGAGGAGAGGTCTTGGATCACTGCATCTGAGGTCTTTGCTCCTCGTCTATTGAGGAGGTTCTATCTGGAGTTTCCCTTTAAGCCTGGGCACAGGTGGGGGAGGGGGAGGTCTTAAAAGGGGGGGTACTGTCATGGTTATGCAATAGAGTTTGTCGATCAGCATACCTGTCTCCATGTGTTCATCTCTAGAGACCAGCTGACCCTCACCTGACTGCTTTTGTAACCTCTCCTCTAAGCATGGCCCCACCCCAGGCCCTATCAGGGAGCTCTATATTAACTTGTGCACTGCAAGCCAGCAGTGCTGATCAACCATTGTGTGTTAGCCTCTGTGTGTACTTGCTGTGTTTCCTACATCTGATTCCTGTTACCGACTTTGGCCTGTTCTTAACTATTCCTGTCTGCTCGTGACCTTGACCTTTGGCGTGTTCCCAACCATCCCTGTTTGCCTGTGACCCTGAACCTTGGCGTGTACTCTGTTGTCTTTGTCTGCTTGTGGCCCCGACCTTGGCTTGTCCCTTACTTTCCTTATTGTTCCAGCCTGCTGCCTCCTTCCTCTTCCCCTGTAGTCTACCGTGAGCGTGAGCTGTGAGACCCTGGGGGCTTCGACCTGGAGCCAGACTGCAGCTCAGTCCATCCTTACCATTAAAGGCTCTGGTGAACACCTGCTGGCTCTTAGACTCCGCGCCCTGGGGAATCTATGCTCTAGCTCCCAGTGGGATTTGTGTCAGTGATCCAGTAGACCTGCTTCCTGGAACCTTCCAGGGTTCAATCCGCAGCAGTCAGCCGTAGGGTCCACTACCTTGCAGTGCACTCCTAATCCCAACGGTGTGCATCTGTCACCCAGCCTCTAGGTGACCTGACATACAGATGCTATTTTCCGTAGTCTTCTATTTTCTAGCATTATCTGTTGAAGTGCTTTATATGTGGGACCGGTCCTGTTGCCCCGGGGCTGGTACCTGAGGAGTCCGTTCCCCCCTCCCGTCTTTTTTTCATCGGGCGGGGGGAGGGGACTGCGGGGGGTGGGCTTCCGGGGCCCCCTGATCCCTCAAATCAGAATGATTCTGTTTTCTAGTTATGTAGTTTATTTAAAGGTGCGCCGAGGTTGGGGCAGTTATGCCACGGCTCCCCCTACCCCACGGATTAGGTAATTCCTCCTCCCTGGGTTAGGAGTCCACCCTGTACGCAGGGATTGGACGTGTCTTCCTTTTCGATGAGTGGTGTGCTTCGAAGCCTTCACTGCTCACTCACTTCAGGGGCTCAAACTACCCTTCCTTCCTCTCCCTCCCTTCTCCTCTACTTTTCTCCTCTCTAACATTTCATCTTTTTGCAGTTGGCCGTCTGCTAGTCGATGACCCTTTTCCACGCAAGAAGCGACAGATTTGCACCCCTGCACTGACTTCAGATCTCCACAGCTACATAGATCAGGTAAGCGATAGTGGATTGGTGGTACACCCACCCCCTCGTCTCTATGGCTATCACTGAACCTCACGCCAAAATAAAAAAAAAAAATGGCGTGGGGTCCCCCCAAAAATCCATACCAGACTCAGCATGCAACCTGGCAGGCCGCAGGAAAAGAGGGGGGGGACGAGAGAGCACCTCCCCTGCTGAACCGTACCAGGCCACATGCCCTCACCATTGGGAGGGTGCTTTGGGGTAGCCCCCCAAAACACCTTGTCCCCATGTTGATGAGAACACCAGAGGAAGAACCAGAAGAACCAGAAGAAGAAGAAGATGGAGGAAGAAACCGAAGGAAGATAGAAGATAGAAAAAAGAAGAAAGAAGAAAGAAGAAAGAAGAAGCATTTAAATAAAGGAATTGTCAAAAACTGTCTCTTGTCATTTTTAACATTTTTGACATTTTCTTTGTGAAATGGTAGGGGTACTTTTGTACCCCCTTACCATTTCACACAGGGGGGAGGGCTGGGATCTGGGGGTCTCCTTGTTAAAGGGGGCTTCCAGATTCCGATAAGCCCCCGCCCGCAGACCCCCTAAAACAACCGGGCAGGGGATGTGGGGATGAGGCCCTTGTCCCCATCAACATGGGGACAAGCTGTTTTGGGGGGCTACCCCAAAGCACCTTCCCAATGTTGAGGGCATGTGGCCTGGTATGGTTCAGGAGGGGGGGCGCTCTCTCGTCCCCCCCTATTTTCCTGCGGCCTGCCAGGTTGTGTGCTCGGATAAGGGTCTGGTATGGATTTTTGGGGGGACCCCACGCCATTTTTAAAAAAAAAATTGGCGCGGGGTTCCCCTTAAAATCCATACCAGACCTGAAGGGTCTGGTATAGATTTTGAGGGGGACCCCACGCCATTTTTTTTTTTACATTTTGGCCGGAGTTCCCCTTAATATCCATACCAGACCTGAAGGGCCTGGTATGGAATTTAGGGGGACCCCCCACGTAATTTTTTTCATTTTGGTTCGGGGTTCCCTTGTGGGGAATTCCCATGCCGTTATTATCAATGAACTTTTATGTGTATTGTCTGACCGGCAATTCATTAATAGCCGCAAATAGTTTTAAATGACTTTTTTTCCTTTGAAATGTCATTTTGCTGTCAGACTGTTCTAAACACGGGAAACATGCGCCCCTTTACAGGCATACTATAGACACCCCCAGGTACGAAATTTAAAGGAATATTACACTTTTATTGTTTCACTTAAGCATTATTAAAATCACTGTTCCCGAAAAACGGCCGTTTTTAAAACTTTTTTTGCATTGATCCTTGTCCCCTGGGGCAGGACCCAGGTCCCCAAACACTTTTTATGACAATACCATGCATATAAGCCTTTAAAATGAGTACTTTTGATTTCTCCCATAGACTTTTAAAGGGTGTTCCGCGGCTTTCGAATTTGCCGCCAACACCCCAAATAGACTTTTTATTGACATCTTTCAAATGATTTATAGTAGATAGCAGGTCTTTAAGCTGCTTTGTCATTGCTGTTTAATGTTAGCAGTTAGTTGTATAAGTAGACCTCTAATATACACCTTATGTGAACACCATAACATGAAGTGATCTTTGACCAATATGGCATTAATTTCAAACAATTATTTTAGTGCTTTCAAAATTAGTTTCATGTTTTCTGGTTGGGACAATGTATAAGTATCATTGTGCCTGCATTTTCTCCTTGTTTCGGTGCGAATCTCCCACCACTATTATGGAAACTGGAACGTGGTCCGACCACGTAATATAGTGTAACCTTTTATGGTTCAATAAGTTTTTATTGTTTGTTTTGAACAAATATTTAAACAGAAAAGAAAAAGTATAGACAATGGCAGTTGCCTGACATCAGGTCTCTTGGTGTACAAATATGATTTATACAAATAATCAAATAGTGCAATCAAGTACATGTACAAAAGTCACTTTAAATAAAGCTTTACGTTGAACTCGTGAACGTGTGTCTGTTTGACATGTAAGAATTTTTTTCCATGGTCCCTGGTCCTGGGTGCCCCATTGGGAACCTGCTGCACCCAGAGGCTCCGGGACAACAAAACTAGAACAAAAATTTTCAGAAATATTTTTAGTGACAAGATTCCCGATCTCCCAAAAAGTAGAGAGTGGAGAAATACATATTGAGGGAAGGGAAATCTTATGAGTTGCATTGCATCTAAGGTAGATCATAGGAGACAAAGAAGAAGAAGTTAGAATAACAGAATAGCAGAGAGGAGAATGAGTGTAGGAAAGGTTGTAGAGGAATAGGCGGGAGGGGGAGGGGGTGGAGAGACAGCGAACCTCCGTCTATAGATATGACCATAGACACAGTGTATGGTCTTTCGAGTAGGACATTTTCAGCTCTTAGGTGGATTACTTCCCCAAGAGTGTCTGTTTGAGTTTATCTGAAGTAGAGTAATTCCTCCAGATACTCCAGACAAAAGAAAACGTAGCTTGTTTGTCCAAGGCTTTGGCCTGCATTTCTTCCATGAGCATAATATTATTTAACTCGCTTACCCATTCTATTAGAGAAGGGGAAGTAGTGGTTTTCCAGTGCCTGGGTATTAGTTGCCTTCCTGCACTGATAAAAAATTTCAGTAGATTATTTTTTTGTGACTTGATAGCCCCGGGTAATATGGAGAGGAGGGCAATGGAGGGTGATGGCGCTAGTGGCTTGTCGTAAATTTCTGTGTAGATCTGGAAGATTTGTGTCCAAAATGGGAGAAGCACGTCACATTCCCACCAGATATGGATGTATGTACCTTTCATTGAGTTGCATCTCCAGCATGTGTCTGAGTTAGACGGGAACTTGACCCTGAGGGTTGTTGGAACCCGATACCATCTTGATAAGAGTTTATAGTTTTTTTCTTGCGTATAGCTCGAAATGGATGTCTTATGCGTGAAAAGGAAAGCTTTACTCCACTCTGCCTCAGTTATCTCCGTGAGTGTGGTCTAGGATTAGTTTGTATATGAATGATAAGGTGTGTCGTGGAATGTCAGAGAGTATGCATAGCTGTTCGAACCCGGTCAGGGGCCTGTGAATCTGTTTAGAGACGTGGAGTTTCTTGCAATAAGAATTCAAGTGTCCACCAGTGAGCCATGTCACCTTGGAAGTTACGTCTGTTAGGGTAGATATGAATGTGCCTAGGTTGTTGTCGACAAATTGTCGTGCCGTGGGCCAGAAGTCTCTGTTATAGTTGTCTATAGATTGGGTTGAGTTGCCTTCTGGAAAATTTGGATTATCAAACAGAGGGGTGAGGGGGCTTGGTTCAGGTGATAATGAGTAGGTATCTCTCCTACGGTACCAGATTGCAAGGGCGTCCCTAGTAAGGGGGGACAATGTTGAAAGTGATTTGTAAGACTGACCGTAGCCCCAAAGAAGCGCTCGCAGATCATATGCAGATAGGTCCTGTTCCACGAACGTGGCGGCTTTGGTCATAGGGCGAGGAAACCACTCGAAGATACGGGAGATAACTGCCAAAGTGTGATATAGCTCAAATTCAGGTAGGCCTAGCCCGCCTTTTGTAATAGGAGAGCATAAAAGTTTATGTTTCAGCCTCGGGTGGCTACCCCTCCACACAAATCGGATAGCCATAGATCGAAGGGTGCGGAAAAACGCCGAAGGAAGGGCGATAGGTAGGGCCTGAAATAAGTATAGTAGCTTGGGGAGTATGTCCATTTTAAATGTGTTAATACGTCCTACCCAGGACAATGGCAAGTCCATCCGTTCCTCCGTGAGGTGTCTGAGTTTTTGGAGTAGGGGGCTAAAATTCAGGGGATTTGTTTTGGTATGGACGTGCCTAGATAAGAGATAGAGTTCGGTCACCATTGAAATGAAAAGTTGAATTGGAGGGAGGAGAGTGTAGCATGTGATAGAGAAAGGTTTAGGGCTTCCGTTTTAGAGATGTTTAATTTGTATTTACTAAAACAACCAAATCTGTCTATCTCTGCCAGTATAGAGGGTATGCTAATGTGAGGTTGGGTTACGTAAAGGAGTAGATCATCTGCGTATAAGGAGAGTTTACATTGGGATGAGGGGGTCTCAATGCCCTGTATGTTAGGGTTTGATCTGATGGCTTGGGCCAGGTGTTCAATTACCAGGGCGAACAGGAGAGGGGAGAGAGGACAACCCTGTCTGGTGCCATTAGTAATCGTAAATTTTTCAGATTGAATGCCGTTTACCAGAACCGTGGCAGAGGACGCGGAGTAGAGAGACATAATGCATGTCAGCATTCTCGGGCCTAGACCTAATTGGGAAAGAGTGGCCTGGAGAAAAGACCAGCTGACCCTATCAAAGGCTTTCTCTGCATCACAGGAGAGAAGGCAGGCAGGTAAATGATGGCGTTGAGCATATGTAATAAAGTATATGGTCTTGGTGGTGTTGTCCCTGGCCTCATGACCAGGAACAAAGCCCACCTGGTCTTTATGTATTGTTTTTGGTAGCAAAGGTAGCAAAGGGGAGAGACGGTTTGCGAGGATCTTAGCGTACAGTTTTAAGTCAATATTTAGAAGGGATATCGGTCTATAGTTGGGGCAGATGGAGGGGTCTTTACCAGATTTTGGGATGACAACTATTTGGGCTTGGTGTATAGAAGAAGAAATAGCATTAAAAGCCCTTCTCGCATTGGTGAGTTCCAGAAGAACCGAGTTATCAGGGTTTTTTTTATGTGACTCTTCCAGGTTGGCTATGGTGGAGAGGAGACGTGTCGTATCCGCGATTCGGGCACGCTTCAATCGGGTTCAATGTTGAATTAGTTTGCCCCTAAGTACACATTTGAGTGCTTCCCATTTCGTAAGCGTGTTAGTGGTATCTTGGGCATGGTCCGAAACAAAGTGTTTAATGGTCTTTATAATGTCCTGTGAGCATACTGAGTCGGATAATAGATTATCGTTTAGCCTCCAAGAAGAGTTTTGTTTGTGTGTAGGAATACGCCCTAAGCTCATGTGTATGGGGGCATGGTCTGACCAAAGAGTGAGACCAATAGAGGGGGAAGGTGAATAGTCTAATAGGGATTAGGAAATGAGGAGATAGTCCAGTCTACTGTAGGAGATATGTGCGGGGGAATAAAAAGTGTAGTCTTTAGTACTAGGATGTAGCATCCTCCATACATCCACAAGGGATAAATCGGATAGGAGTGTTCTCATTTTGGTCAAGGAGATCGGGAAGATTGAGGACTTACCGGTTGAAGAGTCAAGATGAGGTTTCAAGGTGGCATTAAGGTCCCCTCCCAGGATAATGTTAGTTGTGCAGAATCTTTTCAGACGGGAAATCACAGAGGAGAGGAATTGCTGTTGGTTCTGATTAGGAGAGTATATGTTAGTAACAGTATAAATTACATTCAGGTAAGACAGTTTAATAAAAATATACCTGCCTAATGGATCAATATATGTATCGAGGACATCTGGAGTAAATGATGCATGGAATGCTATAGACACCCCTTTGGATTTTGCTGAGGGGTTGGTACTATGAAACCAAACGGGCGGGGCTTTTTTTCCCAAACAATAGGTGCTGGAACTTAACCACGGCCCCACAAAACCCCACCTCTACACACACCCTGCAAATCACATTAAATAGTGGGTGTGTTCAGTCAAATTTCACGAAAACAGTAGGAGGGTCTTAAAGAGGCATTAAAGCGGGATTCCGTCCTAAAAAAAAAAATTTAAGTCAGCAGCTACTAACACTGTAGCTGCTGACTTTAAAAAGGTACCTACCTGTCCTGGGTGTCCGCGATGTCGGCCACCCGAGGCCGCCTGTCCCTCGGCTCTCAGGTCCCGGCACCGCCATCCTAGGAAAGGGAAACAGGCAGTGGAGCCTTGCGGCTTCACTGACAGTTTCCTACTGCGCATGCGCGAGCGCATGCTCCGTTCTGTGAATGGCCCTGTGGTGTTCTGGGAACACACACAGTTTCCAGAAGACAACGGGGCTGCTCACCGAGGAGAAGAACACGCCGCGGAATAGGAAGAGGCAGATTAGGAAGACTGCCTAGCAGCAAGGGTTTAGGTAAGTTTAATTTTTATTTATTTTTTCAATTTTTTTTTCAATTTTTTTTAGGATTTTTGGTGATTTTTTTTTTTTCAGGGTGGCCCTCCACTTTAAATACCAGGATTTCATTACATACAGAATGCAGAGCTGTCACTTGTAAACACAGAAACCAGACTTCTGTGTTTACAAGTGATTGTGGTGAGCAGGCAACAAAGGGTCTGAGCCAGAGGTGGTGGAACTGCGTTCCACCAAGTTCCCCCTGAAAAAAAGCCCTGCAAACGGGGTATTGATTATGAAGAAATTGTGGAAGTTTGTCTGTTCTGAAGTGAGTTTCCTGTAAAAGAAGGATTTGGGTCCGCAATTTGTGGAAGTGATATAATATTTGCTGTCTCTTCTCTGGAATGTTAAGACCCCTACAGTTTAATGAGGAGACTTTTAAGGCGGTTTGTACTGCCACATGAAAACAGATTTATTTGGCATATGAAAATAGATACAAGGGAGGTTTGCTGTCTCAGAGGAATGGGTGGAGGAAGAGTAGGAAGGAGAGGAGGGACATCTAGTGGTGAAATGAGAGAGTGAAAGTATGTGAAGTAATGAGAAAAGAAAAACAGAAGTAGAGAAAGGCAATCGAGGCCGGAACAGCCTCACTACTAGCGTTGTGAACAACATTTCAGCTAAGACCGCTATGGGCGCTGAAGACCCTAAGTGGGGGGACTGCGGTCAATGCACAGAGGAGCCCGCACACGCCGGGCGACAACTAATGAAAAAACAAAATTTTGAAAGCTATGAACATAACAGCTCAGGGCTCTGCATTGCTGTGTGTATGATGGACAGCTACACGTATTATCCTGAGAGGGTGTGTCTCAAAAAGATACCCTAAAGTTTGAACAGCATGCAGAGCTTTTTACCCAGCAACAAGTCATCAACATGTTTGATAGAAAATAAAATGAAGGGGAGGAGGGGGAGGGGGGGGGGGGAGAGGAAAGGTATGTGATGCGATAAGGTTAGGGAACAATGAGCAACAGGATGGGTGTTACCTGTATTACAGGCAGTCATACATCTAAAGGATATGTGTGAAGAGATAAAACGATAACATAAAACCTGCATTAAAGAAGTAAGAAAATGGGTTAGTAGTTTAGTGTTCCAACAAAACTGTAGTCAGGGACGTCTCCACCGGTCAGTGGCCTGTGAAGAAAATATTGGTCAAATGTCAAATGTGGTCAAAAATGGTCAAATGTCAAAAGTGGGGGTTCAGCCTTCTGTCGCAGTGGAGAAGTCCGACTTGGACCGTTTGTTCATCTTCGTTCACTTCTGCCATCCTGTTGCAGCTTTGAAACCAGGAGTGGTTGCATGAAGTGGCCAGTCTGAGATGGAGATGGCAGTTCAAAAGTCCCAAGGAACTTGGGGAGATCACCCAGTGTACGAAACGTCGCCGACTTCCCTTCATGAGATGCGAACAAGTTAAAGGGAAAACCCCAGCGGTACTTGATCTGTTTTGCTTGGAGGGCTCCAGTAAGGGGTTTTAGAGCATGCCGCATGTCCAGAGTCATTTTAGAGATGTCAGGAAGCAGAGACACAGGGGTGCCATTGAAGTATATGGCATTTTGAGAGCGTGCAGCTTGCATGATGGCGTCTTTAATCGCATAGATGTGCACCCTGCAGATCACATTTCTGGGGCATTCTAAGTTCGGATTCTTAGGGCCAAGTGAGCCAGCGTTGCTCTACGTTTTCCATGACGCGTGTCACTAGAAAGGTCCAGATCAATGTTCAGGATTAAAGTCTCTGCATAATACTAGATGACCTTTATGATGTAAAGAGACTTTTTTCCATATTTTGTTTAGAAAGGAAATTTTTTTGGTATTAGGAAGTATAGGTAAACTATTGTATATGTAACCTTGTTTATTTCACAAACTAGGATTATAAATCTGCCAGAAATATCTGTGTGAATCTCCAGTTGAGTAAATTGGACAGTAGCTTTAACGGCTATTGCTACACCTCATTTTTTTAGGGTCCATTCGCTAAAAACACTTGAGGAAATTGGCGATGCCAAAAAATCGGTGGTTTATGAGAGTCAAAATGTGTCTCCTGATAAAATACTATGTCACATTTGAAATTGCTAGCTTCTTTTTAAGCCATTTGTCTCTTGTGCGGGCTATTTAAGCCTTTCACATTGTGTAAGGCAATTTTGAAAGCCATGGTTGTATGGCTATTGGTTGTAGAGCAGGCTATCTTGTAGGATTAGAGGTGAAGATGTAAAGGTACAGCAAAAAGAGTTACCTGCTGGATGAAGACTTCAGGTAGTTGATGACCGAACTTCTGTGGTTGATTAGCAGGTTGTCAGAATAGATGTTAAGTGCGGTCAGCTGTGCTTCTGAATGGTAAAGGTCTATAGATGGAAAACTGTACCGGGAATGACTTCAATAAAAGAACAAAAGGAAACAAAAGGTAAAAACATACGATTCAAAACTTGAATCTGTGCGGAAATAAACCTGCTCAATTAGTGGGGTTAAAGAGAACTAAACAGTGTAGCATTCTCCTGGGCTGCCGGAGAGTCAGTGATTCATAATATAGTGAATGAGAGCAGTGGGATCAGTCTGTCTCAGCGTCAGACTCACCATGGGTAGGTGAAGGAGAATGAGAGGGACCTTCATTGGTTGTTTTTTTGGGACCCAGGATGTCCCATGCTTGCAATAGGTGCAGTCCCTCTTTTACAGTGGTGACTACATGGGTATCATTATGTTCTGTTATGAGCAGTTTGGCTGGATATAGCCAGCGGTAGGTGATACAATGGTTATGAAGAGGTTTTGTAATGATTGCAAGTTGCCTGTGTTGCTGTAGGGGGAAATCTGATAGGTTGGCAGAGAATGATAGATCCTATAGACTCTGTGGTAGGTTATCACGGTTTCTTGCTGCTCTCATCAGCCATTGTTTTGAATGGTAGAAATGGATTCTTACATCTTCTCGGAAGGTGAGAGGGGATGTGTTTAGGTCTGGGTAGCCTGTGTATCCGATCTATGTGTGTCTGTGTATCCGATCTATGATTAGGTCTTCCAATGGTGCCTCTGGGAGTACATCTTTTAATATATTTGTGAAGTATTTGTGCAGATCTGAAGGTTTAACTGACTCTGGGATCCCCCAGATCTTGACGTTATTACATCGCAATCTATCTTCCAGGTCTGCGATTTTCATTTTCATCCACCAGATCTCATCATCTCTATCATTATCGGCATCCGCTAGATCATTATATGTGGATGCAAACTCTCCCATTTTTGACTCAATATGGGTTATTCTGTTATTGACTTCTGAGACTTCAGACTTAAATTGGAGAGTTAGTGCTAAAATGTCTGCATGTAGCTTGGATCACAGAGACACTAGCATGTCCTTTAGTGTAGAGTCATGGACTGGCATGCCTGCTGTGGGGAATTCTGAAATGAGTCCTTTAACTCTCTGGTGTCTTCTAGAGAGGAGTTAAAACTGCTTACCTCCAAATAGTAGCTGGTGTATCACCCATTTTTTGCTTGCTTTTCACTGGGCTGGAGGATGATGAGGGAGGGTGAGAGAAATTCCCCCTCCTATGCCCTGATCTATTGCTGTGGGCTACATGCTGCTGAGTGCTGTTGCTGTGTCCCTGAGGAGGCCCTCGTGGTGTGCTTGCAGAGCCACCAGCACCATCTTGGTTTGTATAGCGGCATTCTTCTGGGTTTAGACTGGTTTTTCCTCTCTCTGGAGGACATTGTGTGATGTGCCTGCAGCTCCGGGCCACAGTGGCGGCATGATCCAAGGCTTCTGGTTGCTGTATTCGTCTTCAGCAGCCCACTGAGGAAAGGAGCTGGATCAGTGTGCTGACATGTGCTCCACGGGCTAGCCACGCCCCAACATTAACTATTTTTTAATCCTTATGCTGCTAGCATTAGTACATAGATATGAAGGTATAATATATTTTCTTCTTTTAACTTTTTTTTTTACATTTCTGCAGTTGCTTCCTGGTTTCTGGCCTAGACCAAAATGATGTTCTACATCCCATGAGTCTTCATCTGCATTTCTTTTTATTTTACCTGGAGGAGGGAAAGATAATCTTTTCTCAGCTAAGCACAATATCCAGTCTTCATGCCTGAGCTAAGGGCCTATGGATTCAAGGAAGTAAATGTTACATGAATAATTTGCCCTTACTCAAGATATCCCCAACCACAAATGCTAGGGGGGTGTTTTCCAAAATGATTTCTCAACATAATAAAGCATGGAGATGTGGATGGAGAGGCAGGTTTGCTTTTAATATTAATAATGATTTAATAGGATCAATATGTATCAACTATATTAAAACAGTTTCAATGGGGGCGTGTCCTGACCATGGAGGAGTGAGGTCGTGCCTTACCTCAGCTCCGCTCCACCGCCACACAAATCAGCAGAAAACGGGAGGTAAATTGCTTCCCCAGACTCCCCACATGTCACAGTGACTAAGGCAGCCCTCCCAACCGGCAAGGACCGACAAAACAAGGCAGGGACAGCTGGACTCATACTTCTCTGGGACCCAGGGACAAGGCCGCGAGACCTCCAAGATGGCAAAGACCGGGAAGGCCCAGAAAGCAGGCAAATCCACCCAGCCAGCTGCAGCTACAACCCGGACACTGAAGGGAACAATCTCCCCAACATCTCCGGTTCCATCCCCAGGGTCGGTGAGTGATTCAGCCCCCTGTGCCTCTCCTGCTTCTCTGGGTGGCCGCTCTGAGATCTCTGACTATCTCAGTGATGAGGATATCCGGCGCCATATCATTTCCCTGCCCACCAAAGAGGACTTAGAGCGCTTTACATGCAGAGTGGAAAAAGCTTTTACTGAAGATATTGCCCAACTAAAAGCTGACACTACACACTTGGGTAATAGGCTGGAACCCATAGAAGAAAAATTAGAGGAGGTTCTCCCCACGATTGCGCTGCTGCAATCTCAATGTCAAGTGCAAAGCCAACAGATTGAAACTTTACTTTGCCAGCTGGATGACGCTGAAAACCGCAGCAGGAGAGCCAATATTAGGATCCAAGGTCTGCCAGAAGCTACAGCATCAAGGGGCATTATCCCCACGCTGACAGACATCTTCAGAGATATACTGGGCCTATCTGCTACCACGCCAATAGAAATTGATAGAGCACACAGAGCCTTAAGGCCTCTGTCTAAAGATGTGGACAATCCCAGGGACATAATTTGCAAACTTCATAAATACACCATCAAGGACCGCATTATGCAAAAAATGCGTAGTAAACCATTCTATGACTTTGATGGCGCACATTTATTCTTCTATCAAGATATCTCCAGGCGCACCCTACTGTAACGCAGAGCTCTCTGCCCCTTCCTGACTGCCATCCAGGAAGCTGGTCTACCATACCGCTGGGGCTTTCCTTTCTTCCTGCAAGTGACTAAAAATGGATGACAAGTTACACTGCGTAATAAAGATGACCTCCCAAATTTCCTCTCCACTCTTGAACTAGACCCAGTGGTTTTTCCGGATTGGAGGAGCCCATTTGATGCCTCAGGGATTCAATTACTCTCTCTATGGTCAACGGTCTCATGCAAGAATCGAAGAAGAGACAGACAACACCAGAATCAAGATCCTGTGGTGGGGCCTTCCACCACACGAGATTAAGGTTACAGTCCCCATGCACTAACTCGGTGACTCTTGACTACCTATCCATTTACCCTGAAGAAATCATATCCACATTCTGGGACATTCCCCTTTCTTTACCAATTTGACGTGTGGGATGGGTTGTGCAGGTCCAAGCTCTCAGATTAATATATTTAGAACCAAGACCCCCGAGAGATAAGTTGCTTAATAACCCCAACCTTCATATGAGGGATCCTAGCTGACAATGCCCGGGACTTGGTCAAACCTGCAAGATAATCACTCTTATTATTTTAGGGATTTACTTTTCTCACTTGTGCCCCATATAGGAAATGGCCTTACTCCCTCCCCCAGATTGTTTCCCCCTGTCCAAACCACAACTCACAAGATGCGGTGGACGGAGACGGTATTCCATGTCTCCCCCCTATGTGCAGGCTCACGTTCCCCCACGTAGGCCACCCCTTGTTGGGTACTGTCCCTTGTTGGGACATTAGTTTAAGGTCTGAGACCCCTTTCGTTGTTAGGACGGGCCTCACACCTCACATGCAGAAGTTTTTTCAATTAACACTGTTACTCATATGTTGTAATGTTTTGTATGTTTTAACAGTAATCTATTTGTGCTATTTCTCCCTCTACTTTTCTTACTTCCTCCCCCCTCTCCCTCCCCCACCCCCTCCTTCCCAGGAGCAACATATCGCTAGGGACTCTGCGCCGAGCGGGTTTGATCATACGACAGACATCCAAACACCTGACTCACCATGTCTACACTAAAGGTAATAGCCTATAACATAAGAGCCCTCTGTTCCCCTTGGAAGAGGAACAAATTATGGCGGGAACTTAAGAAGCTAAAGGCGCAAATAGTTTTCTTACAGGAAACCCACTTTACCCACCTCTCCCTACCTAGACTTCCTACCCACTTATATAATCAATGGTTCCACAGCCCTTCCCCTAACTCTAAATCTAAAGGGATCACAGTAGTGATTCATAAAACATGCCCTTTTCAACTCTCAGATAGTAAAATAGACCCACAAGGCCGTTATATATATGTGTATCTGCACCATAGCAGGGTGCAGATACACATTCGCCTTGATATATGCTCCCAACTCAAACCAAATTTCCTTCATAGATAGGGTTCTCAAACTTCTGACAGAATTTAAAGAAGGATTTGTTATCCTTGGAGGAGACTTCAACGTTAGCCCAGACCGTTCCATTGACACCTCCAACACCAGCCACTCACATTCCTATGCTTTTCTTAAGCATTTTCGTAAATCCCTTCAATCTCATATGCTTCTTGATAGCTGGGGGACCCTCCACCCAGTGGAGAGGGACTTCAGCTATTATTCAGCAGTACACAATGTCTATACCTGTATAGATCATATATATAGGTTGACCGTCCCACACTGGAGCTCCTACAATCTGCATCCATCGGGAACATCACACTATCTGACCATGCCCCAGTAGGTGTGACTCTTAGGCTCCTGTCCGGCTCTCGTGGGGCCTGGATGTGGAGAAGGAATGAAAACCTGCTGGACGATGTGGCGGTGGAGGCTAAAGTGTCGGAGGTCATCACAAATTATTTTAAAGAAAATGTCACTAGCTATGTTAAAGAAGGCATGGTGTGGGAAGGCCATAAGGCTGTAGTCAGAGGAGAGTTAATATCCCTAGGGCCAAACTCAAAAAGATGCTTCAGGCAGGTTTCACAAGAGTATTGACCGCACTACAAGAAGCAGAACTGAAACACAAACAAAATGGAGACCCTGGGGCAATACAGAAATTAACTGACCTAAGAAACTTGTTGTTGCGTTTGCCAGATAGACAGACGCGCAAGCAAGCCAGACACCTTTCACACAAATATTATGAACATGGAAACAAGTGTGGGCGCATGCTTGCTAGAACCCTTCACAAGAAGCAGGCACAGACTTATGTTCAAAAGTTACGCTCCTCAACTGGAGACATTTCGGTTCGGTCCTCTGGAATTGCCTCAGGGTTTCAAGATTATTATACACAACTCTACAACTTGACTCCTGACTACCCTTTGGACGCTCAGACAACTAGGATGGCTGCCATACAGGACTACTTGGCTTCGGCTGGTGTCCCACCTTTGAATGATGACCAATGCACAGAATTGGAACTACCAATCTCACCAGGGGAAATAGAGTCGACAGTAAAATCCCTACCCAAAGGAAAAAGCCCAGGACCGGATGGCTTCACAGGGACATATTATAAAACATTCCTACCCCTTTTAAGTCCCCACATGTGCAACTATTTCAATTCCATTGCAGAAGGAAACCCTATCCCCACTGGGGCACTTTTAGCACACATAACGGTGTTGTCCAAAGAAGGCAAAGACCCGATGCTGCCCCAAAGCTACCGGCCCATATCCCTTCTTAACGTTGACGTTAAGATCATGGCGAAGGTATTGGCAAATAGGCTTGGAAACCTTATACCTCATGTAGTACACCCAGATCAAACGGGGTTCATCAAGGGGAGGGAGGCAAGAGACAACTCAATCAGAGCCATCCAACTAATACACTGGGCACGTACTTGTCCAGATCCAAAACCTTATGTAATTCTCTCTACTGATGCCGAGAAGGCTTTCGACCGGGTTGACTGGTCATTTTTAAAAATGGTACTAGAGGCCCTAGGACTTAAAACACGCATGCTGACCTCTATTTTGGCCTTATATTCCACTCCCTGTGCACAGGTAAAAGTGAATACGGACATAAAGGGCCTAAAGGTTGGAACAACTGAACACAAACTATTGGCATATGCGGACGACGTTCTAGTCCATCTATCAGAACCCCTGATCTCACTGCCAGTTCTGATGAAGGAACTAAACAAATTCGGGTCACTGTCAAATTTTAAGATTAATTTCTCTAAATCAGAAATTTTACCTGTTCATTTGCCTCCCTCCCTGATGAGTAACTTACAAACTGCTTTTCCCTTTACCTGGGCCAAATTCTCAATTAGATATTTAGGAATACAATTGACAGACCGTTATGACACCCTATATGCCACAAATTTTCCTCCCCTACTTAATATAATTAAGAAAGACCTGTCACAGTGGACTAAGACCGCTTTTACATGGATGGGACGTGTCAATATAATAAAAATGAATATTTTTCCCCGCATCCTTTTTTACTTACAGATGATTCCCATCCCCTTACCAAACAACTTTTTCTCCCAGATTAACAGCATACTATCGGGTTTTGTGCGGAACACACAGAAATCTAGAATAGCCCTGAGAATACTGAAACGCTCCAAATCGATGGGGGGCCTGGGAATTCAAGACATTTTGAAATATCATAGAGCCATAGTCCTTCAGAGAATCCTCAGCTGGCGTTTCCACACCCAGTCCAAGCTTTGGGTTTCCTTGGAAAAATGGCTAGCGGGCAGGAACCTGGCCTATGCACCATGGCTACCCAAAGAGTGCAGGGGACTGTCAGACGCTACTTCCCCTCTGACGCTCCATGCACTTTCCACTTGGGACAAATTAAATTTGGCTCTAAATTTGTCTCCCCCCTATGTCCCCGCTAGCTCCATTGGGAGGGTTCTTCTGGTTCCCGCCGGGTGAACAAATAACCTTCTTTGGTCCTTGGTTGGACGATGGTAATGCCAGCTGTGGGAAATTAATGCATAAGGGCAAACTAATGGACTTTGAATCCCTACAAATGAGACATGGGGCTCCGGAATAAATTTCTAGAGGTATAGACAGCTCCATCACTTCTTCGAGATACATGGGAAATCAATTAGAGACCCTTCCTCTCTCCCACCTTTTGAAAAGTTTTTCATAGAAGAAGAAACAATTCCCCACATGGTCTCAGAAATTTACCGTTTACTAAGTAATGTTACTGATAACTTCAGGCCAACCTATATACGGGCATGGGAAAGAGACTTAAAGATGGACCTCTCCCCAACTCAACTAACACACTTATATCATCTCACTCACTCGAGCTCTATAGAATCCAAATCCCAAGAAACTAATTACAAAATTGTATCACGCTGGTACCGTGTTCCGGCCGACCTAGCTCGCATCTACCCCTTGGTATCAGATCAATGTTGGAGGAAATGTGGCCAAAGGGGTACACTCCTCCACATCTGGTGGGAGTGTCCATTGATCCAACCATACTGGACTGAAATTAAAGACCTAATAAAGGAGATCTTAGACCTTGACATCCCCTTGTCCCCGGCCTACTTCCTCCTGCATGTCCCACGGATGCCAATTAGTAGATACAAAAAATGCATATTGCCACATCTCTTAAACGCAGCCAGACGCCTTCTTCCAACCTACTGGAAACAATCCAGGACCCCTTCAAAAGCAGACTGGATTAAGAAAGTAAATGATATTAGAGAGGCAGAACACTGGATAGCGACCTGTAAGGGGAAAGTGGAACGCTTTGACATTATATGGAACCCTTGGAAAGATTATATGTCTGAACCTGATCACGAAAACTCCAGTTTAGATATGGCTCTGCTGGAATTGGCAGAACCCTCCCTAAGATCCCGCTTAACCAATAGTAATAATACACAGTGAAAAAAGCTCCACTCCAAACACAAAGAGGACCTGTCCTGGTCGGGGCCCGCGCGGCGCAGACTTCTGAGACTCATCCAGATCATAAGGTATGCTCCACATTTACCCCCCTACCGTTTCCCCATCCAACTCCCCCCCCCCACCTCAATTCTTTTTCTAATCTTTTATCTTTTCTCCACTTTACTTCTACTACTATCTATGGTTTGTAAATTACACAATATTGCTCTGCCCGCAGGTTAGATAATTATTTTTTTTTCACTCGCTGCAACAACCATAAGTAAAGTTGCAGTGGCCAGTCACAGGAGGGGGGACCCGGCTCCTCTAATCCCCTATTGGGGCGGGGGGGCCGTGTCTCCTACTCCGGAAGATGGGAATTTGGGGGGGTGTTTCCGCTGGACTGGCGGTCTGGGAGAGGTTGTTGGAGGCTGATGGCCCCCCTCTACTCGGGCTGTTGCCGGGGGCGATGTCCTCCTTACCCACCTGAGCAGTCAACACCTTGGATGGGGGAGGACCATTACTGGACGGGACTTGCTCCCCAGGGGCGCTTTGACTCAATACATTGACTAAAGACCACTAAATGTGAAATAATCCTAACTATGGTTTAGTCAGTTGCAATAACCTGTGTCATTGTAAACCTTCTCTGGGCTCTGTTATACATGTTTACTCTATGTGTAGTTTATACCTGAAATGTTCTTAAATAAAGATTTTACAAAAAAAAAAAAAAACAGTTTCAATGGTATTTTAAATAGTCCAGAAGGGAGCAAATAACAGATATTCAATATTGTGCTTTACATACACTTTAACTAGAGAATTACCAAAATCTGTGTTGGGTTTTGGTAAGCCCAGTATGTGTTCCAAAGGTCGTAACAGATTCATTCTGAAATAAATGTGTAATTGTAAAATATAATATTACAGAATTTATTAAACAATGATATAAAAACATGTGTTAACCTTTAAAATTCCAGCAGGTATTTGTTGAAATTATGATGATATGGTTATTATGATGACTAGTCCTTTAAGAAGTCCACCAATTCAGGGCACATGACACAGGAAAATATTAATTGGAATTGAGGGAAATTGGTTTTAAGTTCCTCAAAATTGCCCGGCTGTTAATGATAGCAAGTATTAAATATAAGACACTGTAAACAGAAATGAAAAAAGAAAAATACATGCATTATTATTGTTATCCTAGATTGGTGTTGTGATAATACCAATTATGTAAATCTAAGGCATGGAAATTTGATAATTAGAATTTTGCCAAAGGGAAAAATAAATGTATGAAGAACTAAAATCAAAGCGTTTCATATCAAATGAAATAATGTTATTAGAGTTCTACTGTCAGCTTTTCTGACAGCATAGATTAACAGAAGCAATGAGTAGTAAGAAAAAAAAAAATACACATTTCTTATCTTTAAAAGCATCTAACTTTGAAACATATCTACAATATCTAAGATGGCATCTTTTTATAATTTATCTTTCCATTTTTCACTAAACATATTATGTGGAGCATAAGAATTAAGCCACTGACAGCTCATTCTTTATACAAAAAAAAAGTAAAAAAAATGCACGTCTTATCTGCTTATTGGTTCTGTCGCCATGTCTCCTATCTCTTGATTTTGATAATAGGCAGGCAGAAATCTGCTTGAGTGCTTTCAAGTTGAGAAGAGAGAAAAATTATACGGAACATCGCTCATCTAATATATATAAAAAATATGACGTAATTCTAGAAAACATGATAACACTTAAAAACAATAATTTAACTTTATTTAATAAATTGTGATATGTAGCTTTTGTTTAACTTTAGATTTTAGATGAACCAAAAAACTGAAAACTGAGTAAAGAAATAAAGAAAAAAACACACATCTTAACCACTTGCCTACTGGGCACTTTCACCCCCTTCCTGCACAGGCCAATTTTCAGCTTTCACACTTTGAATGACAATTTTGCAGTCATGCTACATTGTACCCATATGAAATTTTTGTCTTTTTTTTTTTTTACGCAAATAGAGCTTTCTTTTGGTGGTATTTAATCACCACTGGGTTTTTTTATTTTTTGCTAAATAAAACATACCAAACATTTTGAAAAAAAAGTTCTTCATGGTTTGTGATATAATATTTTGCAAACAGGTCATTTTTCTCCTTCACTGATGTACACTGATGAGGCTGTACTGATGGGCACTGATGAGGCGGCACTGGTGGGCACTGATGAGGAGGCACTGATGAAGCTGCATTGATAGGCGCTCTGAAGGGCACTGAATGGCACTGATAGGCTGCACTAATAGGCAGCATTAATGAGCAATGATAGGCACTGGTAAGCAACACTGATGCGCACTGTTGGGGGTGAATTGATAATCAGAACACTCATCAGTGTACATGTCCCCTTCACACAAGCCGGTTACCAACTCTGCTCCTTATGCTGTCAGAAAGGAATGCCGATAAACAGCTTGTGTTTACATCATGATCAGCTGTGATTGGACACAGCTGATCACATGGTAAAAGGCCGCTGTGATTGACCCTTTACCCCCATCTGCGATCAGCTCTGTCCTAAGGACAGTGTTCACAGAGCTTGCCGCCCTGAGTATTATCATGGGAGGACATCATATGATGCCCTCCCAGAACTGGACGACCATGCTGTAGCCATAATTCGGCTATAGCATAAACAGGAAGAGGTTAAAGATCATACTGTATTTATCCATTCAAGAATGAGCAAGGATAAAATAAAGGATACAATAGCATATGTTTGTACAAAATTAAATGGCATACGCACAAATGGCAGAAGTCTGCTTAATAAGATGTATGAACTAGATATTCTGATATGTAAGGAAGACCTAGGTTTTGAGGGAATATCAGAAACCTGGTTTGACAGCTCACATGACTGACTAGCAACTTTCCATGGTCTAGGGGTGAGCCTTTCTGGCTAGAGATTCAAAGGGATGAAACAAGTGGTGAATTAATTGTAGGTGTATGTTCTAGGCCCCCTAACCTTAAGTAGGAGGAGGAGACTCCTCTGCTTTCACAGTTGGAAATGATAGAGAGGCAGGGCAATGTTATAATTATGGGAGGCTTCAACTATCCTAATATTGATTTTGCAGGATGAATTGAAGCATAATGCAGAACAAATTCATGTGTCAAATGGTGGAATACCCAACTAGAGATAATGCCCTGCTGGACCTACTAAGTTCAAATGACCCAAAGCTGATTACACATGTTAAAGTAAGGGATAATTTATGTAACAGCAGGGATAACAAAATAATTACCATAAATTATAGAAAAAGGAGAAAGGATAAGAACACTAAATATCAAAAGAGATCATTTTAAAAAGTTGCACTCAATACTACATGATACTAAATGGAATCAATAGCAACAAAAAACACTTATGAAAAGTGGGAGTGCTTGGGGGTGGGGGGTTAAATGGCTACATAGAGGAGAGCTCAGGCTAACAGTGGCTCCACTGTGACTACAGGGCAAAATCCACATTACCACAGAGACTGCACCGATTCCTGGACCAGACCATAATATGTCTCAGCACCAGAAGACATCCAAGCAGCCAAGGAGGCACAGATTTCTTCCCAGCAGAGGGACCCAACAGCAGCCAAGATAGCACAGACTGCAAGAGGAACGGCCATAATATTGAACTTATAAACTTCCAACTTATCAACTTCCAACACCTTTTGGACTCTAATTTTTGGTCTGGTTTTTTTTATAAAATTCAGGTGTATCCCTAAATCAGTGATCCAAGGAGACCTTATTCTGTTCATCCAACAGCTTATAAGAGCCTTACTACCTTCCATCAGTGACCTGGAATTGGCTTCCGACAGATGCCCATAGGATACCTAAGCCACAGTTCCTGCCTGCCTCAACACCCTGAGATGTCCTGGCACGCATACACTGTTTTCATGTGAAGCCAAAAGTTATGACAGCTGCCAAAAATATTTCTACTTTGCTTAACAACTTCACGGGTATTACGCTGTACACTGATCTTTCTCAGCTGACAATACTCAACAGAGAAAAGCTAGCACCAATTACTAAAGCTCTTTAGAACCATATAATTAGGGGTTCCCAACAAAATGTATGATTTCCCGTCCCAGAAACTCTGTTTCCATCCTGAGCCTGGATTTAGGTGTTCATCCACTAAAAGAATGAAACATCATATCTAGCAATGTGCGGAAGCCCACAACCTCCTCTTGTCAATGCATGGATCCTGATCAATCATAACACCACTGCCGATCTCACATGATCCCTGTTTCTGAGCCAATCTTTCTGGGAGATCCCAGCCCCACCTGATCTTGTCTTTGTTGCTGGCTTTTCTATTACCTCTGTTCTTCTCAGTGCTCCCTCAAGAACATGCTTTTCCCACATCTTTTGCAGCAGAATGATCTGCCCTATTTATTACAGGACGTTCTTAACAGTTTTTTGCTATGTCCTTGTGGCAAGTCTTTCATTTTACCTTCTGGATTTTTTTTGAAAATGGTTTTTATTGTAAATTTTTATCAGTACAAAGATGGACCAACAATAATGTCCAGAGTACATTTGTAGACAGCAAACAACAATTAACAGTAGGTAACTGTGCCTTACACTCTTCTTTAGTGGATTGTCCAAAGGTTTCCATCCCCTTTACCACCGGAACCCCATCCAGGATCAAGCTGTGCAGGAGGTAGCCAGGTCCGGCAATCCAGGGAATATATAAAAAAATACTGTGTTTCAATAACAATAGTAGAGCTATGGTCAGTAGTTTAGGCACTTGTAATACAGAGATCTGGGCTAGCTATGTTACCATTTAACTGAGAAACTAAATAGCAATCTCAGGTGGGATCTGAAAAATGATCCCATCCTGAATCAAGTGGTCCTTTTTTTGGGATGTAAAAAAATGAGAATAGAAATTACCCCTTCTGAGAAATAACTAATTAAGTGCCTGTGGGGGTTTTGTGCCTGCACCTGGTGCCAGTGAAGTTTGGCATTGAGAGATAAAAAATGAGAGAGAAAGAGGAGAGCAGAGGGGGAAAGTACTAAGAGGAGGACAGGGGGTTGGAGATGAGGAGGTGCACGGAAGCTATTGGTAGAGGGTGCTTGAATTTTATCGTGGGGAGGAAAGTGACCTGTGACTCACAATCCAGGTTCACAGGGAGACCCATATGTGAGTAGCCCAGGGTTCCCAGATTAGTCTGAATTTATCACCTGTGTCGAGGATGGTATAGGAGATCTTTTCCTGTGACATTATCCATTAAATTTTTTGTTTAGTTAAACGAAAGGAAATTGCCGGAGATTTCCAGGCTCTGACAATAGTCATTTTGGTGCCTAGGAGGATGAAATCAGAGTCTGAGAAGGTTTAGGGGTTTAGGGTTTAGACAGTTGAGCAAAGCAATAGTCGGATCCTGCTTAATCGTAATTCCAGTGGTTTTGTGAATAAGGGTAAAAATCTTGTTCTAATAAACTCTGATTCTAGGGCACGCCCACAGAATATGTAGGAGAGTGCCCATGTGGCCCCATCCTCTAAAGCATAGTGGAGAAGCTTGAGGGTAGTATTTGGCAAGATGGGTAGATTCCAAATACCAGCGGGATACATTCTTGAGGCTAGCCTCAATCAGGGAAGTATTTAGCATACTTTTGGCAAAATTAGAATGCCAAAAGTCTAGATACCAGTTAAGTTCCAGGTCACGCTCCCAGCTCAACATGTAGGTCACTTTCTCCAGGGGCTCAGCTAGTGCAGAGTAGATTAGGGAGATCCCCCCTCTCGTGTCCATGGCTGAGGAGCACCAATGCTCATAGGGAGTTACCGAAAGTGGGTTTTCGCTGCTCCTCCAAATCTGGTTAAGGAAATGTGACAATTGGTGGAACCTAAATTTTTCGGAGGGGGGCACTTCAAGTTTTGAAGTACAGTAGGTTTATGTGAGGGGTCCGTTTGAGTTGAAGAAGTGTCCAATTCTGTATAGGCCTTTGTCTAGCCACCCTTTGTATGCCTTGATATATAGTCCTGGGGGTAACCGGGGGTTGTGGAAGATGTGGGCAAGAGGTTACCATGTAGAGGTTAGGGGTTTCAATTTGTGTAGGGACTCGCATAGTACCATCAAGTGGGATAATGTAGGAGCTAGAATAGGGGGGCGGCTTCTGGGTGGGCTCCAGAGCAAAAAGTCCAAAGTGAAGCTAGGGACTACTTCTCATTCCAGAGAGAACTGGCTAACCTGGGCTGCTTGGTAGTACCACCATAGGTTGGGTAGGCCTAGGCCTCCTTTTGTTCTGGGTCTAAAAAGGACATTCTTAGAAAGTCTGTGCCCATTTCTGTCCCATATAAAGCGGATGATTGCAGATTGTAAGTTTTTGATGTGTAGATTGGTGACTGGAATAGGGAGGGAGTGGAAAAGGTATAGTATTCTGGGCAAGAGAGTCATCTTGATCGCATTAATTCTGCCTAACCAGGACATTTTGTATAGGGACCATTGGATAAGGTCTTCTGTCAGTTTTTTGAACATGCGGGGTATTTATATTTGTATAGTGGGTCAATTCTAGACGTGAGATTAATGCCTATATAGGGAATGGAGGTAGGGTTCCAGGAAAATGGGAAGTGGTTTTTCAATCTGTCTACCAGGTCTTGGGGAGTTGATATGTTAAGGGCAACCAATTTAGTCATGTTTACTTTTAGGCCCGAAGCGCACCCAAAATCATGGAGAAGTCGGATTATGTTGGGGGTTGAGATATGGGGGGGGCGTAATAAAGAGGAGGACATCATCAGTGAACAATGCGTATTTGTGCGTCGATTTGCCACAGGAAACTCTGTGGATATCCGGGTGCAGTCTTATCGCGATAGCCAAGGTTTCTATGGCCACTGTGAAAAGAAGAGGGAGAAGGGGCATCCCTGCCTCGTGCCTTTCTTAATGGGGAACTGTTCTGAGAGGTGTCCTTGTAGTCTGACCTGTGCTTTGGGTTGGTTATAGAGGGCTTCTAGTATTTTAATGAAGTCAGGGCCAAAGCCCCATTTCTGAAGCATTGTAAATAGGTAGGGCCAGGCAATCGTATCAAAAGCTTTTTGGAGATCTATGGAAAGGAGGTAGTGAAGGGAGATTGTGTTCACTGCTCTCCGAATCTGGTCCGGACCCTGCCTCCCTGGGATAAATCCCACCTGATCCTTGTGAATATATGAACCAATAAACAATGCAAGTCTGTTCGGTAGAATCTTCATCATTATTTTTAAATCATTGTTGATTAACGAGATTGGCCTTACTTACTTTGCTAGGGTCTTTGCCTGGTTTGGGAATGATCGATATGTAAGCTAGGTTGGCTGCAGGATTGAGGGGGAGGCTTTGCTTAACCTCCCTGGTGGTATTTCCGAGCGTGACTCGGGGTTGATTTTCTCTGCCAGGAGCGGTAACACCGAGTCACGCTAGGGGTAACTTTGCAGATCTGTCAGCGGAGTCTCCCTACCTTCTCCTGGTGATCCAGCGATGTCCTCCGCTGTGATTGCCGGTGAGATCGCCGGTGAGTTCACCGGCAAGAGCGCCAATAGGCATCTGACTTCCTGCTTCCGTTCCCTGCGAGCAGCAGCGGTGCATGGGAGTGGAACTGGGCGGGTAATTCAAAAGTGAAACACACATAAGAGGTGATACATTGTAATATAAGAGGATTACACTGTATCATCTCAGATCTGACACTTGATCACTGTACTGTGCCCCTTGCCTGCCATTTTACTGTCATTTGTGCCCATATAATATTTATAATATGGCATCAAAAAAGCGCCACTTTACTACAGAACGCTTTTGGACCAGTTGAGTGACAGTGACATGGAGTTGCTCACAGAACTGAGCGATAGTGAGTCGTGGGGAGATTTGTCGTCTGACACTGACACTGATCTAGCAAGTGACAACGGTAATGATCCTGCACCTGACCTCAGCGATGTGCGCACTTGGTGCCCTATTGACTGCGATACGGACCAGGTAGCGCCCCCAAGATTCCCCTTCACTGGATCACCTGGGATGAAGGTAGATGTTGAGCGTGACAACCCTCTAGCATACCTGCAATTATTCCTCACTGAGGAGGTAATTGAAAAAATTGTCACAGAGACAAATCGCTACCAAGAGCAGCAATCCGCTACGCTGCATGCCAGGTTTTCCAGAAGCAGAAAGTGGGAACCGGTGACCAAAGAGGACATCTGGCAGTTTCTGGGACTCCTCATTCTTCAGGGGGTGGTGGTGAAACCGCTCCAGAAATGGTACTGGACCACCAATAAGTTACTGGCCACTGCGTTTTTTGTCACCATGATGTCAGATTACCGGTTTTCCCTCTTCATGAAGTATTTCCACTTCACGAACAATGAAGAATTTGATGAGGCCTGCGCTCAAACTAAAAAAAATCTGGGAGGTATGCCAAATTATTGTGACCAATTTCCAGCGGACCTATGTGCCAGAAAGGGACGTCAGCGTGGATGAAAATTTGATGGCCTACAAGGGACGCCTAAGCTGGATACAGTTTATTGCATCCAAAAGAGCGCAGTTTGGCATCAAATCCTACATGCTCTGCGAGTCATCCACTGGGTACATCTGGAATTTGGTCATTTACACCGGTAAAGGCACGAAGTTCACCCCCAGGTACAGCGGCTATGGGATGGCCACATCATCAGTCCTTACACTGCTGGAGCCATTGCTGAACCAGGGATATTGTGTGACCATGGACAATTTCTACACGTCTCCGGAACTGTATGAGGTTTTGCTACAAAACAAGACTGATGTATATGGTACCCTTAGGCCTAACTGATGTGACATGCCATCTTTGTTTGCCAAGAAAAAACTAAAAACTGGAGAAATGGTTGCCTGGCAAAATGGTAAGATGATGGCAATGCGATGGCGAGGCAAGAAGGACATGTGTCTCATGAGTACTGTGCACAATACCTCCACTGCCATGGTCCACACAAAAGGTGGGAAAGATGTGCTGAAGCTACTAGTCGTGATAGACTATAATAACACCATGGAAGGTGTCGACAGAGCTGATCAGGCAATGACATTTTATCTGGCTATGCGCAAACAGCAAAAAAAATATTATAAGAAGATTTTATCTGGAAGATGGCTGAGCAGATTTTTGTCAACCACCAGACGCCTTCAGTAGCTGTGAACAAACCTGGACGACGTGCTGTTGACATTGCCAACCCAGAACGCCTGACTAGTCATCACTTTATGGACTACATACCGCCAACCGCAAAAAAGGCAGCACCTACCAGGATGTGCGTGGTTTGCTGTTCAAAGAGAGATGGCAATGGAAAGAAAGTCCGAAAAGAAAGCAGGTTCCATTGTCCTTGACGTCAGACTTTGTGCTGTACCTTGTTTAAAAATTTATCACACTCAGGTCGTTTATTGAATTTTCTTTATTTGACAAATTTCATTATTTTGTATTACATTATTGAATAAAATTATATTATTTATTAGATTATAATTCATGATTTTGTGTTTCAAACTTTATCACATCTGGGATGTCTACTAAAGTCTTGTTTGTCAGGTTTAAGTAATTAATTACTAAGAATTGCAGGCCTACAATACATAACACCAAATATCCATGCATAAAATTGTACCGCTTTTGGTACAAAATTCCTGACACAATCATACCGCCAGGGAGGTTAATAAGTTGAAAAAACGGGCCAGATAGGGAGAGAGTACATCTGTAAAGGTTTTGTAATAGTGGGTTGAAAAACCATCAGGGCCTGGGGCAGAGTCTTTTTTGAGATCTTTATTAAACGCTCGGATCTCATATTCCTGAAACAGTGGGAGTCTGAGAGTTTCGGGAGGGGGATATTCTCCAGGAAGGAGTCTAGGCTATTGTGGGTGTTAAGGTTGTCGTCGGAGCATAGGTTGGAATAAAAGGACTGAAAGGCGTCAAGGAACCAGTCAGGGATTTGATTTTGGGGAGGGCAAATATCCAGCTTAGCCGCTAACTGTGGACCAAACTTATCCGCCCGCATGTAGTGTCTGCCGCTGATCCATTGAAGATGTTTTTTTGTGCTGGATGTGAGGGCCAAGTTGAGAGCTAAACTGGTGGATTCTAGCTTGGTGAGGGTATTGGGGGTGGGATTCTGTTTGTGGGATGAACTGAGTTCTCTAAATTCTTTTTTCTAATTTAAGGACTTCCATTTGTCGTTCACGTTTTAATCTGGAGGAAAGTTGGATGATCTTTCCTGTAATCACTGCTTTGTGGGCACTCCAGAGAGAGCTTTGGGAAATGTCTGCGGTGTAGTTTATCAAGAAATTTTCCCGAATATCCTTTTCCAACATAATGAAATGCATTAAATGTGAGAGGATCTTTTCATTTAGGCGCCAGTGGCGTGTTCCTGGGGGGGTTATAGAGTCCATAAGTTTCAGGGTCACCAAGGATTGATCAGACTACGGAACATCCTGTATGGAGGCATGGAGGGCTGTGTGTATTTCAGAGGTGGGTAGAAAAATGTGATCGATTCTAGCGTAGGTTTTATGTGGGGCTGAGTAATGTGTATAATCTTTCGTGGATGGGTTTAGTTCCCTCCAGGTATCAATAAGGCCTAGTGAGTGAAGGAGTCGGGCAATTCGGAGACTCTGCTTGGGTGCTTTTTTAAGGTGGGGAATCCCTTGGGCCGATCTGTCCAGCAAGTGATCAAATGTGATGTTGGAGTCACCGCCCATGATCACTCTGTCCTCGAAGTGGGGGGAGAGGGATGTGAGCATTGAGGAAAAGAATTTAGTCTGGCCCCGGTTAGGTGCATAATAAGATATGATTGTGTATAGGTTGTCCGCCATCATGCCCTTGACTAGCATGTATCTCCCTTCTTTATCTTTAATTGTCAAAGAATGTGCAAATGAAGTCCGTTTAGAAAATAGTATAGCAACCCCCCTTTCTTTGTCAACTGCGTTTGCCAGGAAAAAGGTAGGATACCTATTATGATGAAAGGAGGGGGTATAACTGTTAGGGAAGTGAGTTTCTTGAAGGAGGTTTACATCAATGCCCCTAGAGTTGCAGCTTTGGAAGTCTTTGCGTCTCTTCAGGGGGGAGTTTAGACCCTGGGTGTTATGTGAGGCTATCTTAAGGGCCGTCGGCAAAGGAGAGGAGTCAGTCATGGACACGAGAGGGTGGAAGCGAGTACATGTAATGTGGGCCTACCTGGGACATTGATGATCGGGTTTTGAGTCTGGAAAGTCTGAGTTGGTGCCTCATCTGGAGTTTCTAGTTGGTAGTAGCCTTCCATGCAGGTTCCTGGGGGGAGTAAAAGGGGAGATAAAGTAAAAGGGGACGATACATAGGGAAGAGAGTAGAAGGAAAGAGTAAGTAAGGTAGGAAGGGGAACAGTCCTAGGCGGGATTGACTAGGATAACGGAGAACAGGACTGGTAAACCGAGTCCTGGACCGAGACCCACAAAAAAATGGGTTCGGAAAATTAACAACTTCTAAAAGGGTTGCTGTTCTGATGTCACCAGAGGGGAGAACCCCTCTAGGTCACAGCAGAGGGAGTGGCATCCCCAAAAGAACATATATGAAATTGTTGTGGGACCTTGAGGCGTGGGAGCTAAGGAGCTAAAAAAGCAGTAAAAAAGGATAATTTTGACAGACAAATAAACATTCAAAACAGACAATTAGAACAATGAACATATCTCTTGGGAGATATCATTAGATTATGAGGGGGGGAGAGGTAAGGGGGAAGGGTAATTTGGGGGTAAGGGAATGTGGTAAGGATTGGCATCAAGTCCAAGATGATTAGGAAGGGTAATCTGAATACAATGAGTTCAATCAAGGGTATTCAATCGTGAAGTGGTGGGGGGATAGCCGACCCGGAGAGAAAATATTCAAAAGGGGCCTTCTCTCGAGAACTTTAAGGGAGGGTTCAAGAAGAGTTTTGTGAGAAAAATGTCCTGCTCCAGTGAGTGGAGCGAAGGCGTCGGTAGGTGTAGTTCAGGCCACTACACAGTCCGGGAAGAATACCCTAGGAGAGAGATCAAAATCCTTGGAGGATAGGTGGTGTGAGGAGTCATCTCGGTGGGTGAGAGTCACAATGTGTCTTTGCTGCTTGTTCCACAGCGGAGTGATAGGGCTTCCTGGTGGGGGCCTCTTGGAGGAGCTTAGTCGGTGGACAGACTCCTGGAGGGATAATTCTTGAGAGATGAAACCTAGTCGCAGGAGTAAGTGTTCACCTTCTTGGAAGTTAGAGAAACCATAAGACTTGTCCTTGTGTTGAAACTGAAGGTGGAAAGGGAAGGACCATCGGTACTTTATAGATTTCTGCTTTAAGATTTCTAGGAGAGGCTTTAGGGTCCTCCGCTTTTGAATTGTGGTCGGGGAAATGTCTGCAAAAATTTGTACTTTGTTTCCCTATTTGGAGAGGTTGTCAAGATTACGGAACCTTCTCATGATTTCCTCTTTGATTCCATAATATTGGGGTTTAACTACTACATCTCTCAGGAGCCCATCTTGGCAGGGGGGTTGAAGAGCTCTGTGGGCCCTGTCTAGATCAAGTTTGTAGCTCGGGATGTCAGGGAAGACTTCTTTTATGAAGAGTTTTACAGTGTACGGGATATTGGTGACTGATTCAGGGATACCTCTGATGCGGAAGTTGTATCTCCTGCTTTTGTTCTCTAAATCATCATGGTCTTGGTCTTGCAGCATCTGGATGCAAGTTGTATTTTGGTTGGTGCGAGCGGCCGTGTCATCTACGGACTGTTCAATAACATCAATGTGGGCCCCAAGGCTCTGCAGGTCTGCTTTGATAGATGTGGTAATCTGTGTTGCATTCTGGGCCAGGCCTGCTGCTAGCATATCTGAAAAGCAGTTCAGCAATTGGGCCATGTCAGTCTGGTGGGCTGAATGCAGAGGGAGAGCCTATTGGGAGCCCAGGAGGCTGATGGGGGATTGCAGCATGGGGGTGTGCAGCATGTCTGTCATTGTCCTGCTGAGGAGCGATTCAGTGGAGGCAGGGGACACAGTGTATGGAGGCAGGGTACTCACAGGGGTTGCCAGCAAAGGATTGGCATGGTGGATAGGTGCAGGAGGGTCGGCTATAGATTCCTGGTCCCCTGTGTCTCCGCATGGAGAGGACGCGGCCGCCATCTTAGGAGCTGTGAGGGTGGGTAGGCTGAAATCAAGCTGTCGGTTGACCTCCTTCCTCTGTGTGTTCTCCCACATGCAGATTGGTGCTCGGAGCTTTCCTCTGTCTGGGGGGATCCAGCTGAAAAAAGCTGCCGTTGGGAACTTCAGAAGGCTGGAGCCGGTTGGAACTCCCGGTCAGCACGTCTTCCCGGAAATCCCGTGCATGCACACTCCCTACCTTCTGGCTTCGAGGTATGATGACATCTGTCGCTGCTGTCCATACTGGTACCAAGGGGTTACTACTATCAACTTTTTTTTTCCACCTGTTCTGATTCATTAGGCCCCTCCAAATCTTTATGAAGTACTCACCCACATACTCTCCCTTTCCCCCGAAGGCATAGCCAGTGCTATGCCCACTCACACTATTCATTGCCTAAGTCCTTTAAAATCCTTTCCATCAATGCCAGAGGCCTCAAAACCCCTATATTAGATCAGCTGTGCAAAGAGAGTCTCTAACCCTACATGGTGACGTCCTCCTTGTCCAAAAAACTCACTTTGTTGCATCCAAGGTCCCTTGCATCAAATTCAAGAATTTCTTTCAAATCTTCCTGGTGTTTATGACAAAGAAGAAAAAATGTCATTCTAATAGCAATCAGAGACTTCCCCTTAAATTCAAACTCCAACAAAAAATGTTTGATCCTCAAGGCCGATTTCTTACTTTGCTCTGTGAAATTAAGAACATCAAATACACTCTTGTCAACATTTATGTGCCCAATTCTAAACAGCTTTGTTCCTCAAAACCCTGCTAAAATGGATTTCTACCCTTAGAGGAGGTCGCCTGATTATTGACAGGGAATTTAACACAGTGGGAGTGGGAACTCATCTTCGGGCAAGTATCCTCTTTACCACTTGATTAACCAGTTCCTTCATAGAAATCATCTCTATGATATTTGGCATTGCCAACACGGCTCTGACACTGTACCTATTTCTCTCCCTCTCACACCTCCTTTTCAAGAATAGGCTTCTTCATTACAGTCAAGTGATTCCTTCAGAATGTCTCCTCCTTTGGTATAAGAAACTAGACCTGTGCAATTTGTTTCGGTCCAAATATAAATTTGTACAAATGTTTGGTTATTTCAAGATTTGGATGGACTTATATCTCTGAATGAAATAATAACAAACTTCGTTAAAATTGTTTAATTAAATTTGGTATATTTGTTTTCTAACTAATTCCAAACTTTTGAAATGATTCGAATTTGGGTCGGCCAAAAAATGATTGATTCATTTGAATTCTGTGTGAAGAATACCTGTTGTTAACGAACAGGCCACCGTGTCCTTAACAACTGATGACTTATTAGCTGTCAGCAGGCTTCCTCACAAAAGACATGGGGTCCCCACCAAAATCCATACCAGACCCTTATCTGAGCATGCAGCCTGCCAGGCCAGGAAAGGGGGAAGTGAGCGAGTGCCCCCCTCCTGAATCATACCACTCTGCCCCCCCACCCCAAAGCAAGGGACAAGGGCCCCTTCCCCACAACCCTGGGTGGTGGTTGTGGGGGTCTGCAGGCAGGGGGCTTATGAGAATCTGGAAGTATTGTCTTTAACAAGGGGGTCCCCAGATCCCACTCCCCCATGGGAATGAGCATGGTGTACAAGAAAAGACACAACACAAGTATTTAGCAAGTCCTTTATTAAAAAATAAAAAAATGTCCACCTCTGTAGATCCATTGTCAATTACGACGCCCGCCGCACAGCTGTTTCCAAAAAAGCCAAAAAAACCTCCGGTCTCGTCGAAGGGTCCTGTCATCTGCCTGCTCCGCTAGCTGACATTCCTTAAATAGCTAAAGGGTGGGCCACCCGGCAAGGTCACTGAGTGGCTATGCCAATGGTGCCACAAGGGGGCAGAGTCACCTGATGATGTCATCAGCCAACTCCGCCCCTTAGTTATTTATAAAATGTCAGGTGGGGGAGCAGGCAGATGGCAGGAGCTTTTCGACAAGATTGGAGGTCTTTTTTTTCTTTTTCATGTCCGGCCGTTGCAATGGGTGTCATGATTGATGATGGATCCACACTGAGGAACATTATTTTTTTATAAAAGACTTGCAGCCCCTCTGCCCCAAAGCATCCTGCCATGTTGAAGGCATGTGGCCTGGTATGGTTCAGGAGGGGGGGCACTCACTCCTCCTTTTGTGGCCTGCTGGGCTGCATGCTCAGGTAAGGGTCTGATATGGATTTTGGGGAGTCATCGATTGTTAACCTGTTGCCACCTGCCCACCGTCTTATGACATGATGGACTTTGAGCGGGGATATCTGAATGATGCCTGTAGCTATAGACATCATTCAGATATTTCCGCTTTCAGCCGGCGATTCCCTACACCATAAGAATGATCATAGCGGCTGTTCAACCGCTTGATCGTTCTTACGGGAGGCGAGAGGGGAGGTACCACCACCACCCTCCGGTGCTTTTACCGACTCACCGCTATGATCGGTGAGTCGGAGACAGGATCTGCCTGCCCCGGATGTTGATCATAGAGATTTCTGGCGGACCAGATGGTCTCTATGATGTTATGACGTCACGCCCAGCCTCTGCATTCAAAAAAATGGCGCCGCCTGGGCTGGGAAGCCGTGATTGGTTTATTTTTTTATTTCATGCTCCCCAGCCTAGTGGTGAGATGTGGGGTCTTGTTGACCCCATATCTCACTGTAAAGAGGACCTGTCATGTCATATTCATATTACAAGGGATGTTTACATTCCTTGTAATAGGAATAAAAGTGATCAATTTTTTTTTCTTTTCAAAAAATTTGCAAACTAAAAAAAAGAAAGTAAAATTAACAATAAATAATAATAAAAAAATAAAGCACCCCTGTCCCCGTGTGCTTCGAATCTTTCCAAAAATGTGGAATTTGTTAGAAAATTTATAAACAATATTTAACTAAACTAAACTAATTCTGAAACAAAATGAGTAAAACAACGAATCTATACAAAACAAACCAAATGTTTCCATTCTGCACATGTTTATAGAAGACATTACCTTATGCTCCTGTTACAATTGGCATTAAACTACATCACAGCTAGAATGCTCCTCACCTGTGAAGGCTTAACTCCTGATTGTTAAGAAACCCCCATATCTGCCAATGGATTGCCGAAGCACACCAGTAACTCCTTAAATTTAACAACACTACTACACACCTACCGATCACTGTCTCTTGTGGTCTACATATAAGGCATATATGCGTGGTGTTCTTATAAAAATAGGTTTCAATGTAAAGAGCCAGAGGACTCTACAGATTAAAAGGGTGATTACAGCAATTAGATTGAAGGAAGAGTGAAATAAAACAAACCCTATGTCCTTTCAGTCCTCAGCCTAACTTGAAACACACAACATTATGGGTTAGACAACAAAGCAGGGGCCATGTTGGCCAGACAGGTTAAAGTGAGGTAGAGCAAAATCAAAATTTCCTCTATCCACCACCCATTAAAAAAAGCAGTCCCCAAGATATTGCAAATGCATGCAGCGACCAGACTGTGATGGGTTTACCAATGAATACTACCAACAATTTAGCTATTTAGTTTCCCCTCACTTGGCACCTGTTTTTAATCTGGCCTCATCTTCTGTCTCTCTTCCTATGAATATTCTTCAGTCATTACTACAATATCCAAACCTAGGAAGGATCCTTCAAACACTAGTAATTATCATCCTAGTAATTAAGATTAAGATTTTTGCAGACTTTTTCCAGTTCTTCCATCCCTGATCCACCTGGTTCAGGTAGCTTTCATGCCAGGGAGACAAGCCCCAGATGCCACAACATGCACTGGGGCTTCCTGCTTTACTCAGCCCCTTCAGCTAGAGTGCTCACTAGAGATATTCAGCATCCACAATGTAACCTGACAGGGCTGCCCTCTCTCATCCATCATATGTGCCCTCATAATGGAACCCTTAGCCTCTAAAATATGTTCCGACCAGGGGTGGATCCAGGGGGGGCAACAGGGCAATTGCCCCTCCTGAGAATTCGGGTGAGTGAGTGGGCGGGCGGCTCCGCAGGTGAGAGAGAGGGAGGCTCAGGGGGCAGGTGAGAGTGCGGACGAGCAGCTGGGCAGCTCGGTGGATGATCAGACAGCTGGCCAATCAGGGAGCAGAGAGATGACAATATCTCTAACTGCCAAGTGCCCACCCTGAATCCCTGCAGTGCAGTTCCGCCCTCATTGTGCAGGCAGCCGCAGGAAGCATAGAGATTACATAATCTCTCTGCTGCCTGACTGGTAATCTGCTGCCTGACTCTGGAACACAGCAAGAGACCACCTTAGCAGGAAAGTGACACAGCAAGAGACAATCCACAACGTGTGGCAGGTGACGTGGCAAGTGACAATCCACAACATGTGGCAGGTGACATGGCAAGTGACAATCCGCAACGTGTGGCAGGTGACGTGGTAAGTGACAATCTGCATTTGGTGAGAGGCGACATGGCAAGTGACAATCCACATCTGGTGACAGGCGATTTGGCAATTGACAATCCGCAACGTGTGGCAGGTGACGTGGTAAGTGACAATCTGCATTTGGTGAGAGGCGACATGGCAAGTGACAATCCACATCTGGTGACAGGCGATTTGGCAATTGACAATCCGCAACGTGTGGCAGGTGACGTGGCAAGTGACAATCTGCAACGTGTGGCAGGTGATGTGGCAAGTGACAATCCTCATCTGGTGATAGGCAGCGTGGCAAGTGTCAATCTGCATTTGGTGACAGGTGACATGGCAAATGACAATCCGCAACGTGTGGCATGGGGGCGTAGCAAGTGACAATCCGCATCTGGTGACAGGAGATGTAGCAAGTGACAATCCGCATTTGGTGACAGGCGACGTGGCAAGTGACAAGCTGCATCTGGTGGCAGGTGAAGGTGGCAAGTGACGCGCTCAGGGCTCCCACTGATTCAGCATTATGTAGAGTTGAACTATTTAATTTTATATAACAATGTAATAATAGAAATAATCACCCATGGTTCCGTGATGATTGAAGCGCTAACACCAGCCATTTCCCCAAATAAATTGCCCCAAAAAAAACATATTTTCTGGCAGTGCTCCTCCCAAGACTCTGGATCCACCCCTGGTTCTGACCCCTCTATTTCAGGAATTGGCTTTCACAGACATGAATGCAAAATAAGCTTAGTTTCTAATGACATAATAGCCTCTTTAAGTTTAGCAAGGTCTCGTACTAAAAACTCAACAAAACCAAATCCCTGATTTTAAATCTCCATGTCACCTCCTTGCTACAAACCCACTTTCACAAAATCCATTTTCCCTTCCGTACCTCAGCATCCTACTTTCAGCTTTGACCTCTCAACTGTTTGAACTGAACTATAGAAAATTCCTCCGTGCCCTTCCCCAGGAATTTAAAGAGTAACTCCACTTTTGTTGAGATAAAAATATTTCCCTGTGGGTGCTTAATGTACATTGCAAGGATTTCAGCAAACTTTGTTGCAGATTCTTATCTTTTTGTTATTCTGAAGAAATCACTGTGTGTTTGTCTGTGCTGATGTTCTGAGTGAGTCTAATGGGAGTGGTTTCATAATCATCAACCAGCTGCTGCACATGCAAAGCTCTAATGAGGAAAATTGCAGGGTCTACATCCCTTCAGACGTGATTTCCTATTGGGAGTATCTCACCAAAAATAAAATTTGTGTTGCAGGGGATGCATGAAATCTGACTTGTATCTTAGTGCAGACTTCTGGGAAAATCAGTAAGCCAATCACACAAGCAGGAAATTACATGTCTGGGGAGAGCTCTTTAAACATTCTGCGTACAGAACACCTCCAGGTAGCCATGTTGCAATGCATATTACAGAAAATTACAGCGCTGCAGATTGAAAAGGAAAGGTAATTTTTAAGAACATTCAATGACAATATGACTTGTGTTGCAATTGTATATGCTATATTATTCTTTTTTATTTACTATTTTTTTCCCACAAAAGTGGAGTTACCATTTAAGATCTTGGACTCTTACGGCCACTTGAAACGAAGCGGAATAGCCACTCTAATGCCCCGTACACACGGTCGGATTTTCCAATGGAAAATGTGTGATAGGACCTTGTTGTCGGAAATTCCGACCGTGTGTAAGCTCCATCACACATTTTCTATCGGATTTTCCGACACACAAAGTTTGAGAGCGGGCTATAAAATTTTCCGACAACAAAATCCGTTGTCGGAAATTCCGATCGTGTGTACACAAATCCGGCGGACAAAGTGTCACGCATGCTCAGAATAAATAAAGAGATGAAAGCTATTGGCCACTGCCCCGTTTATAGTCCCGACGTACGTGTTTTACGTCACCGCGTTCAGAACGATTGGATTTTCCGACAACTTTGTGTGACCATGTGTATGCAAGACAAGTTTGAGCCAACATCCGTCGGAAAAAATCCTAGGATTGTGTTGTCGGAATGTCCGAACAAAGTCCGACCGTGTGTACGGGGCATTAGAATTTTAGTTCTCCTCAAGCTACTTTATCTGTTCCACACAATGGTGGTTCCTATCCCCCATAGTTATTTTCTCTCTGTGCAATGCCAATTTTCTCAGAATGTATGAGACATCACACATCCTTGATGTGCACACCTCATTATAACTCGCCCCAGACCAATTGGAGGCACTCCCATTCCATATATTCTATCATATTATAAAGCCTCCCTCTTAGACCAGCTCTAAAACTGGTGGAAATCCACAGGTGAAAAAATCAGGACCCTAATGAAATCTACTCTTCTCCGCACTCTTGGCCTTAGCATCTGGGCTACCTCCACCCAAATCGAAATTCCCCTCCCTTAGAGCCCCCTTTTAAAATCTGGTCAGAAATCTCTCCGCCCGACTACACACTTCCCCTCTCACATACCTCCCAACAGTCCTGGATTGGGCGAGACTTTCCCGCATCTTCACCTTTGTCCCGCTGTACAGGAGGTTTGTCCCGCATAGTTGTTTTTCAGCCTGGGTTAGCCCTGTGCTCACAGCTCAGCACTTTTACTTTAAACCACAGAAGCCTGCCTTCTGTATTTGAAAGTGAATGTAACAGCTCTCCCGCGGCTCTTACAGCAGCCTCACTGCTCTGCACTTGGGACAAGTGCTGGTCTGGCAGAGTGTAGCATGTCAAGCACAGAAGGGGGAAGGTATGTTCTTGGTGAGCTGCAGTGTGATCACCATTCTCCTACCTGGTCAGGAAAATCCTGGAGTCAAAAATGAGTGTGGAGTGTGAAAAAGAAGATTTTGCTGCAGTGGACAGAAAAGCCAGAAAGGTAACCATGGGAAGATGATGGAGCTTTGGAGAGGGTGGGGTGGCCAAAGATGAAGGTAGATGAGAGGAGTTGTGTTTGGGGGGTTGCTGAGGAGGGATGTAGCAATGAGATGTGGATGTCTGGACTCTGTCCCTACCTGCATTACGTACTCCATAACCTTGCACTCTGTGCGTAACGCACTCCAGAACCCTGTACTTTGTGCCTAGCACTCCCCTGCACTTTGCACTCTGTGCGTAATGCACTCCTAAACTGTGCACCCTGTGCATAATGCTCTTCAGATCCCTGTATTCTGTATGTTGTGCATCCCAGAACCCTGCACTCTGTATGCAGCACACCCCAGAATCCTGTACTCTGTACATAGCACACCTCAGAACTCTGCACTTTGTACGTGGCACACACAAGAACCCTGCACTCTGTACGTAGCACACCCCAGAACCTTGCACTCTGTGCACAAAGCACTCCAGAACCCTGCAGTCTGTGCATAGCACATCCAAGAACCCTGCACTCTGTATGTAGTGCATCCCAGAACCTTGCACTCTGTATGTAGAGCACCTCAGAAACCTGCACTCTGTACAAAGTGCTCTCCTAAACCCTGAACTCTGTGCATAACGCACTACAGAACCCTGCACCCTGTGCATAACGCACTCCAGAACCCTGAACCCTGTGCATAACACACTTCAGAACACTGCACTCTGTACCTAGCGCTTTCCTGAATCTAACAATCTGTATGAAACCCACTCCAGAACCTTGCACCCTGTGCATAATGCATTCCAGAACCCTGCACTCTATACATAATGCACACCAAAACCCTGCACCCTGTCCATAAGGCATTCCAGAACCCTACGCTCTGTAACTAGCACTCTTCTGAACCCTGCACTCTGTACCCAGTGCTCTTCAAAACCCTGCACTCTTTGCAAAACTCACTCCAAAAACCTAAACCCTGTCCATAACGCACTCCAGAACTCTGAACTGTACCTAGCGCTCTCCTGAACACTACAGTCTGTACGTAACACACTACAGAACCTTGAACCCTATGCATAACGCATTCTAGAACCTTGCACTCTGTGCGTAATGCACTCCAAAAGCCAGCACCCTTTTATTCTTTTTTTTTCAAATGATTGTGCTGGGGTTTATATGTATCCATGAGACTCTTGCTTGTGGCTCAATAATCAAAGCATATTTTATAGATACGAAGAAGCCCAAGTTTTATTTAACAACACCCTTTAAGCTCTTCCCACTATGCGCCCCACAGGTTACATCCTTCCTCATGTGTCAACATATCCCACATCTACAAATGAAAAAAGATATGATCTATTATTATCACCACCGTGACATGCCTCCATCCCTGTAATACATGTATGTAAAAAAGAAACAGTGGTCATGGGACATTGCATGAGGCATGTCACTACCCAGAGTCAAAATAACATAAAGTATAAATGGTTTAGAAAATGTATTACAATACAAAAATAAATCAACATAATCCCAAAAGGAAACAATAAATAGTAATAGATCACAGAAAAGTCATGGGAGGAGGTGACAAGGGAGCTAGAGAGCAGGAGGTCTTGGGAGGACCGAGTGGCTTGGTTGGTATTTTGAGACTAGTTTAGTGATGTAGCTGGAGCAGGGTTGCGGATAGATTTGTAAATTATTGTTAGTACTTTGAATTGTATTCATTGGGTGAGTGGAAGCAAGTGCAGGGATTGGCACAGTGGGGTGGCGGACACTGAGCAGTTGGTAAGGTGAATGAGTCTTGCAGCAGCATTCATTATGGACTGAAGGGGGATAGTGTATGTAAAGGTAATCCAATGAGGAGTGAGTTGCAGTAGTCAAGCCGAGAGATAAACAGGGAGTGAATTAGAAGCTTGGTGGTGTCATTGATTAATTAGGGGCGTATTCTAGAGATGTTGCAGAGGCTAAGGTGGCATGATTTGGACAGGGATTGGATGTGGGCCTGAAAGGACAGTTCAGAGTCTAGGGTTACCCCTAGCACTCTGACATGTGGGAACATTCTGATAGTTGTGCCATTGATCTTGACAGAGAAGTCAGGGCAAGGGGCAGGTGGGGGAGGAAATATTATGAGCTCAGTTTTATATACATTCAGTTTGTGGAAGTGGTGTGACATACAGGCTGATATGTCTGTTAGTAAATCAGTGATGTGTGAGGAGACTGATGCGGTGAGCTGAGGGGTAGAGAGATAGATTTGTGGGTGTCATCAGCATATAAATGGTAGCGGAAGCCATGGGAGGCTATCAGGCGACCCAGGGAGGATTTGTAGATCAAGAGTAGTAGAGGTCCAAGGCCAGAACTTTGGGGGACCACAATGGTAAGAGGTGTTGTTGAGGAGGAAGTAGAGTTGTAAGTGACACTGAAGGTGCGGTGAGAAAGGTAATATTCGAACCTATGGAGAGCACAGCCATGGATACCAAGCAAATTGAGGTTTTTTTTAGGAGGAGGGGGTGATCAACTGTATCAAAGGCAGCAGAGAGGTCCAAGAGTAAGAGTATGTAATAATGACCATTGGTTTTAGCTGTTAGTAAGTAATTTGTGACATTTAGGAGAGCAGTTTCTGTGGCACACTGTGGACGAAATCCAGACTGAAGGGGATCAAGAAGGTTATTCTCAATGAGCTGGTCGCTCAGTCGGTTATAGACTAAACGTTCAAGGAATTTGGAGGCAAAAGGGTGTAAAGAGATGGGTCTTAGGTTGTTAAGATTGGTGGGGTCCAGTGAGGTCTTTTTTGGTATGGGAGTGACTATTGCATGTTTCAGAGGGTTGGGGAAGATGCCAGTAGAGAGGGAGAGGTTGTAGATATGAGTTAAAGAGTGTAGGATAGCGTCAGAGGGTGACCGTAGTATTTGAGAAGGAACAGGGTCTAGTGGGCAGGAGGTTAGGTGAGCGTTAGACAAAATTTTATTGACTTTCTCTGTAGTAGTTGGGTTAAACAAGAGTATTGATTATACAGGAGGACAAAGCATGTACAATGATGGAGATATCTGTAGATTGGAGATCTCGAGGCAAATTGTCTCAATCTTATTTTTGAAGCGATTAACCATCTCTTGGAGGCAGGAATGGAATTTTTTGGAGGGCCGATTTATATTGGCTGAATTCTTGCTGTGACTTAGTCATATGCCACAGACACTCAAGAGCACGGCTCTTTTTTTTAAGCTCCTGGTATTGTCTGTCTGCCAGAGTTGTAGCAGTCGGGGCCTGATTCTGTGGATAGTGAGGGGGGCGCAAGGTATCTAGGGTGGATGACAGTGAACTGTTGTAGATAGAAGTGGCCAGGTTGGGGCAGGATAAGGATGAGATTTTGACTTAGAGACAATCTGTAGCAAACAAAAGAAGAGAACGGTTAAGATGGTGAAGGTTTCTACAGGAAATTGTTTGGTAGTTGGAAGGCAAGGAGGAGGAAGATAAGGGGAGAGTGAAACTAAAAAGGTGGTGATCAGAGAGAGTAAAAGGAATGTTGTAAAGGTTGCACGGAGTGCATAGGTAGGAGAATATGAGGTCAAGGCAGTTGCCAACAGAGTGAGTAGAAGTCTTGTCCATTGTATTAGGTCAAAAAAGGAGGTTAGGCTCTGAAATTTAGAAGTATCTGGAGTGTTAAGATTAACAGGGATGTTGAAGTCACCTAGAATGATAATCCCCATAATGATGATCAGGGTGGGTTGGTCACGGGCGCGGTGAGAGGGAGAAGGCATCTATTTTTAGTACATTTGTCTCTTCAATTTGTACTAATGAAAAGGAGGGTAATAATAAACAGGACAGTAATGTTAATACAATTATATTAAAGGTACCCTTGTGGCTGACAGAAGTCAATAGTTAAAAAAGACTAGAAAAATATTCTGTCAATAAATCACCAGGACCACATAACACCATTGCTTACATGTAAGAGAACTTAGCTATGCTATATCTAGACCATTGTTGCTAATTTTTAAGGACAGCTTAAAGCTTAAAGACTGGAATTGACATATTGGCGAAAAGCAAAGATGGTAGCAATTTTTAAACGGGCCAAGATGTATACCCGGAGAGACTACTGATCAGTCAGCCTGACCTCAATAGTATGTAAGCTATTGGAAGGAATGATAAAGGACCATACCAAAATATGTGGCAATTAAAATTGTGTCTTTAGGAGTAACCAACATGGATTTTTAAAAGACCATTCTTGCCATACCAATATTTTATATTCTATGAGAAGATAAGCTAGAACTTGCATAGAGGAAGGCCTGGGGAAATAATATATTTCGATTTTGGTAAGGCATTTGATACAGTATCCCACTAATGCTTAAAATGGTTGTAAACCCTTACATACTGTATACCCAGTGCAATGACTGGCCTTAGGTAATACACAGCGATGAAACAAATCACCTATGTAAGTTTTGCCTGTTTATCTGCAATCTTCTCTTCTCTACATCAAATTTCAGAATTTACAAAGTTTGTTTGAGCTGTCACAAAAAATGGGGTGGAGTGCTGAGGAGGGTTCTGAGAGCTGACTGGAGGGACACACCTTCTTCACATAGCACACAGGAACAAAGCTGAGGCAATCAATATGCTGATGCTCCCTTCCCTATCTGTTATGTCTCCAGGAGACATTTCTCTCTCTCGAGGATAAGAAAAGAGAATTCACCTTGTCATTTAATTTGTGTATCGTGTTGCTGCATTATTAAGCTATAAATTATGTTTGTTCCGGGTTAGCTGTTACGCTTGCACCACCTACTGGTCAAACATTAATATAGTTTGTGATTAACCTGTTTAGCCATTTAAAGGATGTGACATAAAAATCATCACATCCTCTTTAGTCAGGAGGTGAAAACCCCTTAGGGATCAGCATATTCAAGATTATGCCAGCTGCCTAGATGTTATCTCTCCCCATCAATGGCATCGGAGGTAAACCTTCCTCCTCCACAGGCTATTAGGGAAAGGAGTTAGTTATTATATGATGTTTACTATTGTATGGTAATGTTATATTATTCTTGTTGTTTTCAGTTTTACCGCATATCACGTGTGTCATTCACACTTGTATTAAAATCTGCAACGTGCCAAAAAAGACACAGACAAGAAACATCAGTCTCTTATTGTGTACGCAGAAAAAGATTATCTGCCTGGATAGCTACCCATAGACTCCGGGAGTACGGGGGGCGAGGCCAGGACAGTAAAACTCCCCCAAGAACACTACGGATAGTGCAGTAGGGGAAGAGGTTTGGCCACACGGAAGAGCTACAGTCTGCAATCGACTATACAGACACTTTCATACAGCCAAGCAGCATACAGAGACTGCAGCCCTATACGCTTACTGCTCCCACAGGCCTCTACTTAGTCAAGCAGCCATGCCACGCAGTAGCACATCCTCACTCTAAACCAGATCACGAGTTTATGGCTCCAGCAAGTTGTTGACAGCCAGTGTTGCAGCCGCCATCGCCCGTGGGAAAGCTGAAGCGGCAAAAACGCGAGCTACCTTTGCTGGACAAGAAATGCAGTTGAAGTTAGAAAAGGCCTTGCTAGAAGCCAAGCAAGCGCAAGAGAGAGCCTCACTAGAAGCCTCTATGAAGCTTGAACAAACACGTCTAGATGTCGCATTAGAGAAGCTCACTACAGAAAGGGAAGCTACAACTGCCATAGCTGAAGCAGAAGCCCTGGAAGCAGCCATGAGCCTCAGTGGTGAACGCAGCAATCCCTCGCAACGCACTTCAGAGTACTTGCACCAACACTTCAAATCAACCTTTGATACCTCTTCTCTACAGGGAATAGACGGTGTCCTAGGAGAAACAGACCAAACACTGCAGGTAAGAGAGCATAAGAGCAACCAAACTCCTCAGAGCTGCAAGCAGCAGAACTCTCGCCAGCACGTTACAGATCAAGCCTACATCTCTGCATGCCACGATCCTCAACCTCCAAACCTGCATCAGAATAACCCTTCTAATACACAATGGTACGAGACAAGAGCCTACAGCAGAAACTTCTGACAGGTATGGTCGCACACCACACTCCCACTACAGTAGTGAATCGCCAACATGCTCTAACACCAACCAAGTTATAACAGACTTTGCCAAGTTCTTCGCCAGATGCCATTTGATCACAAAAGGACTCGTAAAGTTTAACGATTGGCCAGAAAATTACAAAGCCTGGTGGTCGTCCTTTCAAAATACCATAAAAGGTCTAGACCTGTCTCGCACCGATGAAATAGACTTCCTAGTCCAATGGCTTGGGAAAGACTCTGCCAAACATGCCAGTAGAATCAGGAACATTAACATAAATCAACCAGAGACTGGTCTTAAAAAGATTTGGAGCAGATTAGAAGAGTGCTATGGCTCGACAGAGACTATAGAGTATGCACTTTTTAAAAGGATTGAGGACTTTCCCAGAATACCTAGCAAGCGTTATCACAAACTACGAGAATTAGCTGACTTGCTAGAGGAACTACTTCTTGCTAAAGAGGAGGGAGACCTGCCAGGTCTCGCCTCCCTGGATGCGGCCAGAGGGATTAAACCTTTAATTCTGAAGCTTCCTTACGATCTACAACAAAGATGGGTCACATATGGTTCTAAACATAAGAAAAGGTTCCAGGTACCATTTCCACCATTCAACCTTTTCGTAGACTTTGTTTCAGAGCAAGCTAAGTTCTTGAATGATGGCAGCTTTGACTTCATACTGCCATCAGCCACACCCCTAGCTTCAAACAGCACAGGATACCAGTGACAGTGAACAAGTCTCATGTTTCTCCTACAGATTTTTCCTATAGGTCTTCCAACAGCGTTCACCCAGAGGACAAAGTCGGAGACCCTAGCAAGCAGTGCCCTCTACACAGGAAGCCGCACCCTCTACCAAAATGCAGGACCTTCAGGGAAATGTCTCTAGAAGATCGCAAAGCCTTCCTAAGAGAGAACCGCATATGATTCAGGTGCTGTTCATCCACATCACACTTTGCCAAGGACTGCAAGGTTAGTGTATCATGTACAGAGTGTGACAACACAGACCACAACTCAGCACTACATCCAGGCCCTGCTCCTTGGACCACCCAGCGAGCTAGCGATACCAATGAGCATGGCGAGGAGCAAGAGAACACTGGTTCAAACATCTTAGTGGTTACCTCACAGAGTACTGAGGTATGCAAAGATCCTGCAGGTGGTAGGTCTTGTTCAAAGATCTGTCTTATTAGAGCTTATCCAATGGGTCACAGAAACAAAGCTGTCAAGATGTAAGCGCTCTTAGATGACCAAAGCAACCACTCTATGGCTAAATCCACATTCTTCGACACCTTCGGTGTTAGGGGTCCAAGCTTCCCTTACTCTCTAAAGACTTGTGTGGGTACTGTTGAGATGGCGGGGAGAAGAGCCACCACCTTCTGTGTAGAGTCCATAGACGGTCGGACTCGCCTACCTTTACCCACCATACTGAAGTGCAACCAGATTCCAGACAACCGATCAGAAATCCCTACACCAGATGCAGCAATTCACCAGCCTCATCTAAAACGCATGGCCCATCTCCTACAAGAGTATGACGAGCAGGCTCAGTTAATGCTGCTCCTGGGAAGAGACATTTTGCAGGTTCATAAAGTAAGGGAACAGATTAATGGTCCTCGCAACGCTCCCTTTGCCCAAAGACTTGACCTGGGGTGGGTCATCATAGGGGATGTCTGCCTAAAGACTGTGCACAGACCCACCACGGTCAGTAGCATGTTCACTAACGTACTTGACAAAGGACGCCCTTCCTCCTTGCAACCATGTCACAACAGCTTCATCACAAAAGAGCTTCCAGGTAGTACTCACATACCTTGTTCCTCTGTAGACCCAGACACCGATGACCACGCTTTTGACAGTGACCCAAACAACCTAGGGTGTACAGTCTTTCATAGAACAAAGGAAGACCAGCAGGTAGCAATGTCCTTTTGAGGATAGACTTTTCTTGCAAATAATGGAAAAGGAGACAGCCAAGGAAGAATCAAACAATTGGGTCGCACCTCTCCCATTTAGACCCCATAGATAGTCTACCCAAACATAATCCCGCAGACCTAGCGACTAGAGCTGTCCCAGCCAACTGTCTTTGGGACACAACATGGTTTACAGGCCCTGCATTCCTGTACAATTCAGAACACAAAACTTCTGAATCAGAGACCTTTAACTTGATAGATGCAGTCAAGGATGCAGAAGTTCGTCCACAAGTGTCTGCATTAGTCATGGTGGCTTCATAAAACCGACTCAAATCTCATCGGTTCTCCAGGTTTTCCACATTAAAATCACTCATTAGAGCCATTACTTCCTTATGCCACATAGCCCTTTCCTTTGGAAAAAGGACTAACTGCAAAGGCTGGCACCGCTGTAAAAATACCTACTCAGAGCCTGACCTAGAGCAATCAAAACATCTGATCATTTACACTGTGCAACAAGAGACCTTTGCTAGAGAGATTGACTGTATTAACAACAAAAGGCCAATCCCTAAAGACAGTGTCCTAAGGAAACTCGATCCATTCCTCGACAGCAGTACCCTGTTGAGAATAGAAGATTGCCTTAAAGAAGCTACCTTGGAGTACGACGAGAAGCATCCTCTCATTCTCCCAGCTCAGCACCATGTCACTGCCCTGCTTGTACAACACTATCACAGTCAAGTTAAACACCAAGGCCGGCTATTTACTGAAGGAACTTTGAGGGTTGCTGGACTGTGGATAATAGGAGCAGAAAGATGTGTGAGCAAGTGTATCTTTAATTGTATTACCTGCCACAAACTCTGTGGACTCTTACAAACCCAAAAGATGGCTGACCTTCCACCTGACAGACTTAACTCAGATCCTCCCTTTGCAAGTGTGGGCCTTTACATATTCGGTCCTTGGTCCGTTACCACTCGCCAAACTAGGGGAGGCCACGCCAGCAGCAAACGCTGGACAGTTATTTTTACTTGTATAACTGTTCGAGCTGTTCACATAGCGTTGATTGAATCAATGGACACTTCCAGCTTTATCAATGCTCTCAGGTGCTTGCCATTAGAGGTCCCGTTAAGCACATCCGCTCTGATAGGGGCACCAACTTTGTTGGAGCGGCCAAGGAACTTCAGATCCTTTCCAATGTAGACAATAACAGCATGGAAAGGTATCTCAACCAACAGGGATCTACCTGGACATTTAACTGTCCTCATTCTTCTCATATGGGTGGTGTGTGGGAAAGAATGATAGGCGTAGCCTGCAAGATCTTGGATTCTATTTTCTTTCAAATGGGGAATGCCAGACCTTACGCATGAATGTCTGTCCACCTTCATGGCCGAGGTCTCAGCCATCATAAATGCTAGACCTCTGATCCCAGTTACTAACGATCCAGAGGACCCCATGTTGCTGACACCTGCAACTCTACTCACTCAAAAAACCAACATGGTCAGTGCTCCAAATGGAGAGTTTACTGATAAAGACCTTTTCAGATGTCAATGGAGACAGGTGCAATGCCTAGCCAACACTTTCTGGGACATATGAAGGAGATATTACATCCAAACCCTACAACTCAGAAATAAGTGGCAAGTTAACAAACCAGACCTGAAGTCAGGAGATGTGGTGCTCGTTAAAAACTGCCAAGCACACAGGAATGACTGGCCTTTGGGACTTATCACACAGACAGTTCCAAGCAAAGATGTCAGGAAGGTCAAAGTTAAGATTTCCAAACAGGGTGAAGTAAAGTAATTTCTCAGACCCATATCGGACTTGATTTTACTTGTGTCCAATGACGCTGTTAGTGGCATTGGTTAACGCCAGATGGGGAGTGTTATGTCTCCAGGAGACCTTTCTCTCTCTCGAGGTTCAGAAAAGAGAATTTACCTTGTCATTTAATTTGTATATCGTGTTGCTGCATTATTAAGCTATAAATTATGTTTGTTCCAGGTTAGCTGTTACGCTTGCGCTACCTACTGGTCAAACATTAATGTCGTTTGTGATTAACCTGTTTAGCCATTTAAAGGATGTGACACAAAAATCATCACAAATGAAAACCCCTTAGGGATCAGAATTTTCAAGATTATGCCAGCTACCTAGATGTTATCTCTCCCCATCCATGGCATCGGAGGTAAGCAATCTCCCCCTTCCTCCTCCACAGTCTATTAGGGAAAGGAGTTAGTCATTATTTTATATAATGTTTACTATTGTATGGTAATGTTATATTATTCTTGTTGTTTTCAGTTTTACCGCATATCACGTGTGTCATTCACACTTACATTAAAATCTGCAGAATGCCAATAAAGACACAGACAAGAAACATCAGTCTATTATTGTGTATGCAGAAAAAGGTTATCTGCCTGGATAGCTACCCATAGACTAGGAGTACGGGGGGCGAGGCCAGGACACTATCACCTTTTCTCTTTTGGTGTCAGGATCTGACAGTACCCCTCAGTGGTCGATTGGTCGGCAGGCGGGTCAGATGCACTTACCCCATCTATGCAGTGCTTCACCGGCGGCTTCCCTTGCTCCTCAGGGTCTGCGGCAGCTCTCCCATCCCCTGCTCTCCACGGGCATCAGTGGCTTCCATTTCCTCTATCCTCAGCGGCCAATTGAGACTCTTTTGTTTTCGGCCAATCAGAAAACGGGTCTCATACTTGCTTCTGATTGGCCGGATTGAGGATCAGTGTTACAACAGCGAATATTCATTCGCTGTTGTAACACCTGGGTGGGCTCTTGGCACAATGCTTTTCACTCCGAGCCCACCCTATTTTGAAGCCTATTAGAGCCTATGGCTCTAATCAGCTACTTAAAAAAAAACACCTCCCTGCTGTAATTCAGGCGCCCAGCATCCTGTAAGGGGTCAGACACCTGAATTGGTGGTGGCCGCGGCAACCATGGATAGATTCATGCTGTGCATGAATCTATTCATTATTCAGATGAGGGGATGGTGTGGATAGAGCACCCTAATGGACGGGCCACCACTGATCTGCACTTGCAGATCGAGACAAGTACACACTATAGAGGGATATGCTTTGTTCACAATTCATGTCCGAGGTTTACAACCCCTTTAATTTACAAACTGAGGTATTTTGGCATTGAGGATTTTGTATTTACCTTGATAGAAAACTGATTGCAGGAGCACATCCAGAGGGTGGAGATAAATGGAATATTTACTGAATAGTCTAGAGTTGTGAGAGGGGTACCCCAGGACTGTGTTGGTCTGTTGGGATCAATTCTGTTTAACTTGTTCAGAAATGATACAGAGGCTGAAATAAATAGTTCTAAGTCCCCAGTGCTTGCTGATGATACAAAGCTAAGCAGGGCAATAAGTTCACAACAGGATATAACAACTTTACAAGGAGACCTAATTAAATTAAAGCAATGTATAGTAATGCACTTGGGAGCTAAACATATGCATGCAAGTTACTAGCTAGAGGGAGCTCTGTAGAATCAAAGATGGAAAAGAATCTGGGGGTCCTAACAGATCACAAATTTAGCAATAGCATGCAATGGTATGCTACAGCAAGCAAGCCTAGCAGACTATGGACATGCACTTTAAAGGGATTAAACTATAACATACCACTTTACAAAACCCTGATGTGGACACTTCTTGAGTATGCAGTCCAGTTTTTATCACTGATCCTTAGCAGGGATGAGCCGAACACCCCCCTGTTCGGTTCGCACCAGAACATGCGAACAGGAAAAAAATTTGTTCGAACACGCGAACACCGTTAAAGTCTATGGGACACGAACATGAATAATCAAAAGTGCTAATTTTAAAGGCTAATATGCAAGTTATTGTCATTAAAAGTGTTTGGGGACCTGGGTCCTGCCCCAGGGGACATGAATCAATGCAAAAAAAAGTTTTAAAAACGGAAGTTTTTTCAGGAGCAGTGATTTTAATAATGCTTAAAGTCAAACAATAAAAGTGTAATATCCCTTTAAATTTCATACCTGGGGGGTGTCTATAGTATGCCTGTAAAGGGGCGCATGTTTCCCGTGTTTAGAACAGTCCGACAGCAAAATGACATTTTGAAGGAAAAAACACATTTAAAACTACCGCGGCTATTGCATTGCCGACAATACACATAGAAGTTCATTGATAAAAACGGCATGGGAATTCCCCACAGGGCAACCCCGAACCAAAATTAAAAAAAAAAATGATGTGGGAGTCCCCCTAAATTCCATACAAGGCCCTTCAGGTCTGGTATGGATATTAAGGGGAACCCCAGCCAAAATTTAAAAAAAAAATTGACGTGGGGTTCCCCCTAAATTCCATACCAGACCCTTCAGGTCTGGTATGAATTTTAAGGGGAACCCCGCCCCAAAAAAAAAAAAAAAACGGCGTGGGGTCCCCCCAAAAATCCATACCAGACCCTTATCCGAGCACGCAACCTGGCAGGCCGCAGGAAAAGAGGGGGGGACAAGAGTGCGGCCCCCCCCCTCCTGAACCGTACCAGGCCACATGCCCTCAACATTGGGAGGGTGCTTTGGGGTAGCCCCCCAAAACACCTTGTCCCCATGTTGATGAAGACAAGGACCTCATCCCCACAACCCTGGCAGGTGGTTGTGGGGGTCTGCGGGCGGGGGGCTTATCGGAATCTGGAAGCCCCCTTTAACAAGGGGACCCCCAGATCCCGGCCCCCCCCCCTGTGTGAAATGGTAAGGGGGTACTTACCCCTACCATTTCACTAAAAAACTGTCAAAAATGTTAAAAATGACAAGAGACAGTTTTTGACAATTCCTTTATTTAAATGCTTCTTCTTTCTTCCTTCATCTTCTTCTGGTTCTTCTGGCTCTTTTGGTTCTTCCTCCGGCGTTCTCGTCCAGCATCTCCTCCGCGGCGTCTTCTATCTTCTTCTCCTCGGGCCGCTCCGCACCCATGGCATGGGGGGGGAGGCTCCCGCTCTTCTCTTCATCTTCTTCTCTTCTTCATCTTCTTCTTCATCTTCTTCTTCTTCTTCTTCTCTTCTTCCTTCTTCTCTTCTTCATTTCTTCTCCGGGCCGCTCCGCAGCCATGCTGGCATGGTGGGAGGCTCCCGCTGTGTGACGGCGTCTCTTCGTCTGACGGTTCTTAAATAACGGGGGGTGGGGCCATCCGGTGACCCCGCCCCCCTCTGACGCACGGGACATGACAGGACTTCCCTGTGGCATTCCCCGTGACGTCACAGGGAAGTCCCGTCAAGTCACCGTGCGTCAGAGGGGGGCGAGGTCACCGGATGGCCCCGCCCCCCGTTATTTAAGAACCGTCAGACGAAGAGACGCCGTCACACAGCGGGAGCCTCCCACCATGCCAGCATGGCTGCGGAGCGGCCCGGAGAAGAAATGAAGAAGAGAAGAAGGAAGAAGAGATGAAGAAGAAGAAGAAGATGAAGAAGATGAAGAGAAGAGCGGGAGCCTCCCCCCTCATGCCATGGGTGCGGAGCGGCCCGAGGAAAAGAAGATAGAAGACGCCGCGGAGGAGATACTGGACGAGAACGCCGGAGGAAGAACCAGAAGGGCCAGAAGAACCAGAAGATGAAAGAAGATAGAAGAAAGAAGAAGTATTTAAATAAAGGAATTGTCAAAAACTGTCTCTTGTCATTTTTAACATTTTTGACAGTTTTTTAGTGAAATGGTAGGGGTAAGTACCCCCTTACCATTTCACACAGGGGGGGGGCCGGGATCTGGGGGTCCCCTTGTTAAAGGGGGCTTCCAGATTCCGATAAGCCCCCCGCCCGCAGACCACCACAACCACCGGCCAGGGTTGTGGGGATGAGGCCCTTGTCTTCATCAACATGGGGACAAGGTGTTTTGGGGGGCTACCCCAAAGCACCCTCCCAATGTTGAGGGCATGTGGCCTGGTACGGTTCAGGAGGGGGGGCGCACTCTCGTCCCCCCCTCTTTTCCTGCGGCCTGCCAGGTTGCGTGCTCGGATAAGGGTCTGGTATGGATTTTTGGGGGGACCCCACGCCGTTTTTTTTTTTTTTTTTTGGCGCGGGGTTCCCCTTAAAATCCATACCAGACCTGAAGGGTCTGGTATGGAATTTAGGGGGAACCCCACGTCAATTTTTTTTTTAAATTTTGGCTGGGGTTCCCCTTAATATCCATACCAGACCTGAAGGGCCTTGTATGGAATTTAGGGGGACCCCCACGTCATTTTTTTTTTTTTTTATTTTGGTTCGGGGTTGCCCTGTGGGGAATTCCCATGCCGTTTTTATCAATGAACTTCTATGTGTATTGTCGGCAATGCAATAGCCGCGGTAGTTTTAAATGTGTTTTTTTCTTCAAAATGTCATTTTGCTGTCAGACTGTTCTAAACACAGGAAACATGCGCCCCTTTAAAGGCATACTATAGACACCCCCCAGGTACGAAATTTAAAGGGATATTACACTTTTATTGTTTGACTTTAAGCATTAATAAAATCACTGCTCCTGAAAAAACGTCCGTTTTTAAAACTTTTTTTTTGCATTGATCCATGTCCCCTGGGGCAGGACCCGGGTCCCCAAACACTTTTTATGACAATAACTTGCATATAAGCCTTTAAAATGAGCACTTTTGATTTCTCCCATAGACTTTTAAAGGGTGTTCCGCGGCATTCGAATTTGCCGCGAACACCCCAAATTGTTCGCTGTTCGGCGAACTTGCGAACAGCCAATGTTCGAGTAGAACATGAGTTCGACTCGAACTCGAAGCTCATCCCTAATCCTTAGTAAGGATGTCCTTGCACAAAGCTAATAAGGGGGCTGGAGGACCTTCAAACATTAAACTTGTTCTCTCTGTAAATGAGACATTAAAGAGTGTATATGATGACAATATACAAAAATATATATGGTGACTGTATGATTTGGATAAAACTATTTATTCTAAGGTCTCTAAAGATACTCGGCCACACAATAAAGCTGGATGAGAAACAGTTCCATTTTTAACTGGGTTCTTTACTGTTATGCCCCGTACACATGGTCGGACTTTGTTCGGACATTCCGACAACAAAATCCTAGGATTTTTTCCGACGGATGCTGGCTCAAACTTGTCTTGCATACACACGATCACACAACGTTGTCGGAAAATCCGATCATTCTGAACGCGGTGACGTAAAACACGTGCGTCGGGACTATAAACGGGGCAGTGGCCAATAGCTTTCATCTCTTTATTTATTCTGAGCATGCGTGGCACTTTGTCCGTCGGATTTGTGTACACACGATCGGAATTTCCGACAATGGATTTTGTCGGAAAATTTTATAGCCTGCTCTCAAACTTTGTGTGTCGGAAAATCCGATGGAAAATGTGTAATGGAGCCTACACACGGTCGGAATTTCCGACAACAAGGTCCTATCACGCATTTTTCATCCGAAAATCCGACCGTGTGTACGGGGCAGTAGAGCGGTGAGATCGTAGAACTGCCTTCCAGAATTGATGATCTCAATGAAGAGTATAGATAAATAAAGAAAGCATTAGATGAGTTGAAGTGGATGGACCAGTGCCTTTATTCAACCTTAACCTTACCAACTATGTCTATATACAGTATGTGTGTATATATATATATATATACAGTGGGAACGGAAAGTATTCAGACCCCCTTAAATTTTTTGCTCTTTGTTATATTGCAGCCATTTGCTAAAATAATTTAAGTTCATTTTTTTTCCTCATTAATGTACACATAGCGAAATGTAATAAGAATATTCCTGCGCTACACAATTGGAAAAAGAAAAGAAAACAAGAACTCAGAAAAATAGTAAAAACGCACGTATGCGACTGGACAGCTGCATGCACCGAAGCAAGGGTCAGACATAAGCCAAAAATTAAACTGAGGTATAGGGGCGGAGGTGCTGCGCTAACCAGAAGAAAGCTCTAAATCTCTGTCTGTGATCAATTAATAAAATGACATAAAATCGCATAATAAATCACATAAATAAGTGTTGCCACTAAAAACATTCAAGTCTTAATAATCAGCATCATGTGTATGTGAAAAAAGTGCATAAAAATCATTTTCAGTTGGTATATACTAAATGACAAAAAAAAAATTGCGTGTAAAATCGCATAAATAAGTGTTGACACTAAAAACATATAAATCTAGATAATCATGTGTAGGTGCACAAAGGGACATAAACACTACTTCATGTGAATAATTCTAAATAAAAATACATAGAATAAATCAGAAATAACCATCAAAAACATATCCTTATAAATGGTGCAAAACGTACAAAGTGCCAGTGCTTAAAGGTGATCTAGATATCGCAAATAAAACACATCAATCCAACGCAATATGGATAATAAATAATATAAATAAATGTCCCAATAATAGTAATATAAAATATATTGTGCTGGCCTGCGAAACAAATGACCAATGACATGCCAGTAAGTGCAGCAAACTTAAAGTGCCAGTGTAAAAGTCATTGAAGGTGCAAAAGCAAGTTCTGGTGTATTCAACAAAACAACAGTGGGGTGTCTGGGATGCAATTCACTCAGTGTCCTCTTCGTGCATAAAACACTAATGTAAGCAGTGGCCCCTTACCTAGCGGTGCTAGGTCAACCGCATGAATTGTAGCTAAAACGCCAGGTCCTGAGCCTCCATCGCGTCCCTGTATCCACGCTTGCCGGTGTTGGGTTATCCTAATGGCAGCTGATTACAAGTGGCTATGGTCCTATCAGGGGTCCTGGACCAGCGCGGATCCTAGGTCAGCCTCCATATCTCAGGTATGTATGTACAGGAATATGCAAGACAAAGGTACTTGATAGTGAAGTATGTCTTAACCAGGTAATGCTTTATTAAAAATCTTTAAGTAGATGTACTCACATAAAAACAATGCAGAGCAAACTCTCTCCTACGAGCAGCAAACTCGTTCTGTGTCTAGCAATGTGAAACAGCCTATTCCGTCCCTACGCGTGTCATCACCGATCACGTGACTTCTTCAGGGGATGAAGAAGTCACGTGCTGGTCCAGGACCCCTGATAGGACCATAGCCACTTGTAATCAGCTGCCATTAGGATAACCCAACACTGGCAAGCGTGAATATAGGGACGCGATGGAGGCTCAGGACCTGGCGTTTTAGCTACAATTCATGCGGTTGACCTAGCACCGCTAGGTAAGGGGCCACTGCTTACATTAGTGTTTTATGCACGAAGAGGACACTGAGTGAATTGCATCCCAGACACCCCACTGTTGTTTTGTTGAATACACCAGAACTTGCTTTTGCACCTTCAATGACTTTTACACTGGCACTTTAAGTTTGCTGCACTTACTGGCATGTCATTGGTCATTTGTTTCGCAGGCCAGCACAATATATTTTATATCACTATTATTGGGACATTTATTTATATTATTTATTATCCATATTGCGTTGGATTGATGTGTTTTATTTGCGATATCTAGATCACCTTTAAGCACTGGCACTTTGTACGTTTTGCACCATTTATAAGGATATGTTTTTGATGGTTATTTCTGATTTATTCTATGTATTTTTTTTTAGAATTATTCACATGGAGTAGTGTTTATGTCCCTTTGTGCACCTACACATGATTATCTAGATTTATATGTTTTTAGTGTCAACACTTATTTATGCGATTTTACATGCAATTTTTTTTTTTGTCATTTAGTATATACCAACTGAAAATGATTTTTATGCACTTTTTTCACATACGCATGATGCTGATTATTAAGACTTGAATGTTTTTAGTGGCAACACTTATTTATGCGATTTATTATGCGATTTTATGTCATTTTATTAATTGACCACAGACAGAGATTTAGAGCTTTCTTCTGGTTAGCGCAGAACCTCCCCCCCTATACCTCAATGTACACATAGCACCCCATATTGACAGAAAAACACAGAATTGTTGACATTTTTGCAGATTTATTAAAAAAGAAAAACTGAAATATCACATGGTCCTAAGTATTCAGACCCTTTGCTCAGTATTTAGTAGAAGCACCCTTTTGATCTAATACAGCCATGAGTCTTTTTGGGAAAGATGCAACAAGTTTTTCACACCTGGATTTGGGGATCCTCTGCTATTCCTCCTTGCAGATCCTCTCCAGTTCTGTCAGATTGGATGGTAAACGTTGGTGGACAGCCATTTTTAGGTCTCTCCAGAGATGCTCAATTGGGTTTAAGTCAGGGCTCTGGCTGGGCCATTCAAGAACAGTCACGGAGTTGTTGTGAAGCTACTCCTTCATTATTTTAGATGTGTGTTTAGGGTCATTGTCTTGTTGGAAGATAAACCTTCGGCCCAATCTGAGGTCCTGAGCACTCTTGAGGAGGTTTTCATCCAGGATATCCCTGTACTTGACCGCATTCATCTTTCCCTCGATTGTGACCAGTTGTCCTGTCCCTGCAGCTGAAAAACACCCCCACAGCATGATGCTGCCACCACCATGCTTCACTGTTGGGACTGTATTGGACAGGTGATGAGCAGTGCCTGGTTTTCTCCACACATACCGCTTAGAATTAAGGCCAAAAAGTCCTATCTTGGTCTCATCAGAGCAGAGAATCTTATTTCTCACCATCTTGGAGTCCTTCAGGTGTTTTTTAGCAAACTCCATGCGGGCTTTCATGTGTCTTGCACTGAGGAGAGGCTTCCGTCGGGCCACTCTGCCATAAAGCCCCGACTGGTGGAGGGCTGCAGTGATGGTTGACTTTCTACAACTCTCTCCCGTCTCCCGACTGCATCTCTGGAGCTCAGCCACAATGATCTTTAGGTACTTTTTTACCTCTCTCACCAAGGCTCTTCTCCCCCGATAGCTCAGTTTGGCCGGACGGCCAGCTCTAGGAAGGGTTCTGGTCATCCCAAATGTCTTCCATTTAAGGATTATGGAGGCAACTGTGCTCTTAGGAACCTTAAGTGCAGCAGAATTTTTTTTGTAACCTTGGCCAGATCTGTGCCTTGCCACAATTTTGTCTCTGAGCTCTTCAGGCAGTTCCTTTGACCTCATGATTCTCATTTGCTCTGACATGCACTTTAAGCTGTAAGGTCTTATATAGACAGGTGTGTGGCTTTCCTAATCAAGTCCAATCAGTATAATCAAACACAGCTGGACTCAAATGAAGGTGTAGAACCATCTCAAGCATGATCAGAAGAAATGGACAGCACCTGAGTTAAATATATGAGTGTCACAGCAAAGGGTCTGAATACTTAGGACCATGTGATATTTCAGTTTTTCTTTTTTAATAAGTCTGCTTAAATGTCAACAATTCTGTGTTTTTCTGTCAATATGGGGTGCTGTGTATACATTAATGAGGAAAAAAATGAACTTAAAGCGGGGGTTCACCCACACCGCCAAAAAAAAAAAAAAATATTAAAAGCCAGCAGCTACAAATACTGCAGCTGCTGACTTTTAATACATTGCCACTTACCTGTCCCGGGGTCCAGCGATGTCGGCAGGGGACGCCGAGAACCCGCTCGGTTCTCGGCAGCTGCCGCCGCCATCCTAGGTGAGGGAATCAGGAAGTGAAGCGTTGCGGCTTCACTTCCTGGTTCCCTACTGCGCATGCGCCAGTCGCGCTGCGTGTCCCTAGTGGTCCCCGCTCTCTCCTGGGAGCTGTGTGTTCCCAGCAGACAGCGCGGTTGGGACGGGAAGAGGCATAGACTCCCATGGGAGTCTATGCCGGAAGTGGGTGCAAATACCTGTCTTTGACAGGTATCTGCACCCCCCTCCCCCCTGAAAGGTGCCAAATGTGAAACCGGAGGGGGGGAGGGTTCCGAAAAGCGGAAGTTCCATTTTTGTGTGGAACTCCGCTTTAAATGATTTTAGCAAATGGCTGCAATATAACAAAGAGTGAAACATTTAAGGGGGTCTGAATACTTTCCGTCCCCACTGTATATATATATATATATATATATATATATATATATATACCAAAAGGGAACAACAAAATAAAAATCCTTGCTGCTTGCTATCCTAATAACATATAGGGTCCCTGCTCACTAACACACAGACTTTTTTGGCCTGCTTTTGCACAGTGTATTTAAGTTGTGGTTATGGTGAGAAGAGACTAAAGGAATCAGTATTTTTATTCTTAGTGCCAGAACCACCAGTTGACACTTGCCCAGCATAAATATAAGGGTAGGACTTCACAGGGGAAGGCAGAGATTTTCAAGGAGCTTTCTTATTAATTTTTATTATTTTATTTCACTCCACATTTCAGGTGGTATGGTAACTCCACTACACCAATGAGAATTCTGCATGAACAAGACAAGACTGCAACACAAAAACCAAAGACATAGGTGGCATAAACTCAAGAACTTTTAAATCTTTTGTCGCATGAACAGTGTAACTAACATCATTAAACTTGTTAGATGTATCATCATCTTTCTTGTTGAAGTACATGATCAGATTTACAGGTCCACATATAAACTCAACATCAAACATTTGTGAAGACTCATTGATTTGTATTGCTTTGGGCAATGGTGGTAAGAGGAGCCAGTGGAGACCTCCTGTGCCCCAGTGTAAGTTTTGACAGCAATTAAAACAATATGCACCTGAAAACTTCATAAAACCCATAAAAGGGAGATATCTGTGTTTTATTCCAGAGAGATAAAATGTTCCTTAGAGATAATTATACTTTGCTGATGGTATGTGTGAATTTTCCCAGGTTCAATTTGTCCAGTAGAATTTTACACAAAGTGCTCAATTTATAAGATATTTCCAACACATAGCATGTACATACCACAAATTATGCCGCGTACACACGAGCGGACTTTACGGCGGACTTTGCCCGGCGGACTGGATTTCGTCGGACAATTCGATGTGTGTGGGCTCCAGCGGACTTTGTTTTCTCAAAAGTTGGACAGAATTAGATTTGAAACTTGTTTAAAATTTATCCGACGGACTCTTCTTTCTAGCGGACAAACCGATCGTCTGTGTGCTAGTCCGACGAACTCAAACTGACGCATGCTCTGAAGCAATTACAAGACGGAAGCGCTCGGTCTGGTAAAACTAGCCTTCGTCTTGAAGCTAGCACATTCCTCTTCTGTCGTCTTTTATTACAGCCTTTTTTTAGGATTGATAATGCGAGAGCAATGAAGTTGTTTTTCTGCTTTATATTCACACAGAGTTCTCACAAACTTCTTTCTTCGTGATTTATCCTCCTGCCATGACTAATATAATATTTTGTAACAGCCAGATCTCCATAACTTTTAAATTTTAAAATAGATTTTTTTTTTTTTTTTATTTCAACACTTTAGCTATTTTACAATGTGTGTTAAATGCTAACCACATTTTTGGTGTGTATTTTCAAGTTACCACAATTAACATTCATATTTTGTGTTGTTTTAAAGAACCTTAATGAGGTTGTTGTCCCTTGTTCATTAGACATAGGGGGTGTATTTAACAAAGGCAAAATCATTTTTCACTCCAATTGCTAATTATACATATAATTCCACATAAAGAGCATTTTGAAGTGTGTTCGCTGTGGATCCGAGGGGCACATGCAAGGAAGCCCAAACCAAAACAATTAATTTTTATTTGACATGATTTTCGGAAAAAATCAGCAGAGCTTCCCCCGAGCTTGTTTTTGACAAAAGGCTTAAATCATTTAAGAATATCAAGTGAAACGTTCACTTGAGAAATTGCACACCAAGTGCACTTGTTGGAAGTGCAGTCACAGAAAAACTGAGGGGAAGAGCTTAAATTCGGGGAAGCTCTGCTGATTTATTCCTAAAATCATGTAAAATCAAAATAAATTCTTTTTATTTGACAAAAACACACATAGGGGTTGATTTCCTAAAGGTAAAAAGCCTGTGCATTTTGGAAATTGCATTTGCCCTCTGCAAGAGCAGTTGCTCCCAAGCTTTATTAAATGTGAAGCAGCTCTGCTGACTTCCATCATCCAATCATGTGCAAGCAAAAATGTTTTTTTTTTTTGTTTTACTTGCACAGGATTGGGTACTCTTTGCAAAGTCAAGCTTTTAAATAATTTCTGATGCTCTGGAGCAATTGCACTTGCAGAGGGCAACTGCCCTCTGCAAAGTGCACAGACTATTTGCTTTTCTCAAATCAACCCCATAGTCTTTTCGACCTGTACCTGCCTACTCCCAAACAAAATGGCGTTTTTTAATCAAAAGACATAGGCAAGAATGTAAGGTAAACCCAAAAGTATTTTTTTGATAAACCAAAAAATTAGGAAGGCAACACTGGACACACTTTTAGAATCTGGGAAGCCTTTCGTCCCCCAGGACACACATCAAGTTTGAGGACAAGAAAATAGGTATCTTGCGACTATAGGGAGCACAAGGAGCACAGTCAGAACAGACAGAAACCAGGCAATCACTTTTGACTCTTCCGTGTAGCCTTCCCTCCACGCTTCTCTGCAGCCTTCCCTCCACGCTTCTCTGCAGCCTTCCTCGGAGGTTGTGCCTCTGGTGGTGTACTTGGGGCAGGAGGAGGAGGAGGAGGAGTAGGAGTGGCTTCATCTGCTAGATATGTGGTAGCAGTAAGCTCCCCTCTCAAGCCCTTCTGGTAAGCCTGGAAAAATAGACCCTCACAGAGGAGGCGTTGGCCCTTTTCCAACTCCTGTAATCTGCAGGCTTTATAGGTGCCATACGTCTCCTCTACATTGGGAGGTTTACTCAGGATCCGGCTTGCTTCCCGTATGAGCTCTAGGGATTCCTGCTCTGTTGCAGTCATCCTCCTGGGCCTTTTGTGTAGAATGCGGAGGGGAGGCACCTGGCACTCCGTGCGGCTTCTACTTGGCCCAGCCACAGCCTCCTCCTCTCTCCCACTGGGCAAGGCCTCCTCCTCTCTCCCACTGGGCAAGGCCTCCGCCTCTCTCCCACTGGGCAAGGCCTCCTCCTGGCTGAGGTCATCCTGTGTCAAAAAAAGGGACATAGTTGTAATTTTCTGTTATGCAATCACACACAATTTTCAGCTCCTAACTTTCAAAGATAATTACACAAAATAGTAAAGGCTATCTATTTGACCACACCATTATTTCAGATGATCAACAAGATCTGAAGTTACGTATATATTTGGCCACTACTGTCTAGTGATATGTCTACATATTACTCTTTGTGCAGAAGTGATTTTTGATGAAGCACTTTCAAAATTAACACCTTAACATCATTAATAACATTTACACAATCCCAAAATCTTCAAAAAAAGTATACCTGGCTGAAGCTGGGCGCATCCACTTCATCTATGGTGAAAAGGCCCAGTTCATCCTGGGACTCCTCAGCTGGGGTGGAGGTGGAGGGAAGGCTGGAGGGAAGGGTGGGGGGAAGGGTGGAAAGGGATTGCCTGGCTTCGGTCTGCTCATCCAGGAATCGCAGTTTGTGGTAATACCACAACTTGGGTACATAAACTTGGTCAGCTGCTGCCCCGGATCTCAGCGACTCCTGGATTTTTCTGTGTTCCCGCTTATACATATTACGCAAGATACCTATTTTCCTGTCCACAAACTTGAGGTCTGCCTGGGGGAGTCGAGTCTTCACAAACTCTAAAAGTGTGCCCAGTGTTGCCTTCCTAACATCACGATTATAATATTGGGGGTGTTTGACCTCCCAGAGGTTTTTCTTCTGCTCATATAGATCAATGAAATGGGTCAAAAACTCTTCCTCTTTAAAGGGATTCATTATTTCTGCAAGACAAGACACAAGATCAAAACTTAAATGTCAGTCCCAAATCTCAGGATTAGTTTGTGTTGTAATCTAGGGGACACACACGGGGACACACACAAACACACACACACACACACACACACACACACACACTTTAATCTTACCTTCGTTTGTGCCGCTCGCTACTTCCGCACGGACATACATAGGCCATCGTACTAGCTTTATATACACTGCGCATGTGTCATGCTCCGCCTGCGTCGCCCGCCCCTGACGTTCGTAAGTACGATTTGGCCCCGCCCCTTCACTCTTCGTTGCGCAGTGGGAGTAGATAGCAAAAGATGGCGGAGCGATTAAGTGAAAGTAGCGCGGAGGAAAGCCCGGAGCCCCAAACATCCACATCCCGGAGGAGATATAAGGCCACCAACATGGCTTTTGGAGAGATGGTGGAGATGGTGGAGATGGTGTCCATATTAAGAAGGGGGGACTACGATGGCAAAAAAGGACCGTACACATGACCCAATCTGAGAAAGGACAAAATAATGTCCTCAATTGTCACCGCTCTGGAAGAGAAATTTGGTACAAAACGTTTGAAAGAACAATTGCGGAAGCGGTGGTCTGACATCAAAAGTCGTGAGCCAGAACAATATTGGCGAATAAAGAAGCTGCTGAAAAAAAGTAAGTACTTGTGTTTTACTATTGAGATACTTGCACAAACTTGCATGCTGATCCTTATTTTTGGCGGTTTTTCTGCATCGTTCATAAATACCGTTCTTTGTAATAGATCGGATACTTTATAAAGTGACGTTATTTTTTCGCCAAATACGATGGGACAGGGTTGGACATACATTTATGGCTTGATAATTTGTCGAATTCCCACAATTAGTTGATGTGGTGTAGATGTGTTTGAAAATATAATGCTTCATCAAAAATGATTCAGTGTAATGTAGGGACAGGACACAGCAGCTGTTTCCACATCTGGACTCACGAGCACTATAGTTAGTGGGAATGATTTAGCAGTCCCACTATTGTTCTTCGATTTTATTTTTTTAAAAATTTACTTTGAATTTTATTCCGTACGTTTTTTGGCTCTGCGTAACTTCTGCATACTTTCAGCTATTAAAACCATTCAACTATTAAAATGTTCGTCTCTTTTAGCTGATGTGTGGTCATTTTCAAATTTTTTACTACCATTTATACTTTATTAAAGAATAATTTTTTATTCACTTTTTTCAACATTGAATTCAATGGGAGCATGCTTGAAATCCTCAAATTCTTCTTCCGCTCCCAAAAGTTTCAGCTCCTTCATACTTTCACCTAGAGACACCAAACAAACTTGACAATGTTCACTAAATATTCATCTATCTGGCTATATCCTTTCAGTTTGATATTTTTTTAATTTTTGGAGAAAAAGCTTTTTGTTTAGAGGTCATTTCGTGACATTTTAGACATTAATCAGAGTGTACTGTGTTTGTTTTGTTGCCATGGTTACCCAAGCTTCTGTTATACACAGGGGGGGAGGTGGCTGGAGCATCTCAGCTCTGATTACAGAGCCCGGGGGGAGGGGACAGACACACCATGTACTGATTTATAATATAGGAATATGATGGGGCAGTTTTGATGGCGGTCATTTTAGCCATTTAGCTATTCAGCATTCCCACGCATTTTGCTAAGGAAATGCATTTTCTAGTGTACTATGTGACCATAACTAAATTTTTGAGGGGTAATACACATAGGAGATCATTGAGGTGTCAGCATCTGTGAAAATTGCCAAAAAATATGCATTCTTTATAATTGTTGTTCAGAGGTAATGTTCATCCTGTCTTCAACATTTATTATGATGCAAAATTGGCAAAAAATATTAACCAACGTTTTACTTTATTTATTAAAACCTAAAAGATCAGTGTGTTTTAACTATACCTTTTTTTCAAATCTCATAGGGGAGAAAAGACTCAGACAACAGTCCAAGGATCTCAGGACCCCCCCAAGTCACCAGCCTGAGGCCGAACCTACCCCAAGCCCCAGCCCAAGACCACGCCCACCCGACGACCTTGAGGAAGGAGAGGTGGAGGAAGTGTGCGAGGTTTCAAGCCCACCAAGTGAGTGACTGACACCCCAGCTTCAGTTTTACTGTATTTTGGCGTGCATATTGTAAACCTTGTTTTTATTCACTCGTTTTAGGTGAGTTTCTGGTTGTGGAAGGCCAAGCGGCAGAGCACTTCACCACAGACAGTGCGCAAAGATTAATTGGCCAGATTATGCTGTGGAATGGCCACATAGATCAAATGCGTGAACAAATTCACAGCATGAAACTTCGCCTGGACTCCATGCAACAGGAAATGAAGAACATGATTGATGTTTTGGGCCGAATATAATCACTTTTGGCCTAAAAACATCAATCATGTTCTTCATTTCCTTGGGAAGTTATTTTGTTATAAAAAATTTTTTGACAATTTTGGGGGTATACCCAAATTTACAATGTGTGATGCACACGGTGTGTCATCATGTGCTATCTTCCATCATGGGTTAGCAATGTACTTGTTTTGTGTTTGCAAACCCTTCATCCTGAAAATTCTTTGGTGGTGAGAGGAACCAAAAATGGGATTGCACACACAAAACACGTACATTGCTCTCCCATGATAGGAGATAGCACATGTTGACTTGACCCTTTAGTAAAGCTCAATTTTGAGCATCTTATAAATGACCAATTTCTGCAAGGGTGACATTACATGCACCGTTCTAGAAATATTGAACTTTGTAAGTTCATTTATTGTAAGTTTTGTTTCTAAAAACACTGTTGTGTATGTAAATCTTGTTAGATAAAGGTCTATATATTTGGGAAAAAATGGCTTGAATAATTTACTAAAATATTATTTTTTTACACAACGTAAAATATTTTTGAAAAAAAAAAAAAATAAAAAAATAAAAAATATGGTAAAAAATGCACCTTTCAATGTGCACCAAGTAAAATTTTTTACCCTATACAATGTGTGTGGCTGTTTCTTGAAGTCAAAATTTGGGGTTTGTTTTTGTGGGCCTGATTAACTAAAGCTAAATGCACTTGACACTACTACAAGTGCACTAGGAGACAGACATAACTTAAAGGTAAACAACAATAAAAACAAGATATTTAGATAAACCAATTTTCTTTTTTCTTTTTGAAACAAACTTACAGCTGTTGCTGAATAGCAATGGCCCCCCGACCATTAAAATAATTCACATAACGGTCACGCACTTGACGTGGGGTTCGGGGGGCCAAGCCAATACGGCCAATTTCTAGGCCTGTGAAAGTGCTACTAGCCTCTTCCAGTCTGGGCTCAGGCCCAACAGAGGATAGATATGTAGCTGAATGTCTCCTTAAAAAGTTATGCAAGATGCAGCAAGCAAGGATGACGTGGTTGATTTTATAGTCCGCCAAATTAATAGCCGTAAGGAAGATACGGAACCGGCTGGCCAGAATACCAAAGGCATTCTCCACAACCCTTCTTGCTCTGGCCAGCCGATAATTAAATACCCTCCTCTCAGGGGTGAGTGTCCTTTGGGGGAACGGCCTCATCAAGTTCTCACAGAGAGCAAATGCTTCATCAGCAATAAAAACTGAGGGGAGTCCATCCACATTATCGTCATCAGGTGGCAATTCCAGGCCACCGGTCTGGAGACGATGGCACAGCTCGGTCTGTGCAAAGACTCCTCCATCAGACATCCGGCTGTTCTTCCCCACATCCACAAACATAAACTCCAAATGTGCCGAGACCACTGCCATCAAAACTACACTATGGAACCCCTTGTAGTTAAAGAAATAAGACCCCGAATGCGGTGGTGGCACAATCCGGACGTGCTTCCCGTCAATCGCCCCTACACAGTTGGGAAAGTCCCAACGGTCAGCGAACTGGGAGGCCACAGTCTGCCATTCCTGTGGACTTGTAGGAAACTGTGGAGTGCAAAAAAAATAAGATAAGGACTTTAATAACAAAAATTGTATATCAGATTACACCAAAACATTAGTAAACAACAGCAGTCAAATATTATGAATATGTGTGTTTGTAATTGAAATGTTGAAAAACATAAGGCACACTTATAAGATTACTCACCCCCTATGATGGCCCATTGATACATTTGAATGTGGGGGGAGGGGTTCTAATTAGGTTACCAAACACACCTGACTGGCTGAAACATTTGTGGGGTGGGGGAGGGGTTCGAATTAGGTTAACAAACACACCTGACTGGCTCAAACATTTGTGGGGTGGGGGAGGGGTTCTAATTAGGTTAACAAACACACCTGACTGGCTGAAACATTTGTGGGGTGGGGGAGGGGTTCTAATTAGGTTAACAAACACACCTGACTGGCTCAAACATTTGTGGGGTGGGGGAGGGGTTCTAATTAGGTTAACAAACACACCTGACTGGCTCAAACATTTGTGGGGTGGGGGAGGGGTTCTAATTAGGTTAACAAACACACCTGACTGGCTCAAACATTTGTGGGGTGGGGGAGGGACAAACAAGACAATGGAGCAGACAATATACATTGTTCAATGGACTATAGGCTAGAGATAAAAATGGACCCAGCATTGCATGGTGGGGAGGTTAATGAAATAAATTAGGCATGTATAGGGCAATAAATGATTAAAATAGGCATGCACAAAGATAAAGGGGACATTCACAGCAGATTGAAAGCATGGCAATTAGGTAAAGAGGACAGTTCTACAATACATCCAAAAACAGTTAATACATATCATGTAATGTTAAAGGATAAAACTTACCTTCATATATTCCTTCTGCAGGACCTGAATAATAGCAGAACAGGTCTCTGGGATTATGATCCCCAGAGCCTGGGGGGAGATGCCTGTCGAGAACTTTAAGTCCTGAAGACTTCTCCCTGTCGCCAAGTAACGTAACGTGGCAACTAGCCTCTGCTCCGCACTGATGGCTTGCCTCATGCAGGTATCCTGCCTGCTGATATAGGGGGTCAGCATAGCCAGCAGACGCTCAAAGATGGGGTCCCTCATCCTGAGAAAATTCCTGAAATCATCAGGATTATTCTCACGGAGCTCACGGAGCAAAGGCATATGACAGAACTGGTCACGCTGGCGCAACCAATTCTTGGTCCATGAACTCCTCCTCACCCTGTTCATGGACTGGACTCGGGTCAAAGTATTAACCCCAACACCAAGTCCCCACACAGCACGAACTCGAGAATGAGAACGTCCACTCGACATGGCTTCAAAACGGTCGGCTGCTCAAACAAACAAACTTATAACAAACGCACTGAAGAACAGCAAGGCCTATGAAGAACGACCTGAAAATCAGGAACGAGCGGAGCAGAACGGCCTGCAAGGCAGGTTACGAACTGACCAACACGCACTGAAAAGCAGATACAAACCTCACAAGCACAAACTGAACCGCAGAAAACGAACGAAATAAGCTGAAGTGTGAAAAGCGCGAATCGTCTCTAACCAAACTTCTACTAACACGAGATTAGCAGAAGGAGCCCAAAGGGTGCCGGAGTGGGGCTTGGACTTCCTTTTTCTAGTCCCGTCGTACGTGCAATACGTCACCGCGTTCAAAACCAGCGGACTTTTGCAGTGACCGTGTGTGGCCAAGTCCGTTCGTTTTTAAGTCCGGCGCAAGGAGCAAACAAAGTCCGACGAAAAGTCCGCCGGGCAAAGTCCGCCGTAAAGTCCGCTCGTGTGTACGCGGCATTACATCCCAAAACACATTCTCCTACTCCTACTGAGTATGGTAATACCACATGTGAGGCTTTTTCACAGTCTGGCCACATACAGAGGCCCAACATGCAGGGAGCACCATCAGGATGAGCACTGATGTGGTATGGATGTGACATGGATTAACACTGATGTGGCACGGATGTGGCACAGATGTGTCACGGATGAGCACTGATGAGGCATGGATGAGCACTGATGTGGCATAGATGGGCATGTATTAGGCATGAATGAGGCACAGATGAAGCAGAAATGGGCATGTATAAGGTACAGATGGTCATGGATGGGCATGGATGGGCATGGATGAGGCATTGATGGGCATGGATGAGGTACGGATGGGCAGGGATGAGGCACGGATGGACATGGATGAGGCATGGATGGGCATGGATGAGGCATTGATGAGGCACGGATGGGAATGTATGAGGCATGGATGGGCATGTATAAGGCATGTATAAGGCACGGATGGGCATGTATGAGGCGTGGATGGATAGGCATGGATGGGCACTTATGAGGCTTACAAGGGCATGTATGAGGCAGGGTGGGCATGAATGGGCATGTATGTAGCACAGGTGGGCTTGTATGCGGCACAGATGAGCATGTGTTAGGCACGGATGGGCATGTATGAGGCACAGACGAGCATGTATGAGGCGTGTATGTGGGACAGACGGGCATGTATGAGGCATGGATGGGCATGTACTGTGTGGGCATGTACTGTATGGGCATGTATGAGGCACATATTAGACATGTGTGGTTCATTTCGTTCCAAATTAATATTAAAACAATTTTTTTGTTATTCGGAGATTCTGATATATCCGAAAACTCAGATTACAATATAAACAAATTTTACTTAAGACTCCAAATAACGTAACGAAATTCATACCAATTTTGGAAAGTTCGGACTGAAATTTGAATCAAATTTAATTTTTGAATTTTTGAATTTCAGTCAAATTCTAACTACACTTATTGCTGAATTCAAAGACTGTGTGTGTTATTAGAGTACCATTTCGATATAATGCTGTTTTTGTTAAGCCAAAGGTGATTTAAAGAGTCATTGTAATCATTTGTTGAAGATTTTTCTTTTGTTTGTTTACTTTGCGGCATTCAAATCAAAAACAATATAACATTTTCATTTCGACCGATTTGAAAATTTATCGATTTGAACGTTCCAAATTGAAAAAAAACTGTAAATTCAAAGAAAATTTTGAATACTCATTCCCAATACTAATTGAATGAATCAACCGAATTGAACTAAATGAAATAACTAGATTAACAAATCAAAACGAAAAGAAAGAAAACAAATTTTTTCATCATGCACATGTCTAGCCTATATGGGCATTTATGAGGCACAGATGGGCATGTATGAGGTACGGATGGGCATGTATGAAACACAGATGGGCATGTATGAGGCATGTATGTGGCGCAGATGGGCATGTATGAGGCACATATGGGTATGCATGAGGTATGTATGTGGCACAGCTGGGCATGTATGAGGCATGGATGGGCATGTATGGGCATGTATGAGGCACAGATGGGCATTTATGAGGCACGGATAGGCATGCATGAGGCACAGATGTGCATGTATGAGACATGCATGTGGCACAGATTGGCATGTATGAGGCATGTATGTGGCATAGATGGGCATGGATGGGCATGTATGAGGAACAGATGAGCATTAGGGATAAGCCCGATGTTCGAGTCGAACGTAAGTTCGAATTGAACATCGGGTGTTCGCCTGTTCGCTGAATAGCGAACAATTTGGGGTGTTCGCAGCAAATTCGAAAGCCACGGAACACCCTTTAAAAGTCTATGGGAGAAATCAAAAGTGCTAATTTTAAAGGCTTATATGCTTGGTATTGTCATAAAAAGTGTTTAGGGACCTGGGTCCTGCCCCAGGGGACATGTATCAATGCAAAAAAAGTTTTAAAAATGGCCGTTTTTTCGGGAGCAGTGATTTTAATAATGCTTAAAGTGAAACAATAAAAGTAAAATATTCCTTTAAATTTCGTACCTGGGCAGTGTCTATAATATGCCTGTAAAGTGATGCCTTTTTCCCATTTTTCAAACAGTTCCTGCACAAAATCACATTTCTAAAGGAAAAAAAGTAATTTAAAACTACTCGCGGCTATGATGAATTGTCTATGGGAGAAATCAAAAGTGCTAATTTGAAAGGCTTTTATGCATGCTATTGTAATAAAAAGTGTTTGGGGACCTGGTCCTGCCCCAGGGGACATGTATCAATGCAAAAAAAAAGTTTTAAAAAAGGCCATTTTTTCGGGAACAGTGATTTTAATAATGCTTAAAGTGAAACAATAAAAGTGAAATATTCCTTTAAATTTCATACCTGGGGGGTGTCTATAGTATGCCTGTAAAGTCACACATTTTTCCTGTGTTTAAAACAGTCCCTGCATAAAATTTATAAAGGAAAAAAAGTCATTTAAAACTACTTGCGGCTATAATGAATTGTCAGGTCTCAGCAATACAGATAAAATTTGAAAAAAACAGCATGGGGTCCCCCCAAAAATCCATACAAGGCCCTTTGGGTCTGGTATGAATATTAAGGGGAACCCCGAACCAAGATTAAAAAAAAATTGCATGGGGGTCCCCCCAAATTCCATACCAGGCCCTTCAGGTCTGGTATGGATATTAAGGGGAACCCTGCGCCAATTTCTTTTAAAGAAATGGCATAGGGGTCCCCCACAAAATCCATACCAGACCCTTCAGGTCTGGTATGGATTTTAAGGGGAACCCCGCGCCACAATTAAAAAAAAATGGTGTGGTGGTCCCCCCAAAAATTCATACCAGATCCTTATCCAAGTATGCAACCTGGCAGGCCGCAGGAAAAGAGGGGGGATGAGAGAGCTCCCCCTCCTGAACTGTACCAGGCCACATGCCCTCAACATGGGGAGGGTGCTTTGGGGTAGCCATGTTCTCCATGTTGATGGGGACAAGGGCCTCATCCCCAAAACCCTTGCACGGTGGTTGTGGGGGTCTGTGGGCGGGGGGCTTATTGGAATCTGTAAGACCCCTTTAACAAGGAGACCCCCAGATCCCGGCCCCCGTTTGAAATGGTAACGGGTACATTGTACCCCTACCATTTCACAAAAATAGTGTCAGAATGTTTAGAAACCACAAGACACATCTTGGGACAAGTCCTTTATTAAAAAATAAAAAATAAAAATGTCCCACAAAGTCAATTCATCTTCTTCTTTCACTCCGCCAGACTGAAAAAAAAAACCTGCACGCCGCCACCGATCCCCCTCCATGGGAGGCACCCGCCGTAATGACCATCCTCTCAGGTGACAGTTCTTTTTATAACTGAGGGCGGGGCCACACGGCGACGAACCCGGGTCTGATGCACGGGGACTTCCCAATGGCTTCCCTGTGGCATCAAAGGGGGGTGAGGCCACCCGTTTACGTCACCGTGTGGCCCCGGCCCTCTGACACCACGGGGAAGCCATAGGAAAAAGGCGCCACTTTACAGGCATACTATAGACACCCCACAGGTACGAAATTTAATGGAATATTTCACTTTTATTGTTTCACTTTAAGCATTATTAAAATCTGCTCCCAAAAAAGTCAGTTTTTAAAACTTTTTTTTGCATTGATACATGTCATCTGGGGCAGGACCCAGGTCCCCAAACACTTTTTATGAAAATAACTTGCATATTAACCCTTACAATTAGCACTTTTGATTTTTCACATTCCTGTCCCATAGACTTTAAAAGTGTTCACCTGTTCAAACTAATTTTTTGCCTGTTCATATGTTCTGCTGCGAACCGAACCGGGGGGTGTTCGGCTAATCCCTAATGGGCATGTATGAGGCACGGATGGGCATGTATGAGGCACAGATGGGCATGTATGAGCATGACTGGGCATGTATGAGCATGGATGGGCATATGAGGCACGGATGAGGCATGAATGGGCACAGATCAGCACTGCGGGCACTTAAGATCCAGCCCACAGTGCTGCTGCACTGGCTCCCTGATTGATACAACGTGTGAGGAGAGAGCTCAACCAGACATATGCCGGTTTGTTGACAAGTGATCTCTCCATCAGCGATCATGTGATAAATGGCCACTTTTATCGGCCTTTACCTCAATCCATGATGCGCCGGGTCTCCAGATGCTTCTAGGTGTGCACCCAAGGGGCCAAGTTTGGGAGGACGGCCCTGGATGCCCTCTCAGAACTAGCCGACCGTGTTGTAGCCGTCATTCGGCTATGGCCCAGTCAGCAAGTGGTTAAGGAAGGGGAGTTGGGAGGTGTTGGGGGCATAGTATGTTACAATGGTCACTTCCTTATCATGTAAATTTGCCATGAAGAGAAGGTGGTGTCCAGCTAGGTCTTTAATTTCTTTAGTGCATGTGAAGTGCATCAACCTGTGAAAAGCTATGAAAACAAGCCACACACACTTTTTGAAGGTATAATATATATGGTCTATTCATAGATGGCTGTATAGACAGTTTTTGCACCATGAGATTATCCTTCTCTCCTTCTACCTCCATGTTCCCCCTCCCTTCTCTCCTTTACCCCTTCCCCTCTCTCTCCCTTTCCCCCTCTCCCCCCTTTCCTCTTTCCTTCTCCCCTCCCCCTCCCTTCTCCCCCTCCCTTCTCCCCCTCTCCCTCCCTTCTCCCCCTCCCCCCCCTTCTGTTGAACCTTAGCATATTGTAGCATATAGTAGCATATATCAATCATCTCTTTTTGTCCAAATAAGTATGCATATCTCTATATAGATAGTTGGTATATTTTTGGACATATTTGTTCATAAATGTTAACAACGATTTTACTCACATCTAGTAACACATTATACATGCTTGTATGGTCCTGAAGAAGCAGAAGTCCTGCAAAACGCATCAACCAGATCAAGCCTACCTAGAATATACATACCTATGTGACCTTATAGTTTGTTATTTATATTGTTATATTGCAAATTGTGTGTTGTCATGCCGGTAGGCATCTTTTTATCATTATATAAAATCAAATAAATTCTCTTTTATCCATATTCCTAATGTAATATGTTCTCAGATGCATATAAAGTCCTGTCTTGTATATTTGTATTGTCTCTTCAAATTTAAATTTTTGGATGATGCCAATGAGAACAAAAATTGTTACAATGGTTTCATTCTTAGCCCACACTTTTCACTTATCTCAACTGTACTTATAGAGTCCTATGCCTAAACCTGCCCCAAAGAAATACCTAGAAAAGTAAGATTTTTTTTTTTATTATTATTCATTTTTATTATTTTATTATTTTTTAGATATGCAGTTTCAATGGAAAGGCATAATAAACATATAGAGGGGAATTAATTAAATGTGACTGCAAAAGGGGAATTACAATTTTTTTCTGAATACTAAAATTTAAGTTTTAAATATTGTATTGTTTTTTATATTTTAAAATATATACTATATATAGTATATATGTATACAGTGTATATGTATTTTTGTATTTTATTGCTATCTAATGACCAGAGTTTTTAAAGCTTAAATACCCAAACTGAGCTTAGGAGGGTCAATATGCATTAGTTAACGTTACAATACCAATACTAATTTTTCAATTTGACAATGAGCCTGAGAACTAGGAAAACACATAGTTGCACATTAGTAGTTCTCTGCTGCAAGGTTAATTACTATTCTTACAGTAATAAGCATTTATTTTTTATTACTTAAAAAGGCGTATTGCAGTTATGAAAGTGTTACTTTGTATTGCATATATATTCCAACTGTTCACCTGCAGATTTCCGCTCAGGCAGTTTGGGTTTATTTATCCATGCCTTTCATATGTCAGTGATTTTGAAACAGCACCTTTCAGATGTAAACAGTTATAACATAATTTGATATTGTGAATGACTGAAATACACATGAAACATGTATAGTATAAACAAAAGTTTAAAGGTTTGTAATATCAACATTATTTCATAAAATGAACATAGATTTATTCTTTCACACAAACATGTTTATAGTAACCAATAAACTGCTTGCAGACAGAGTAATGTTTTAAAATGCCAAGGATAACAAAGTATACAGAGCACAAACAGCTGTATGAAGTAACACATTAAGAAGATTATAGGGTTTAGAAGCTCTGTGGGTAGCAACATATTGCCATTCTATCTTGATTTCCTTGTCAGAAGTAATTAGAGGAATATATGAATGGGTTAGCATTCACATTTTGATGTAAATCTTTACCAAGCTGTGAACAGCCTAAAGATTTCAAGGATCACTTACTCTACAGCTCATTGAGAAAGGGCCCCAGGCAAATTGAGTGCAGTTGTTTCCTTAAAAGTATAATATGTCATGTTATCAATTTTATATTCAACTTATTTAAATTGTTTGGAATACCTTTCCTAGTACTAGGCAAAGAAATGGGTTGCAATAGCTGCACAGTGGTGTTGATTTACTAAAGCTGGAGAGTGCAAAATCTGGTGCATCTGTGCATGGTAGCCAAACAGCTTCTAACTTCACCTTGCTCAATTAAGGTTTGACAAAAAGAACTGAAAACTGATTGGTTTCTATGCAGAGCTGCACCAGATTTTGCACTCTCCAGTTTTAGTAAATCAACCCCTGTGTTCCTAAAAGGGTACTGCATGTCTGAAAAACAAAAATATGTCTTATTATTAGTTTTTTCTGTGCATTCTAAAAAATTACAGTACACAGCTCTTACTTGTCTAGAAAAAGTTAGTGTTGAATATAACACATTAGGGTTGATTTGTTAACAGCAAATAGACTGAAATAGAAAAAATACTCACACACACAAGGAAAAAAAACAGCATTGATGCTTACACATGATTGGGTGATGGAAGTCAGCAGAGCTTCTCCTCATTTACTATGCTCATAAGTAGGGATGAGCTTCACGTTCGAGTCAAACCTACATTGGCTGTTCGATCGTTTGCCGAATTGCGAACATTATGGGCCGTTCGCGCCAAATTCGTGTGGCGCGTCACGACCCATAATTCACTGAGGCATCGCAGTGCATTGCTAGCTGATGATTGGCCAAGCATGCACTATGACCCGCATGCTTGGCCAATCACAGCGCCGTCGGTAGTGAGAGCTTTGGCCAATTATGGCTCAGGGGGTTTAGAACATGCCCCACATGATATAAGGCCGCCTGCACGGCGGCCCTGTGTAGTGTGTTCTGGTGTGCTGAGAGATAGAGAGAGAGACAGTGTCATTTCATTTGAGTTTGCTAGATTAGGCAGGACAGTCAGTGAGATAGCTGCACTTACAGTGTATTGTCTATATATATGCATCCCAGGTGTTGCATATATATATATATACACTGTATTCCGTTTAGCTAGATCCGATCCTGTTATCTTCCTACTGACAGGCAGGCTTGTCTTGTTACAGAATTTACAGCTACCTGAAGAAAATTGCTGGTGTTCTTTTGATCCTATTAGTACCACAGTCAGGAAGCTAGACTATTCACAGTTAGTGTAGTGCGTCCTCCTCACAGTGTTCAGTTAAAGCTACAAGTTAGTTTAGTGTGACCTCTGCAAGGTGTTCAGCTAAAACTATAAGTTAGTGTAGTGCACAGTGTTCAGCTAAAGCTACAAATTAGGGTAGTGCGTCCTCCTCACAATGTTCAGCTAAAGCTACAAGTTAGTTTAGTGTGACCTCTGCACAGTGTTCAGCTAAAGCTACAAGTTAGGGTAGTGCGTCCTCCTCACAGTGTTCAGCTAAAACTACAAGTTAGTGTAGTGCGACCTCTGCACAGTGTTCAGCTAAAGCTACAAGTTAGTGTAGTGTGTCCTCCTCATAGTGTTCAGCTAAAACTACAAGTTAGTGTAGTGTGACCTCTGCACAATGTTCAGCTAAAGCTACAAGTTAGTGTAGTGCGTCCTCCTCAAAGTGTTCAGCTAAAACTACAAGTTAGTGTAGTGCGACCTCTGCACAGTGTTCAGCTAAAGCTACAAGTTAGTGTAGTGCAACCTCTGCACAGTGTTCAGCTAAAGCAACAAGTTAGTGTAGTGAGACCTCTGCACAGTGTTCAGCTAAAACTACAAGTTAGTGTAGTGCATCCTGCTCACAGTGTTAAGCTAAAACTACAAGTTAGTGTAGTGCGACCTCTGCACAGTGTTCAGCTAAAGCTACAAGTTAGTGTAGAGCGTCCTCCTCAAAGTGTTCAGCTAAAACTACAAGTTAGTGTAGTGAGACCTCTGCCCAGTGTTCAGCTAAAGCTACAAGTTAGTGTAGTGCGCCCTTCTCACAGTGTTCAGCTAGAGCTACAAGTTGGTGTAGTGTGTCCTCCTCACAGTGTTCAGCGAAAACTACAAGTTAATTTAGTGCGACCTCTGCACAGTGTTCAGCTAAAGCTACAAGTTAGTGTAGTGCGTCCTCCTCACAGTGTTCAGCTAAAACTACAAGTTAGTTTAGTGCGTCCTCCTCACAGTTTTCAGCTAAAGCTACAAGTTAGTTTAATGTGACCTCTGCACAGTGTTCAGCTAAAGCTACAAGTTAGGGTAGTGCGTCCTCCTCACAGTGTTCAGCTAAAACTACAAGTTAGTGTAGTGCGACCTCTGCACAGTGTTCAGCTAAAGCTACAAGTTAGTGTAGTGCGACCTCTGCACAGTGTTCAGATAAAGCTACAAGTTAGTGTAGTGCATCCTCCTCACAGTGTTCAGCTAAAACTACAAGTTAGTGTAGTAAGACCTCTGCACAGTGTTCAGCTAAAGCTACAAGTTAGTTTAGTGTGACCTCTGCACAGTGTTCAGCTAAAGCTACAAGTTAGTGTAGTGCGTCCTGCTCACAGTGTTAAGCTAAAACTATAAGTTAGTGTAGTGAGACCTCTGCACAGTGTTCAGCTAAAGCTACAAGTTAGTGTAGTGCGTCCTGCTCACAGTGTTCAGCTAAAGCTACAAGTTAGTGTAGTGCGACCTCTGCACAGTGTTCAGCTAAAGCTACAAGTTAGTGTAGTGCGTCCTCCTTACAGTTTTCAGCTAAAACTACAAGTTAGTTTAGTGCGTCCTCCTCACAGTTTTCAGCTAAAGCTACAAGTTAGTTTAGTGTGTCCTCTGCACAGTGTTCAGCTAAAGCTACAAGTTAGGGTAGTGCGTCCTCCTCACAGTGTTCAGCTAAAACTACAAGTTAGTGTAGTGCGACCTCTGCACAGTGTTCAGCTAAAGCTACAAGTTAGTGTAGTGCGACCTCTGAACAGTGTTCATCTAAAGCTACAAGTTAGTGTAGTGCACAGTGTTCAGCTAAAGCTACAAGTTAGTGTAGTGTGTCCTCCTCACAGTGTTCAGCTAAAGCTACAAGTTAGGGTAGTGCATCCTCCTCACAGTGTTCAGCTAAAACTACAAGTTAGTGTAGTGCGACCTCTGCACAGTGTTTAGAGGTAGTTACAAGTTAGTGTAGTGCGTCCTCCTCACAGTGTTCAGCTAAAACTACAAGTTCATGTAGTGAGACCTCTGCACAGTGTTCAGCTAAAGCTACAAGTTAGTGTAGTGCATCCTGCTCACAGTGTTCAGCTAAAACTACAAGTTAGTGTAGTGTGACCTCTGCACAGTGTTCAGCTAAAGTTACACGTTAGTGTAGTGAGACCTCTGCACAGTGTTCAGCTAAAGCTATAAGTTAGTGTAGTGCATCCTCCTCACAGTTTTCAGCTAAAACTACAAGTTAGTGTAGTGAGAACTCTGCACAGTGTTCAGCTAAAGCTTTAAGTTAGTGTAGTGCATCCTCCTCAGAGTGTTCAGCTAAAGCTACAAGTTAGTGTTGTGCGACCTCTGCACAGTGTTTAGCCAAAGCTACAAGTTAGTGTAGTGCGTCCTCCTCACAGTGTTCAGCTAAAACTACAAGTTAGTGTAGTGCGTCCTCCTCACAGTGTTCAGCTAAAACTACAAGTTAGTGTAGTGCGACCTCTGCACAGTGTTCAGCTAAAGCTACAAGTTGTGTAGTACGACCTCTGAACAGTGTTCATCTAAAGCTACAAGTTAGTGTAGTGCACAGTGTTCAGCTAAAGCTACAAGTTAGTGTAGTGTGTCCTCCTCACAGTGTTCAGCTAAAACTACAAGTTAGTGTAGTGCGACCTCTGCACAGTGTTCAGCTAAAGCTACAAGTTAGTGTACTGCGTCCTCCTCACAGTGCTCAGCTAAAACTACAAGTTAGTGTAGTGAGACCTCTGCACAGTGTTCAACTAAAGGTACAAGTTAGTGTAGTGCGTCCTGCTCACAGTGTTAAGCTAAAGCTACAAGTTAATGTAGTGCGTCCTGCTCACAGTGTTCAGCTAAAACTATAAGTTAGTGTAGTGAGACCTCTGCACAGTGTTCAGCTAAAGCTACAAGTTAGTGTAGTGCGTCCTGCTCACAGTGTTCAGCTAAAACTACAAGTTAGTGTAGTGCGACCTCTGCACAGTGTTCAGCTAAAACTACAAGTTAGTGTAGTGCGACCTCTGCACAGTGTTCAGCTAAAGCTACAAGTCAGTGTAGTGCGTCCTCTGAACAGTGTTCATCTAAAGCTACAAGTTAGTGTAGTGCACAGTGTTCAGATAAAGCTACAAGTTAGTGTAGTGCGTCCTCTTCACAGTGTTCAGCTAAAGCCACCCGTTAGTGTAGTACGACCTGTGCACAGTGTTCAGCTAAAGCTACAAGTTAGCGTAGTGAGACCTCTGCACAGTGTTCAGCTAATGCTATAAGTTAGTGTAGTGCATCCTGCTCACAGTGTTAAGCTAAAACTACAAGTTAGTGTAGTGCAACCTCTGCACAGTGTTCAGCTAAAGCTATAAGTTAGTGTAGTGCGTCCTCCTCACAGTGTTCAGCTAAAACTACAAGTTAGTGTAGTGAGACCTCTGCACAGTGTTCAGCTAAAGCTACAAGTTGGTGTAGTGTGTCCTCCTCACAGTGTTCAGCGAAAACTACAAGTTAATGTAGTGCGACCTCTGCACAGTGTTCAGCTAAAGCTAAAAGTTAGTGTACTGCGTCCTCCTCACAGTGTTCAGCTAAAACTACAAGTTAGTGTAGTTAGACCTCTGCACAGTGTTCAGCTAAAGCGACAAATTAGTGTAGTGCGTCCTCCTCACAGTGTTCAGCTAAAACTACAAGTTAGTGTAGTGCGACCTCTGCACAGTGTTCAGCTAAAGCTACAAGTTAGTGTAGTGCGTCCTCCTCACAGTGTTCAGCTAAAACTACAAGTTAGTGTAGTGCGACCTCCGCACAGTGCTCAGCTAAAGCTACAAGTTAGTGTAGTGCGTCCTGCTCACAGTGTTAAGCTAAAACTACAAGTTATTGTAGTGCGACCTCTGCACAGTGTTCAGCTAAAGCTACAAGTTAGTGTAGTGCGTCCTCCTCACAGTGTGCAGCTAAAACTACAAGTTAGTGAAGTGAGACCTCTGCACAGTGTTTAGCTAAAGCTACAAGTTAGTGTAGTGCTTCCTCCTCACAGTGTTCAGCTAAAGCTACAAGTTAGTTTAGTGTGACCTCTGCACAGTATTCAGAGGAAGCTACAAGTTAGTGTAGTGCATCCTCCTCACAGTGTTCAGCTAAATCTACAAGTTCATGTAGTGAGACCTCTGCACAGTGTTCAGCTAAAGCTACAAGTTAGTGTAGTGCATCCTGCTAACAGTGTTCAGCTAAAACTACAAGTTAGTGAAGTGTGACCTCTGCACAGTGTTCAGCTAAAGCTACAAGTTAGTGTAGAGAGACCTCTGCACAGTGTTCAGCTAAAGCTACAAGTTAGTGTAGTGCGTCCTCCTCACAGTGTTCAGCTAAAACTACAAGATAGTGTAGTGAGACCTCTGCACAGTGTTCAGCTAAAGCTACAAGTTGGTGTAGTGTGTCCTCCTCACAGTGTTCAGCGAAAACTAAAAGTTAATGTAGTGCGACCTCTGCACAGTGTTCAGCTAAAGCTACAAGTTAGTGTACTGCGTCCTCCTCACAGTGCTCAGCTAAAACTACAAGTTAGTGTAGTGAGACCTCTGCACAGTGTTCAGCTAAAGCTACAAATTAGTGTAGTGCATCCTCCTCAGAGTGTTCAGCTAAAGCTACAAGTTAGTGTAGTGCGACCTCTGCACAGTGTTCAGCTAAAGCTACAAGTTAGTGTAGTGCATCCTCCTCACAGTGTTCAGCTAAAACTACAAGTTAGTGTAGTGCGTCCTCCTCACAGTGTTCTGCTAAAACTACAAGTTAGTGTAGTGCGTCCTCCTCACAGTGTTCAGCTAAAACTAAAAGTTAGTGTAGTGCGTCCTCCTTACAGTGTTCAGCTAAAACTACAAGTTAGTGTAGTGCGACCTCTGCACAGTGTTCAGCTAAAGCTACAAGTTAGTGTAGTGCGTCCTCCTCACAGTGTTCAGCTAAAACTACAAGTTAGTGTAGTGCGTCCTCCTCACAATGTTCAGCTAAAACTACAAGTTAGTGTAGTGAGACCTCTGCACAGTGTTCAGCTAAAGCTACAAGTTAGTGTAGTGCGTCCTGCTCACAGTATTAAGCTAAAGCTACAAGTTAGTGTAGTGCGTCCTGCTTACAGTATTAAGCTAAAGCTACAAGTTAGTGTAGTGCATCCTGCTCACAGTGTTAAGCTAAAACTATCAGTTAGTGTAGTGAGACCTCTGCACAGTGTTCAGCTAAAGCTACAAGTTAGTGTAGTGCGTCCTGCTCACAGTGTTCAGCTAAAACTACAAGTTAGTGTAGTGCGACCTCTGCACAATGTTCAGCTAAAACTAGAAGTTAGTGTAGTGCGATCTCTGCACAGTGTTCAGCTAAAGCTACATGTTAGTGCAGTGCGTCCTCTGAACAGTGTTCATCTAAAGCTACAAGTTAGTGTAGTGCACAGTGTTCAGCTAAAGCTACAAGTTAGTGCAGTGCGTCCTCCTCACAGTGTTCAGCTAAAGCCACACGTTAGTGTAGTACGACCTCTGCACAGTGTTCAGCTAAAGCTACAAGTTAATGTAGTGCATCCTGCTCACAGTGTTAAGCTAAAACTACAAGTTAGTGTAGTGCGACCTCTGCACAGTGTTTAGCTAAAGCTACAAGTTAGTGTAGTGCGTTCTCCTCACAGTGTTCAGCTAAAACTACAAGTTAGTGTAGTGAGACCTCTGCACAGTGTTCAGCTAAAACTACAAGTTAGTTTAGTGCGATCTCTGCACAGTGTTCTGCTAAAGCTACAAGTTAGTGTAGTGCGTCCTCCTCACAGTGTTCAGCTAAAACTAAAAGTTAGTGTAGAGCGTCCTCCTCACAGTGTTCAGCTAAAACTACAAGTTAGTGTAGTACGACCTCTGCACAGTGTTCAGCTAAAGCTACAAGTTAATGTAGTGAGACCTCTGCACAGTGTTCAGCTAAAGCTATAAGTTAGTGTAGTGCGTCCTCCTCACAGTGTTCAGCTAAAACTACAAGTTAGTGTAGTGAGACCTCTGCACAGTGTTCAGCTAAAGCTACAAGTTGGTGTAATGTGTCCACCTCACAGTGTTCGGCGAAAACTACAAGTTAATATAGTGCGACCTCTGCACAGTGTTCAGCTAAAGCTACAAGTTAGTGTACTGCGTCCTCCTCACAGTGCTCAGCTAAAACTACAAGTTAGTGTAGTGAGACCTCTGCACAGTGTTCAGCTAAAGCTACAAGTTAGTGTAGTGCGACCTCTGCACAGTGTTCAGCTAAAGCTACAAGATAGTGTAGGGCGTCATCCTCACAGTGTTCAGCTAAAAATACAAGTTAGTGTAGTGAGACCTCTACACAGTGTTCAGCTAAAGCTACAAGTTGGTGTAGTGTGTCCTCCTCACAGTGTTCAGCGAAAACTACAAGTTAATGTAGTGCAACCTCTGCACAGTGTTCAGCTAAAGCTACAAGTTAGTGTACTGCGTCCTCCTCACAGTGTTCAGCTAAAACTACAAGTTAGTGTAGTGAGACCTCTGCACAGTGTTCAGCTAAAGCTACAAATTAGTGTAGTGCATCCTACTCAGAGTGTTCAGCTAAAGTTACAAGTTAGTGTAGGGCTTCCTCCTCATAGTGTTCAGCTAAAACTACAAGTTAGTGTAGGGCATCCTCCTGACAGTGTTCAGCTAAAACTACAAGTTAGTGTAGTGCGTCCTCCTCATAGTGTTCAGCTAAAACTACAAGTTAGTGTAGTGCGACCTCTGCACAGTGTTCAGCTAAAGCTATAAGTTAGTGTAGTGCGTCCTGCTCACAGTGTTAAGCTAAAGCTACAAGTTAGTGTAGTGCATCCTGCTCACAGTGTTCAGCTAAAACTATAAGTTAGTGTAGTGAGACCTCTGCACAGTGTTCAGCTAAAGCTACAAATTAGTGTAGTGCGTCCTGCTCACAGTGTTCAGCTAAAACTACAAGTTAGTGTAGTGCGACCTCTGCACAGTGTTCAGCTAAAACTACAAGTTAGTGTACTGCGACCTCTGCACAGTGTTCAGCTAAAGCTACAAGTTAGTGTAGTGCGTCCTCTGAACAGTGTTCATCTAAAGCTACAAGTTAGTGTAGTGCACAGTGTTCAGCTAAAGCTACAAGTTAGTGCAGTGCGTCCTCCTCACAGTGTTCAGCTAAAGCCTCACGTTAGTGTAGTACGAACTCTGCACAGTGTTCAGCTAAAGCTACAAGTTAATGTAGTGAGACATCTGCACAGTGTTCAGCTAAAGCTATAAGTTAGTGTAGTGCATCCTCCTCACAGTGTTCAGCTAAAAAAACAAGTTAGTGTAGTGCGACCTCTGCACAGTGTTCAGCTAAAGCTACAAGTTAGTGTAGGGCGTACTCCTCACAGTGTTCAGCTAAAAATACAAGTTAGTGTAGTGAGACCTCTGCACAGTGTTCAGCTAAAGCTACAAGTTGGTGTAGTGTGTCCTCCTCACAGTGTTCAGCGTAAACTACAAGTTAATGTAGTGCGACCTCTGCACAGTGTTCAGCTAAAGCTACAAGTTAGTGTACTGCGTCCTCCTCACAGTGTTCAGCTAAAACTACAAGTTAGTGTAGTGAGACCTCTGCACAGTGTTCAGCTAAAGCTACAAATTAGTGTAGTGCATCCTCCTCAGAGTGTTCAGCTAAAGTTACAAGTTAGTGTAGTGCGACCTCTGCACAGTGTTCAGCTAAAACTACAAGTTAGTGTAGTGCGTCCTCCTCACAGTGTTCAGCTAAAACTACAAGTTAGTGTAGTGCATCCTCCTCAGAGTGTTCAGCTAAAACTACAAGTTAGTGTAGGGCATCCTCCTGACAGTGTTCAGCTAAAACTACAAGTTAGTGTAGTGCGTCCTCCTCACAGTGTTCAGCTAAAACTACAAGTTAGTGTAGTGCGACCTCTGCACAGTGTTCAGCTAAAGCTACAAGTTAGTGTAGTGCATCCTCCTCAAAGTGTTCAGCTAAAACTACAAGTTAGTGTAGTGAGACCTCTGCACAGTGTTCAGCTAAAGCTACAAGTTAGTGTAGTGCGTCCTGCTCACAGTGTTAAGCTAAAGCTACAAGTTAGTGTAGTGCATCCTGCTCACAGTGTTCAGCTAAAACTATAAGTTAGTGTAGTGAGACCTCTGCACAGTGTTCAGCTAAAGCTACAAATTAGTGTAGTGCATCCTCCTCAGAGTGTTCAGCTAAAGTTACAAGTTAGTGTAGTGCGACCTCTGCACAGTGTTCAGCTAAAACTACAAGTTAGTGTAGTGCATCCTCCTCAGAGTGTTCAGCTAAAACTACAAGTTAGTGTAGGGCATCCTCCTGACAGTGTTCAGCTAAAACTACAAAATTAGTGTAGTGCGTCCTCCTCACAGTGTTCAGCTAAAACTACAAGTTAGTGTAGTGCGACCTCTGCACAGTGTTCAGCTAAAGCTACAAGTTAGTGTAGTGCATCCTCCTCACAGTGTTCAGCTAAAACTACAAGTTAGTGTAGTGAGACCTCTGCACAGTGTTCAGCTAAAGCTACAAGTTAGTGTAGTGCGTCCTGCTCACAGTGTTAAGCTAAAGCTACAAGTTAGTGTAGTGCGTCCTGCTCACAGTGTTCAGCTAAAACTATAAGTTAGTGTAGTGAGACCTCTGCACAGTGTTCAGCTAAAGCTACAAGTTAGTGTAGGGCGTACTCCTCACAGTGTTCAGCTAAAAATACAAGTTAGTGTAGTGAGACCTCTGCACAGTGTTCAGCTAAAGCTACAAGTTGGTGTAGTGTGTCCTCCTCACAGTGTTCAGCGTAAACTACAAGTTAATGTAGTGCGACCTCTGCACAGTGTTCAGCTAAAGCTACAAGTTAGTGTACTGCGTCCTCCTCACAGTGTTCAGCTAAAACTACAAGTTAGTGTAGTGAGACCTCTGCACAGTGTTCAGCTAAAGCTACAAATTAGTGTAGTGCATCCTCCTCAGAGTGTTCAGCTAAAGTTACAAGTTAGTGTAGTGCGACCTCTGCACAGTGTTCAGCTAAAACTACAAGTTAGTGTAGTGCGTCCTCCTCACAGTGTTCAGCTAAAACTACAAGTTAGTGTAGTGCATCCTCCTCAGAGTGTTCAGCTAAAACTGCAAGTTAGTGTAGGGCATCCTCCTGACAGTGTTCAGCTAAAACTACAAGTTAGTGTAGTGCGTCCTCCTCACAGTGTTCAGCTAAAACTACAAGTTAGTGTAGTGCGACCTCTGCACAGTGTTCAGCTAAAGCTACAAGTTAGTGTAGTGCATCCTCCTCACAGTGTTCAGCTAAAACTACAAGTTAGTGTAGTGAGACCTCTGCACAGTGTTCAGCTAAAGCTACAAGTTAGTGTAGTGCGTCCTGCTCACAGTGTTAAGCTAAAGCTACAAGTTAGTGTAGTGCATCCTGCTCACAGTGTTCAGCTAAAACTATAAGTTAGTGTAGTGAGACCTCTGCACAGTGTTCAGCTAAAGCTACAAATTAGTGTAGTGCATCCTCCTCAGAGTGTTCAGCTAAAGTTACAAGTTAGTGTAGTGCGACCTCTGCACAGTGTTCAGCTAAAACTACAAGTTAGTGTAGTGCATCCTCCTCAGAGTGTTCAGCTAAAACTACAAGTTAGTGTAGGGCATCCTCCTGACAGTGTTCAGCTAAAACTACAAAATTAGTGTAGTGCGTCCTCCTCACAGTGTTCAGCTAAAACTACAAGTTAGTGTAGTGCGACCTCTGCACAGTGTTCAGCTAAAGCTACAAGTTAGTGTAGTGCGTCCTGCTCACAGTGTTCAGCTAAAACTATAAGTTAGTGTAGTGAGACCTCTGCACAGTGTTCAGCTAAAGCTACAAATTAGTGTAGTGCGTCCTGCTCACAGTGTTCAGCTAAAACTACAAGTTAGTGTAGTGCGACCTCTGCACAGTGTTCAGCTAAAGCTACAAGTTAATGTAGTGAGACCTCTGCACAGTGTTCAGCTAAAGCTATAAGTTAGTGTAGTGCGTCCTCCTCACAGTGTTCAGCTTAAACTACAAGTTAGTGTAGTGAGACCTCTGCACAGTGTTCAGCTAAAGCTACAAGTTGGTGTAGTGTGTCCTCCTCACAGTGTTCGGCGAAAACTACAAGTTAATATAGTGCGACCTCTGCACAGTGTTCAGCTAAAGCTACAAGTTAATGTACTGCGTCCTCCTCACAGTGTTCAGCTAAAACTACAAGTTAGTGTAGTGAGACCTCTGCACAGTGTTCAGCTAAAGCTACAAGTTAGCGTAGTGCGTCCTGCTCACAGTGTTAAGCTAAAGCTACAAGTTAGTGTAGTGCGTCCTGCTCACAGTGTTAAGCTAAAGCTACAAGTTAGTGTAGTGCGTCCTGTTCACAGTGTTCAGCTAAAACTATAAGTTAGTGTAGTGAGACCTCTGCACAGTGTTCAGCTAAAGCTACAAATTAGTGTAGTGTGTCCTGCTCACAGTGTTCAGCTAAAACTACAAGTTAGTGTAGTGCGACTTCTGCACAGTGTTCAGCTAAAACTACAAGTTAGTGTAGTGCGACCTCTGCACAGTGTTCAGCTAAAGCTACAAGTTCGTGTACTGCGTCCTCTGAACAGTGTTCATTTAAAGCTACAAGTTAGTGTAGTGCACAGTGTTGAGCTAAAGCTACAAGTTAGTGTAGTGCGTCCTCCTCACAGTCTTCAGCTAAAGCCACACGTTAGTGTAGTACGACCTCTGCACAGTGTTCAGCTAAAGCTACAAGTTAGTGTAGTGAGACCTCTGCACAGTGTTCAGCTAAAGCTACAAGTTAGTGTAGTGCGTCCTGCTCACAGTGTTCAGCTAAAGCTACAAGTTACTTTAGTGTGACCTCTTCACAGTGTTCAGCTAAAGTTACAAGTTAGGGTAGTGCATCCTTCTCACAGTGTTCAGCTAAAACTACAAGTTAGTGTAGTGTGACCTCTGCACAGTGTTCAGCTAAAGCTACAAGTTAGTGTGGTGCGTCCTCCTCACAGTGTTCAGCTAAAACTACAAGTTAGTGTAGTGCGACCTCTGCACAGTGTTCAGCCAAAGCTACAAGTTAGTGTAGTGCGTCCTGCTCACAGTGTTCAGCTAAAACTACAAGTTATTGTAGTGCTACCTCTGCACAGTGTTCAGCTAAAGCTACAAGTTAGTGCAGTGTTTCATCCTCACAGTGTTCAGCCAAAACTACAAGTTAGTGTAGTGAGACCTCTGCACAGTGTGCAGCTAAAGCTACAAGTTAGTGCAGTGCGTCCTCCTCACAGTGTTCAGCTAAAGCCACACGTTAGTGTAGTACGACCTCTGCACAGTGTTCAGATAAAGCTACAAGTTAATGTAGTGAGACCTCTGCACAGTGTTCAGCTAAAGCTATAAGTTAGTGTAGTGCATCCTGCTCACAGTGTTAAGCTAAAATTACAACTTAGTGTAGTGCGACCTCTGCACAGTGTTCATCTAAAGCTACAAGTTAGTGTAGTGCGTCCTCCTCACAGTGTTCAGCTAAAACTACAAGTTAGTGTAGTGAGACCTCTGCACAGTGTTCTGCTAAAGCTACAAGTTAGTGTAGTGCGTCCTCCTCACAGTGTTCAGCTAAAACTAAAAGTTAGTGTAGAGCGTCCTCCTCACAGTGTTCAGCTAAAACTACAAGTTAGTGTAGTACGACCTCTGCACAGTGTTCAGCTAAAGCTACAAGTTAGTGTAGTGCGTCCTGCTCACAGTGTTAAGCTAAAGCTACAAGTTAGTGTAGTGCATCCTGCTCACAGTGTTCAGCTAAAACTATAAGTTAGTGTAGTGAGACCTCTGCACAGTGTTCAGCTAAAGCTACAAATTAGTGTAGTGCATCCTCCTCAGAGTGTTCAGCTAAAGTTACAAGTTAGTGTAGTGCGACCTCTGCACAGTGTTCAGCTAAAACTACAAGTTAGTGTAGTGCATCCTCCTCAGAGTGTTCAGCTAAAACTACAAGTTAGTGTAGGGCATCCTCCTGACAGTGTTCAGCTAAAACTACAAAATTAGTGTAGTGCGTCCTCCTCACAGTGTTCAGCTAAAACTACAAGTTAGTGTAGTGCGACCTCTGCACAGTGTTCAGCTAAAGCTACAAGTTAGTGTAGTGCATCCTCCTCACAGTGTTCAGCTAAAACTACAAGTTAGTGTAGTGAGACCTCTGCACAGTGTTCAGCTAAAGCTACAAGTTAGTGTAGTGCGTCCTGCTCACAGTGTTAAGCTAAAGCTACAAGTTAGTGTAGTGCGTCCTGCTCACAGTGTTCAGCTAAAACTATAAGTTAGTGTAGTGAGACCTCTGCACAGTGTTCAGCTAAAGCTACAAATTAGTGTAGTGCGTCCTGCTCACAGTGTTCAGCTAAAACTACAAGTTAGTGTAGTGCGACCTCTGCACAGTGTTCAGCTAAAGCTACAAGTTAATGTAGTGAGACCTCTGCACAGTGTTCAGCTAAAGCTATAAGTTAGTGTAGTGCGTCCTCCGCACAGTGTTCAGCTAAAACTACAAGTTAGTGTAGTGAGACCTCTGCACAGTGTTCAGCTAAAGCTACAAGTTGGTGTAGTGTGTCCTCCTCACAGTGTTCGGCGAAAACTACAAGTTAATATAGTGCGACCTCTGCACAGTGTTCAGCTAAAGCTACAAGTTAGTGTACTGCGTCCTCCTCACAGTGTTCAGCTAAAACTACAAGTTAGTGTAGTGAGACCTCTGCACAGTGTTCAGCTAAAGCTACAAGTTAGCGTAGTGCGTCCTGCTCACAGTGTTAAGCTAAAGCTACAAGTTAGTGTAGTGCGTCCTGCTCACAGTGTTAAGCTAAAGCTACAAGTTAGTGTAGTGCGTCCTGTTCACAGTGTTCAGCTAAAACTATAAGTTAGTGTAGTGAGACCTCTGCACAGTGTTCAGCTAAAGCTACAAATTAGTGTAGTGTGTCCTGCTCACAGTGTTCAGCTAAAACTACAAGTTAGTGTAGTGCGACCTCTGCACAGTGTTCAGCTAAAACTACAAGTTAGTGTAGTGCGACCTCTGCACAGTGTTCAGCTAAAGCTACAAGTTAGTGTACTGCGTCCTCTGAACAGTGTTCATTTAAAGCTACAAGTTAGTGTAGTGCACAGTGTTGAGCTAAAGCTACAAGTTAGTGTAGTGCGTCCTCCTCACAGTCTTCAGCTAAAGCCACACGTTAGTGTAGTACGACCTCTGCACAGTGTTCAGCTAAAGCTACAAGTTAGTGTAGTGAGACCTCTGCACAGTGTTCAGCTAAAGCTACAAGTTAGTGTAGTGCGTCCTGCTCACAGTGTTCAGCTAAAGCTACAAGTTACTTTAGTGTGACCTCTTCACAGTGTTCAGCTAAAGTTACAAGTTAGGGTAGTGCATCCTTCTCACAGTGTTCAGCTAAAACTACAAGTTAGTGTAGTGTGACCTCTGCACAGTGTTCAGCTAAAGCTACAAGTTAGTGTGGTGCGTCCTCCTCACAGTGTTCAGCTAAAACTACAAGTTAGTGTAGTGCGACCTCTGCACAGTGTTCAGCCAAAGCTACAAGTTAGTGTAGTGCGTCCTGCTCACAGTGTTCATCTAAAACTACAAGTTATTGTAGTGCTACCTCTGCACAGTGTTCAGCTAAAGCTACAAGTTAGTGCAGTGTTTCATCCTCACAGTGTTCAGCCAAAACTACAAGTTAGTGTAGTGAGACCTCTGCACAGTGTGCAGCTAAAGCTACAAGTTAGTGCAGTGCGTCCTCCTCACAGTGTTCAGCTAAAGCCACACGTTAGTGTAGTACGACCTCTGCACAGTGTTCAGATAAAGCTACAAGTTAATGTAGTGAGACCTCTGCACAGTGTTCAGCTAAAGCTATAAGTTAGTGTAGTGCATCCTGCTCACAGTGTTAAGCTAAAATTACAAGTTAGTGTAGTGCGACCTCTGCACAGTGTTCATCTAAAGCTACAAGTTAGTGTAGTGCGTCCTCCTCACAGTGTTCAGCTAAAACTACAAGTTAGTGTAGTGAGACCTCTGCACAGTGTTCTGCTAAAGCTACAAGTTAGTGTAGTGCGTCCTCCTCACAGTGTTCAGCTAAAACTAAAAGTTAGTGTAGAGCGTCCTCCTCACAGTGTTCAGCTAAAACTACAAGTTAGTGTAGTACTACCTCTGCACAGTGTTCAGCTAAAGCTACAAGTTAATGTAGTGAGACCTCTGCACAGTGTTCAGCTAACGCTATAAGTTAGTGTAGTGCATCTTCCTCACAGTGTTCAGCTAAAACTACAAGTTAGTGTAGTGAGACCTCTGCACAGTGTTCAGCTAAAGCTACAAGTTGGTGTAGTGTGTCCTCCTCACAGTGTTCAGCTAAAACTACAAGTTAGTGTAGTGCGTCCTCCTCACAGTGTTCAGCTAAAACTACAAGTTAGTGTAGGGCATCCTCCTGACAGTGTTCAGCTAAAACTACAAGTTAGTGTAGTGCGTCCTCCTCACAGTGTTCAGCTAAAACTACAAGTTAGTGTAGTGCGACCTCTGCACAGTGTTCAGCTAAAGCTACAAGTTAGTGTAGTGCATCCTCCTCACAGTGTTCAGCTAAAACTACAAGTTAGTGTAGTGAGACCTCTGCACAGTGTTCAGCTAAAGCTACAAGTTAGTGTAGTGCGTCCTGCTCACAGTGTTAAGCTAAAGATACAAGTTAGTGTAGTGCGTCCTGCTCACAGTGTTCAGCTAAAACTATAAGTTAGTGTAGTGAGACCTCTGCACAGTGTTCAGCTAAAGCTACAAATTAGTGTAGTGTGTCCTGCTCACAGTGTTCAGCTAAAACTACAAGTTAGTGTAGTGCGACCTCTGCACAGTGTTCAGCTAAAACTACAAGTTAGTGTAGTGCGACCTCTGCACAGTGTTCAGCTAAAGCTACAAGTTAGTGTAGTGCGTCCTCTGAACAGTGTTCATTTAAAGCTACAAGTTAGTGTAGTGCACAGTGTTGAGCTAAAGCTACAAGTTAGTGTAGTGCATCCTCCTCACAGTCTTCAGCTAAAGCCACACGTTAGTGTAGTACGACCTCTGCACAGTGTTCAGCTAAAGCTACAAGTTAGTGTAGTGAGACCTCTGCACAGTGTTCAGCTAAAGCTACAAGTTAGTGTAGTGCGTCCTGCTCACAGTGTTCAGCTAAAGCTACAAGTTACTTTAGTGTGACCTCTTCACAGTGTTCAGCTAAAGTTACAAGTTAGGGTAGTGCATCCTTCTCACAGTGTTCAGCTAAAACTACAAGTTAGTGTAGTGTGACCTCTGCACAGTGTTCAGCTAAAGCTACAAGTTAGTGTGGTGCGTCCTCCTCACAGTGTTCAGCTAAAACTACAAGTTAGTGTAGTGCGACCTCTGCACAGTGTTCAGCCAAAGCTACAAGTTAGTGTAGTGCGTCCTGCTCACAGTGTTCAGCTAAAACTACAAGTTATTGTAGTGCTACCTCTGCACAGTGTTCAGCTAAAGCTACAAGTTAGTGCAGTGTTTCCTCCTCACAGTGTTCAGCCAAAACTACAAAGTAGTGTAGTGAGACCTCTGCACAGTGTGCAGCTAAAGCTACAAGTTAGTGCAGTGCGTCCTCCTCACAGTGTTCAGCTAAAGCCACACGTTAGTGTAGTACGACCTCTGCACAGTGTTCAGATAAAGCTACAAGTTAATGTAGTGAGACCTCTGCACAGTGTTCAGCTAAAGCTATAAGTTAGTGTAGTGCATCCTGCTCACAGTGTTAAGCTAAAATTACAAGTTAGTGTAGTGCGACCTCTGCACAGTGTTCATCTAAAGCTACAAGTTAGTGTAGTGCGTCCTCCTCACAGTGTTCAGCTAAAACTACAAGTTAGTGTAGTGAGACCTCTGCACAGTGTTCAGCTAAAGCTACAAGTTGGTGTAGTGTGTCCTCCTCACAGTGTTCAGTGAAAACTACAAGTTAGTGTAGTGCGACCTCTGCACAGTGTTCTGCTAAAGCTACAAGTTAGTGTAGTGCCTCCTCCTCACAGTGTTCAGCTAAAACTAAAAGTTAGTGTAGAGCGTCCTCCTCACAGTGTTCAGCTAAAACTACAAGTTAGTGTAGTACGACCTCTGCACAGTGTTCAGCTAAAGCTACAAGTTAATGTAGTGAGACCTCTGCACAGTGTTCAGCTAACACTATAAGTTAGTGTAGTGCGTCCTCCTCACAGTGTTCAGCTAAAACTACAAGTTAGTGTAGTGAGACCTCTGCACAGTGTTCAGCTAAAGCTACAAGTTAGTGTACTGCGTCCTCCTCACAGTGTTCAGCTAAAACTACAAGTTAGTGTAGTGAGACCTCTGCACAGTGTTCAGCTAAAGCTACAAATTAGTGTAGTGCATCCTCCTCAGAGTGTTCAGCTAAAGTTACAAGTTAGTGTAGTGCGACCTCTGCACAGTGTTCAGCTAAAACTACAAGTTAGTGTAGTGCGTCCTCCTCACAGTGTTCAGCTAAAACTACAAGTTAGTGTAGTGCGTCCTCCTCACAGTGTTCAGCTAAAACTACAAGTTAGTGTAGGGCATCCTCCTGACAGTGTTCAGCTAAAACTACAAGTTAGTGTAGTGCGTCCTCCTCACAGTGTTCAGCTAAAACTACAAGTTAGTGTAGTGCGACCTCTGCACAGTGTTCAGCTAAAGCTACAAGTTAGTGTAGTGCATCCTCCTCACAGTGTTCAGCTAAAACTACAAGTTAGTGTAGTGAGACCTCTGCACAGTGTTCAGCTAAAGCTACAAGTTAGTGTAGTGCGTCCTGCTCACAGTGTTAAGCTAAAGCTACAAGTTAGTGTAGTGCGTCCTGCTCACAGTGTTCAGCTAAGACTATAAGTTAGTGTAGTGAGACTTCTGCACAGTGTTCAGCTAAAGCTACAAATTCGTGTAGTGCGTCCTGCTCACAGTGTTCAGCTAAAACTACAAGTTAGTGTAGTGTGACCTCTGCACAGTGTTCAGCTAAAACTACAAGTTAGTGTAGTGCGACCTCTGCACAGTGTTCAGCTAAAGCTACAAGCTAGTGTAGTGCGTCCTCTGAACAGTGTTCATTTAAAGCTACAAGTTAGTGTAGTGAGACCTCTGCACAGTGTTCAGCTAAAGCTACAAGTTAGTGTAGTGCGTCCTGCTCACAGTGTTCAGCTAAAGCTACAAGTTACTTTAGTGTGACCTCTTCATAGTGTTCAGCTAAAGTTACAAGTTAGGGTAGTGCATCCTCCTCACAGTGTTCAGCTAAAACTACAAGTTAGTGTAGTGCGACCTCTGCACAGTGTTCAGCTAAAGCTACAAGTTAGTGTAGTGCGTCCTGCTCACAGTGTTCAGCTAAAATTACAAGTTATTGTAGTGCTACCTCTGCACAGTATTCAGCTAAAGCTACAAGTTAGTGCAGTGCGTCCTCCTCACAGTGTTCAGCCAAAACTACAAGTTAGTGTAGTGAGACCTCTGCACAGTGTTCAGCTAAAGCTACAAGTTAGTGTAGTGCATCCTCCTCACAGTGTTCAGCTAAAACTACAAGTTAGTGTAGGGCATCCTCCTGACAGTGTTCAGCTAAAACTACAAGTTAGTGTAGTGCGTCCTCCTCACAGTGTTCAGCTAAAACTACAAGTTAGTGTAGTGCGACCTCTGCACAGTGTTCAGCTAAAGCTACAAGTTAGTGTAGTGCATCCTCCTCACAGTGTTCAGCTAAAACTACAAGTTAGTGTAGTGAGACCTCTGCACAGTGTTCAGCTAAAGCTACAAGTTAGTGTAGTGCGTCCTGCTCACAGTGTTAAGCTAAAGATACAAGTTAGTGTAGTGCGTCCTGCTCACAGTGTTCAGCTAAAACTATAAGTTAGTGTAGTGAGACCTCTGCACAGTGTTCAGCTAAAGCTACAAATTAGTGTAGTGTGTCCTGCTCACAGTGTTCAGCTAAAACTACAAGTTAGTGTAGTGCGACCTCTGCACAGTGTTCAGCTAAAACTACAAGTTAGTGTAGTGCGACCTCTGCACAGTGTTCAGCTAAAGCTACAAGTTAGTGTAGTGCGTCCTCTGAACAGTGTTCATTTAAAGCTACAAGTTAGTGTAGTGCACAGTGTTGAGCTAAAGCTACAAGTTAGTGTAGTGCATCCTCCTCACAGTCTTCAGCTAAAGCCACACGTTAGTGTAGTACGACCTCTGCACAGTGTTCAGCTAAAGCTACAAGTTAGTGTAGTGAGACCTCTGCACAGTGTTCAGCTAAAGCTACAAGTTAGTGTAGTGCGTCCTGCTCACAGTGTTCAGCTAAAGCTACAAGTTACTTTAGTGTGACCTCTTCACAGTGTTCAGCTAAAGTTACAAGTTAGGGTAGTGCATCCTTCTCACAGTGTTCAGCTAAAACTACAAGTTAGTGTAGTGTGACCTCTGCACAGTGTTCAGCTAAAGCTACAAGTTAGTGTGGTGCGTCCTCCTCACAGTGTTCAGCTAAAACTACAAGTTAGTGTAGTGCGACCTCTGCACAGTGTTCAGCCAAAGCTACAAGTTAGTGTAGTGCGTCCTGCTCACAGTGTTCAGCTAAAACTACAAGTTATTGTAGTGCTACCTCTGCACAGTGTTCAGCTAAAGCTACAAGTTAGTGCAGTGTTTCCTCCTCACAGTGTTCAGCCAAAACTACAAGTTAGTGTAGTGAGACCTCTGCACAGTGTGCAGCTAAAGCTACAAGTTAGTGCAGTGCGTCCTCCTCACAGTGTTCAGCTAAAGCCACACGTTAGTGTAGTACGACCTCTGCACAGTGTTCAGATAAAGCTACAAGTTAATGTAGTGAGACCTCTGCACAGTGTTCAGCTAAAGCTATAAGTTAGTGTAGTGCATCCTGCTCACAGTGTTAAGCTAAAATTACAAGTTAGTGTAGTGCGACCTCTGCACAGTGTTCATCTAAAGCTACAAGTTAGTGTAGTGCGTCCTCCTCACAGTGTTCAGCTAAAACTACAAGTTAGTGTAGTGAGACCTCTGCACAGTGTTCAGCTAAAGCTACAAGTTGGTGTAGTGTGTCCTCCTCACAGTGTTCAGTGAAAACTACAAGTTAGTGTAGTGCGACCTCTGCACAGTGTTCTGCTAAAGCTACAAGTTAGTGTAGTGCCTCCTCCTCACAGTGTTCAGCTAAAACTAAAAGTTAGTGTAGAGCGTCCTCCTCACAGTGTTCAGCTAAAACTACAAGTTAGTGTAGTACGACCTCTGCACAGTGTTCAGCTAAAGCTACAAGTTAATGTAGTGAGACCTCTGCACAGTGTTCAGCTAACACTATAAGTTAGTGTAGTGCGTCCTCCTCACAGTGTTCAGCTAAAACTACAAGTTAGTGTAGTGAGACCTCTGCACAGTGTTCAGCTAAAGCTACAAGTTAGTGTACTGCGTCCTCCTCACAGTGTTCAGCTAAAACTACAAGTTAGTGTAGTGAGACCTCTGCACAGTGTTCAGCTAAAGCTACAAATTAGTGTAGTGCATCCTCCTCAGAGTGTTCAGCTAAAGTTACAAGTTAGTGTAGTGCGACCTCTGCACAGTGTTCAGCTAAAACTACAAGTTAGTGTAGTGCGTCCTCCTCACAGTGTTCAGCTAAAACTACAAGTTAGTGTAGTGCGTCCTCCTCACAGTGTTCAGCTAAAACTACAAGTTAGTGTAGGGCATCCTCCTGACAGTGTTCAGCTAAAACTACAAGTTAGTGTAGTGCGTCCTCCTCACAGTGTTCAGCTAAAACTACAAGTTAGTGTAGTGCGACCTCTGCACAGTGTTCAGCTAAAGCTACAAGTTAGTGTAGTGCATCCTCCTCACAGTGTTCAGCTAAAACTACAAGTTAGTGTAGTGAGACCTCTGCACAGTGTTCAGCTAAAGCTACAAGTTAGTGTAGTGCGTCCTGCTCACAGTGTTAAGCTAAAGCTACAAGTTAGTGTAGTGCGTCCTGCTCACAGTGTTCAGCTAAGACTATAAGTTAGTGTAGTGAGACTTCTGCACAGTGTTCAGCTAAAGCTACAAATTCGTGTAGTGCGTCCTGCTCACAGTGTTCAGCTAAAACTACAAGTTAGTGTAGTGTGACCTCTGCACAGTGTTCAGCTAAAACTACAAGTTAGTGTAGTGCGACCTCTGCACAGTGTTCAGCTAAAGCTACAAGCTAGTGTAGTGCGTCCTCTGAACAGTGTTCATTTAAAGCTACAAGTTAGTGTAGTGAGACCTCTGCACAGTGTTCAGCTAAAGCTACAAGTTAGTGTAGTGCGTCCTGCTCACAGTGTTCAGCTAAAGCTACAAGTTACTTTAGTGTGACCTCTTCATAGTGTTCAGCTAAAGTTACAAGTTAGGGTAGTGCATCCTCCTCACAGTGTTCAGCTAAAACTACAAGTTAGTGTAGTGCGACCTCTGCACAGTGTTCAGCTAAAGCTACAAGTTAGTGTAGTGCGTCCTGCTCACAGTGTTCAGCTAAAATTACAAGTTATTGTAGTGCTACCTCTGCACAGTATTCAGCTAAAGCTACAAGTTAGTGCAGTGCGTCCTCCTCACAGTGTTCAGCCAAAACTACAAGTTAGTGTAGTGAGACCTCTGCACAGTGTTCAGCTAAAGCTACAAGTTAGTGTAGTGCATCCTGCTCACAGTGTTCAGCTAAAGCTACAAGTTAGTGTAGTGCATCCTGCTCACAGTGTTCAGCTAAAACTATAAGTTAGTGTAGTGTGACCTCTGCACAGTGTTCAGCTAAAGCTACAAGTTAGTGTAATGCGTCCTGCTCACAGTGTTCAGCTAAAACTACAAGTTAGTGTAGTGCGACCTCTGCACAGTGTTCAGCTAAAGCTACAAGTTAGTGTAGTGCATCCTCTGAACAGTGTTCATCTAAAGCTACAAGTTAGTGTAGTGCACAGTGTTCAGCTAAAGCTACAATTTAGTGTAGTGCGTCCTCCTCACAGTTTTCAGCTAAAGCTACAAGTTAGTGTAGTACGACCTCTGCACAGTGTTCAGCTAAAGCTACAAGTTAGTGTAGTGAGACCTCTGCACAGTGTTCAGCTAAAGCTACAAGTTAGTGTAGTGCGTCCTGCTCACAATGTTCAGCTAAAGTACAAGTTAGTTTAGTGTGACCTCTTCACAGTGTTCAGCTAAAGCTACAAGTTAGTGTAGTGTGTTCTGCTCACAGTGTTCAGCTAAAACTACAAGTTATTGTAGTGCAACCTCTGCACAGTGTTCAGCTAAAGCTACAAGTTAGTGTAGTGCGTCCTCCTCTCAGTGTTCAGCTAAAACTACAAGTTAGTGTAGTGAGACCTCTGCACAGTTTTCAGCTAAAGCTACAAGTTAGTGTAGTGCGTCCTCCTCACAGTGTTCAGCTAAAGCTACAAGTTAGTTTAGTGTGACCTCTTCACAGTGTTCAGCTAAAGTTACAAGTTAGGGTAGTGCATCCTCCTCACAGTGTTCATCTATATCTTCAAGTTAGTGTAGTGCGACCTCTGCACAGTGTTCAGCTAAAGCTACAAGTTAGTGTAGTGCGACCTCTGCACAGTGTTCAGCTAAAGCTACAAGTTAGTGTAGTGCATCCTCTGAACACTGTTCATCTAAAGCTACAGGTTAGTGTAGTGCACAGTGTTCAGCTAAAGCTACAATTTAGTGTAGTGCGTCCTCCTCACAGTTTTCAGCTAAAGCTACAAGTTAGTGTAGTACGACCTCTGCACAGTGTTCAGCTAAAGCTACAAGTTAGTGTAGTGCGTCCTGCTCACAATGTTCAGCTAAAGCCACAAGTTAGTTTAGTATGACCTCTTCACAGTGTTCAGCTAAAGCTACAAGTTAGTGTAGTGCGTTCTGCTCACAGTGTTCAGCTAAAACTACAAGTTATTGTAATGCTACCTCTGCACAGTGTTCAGCTAAAGCTACAAGTTAGTGTAGTGCGTCCTCCTCTCAGTGTTCAGCTAAAACTACAAGTTAGTGTAGTGAGACCTCTGCACAGTTTTCAGCTAAAGCTACAAGTTAGGGTAGTGCATCCTCCTCACAGTGTTCATCTATATCTTCAAGTTAGTGTAGTGCGACCTCTGCACAGTGTTCAGCTAAAGCTACAAGTTAGTGTAGTGCGTCCTGCTTACAGTGTTCAGCTAAAGCTACAAGTTAGTGTAGTGCGTCCTGCTTACAGTGTTCTGCTAAAACTACAAGTTAGTGTAGTGAGACCTCTGCACAGTGTTTTGCTAAAGCTACAAGTTAGTGTAGTGCGCATAGGCGTGCGCACAGTGTGTGCCGGGTGTGCTTGGGCACACCCTAATCACCTTATGTGCATTAGCATTATCCAGGAGCATCACCAGGTGGGTGGTTGGGGGTGCCAGTGGCCAGTGTAAATGCCCCATTATATTAAAGTCTAGGTTCAACTTTAGGAACATGTTACACTCGTATTTAGGGTGTACTGTAATATGCTCTCAATCAACTGTCTCCAAAACTCAGAGCCCCCTTCCTGTGACAGCAGGTGGCGTTCATGTGTGTTTGAACATTGGGGTGCACACCCTAATACAATAGGCTGCGCACACCTATGGTAGTGCGTCCTGCTCACAGTGTTCAGCTAAAACTACAAGTTAGTGTAGTGCGACCTCTGCACAGTGTTCAGCTAAAGCTACAAGTTAGTGTAGTGCGTCCTCCTCACATTGTTCAGATAAAACTACAAGTTAGTGTAGTAAAACCTCTGCACAGTGTCCAGCTAAAGCTACAAATTAGTGTAGTGCGTCCTCCTCACAGTGTTCAGCTAAAGCTACAAGTTAGTTTAGTGTGACCTCTGCACAGTGTTCTGCTAAAGCTACAAGTTAGTGTAGTGCATCCTCCTCACATTGTTCAGCTAAAACTACAAGTTAGTGTAGTGAGACCTCTGCACAGTATTCAGCTAAAGCTACAAGTTAGTGTAGTGCGTCCTGCTCACAGTGTTCAGCTAAAACTACAAGTTAGTGTAGTGAGACCTCTGCACAGTCTTCAGCTAAAGCTTCAAGTTAGTGTAGTGCGTCCTGCTCACAGTGTTCAGCTAAAACTACACGTTAGTGTAGTGCAACCTCTGCACAGTGTTCAGCTAAAGCTAGAAGTTAGTGTAGTGAGACCTCTGCACAGTGTTCAGCTAAAGCTACAAGTTAGTGTAGTGCATCCTCCTGACAGTGTTCAGCTAAAACTACAAGTTAGTGTAGTGTGACCTCTGCACAGTGTTCAGCTAAAGCTACAAGTTAGTGTAGTGCGTCCTCTGAACAGTGTTCATCTAAAGCTACAAGTTAGTGTAGTGCACAGTGCTCAGCTAAAGCTACAAGTTAGTGTAGTGCGTCCTCCTCATAGTGTTCAACTAAAGCTACAAGTTAGCGTAGTACGACCTCTGCACAGTGTTCAGCTAAAGCTACAAGTTAGTGTAGTGAGACCTCTGCACAGTGTTCAGCTAAAGCTACAAGTTAGTATAATTAGACCTCTGCACAGTGTTCAGCTAAAGCTACAAGTTAGTGTAGTGTGTCCCCCTCACAGTGTTCAGCTAAAGCTACAAGTTGGTGTATTGTGTCCCTCTCGCAGTGTTCAGCTAAAACTACAAATTAGTGTAGTACAACCTCTGCGCAGTGTTCAGCTAAAGCTACAAGTTAGTGTAGTGCATCCTGCTCACAGTGTTTAGCTAAAACTACAAGTTAGTGTAGTGCGACCTCTGCACAGTGTTCAGCTAAAGCTACAAGTTAGTGTAGTGAGACCTCTGCACAGTGTTCAGCTAAAGCTACAAGTTAGTGTAGTGCGTCCTCCTCACAGTGTTCAGCTAAAACTACAAGTTAGTGTAGTGCGTCCTCCTCACAGTGTTCAGCTAAACCTACAAGCGAGCTCTGCACAGTGTTCACCTAAAGCTACCTGTAGAAGGTTGGTGGTGTTTTCCTGATCCTATCACTACCACAGGCAGCTAAATAAGCTACAAGTTAGTTTTTTGCAAGCTCTACACAGTGTTCAGCTAAAGCTACCTGTAGAAGGTTGGTGGTGTTCTTATACTACAGGCAGGCAGTTGATTTTGCTAGCTGCAGTATCAGAGTATATATATATATATATATATATATATATATATATATATATATATATATATATATCCCAGCTTAGTGCAGCTACAGGAGATTAGTATGTCTGGAAGGCCAACAAGGAGAGGCAGACAGTCACAAGCCAATAAAAGAGGACAAGCAGGCTCTGTGTCTAGAGGCAACAGTGCTGGTCGTGGAGACGGTGCATCCTCATCAGCACGTAGCCGTGGGACACGCTTGGCCTTTTTTTCAGCAGCTGGCCGTGTTGAGCCGCAACATGCTGAAGACTTGGTCGAGTGGATGACCAAGCCGTCCTCATCCTCCTCATCCTCTCTCACCCATGCTCAGGGTACTTTGTCTGGCAAAGCAGTGACCCTTGGCTCAATGTCATCAGTGACTCCTTTCCTAGCCCCACCATGTCCTCCTGAGGAGTCCCTCGAACTGTTTGACCACAGTGTTGGGTACATGCTCCAGGAGGAAGCCCAGCATTTGGAAGGCTCTGATGATGATACTAAGCTAGATGAAGGCAGTAACGTGCGCACGGACAAAGGGGGTGCCCAAGAAGGACAGCAGTCATGCTCCCCCAGCTGCAGCATACTGCCAGGTTTGCTCCAGTGATGAGGTGGGAGGGGATGAATAGGTCACTGACTCAACGTGGGTGCCTGATAGGAGAGAGGAGAAGGAGGAGGAGGTGGCACACCACCAACGAGGCAGGATGCCCTCCAGGGGCCAGCCTAAGGGCAGCACACTGACTGCATCACACCCCAAAGCTCCGCATGTGCAGGGCGCTGCAGTCTCTGCGCGTTATTCAAAAAGTTCTTTGGTGTGGGCCTTTTTTGAGACGAGTGCATCAGATCACACCGCTGCTATTTGCAACATATGTCTCAAGCGTATCTCACGTGGCCAAAACATCTCCCGCTTGGGCACCACATGCTTGACCAGACATATGTTGACCTGCCATGCAGTTCGTTGGCAAGCGTATTTAAAAGACCCACACTAAAGAACAAAGAGGACCTCTCCTTGCTCCTCATCAGCTGAGATCTCCAACCCCACTATACCTTCAGTCCTCTCTAAAACCTGCACTGAGAGGAATGAAGGTGTAGAATAAGGTGTGTCACAGCCAAGTACTTGTGGGCAATTTGCTTTTGGTACACCAACGTCAGATTGTACCAGGCAAATTTCCCTGCCCCAGCTGCTGCACCGCTGAAAGAAGTTCACTCCCAGCCATCCACATGCCCAGCACTTCAACTGCTGCCTTTTCAATTTGTAGACTCTGTCCCCTTCCGTGAGTTTGTGGAATGTGCAGTTCCTCAGTACCTAAATGCCACTTTTTCTCATGGAAGGCGATTCCGGCTCTCTACCGGCATGTGGAAGGCAATGTCTTAGCCTCACTGGACAGGACGGTCAGTGGTAAGGTGTATATGACCGCTGACTCATGGTCCAGCAGGCATGGACAGGGACGTTACCTAAGTTTCACCGCACATTGGGTGACTCTGCTGGCAGCTGGGAAGGATGCAGGACAAGGTGCAGTAGTGTTGGAGGTTGTTCCGCCACCACGCCTCCAAAATGCCACTACTAATGATTGTGACACACCTCTCTCCTCCACCCTCTCCTCTTCTTCTTCCTCCTTGGCCTCTTCCTGTGCTTTGTCCTTGGAACCAGCGGTGCTCCGTAGCCGTTCAACGGGCTACACAAGTATGCAGGCCAAAAGATGCCATGCGGTGCTTGAGCTGGTGTGCTTGGGGAACAGGAGCCACACTGGGGCAGAGATTCTGTCAGCTCTGCAGGGGCAGGTTCAGAGGTGGTTGACGCCACGCCAACTTAAGGCAGGAATGGTGGTTTGCAAAAATGGCACCAATCTCCTCTCTGCCCTCCGACAGGGACAAATGACCCATGTGCCCTGTTTGGCTCACATCCTTAACTTGGTTTTGCAGCGGTTCTTGGGCAGGTACCCGGGCTTACAGGATGTCCTGAGGCAGGCCAGGAAAGTCTGTGTGCATTTCTGCCGGTCATATAATGCCAGTGCTCAGTTGGCAGACCTCCAAAAGGAGTTTAACCTGCCCAAGAACCGCCTAATCTGTGACATGCCCACCAGGTGGAACTCAATGTTAGCCACGCTGCAGCGGCTGCACACGCAGCAGAGGACCATCAATGAGTACCTGTGCGACTATGGCACCAGAACAGGGTCAGGGGAGCTTGGTTTTTTTTTACCCACGCCAGTGGGCCATGATCAGGGATGCATGCACTGTCTTGTCACCATTTGAGGAGGCCACGAGGATGGTGAGCAGTGACAGTGCATGCATCAGTGACACTGTTCCCCTTGTCCACCTGTTGGAGCACACGCTGCGTGGAATAATGGACAGGGCACTTGAGGCAGAACAGAGGCAGGAAGAGGAGGATTTCCTTAGCTCTCAAGGCCCGCTTTATCCAGACACTGTTCCTGCGTGCCCACCGATCACACAGGAAGAGGACGAGGAGGAGGAGGATTGTGTCAGTGTGGAGGTGGAGCCTGGCACTCAGCATAAGCAGCAGTCTTTAAGGGATCAGTCCCAAGAAACACATGGACTTGTACGTGGCTGGGAGGAGGTGGCTGCTGACCATGTCGTCCTTAGTGACCCAGAGAACTCCGGACCGAATGCCTCAGCAAACCTACGCTGCATGGCCTCCCTGATCCTGCAAAGCCTGCGTAAGGATCCTCATATTCGTGGTATCAAGGAGAAGGACCAATACTGGCTGGCAACCCTCCTTGATCCACTTTACAAGGGTAAGGTTGCGGACCTTATCTTGCAATTGCAGAGGGAGCAGAGGATGAAACATCTTCGGGAGGCCTTGCAGAAAGGTCTGTGCAACGCATTCCCAGAGACTGGGAGGTTACAAACTCCTGTTTCTGGACAATGTGTTGCTGAGGCTTCGGTCAGTCAAAGAAGGAGCGGTGGAGAAGGTGGCCGTCTGACTGATGCGTTCAGACAATTTTTTGGTCCGCAGCCCCAAGGTATGATCGGGTTCCAGCAACCATCACCAGCGTCTGTTTTACATGGTGCAGGAATACCTAGGGGCAAGATCTGACTTGGGCACCTTTCCCACCGAAAATCCTCTGGGTTACTGGGTCTTGAGGATGGATCACTTGCCAGAGCTTGCATAGTATGCAATTGAGCTACTGGCCTGTCCTGCATCCAGCGTTCTTTCGGAACACACATTCAGTGCTGCTGGAGGCTTTGTAACCGATCACAGGGTGCGTCTGTCCACTGACTCGGTCGATCGACTGACCTTCATAAAAATGAATCAGTCTTGGATCACCACCAGCTACCAAGCACCTGATGCTGATGTAACCGAATAATTTTTTTTGAAATCTCAGATCCCTTCAAAGACTGCCTATGCTGATGCTGAGTGACTATCCTGAGTAATTATCCTCTTCCTCTCCAATGATCACGCTGATAGCTTGTAAGAACATTTTTGGTTCTGGGCGCCACCACCAGTGCCTAAGGCCCAATTTTTCAGCCCCTGTTTAACAGGGGCATGTAATTTCAATTTTTGATGCAATACTTTGCAGCAGGGTTCGTTTCTGCGTTCCAACTAGAGTATCTGTGAGGGGTTGCAGTGTTGTGGCACCAGCACCAGTGCCTAAGACCCAATTTTTCAGCCCCTGTTTAACAGGGGCATGTAATTACAATTTTTGATGCAATACTTTGCAGCAGGGCTCGTTCCTGCATTCCAACTAGAGTATCTGTGAGGGGTTGCAGTGTTGTGACACCAGTGCCTAAGGCCCAATTTTTCAGCCCCTGTTCAACAGGGGCATGTAATTACAATTCTTGATCTAATATTTCACAGCAGGGCCCGTTTCTGCACCCACCAAGAGCGAGTGAGGACTTACAGTGTTGTGGCACTAGCACCACCACCATCAAAGGCCCAATTTTTCTGCCCCTGTTCAACAGGGGCATGTAATTAAAATTCTTGATCTAATATTTCACAGCAGGGCCCTGTGAGGGCTTACAGTGTTGTGGCCACAACAACACCTAAGGCCCAAATTTCTGCTCAGTATATAGGGCAGGCCCCTACTTTCAAACATCCAACTTACAAACGACTCCTACTTGCAAACGGAAGGAGACAACAGGAAATGAGATGAAATCTACCCCTAGGAAGGGAAATTCTCTCCTGTAAGAGTTAATATGGGAAAAACGTTTCTCCTTTCCACTGATGCTTTATCACCAATCCTTATTTCACAAAAACCCCAAATTTTCAAAAAACATTTGTCATTGGGACAAAAAATGAGGTGAAATATTCTGAAGAGGAGCACAGACAGCAAAACAAATGTCACAGGGGTGATAACCCTTCCCTATGTTTTCCAAAAAGCTTAAAATAGATTTTTTGGCTGGAGCTAAACACGTTAAAAATGTACCAGTTCAAAATTACAAACAGATTCTACTTAACAACAAACCTACAGTCCCTGTCCTGTTTGCACCGCCTGTATACTGCTGTTCAGAGTATATAGGGCCTGGTGGCCCCACGCCTTTCCTTTTTTTCAATTTAGGTGCGGGGTTCCCCTTAATATCCATACAAGACCCAAACGGCCTGGTAATGGACTGGGGGGTACCCATGCTGTTTGTCTCACTGATTTTCATCCATATTGCCAGGACCGGACATTACATTAAAGCCACAAGCAGTTTTAATTGACTTTTTTTCCTTTAAAAATGACATTTTGTGCAGGGACTGTTCTAAGCACGGGAAACACGCGCCACTTTACAGGCATACTATAGACACCCCCCAGGTACGATATTTAAAGGAATATTTCACTTTTTTTTACTTTAAGCATCATTAAAATCACTGCTCCCGAAAAAACGTCCGTTTTTAAGTTTTTTTTGCATTGATACATGTCCCCTGGTGCAGGGCACATGTCCCCAAACCCTTTTGAGGACAATACCATGCAAATTAGCCTTTAAAATGAGCACTTTTGATTTCGAACGTTCAAGTCCCATAGATGTCAATGGGGTTTTAACATTCGTGCGAATTTTCGGTCCGTTCGCAGGTTCCGGTGCGAACCGAACTGGGGGGTGTTCGTCTCATCCCTACTCATGAGGAAATTCCTTTGCAGAATGCTTACATACACGCAGCTTGCCAATCTTATTCATTTCAGTTGAAGAAAAGGCTTTTTTTCCAGGTACTTTTAGCAGTGGCACCATTTTTTTCTTATCAAACTATAATAGGACTGCTTTCACCAGCAGATTAAAATTGGCCAGTAGTTTGCTGAAGATGTCCCTTTTCTCGCTGATGCATAACTGTCCTGCTGCTGGCCAATTTCTAACAAACTTTCACTAAGATTTAATATACTGCAGATTATACAGCCGTGTAAAATTTGCAGTTTTTAATGAGGGAGAATTGGCTAAACTGTACTAGAAGCAAATGATCTGATTTACTAAGGAAAAATAAACTGCTTATTTGGGAAGGGACTTTTCCTTTAGCTTAGTGAACATCGGCGTCTGCAGAACTTTTTCAGGAGGGGCATCATTTTAAGATCACCCATGCTCGACAATGTCATGAAGGGGAGGGGCTTAGTCATTATCACATAAAGCGCAAGTATGCAAAGGTTTGAGAAACCTGAAGCAAAAGCTTAATAGAAGGATCAAGCTGCCATTGTCTGATTAGCAAATTCTAATAAGTTTTTATGTTTACAGAGGTTCCCACTACTGACTTCTTTCTGAAAATACCAGCACCATGGCTGTGTTGTTCCAATATTTATATTCATTAACCCGGAGGAGGTATGCAGATTTTCTGATGTGCATACAGGCTCTGGCTTAGAAAGCATTTAGACCCACGGAACAGCATTACAAAGGTAAAGAGCATTTTTAGAAGGTTAGCAAAGATATATACTGCATACCTATCATAAAATAATTTAACAACTTGACCGCAATTATACAAGTAACGTGAGCCCAGAGAGTGGGGGTGCCCAAGAAGGACAGCAATCTGGCAGTCATGTTCCCCCAGCTGCAGCATACTGCCAGCTTTGCTCCAGTGAACAGGAGGGAGGGGATGATGAGGTCACTGACTCCACGTGGGTGCCTCATAGGAGAGAGGAGGAGGAGGAGGAGGCGGCACGTCTCCAACGAGAAAAGAAAATATATACCGTGCTACCTGATGGAAATAGGAAATAAAAAATAAAGCTGCAGCTCAAAAATGTAGGTATACACAAATACAATAATAATATAAATAACGCGAGCAGCGCTACAAAAAGTGAAATAACATATGTAGGAATATGTGAGTAAATACAGTCAGAGGATCCATGATTGACCCAAAGAAATATACAAAGTAAACAATATAAGTGCCAAAAAACATAAAAGGGTGGTAAAAAATAGTCCCAACAATCGAGGATGTGAATAATGAAGAGTCCGTGAATAAAACCATCTAAAAGTATTTAGAACAGATAAAGGTGAGGTTAATCGATCACACAGACACCAATATGTGAGGAGATCCACCACCGTATGTACTGTAAGCTTACCAGACGGCAAGCTTTGGTAAGCTTGTATGGCGACCTGACACTCAGTGGTTGATAACCTCACACCACGGCTTTCCAGTAAGGACCAGTAACTAATAGGGTATCCCCATCCAGTATGACAGTCAGTAGACAGGACCCAAAAGAATAAAACAAATCAATAAAAATCCAAATTTAATAATGTTTAAGGTTACACTTACATGGAGAATGTAAATAAAAGCATGGAATAACAGCAGCAGCCGACCGGTTAACAAACACCTGTTCAGGACGAGGTACCCAGCGATGACATCAGCGCGTCAACCATCCAACGTACCTTTCGTCTCACAAAGACATCGTCAAGGGAACGGGCGACGCGCTGACTCATTGCATGTTTATAGGTAAACAGACCCACGCCTCGTTGTGAAACATCAGCGGCAAAGAGACTAGGTGCTTGGGAAAACCAGTCAAAATGTTCGTCACATGCTCGTTCAATCTAACAGAGAGGGGACGTTTGGTCCTACCAACATACTGTAGTCCACATGGACACTGAAGCAGGTAAACAACCCTCTCTGTCGAGCATGTAATGAACGGTTTGATCTCAAACTCCACTGAGGTGCTAGTAGAAACAAACTTATGTGTTCTTCTATGTGTGCAACATACCCTACACTTCCTACATTGATAGAACCCTGTCAGATTCTCTAAGAATCCTTTCTTGATGGGGGGATGGTCAAGAATATTAGGGGCCATTCTACCTCTGAGGGAAGAAGCCCCCTTATAAATCACTTGTGTTTTGGCAGGAAACACACTTCCTAGAGTTTGGTCATTGGTGAGAATATGCCAGTGTTTCCTAATAAGTTTAGCCACATTATTGTGTTGTATCGAATAAGTGGTTATGAAAGGGATCGAGGGTATTCTATCCTGATTAGATGTTTTGGCCTTCAACAAGTCCTTTCTGTCCAATAATGATACCTCCTCAAGAGTGTTTCTAAGAGAGGCCTCAAGGTAGCCCTTCTCTACGAAACGTTTAATGAGAATATCCGCCTGAAGTAAAAATTCTCAATGTTTGGAGCAATTACGCTTCAAGCGTATGAACTGGCTCTTTGGCACTGATCTCAGCCACGCTCCATGGTGGCAGCTATCAGTGGGTATATATGAATTGCGTTCAGTACTTTTAAAATAGGTAGCCTTAGTAAACTGACCATCTTTAACTCCAATTTTCAAATCCAAGAAGTTTATCTCAGTTTGGCTGGCTTCTTAGGCAAATACCTCTTTCATTGGTGTTCAACTCACCCATAAAGGTATCCAAGTCGTCCCGGCTACCATCCAATAGGAGAAGGATGTCATGTATATATCTTGCCCTCAACACCACCTGAGATTTATGGTGGGCATAGATGACATCCTCCTACCATAGGGCCATGAATAGGTTAGCCAGACTGGGGGTGTATTTAGCCTCCATGGCAACCCCTCTATCTTGTCTGTAAAACTGACCCCCAAACCAAAAATAGCTCTGGGCAGCCGCAAAATGAAGCAAATACATGATAAAACAGATTTGCTCACCAAATAATTCTGAATCACGCCTTAAAAAGTATTCAACTGCGAACAGTCCCAAATTGTGTGGTATCACTGTATACAAAGATGTAACCTCCGCTGTTTCTAGCCACCAACCTGGGTTGGGGGTGTAATCATCTAGTAGATTAATAACTTGACGTGAATCTTTGATATATAAGGGCATCTTGGCAACCAAAGGTTGTAGATAAAAATCTATATACCTGCCCACCCGGGATGTAATGGAATCAATGCCACTAACAATAGGGCATCCCGGGGGGCAGGTAGGATGTGTATGGATCTTCGGTAAGAGGGAGACAGGGGTCATTTTCGTCCTCTTTTTAGACGAGGTGGGGGAAATGGGGGGGCACTTCATCTATACATTTCCCTTTACCACCACGCCGTCCCCGTGGGTTGGGCAACCCCTCAGGTGATGGACGGGGTCAGGGTAATGCATATGCTAATCCTGGACCAATGCAGGATAGATCTTTTGGTGGTAGGATGCAGGGCCAAAATAATAACTTTAATGATGGTTTTTCCATCCTTCTGAGGACCCGATCCAGGGTTGTACCCTGGTTATGGATATGGTCTGGAATATGGACCCAGACATAACCCATACAATAGACATGGTCCAGATTTCCAACAACCTGACTCTATGGGTGATGGAAGGTATGACTTTGAATACAATGTCAGTACCTCCAACAATTTTTTCCCTCTACATGATATGGAGGGTCCCCATGTTGATTACGGATGTAAGGAGGGTGAAAGCTCCATTACTGTACCCCAACACCTTGTACCTAAGAGCCCAGGTGAATCTGTTAGTCCAGGTCCATCTAATTATGACCATCAGCATTGGGGTTTTCACAAACCCAATTAGGGCACCAAAAGGTCGGCCGACCAAAGAAAGGATCTAGAGGGGGGAGGAGATTACAAACTAAAAAGGAAAAAGCCCTAACCAGCGATGGACTATTTAATTTGCGTTCAGTCATTTTGACCGACTCTGAAAAACTCTTACTAAATAAGGGTTTAAAATTTGCACCTCCTCGAGGACTGAATAAATTTCAGACCTACATTGACGTACACAAATTTATACGTAGGTTAAGTATCAAAAGACATATGGTTTCTAAACCTACCCACAGTGACGGGATTGTATGCAATGATTTCCGCCATTCTGGGCTTTCTAATGCCTCCCTATTTAATCCTTCGGGTGCCCTGGCCCCCTCCCTCAAAGTTTTTATGGATGTGGTACTAAGAGATTTAGACCAAATGCCCCTCAAAAGGGTGAGATTTAATAAAGAGATGAGGGCTGGTCTCAACTCTCTATGTGAGAAAAAGGAGTTGGTGATCAGACCGGCTGATAAAGGGGGGGGAATTATAATTTTGGACAGAAAAGATTATCTGACCAAAATGTATAGGATCCTCGATGATCGGGACACCTATACCCCCCTTAGGTCAGATCCTAAGGCTCAATATAAGAAAGAACTAGAAATTTAGATTCAAAGGGGTTTGAACAGGGCATCCTTAACAGCAAAGAGAAATTGCATTTGATTCCCAAAGCCCCACGCACTCCGGTGATTGATTACTTACCAAAGATCCATAAACATCCTACCTGCCCCCCGGGACGCCCTATTGTTAGTGGCATTGATTCCATTACATCCCGGGTGGGCAGGTATATAGATTTTTATCTACAACCTTTGGTTGCCAAGATGCCCTCATATATCAAAGATTCACGTCAAGTGATTAATCTACTAGCTGATTACACACCCAACCCAGGTTGGTGGCTAGTAACAGCGGACGTTACATCTTTGTATATGGTGATACCACATAATTTGGGACTGTTCGCAGTTGAATACTTTTTAAGGCGTGATTCAGAATTATTTGATGAGAAAATCTGTTTAATCATGGAATTGCTTCATTTTGCGGCCACCCAGAGCTATTTTTGGTTTGGGGTCAGTTTTACAGACAAGATAGAAGGGTTGCTATGGGGGCTAAATACGCCCCCAGTCTGGCTAACCTCTTCATGGCCCTATGGGAGGAGGATGCTGTCTATGCCCACCATAAATCTCAGGTGGTGTTGTGGGCAAGATATATAGATGACATCCTCCTCCTATGGGATGGTAGCTGGGATGACTTGGATACCTTTATGGGTGAGTTGAACACCAATGAAAGAGGTATTTGCCTTAACTATGAAGCCAGCCGAACCGAGATAAACTTCTTGGATCTGAAAATTGGAGTTAAAGATGGTCAGTTTACTATGGCTACTTATTTTAAAAGTACTGACTGCAATTCAAATAAATACCCACTGATAGCTGCCACCACGGAGCATGGCTGAGATCTGTGCCAAAGAGCAAGTTCATACGCTTTAAGCGTAATTGCTCCAACCATGGAGAATTTTTACTTCAGGCGGATATTCTCATTAAACTTTTCGTAGAGAAGGGCTACCTTGAGGCCTCTCTTAGGAACACTCTTGAGGAGGTATCATTATTGGACAGAAAGGACTTGTTGAAGGCCAAAACATCTAATCAGGATAGAATACCCTCTATCCCTTTCATAACCACTTATTCAATACAACAAAATAATGTGGCTAAACTTATTAGGAAACACTGGCAATACAATATTCACAACAATATTCTCACCAATGACCAAACTCTAGGAAGTGTGCTTCCTGCCAAACCACAAGTGATTTATAAGGGGGCTTCTTCCCTCAGAGGTAGAGTGGCCCCTAATATTCTTGACCCTCCCTCCATCAAGAAAGGATTCTTTGAGAATCTGACAGGGTTCTATCAATGTAGGAAGTGTAGGATATGTTCCCTTAGTGGTTGCACACATAGAAGAACACATAAGTTTGTTTCTACTAGCACCTCAGTGGAGTTTGAGATCAAACCGTTCATTACATGCTCGACAGAGAGGGTTGTTTACCTGCTTCAAACGTCCCCTCTCTGTTAGGTTGAGACGAACATTTTGACTGGTTTTCCCAAGCACCCAGTCTCTAGGCGTTACCTTGAGGCCCACAATCAAAATCCTGCCAAGACATTCTTCTTAGGGATTGACAAGTACACCCCCCATTGGAGGGGTGGGTCTCTGGTACGTGGGATCTCAAGGCTAGAGATGGCATGGATACATAATGAGGGGAGTGCCTTCGCGCTACTATGGATAAGTGAAAGAATATTAAACTATTTGAAAGTGAAAGTGCATAAATAAATGCAGCAAAATCTGTTAGTGTAACACAAATCACTAATCAATGAAAGATAATAATAAGGTGATTTCGCGCAAATATTAAAAAATGTGTCAAGTTAATCAATTAAAATATTTCAGGAGAGTATTTAAATTATTTCCATATTGGACTCTACTATAAAATATTCAATAAATAATATTATTATAACAATAGTGGTATCCGTATGTGAATTCTCTAGATAATATTCAATAAATAATATTAATAACAATGGTGATATCCGTATGTGAATTCTCAGTGTTCTTCATAAAATAGTGTCAATAATAAATCAATATATGTACAGGCAAATGGAATATATATAAATGGGATAGATATAACCTTGTGAAGCTGTACTCAATAAACTTCACTTTAAATTATATCTTTGACAGTGATGAGGAATAATATTAAGGAAGTCCAATGAGTGCATTCATTGACAACTCTTAATTGCCATTATATTATATTTTTACTACATTTTTGTTTAAAGTATAATGCAACACATTACTATGCCTCCATTCATTTCCTGGTTCCATCTGGGTGATCAGGCTTTGCTGCTGATGTTTCACAACGAGGCGTGGGTCTGTTTACCTATAAATATGCAATGAGTCAGCGTGTCGCCCATTCCCTTGATGATGTCTTTGTGAGACGAAACGTACGTCGGATGGTTGACGCACTGACGTTATCGCTGAGTACCTCATCCTGAACGGGTGTTTGTTAGCCGGCCGGCTGCTGCTGTTATTCCATGCTTTTATCTACATTCTCCATGTAAGTGTAACCTTAAACACTATTAAATTTGGATTTTTATTGAATTACACACACATTAAAACACACGCTGTTGGTTTATTCTTTTGGGTCCTGCCTACTGACTGTCATACTGGATGGAGCTACCCTGTTAGTTTCTGGTCCTTACTGAATAGCCATGGTGTGACGTTATCAACCACTGAGTGTCAGGTCGCCATACAAGCTTACCAAAGCTTGCCATCTGGTAAGCGTACAGTACATACGGTGGTGGATATCCTCACATATTGGTGTCTGTGTAATCGATTAACCTCACCTTTATCTGTTCCGAATAATTTTGGATGGTTTTATTCAGGGGCTCTTCATTATTCACATCCCGTATTGTTGGGACTATTTTTTACCACCCTTTTATGTTTTTTGGCACTTATATTGTTTACTTTGTATATTTCTTTGGGTCCATCACGGACCCTCTGACTGTATTTACTCACATATTCCTGCATATGTTATTTCACTTTTTGTAGCGCTGCTCACGTTTTTTAAATAACATCTCCAACGAGGCAGGATGCCCTCCAGGGGCCAGCTTAAGGGCAGCACACCGACTGCATCACACCGCAGAGCTCCTCATGTGCAGGGCGCTGCTGTCTCTGCACGTTATTCCAAAAGTTCTTTGGTGTGGCCCTTTTTTGGGACTAGTGCATCAGACCCCACCGCTGCTATTTGCAACATATGTCTCAAGCGTATCTTGTGTGGCCAAAACATTACCCACTTGGGCACCACGTGCTTGACCAGACATATGTCGAACTGCCATGCAGTTCGTTAGCAAGCCTACCTAAAAGATCCACACCAAAGAACAAACCTCTCCTTGCTAGTCATAAGCTGGGATCTTCAACCCCACTATACGTTCAGTCCTCTCTGAAACCTGCACTGAGAGGAATGAAGGAGTAGAATTAGGTGTGTCACAGCCAAGTACTTGCGGGCAATCTGCTATCGGTACACCAACGTCAGATTGTACCAGGCAAATTTCTCTGCCCCAGCTGCTGCACCACCGAAAGAAGTTCGCTCCCAGACATCCACATGCCCAGCGGTTGAATGCTAGCTTGGCTAAATTGCTAGCACTTCAACTGCTGCCTTTTCAGTTGGTAGACTCTGCCCCCTTCCGTGAGTTTGTGGAATGTGCAGTTCCTCAGTTCCTCAGGTTCCCAAATGCCACTTTTTCTAACGGAAGGCGATTCTGGCTCTCTACCGGAATGTGGAAGGCAATGTCTTGGCCTCACTGGACAGGGCAGTCAGTGGTAAGGTGCATATTACCGCTGACTCATAGTCTAGCAGGCATGGACATGGACGTTACCTATCTTTCACCGCACACTGGGCGACTCTTCTGGCAGCTGGGAAGGATGCAGGACAGGGTGCAGTAGTGTTGGAGGTTGTTCCACCACCGTGCCTCCAAAATTGTACTATTGGTGATTATGCCACACCTCTCTCCTCCACCCCCTCCTCTTCTTCTTTCTCCATGTCCTCTTCCTGTGCTGATTTGTCCTCGGAACCAGCGGTGCTCCATAAGCGTTCAAGGGGCTATGCAAGCACACAGGCAAAAAGATGCCATGCGGTGCTTGAGCTGGTGTGCTTGGGGGACAGGAGCCACACTGGGGCAGAGATTCTGTCAGCTCTGCAGGGGCAGGTTCAGAGGTGGTTGACGCCACACCAGCTTAAGGCAGGTATGGTGGTTTGCGATAATGGCACCAACCTCTTCTCTGCCTTCCGACAGGGACAACTGACCCATGTGCCCTGTTTGGCTCACGTCCTTAACTTGGTAGTGCAGTGGTTCTTGGGCAGGTACAGGATGTCCTGAGAAAGGCCAGGAAAGTCTGTGTGCATTTCCACATAATGCCAGTGCTCGGCTGGCTGACCTCCAAAAGGAATTTAACCTGCCCAAGAACCGCCTAATCTATGAGATGCCCACCAGCTGGAACTCAACGTTGGCCATGCTGCAGCAGCTGCACACGCAGCAGAGAGCCATCAATGAGTACCTATGCTACTATGGCACCAGGACAGGGTCAGGGGACCTTGGTTTTTTTCTCCATGCCAGTGGGCTATGATCAGGGATGCATGCACTGTCCTGTCACCATTTGATAAAGCCACGAGGATGGTGAGCAGTGACAGTGCATGCATCAGTGACACTGTCCCTCTTGTCCAGCTGTTGGAGCACACGCTGCGTGGAATAAAGGACAGGGCACTTGAGGCAGAACAGAGGGAGGAAGAGGAGGACTTCCTTACCTCTCAAGGCCCCCTATATCCAGACAGTATTCCTGCGTGCCCGCAGATCACACAGGAAGAGGACGAGAAGGAGGAGGATTGTGTCAACATGGAGGTGGAGCCTGACACTCAGCAGCAGTCTTCAAGGAATCATTTACAGTCCGAAGAGACCCATGGACTTGTACGTGGCTGGGAGGAGGTGGCTGTGGATCATGTCATCGTTAGTGACCCAGAGGACTCTGGACCGAATGCCTCAGCAAACCTACACTGCATGGCCTCCCTGATCCTGCAAAGGGGAGGGATGATTACTGGCTGGCAACCCTCCTTGATCCATGTTACAAGGGTAAGGCTGCAGGCCTTATCTTGCCGTCGCAGAGGGAGCAGAGGATGAAACATCTTCGGGAGGCCTTGCAGAAAGATTTGTGCAACGCGTTTCCAGAGCCTGGGAGGTTACAATTTCCTGGTCGTCCTGGAAAACATGTTGCTGAGGCTTCGGTCAGTCACAGAAGGAGCGGTGGAGAAGGTGGCCGTCTGACCGATGCATTCAGACAATTTTTTAGTCTGCAGCTCCAAGGTCTGATCGGTTCCAGCAACCATCGCCAGCGTCTGAATCACATGGTGCAGGATTACCTAGGGGGAAGATCAGACTTGGACACCTTTCTCACCGAAAATCCTCTGGGTTACTTGGTCTTGAGGATGGATCACTGGCCAGAGCTTGCACAGTATACAATTGAGCTACTGGCCTGTCCTGCTTCCAGCGTTCTTTCGGAACGCACATTCAGTGCTGCTGGAGGCTTTGTAACTGATCACAGGGTGTGCCTGTCCACCGAATTGGACGATCGGCTGACCTTCATAAAATTGAATCAGTCTTGGATCACCAGCTACCAAGCACCTGATGCTGATGTAATCGATTGATTTTTTTTTTTAATGTGAGATCCTTTCAAGACTGCCTATGCTGATGCTGAGTGACTATCCTGTTATGCCGAGTCACAATCCTCTTCCTTCTCAATTTTCATGCTGATAGCTTGTAAGAACATTTTTGGTTTTGGGCACCGCCACCAGCGGCCAAGGCCCAATTTTTCTGCCCCTGTTTAACAGGGGCATGTAATTACAATTTTTGATGCAATACTTTGCAGCAGGGCTCATTCCTGTGCTCCAACTATAGCATCTGTGAGGGGTTGCAATGTTGTGGCACCAGCAAAAGTGCAGAAGGCCCAATTTTTCTGCCCCTGTTTAACAGGGGCGTATAATTACAATTTTTGATGCAATACTTTGTAGCAGGGCTCATTCCTGCGCTCCAACTATAGCATCTGTGAGGGGTTTCAGTGTTGTGGCACCAGTGCCTAAGGCCCAATTTTTCTGCCCCTGTTCAACAGGGACATGTAATTACAATTTTTGATCTAATATTCCACAACAGGGCCCATTCCTGCGCTCACCAAGAGTAAATGTGAGGGCTTACAGTGTTGTGGCACCAGCACCACCACCACCACCAAAGGCCCAATTTTTCTGCCCCTGTTCAACAGGTGCATGTAATTACAATTTTTGATATAATATTTTACAGCAGGGCCTGTTCCAGCGCCCACCTAGAGTAACTGTGAGGACTTACAGTGTTATGGCACCAGCACCACCACCACCACTACCAAAGGCCCAATTTTTCTATCACTGTTCAACAATGGCATGTAATTACAATTATTGATCTAATATTTTACAGCAGGGCCCGTTCCTGTGCACACCAAGAGTAACTGTGAGGGCTTACAGTGTTGTGGCAACAACAACACCCAAGGCCCCAATTTCTGCAGAGTATATAGGGCAGGCCCCTACTTTCAAACATCCAACTTACAGACAACTCCTACTTGCAAACGGAAGGAGAGAACAGGAATTGAGATGAAATCTACCCCTAGGAAGGGAAATTCTCTTCTGTAAGAGTTAATATGGGAAAAATGTGTCTCCTCTCCACTGATGCTTCTTCACCAATCCTTGTTTCACTAAAAACCCCGAATTGTCAAAAAACATTTGTCATTGGGACAGAAAGTGAGGTAAAATCTTCTGAAGAGGAGCACAGACAGCAAAACAAATGTCACAGGGGTGATAACCCTTCCCTATGTTTTCCAAAAAGCTTAAAAATAGATTTTTTGGCTACAGCTACACTTTAAAAATGTACCAGTTCAAAATTACAAACAGATTCTACTTAAAAATAAACCTACAGTCCCTGTCTTGTTTGCACCGCCTGTATACTGCTGTTCAGAGGGCCTAGGGCCCCACGCCTTTCCTTTTTTTAATTTGGGTGCGGGGTTCCCCTTAATACCCATACAAGACCCAAAGGGCCTGGTAATGGACTGGGGGGTGGGGGGTACCCATGCTGTTTGTTTCACTGATTTTCATCCATATTGCCGGGACCCGACATTACATTAAAGCCACAAGCAGTTTTAAGTTACCGTACTTTTATTCCTTTAAAAATGTCTTTTTGTGCAGGGACTGTTCTAAGCATGGGAAACATGTGCCACTTATTTTCACTTTAAGCATCATTAAAATCACTGCTCCCGAAAACACGGCATTTTTAAAACTTTATTTGCCTTGATACATGTGCCCTGGGGCAAGACCCGCGCCCCCAAACCCTTTTTAGGACAATAACTTGCATATTAGCCTTTAAAATTAGCACTTTTGATTTTGAACGTTCAAGTCCCATAGACTTTAACCACTTGACAACTGGGCACTTAAACCCCCTTCCTAACTAGACCAATTTTCAGCTTTCGGTGCTCTCACATTTTGAATGACAATTACTCAGTCATGCAACACTGTATGAAATTTATGTCCTTTTGGAGGCGCATGCGCGGAGTCTAGCGCAGCGGACATGTCCTGCTAGAGCTCCGCTCCGTGAAAAGGGAGAACCGCTGTATAAAGGCAGCCCGCCGACTTTTTTCACTTAAAAAACGAGACATCATACTCCTGAGAGGTGAGAGGAAACTTTGAAACCAAAATGGTACTAGGGGGAACCAGGAATAAGTATAAAAATGCCCCCAGTGGAGGTACACAGGCAAAGACTGCAGTGAAATTGGCGCCAGTCTCCTCAGTCTCCTCAGCCTCAGGCACAATCACCTCAGAGCACAGGAGAAAGACAAAGATGTCACAGCAAATCTCCTCAGATGAATCTGACACAGAATTGTTTCTGTCACAAAAATCTTCACAAGAACCAGCAGCAACTCCAAACCTTATTAAACAATTTGAGAAAATGCTCCACAAAGCATTAAAGATTACCTCAGAACAAATAACCAATAATCTTACTAAAGAAATCAGAGAACTGGGAAACCGTACAGCGGCGCTGGAAATTAAAACTGAAGAACTAGAAAACATAACACAGGAATTTATGACTGAAATAGATCTTCTTAAAGATGAAAATATAATCTTACAAAACAAGTTGGAAGATTATGTAAATCGCGCAAGAAGGTCAAATTTGCGTTTCAGAGGCATTCCTGAATCGATCATTGATCTATCTTCTACAATAACAGCTCTATGCCAAGAATTGCAACCAGGTATACCGATCGAAAGGTTGGAAATGGATAGGGTACACAGAGCTCTCATGCCTAAAAAAACAGATGGACCCCCTCGAGACATCATAGCAAAGTTCCATTTTTATCGAACGAAAGAACAACTTTTATTTGCAGCCAGAGAGAAAAAAAACCTAACCTTTCAAGGTCACAATTTTCAGATTTTCGCAGATCTCTCTCAAGTTACCATCTCTAAAAGACGTGCTATGAAAATGCATCTGCTGGAACTGCAAAGAAACAATATCACATACCAATGGGGTTTTCCATTCTCCATACGTTTTACCTACCAAGGAAACAGGCATATTTGTAGATCCCCGAACGAACTACAACAGGCTCTACAAGACCTTAATTTGATTGATGGAACATCTGCAATCAATACCTCACGAAGACGAACAGCATCTGCTTCTTCACTACCAGCTTCTTCCCCTGCTACAGGAAAAAACGGTAACCAGCACGTTCACAAGAGAGGCCGTTATGCATCCCCTCCACAAGACCAAGATGTAGATCCAATGGACTGAAAAACTATTTTTCCAGGAACATGAATTTACACATAAAATATGGAATCAGCTAAGAAGACATGCTCTCAATGAATACACAGCATTTTGGATGCATTCACAATGCAATTCTTACTTGAATTCACATTCCATACTTGTATTCTAATAAATAGAATACAATGTGGATAAGGGTAAATCCCAGATTCAAGTAACAATTATATATGCTTAACATAACCATCTGTGAACATGAATCTTTTCAGTTCTATATTTAATCCCAAAACATGAAACCGGGGTTTTTTTTTTTTTTTTGTATTTTTTTTTTGTTGTTCTTTTTTCCTCTTTTCCTAAATGGAATGGTTTAAATGGCTATCCTTATCTATTGTATGTAATATTGTGCTCCACACTATTATAATCAAATAAATAAGGAACCTCAGTCATGTCAGGAGATATATAATTATATTTCTTAGATATATTGCTATATAGCTTATATACACATTTTTTATTTATTTGTTCTTTTTTTTTTTTAGGAAAGAAATAAATAAATAAATAAATAAAAAAGAAAAAAAGGGAAAACTAAGTTTTTTTTTCTTTATACATATCCAGAAGCTATAGCCCATACTATTATTCTAAAACGAAATATAAGATGAGTTAGATTAGTATTTTTTTTTTTTTTTTCAGATATCATCTGAGTTTGTTGAATATTACCTTACGAGAACACCATTCCTATAAGTTCCATACTTACTTCATATTTTGAAACTAAGTAGATTTTTCTTTTTCCCTAACCAGATTGGTTAAAGCACCTTTCATATTTATCAGTTGCAATTTTGAGTTTAACACTAATATTATCAAAAGAAGACCTAGTCATGACTGAAATGATACAAACTTATTTCTATAATTGATACTTTTAGGTAAATTACTGAAACAAAGTTTAGTAGTAAACCTAAACACAAGACGTATTTTTTTTTTTTCTCTTGCCTTTTCCTTTTTATACACATATATATATATTATTATCTTTTCTCCTCTTTTTCCAGACTAGATAATTTATTCTACTTAAATAACAGAGAATTTAAATAATCTTTATTTTATAAATGTTAAGTTTTTCTTCAAAACAATGATAATATAGATATGTTTCGTTCTAAGCCTTAAGGGCTACAAGTTAACATCCTAGCGATGTTATTTTTCCTTTTTACATTATCACAAAGTGGTTCTCCTGCTCACGGAAGTTCCGTGCGCCTCACCTAGTCTTCCTCGGACCCCCCCGCTTAATATGGGGAGACCTGACGAAGGCCTTCGACCCCCTGTTGAGAGGTTTCACCCCTCATCACGGGCAAACCCTGAACACCTTAGTATTTTATTCTTAAGCTTATGTAATGTAATCTTACCTGTTTTCTTCTTCTTCCTTAAACCAGATCACACAAGATTCTTTTTTCTTCTTTCCTTTTTCAAGTCCGTATGGGTTGAGTCGAGAGTTCTCCAAACCAGAATAATTGGTAAGTGTTGCCTACTGACTCAGTTACCATGGCTCCTTTAAACATCTTATCCCTCAATGTGCAGGGACTCAATGTGCCACAAAAACGTACTAAAGCGTTTAGATCATTCCAAACACAAAAGGCACACATTGTGTGTATTCAAGAAACACATTTTACGATAAACTCAACACCTAAATTTTTTAGTTCATCCTATCCACAAGTATTTACTGCCTCGGCCAATACCAAAAAACGCGGAACTCTAGTGGCATTCCACCGCTCCACCCCAATCACAGTCCACTCCGAAATTAAAGACCCGGAAGGACGCTACTTAATCCTGACAGGAAGCATTTTAGATACAGAAGTAACTGTGGTTTCCTATTATGCTCCAAACAAACAACCAATTCCATTTTTGACACATCTCTTGCAAGTAGTTAATGCACATAAAATGGGAACAATCATAGTATGTGGTGATTCCAACCAGGTTCTCCTCCCATTTCTGGACAAATCTCCATATATGCCACCTCGGAACCAATCTAAAATATCCCTCTCTCAACTTCTTTCGAAACACAATCTAGTTGATTCATGGAGGGAGAGTAACCCAACCAAAAGAAATTACACATATTTTTCTCACCCCCACCAAACATTTAGCCGTATAGACCATATTTTTCTTACCACAGGTATGATCCCAGAAATTCTATCATCAAACATAATCCCCATTCCATGGTCTGATCACAACGCAGTCCTAACCACTATTGCATCCACTATACCTAAAACTCAGGATAAAACATGGTATCTACCAGAATTATTACTCAAACAACCTATATATAGAAACAAAATTGAGCATACATTGAAAGAGTATTTCATACTCAACAAAGGTCCAGAAATTTCCCCAATAACACTTTGGGAAGCTCATAAACCGGTGTTGAGAGGAATGTTTCAACAACAGATTGGTATACTCAAAAGAGAACGTAGAAATCTTGCACGAAAATTAGAAACACAATTTAATTCCCACTTCATAGCCTTCCAAAACAATCCTAACCCAATTAATAAAAGTGAATTGGAGAAGGCACGCCTGGAATATGACCTTTTTCTAACAGAATCAACTGATAAAATACTACGCCGTTCCAGACATGCCTTCTATATGAAATCGAATAAACCAGGCACATACTTGGCACGTGCACTCAAAACAACTAATAAATCCTTTAAACCAATTAAGCTGAAGATATCTAAAAATATATACACTAGCAATCCCCTTAAAATTGTCCATAAATTTCGTTCTCACCTTAAAACACTATACACTGAATCAAATTCGTTTAATTTAAACGAAGCAAATTCCTTTTTCTCCAAAATTAATTTACCGGGATTATCTGATTCACAAAAAGCGCAATTAGATGAACCTATCAAGGTAGAAGATGTAGCTAAAATCATCAAAGAATTAAAAATTAATAAAAGACCAGGACCTGATGGTTTTTCAGCATTATATTATCGTACCTTCTCAGACTCTATTTCCCCCATATTAACAGAAACATTTAATGCACTACTTGAAAACAATTCATTTAGACAGGAATCTCTAACGGCGATCATATGCATGATTCCTAAGCCTCATGCAGATGACACATCATGTACTAACTACCGTCCTATCTCGATGCTTAATATAGACATCAAATCCTGGCAAAAATCTTAGCGTCCCGTCTTGGTGGCTTCATTGGTACTCTTATAAATCGTGATCAGGTTGGCTTTATGCCAACTCGCCAAGCAGGCGATAATGTAAGACGTGCAGTTCTTTTAGCACAAATTGCCAAGACCCGACGCATTCCCTCCTGTTTTCTTTCACTGGATATTCAAAAAGCCTTTGATTCCATATCATGGCCATATTTGCATTATATGTTACAAAAATGGGGTTTTGGCCCGAATTTTATAAACTGGATCAAAGCTTTATATAATAAGCCCAAGGCATACGTTAAATATGCAGGGTATAAATCTGAGGCCTTTAACATTGAGAGGGGCACTAGACAGGGGTGCCCGCTTTCACCCCTGTTGTTTGCCCTGCTCATAGAACCTCTTGCTCAACGAATTAGATCAGAACCAACCATAACTGGAATTGAGATAGGAGGATTTCACCACAAACTCTGTCTATTTGCGGATGACATCCTCTTGTTTCTTTCATCACCGCAAATTTCAGGCCCCAATTTGATGCCAATACTTGATGACTTTGCTGCATTTTCGGGCCTTTTCATTAATTCTAAAAAATGTATAGCATTAAACATATCCCTCTCATCATTGGAATTGACGTCAGCTAAAAACGGTCTCCCATTTACTTGGGCAGATAAATCTATACCTTATCTAGGAATACATCTAACTGCATCTTATTTGGATCTTTTTTCAGCTAACTATCCTCCAATGGTCAAAAATATAACAAATATGCTGAAATCCTGGAATCACCTCCCTCTTTCTTGGTTTGGAAAAATTAACACAATAAAAATGACAATCTTACCCAAACTATTATATCTTTTCAGAGTTTTACCTATCCCAATCCCTGCCTATTATCTAAGAATAATACAAAGAAAAGCAAATTCATTTATTTGGGGCTCCTCTAAACCTCGTACGAACCTACATACATTATATCTCCCCAAGTTAAATGGGGGTCTAGGATGCCCCAATTTTGCCTCTTACTATAGAGCGGCCCATATAGCAACTTTAACTAAATACCATGCACAACACGAATCCCCTCTATGGGTGTCAATTGAAGCTGCAGAATGTGATCCCCTATCAATCGCAAATCTGCTCTGGCTTTCACCAAGAGATCGTAGAGGAATAGGTAACCCAATCACCAAGCATTTTGTCTCCATGTGGGACAAATACAAACTCAGAAATCAACTACAATCATTACATAACCCTCTATTATCTTTTTATAAAAACCCCGCATTCTACCCCGCATGGATCTCACCTAGATCTTTCAAAGCGTGGATTACTTATAATTTACTAAACTTGCACAAATTTGTAAATTCTTCATCCTTTATTCCATTTCCATCCCTCTGCGATAAATATGGATTACCTCAATCGGAGTTATTTAGATATCTTCAGATTAAAAATTTCTTTATGCCTCTCTTAACCACAAAATCTCCATTGACTCAATTCTCTGAATTTGAAAAATTTGGTAAAAATAATCCTCATGCTAAAGGCATGATTTCGGTCCTTTATGCTCAATTAGTAAACCAACCCGAAACGGAGAAACCATCGTATGTACAGAAATGGGAGGGAGATTTAGAACAAACTCTGGAAACAACAGAATGGAATCAAATTTGGTTAACAACCAAATCGGCTTCCCCAAACATAATAGCAATAGAGGCTAATTATAAAGTTTTAATACGATGGTACCTTGTACCGGTTAGAATAGCGAAATATGTGCATAATTACTCGACAGAGTGTTATCGTGGATGCTTGGACCCAGGTACTCACTTTCATATTTGGTGGTCATGCCCCAAAGCACAAATTTTTTGGAAAGCTATCTTTACTATTGCATCTAAAATGTTAGGAATACCCATCACCCCAGATCCTGCAATGGCTCTCATTAACCGAAAACCAGAATTTTTAACACATAACCAATTTAAACTACTCATCCAACTATTTACAGCGGCGAAACAAACACTGGCAAGAGCCTGGAGATCTCCCTCATTGATAGTGGAAGAGGTAGTAAATCGAATGAACGTCACCATGACTCAAGCTAAAATGGTAGCCATCGAAAATGACTCGTTTGTCAAATTTGATAAAATATGGCAACCATGGATTAGCAACTACTTGCCTTCAACTTTTAACTAAGAAGTTTTACTACCATGGTAACTGACCCAGTGAACTAATGCATTATATAGTCCTTAGTGACTGTGATGGACCTTGCCTCGGCTCAACCCTGCGGACTCTTCTTTCTATTCTTTCTAGTACTTCCTCTTTCTATCCCTCCTTTCTTCTCTACTCATTCCTTTTTTTTTCTTTTTTGATGTTTTATTTGGAAGCTCATACTAATCATAAAACATAATTCCTCTTACATCCAGCACCACTTGTATGTATTATTAACACCATAAGAAGTTATAATTCAATATATAATCTACATTGTTTAAATATGTATTTTTGAGCTTCATTTCCTTTATTGCATAACTTGTACTCACTGTAATGTCAAATACTTCACTGTATGTACAATAAAACCTTTTTGACAAGGAAATTTATGTCCTTTTTTTCACACATATAGAGCTTTCATTTGGTGGTACTTTTTGCGCTATAAATCAAAAAAGACTGAAAATTTGATAAAAAACAAAAAAAAATCTTTGTTTCTGTTAAAATTTATTGCAGAGTATTGGCTAGTATTGGCTAGTATTGGTGAGTGTTGGCAGAGTATTGGCGAGTATTGGCAGAGTATTGGCAGAGTATTGGCGAGTATTGGCGAGTATTGGCAGAGTATTGGCGAGTATTGGCAAGTATTGGCGAGTATTGGCGTGTATTGGTAGAGTAATGGCGTGTATTGGCAGAGTTTTGCAGTGTTGCAGAGTATTGCACAGTGTTGCAGCGTATAGCACAGTGATGCAGAGTATAGCACAGTGATGCAGATTATTGCAGTATTGCAGAGTATTGCAGTGTTGCAGAGTATTGCACAGTATTGCAGAGTATAGCACAGTGATGCAGAGTATTGCAGTATTGCAGAGTATTGCAGATTATTGCCATTATGTATATTGAGCAGCGCTGTGGGCACTAAACATCCAGCCCACAGCGCTGCCATCTCTCCCCCTCTCCCCCTCTCCCTCCACACTGTACCGATTGGTACAGAGAGGGGAGGGAGGAACCAGCGTCATAATGTGACGCCGGTTTGTTTACATGTGATTGCTCCGTCATTTGACGGAACGATCACATGGTAAATGGCCAGAATCAGCGGCTATTTACCGTGATGCGGTCATGGATGTTCCCGAGTGCGCGCCCCGGGGGGCGCGCGGGACCAACATTCTGGAATGATGTCCATGGACGTCCACCCAGAACTAGCCGACCGCGCTGTTGCCATCTTTCGGCAATGGCCCGGTCGGCAAGTGGTTAAAGGGGTTCTAAAGTTTGCACAAACTTTCGGTCCGTTCGCAGGTTCTGGTGCGAACCATACCTGGGGATTGTTCGGCTCATCCCTATTAGTGAATGATGTTAAGCTCTACTGGCTTCCATCATGCAATCATGTATGAGCAAAAATGCATTTTGTTTAAATTTCCTTTCATATGATTGGGCAATATAACCACAACCACTAAGTTAAGTGAATAACCTTTTGCAAAGTAAAAGTTCCCTGCAAAGTGCACAGTCTATTTGCCTTTACTAAATCAACTCCATAATGTTGTTTACTACGAATTATATCCCAGAATTATGTAAATATAGTAGTCAGAATAATCTTTACTTTTATTATTACATTTATTTGTAGCACACTATAGTCCAATTGAGCTTTCAGTTTAAATTAGCTAAAAATGTTTAGGTGTACTAAAACGAAAGGTGTTCAAAGCTTCAAGTTTGTTTTCTTTGGAAAGCAGCCACTGCTGAAGTAGAAAAGCCAATACCCTGTGTCAACATGCTTTGGAGAAGGTTCCTTACTATTAGAGATGGGCCAAATTTGGTTTTGCACCAGGACTTTTGAACACAGCGAAAGTTCTGACCCGAATAACAAACCCCATTAAAGTCAATGGGACCCAAATGGAAAAAATCAAAAGTGCCCATTTTGGAGGCTTATATGCAAGTAATTGGGCATACAAAAGTTATAGGGGTCTGGGTCCTGCCCTGCATCAATAGAAAAAAGTTTGTGAAAATTTTTATTTTTAAATGAGCAGTGATTTTTTGGTTTTTAGTTTTTTTTTTAAGTGAAAGCATAAAAATGAAAAATTCCTTCCAATATAGTGCCTGGGGGTTCCCTTAGTCTACCTGTAAAGTAGCAGATCTGTACCATGTCTAGAATAGGCTGCAGAAATAATTGCATTTATAAAGCCAAAAAAAATAATTTTTTCCTGCAAACTGCCTTTATTTTTCTCAGCAACAGCTGAGGAGCCAGTGTGTATGATGAGGCCACACTTTAGTGCACTGGGAACAAGATTAGAGAGTTTCTGGATACATTCTTTGACTTTGGATAGAAGTAATGGATGCGTAAAAATTGGTCTTTAAGTGTTGTGGTGCCTTCCCACCGTAACCCTATAGAGGTAATATTGACGAAAGCAACAATTGGCCTTGCTGTAAAAAATTGCAATAATATGCAGCTGTCAAGCAGGTGCAGAAAAATTGGTCTTTGGGTGTCGGTGGTGCCTTTCGACCGTAACCCTATAGAGGTACTCTTGATGAAAGCAAGAATTGGCCTTGCTGTAAAAAATTGCAGTGATATGCACCTGTCAAACACGTGCATAAAAATTGGTCTTCGGGTCTCGGGGGCAACTTCCCACCATAACCCTATAGAGGGACTCTTGATGAAAGCAAGAATTGGCCTTGCTGTAAAACATTACAATGATATGCACCTGTCAAATAAACTGATCTTTGGGTGTTAATTGTACCCATGAAACCTATACCAAAAACATTCTTCCAGATTAAATGATTGAACACCCTCAAAGCTAAGCAGCCTCGAAGTCCTGCAGAGATTCCACATCCCAAAAAGACTTAATCAGTGACATTGGCATCAGGGGCTTCTAAACTGGTAATCCAGGACTGATTCATTTTTATAAAAGTCAAACAGTTCACGGAGTCTGTGGTCAGACGCGTTCTATGATCAGTAACAAAACCTCCTTCAGCACTGAATGCCTGTTCTGAAAGCACACTGGATGGAGGGCAGCCCAACAACTCAATAGCATACTTGGCAAGTTCTGGCCAGTGGTCTATTCTCATGACCCAGTAAGTCAGTGGATCGTCAGCTGGAAAGCTCTCTATCTCTGTTTTGGCCCCGAGGTAATCATCCACCATGTGATGCAGACTCTGCCGATGGGATGTGGAAGCTGACAGCCAGGGTGGCGAGGACTAAAAAAAATCTGAAATGCCTCACTTAGGCAGATGCCTTCCCCAGCGCTCCTCTCTTGGTCAACAGAAGACTCAAAACTACGTTTTCCACGACACTGTAACCTACTTTAATGTGTTCTCAAGAGATTTTATCTTCTGCACTCTCTGTGGGGACGGGATGAGTTCTGAGACCTTCCTCTTATAATGGTGATCAAGGAGGGTTGACAACCGGTAATCATCTTTCTCCTTTATGTCACGTATTCTTGGGTCCTTTCGCAGGCTTTGAAGCATGTGGTTGCCCATGCACCTCAAACTTGTAGAGGCTTGAGAAGCAGACTCATCGGGGTCACTTAGGATTACAGCATCTGGAACTTCCTCCTCCCAGCCACGTACTACTCCCAAGGGTCCTGGGGTTGGAAAGCCATCGCTTACAGATTGACGCATGTCTTCCTCTTCTTTGAAGCCTATGAATGTGCCAGAATCCTCCTCCCCATCCTGCACCCCTCTCTCTGCCTGTGTGTTCTGTGACATAGGAATGATGGTGTCTGGATAAAGTGGGCCTTGAGAGGAAAGGAAGTCCTCCTCTTCCTCCTGCTGCTCTGCCTCCAGTGCCCTGTCCATAATGCCACAGAGAGTCTGCTCCAGCAGGAACACAACAGGGATTGTGTCACTGATGCATGCACTGTCACTGCTCACCATCCTTGTGGCCTCCTCAAATGGTGACAATACAGTGCATGCATCTTTAATGATCAGCCACTGGCGTGGGGAAAAAAAGCAGAGCCTGAGCCTGTCATAGTGCCGTACTGGCACAGGTACTCGTTGACGGCCCTCTGCTGCATGTATAGCCGCTGCAGCATTCCCAAAGTTGAGTTCCACCTGGTGGGCATGTCACAAATCAGGCGGTTTACATACAGGTGGAATTCCTGCTGAATTTCATCCAATGGAGCACTGGCTGTGTATGACCGCCTGAAATGGCTACAGACTCTATTGGCCTGCTTTAGTACGTCTTGCAACCCTGGGTACGTACTTAGGAAATGCTGCACCACCAAAATGAGCACATGTGCCAGGCATGGCACATGGGTCAACTTTCCCTATCTAAGGGCGGACAGGAGGTTTGAGCCATTATCAGACACCACCATTCCTGGCTCCAGCTGGCGTGGTGTGAACAACCTTTGGGCCTATCCCTGCAGAGCTGCAAGAATCTCTGCTCCGGTGTGGTTCCTGTCTCCTAAACACACCAGCTGAAGCACTGCATAGCACCTTTTAGCCTGGCTCTGGGAATAGCCCTTTGAACGCTTAGGGGGTACCTGATGTTCATAGGACAATTCTGCAGAGGAGGGCATGGAGGTGGTGGAGGAGGAGGAGGAGGGGGAAGCAGTAGAGCTCACAGGTCTGGCATCATCACCATCAGCTGTATGGAGACGTGGGGGCACAACAAGCTGCAGCACTGAGCCCTGTCCTGAATCCTTTCGAGTTGCAAGCAGTGTTACCCAGTGTGCTGTGAACAAAATATATATCGTCCCTGCCCATGCTTGCCGGAACATGTGTCAGCAGTAAGGTGGATTTTATGGCTGACTACCTTGCCCAAGGATGCCAGAACTTTCCTTTCCATGTGATGGTAGAGAGATGGAATGGCCTTACGTGAAAAGTAGTAGCGACTGGGAGCCTGCAATTGTGGTACAGCACATTGTGCAAATTTACCGAAGGGGGCAAAATCCATCAGGCTGAAAGGCAGGAGTTGGAGAGCCAACAGCTTTGACAAGCTTGCATTTAGACACTGGGCATGTGGGTGGCAGGGACTGTGTTTTTTTTCCGTTGCAGCATATGGGGCAGAGAAATTTGCTGGCTACAGTCTACAGATGGTGGTGTGCTGCTGGAAGATGTACTGCTAGGACCTGGGACACCCTGTGCTATACCATCATCTTTGTCAGTGGAGGCGGCTGAAAGGTAATGACTCGATATCGCAGGGGTAAAATGAAGTGGGTAAAGAGGAGGACGAGGGACAGATTTGTGCCCCTTTTGTGTGGCTTTTAGGTACTCTTGCCAACGTGCTGAGTGGTTGGACCTTAAATGCCTTGTTAAGCATGTGGTACCCAAATGGTTGGTGTTTTTGCCACGTTTGATGTGCCTGAGACACAGTTTGCAAATAGCAGCAGTGCAATCTGCTGCAGATGTGCTGAAAAAGGCCCAGACAGCTGAGATTTGAGGAGTGGGCCGGGAGATAAAAGCTGCAGAATGTGATTGAAAAAAGTGGCTGCTCTCTAATCTTTCTTGATGTCGACCTCCTTGGGGTTGTGCCTCCTCACCTTCAGTTTCCTCCACTGCTCTATCTAGCACACAAGTCGCATCAGTGACTTCATCATCATCATCATCAGCATCATCTCCATCTCCTCCATCTTCATCATTACCACAGGAGGCAAGTTTATCCACTCTGACAACTGCAGGGGACTGCACACTTGTCTCTGTTTGTGTGACAGCAGATGAGAAGGATGAGGAATATTTAGTAAGCCAGTCCACCACCTCCTCTGCATGCTGTGGCTGGATAGCACGGGCAAAATCACTAAACAGAGGAAATGATGTCCTGCCTGAGGACTGACCACCACATCCACCTTTGCCTGTGGACACATTTGTTGCTGGCCCCCTTACAGTGCTAAGGGAACATCTGCCTCTCCTTGTTGTCCTCCCAGACATTAGTGGGAGGGAGGGGGCGGTGCTTATAAGCAAATGTAAAGAAGAAGTTGAAATCTGTACGTAGATGCACTTTAATCAATGTAAAGAGGTGTTTGGTGCACTTTAGTTTGAGTACCCACACTACACAGACACACTCCACGGATACACTATAATATACTGCAATATAAAGCACCAAATGCACAGTGATGCACAAAACTATATGGTGTTAAACTGGCAGTAATGCACACAAAACTAAATGGCGTGAAACTGTCAGTAAATCACACAGAACTATATGGCGTTAAACTGGCAGTAACGCACACAGAACTATATGGCATTAAACTGGCAGTAACGCATGCAAAACGATATGGTGTTAAACTGGCAGTAATGCACATAGAAGTAAATGGCATTAACCACTTCAGCCCCGGAAGGATTTACCCCCTTCCTGACCAGAGCACTTTTTACAATTTGGCACTGCGTCGCTTTAACTGCTAATTGCACGGTCATGCAATGCTGTACCCAAATGAAATTTGCATCCTTTTCTTCCCACAAATAGAGCTTTCTTTTGATGGTATTTGATCACCTCTGCCATTTTTATTTTTTGCGCTATAAACGGAAAAAGACAGACAATTTTGAAAAAAATGATATTTTCTTCTTTTTGTTATAAAAAAAGTCCAATAAACTAAATTTTAATAAAACATTTAGGCCAAAATGTATTCGGCCACATGTCTTTGGTTAAAAAATGTCAATAAGTGTATATTTATTGGTTTTCGCAAAAGTTATAGCGCCTACAAACTAGGGTACATTTTCTGGAATTTACACAGCCTTTAATTTATGACTGCCTATGTCATTTCTTGAAGTGCTAAAATGGCAGGGCAGTACAAAACCCCCACAAATGACCCTATTTTGGAAAGTAGACACCCCAAGGAAATTGCTGAGAGGCATGTTGAGCACATTGAATTTTAATTGTTTTTTGTCCCAAGTGATTGAATAATGACAAAAAAAAAAATTTACAAAATAATAAATTGCTCATACAGGCCATGGGCATATGTGGACTTGCACCCCAAAATACATTTTGCTGATTCTCCTGAGTACGGGATACCACATGTGTGGGACTTTTTGGGAGCCTAGCCGCGCACGGGGCCCCGAAATCAAAGCACCGCCTTCAGGATTTCTAAGGGCGTAAATTTTTGATTTCACTCCTCACTACCTATCACATTTGTGAAGGCCATAAAATGCCCAGATGGCACAAAACCCCCCAAATGACACCATTTTGGAAAGTAGACATCCCAAGCTATTTGCTGAGAGGCATGTTGAGTTCATGGAATATTTTATATTTTGACACAAGTTGCGGGAAAGTGACAATTTTTTTTTTTTTTGCACAAAGTTGTCACTAAATGATATATTGCTCAAACATGCCGTGGGCATATGTGGAATAACACCTCAAAATACATTCTGCTGCTTCTCCTGAGTACGGGGATACCACATGTGTGGGACTTTTTTGGAGCCTAGCCGCGTACGGGGCCCCGAAAACCAAGCACCGCCTTCAGGCTTTCTAAGGGCATAAATTTTTGATTCACTCCTCACTACCTATCACAGTTTTGAAGGCCATAAAATGCCAAGATAGCACAAACCCCCCCAAATGACCCCATTTTGGAATGTAGACACCCCAAGCTATTTGCTGAGAGGCATGGTGAGTATTTTGCAGCTCTTATTTGTGTTTGAGAAAGACAAGAAATTTTTTTTTTTTCTTTTTTCAATTTTTAAAACTTTGTGACAAAAAGCGAGGTCTTCAAAATACTCACTATACCTCTCAGCAAATAGCTTGGGGTGTCTACTTTCCAAAATAGGGTAATTTGGGGGTGTTTTGTGCCACCTGGGCATTCCATGGCCTCCGAAACTGTAATAGGCAGTGAAGAGTGAAATCAAAAATGTATGCCCTTAGAAAGCCTGAAGGCGGTGCTTGGTTTTCGGGGTCCAGTACGCGGCTAGGATCCCAAAAAGTCTAACACATGTGGTATCCCCATACTCAGGAGAAGCAACAGAATGTATTTTGGGGTGTAATTTCACATATTTCCATGGCATGTTTGAGCAATATATCATTAAGTGACAACTTTGTGCAAAAAAAAAAAAAAATTGTCTTTTTCCCGCAACTTGTGTCACAATATAAAATATTCCATGGACCCTACATGCCTCTCAGCAAATAGCTTGGGGTGTCTACTTTCCAAAATGGGGTCATTTGGGGGGGTTTTGAACTGTCCTGGCATTTTATGCACAACATTTAGAAGCTTATGTCACGCATCACCCACTCTTCTAACCACTTGAAGACAAAACCCTACATGCCTCTCAGCAAATAGCTTGGGGTGTCTACTTTCCAAAATGGGGTCATTTGGGGGGGTTTTGAACTGTCCTGGCATTTTATGCACAACATTTAGAAGCTTATGTCACGCATCACCCACTCTTCTAACCACTTGAAGACAAAGCCCTTTCTGACACTTTTTGTTTACATGAAAAAATCATTTTTTTTTTTGCAAGAAAATTACTTTGAACCCCCAAACATTATATATTTTTTTAAAGCAAATGCCCTACAGATTAAAATGGTGGGTGTTTAATTTTTTTTTCACACAGTATTTGCGCAGCGATTTTTCAAACGCATTTTTTTGGGAAAAAAACACACTTTTTAGAATGTTAATGCACTAAAACACACTAAATTGCCCAAATGTTTGATGACTTAAAAAAGATGATCTTAGGCCGAGTACATGGATACCAAACATGAGCAGTGGCGACAAACTAAATACATTTTTAAAAGCCTTTAAAAGCCTTTACAGGTTACCACTTTAGATTTACACAGGAGGTCTACTGCTAAAATTACTGCCCTCGATCTGACCTTCGCGGTGATACCTCACATGCATGGTGCAATTGCTGTTTACATTTGACGCCAGACCCACGCTTGCGTTCGCCTTTGCGCAAAAGCAGGGGGGACAGGGTGCTTTTTTTTTTCTTTATTATTTTTTTGCTTTTTTATCTTATTTTTAAACTGTTTCTTTCATTTTTATTTTTTTTAATCATTTTTATTGTTATCTCAGGGAATGTAAATATGCCCTATGATAGCAATAGGTAGTGACAGGTACTCTTTTTTGAAAAAACTGGGGTCTATTAGACCCTACATCTCCCCTCTGCCCTCAAAGCATCTGACCACACCAAGATCGGTGTGATAAAATGCTTTCCCAATTTCCATCCGGCGAAATCTAAGTCATGAAATGCTCGTAGCTTCTGGTTTCTTAGGCCATAGAGATGTTTGGAGCCACTCTGGTCTCTGATCACCTCTATGGTCAGCTGGCTGAATCACCGGCTGCATTCTCAGGTTCCCTGTTGGGACAGGAGAGTCAGAGAAAAGCATGGAAGACGGTGGATTCCCTCCCACTGCTTGCAAAAGCAGTCTAGAGGCTAATTAGCCGCTAGGATTGCTTTTACATGAAAGCCGACCGCTGGCTGAAAAGAATGTTACCAAGATGATACCTAAACCTGCAGGAATCATTCTGGTATAACCACTCAAAGTCCAGCAACATACCAGTACGTTGCTGGTCCTTGTTGGGCATATATTGTAAACTTTTTTTTCATGCAGCCTGTGGGCTGAACGAAAAAAAGAGATTAATCGGTGGGTATGCCCACCATTAGAATACCTCCCTTCATCCACCCACTTCTAATGATGGGCATACATGCACCGTATATATATATATGCCGAAGCATGGGGGCATCCTCCCACAAAAGGCAGGAGCAAATCGCTCCTCCACCCATTGCTGCCCCCACGCTTCGGCATATATGCTGAAGTATGTAACTGTGGTGGTGAATTCACCTCCGACAGCGCTGGAGTCACGGCTTTATGTATCGTGGGAGCAAACGCTGTTGCTGTCAAGATTAATAAATCCGCTCTGCAGCTGAATGGCGTACCTGAAAACAAAAAAATGGTTACCAACAAAACACAGTAAACAGTAAAGTATAAAAAAAATGCATATCTGAAAAGCAAACATGGTAAAACATAATAATAATAAAACATTGCAGAATAGAATACAGTAAAAAAGAGCAGAACAATAGAGAGAGAGAGAGAGAGAACAATAAAACGACAACTATTTTTATTTTTATTTTTTTTAAATTTTTTTAGTAACTTTAACTTTTGTAACTGGTACCAGGTTTGGGTCTCTCAAAATGCGATGGCATCTTGGGAGACCCTGTGAAAGTGTGTCCTAGTCTGTGCAGTGCTGTACCCTATGCTAATACTCAACTAGTGTATGGTAGCGTTCAAAACATTCATCAATGAATAGACTAGGATTGTCAGGACAGGAGAGACAATAAGACCGGGTGTCATGCCTAAATCAGCGCTTGCTACAGACACAACATCTTCTTTTGGGGGCTCGTTGGGTAAGGGTACTCGAGAGGACATAAGGAAAATGCCTCTCATGCAGCCGGCTTATTGCATTTGGTTGGGGAAGTAGAGGTGGAGCACCGTCTGGAAACAGAAGGGCTCTAACGATCTTTTCCTGGAATTTAAGGAAGGATCCAGTCCATCCTGAAGCTCTGTATAGCACATGAGCGTTCAGCAAAGCCAATTGAAATAAATAAACAGACACTTTTTTGTACCAGCGTCGGGCAACTAGGTACAGCGCCAACAACTGGTCGTTGAGGTCCACCCCTCCCATATTTTGGTTATATTCGTGGACACAGAGGGGTTTCTCCACAACACCAGTCGCCGTAGTAATTTGGACTGTCGTGTCTGCATGAAGGGAGGTAAGAACGAAAACATTCTTATTATCCCTCCACTTCATAGCGAGCAAGTTACTACACTGCAAGCAGGCTCTCTCCCCCAGCCTAAGATGGGAATCTACAAGCCACTGGGGAAAGCCCCGGCAATTAGGTCGCACTGTGCCACATGCTCCAATCTGTTGATCAAAAAGGTGACTAAAAAGTGGCACACTCGTGTAATAATTGTCCACGTACAAGTGGTACCCCTTTCCGAATAAGGGTGACACCAAGTCCCACACTATCTTGCCAGCACTTCCTATGTAGTCAGGGCAGTTTGTCGGCTCTACGTGACTATCTTTGCCCTCGTAAACCATAAATCTACATGTATAGCCTGTGGCCCTGTCATAGAGCTTATACATCTTGACCCCGTATCTGGCACGCTTGCTGGGAAGGTACTGTTTGAATGACAAGCGGCCAGAAAATTTAATCAGGGACTCATCAATGCAGACAACTTTATGTGGAGTAAACAAGTCTGCAAAATGCTGGTTGAAGTGGTTTACGAGAGGCCGAATTTTGTAGAGCCGATCGTATCCAGGGTCTCCACGAGGACGACAAAGTTCACTGTCATTGAAGTGCATGAACCGCAAAATCTGCTCGTATCGTGCCCTGGCCATGGAAGCAGAGAACACGGGCATATGGTAAATTGGGTCAGTGGACCAATATGACCGCAACCCACTCTTTTTATTTATGCCCATGTTGAGGGAAAGGCCCAGAAAGATCTTAATTTCGGAGACCGTAATTGGTCTCCAATCTCTGGCAATGGAGGACTGGGGATTAGCGGCGATGTGTTGACCAGCGTATAAATTGCTTTGGTCCACAATAGATCTATAGAGATCTTCGGTGAAAAACAGCGAATAAAAATCCAGTGGCGTAAAATCAACTGTTTCCACCTGAATTCCGGGTTGGCCAGTGAATGGGGGAAGTACGGGTGCTGCAGAAGTGGTGGGTTCCCAATTCAGATTGGCGAATGCAGCAGGAAGGGCACTATGGGCACGATGGGCCTGTGTTCGTCTTCTTGGTGGCAGCGGGACACTACTAGTGCTTGCCACCTCGCCAGCTTGAACTGAACTTATGGGACTCGCCACGTCACCACATGATACTGCAGTGCTGGATGTACGACCAGGGTGTACTAGGCCACTGGTGCTTGCCAGTTCACCTGAAGGAATAGCGGCGCTAGTACTGCTCTGCTCCATATGAGGGACCTGTGGTTCTTGCACTTCAAGGACAGAAGAAGAAGATTGGGGTCTGGTACGCCTGACCTTAGCAGGGACCACAACTCCGTTGTCAGAGCTATCTGTCATGGAGCCGCTGTCCTCTACAGGTTCGTATTCTGAGCCTGAATCTGACAGATGAGTGACTTCCTCTTCACTATCTGTCATGCTCAGAAACGTGTAGGCCTCTTCACTAGTGTACCTTCGATTTGCCATTTCGGGCTCTAAATTTAGGGGTACACTAGTGAGACTCACAGGCAAAAAAGCTCCTGACTGTTAGCGACTGATTCAAAACGCTACCAAAAAACTGTTAGTGATCGCAGGGATCAGGCCTGACTCTGCGAACGCTGCAGTTATGTGTGCTTAGTGTTTTGTAAGTGTCAGTGATCGATCGATACTGCACTTGGGTGGGCTGGGAAGGGCTGGGCAGGGCTGGGCCGAGGGGCAAAACGCAGGTGCTAGCAGGTATCTGGGCTGATCCCGCTAACACTGTGTTTATGGGAACCCTAAACTGCTGGGGATGCTAGTATAGATCTGATCGGATCAGATATTGATCCGTTCAGATACTAAAGCACTAAGGGAGGTGTATGCTGCGTGTGTGGGTGTTAGCGGTACTGCCGCTAAACTGACGCTGCCTACTACTAGTAGGTAGTATATGGGGGTCCCTGTCGCTATAAAATGCTGACGGCGAACCTATATACTTACCGCCCTAACTAGCATCACCAGTGACACTAATACAGCTATCAGAAAAACGATCGCTTAGTGACACTGGCAACGGGGGGTGATCAAGGGGTTAACCGCTCCGCATACATGATGGCATGATGGGAGGCTCCCGCTGTGTGACGCTTCTCCTCTTCTGTCGGTTCTTAAGTGACCCCAACCCCCTTTGACGCACGGGGATATGACAGGGACTTCCCTGTGGCATTCCCCGTCACATCAGAAAGGGGCAGGGTTATGTAACGGGTGACCCCGCCCCCTCTGACATCACGGGGAATGCCACAGGGAAGTCCCTGTCAAGTCCCCATGCGTCAGAGGGGGGCGGGGTCACCGGGGGGCCCCGCCCCCCGTTATTTAAGAACTGTCAGAAGAGCAGAAGCGTCACACTGCGGGAGCCTCCCATCATGCCATCATGGATGTGGAGCGGCCCGAGGAGAAGAAGGGAAGAAGATGCCGGGGAAGAAGATGCTGGACGAGAACACCGGAGGAAGAACCAGAAGAACCAGAAGAATCAGAAGAAGAAGATGGAGGAAGAAACCGAAGGACGATAGAAGAAAGAAGATAGAGGATAGAAGAAAGAAGAAGCAATTAAATAAAGGAATTGTCAAAAACTGTCTCTTGTCATTTTTAACATTTTTGACACTTTTTTTGTGAAATGGTAGGGGTACTTTTGTACCCCCTTACCATTTCACACAGGGGGGAGGGCCGGGATCTGGGGGTCCCCTTGTTAAAGGGGGCTTCCACATTCTGATAAGCCCCCCACCCGCAGACCCCCACAACCACTGGCAAGGGTTGTGGGGATGAGGCCCTTGTCCCCATCAACATGGGGACAAGGTATGGAATTTAGGGGGACCCCCACGTCATTTTTTTTTTAAATTTTGGTTCGGGGTTCCCCTGTGGGGAATTCCCATGCCGTTTTTATCAATGAACTTTTATGTGTATTGTCGGACCGGCAATTTATTAATAGCCACGAGTAGTTTTAAATGACTTTTTTCCTTTGAAATATCATTTTGTCAGACTGTCAGACTGTTCTAAACACGGGAAACATGCGCCCCTTTACAGGCATACTATAGACACCCCCCAGGTACGAAATTTAAAGGAATATTACACTTTTATCGTTTCACTTTATGCATTATTAAAATCACTGCTCCCGAAAAAACGGCCATTTTTAAAACTTTTTTTTGCATTGATCCATGTCCCCTGGGGCAGGACCCAGGTCCCCAAACACTTTTTATGACAATAACTTTCATATAAGCCTTTAAAAATTAGCAATTTTGATTATTCATGTTCGTGTCCCATAGACTTTAACGGTGTTCGCGTGTTCGAACAAATTTTTTGCCTGTTCGCAAGTTCTAGTGCAAACTGAACAGGGGGATGTTCGGCTCATCCCTAGCAGACATGTTCCTTCTTCTTCCCTCAGGTGTGAAAAGTGTGAAAACATCGTCTGTTCGCCCGTTCGCCGAAATGCTAACGATATGGGCCGTTCGCGCCAAATTCGTGTGGCGCGTCACGGCCCATAATTCACTGCGGCATCGCAGTGCATTGCTGGCTGATGATTGGCCAAGCATGCACTATGACCCGCATGCTTGGCCAATCACAGCGCCGTCTGAACAGAGAGCCGTAATTGGCCAAAGCCAAGGAGGCTGTGGCCAATTATGGCTCAGGGGATTTAGTACACGCCCCACACTATATAAGGCTGCCTGCACGGCGGCCCTGTGTAGTGTGTGTTCCGGCGTTCATAGATAGAGAGAGAGAGAGACAGACAGTGTCATTTGATTTAAGTTAGATAGATTAGGCAGAACAGTCAGTCAGTTAGCTGCACTTACAGTGTATTGTGTATATATATGCATCCCAGGTGTTGCGTATATATATATATACACTGTATTCAGTTTAGCTAGATCCGTTCCTGTTATCTTCTTACTGACAGGCAGGCTTGTCTTGTTACAGTATTTACAGCTACCTGAAGAAAATTGCTGGTGTTCTTTTGATCCTATTAGTACCACAGTCAGGCAGCTAGACTATTTACAGTTAGTAACAGAAGAAATAGGGAGTCCGCGCTAATGGGTGTAATTAGAAGCCTAGGTGGGAAGTATGTTCCTAAATTGATAGACTGCTGCCCTCACATACGCTGACTCCAAAGGGGGTGGAATGAGCGGAAAAAGTGAAAAAAGAAAAGTGTGTGAGTGTGGCGCTGTCCCAAAGTTGTAAAATATGAAATATGTATGGCAGTTATTACCACTCCTGTGGGTTAAAGTGACTGGTGATTTAAACATAAGAAGCATAATGAGTGCAATAAATCGCATTCAAGGTGTCTAGTGCTATATTCCCTCAAAAAAGGACTAGAAAAAACACTAGAAAACACAAAGTTGCAATAAATACATCACACATGACATGCAAAAAATTCTAAAGTGTCTAGTGCTAAATAAATAAATATTATAAAGTGTCTAGTGCTAAATAAATAATTGTAGGGCAATATTTTAATATTTATTTATTTAGCACTAGACACTTTAGAATTGTTTGCATGTCACGTGTGATGTATTTATTGCAACTTTGTGTTTTCTAGTGTTTAGACATAGACCACGTCATGCTCTTAGCAGTGGTTAATACTGTTTTTTCCTTTTTTGAGGGAATATAGCACTAGACACCTTGGATGCGATTTATTGCACTCATTATGCTTCTTATGTTTAAATCACCAGTCACTTTAACCCACAGGAGTGGTAATAACTGCCATACATATTTCACTTAAGGGAATACACACGTGACACTTTGGATAAAATTGTGTATATGCAGACATTTCTTTTACAACTTTGGGACAGCGCCACACTCACACACTTTTCTTTTTTCAATATTTACAGTTAGTGCAGTGCGTCCGGTCATACAGTCTTCAGCTAAAACTACAAGTTAGTGGGGTGCGTCCTGCTCACAGTGTTCAGCTAAAACTACAAGTTAGTGCGGTGCGTCCTGCTCACAGTGTTCAGCTAAAACTACAAGTTAGTGTGGTGCGTCCTGCTCACAGTGTTCAGCTAAAACTACAAGTTAAGGCGGTGCATCGTGCTCACAGTGTTCAGCTAAAACTACAAGTTAGTGCAGTGCGTCCTGCTCACAGTGTTCAGCTAAAACTACAAGTTATTGTGGTGCGTCCTGCTTACAGTGTTCAGCTAAAACTACAAGTTAGTGCGGTGCGTCCTGCTCACAGTGTTTAGCTAAAACTACAAGTTAGTGCGGTGCGTCCTGCTCTCAAGGTTCAGCTAAAACCACAAGTTAGTGCGGTGCGTTCTGCTCACAGTGTTGAGCTAAAGCTACAAGTTAGTGTGGTGCATCCACCTCACAGTGTTCAGCTAAACCTACAAGTTAGTGTAGTGAGACCTCTGCACAGTGTTCATCTAAAGCTACAAGTTAGTGCAGTGCATCCTCCTCACAGTGTTCAGCTAAAACTACAAGTTAGTGTGGTGTGTCCTGCTCACAGTGTTCAGCTAAAACTACAAATTAGAGCTGTGCGTCCTGCTCACAGTGTTCAGCTAAAACTACAAGTTAGTGCGGTGCGTCCTGCTCTCAGGGTTCAGCTAAAACCACAAGTTAGTGCGGTGCGTTCTGCTCACAGTGTTCAGCTAAAACTACAAGTTAGTGTGGTGCGTCCACCTCACAGTGTTCAGCTAAACCTACAAGTTAGTGTAGTGAGACCTCTGCACAGTGTTCATCTAAAGCTACAAGTTAGTGCAGTGCGTCCTGCTCACAGTGTTCAGCTAAAAATACAAGTTAGCGGGGTGCGACCAGCTCATACTGTTCGGCTGAAACTACAAGTTAGTGATGTGCGTCCTGCTCACAGTGTTCAGCTAAAGCTACAAGTTAGTGTGGTGCGTCCACCTCACAGTGTTTAGCTAAACCTACAAGTTAGTGTAGTGAGACCTCTGCACAGTGTTCATCTAAAGCTACAAGTTAGTGCAGTGTGTCCTGCTCACAGTGTTCAGCTAAAACTACAAGTTAGTGCGGTGCGTCCTGCTCACAGTGTTCAACTAAAACTACAAGTTAGTGTGGTGCGTCCACCTCACAGTGTTCAGCTAAACCTACAAGTTAGTGTAGTGAGACCTCTGCACAGTGTTCATCTAAAGCTACAAGTTAGTGCAGTGTGTCCTGCTCACAGTGTTCAGCTAAAACTACAAGTTAGTGCGGTGCGTCCTGCTCACAGTGTTCAGCTAAAACTACAAGTTAGTGCGGTGCGTCCACCTCACAGTGTTTAGCTAAACCTACAAGTTATTTTTTTGCGAGCTCTGCACAGTGTTCAGTTAAAGCTACCTGTAGAAGGTTGGTGGTGTATTCCTGATCCTATCACTACCGCAGGCAGCTAAAAAAAGCTACAAGTTATTTTTTTGCGAGCTCTGCACAGTGTTCAGCTAAAGCTACCTGTAGAAGGTTGGTGGTGTTCTCATACTACAGGCAGGCAGTTGATTTTGCTAGCTGCAGTATCAGTACATATACTGCGGCCTCTTCCCTCGGCTCAATGTCATCAGTGACTCCTTCCCTAGCCCCACCATGTCCTCCTGAGGAGTCCCTTTAACTGTTTGACCACAGTGTTGGGTACATGCTCCAGGAGGATGCCCAGCGTTTGGAAGGCTCTGATGATGATACTGAGCTTGATGAAGGCAGTAACATGAGCACGGACAGAGGGGGTGCCCAAGAAGGACAGCAATCTGGCAGTCATGCTCCCCCTGCTGCAGCATACTGCCAGGTTTGCTCAAGTGATGAGGAGGGAGGGGATGATGAGGTCACTGACTCAACGTGGGTGCCTGATAGGAGAGAGGAGGAGGAGGAGGAGGAAGCGGCACATCACCAACGAGGCAGGATGCCCTCCAGGGGCCAGCCTAAGGGCAGCACATTGACTGCATCACATCCCAAAGCTCCACATGTGCAGGGCGCTGCAGTCTCTGCGCGTTATTCAAAAAGTTCTTTGGTGTGGGCCTTTTTTGAGACGAGTGCATCAGATCGCACCACTGCTATTTGCAACACATGTCTCAAGCGTATCTCGCGTGGCCAAAACATCTCCCGCTTGGGTACCACATGCTTGACCAGACATATGTTGACCTGCAATGCAGTTCGTTGGCAAGCGTATCTAAAAGACCCACACCAAAGAACAAAGAGGACTTCTCCTTGCTCCTCATCAGCTGAGATCTCCAACCCCACTATACCTTCAGTCCTCTCTGAGACCTGCACTGAGAGGAATAAAGGTGTAGAAACAGCTGTGTCACAGCCAAGTACTTGTGGGCAATCTGCTTTTGGTACACCGATGTCAGATTGTACCAGGCAAATTTGCCTGCCCCAGCTGCTGCACCGCCGAAAGAAGTTTGCTCCCAGCCATCCACATGCCCAGCGGTTGAATGCTAGCTTGGCAAAATTGCTAGCACTTCAACTGCTGCCTTTTCAGTTAGTAGACTCTGCCCCCTTCCGTGAGTTTGTGGAATGTGCGGTTCCTCAGTGGCAGGTACCCAAACGCCACTTTTTCTCACGGAAGGCTCTCTACCGGCATGTGGAAGGCAATGTCCATGCCTCGCTGGACAGGGCGGTCAGCGGTAAGGTGCATGTTACCGCTGACTCATGGTCCAGCTGGCATGAACAGGGACGTTACCGAAGTTTCACGACGCATTGGGTAACTCTGCTGGCAGCTGGGAAGGATGCAGGACAAGGTGCTGTAGTGTTGGAGGTTGTTCTGCCACCACGCCTCCAAAATGCTAATGATTGTGACACACCTCTTTCCTCCACCCCCTCCTCTTCTTCTTCCTCCATGGCCTCTTCCTGTGCTTTGTCCTCGGAACCAGCGGTGCTCCGTAGCCGTTCAAGGGGCTACTCAAGTATGCAGGCCAAAAGATGCCATGCGGTGCTTGAGCTGGTGTGCTTGGGGGACAGGAGCCACACTGGGGCAGAGGTTCTGTCAGCTCTGCAGGGGCAGGTTCAGAGGTGGTTGACGCCACGCCAACTTAAGGCAGGAATGGTGGTTTGCGAGAATGGCACCAACCTCCTCTCTGCCCTCCGACAGGGACAAATGACCCATGTGCCCTGTTTGGCTCACGTCCTTAACTTGGTGGTGCAGCGGTTCTTGGGCAGGTACCCAGGCTTACAGGATGTCCTGAGGCAGGCCAGGAAAGTCTGTGTGCATTTCCTCCGGTCATATAATGCCAGTGCTCAGCTGGTGGACCTCCAAAAGGAGTTTAACCTGCCCAAGAACCGCCTAATCTGTGACATGCCCACCAGGTGGAACTCAACATTAGCCATGCTGCAGCGGCTGCACACGCAGCAGAGGGCCATCAATGAGTACCTGTGCGACTATGGCACCAGGACAGGGTCAGGGGAGCTTGGTTTTTTTTCCCCACGCCAGTGGGCCATGATCAGGGATGCATGCACTGTCCTGTCACCATTTGAGGAGGCCACAAGGATGGTGAGCAGTGACAGTGCATGCATCAGTGACACTGTCCCCCTTGTCCATCTGTTGGAGCACACGCTGCATGGAATAATGGACAGGGCACTTGAGGCAGAACAGAGGCAGGAAGAGGAGGACTTCCTTAGCTCTCAAGGCCCCCTTTATCCAGACAGTGTTCCTGCGTGCCCGCCGATCATACAGGAAGAGGACGAGGAGGAGGAGGAGGAGGAAGATTGTGTCAGTATGGAGGTTGAGCCTGGCACCTAGCATCATCAGCAGTCTTTAAGGGATCAGTCCCAAGAAACACATTGACTTGTACGTGGCTGGGTGGAGTTGGCTGCGGACCATGTCGTCCTTAGTGACCCAGAGGACTCCGGACCGAATGCCTCAGCAAACCTACGCTGCATGGCCTCCCTGATCCTGCAAAGCCTGCGTAAGGATCCTCGTATTCGTGGTATTAAGGAGAAGGACCAATACTGGCTGGCAACCCTCCTTGATCTACGTTACAAGGGTAAGGTTGCGGACCTTATCTTGCCATCGCAGAGGGAGCAGAGGATGAAACATCTTCGGGAGGCCTTGCAGAAAGGCCTGTGCAACGCGTTCCCAGAGACTGGGAGGTTACAAACTCCTGTTTCTGGACAACCAAATACCAAAAAAAATGGCTTGGATGTCCCCCCCAAAATCCATACCAGGCCCTTCAGGTCTGGTATGGATATTAAGGGGAATCCTGCACCAATTTAAAAAATAGTGTGGGGGTCTCCCAGGCCCCCAGGCACTATATATTCTGAACAGCAGTAGATATGCTATATGGCCTGCCCTATATACTCTGCAGAAAAACTGGGCCTTATGTGTTGGTGGCGCCAGAACACTGTAACCCCTCACAGTTACTCTTGTTAGGCTCAGTAACGGGCCCTGCTTAACTATTATTTCAAAAATAGTAATTACATGCCCCTGTTAAACAGGGGCAGAAAAATTGGGCCTTTGGTTTTGGTGGCGCCAGAACACTGTAAGCCCTCACAGTTATGCCACGTACACACGATCGGACATTCCGACAACAAAATCCATGGATGTTGACTCAAACTTGTCTTGCATACACACGGTCACACAAATCTTGTTGGAAATTCTGAACGTCAAGAACGTGGTGACGTACAACACGTACGAGCCGAGAAAAATGAAGTTCAATAGCCAGTGTGGCTCTTCTGCTTGATTCCGAGCATGTGTGGAACTTTGTGCGTCGGAATTGTGTACACACGATCGGAATTTATGACTGCAGATTTTGTTGTCGGAAAATTTGAGAACCAGCTCTCAAATTTTGTGAGACAGAAATTCCGATGGAAAATGTCCGATGGAGCCTACACCTGGTCGGAATTCCCGACAACAAGCTCCCATCGAACATTTTCCGTCGGAAAATCTGACCGTGTGTATGGGGAATTACTCTTGTTGGGCACAGGAATGGGCCCTGCATTGAAATATTATATCAAAAATTGTAATTACATGCCCCTGTTAAACAGAGGAAGAAAAATTGGGCCTTTGGTTTTGGTTGTGCCAAAACACTGTAAGCCCTCACAGTTACTCTTGTTGGGTGCAGGAACGGGCCCTGCATTGAAATATTATATCAAAAATTTTAATTACATGCCCCTGTTAATCGGGGGCAGAAAAATTGGGCCTTGGGTGGTGGTGCCACAACACTGTAACCCTTCACAGATACTCTTGTTGGGCACAGGAATGGCCCTGCTGTGAAATATTATATCAAAAATTGTAATTACATTCCCCTGTTAAACATAGGCAGAAAAATTGGGCCTTGGGTGGTGGTGATGGTGCCACAACACTGTAACCCCTTACAGATACTCTTGTTGGGTGCAGGAACGGGCCCTGCTGTGAAATATTAAATCAAAAATTGTAATCACGTGCTTCTGTTAAACATGGGCAGAAAAAATGGGCCTTGGGTGGTGGTGGTGGTGCCCTAAACTAAAAATATTGTTGGAAGCTAGAATCATCAAGATTGAGGAGGAATAGAATAGTCAGCATAGTCAGTCTTCAAGGGATCCCAGATCCATAGCAAATTCAATCAGGTACATCGGCAGCAGGTGCTTGATAGCTGCTGATCCAAGACTGAATCATTTTTTGTTTCATTGTTTTTTATTGAAAATTTTCATATTAACAACAGTATAACAGTACAGCCGTATACAGTTACAAGTATCATTCCTTAGTTCTTTCTGTAAATGCATCCAACACGTAATTCTACATATCACGGTGTACACTTTATAATAACTTTTAACTGGGTTAAATTGAGCATTACTAACTTTTTTTTTTTTTTTGTATTCACAATAATGGGGTAGGGTCTGGGAGCCTCCCCCCCAGACACCCCATCTGGGAACAAATTGTGTCCGGAGAGGTACTCCCCCCCCCCCCCATGTTCTGCAGCCTAATCCAGTTGATAGAACAATTGTTACTTGGAATTTCCAATCTCACTCAGTATTTTGTATTGTAAATACTTATGAATACAGGTGCAATGTAACATAGAATTGCTAACGAAGCTCGACATCAAAAAATATGAAGTCAAATATACGGCTAAGTAATTAAGCTTTCACTTAGCACATCTTTACAGATTAAAGAGAAAATGAGAAGAAAGGAAGGAAAAATAAACACAAAAACTATAAAAATTATAAAATAAAGAAACGTAAAACCAAACAGAAGATTGCATTGACAACATCTTACCACCAAATAATAGTATAGCTATTATGTCTATACCAGATTATCAATGAGAAGTCTCTGGAACTCCTGTGCACCATGGAGCCCATTCACTCTGTAATTTTGCCATTGAATTAACTGAGTTAGCGAAAAAAATTTCATATTGGTAGTGGGTATTCACTCTGAGTATTACTTCACTAATATTTGGTATATTATTTGATTTCCATTTTGAAGTGATGGATAAACGTGCTGCTATTAATATATGAGTAGTTATACGTCTGTAATTTATAGGTATTTATAGGTATTTTATCTATTCCTAAGTTGAGCAGAGCTAATGCAGGAGTGGGAGAAATGACAGTTCCAGTTATTTTTGGTAATAGAGAGAAAACAGAGTTCCAGAAGCTTCTTACGGATTTACATTCCCACAATATGTGAAATATTGTTCCCTTACTGCCGCAATTCCGCCAACATTGTGTATCGAAGCTATTAAAGATTTGATTCTCATCGGTGTTAGGTAGCTTCTATATAGCAATTTAAGGGACGTATCCCAGTGGTTAGTACAGTGGGAATATATATGGTTAGCTTGAATAGCTTTGTTCCACTCAGATAAAGCAAAATTACTCTTAAGGTCTCTTTCCCAGTTTAGCATGCTAGTAGTTTTGGTTTGACTATGTGTGTTTTGTAGATATTTGTAGAACCATGTAAGGCCTTTAGGTTTGTTGAAAGAGGTGGATATATATGTTCACACTTCAGGGTTGTGGCTAAGAAAGGAGTTTGGATATTTGATATGATAGTGGTGTAGCTGAATAGTTGCGTATGTAGGTGTTGTTGGAGTTTGAGCTTTGAATTGTGTATATGTCAAGTTTTTCAAAAAGCTTTTTTCGTTTATTTTTAAGGAAGGGATAAGGAATTCATACATGCCTAAGGAAATTATTCTCTTTTGTATGGCTTTGCTGCTATCAGCTTTTGCATTAGCTGTTTTCCATGCTTTAAGCGTTGCATTTATAGAGGGAAAATTGGGATGAAACAATGATCTGTTTGTTAATGTGGCTAATAGAAGTGAAGGTAGGTCTCTTTGTTGTACTATTGCTTTTTCTATTTGCACCCACAATTTGTCTGATGACTGGTTGAACCAAGATTTAGCCTGGTCCAGAAGCGCTGCTACATAGTAGTTGCGTATATTGGGGAAACCCATACCACCTCTCTGTTTTTGTAACGTAGAATATGAAAGTCTTGCTATTTTACCAGCCCATATAAATTTCCTTAGTAGTTTATCGATTGTGATAAAAAAGTGATCAGGCAAAATGATCGGGATAGTGCGGAAGTATAATAATATTTTTGACAGAACAGTCATTTTAAAAGCAGCTATCCTCCCTATCCATGAAAGTTCATGTGAGGAAATATGTTCAAGGTCGTTTTTTATTGTGTTTACTAAGGAGGGGTAGTTATGGTCATATACAGAGGTAGAAGGGTAGGAAAGATTTATCCCCAAATATTTTAAATATTTGTGAGCCCACATAAAAGGGAAATCAGATTGTAACCTTTTAAGGTTAGGGTTATTAATGTGTATAGGGAGAATCAAAGATTTGCTGATATTTAGTTTATAATATGATATTTTCCCAAAATCATTAAGAATTTGTTGAGTTCTGTCAAGAGGTGTGGTTGGTGAAGTTAGTGTCAGTACCACGTCATCCGCAAATAGTCCTATCCTGTGATCCACGTCCAAAACCCTAATGCCCTTAATAAGAATGTCCTTTCTTATTGTCTCCGCCAGGGGTTCCATCACCAGCGAAAAAATCAGTGGCGATAGAGGACAACCCTGGCGGGTCCCATTTGTTATACGGAATTTATCAGACATGGCGTTAGAGGTATAAACCTGAGCAGTTGGGACTGTATAGAGTGCTGAGATAGATGACAGGATAGGACCATCGAGACCGAACTTAGCAAGTGTCGCTAATAGGTACCCCCAGTGGACCCGATCTAACGCCTTTTCGGCGTCTAGTGTCAGGAACACTGTGGGCACTAGACCTCTTGTCTAGTCTGAGTTAACTCTGTGTTTATCTGGGAGGAAGGATTTGCTTTGTGCTGTTGTTCGAGAGATGTAAGTTTAGCCATTAATGTGGTAAATGTTTTTAATTTCCTCTTTTTTTCCCGTGATGCTGTTTGTAAGAGTAGGCCTCTGCTGAATGCTTTGTGTGTACACTACAACGTGAAAATATTCGTATCCGGAGTGTCATTAAATTGAAAGAACTCTTTGATCCGATCACGCAAACCATCCCTGTGTTTAGGATTATTCAGATTAGATATATTGTTTCGCCACAGATGTACAGGTGATGCTGTATTTTTTTCTTTAACCGAAAGGGAAACGGGAGCGTGATCAGACCAGGTAATTGGATGGATTTTAGCAAATAATGCAATGTTAAGACAAGCTAGGTCAGCTACAAATAAGTCGATTCTTGAATAGGACTTATGAGGAGCTGAGTAGTAAGAGAAATCTCTTTCTCCTGAATTGACGCAACGCCATACATCATACAAATTAGAAGAGTGTAAAAAGGATTGAAGTTCATTACGCGTAGATTTTCATGGGGATGAACAGTCTAGTTGTTTGTTAGGAACACAGTTGAAATCCCCACAATGTAATACTAAGCCTTTTTTGATGCTCTCAACCTTTTTTTTTAGGGCATTCAAAAAAGATATCTGTCTGCAATTTGGGGCATATACATTAATGATAGTGTACATAGTATTGTTTAATTCACAAACCAGTATAATATATCTTCCCGCCTTATCACTTACTATTTCCTGCAAATGAAATGCTACATTCTGGTTAATAGCGATCATCACCCGTCCCTTTTTTTTTGGTCCTGAAGCCTTGAAAATATGGGGAAATTTTTTGTCCTTACATATTGGGTGTTTCTGCTGGACAAAGTGAGTTTCTTGGATGCATAACACATCGCTTTTTAAGGATTTCGCTTGTAGCCACATAGCACTCCTTTTGAAAGGACTGTTGAGACCATGAGCGTTTATAGTCACAAAATTAAGAACCATTGGTTTGTAGGGAAAAATTCTTTTGTGTAGATACGATTAAAATTTGAAATGTGGAGCAGTACAAGAGGGTACCTGTGGTTAAAGTTGTCTTGACCTTGAGTGAAGGGTGCTCGTTGGAGAGGAGTGGTTGCACAGAAGAATTAGGCTCCAGATTGATGTCACCAGATTTGCCGTGGATGATTGTCGGTGGTAGAACAAAAAAGAAAAGATGAAAAACGTCAACATTCAAACAAAAAGCAAAACATAAAAAATTGAGGAGACTTTCCTCATAGTGCGAGTAAAATCGCATAGAAACACCTGGGGGTACAGGCTCCTACTACCCAGCTTCGACCCTTGATTTAGATGAGCAAACATCAAGTGTGTAGTTTTTGTTGATTTCTGATACATGAAAGATCAGTCAAGTATCGTTGCCTGATTTTCATTCTGGGGATATACCTCTAGGGGTGTTGGTGGTAAGGGTGTCTTCTTCTTCAGTTGGGAGAAGCCCCCATTTTCTTGTAAGTTGAAGGCCGTCTTCCAGAGATCTAATGGTGTATGTTCGACCATCTTTAGTGACAAGAAGTTTAGTGGGGAAGCCCCAAGAATATGGAAGTTTGTTATTGCGTAGTAACTTTGTTAGTGTTAGTAACTTTTTTCTTGCCAGCATTGTGTGCTGGGAGAGGTCCCCATATATAGCAATACCCGAGTAGGGATTGGGTAATGGGGAGTTTTGTCTTGCAAAGCGCATTAAGTTATCCTTGATATGGAAGAAGTGTATGCGAGCTATGACGTTGCGGGGTATTTTTTCTGGTAGGTATTGCGGCTTAGGTAGTCTATGGGCCCGATCTACAGTAATTTCCCCGATTGGCGTGTCTGGGAGCAGGTCTTGAATTAGTTGCTGAACATAGTTTTGGAGTTCAGAGGGAGGTACAGATTCCGCTACCCCTCGCAATTTTATATTATTTCTGCTGGACCTATCCTCTAAATCCGCCATTTTGTTTTTTAGGGCTTCCAACTCATCATCTTTTTCATTGTGGGCGTCCACTAGCTCATTATGTGCTGTTGTAAATTCTGCCATTTTGTCTTCTACGTGGCTAACTCTGTCCCCAATTTCAGTGATATCTGCTTTTAATTGTGATATGCATTCCATGAGATCCCTGTGCATGGACCCCCGCAATGAGACCAGCATCTCCTTCATTGTAGTGTCACTTAGGAGCAGACCAGACGTTGGGAACTCCTGAATCTGCTCAATAAACTCAGTGGTTCTGTTATGGGATGTGTAGTCCTCCTCATTTCTTTCCCCTGCATAGGTATGGGTAGAAGAACGCTTAGGGGCTGCTTTTTGTGGGCTTTGAGATGGGGTATTGCAGGTGGAAGAGCAGCTGCTGTGGCCTGGAGAAAGGGATGGAGGTCTGCTGTTTTCTCTCCCCTTCCCTCTGAGGTCAGTCTGCCTGGCGCGCTGCTGCCTGTGAGCGGCGGCGCCATCTTGGTTCTCCGGCGTACTAGCCGACGGATAAAAGTCCGTCAATTTGCGGGGTCCCCCTGGGGGTTTTCTCTTATCCATCGCTGGATCGATGTTGTGTGGTTCTCTGGCGCTTTCAGAGAGTGTTTACCGGCTGTTGTAGTCGCTTTATACGGGCCGGTGCAGCTGGCTAGCTCTCTCCTTATGCGGCCATCTCCTCCGGCTGCTGGCCACGCCCCCCGACTGAATCATTTTTATGAATGTGAGCCTATCAACGGAGTCTGTGGACAGGTGCGCTCTTTGATCCATTACAAAACCTCCAGCAGCACTGAATGTGCGTTCAGAAAGCACGCTGGATGCAGGTTAGGCCAGTAGTTTAATTGCATATTACGCAAGTTCTGGCCAGTGGTCTAGCCTCAAGACCCAGTAACCCAGTGGATGCTCTGTTGGAAAAGTCTCCAAGTCTGCTCTTGCCCCTAGATATTCCTGCACTATATAATGCAGACACTGGCGATGGTTGCTTGAACTGATCAGACCTTGACTCTGAGGACTGAAAGATTGTTTAAAGGCATCGGTCAGCCGGCCACCTTCTCCACCGCTCTTCCTCTGACTGAACGAAGCCTCAGCAACACATTGTTCAGCACCAGAAAATTGTAACCTCCCAGGGTCTGGAAATGCATTACACCAAGCTTTCTTGAAAGCCTCCTGAAGATGTTTCATCCTCTGCTCCCTCTGCGTAGGCAGGATGAGTTCTACAACTTTACTCTTGTAATGTGGATCAAGAATGGTTGCCAGCCAGTAATGATCCCTCTCCTTGATACCACAAATCTTTCGCAGGCTTTGCAGAATCAGGGAGGCCATGCACCATAAGTTTGCTGAGGCATTTGTTTCTGAGTCCTCTGGGTCACTAAGGATCACATTATTCGCAACTACCTCCTCCCAGCCACGTACATCTCCATGGGTTTCTGGGGACTGAAAACCATCAATTGAAGACTGCTGCTGAGTGCTATCCTCTACTTCCATGCTGCCACAATCCTCCTCCTCTTCTTCCTGTGTGTTTGACGGGCCCGCAGGAATGCTATCTTGATAAATGGGGCCTTGAGAGGAAAGGAAGTCCTCCTTTTTCTCCCGCTGTTCTGCCTCAAGTGCCCTGTCCATAATTCATGAAATGTGTGCTCCCGCAGGAAGACTGGAGAGACTATGTAACAGATGCATGTATTGTTGCTGCTCACCATCCGTGTGGCCTCCTCAAATGGTGACAGGACAGTTCATGCATCCTTGATCAGTAGGCACTGGCATAGCAAAAAGAAGCCAAGCTCCCCTGACCCTGTCTTGTTGCCATACTCGCACAGGTACTCATTGAGTATGTGGGTGGAACTAGCAGTGGGATTTTTGTGTTGAGCCTCTAAATCCGCAATGGATTATGGAGCTGCGATATGAGCTGTGTTGCTTTTTTTCCTTTCTCTAGATGCAATTTGGATGAGGGTTCCTCTAGCGAACACCTTATGTGCACACTATGTTGTCAAGGGAGAGCATTCTTCATTGTCATTAAATTGGAAGTATTCTTTGAGTTCCCCTTCTACCTCATTCCTGATCTTGGGGTGCGATAGGAGGAAAGTGTTGTTGCGCCACAGCGGTTTGTGAGATGTTTTGCTCTCATCCACAACACTGAAAGTCACTGGCCTATGGTCTGACGATGTGAGGTTGTGGATATCAGCATTTCAGACTTTCTGTAGAGTATACATGTCTGTAAGGAAGAAATCTATTCTGAAGTAGCTACTATGCACCATGGGTTAGTATGTGTAGTCCCTCTCGGTGGCTCCCAGGCATCATCAACGATCAAAGAGCCTTTCTTCATGGCACAGAGATCCTAAAGATGGCCTTCATCTGGGAGCCGCTGAGAAGGAGTCAAGCTCTCCATTCAGGATCATATTAAAATCCCCACACACAATTAGATTACCCTTTTGCATTGTTTTATCTAGCTTAAAACTTTACGTATAAATTTCATTGTTTTTAAATTTGGTGCATATAAGTTCACCAGAGTGTATATGACTCGGTCTATTTCTGCGACCAGTATGATGAAACATCCTTGTGGGTCAACATGGTCCTGCAATAAAAAAATGTTAGTGTCCCGAATAACAATCAAAACGCCATTTTTTTGGAAGTATCGTTGGCTGTAAATATGCATGGGAATTTTACCCATGAGCATTTCGGGAGTTTGATTCTAGAAAAATGCTTCTCTTGCGCACATAGGATATCGCGTTTTAAGTCCAGTGCCATTTTCCACAATGCTCTTCTTTTGTATAGACTGTTCAGGCCTCTCACATTATATGACATTAGCTTAAGTTCCATTCAAATGGTAGTAAGTGCTTTGTCGTCATTTAGTGGCAAAAATTGGTATGAGAAGTTTTGGTAGTGATTTGAATGCCCAGAGAAAAGTCCTCCAATATAACCATCAATAACAATGAAGGAAACAATAGAAAAATACCAACTTAAAACAGTTAAGCAGTGCTTGCTGAAAAAAAAGGTTACGGGAAACATCACGTAAATGAGATTGGGGAAAAGAACAGTATACAAATCAGCCGAACAGCGGGTGATAGGTTTTCCAATACAGAAGCATATTATTGGACTAGAAGGGTTCAGTGGGTCTGAGTAGTGTGATAGTCTTGTGGGTGATCCCGCAGGACTGTAGTCATGGGTAATTCATTTACCCCGCCGGTTTTGGCGATTGTTAGTGCATCTATCCTGGAGGAGCTCAGGGGATGCAGGGTCTCTGTTCTCAGGGAGGAGGTGCCATTTTCTGAGGAGTTCTATGCCTTTCTCCAGTGAATTGATCGAAAGAGATTCATTGTGCATGTCCACCAACAGTTTAGCCGGGAAGCCCCACTTGTAGAGAATCTTGTGGTTACGCAAGATTTTGGTGATAGAGACCAGATTGTGCCTCGCCGTCAGTGTAGCCTGAGACAAATCGGCATAGAGTGCGATTCCAGCAAAAGGGTCTGGGAGTGCAGGATGTTGTCTAGCATATCGCATCATTTGGCCTTTAACATGGTAAAAGTGGATCCTTGCGTTGACGTCCCTGAGGACCTGGTCTGGCAGGAATGATGGTTTAGGCAGTCTGTGAGCCCTGTCAATTATTATGTCAGCTGTCCCAAGGGATGGCAGGGTTCATGTCATAAGCTTTTCAAATACACAGAAAGGTCAGCCGGTTGAATCGATTCAGGGATCCCTCTGAATTTAACGTTGTTCCTGCAGGACCTGTTTTCAATATCCACCATTTTAAGACGCATGGCTTTGAGCTCATCTTCCACATCAAAGTGAGCATCTACCAGCTCATTATGTGCCAGAGTAAATTCCTCCATTTTCTGCTCCACATATTATACCCTGTTGCTGACCACTTTCATTTCTCTTTGTGTGGATTGCATAAAGGCTGCCATGTCATGTTGGAGGCCCCCCTGTAATGTTTGCAGCATTTCCCTCACTGTTGTATCTATAATTGGCTGCCCTGTGGTGGGGATTGTGTCAAGATGCTGATCATATGTGGAAGATTCCTCCATGTTTTCCCCTCCATTTTCTGCTTCAACCCTGACCTCACCTTCCTCCCCAAGCCTCCTTTTCTGTTTGACTGGGCTGTTAAAGGGAGAGGATTTCTGTGGATGGTCTTTATGTTGTGACTCACCCATGGATGGTGATGTATGGCCGAGCGCGCTGGCTGTGGATGTAGATGAGCTGCTTTGGCGCTGGCACCATCTTGGATTTCTCGGTCCGCCTCTGGGGGGGAAGAAATCTGTGAATTTCTTCGGTCGCTCTCTCTCTTTTATTTTGTGCATTGGTGGTCGCTGTGTGCCCCTCAGTCTCTTCTCACTGTGTATTCTGTTTGTGCCTCTGTATGTGGGCTGTGAGCCATAATATGTCGTCCGCTGTGGCAGAGCTCCTCTCTCACACCACCATCTGCTCTGGCTGCTGGCTCCACCCCCCAACCACATGCCTTTTAAACTTCCAAATTAGGACTGCAACTGTGTTCATACAGCATAATATAGGCTGCCTACACACAGCTCCAGCAACGTAAAAAAAAAACATACTGTACAGGCCACAGCACCCATGTGAATGAGCCTCGAGACCTCATTCACACAAGAATGGGAGACACACAGGTTCCAGAAGACAGCAGGGACCATTCAGAAAGTGCAGCGCGACTCACGCATGCACAGTAGGAAACAGGCTGTGAAGCAGCAAGGCTTCACTTCCTGTTTCCCTTAGTAAGAATGCCGGAGCCTGCACCCGGAGCCGAGAGACGGGTCGGCTTCGGGTGCCGACATTGTGGGCTTCCTGGACAGGTAAGTGTCCTTTATATTAAAAGTCAGCAGCTACAGTATTGGTAGCTGCTGACTTTTAATTGTATTTTTCCCAAGCGGAACCCTGCTTTAACTCCTAATTACCCTAACTGCAGCTTTATTTTTTAAGAGTTAGCAGGAATTATGTAAGTTATTTTGTGTTTGCATCCACTAAAAATGATTTTGGTTTATTTTAGTGAAAATATAGTTTTTTTTTATTTCAAAAGATTTTTATTTTGAAAAAGGCAAGTAAACAATACATAAATATAATTTGTCAGGTGTATTCAATGAGAATCAATGCAATGCCTATAGATTAAATTATACCTTGTTTTCCATAGGTGGGGAGATAATAATGTAAGGGACTCCTAGGCTCTAGGAGAAGTCCAACCAATGAGTGTGTAAGAGAAAGCTTTGGCCTGAAAGCCATGGGTTTTCTCATCACCCGCCACCCCTAACGGGAGCATACTGTGCCGGGGTAAGGAAACACTTATTGATCTCAATGGTCTGAGTTCTCCCAACGAAGGCGCATGACACATCAGAGCCTACTTATCTGAGAGCTGAGAGAAAAAATATAGATACAGGGGGAGTAAAAATTGAACATCACCTTGCCCTGCCTTAAAAGTTATAACTGTTTATATACATATCTGAGCTAACAAAGTAGCTATGTAAGTTTAAATAAAACTAAAAGAGGAGAGAATAGGAGAGAAGAGAAGTGTAAGAGAAGAGGGGGAGGGGAGGAGGGAGGGAAGGAACACCACTATGCATTCAGAAAGCATTTTGTGTGGGTTTGGTAGAAGAATCAATAGGTACCCCTATCAAACGAGCCCATGGTTCCCAGATACTCTTAAATTTCTTGGCAGTATCCTGGACAATACTGGAGCGCTTTTCCTGGGACATTATCCAGGATATTTTCCTTTTAGCTGCTGGGAGAGAAACTCTCGGCTGTTTCCAGGCTTCGGCGATTGTGAGTTTAGCCCCTAGCAGCACAAAGTGAAACAGTTTGCGCGAGGATTTAGAAATCCGTGGGATCGGGGCGTTAAGAAGGGCCACCATAGGAGTTCTGGGAATCCGAGTCTCCACTAGCTCATCCAGAATATTGAATATTCTTTTCCAGAAGGAACGGATTCTGGGGCATTCCCACCAGATGTGAGACATTGTGCCCATGAGTTGACAGCCCCTAAAACACAGAGGGTCTGCCGTTGGAAAGATGGAGGCCAGTCTGGAAGGAGTGTAATACCATCTGGAAATCACTTTCAGGCTGGCCTCCATCAAAGTGGTGTTTAAGATACCCTGGAAGGATTTGAAACAGGTCCTCTGCCAGTTCTCCAGGTTCCATTTGAATTGGAGCTCGGACTCCCAGGCTTCCATGAAAGTCTTCTTCGAACATGGAGAGGTAAGTGACGAGTAGATCACCGAGATCCCACCCTTCTGTTCTCTGGCTTGACCGCACCACATTTCATAGTCAGTAAATTTTGGGGGGAGGTCTTTGTCTTTACATAACGATTGTAAGAAATTAGATATTTGGCAGAAGGGGCCTGAGGCAGTGAAAAACTGTCCAATCCTGCACAGTCCTTTATCAACCCACCACTTAAAGACCATGACATTTTTCCCCGGAGGGAAGTCTGGGTTATTATAAAGAGGGGTAAGGGGTTTATAGGCTGAAACTAAAGCATCTAAGGAGCGGAGGGAGTCCCATAGAGCGAAAGAATGGGAGAGGGTAGGTGCAAGTATTGAGGGTATGTTTCTCGGGGGGCTCCAAAGGAGGAAGTCTAGCGTGAAGTTAGGCACTGCATGTTTTTCTATTGTGACCCAATCAGGTTTCTCGAGACTAAAATAAACTGTTGATAATTGGGATAATCTGGCAGCTTGATAGTATTTGTAGAGGTGGGGTAATCCCAGACCTCCTTTTTTCTTATGCAGGTAAAAGGTTCTCTGGGGAATTATATATCCCGCCTTACCCCAGGTAAACTTTAGAAGTTTGCTTTGAAAAGCTCTAATATGGTCCCTAGGGATGGGTAAGGCGCGGAACAGATATAGTAATCTGGAAAGTAGTGTCATTTTTATTGAATTTACCCTCCCCAGCCATGAAATGTTATTTTGGGACCAGGAGTTTAGGTCTGCTTCTAGCTTGTGGTATATGGGGGGATAGTTATGACCATATAGGATTTCAGTTGTAGCTGTTAAGTTAATGCCTAAGTATCTGATGGAGGAATTGGAAGTTCTGTCATAAGAGTTCTACAGTATCGGTTTGTAGGGAGATGTTTAGTGCCGTGAATTTGAATAGTTAACTTGCAAACCAGATAATTTAGCAAAGGCATCTAAGGTTTGGCATAAGTTGGGGAGGGAGGTTATGGGAGAAGTAATAAAGAGCAGGATGTCATCCGCATATAGGCCACATTTGTGAACTTGGGAGCCGCAAGACACTCCCTTGATGTTTGGGTTTTGGCGAATTGCAATGGCCAGCGTCTCAATGGCCATAGCAAATATGAGTGGCAAAAGTGGGCATCCTTGTCTAGTCCCCTTTTTGATCGTGATGGGTTTGGAATAATATACTTGTAGGCGTATACTGGCACTGGGGTTGGAGTATAGTGCCTGTATCAGACCCATAAATCGCTGGCCAAATCCCCAGCGCTCCAAAATGGCAAAAATATATGACCATGAGACTGAGTCGAAGGCCTTTTGTAGGTCTAACGACAGAAGCATACCAGATTGTTTAGGACCCCCCTCACTTAGTTTGGAGAATGGAAACCAAATCTATGGCCCGCCTTATTTGATTTGGGCCTTGTCTGCCCGGGATGAAACCCACTTGATCCTTGTTGATATATAACTTGATGAAGGAAGCTATGCGGTTAGCAAGAATCTTAGTCAGAATCTTGATATCACAGTTATAAAGCGATATAGGGCGATAGTTTCCTACATCTTCTGTATTCTTGTTCGGCTTAGGGATCACTGCTATGTATGCGGTGTTGAGTTGTGGATCAAGTGGGTCCCCCTTTGTTTTAGAATTTAAAAAGTTTGTGAGATGTGTGGCTAAGGTAGTGGAGAAGGCTTTGTAATAGGGGTTTGACAGGCCGTCAGGGCCAGGGGCAGAGCAATTCCTCAGGGTTTTTATCACTCCAAGTACCTCCCCCTCCGTGAATAGGGCCTCTAGGCTATCTCTGTGCCATGCTGAAAGCAATGGAAGTGAGAGATCGGCCAGAAACATGTCCAGTGTAATATCAGTATGGGGAGTGCTCGGAGAATAAAGGGTGTTGTAAAAAGCATGAAAAGCTTCTAGGATTTTGGAGGTGTCAGCCGTGGTGCCTTGACCTGGGATCCTTATTTTTGGCATAATATTTGACTTAATTCGGGGCGTTAATTTGGCGGCCAGCGTGGAGCCCATCCTGTCCCCTTGGGTATAAAATTTGTGTTTGTTCCAGCAAAGTTGTTTTTCAGCCTTAGCTATCAGGGCTAGGCTGAGCTCCAACCTGGCTTTGTCTAGCTGGGCTAACGAGGAATGAGAGGGGTTGGATTTGTGAAGAGCCTGGAGTTTGGAAAATTCATCCTCTACGATTTTTATATCAGCCTCTCTTTCCCTCTTAAGCTGGGAAGCGAGTCTGATTATCTCCCCTCTAATAAAGGCCTTGTGGGCTGCCCACAGTGTTTCAGCCGAGATACCCTCGGTTTTGTTAAGAAGGAAATATTCTTTTAATGATTTGTCTAGCAATGTGACGTGGATTGGATCTGAGAGAATGGATTCTTTGAGCCTCCACTGACCCCTACCTGTTCTGTATTGATGGGCTTGGATTTCCATGACGACCATTGAATGGTCAGACAGGGCTGTATCTTTGATATGGGATTTTAAGATCAATGGGATGAATTGTGTTTTAACTAGAAGGTGATCAATCCTAGCATAGGAATTGTGGGGGTGGGAAAAGTGGGTGAAGTCCCTTTTGGTAGCATTCAATTCCCTCCAGACATCTGCCAACCCATGGGCATGAATGAGTCTGGCTATCTTGAGACTTTGTTTGGTTGGGCGAGTAAGTTGATCTGCGTGAGGCCTGTATTTGTCCAGCCCTTGATCAAAAGCGGCGTTGGAGTCTCCTCCAAAGATGACCATGCCCTCTAGTGTTGGCGAAAGGGTATTTAGGAGGTTTTTGAAAAAAGATGCTTGGCCCTTATTAGGGGTGTAATAGGAGACTAAGGAGCAGATCTGCCCATCTATTGTTCCCTTGACCAGAAGAAACTTTCCGTTTGGATCTTTGATGTCTGAGAGCCAACTAAAGTTGCATTATTTGGCAAACGCTATGGCCACCCCCCTGGTCTTATTATCCACGCTAGCTAAATAAAAATTTGGGAAGTGGGAGTGAAGGAACTTGGGGCAGTACTTAGCTGGGAAATGAGTTTCCCGCATCATGATAATATCTAGTTTAGATGACTTATAGGAATTAAAGACCTTCCTTCTTTTGAGGGGGAAATTTAAGCCCTGTACATTATGGGTGGCAATCTTTAAGGTATTGTGTGTGCGGTCAGCCATGAGACCTGGGTGAGGGAATGTTATTTAATCTACTGCCACTTACCTGTGTAGGTGTCTTCCGATGCCAAGCTGGAAGGGGGTACAGTGCTCTGTCACCAATGGGAGTCTCAGTTTGTAGTGGTGTACCGCTTAACTTGTCTGAAATGGAAAAAATGAGTAAGTGGTGTTCCATGGGTGGGGAGGAGAAGAGGAGAGAGGAGAAAGAACAGAAAAGAAAGGAGAGAAGTAGGAAAGTAAGGGAGAGTCTTCTCCTCCAGGGGCTACCTAGAGCCCAAGTAAGAAAGAAGACCCCCCGTGTCATCTCACTGTAACACGTGAGAAAATCTGTGGTCAAAATTCCAACCAGCGGTTGGACTTCCTATCCCCTCGAATACCCTCGGGCGTCTAAGGAATAGGAGGAGGAGGCACATGCAATCCACCCCAAATCAGGGCGCTAGCCAACTGTCGCTGTAATCGTCAAGTTTACAACAGGTTGTAACAAGAGTAACAAATATAAGGGTTTTACAAACCCCAGATTTACCCCCACTTGAGTGCGCTGCCTCCCGTCTCTCCACAAAGCAAAGAGAGGAGGCGGAGCCCCGGGGTCCTATGCAAAAAAATAAGGAAAATCAAAATAGGAAAAAATAAACTCCCCCCCCCCCAGTGGGGGGAGATTAGTGAACTGAACTACTCCCAAGGAGTGGGAGGGAGTCAATGTCTTCGATTAGAAAGCCAGTCAAAAGCGTAGGCTATCAACTACAGGAAACACAAAAGTCAGTAGGACCATGTGGTCATGGAGGATCATAGTGGCATGATCTTCTGGACTTGTTCTTGTTCCATAGCGGGTTCGGCAAACCGGCCGGAGGAGGGCGCTTGTTGGAACCAGTTGAGGGGGGGAGTGCTTTCATTTCCATCTCTTGCGAGATTATCTTCAGGTTAAATAGAAGCTTCTCTCCGATTCAAAAGCTGGAGAAAGAGTGGTTCTGCCCCCTGTGTGAGAATTTTACCGCAAAAGGGAAGGCCCATCTGTACTTAATGTCTTTCTGGACCATAGCAGACAGGAGGGGTTTCAGGGTTCTTCTACGATGTATGGTGAAGGGGGAGAGATCTGCATAGATTGGCACTGGGTGGCCTTGACAGGAGACTTGGGGAAGGACCCGGGCCTGTTCATGACTGCTTCTTTGACGTCATAATAATGCGGTTTAGCAATAATGTCCCTGAGGGAACCATCTTTCCTGGGGGTACCCAGGGCCCTATGTACCCTGTACAGCTCCAACCGTGAATGTGGAACATTCAGGATCAGAGCCTTCATTAAGTCCTGCGTGGCTGCTGTGACATCTGTAATTGTTTCCAGCAGTCCTCTGATCCTAAAGTTAAGCCTCCTAGATCTGTTCTCCAAATCATCTATGCGGGAGAATGCTGTGTCCAGTTGGTCTTGGAGGGATTGGATCAGGTCAGAGTTCTGGTGGGAAACTGCAGCAGTCTGGTCAAGCTTGCCTTCAATGGCGTCCATCCTGGAGCCTATATTCGATATGTCCGCTTTAATTTCTCCTTTAATTTTAGTTGCCGTGGCCTCTAGACCCCCTTCCAGGAGATTGGAGAATTTAGAAAAAAGTTCTTCCACCAAAAGCTGGGTGTTTTTGGTCGACGGGCTGAGGGGGATAGGTGCAGCATAGATGGAAGCCATCGGGCCTGCTGGGGAGAAGGCCTGTTCTCCAAATGTGTGGCTGAGCAGGGACTCTGTGGAGGCTGGCGAGGGAGTCTGTGCCTGTATTCCTGTGTTATGGGACCCAGGGGTGATGTGCAGTAAGGCAGGGGTCAGCACTTGCCTGTGTTCTGGGGTTGCTTCTGTGAGAGAAGCGTGGAGCTGTGATGCAGCAGTGGCCACGGCGGCCATCTTGGTACACCCTGGGAGGGTAGAGGAGGCGAATTCGGGGATAAGGCTTCATCTGGCCCCGGTTCCGATCATATGGGGGTGATCTCCGGCTCTTGGGGGACCCGATGTCGTTTGAATGGCTTTCAAGCAGGGTCGGAGAGGCGTCATGGGCGCTCCTGAAGTGGTGAGGTGTGGAGCTCCTGGCTCAAGCGGCCATCTCGGAACTCTCGCGCATGCACACTCATATAGGTTTATTTATGTTTGTTTTTTTGGGGGGGGGGCGCAGTCAGGTTGGCTGTACAGGACCCCATGATTTCTAGTTACAGATTACTGATTATATGTGTTATATTTCATAAGAATTATGTTTTAATAATTATATAATTTCATCCAATTTTTCATTTATAAACTGATGGTTCTTGTACGAGTAGTTCCACTATATTAGTGCTAATTCTTGAACATACTGCTAGAGAGTTCTATTTCTTAATTATTTTATATAGGTATGCTATCATGATGTCTTCAGTAAAGGTCAGTCCTAAACGGTTTGAATCAAACTCAGTAAGAACAGGACAAGATTCGAACCATTAGGTAGGCTGAATGCACTAAGCTGATCGATCAATCAACTTGGGTGCAACCAGCCTGCAGGATTCTCTTGCGATTATCTCTAGTGGTTGCTATAGCTGATGGAAATAATCACTGTCTTCTCCCAGCGGGGATCGCTTCCCTCATCCACTCCTAGCCCCCCATTGGGAGAAGACAGCTGTTGATTCCCCTGTCAATACTGTCTGTGTGTATGGCCTGCCTAAAGCCTCGTACATACTAGTAGTTTTTTCCTTCAACCCAGCTGGGCGGAATGAAAAAAAAACTGACAGCTTTGGAGTAGCCGCCGTACTAGATGGCACCCCCACCAGAACACTACAGTCAGCCAATGGCTCAGAGCACCTTTTTCGGTCATGCCCCATCGACAGAAGCGAATGGCTGGCTTCTGTCCGACTGGCTGCAGTACACACGAATGTCGGCAGGTTTCTTTTGAACCGTCCGATGCTGCCTGACGTTCGGTCCATGTGTACTTGGCTTAAGCCAACAGGCTATAAATAATTTAGCACATGGGGCCACAATCAGGCTTGAGAAAAAGGCTGTAAATGAGTTGAATCACCCTTCCTGCTGTTTTACTACTTGTAGTGTGTGTTAGGATCCCCTGTGTCCAGCATGCATGCTGTGTGGCTCTCCTCTCTGTGATCTCTGACCATGCAGCATGCTGCACTTGTGACAGGATGTTCCTTGTTGCTGCATCTACATTAATATGTAAGTCTCTACTCTGTTTTAGTTTCATTAAAGTATCCTTTTTACTGATGCTTCTTCGTACTCTGCTCTTTTTATTTTCTTTTAAAACGCAAGATATACCGTATTTATCGGCGTATAACACGCACTTTTTTCCCCTTAAAATCAGGGGAAAGTCGCAGGTGCGTGTTATACGCCGATCCCCGCAGATGCCGAGCTGTCAAAATGTCAAAATCGCGGACCGCGATTTGAAAATGGCGCCGCCGGCGCCGAAGTACACAGAGCCGGTCCTCGGCTCTTTCCGGCGGCTCTCGTTTACTTTCGGCTCCACTCGTAGTCCCGAGCGGAGCTATCCGAACCTACTCGGATAGCTCCGCTCGGGACTACGAGTGGAGCCGAAAGTAAACGAGAGCCGCCGGAAAGAGCCGAGGACCGGCTCTGTGTACTTCGGCGCCGGCGGCGCCATTTTCAAATCGCGGACCGCGATTTTGACATTTGGACAGCTCGGGATCGGCCTTGAAGCCCTGGAAGCAGGGACAGGGGATCCCAGGCTGCACTGGGGCAAGGCTGCACAGGGGAAGGCTGCACAGGGGAAGGCTGCACTGGGGCAAGGCTGCACTGGGGCAAGGCTGCACTGGGGCAAGGCTGCACAGGGGAAGGCTGCACAGGGGAAGGCTGCACTGACAAGGCTGCACAGGGGAAGGCTGCACTGACAAGGCTGCACTGACAAGGCTGCACTGACAAGGCTGCACTGGGGAAGGCTGCACTGACAAGGCTGCAATGAAGAGCATTTAAATGTAAGTTTTTTTCCCTTCAACTTCCCTCCTAAAAGTTTTTTTTCCTTAAAATTCCCTCCTAAATTGGGGTGCGTGTTATACGCCGGTGCGTGTTATACGCCGATAAATACGGTATTTAGTTCAGAATGCACATGCTTATCTATTTTTTCTGTACAGTTGTATTATTTTTTTCAGAACCTCTGTAATGCACACCTTTTCTTTGAAAGATTGGTAAAGACACCTCTACTCTAAATGTATTTGTGAACACCTAATTATAGCTGAACTCTAGGCTTTTTTTGTAAACCACATTAATAAACAGGTATATGCTGAGAATGCTGGCTGCCACTAATTCTTATGATATTACCTTTATTTCTTTTAGAGTTTTAGAGATGACTGTTACCACATACAGGAAGAGGGATTAGACAGAATTAGTTTTAGGGGTCACAATGTTTGCAAAGGTGAGACAATGAAGTGACAATGGAAATTTCTTTAATGTTCGGTAGAGCAATGCTTAGAGAGTTTATTGGGTTAAAAATCCAGCACACAGGATACCAACCGAAGATATTTTAAAACGTTTTAAAACGTTGCTGACCTCATCACTCATTATTTCTTTATTGTACTGGCATTGGCAAACACTCACGGTACTGTATGTCATTTTTTCATAACATTTTACAGTTATTACAGTAAAGAACCCTTTTTCAGGTGGAAATGAAATGTAATTTCTTTTAACTTTAATGGCTAACCTAATGTTTCTTATGGTGATCCTAAAGTAAACAACCTATTCATTGTGTTGCTCTTATATGTGCTTGTTCCAATTGGAAAGCATTTGCGAATTGGTGTTAAAAAGTGAACTACATATTTAAAAAGAAAATATAGTATATTTTAGGAAGAATATACATTATTTAGAGTTAAATATGGTTGTGGCTAGATGGTTCAATTGCATACAGCACCTCATCCCAAAATAATTAGATAACTAGTAAGTGAAGGGACAGGGGATTATAACGGTGCTAAGGTAGTATAATGCAAAAAGGAAGAAAAGATTTAAAATGACAACGTTACAAAATTTTATTTGATAATATTACATACATAAAGAAAGCACTAAAATGGTTAACACCTAAACAGACTTATATATTGCGTGCGACCCAAAGTGAAGTAGGGTAGGCCAGTTGGAGACGGCCATCAAGACGAGGGCTCGGTTTCCTACATGTTTCGCCAAGGCATTGGCTTCCTCAGGGAACAAGAGCTCAAATTGAATATAAAGAAGTCTGAAAGATCGACACCCAGGGGGGGGCACGAGAAATGTCACCCAAGGGGGAAGGGCAGGCTGCGCCGTGTGTTGTGCCTGCAGGGGGCACGCAGTAGACACTATTAGTTAAAAGAAAGTTGATTGGAAGAGGGGAGAAGCGCCTGTAGGTAAGTTCGCAGACACACCGCGGCAATTGGCAGGGTTGGCAATATTAATAAATGACCAGATAAGGTGTATTGTAAGGCAAAGGACTAACTTCGATGTTTACATGATTTGTATACATATAAAGGAATTTTTTTAGGAATGGCAGCAAATACAATGAGTCCTGGTAAGACGAAATATATGGCTGTTATAGAGTCAGTATTAGAGACTGCCAAGGAGATTGGGTGGTAACTCCAAATGGTGAATCCTAGTTGTTGTGTGTAGGAACACATACAGGCACGTCCCTCGTCCAGCATGTGTCTGCGAACTTACCTACAGGCGCTTCTCCCCTCTTCCAATCAACTTTCTTTTAACTAATAGTGTCTACTGCGTGCCCCCTGCAGGCACAACACATGGCGCAGCCTGCCCTTCCCCCATGGGTGACATTTCTCGTGCCCCCCCTGGGTGTCGGTCTTTCAGACTTCTTTATATTCAATTTGAGCTCTTGTTCCCTGAGGAAGCCAATGCCTTGGGGAAACATGTAGGAAACCGAGCCCTCAGCTTGATGGCCGTCTCCAACTGGCCTACCCTACTTCACTTTGGGTCGCACGCAATATATAAGTTTGTTTAGGTGTTAACCATTTTAGTGCTTTCTTTATGTATGTAATATTATCAAATAAAATTTTGTAACTTTGTCATTTTAAATCTTCTCTTCCTTTTTGCATTATACTACCTTAGCACCGTTATAATCCCCTGTCCCTTCACTTACTAATTATTTAGAGTTACTATTGCAGTATTTGTTTTCACAATATAATATCCACAAAAAGTAAAAAGAAAATAAAAATAACAAAACTCACATATGTTAAAGCTCTTAAAACCTAAACATATACACACCTCTTTCATCAATGACTATCCATATTAGGGAAATATAAAAAAGTGGCCAGGCTGGACAGAATAAAATAGGGGAAAAACCTTGTACACAAACCATAAAAGAACAAGAGAGAATTTTATTAAAAATGAGATGCAACTTACCGTAGGACTGTATAAGTGTCAATAACCCCAAATGGTAAATCAAAAAGCATGACATATAATGGGTATCTGGGACTTTTTAGACACAAGTATCAACAAACAAGGACACACATATATAAAGATTCAGTATTTTATTGTTCCACAAAGAAAACCATGAATAAAATGATTGGCTAATCAGAACAACAATGACACTCACTTCTCATCAGCATGTCCACCTTATTGTACTGTACATAAGGAACATATATAATGATATTCATAGAACAGTTTCCAAGGTGAAAGCTCATCCCAATGTGTTTCAAACAGATCTTCATCAGAGAAAACAGAACATTCAAAATGTGCTTGTGTGAATCGTATACTTTTAAGTCAAATATGAATAAAAACATTCCATTGTGTGGACCTGGAGGATGCTTGGTAGGGTACTTAAGAGATAAAGCACATGAAAGGACCCAGGAACACACACACACATCACATATGATTGTGACAGTGCAATGCATATAAGTGCAGGGCCACTGATAAGACAGTACAACTGGTCCTGTTGTACTGGGCCCAAGTTTCTGCCTAAATGAATATATTGATTTTACTAGACCATACCCTGCTCCTACTTGCTTAGGCCTGAATTACATTTCCCTGGGCCAGATAATGTCAACAGAGGGCCCAGGAGGTAGAAGGAGCAGAGAAGGGACTTTTTTTTTTCATTTTCGGGGCATAGGCGGATAAAGTCAACACCGCTGTTGCGCTGTACCTCAGGGGGTGTGGAGGCGGGATTGGGTGGGGCCCAGTCAGAAATTCTGTACAGGGCCCTATGATTTCTAACAGCAGCCCTGTATAAGTGTATCCCAGTGTTCTAACCAACTGCACCGGTAATATTAGTGCCTAATAAGTCCCAGATACCTATTGTATGTCATGCTGAATGATATAAAAAATAAGGAGGCTACTTTCCAGTGACTTCCTGTTGACATGCATGTACTCTATTGATGACTACATGTTTTTTTCTTAGGGCAGGCTTTCTGATGGTGACAATGGCAGAACATACCAGCACAATGCAAAAGGTTGTGGCCACCTATAGACTCCAATAGAAGAGCATGTAACATGGTGACAACTCAAGAAAGCAATTGTGGACAAGGGCAGAGTGTTGTCACTAAATAAGAGGAATGTTCTTCACAGTAGGATTGACAGATATTAATTTAAATGTCTTCCACCCACCATCAGTATATTAAAGTACTTTCACCAAGTGTCGTGTGCTGAGAGAATGTTTATAAATGTTCAAGGTTTTGCAGCTGCGTCACCCCCTGGAGAATGAACAGACTGCAGTAAGGGGCCTCAAGGATTTGATTGGTAACTACTTTTTGCAATTACCAATCAAATCATTGACTTGATGAATCCTTAAACTTTTACCACTGTAGCTCTGTTATGGAGATGCAGTGAAATGCCACGTACACACGATCGGAAATTCAGCCAGCAAAAGACCGATGAGAGCTTTTCATCGGAAAATGCAACCGTGTGTATGCTCCATCGGACTTTTGCAGGCCGAATACCAGCCAGCAAAAGATTGAGAGAATGTTTTCAATTTTTGGGTCGGAAAAAGTTCCTATCCTAAAATGCGATCGTCTGTAGCAATTCCGACGTGCAAAATTCCTACGCATGCTCGGAAACAATTTGACGCATTCTCAGAAGCATTGAACTTCATTTTCTCGGCTCATCGTAGTGTTGTATGTCACTGCGTTCTTGGCAGTCGTAAGTTCAGCAAACTTTTGTGTGACCGTGTGTATGCAAGGCAAGCTTGAGTGGAATCCTGTCGGAAAAGGCATCATATCTTTTTCCGACCAAAATCCCAATCGTGTGTACATGGCATAAGGATGAAAATTGTGCAAAAACATCCTTGGGTTTGTTTTTAGCCACCCATATCACTTCTGCATGTGAATGGGAGGCTGCACAAGCTGGTAATTGGGATTCTGTTATCCCCATGCCTCCTGGACCCTGGGCTTACCTTGCTACTCTGTGAGACTGGGATCCAGTGTGAAAATCAAGATTTGGATGGTTGAGGATTTGAGGAGAGTGTGAACCTTCATTCCTGATCTCCTGTAGAGCAAGAAGCTGGAAGTGCTCCACTCTGAGAACTTCTGGGTTCAGAGCTGTCAAAAGCTCTGCACAGATGCCTGGTGTAAAAGAGGCTCTCTGCCTCTGATCTGTTCTAGTGGCAGGAGTAGAAATTAGGGGAATGCCACTGCAGTCACATAGGGAACTTGTCAGCCCCTTGATAGTAGCAAATTAAAAAAATACATGTTAAAAAATGAACTAAAATGAAAACACCCCCCTACACATGTGCACACACAAACACACTGCTAGTTAGGTTAGGTAACTTTAGTTCCTATAGCTCTCCTGTAATCAGTTTAGCAGCTTGTGATTATTTTGGGTTGTTTTGTGTCTCACTGGTTGCAACTTTGACTGCTTTCCCTGCTTTCTGGAGGATTCTAGAATTTAGTGGGTTGGAAGAGTCAAATAGGCAGCCTGAATATTTATGTTGTCTCAGCCAAACTCCTGAGGAATGTGCCCAGTAGTTGCCTTGGGAGTTCATGAATAGTCTGAAGCTCGGAACAGCCGGATTCTTTTTATCCAGGAAGAGAAGTTTTAGGGCATTTGAAACACAAGAATTTTGACAGAGGTAGAACTGGTGTTTTGGCAGTCATGGGTTTAGTCACCCAAACCCACTTAATATCAAACCGCATATTGTTTGTGAGAACTTTGGTTTGGAAAAACTACATTCAGCTTCACTGTGTATGATGTTACCAAATTTAAAACATTTCTTTATACAATGTTTTTGGCGCATCTATATTATTATAATTATTATTATTATTCGTAGTAGTACAGTAGTAGTATTTATATTATTATTATTATTATTAGTATTATTATTATTATTATTATTAATACTACTATTATATGCATATACTGTAGTGTTAACAAGTGTTTTGTTGTATTACAAACAATACATAAGTTCATAGTAATATGTTAAAAGTAGTGTTTAAGCTTACAGTGAGTTAAAGTGTTTAACAAAATAAAATAGCTTTTGACTTTTTCCTTAATGGAGAAAAATATTTATCATGATAACAAGTTGTGTTCTCTATCATTAACACCACTTATCAGCTTAGATCACTGCCATTAATGCTTCATAATTATCTCCTGCTGTGATTAGTGTGTCTTAGCAGTCTTGTGCATTAGTAAAATATTAACAGAAGAGCCTTGTATTACTCTTCATGTTAAAACAGCATGTTTCATTCAGTTTTGTAAATTCTACACATAGCAGATGCATGATATCAAACAACAGACTGTAGGAAATCAGTGCATTCAGTACAAATAAATAGGGTCTTTTTGCAATTTTTAAATACAATGGTATCAGAATAGAAGGCAAGCTCAATGAAGTTAATCTAAACCAGTCAAAGACATAGTAAAAATATACATCTATATACATTGTATACATCTTTGACTCTACTCATCGATAATGCTTTTGAACTCTGCTCCTCAATTTCCCACAGTAAATTTTTTTTTTTTAATTAAGCTGATCGGCAGACAGATTTATAAACACCAATAGTAGCAGTTATTTATCTATTAAACAAATACTGAAATGTGTTTAAAATGCAACTAGGCCATATATGTGCATTTAACTTGATTTCCACGTTTTGTAATCTTATGTACAGCAGTACTCAGCCAGAGGGAGGAAGGGGCAAAACTTGGGAGTGCTGCATTCACAAGTGCGTTCACAAGGCGCAAGCTGACAGGTGTAGAAGAGAGAAGAGAGATGACCCTTTCAGTCTGTTTCTGCCCCTTTATTCTCCAGTCACAAGTTAGGGGCAGGGTTTAGAAGATCAAAACAGTCAAAACTCCCAATGGGCATGCTGTTCTAGGTCAATAATCTTTTATTATGGACACTTTTCAAATTGAACGAAGAGTACAAGAGGTAAATTATTTTTGTGTTCAGCTAGCGCTAGTGAGTGCTGCTGTCTGTGTGCATGTTACCTTTATTCAATTGAAAAGCTTCTTCAGCGCATGTAGAAGTTTCAAGCCCACTCTCACTATGGGATCAGCTTCAACAGTTCAAAATTAGTCCTGCACTGAAGATAAGGCTGCCCCACTGCTATCTTGTTATCCAATAGCAGTTACTTATTACTAATAGCAGGGTTTCCTTGGATATAACTATGAGCTTAACTGTGGATTATTTACAGTTTTACTGTGGCAGAATGGCACAGCTGGGCGAAACAATGCTATGTTACGTTGCTTCACCTTTTGCACACGCCCGCAGCATGTGCCTGACCCCGAAGCGAGTGCCCGGTGGGCACGGTGACCGCGGGCTCCCGCGATCGCTCATGACAGAGAGAGAACCGAGATTTGTGTGTGTAAACACACAGATCCCAGTTCTTTCAGGGGAGAGGAGACAGATCGTGTGTTCATACTATGTATGAACACCAATCTCTCTCTCTGCTCCTAGACAGTCCCATCCCCCCACAGTTAGAAACATACATAGGGAATACAGTTAACGCCTTGATCTCCCCCTAGTGTTAAGCCCTTCCCTGCCAGTGACACTTACAAAGTAATCAGTACATTTTTATAGCACTGATAGAAATATAGTTGTCAATGGTTTCAAAAATGTGTCAAAAGTGTCCGATGTGTCCTCTATAATGTCGCAGTCCTGATAAAAATTGCAGATCGCCTCCATTACTAGTAAAAAAAATAATAATAAAAATGCCACAAATCTACCCCCTATTTTGTAGATGCTATAACTTTTGCGCAAACCAATCAATATACGCTTATTGTGATTTTTTTTACCAAAAATATGAAGAATACATATCAGCCTAAACGGAGAAAAAAAACTTTTTTTTGATAAAAAAATATGGGATATTTATTAGCAAAAAAGTAAAAGATATTGTGTTTTTTCTTCAAAATTGTCCACAGAGGTGATCAAATATCACCAAAAGAAAGCTCTATTTGTGGAAAAAAAAGGACGTCAATTTTGTTTGGGTACAGCATCTCATGACCGCGCAATTGTCAGTTAAAGCAATGCAGTGCCAAATCGCAAAAAATGGCCTGGTCATTGAGCAGCCAAATCTTCTGGGACTGAAGCGGTTAAAAATCCAAACCTCGGAGGGTGCATGCACGAGGGCTCCGTAATGGCCGCTTGAAACCGGAGCTCCGCGCTACACCAGACCAGCGGCGCCCGTAGCGCCTTATTTAGCCCACATCGAGCACCCCGATCGGGGTGATCGGACCCCCGCACCTCCGGAACAAAACCCCGTATGTACAATCCGGCTCCCAGACGTAACCTGGAGTCGGCATTCACAGCATCCACCCATCCTTGGTGTACCAAGATAGCCACTCAGCAGATGCAGCCACAAAGCCTCATGTCCCCCTCACAGATGGCCCGCAGGATTACAGGAAAGTGATCTCTCCAGCTCTCCTGCACTATCCACCAGGACCCCAGGGACAAGTTCAGCCAGAAATGATACCATCCCCTGGATCCACTGAATCCCTGCTCTGCCACTCCTTCGTGGATCAGGCCTTCTCCCCTGCAGGGCCTGCAATGGCAGCCCACACAGACTTCTCCCCCCATGAAGCCCCTGCCCGGGATCACCACTTCAATGTAGAAGATCTCTATCTCAAACTGTCATCACTCTGGGAGAAGGGTCTAGCCTCCACAGCTGCTAAAATCACTAGGGAAATTAAAGCAGATCTACAAAATATAGGATCCAGGATGGAGGCTATTGAAAGCAAGCTGGATCAGACTGCTGCAACATCCCATCAAAATTCCGATCTCATTCAAACTCTCCAAGATCAACAGGACACTGCTGTATTCCGCATTGACGATTTAGAGAACAGATCCAGGAGATACAATTTCAGGATCAGAGGCCTACCTGAGTCTATCCTAGATGTCACAGTGGAGACACAAGACCTCATGAAAGCGCTGATCCCTAACATTCCTCCCCACCGTCTGGAGCTGGATAGAGCTCATAGATAGGGATGAGCTTCATATTCGAGTCGAACCCATGTTCGACTCGAACATTGTGTGTTCTGTCATTTGCCAAATTACCAACGATATGGGCCGTTCGTGCCAAATTCGAGCGGCGCGTCACAGCCCATAATTCACTACGGTATCACAGTGCATTGCTGGCTGATGATTGGCCAAGCATGCACTATGACCCGCATGCTTGGCCAATCACAGCGCCGTCTGTAAAGAGAGCCATAATTGGCCAAAGCCAGGGTGGCTTTGGCCAATTATGGCTCAGGGGGTTTAGTACACGCCCCACACTATATAAGGCCGCCTGCACGGCAGCCCTGTGTAGTGTGTTCCAGCATTGAGAGAGAGACAGATAGACAGAGAGACAGTGTCATTTGATTTAAGTTAGAGTAGGCAGGCGAGCCAGATAGCTGCACTTACAGTGTATTGTGTATATATACATCCTAGGTGTTGTATATATATATATATATATATATATATATATATATATATATATATATACACTGTATTCAGTTTAGCTAGATCCGTTCCTGTTATTCTCTTCCTACTACTGACAGGCAGGCAGGTGTTTTTACAGTATTTACAGCTACCTGAAGAAAATTGCTGGTGTTCTTCTGATCCTATTAGTCCTATTAGCTACAGTATTTACAGTTAGTGTAGTGCGTCCTCTGAACAGTGTGCACCTAAAGCTACCTGAAGAAAACTAGTAGTGTTCTTCTGATGCTATTAGCACAGAACCGCAGGCAGCTGTAGTATTTACAAGTTAGTGTAGTGCATCCTCTGCACAGTGTGCACCTAAAGCAACCTGAAGAAAATTAGTGGTGTTCTTCTGATCCTATTAATACCACAGGCAGGCAGCTTCAGTATTTACAGTTAGTGTAGTGCGTCCTCTGCACAGTGTGCACCTAAAGCTACCTGAAGAAAATTGGTGGTGTTCTTCTGATCCTATATTGATACCACAGGCAGGCAGCTACAGTATTTACAGTTAGTGTACTGTGTCCTCTGCACAGTGTGCACCTAAAGCTACCTGAAGGCAATTGCTGTTGTTCTGCTCTTATTAATACCACAGGCAGGCAGTTACAGTATTTACAGTTAGTGTACTGCGTCCTCTGCACAGTGTGCACCTAAAGCTACCTGAAGACAATTGCTGGTGTTCTCATACTAATAATACTACAGGCAGGCAGTTGATTCTGCTAGCTGCAGTATCAGTATATATATATATATACATCCCAGCTTTGTGCAAAAGAGGGCAAGCAGGCTCTGTGTCTAGAGGCAACAGTGCTGGTCATGGAGACGGTGCATCCTCATCAGCACGTGGCCTTTTTGCGGCAGCTGGCCGCATTGAGCCACAACATGCATAAGACTTGGTAGAGTGGATGACCAAGCCATCTTCATCCTCCTCATCCTCTCTCAACCAGGCTCAGGGTACTTTGTCTGGCAAAGCAGCTGCCAACCCGGCCTCTTCCCTCGGCTCACTGGCATCAGTCACTTCTTCCCTAGACCCACCATGTCCTCCTGAGGAGTCCCTTGAACTGTTTGACCACAGTGTTGGGTACATGCTCCAGGAGGATGCCCAGCGTTTTGAAGGCTCTGATGATGGTACCCAGCTAGATGAAGGCAGTAACGTGAGCCCAGAGAGAGGGGGTGCCCAAGAAGGACAGCAATCTGGCAGTCATGTTCCCCCAGCTGCAGCATACTGCCAGCTTTGCTCCAGTGATGAGGAGGGAGGGGATAATGAAGTCACTGACTCCACGTGGGTGCCTGATAGGAGAGAGGAGGAGGAGGAGGAAGAGGCACATCACCAATGAGGCAGAATGCCCTCCAGGGGCCAGCTTAAGGGCAGCACACTGACAGCATCACACCACAGAGCTCCGCATGTGCAGGGTGCTGCTGTCTCTGCATGTTATTCCAAAAGTTCTTTGATGTGGGCCTTTTTTGAGACGAGTGCATCAGATCCCACCGCTGCTATTTGCAACATGTGTCTCAAGCGTATCTCGCGTGGCCAAAACATCTCCCGCTTGGGCAACACATGCTTGACGAGACATATGTTGACCTTCCATGCAGTTCGTTGGCAATCATACCTAAAAGACCCACACCAAAGAACAAATCAGCTGGGATCTCCAACCCCACTATATCTTCAGTCCTCTCTGAGACCTGCACTGAGAGGAATGAAGGTGTAGAATTAGGTGTGTCACAGCCAAGTACTTGGGGGCAATCTGCTATCGGTACACTGACGTCAGATTGTACCAGGCAAATTTTCCTGCCCCAGCTGCTGCACCACCGAAAGAAGTTTGCTCCCAGCCTTCCACATACCCAGCAGTTGAATGCTAGCTTGGCTAAATTGCTAGCACTTAAACTGCTGCCTTTTCATTTGGTAGACTCTGCCCCCTTCCATGAGTTTGTGGAATGTGCGGTTTCTCAGTGGCAGGTTCCCAAACGCCACTTTTTCTCACAGAAGGCGATTCCAGCTCTCTACCGGCATGTGGAAGGCAATGTCTTGGCCTCGCTGGTTAGGGTGGTCAGCGGTAAGGTGCATATTACCACTGACTCATGGTCCAGCAGGCATGGACAGGGACGTTACCTATCTTTCACCACGCACTGGGTGACTCTTCTGGCAGCTGGGAAGGATGCAGGACAGGGTGCAGTAGTGTTGGAGGTTGTTCCACCACCACGCCTCCAAAATACTACTAGTGGTGATTCTGCCGCACCTCTCTCCTCCACCCCCTCCTCTTCTTCTTCCTCCATGGCCTCTTCCTGTGCTGATTTGTCTTCGGAACCAGCTGTGCTCCAGAGGCATTCAAGGGGCTACGCAAGCACGCAGGCCAAAAGATGCCATGCGGTGCTTCAGCTGGTGTGCTTGGGGGGACAGGAGCCACACTGGGGCAGAGATTCTGTCAGCTCTGCAGGGGCAGGTTCAGAGGTGGTTGACGCCACGCCAGCTTAAGGCAGGTATGGTAATTTGCGACAATGGCACCAACCTCCTCTCCGCCCTCCAACAGGGATAACTGACCCATGTGCCCTGTTTGGCTCACATCTTTAACTTGGTGGTGCAGTGGTTCTTGGGCAGGTACCCGGGCTTACAGGATGCCCTGAGGCAGGCCAGGAAAGTCTGTGTGCATTTCCGCAGGTCATATAATGCCAGTGCTCGGCTGGCTGACCTCCAAAAGGAATTTAACCTGCCCAAGAACCGCCTAATCTGTGACATGCCCACCAAGTGGAACGCAATGGTGGTCATGCTGCAGCAGCTGCACATGCAGCAGAGGGCCATCACCAAGTACCTGTGCGACTATGGCACCAGGACAGGGTCAGGGGACCTTGTTTTTTTTCCCCACGCCAGTGGGCCATGATCAGGGATGCATGCACTGTCCTGTCACCATTTGAGGAGGCCACAAGGATGGTGAGCAGTGACAGTGCATGCATCAGTGACACTGTCTCCCTTGTCCACCTGTTGGAGAACATGCTGCGTGGAATAATGGACAGGGCACTTGAGGCAGAACAGAGGCAGGAAGAGGAGGACTTCCTTAGCTCTCAAGGCCCCCTTTATCCAGACAGTGTTCCTGCGTGCCCTCAGATCACACAGGAAGAGGAAGAAGAGGATTGTGTCAGCATGGAGGTGGAGCCTGGCACTCAGCATCAGCAGCAGTCTTTAAGGGATCATTTAGAGTCCCAAGAAACCCATGAACTTGTACGTGGCTGGGAGGAGGTGGCTGCGGATCATGTCATCCATAGTGACCCAGAGGACTCCGGACCGAATGCCTCAGCAAACCTACGCTGCATGGCATCCCTGATCCTGCAAAGTCTGCAGAAGGATCCTCGTATTTGTGGTATCAAGGAGAGGGATCAGTACTGGCTGGCAACTCTCCTTGATCCACATTACAAGGGTAAGGTTGCGGACCTTATCTTGCCATCGCAGAGGGAGCAGAGGATGAAACATCTTCGGGAGGCATTGCAGAAAGGTCTGTGCAATGCGTTCCCAGAGACTGGGAGGTTACAAACTCTTGTTCCTGGACAACGTGTTGCTGAGGCTTCGGTCAGTCAAAGAAGGAGCGGTGGAGAAGGTGGCCGCCTTACCAATGTGCTCAGACAATTTTTTAGTCCGCAGCCCCAAGGTATGATCAGTTCCAGCAACCATCCCCAGCGTCTGTTTTACATGGTGCAGGAATACCTAGGGGCAAGATCTGACTTGGACACCTTTCCCACCGAAAATTCTCTGGGTTACTGGGTCTTGAAGATGGATCACTGGCCAGAGCTTGCACAGTATGCAATTGAGCTACTGGCCTGTCCTGCATCCAGTGTTCTTTCGGAACGCACATTCAGTGCCGCTGGAGGTTTTGTAACCGATCACAGGGTGTGCCTGTCCACCGACTCAGTCGATTGACTGACCTTCATAAAAATTAATTAATCTTAGATCATCACCAGCTACCAAGCACCTGATGCTGATGTAACCGAATAATTTTGTTTGAAATGTCAGATCCCTTCAAGACTGCCTATGCTGATGCTGAGTGACTATCCTGTTATGCTGAGTAACTATCCTCTTCCTCCTCAATGATCATGCTGATGGCTTGTAAAAATATTTTTGTTTCTGGGCGCCGCCACCAGTGGCTAAGGCCCAATTTTTCAGCCCCTGTTTAATTAATTTTTGATGCAATATTTTGCAAGGAGGGTTCGTTGCTGCACTCAACTAGAATATTTGTGAGGGGTTGCAGTGTTGTGGCACCAGCACCAGTGCCTAAGGCCCAATTTTTTAGCCCCTGTTTAACAGGGGCGTATAATTACAATTTTTGATGCAATATTTTGCAGGAGGGCTCATTCCTGCGCTCCAACTAGAGTATCTGTGAGAGGTTGCAGTGTTGTGGCACCAGTGCCTAAGGCCCAATTTTCTGCCCCTGTTCAACAGGGACATGTAATTACAATTCTTGATCTAATATTTCACAGCAGGGCCCGTTTCTGTGCCCACCAAGAGTAACTGTGAGGTCTTACAGTGTTGTGGCACCAGCACCACCACCACCAAAGGCACAATTTTTCTGCCCCTGTTCAACAGGTGCATGTAATTACAATTCTTGATCTAACATTTCACAGCAGGGCCCGTTCCAGCTCCCACCAAGAGTAAATGTGAGGACTTACAGTGTTGTGGCAACACCACCACCACCACCAAAGGCCCAATTTTTCTGCCTTTGTTCAACAGGTGCATGTAATTACAATTCTTGATCTAATATTTCACAGCAGGGCCCATTTCTGCGCCCACCTTACAGTGTTGTGGCAACACCAACATCTAAAGCCCCAGTTTCTACCGAGTATATAGGGCAGGCCCCTACTTTCAAACATCCAACTTACAAACTTACAACAGGAAGTTAGATGAAATCTACCCCTAGGAAGGGAAATTCTCTCCTGTAAGAGTTAATATGGGAAAAACATGTCTCCTCTCCCCTGATGCTTTATCACCAATCCTTGTTTCACTAAAAAACCCAAATTGTCAAAAAACATTTGTCATTGTGATAGAAAGTGAGGTGAAATCTTCTGAAGAGGTGCACAGACAGCAAAAGAAATGTCACAGGGGTGATAACCCTTACCTATGTTTTCCAAAAAGCTTAAAAATAATTTTTTTGGCTGGAGCTACACTTTAAAAATGTACCAGTTCAAAATTACAAACAGATTCTACTTAACAACAAACCTACAGTCCCTGTCTTGTTTGCACCATCTGTATACTGCTGTTCAGAGGGCCTGGGGCCCCACGCCTTTCCTTTTTTTAATTTGGGTGCGGGGTTCCCCTTAATATCCATACAAGACCCAAAGGGCCTGGTAATGGACTGGGGGGGGGGGGTACTCATCCCGTTTGTCTCACTGATTTTCTTTCAAATATTTTTATTGGGTTTTACATTAAAATACATTGGATAACAGTAGAAATCATATACATATATTTCTACACGCAAGACCATGTAGATTACTAACAGTAAGAATATGTACTAACGTGTGTACAGATGACCTCTAAGAAAATATAACCTGTCATGAACTAATTATAGTCCTGTATCCTCGAATGGTGGTTGTTTGCATTTCCCTCTCAGCCCTAATGGGATCATATTGTGAGTGGGATAGGCCAGTTACAGGATACAGAAACAAAAATGCTCTGGTTACCTGATAAGGTAATGTTATATTTAAAGCTATGATTTTTATTGTCAACAAAGGGAAGCTAAACTAAAAACAACATGAATTTAGGAACATAACGTAAAAAACAGAAAGAGGGGAATGTAATAGAAATTACAGTTACCAACATTGCATTCAGATACCACTTTAATCATATAGGTCTTTGGCCGCTTCTGGATGATGGAACCAAGCTTGCTATACTTTCATAAATTGCGGCACTTTAAACTTTTTAAATGCCAGTATTTTTTCATATTGACATTGTATATTAACCCTTGTGGTTATTTCTCTCCTCGTAGGTAGAACAGGAGATTTCCATTTACTAGCAAGTGCAGTTCTAGCTGTGAATAGGACATGGGCGATTACTGTTCTGACTGTACTCTGTTAAGAGTCAAGGCCTATATTCAAGAGGGCCATTTCCGGGGTCAAGGTTTTGTGTTGACCTGTGATTTCGCTGATTAAAGAGGCTACATTTTCCCAAAATGGTGTGATGTGAGGACAATTCCAGAAAACATGGTACAGATTCCCAATTTGATTACACAATCTCAAGTATTTGTTCGTGGAGTCTTTGAATATTTTGGACATCCTGTATGGAGTCATGTACCAGCTATGATACATTTTTTGGAAAGTTTCCCAATGCTCCACACAAGATGACATACGAAAGCTCATTTGTATGGATTTCAACCATTGTTGCAGAGAGAATTCTCTCATCAGAAATGTTTCCCATTTACACATGTCAGGTGTTTTAGTTGTTAGCATGGGGCCGGTAAGAGTGTTATAAAAGAAAGAAATCGCACGTGTTGATTTGTTAGATCTTCCCTGAAGGAATTCCCAAATAGGATTTGGATGTCTAATGCCGCGTACACACGGTCGGACTTTCTATCCTACTTGGTCCGGCACACTTTCCGACGGACTTTGTCCGCCAGGACTTGCCCACACACGCCGGGACTTTCCGGCGGGCTAAGTCCGCCCGTCTTTCCGACGGACTTTCGCCGGAGTTCCGGCGGACTTTCAGAATGAACGGACTTGCCCACACACGGACAAGTCCGTTCATTTTGAACGTGACTCAGGTGCAACGGGACTAGAAAATGATGTCAATCTTGCCGCTTTTATCGGCGAGATTGACACCTAGCGAGCCCCGTCGCGGGGCATACCAGGCCCTTAGGTCTGGTATGGATTATAAAGGGGAACCCCTACGCCGAAAAAACGGCGTGGGCCCCCCCTAAAATCCATACCAGACCCCGATCCGAGCACGCAGCCTGGCCTTTTTTTAATTTGGGTGCGGGGTTCCCCTTAATATCCATACAAGACCCAAAGGGCCTGGTAATGGACTGGGGGGGGGTACTCATGCCGTTTGTCTCACTGATTTTCTTTCAAATATTTTTATTGGGTTTTACATTAAAATACATTGGATAACAGTAGAAATCATATACATATATTTCTACACGCAAGACCATGTAGATTACTAACAGTAAGAATATGTACTAACGTGTGTACAGATGACCTCTAAGAAAATATAACCTGTCATGAACTAATTATAGTCCTGTATCCTCGAATGGTGGTTGTTTGCATTTCCCTCTCAGCCCTAATGGGATCATATTGTGAGTGGGATAGGCCAGTTACAGGATACAGAAACAAAAATGCTCTGGTTACCTGATAAGGTAATGTTATATTTAAAGCTATGATTTTTATTGTCAACAAAGGGAAGCTAAACTAAAAACAACATGAATTTAAGAACATAACGTAAAAAACAGAAAGAGGGGAATGTAATAGAAATTACAGTTACCAACATTGCATTCAGATACCACTTTAATCATATAGGTCTTTGGCCGCTTCTGGATGATGGAACCAAGCTTGCTATACTTTCATAAATTGCGGCACTTTAAACTTTTTAAATGCCAGTATTTTTTCATATTGACATTGTATATTAACCCTTGTGGTTATTTCTCTCCTCGTAGGTAGAACAGGAGATTTCCATTTACTAGCAAGTGCAGTTCTAGCTGTGAATAGGACATGGGCGATTACTGTTCTGACTGTACTCTGGTAAGAGTCAAGGCCTATATTCAAGAGGGCCATTTCCGGGGTCAAGGTTTTGTGTTGACCTGTGATTTCGCTGATTAAAGAGGCTACATTTTCCCAAAATGGTGTGATGAGAGGACAATTCCAGAAAACATGGTACAGATTCCCAATTTGATTACACAATCTCCAGTATTTGTTCGTGGAGTCTTTGAATATTTTGGACATCCTGTATGGAGTCATGTACCAGCTATGATACATTTTTTGGAAAGTTTCCCAATGCTCCACACAAGATGACATACGAAAGCTCATTTGTATGGATTTCAACCATTGTTGCAGAGAGAATTCTCTCATCAGAAATGTTTCCCATTTACACATGTCAGGTGTTTTAGTTGTTAGCATGGGGCCGGTAAGAGTGTTATAAAAGAAAGAAATCGCACGTGTTGATTTGTTAGATCTTCCCTGAAGGAATTCCCAAATAGGATTTGGATGTCTAATGCCGCGTACACACGGTCGGACTTTCTATCCTACTTGGTCCGGCACACTTTCCGACGGACTTTGTCCGCCAGGTGCACCGGACTTTAAAACGGACGGACTTGCCCACACACGCCGGGACTTTCCGGCGGGCTAAGTCCGCCCGTCTTTCCGACGGACTTTCGCCGGAGTTCCGGCGGACTTTCAGAATGAACGGACTTGCCCACACACGGACAAGTCCGTTCATTTTGAACGTGACTCAGGTGCAACGGGACTAGAAAATGATGTCAATCTTGCCGCTTTTATCGGCGAGATTGACACCTAGCGAGCCCCGTCGCGGGGCATACCAGGCCCTTAGGTCTGGTATGGATTATAAAGGGGAACCCCTACGCCGAAAAAACGGCGTGGGCCCCCCCCTAACATCCATACCAGACCCCGATCCGAGCACGCAGCCTGGCCGGTCAGGAAAGGGGGTGGGGACGAGCGAGCGCCCCCCCCCTCCTGAACCATACCAGGCCGCATGCCCTCAACATGGGGGGTGGGTGCTTTGGGGGAGGGGGGCGCCCTGCGCCCCCCCCCAAAGCACCTTGTCCCCATGTTGATGAGGACAAGGGCCTCTTCCCGACAACCCTGGCCGTTGGTTGTCGGGGTCTGCGGGCGGGGGCTTATCGGAATCTGGGAGCCCCCTTTAATAAGGGGGCCCCCAGATCCCGGCCCCCCACCCTATGTAAATGAGTATGGGGTACATGGTACCCCTACCCATTTACCTAGGAAAAAAGTGTAAGTAATAAAACACACTACACAGGTTTTTAAAATATTTTATTAAACAGCTCCGGGGGGGAGATCTTCCTCCGGCTTCGGGGGTCTTCTTCCGGCTTCGGGGGTCCCTCCGCTTCATCTTCTCCCGGCGTCCGGTTGGTTCTTCTCCGCTCTCCGGCCTCTTCTCCCGGTGTCCCAGGTCTTCGGCCGGCCCCTCCGCTGTCTTCATGTAGCTCTATTGCCAGCGGAGGTCCGGACTTCTGTGCTTCTTGGCTTCTTGGCTTCTTGTCTTCTCTTCTCTTCTCTTCCCCCAGATGTTGACACGATGCTCTCTCCGGCTGGACTGGTCTCTGAGGGCTGCGTTGTGACTTATATAGGCGGAGACCCCGCCCCCATATGATGTCACAGTCCTTGGGCATGCTGGGACTGTGACGTTTTAGGGGGCGTGTTCAACCACGCCCCATGTTGAGGGCATGCGGCCTGGTACGGTTCAGGAGGGGGGGGGGGCGCTCGCTCGTCCCCACCCCCTTTCCTGACCGGCCAGGCTGCATGCTCGGATCGGGGTCTGGTATGGATTTTAGGGGGGGCCCCACGCCGTTTTTTCGGCGTAGGGGTTCCCCTTTATAATCCATACCAGACCTAAGGGCCTGGTATGCCCCGCGCTCGCCGCAATAGGAAGATTTGTTTTTCCTATTGCAGCGAGCGCGAGATGCAATACCCTGCCCTCGTGTCGTATTTGGTCTGTCGGACCAGCCTACACACGAGCGGGCTTTCCGTCGGACCAGCACACACACGAGCGGACTTTCCGCCCGAAACTGAGTCCGACGGAAAGATTTGAAACTTTCTTCAAATCTAGGTCCGGCGGGCTTTTGGGAAGAAGTCCGCCGGAAAAGTCCGCCGCCGCCCACACACGGGCGGATTGTCCGGCACACTCTGGTCCGCCGGACCAAGTATGCCGGAAAGTCCGACCGTGTGTACGCGGCATAAGGATTCCTTGCATTTGGTAGCAGCATGGAAGTGACTAATTTGCAATGACCTATAAGTGTCTGAAGGTAGATTGCTTTGTCGTAGGCTTTGCAGAAAGTTTATACCCCTCTTGCGACAATCTTTAGTATCAAAGCCCTCAATTAACCATTCGTACGTTTTGACTGGGATATCTAGCTTGTAGGAATTTTCAGTGTGAGTGTTACGTGAGAGTAAAGTACGCCAAGCTTTTAAAGTAGCTTCAATGATGGGGTGAGTCACCTTGGAGGTCAGTTGAGGGGACATGAGAGACGCTGTTAGTATCGCTAGTAGGTCCTGGTGGTTTGCAAAACTTTGTTCCATATTAACCCATAATTTGTCTTCTGCTGGTGTTATCCAGTATTTAATTTGGTCTAATAAGGATGCATTATAATATCCCAACAAGTCCGGTAAACCTATACCACCATTATCCCTCTTCATTTGTAGAGAGGAGAGGGCAATTCTAGGGTTTTTACTTTGCCAAATATAGTTCCGCAAGAGGGAGTTGCATTTAGAGAAAAAGGAGTGGGGATGGGTATAGGAAGAGTTTGAAATATGTATAGTATCTTTGGGAGTACTTGCATTTTAAAGGCGGCTGCTCTCCCCACCCAAGACAACTGAGTTTTTCCCATCCATTTCAGCTCTTCGGAGATATTAGACAGTAAGGAGGGGAAATTAGCTTCATATATTGATTTAGCTGGGTAGGAAAGTTGAATGCCTAAATACGTTATCGATTTATTTCCCCATTTATATGGAAATTCATTTTTCAGTAGGTGTATTTGGTCTTGGGATAGTCCCATTGTAAGGATCTGACATTTATTGGGGTTGATTTTGTAGTAGGAGGCTCTCCCAAAGTCCTCAATCAATTGCTGGGTTCTATGTAGGGATGTGGAGGGGTTTGATAGTGACAAAATAATATCTTCAGCGAACAAACCTATTTTGTGTTCGCGTTGCCCCACTCGCAGTCCCTGAATAAGAGGGTCAGTTCTTATGGCTTCAGCGAATGGTTCGATAGCTAGGGAGAAGATAATTGGGGATAGAGGACAGCCCTGCCTTGTGCTATTCGAAAGGTCAAACGACCTGGACAGGGTGCCCTCAACGTATACTCTTGCTGAAGGATTAAAATATAAGGTCATGATAGCTTTATGTATTGACCCAGATAGACCAAATTTAGTTAGTACCTGAGATAGGTACTCCCAATGAACTCTGTTGAATGCCTTCTCAGCGTCCAAGGCGAGGAGGAGAGAAGGCATTCGACAGGCCTCAGCATGATGTATTAGGTTTATCATTTTCCTTGTGCTGTCTGGAGCTTGCCTCCCCTTTACAAAACCAACCTGTTCTGGCTCTAGAAGACGAGGCGTTAAATCCAAAAGTCTATTTGCTAATAATTTGGAGTATATTTTTAGGTCTGAGTTTAAAAGCGATATGGGTCTAAAGTTTTGGGGATGATTAGGCTCCTTTCCAGGTTTAGGGAGAGACACAATGACTGCTTCTAGCATTTCCTTCGGAAAATGTCCCCTGGAGACAGCCTGGTTATAAAGTTGAAAAATAGGGGCTAAGGACTGGGTTGAGGGCTTTGTAATATTCCGAGGAGAGTCCATCCATTCTGGGTGATTTACCTAGGGGTAGGGATTTAATGATATTTAGAATTTCTTTTTTTTCTATAGGGCGATTGAGGTGGTTCAATGAGGTTTCATCTAATACTGGTAGGTTTAATTTTTTAAGGAAGTTAGAGATTACCTCTGCATTGGGTTGAGGAGTGAGACAGTCCTCCTTCAGATTATACAGTGAGGCATAATAGTCGCTGAACGTTTGAGCTATGTCTGATGAGTTTAGGGCAATTTTACCTGTTTTGTGATGTTGAAGTTGTGTAATTCTTTCCTTAGCTCTCTTTTGTTTGAGTTGCCAGGCCATCCTTTTCCCTGCTCTGTTGTTTTGTGAGTAGGCTGCTAAGTTAGGGCCTTTGATGTATTTATCGTGTTCTGTTATTAAAGCTGCTCTAAGGTCCTCTCTGAGGAGCGTGAGTCTAGCCAGTAGTGTGTTTAGGGGGGACTTTTTATGCTGGTTTTCCAGTATATCAATTTCAGCTAAGAGGGTATTAATGCGTAGATTCCTTTTTTTCCTCTCTCTAGAGGCCATCTGTATCAACAAACCCCTAACAAAGGCCTTGTGGGTGCACCAGAGGTTGAAGACATCGCTGGAGGAGTCCGCATTGGTGAAGAACTCCTCCAGCCCTGCCCCCAGCTCCGATACATAACAATGACATAGGTTTACCTGCATGACTCTCTGAAAGTTCAAGAGCTATCGGGGCATGATCGGACCATACAATATTGTGAATTTTTGCCTTTGTCACTCTCTGAAGAAGGTTTCTATCAGTAATAAAGCAGTCTATTCTTGAGTAGACGTTGTGAGGATTTGAGAAGAATGTGTAGTCTCTCTCTGACATATTGTGGTAGCGCCACGGGTCATGGAATTCCTCCTGAAGCAGGAATTGTTTAAGTCCGGCTTTCCCTGCGGGGTTCCTGGAAGTTGTATCCATCTCCGGGTCCATTGGGATGTTAAAGTCCCCACAAATAAGCAATTGGCCTTTTTGGATTGAGCGAGCTCTGGTCAAAGTTCTTCTGATGAATCTTATTTGGTGCCTGTTGGGTGCATAGATATTAACTAGGGTGTAGAGGATTCCGTTCAGTTCTGCAATCAGAATTACGTATATGCCTTCATCATCGATTAGTGAAGCACGTAGCTTAAAGGATATTGAATCTTTTATTGCTATCATAACACCTCTTTTCTTTTTCTTGAAGTTGGCTTGGAAAATGTGTGGAAAGTGTTTGTGCGTACATCCAGGTGGTTTTGCTGCCAGAAAATGGGTCTCCTGTACACACAGTACGTCACAGGAATGGTTTTCTGCCTCTTTCCTCTTCTTTTATAAGGGCTATTAAGCCCTTTAGTATTTAATGATAGAAACTTAAGTACCATCAAATTTGGTTAGGCTGTTAGTGTTTGATCTGACGTCATAGTGAATATGTTGTTGGTTGAGGATTAGGCAAATGTGGTAACTGAAAAAAAAAACAAATAAAAAAGGGAGGAAAAACCGAGTACATGAAAAGGTGTCGCTCCAATCAGGTCGATTAACAAGAACTTTTAGGGTACAGGTGACTCCTGTACACATATCCAAGGGGCTTTTAATGTCCAACCGGACAGGATCATGGTATGTAGTACAGTTGATTCCTTTGCACCAGCAGAGCCTTCTACTGTTGAGGCTTTAATGCTGGGTTTAAGTAAGGTCCTGAGAACTCAGGTATGGGTCGACGGGTCCGAGATGTCCTCGTCATTGCATGGGAGGAGACCCCATGACTTTACTAGCTCCAAGCCTTCCTCTAGAGTGGATATGATCAAGGTTTTGCTATTTCGTTCAATGGACAACTTAGTCGGAAATTTCCATTTATAGAGAATGTTGTTGTTTCTCAAGATCTTGGTAATAGCAATGAGGTTTTTGCGCACTTGTATGGTTGCTTGTGAAAGGTCTATGTATAGAGAGATTCCGAGATTCCCGAATAGGGCTCCGGCAGAGAGTTGCGTTTGCGGGAGAAATACATGAGCTGGTCTTTTATGTGGAAGTAATGGATCCTCGCTATCACGTCTCTTGGAACACGCTCTGGTAGGTATGACGGTTTGGGGAGGCGGTGAGCCCTATCAATCGCCAATTCATGGGATTTTGTTGATGGGAGCAGTTCAGCTATCATTTTATGCAAGAATGGATGGAGCTCTGCTTGGGAGACTGATTCCGGAATGCCTCTAAATTTCACATTGTTCCGGCGGGAACGGTCCTCGATATCCGCCATTTTGATTTTCATGTTGCGGATTTCTTCTGCGAGGTCCTCATGGGCATCTTCATTATGTGCTAGTGTGTAGTCGCTCAATTTATTCTCAATATGGTCTACTCTTTCCCCCAAGGCGTCTATTTCTCTATTTGTTTGTCTCATAAAGTTTGACATACCATGATGTAATGCTCCATGGAGAGTAATGAGCATATCTTTGAGTGCAGAATCTGTTATTGGCTGTCCCACAGTGGGGAAGGCATCCAGCTTATCACTGAAGCCATTATTGTCGCTGTGACTGTCAGTGTCTAGAGGGGAATCACTCACAGTATCACTGTCGGCTGCCAGTTTCCTCCTCTGTTTTACTGGACTGTTAAAGGTGGAAGGAGGAGAGCGATCCCCATTGTCCTGCACTGCTGACACAGTCTGTCTAGAGGGATTCCGCATAGACGCTACCGCCTCTGATCTCCTCTGTGAGAGAGCTGCGCTGGCGGCGCCATCTTGTGAGGAACGCAATCCCGTCAGGCTGTAGAAGTCCGTAAGCCTGTGGGGTCCTTCACGTTCTTTCCTCTTCCCCCTCATAGCTCTAGCTTCTCTCTGGCTCTGCATCGGGTTTTGCTGCAGTTTTGGGGTACTGTAGGTTGTCTGTTGCCTGTTAGATCCTGAGGACCTGGAGCAGAATCCCTGTGCGGCCATCTCCTTTGGCTGCCGGCCACGCCCCCTGTCTCACTGATTTTCATCCATATTACCGGGACCGGACATTACATTAAAGCCGTAAGCAGTTTTAAATTACTTTTATTACTTTAAAAATGTCATTTTGTGCAGGAACTGTTCTAATCACAAAACACACGCTACTTTACAGGCATACTATAGACACCCCCCAAGTACGATATTTAAAGGGACATTTAACTTTTTTTTCACTTTAAGCATCATTAAAACCACTGCTCCCGAAAAAACTGCAGTTTTAAAACTTTTTTTGCATTGATACATGTCCCCTGGGGCAGGACCCAGGTCCCCAAACCCTTTTTAGGACAATACCATGGAAATTAGCCTTTAAAATTAGCACTTTTGATTTTGAACGTTCGAGTCTCATAGACTTTAAAGGGGTTCTAACGTTCGTGCAAATTTTCTCTTTAGTTACCCTGACGCTAATCTCTTTAGTTACCCTGACGCTACCACTCCACCACCCGAGACCAGGCCAAGGACATTGGAGACTAAACGAGTCCCTCTTCCCGGACCTGGTGAGAGTTACTGAAATTAAGTTTGAACTTAATAAGGCAGAGTGAACTTCCTCAGAAACCTTGTGAGCTCACAAATCGTACATCAGAGGGGAAATAATTAAGATGTCCACTCAAATAAAAAGAGAAAGGGCTGCCGACATAAAAAGATTAGAGGATGATTAGGGACTTCACCCCTCTCAAATTTTACTAGCCCAACTCGACAAGGCCAGGCTGGAGCTCAACCTGGCCCTCACGGTTAAAGCCGAAAAACAACTCCACTGGAGCAAAAATACATTTTATACTCAGGGGGACAGAATGGGCTCCATGCTGGCCTCAAAATTAACTCCCTGATTTCTGTCCTTCGTAATGCCAAAGGTTAGAGTCCCAGGTCATGGCACAACAGCCAACCCCTCCAAAATCCTAGAAGTCTTCCATGACTTTTACTCCATCCTTTACGGTCCCCACAAAACTAAGGATGAAGCTTCCATCCACAAGTATCTAGACACCCTCCCCATCCCCGCTCTCACCGGAGAACATAGAGATATACTTGATGCTCCCTTCTATGAAAGAGGGGTTCTAGAAGTAATCAAAGCCCTTAAAAGGGGTTAAGCTCCTGGCCCGGATGGACTCTCTATCCCCTATTTCCAACACACTAGTCCCCCACTTGACAAAATTTCTTAACGCAAAGACAGAGGGAACCCCACTTGATCCACACCTTAATACTGCCTACATAGCAGTTATCCCTAAACCTGGACAAAAACCCAGAAGAGGTCAGAAATTACAGACTCATATCACTTATCAACAGCGACTTAAAAATCCTCACTAAAATTCTGGCGACCCATCTGGCTTCTTTCATCAACACATATATTCGTAAGGCTCAAGAGGGGTTCATCCTGGGTAGGCAAGGCCCTGACCAGATTAGAGGGACCATTCACCTAATTTCAATTCTCCAAACAAACTGGAAAGGGATGCTCATCTCGCTCGACCTCCAAAAGGCCCTCGATTCGGTCTCTTGGCCATACATTTTTGCAATCCTTGAACTCTGGGGCTTTGGCGAAAGATTTATGGGCCTGATGCATGCTCTTTATTCCAATCCAAAAGCATACGTCAGGCTCCAAGGATATTACTCCAAGCCAATATCCATAGCTAAGGGTACTAGACAAGGATGTCCACTGTCCCTGCTTGTTTTTGCAATAGCCATTGAGACACTAACTATTTCTATTCGCCTAAACCCTAATATACAAGGAGTTTCCTGTGGTTCTCAGACCCATAAATGTGGCCTATTTGCAGATGACATTCTCCTATTCCTCACCTCCCCCCAAACCCCTCTCCCCAATCTGTGCCACACCTTAGACAAATTCACTCAAATTTCAGGCACCGTTGACCTCTTATGAAAAAAATTTAAATTTGCATGGAGTGAATCCTCCATCAAGTACTTAGGAATTCATCTAACGGAAAAAACAGAGGCTCACCTATCCTACCCACCTATGTATCATAAGTTGGAATCCGATCTTATATCCTGGTCCAAGAACAAGCTATCCTGGGTTGGAAGAATTAATTCCGTGAAAATGACTCTACTACCCAGGCTATTATACCTGTTCCATTATCTTCCAATACCAATTAAAAAATACCACATGAAATCATTTCAAAGTAAACTACTCAAATTCACATGGGGAAAGGCAGGTTACAGAATCCCTCAACAAACTTTATACCTAACAGAAAAAAGGGGGGTCTGGGTCTACCCCAATTACACAAATATTACCTAGCAGCCAGAATAGCTCAACTATTGGTAATCTATTCCAGGTACGAGAAACCAGACTGGGTGCAAATAGAAAAACAGGCAGTACCCTGATTCACCTTGGACTATCTGCTCTGGAGCCCTCCTAAAACATGTCCTATGATCATGGCCCCCACTCTTTTGCATACCTTTGCCCTCTGGGATTCTTTGCGATCACACAATTCTCTAGTGTCAGCATATAAACCATTGTCACACCTCTTTAACAATCCGGACTTCCCACCGGGAAGGAATATCCTGGCATTTAAATGTTGGCTGGACAAGGGACTGTACCGAATCGGACACTTCTTTTCAGCTGTGGGTCACTCACCCTCTCCCACTGCATAGAAAAGCTTGACTTACCCACTTCTGAGAGATTTCGGTTTACAAAGATTTCTCACTTCTTGCATACACTCTGGAAGGACAAACCCCTGCCACCTCAGTTTACAGACTATGAGCTATGGTGTGGTCAGACCATGGACCAGAGGGGAGGGAACTCGATAGTCTACTCGTCACTTACCTCTCCGATTGCAAAATCATCCTACATGCTCTCCTGGGAAGCCAATTTCCAATTTCCAATTCCAGTGGGACCTGGGGGTCTGGCAGAAAGCAAGCTTTGATTCCTTCAAGGGCATCTTGAATACTTCCCTAACGGAAGCTAGTCTAAAAATTTTAACTAGATGGTATTACACTCCCGCAAGATTAGCCTCTATTTATCCTAAAGCTGACCCTCTGTGTTTCAGAGGATGCCAGCTCGTAGGCACGATGTCCCACATCTGGTGGGAGTGCCCCAGAATTCGTTCATTCTGGAAACAAGTTTTCAACTTAATTGACAAGCTTCTTGGAAGCCGGATCCCCAGAACCCCATTGGTCGCCCTTCTTAACGCCTATATCCCAAAGATTCCTAAAACACCTCGTAGGCTGATTCACTTTATCCTGCTGGGGGATAAACTCACAGTGGCAAAAGCCTGGAAAAACCCGAAAATCTCCTTCCCTGCGGTAATGAGGAAGATCTCCTGGATAATGTCTCAGGAGAAACTCTCCAGCATATTGCTGGATATGACCAGCAAATTTGAAGCAGGGGTTCTGGGAACCCTGGGCACGTCATGTGGGTGCCCCACTGACAACTATTCCTACCCCAACTTAATTTTTTACATAATATTAGTTGTTACTCCACTCTATCCTCCCCCCTCTCCTCCACTTCTTTTTCCTCTCATTCCCTTCTTTATCCTATACTTCAAATGTATTCAAAAACAACAACGAAAACGACAGGTAGATACATTTCTTACCTGATCTCGGTAGTTTAAGTAAGGAGACACAATTCATGGCGATTCTCCCTTCCTCTTTGGCAGAATGCAAAGGAGGTTGGGGGATGGGCGCCCCTTTTCCGGTACAGTTAGTTCCCATAGGGGGTGACGGGAAGTGGGGTGACCTTTCACCCGACTCTCTGGTAAATTTATTCTGTAAAAGCAGCTTGCTATGGAGGCACCCAAGCTGAGCCGCAGCTTAGTGTATCCATTCAGACAAGAAGCCGTGGCCTGACCTCACCCCTGTCTCTCCTTATTGGCTCACTGACATTGATTTGAAACAGCGGGAGCCAATGTCGCTTTGCTGCTGTCCCAGCCAATGAGGAGGGAGAGTCCGAATCTCTCGAGCAACATCGCTGGATCAGAGGGAGCTCAGGTAAGTTTTAGGGGGGCTGAAAGGGGCTGATGCACACAGAAGGCTTTTTATTTTAATGCATAGTATGCATTAAGATAAAAAAACCTTCTGCCTTTACAACCACTTTAAGTTGCATTTATATGTAAGTTGGAACAGGTACATTTTTTAAGTGTAACTCCAGCCAAACACATTATTTTTACGTTTTTTGGATAGAATATGGAAGGGTTAACACGCCTATATTGTTTGTTTTGCTGTCTGTGCCCCTGTTCAGAAAATTTCACCTCACCTTCTGTTCCTGTGACAATTGGATTTTGAAAATTTTGGGTCATTGTGGAAACAAGGATTAATGATAAAGCTCCAGTGGAGATGCCTTTTTTCCCATGATACCTCTTACAGGAGTGAATTTCCCTTCCTAGGGGCAGATTTTCTCTCACTTCCTGTTGTCTCCCTCCGTTTGTAAGTACCAGTCGTTTTTAAGTTAGGTGTTTGTAACTTGAGACTGCCTATACAGGGAACAGATATGTGGATTTTTGCAGGATGTTATGCTTAAAAAATATCACCACAACTAAAGCATATTTTACAACCCCACCATCCTCCTAGGGGATCAGATGCGTTAAGCACCTAGTCCTATTCTTACCTGTGGCCCTATTGCTAAGTTAGTGTGATGGGCAGCTTGCCCCTCTCCAATCATGATGCTACCAAAGAAATGAATATATAATTAGGTGTGAGCGACAGACCTAGTTTCTGGCAGCAATGGTTCTCTGGAGACCAGTGCTGTCATTTGCCACAGCAGAGGGAGAGGCGCCTGTCAGTCTGCCTGCATGTGACAACCAAAGTGAATAGGCAGCACTGGGATGTTTAGATCCTAACAGATATATTAATTCACCCGTGAACCTGCAACCACTGGAGACTAAAGAAAGGGTTAACTAATGTGGATTAGCCATCGAAGCTGAGGGAAGGTTTATATGGGAAGATGCAGAGCCTGGACATGTGAATGAAAACAAAGGGAGAGGTATGTGCAGCCAGCTAGAGAGATGCAGAGCCTGGACATGTGAAAGTGAAAGGGGAAATGTGTACACCCAGCTGGTGAGACACAGAGCTAGGACATGTCAGAATAAAGTGAGAATTGTGAGCAAATAGGAATAGCAAATAAATAGAAGACACACAGCATACAGTTGAGAGGAGTTCTTGCATAGGGAAGCCTTTAATTTGGGCTTTGGCCTAAGGAGGAGGTACAACCCCATAAACAAAAGTAAAAATGTTTTTTTTTTTTATTGCACAACCACTGCATGGTGTAGAAGGCTAGATGCATTTGGTCCTCTGAAGGATTCAAAATAATATTTAAGTTGTAGTGATACTTCTTTAAAGAAGTGTCTGTTACAAAGATGAACCAGTTCAGGGAATGTTACGGACACAAATCACTTTCTCAGACCGTCCTCGGGAATCAAGATAATATTTATTGCATATGCAAGAGAAATGAATTGCATTACATGTTCATGCAGTCATCGTCATTTCTGAGGAAAATACTGTGGTACATGTTTTTTTTATAAGCCCTGGACACCCCCCTTTCCTGTCTTAAAACATACCCAGTCTCATGTATTTTCAACTTTATTCTGGACACAACAGGAAAGGTGGAAGTGTCTGTTACAGACTGTTATCTTCATTCACAACGGTTACAGGATACTGACTTGGAAAACTCCCCAAGCCAACACAAAAATACAGGATGTATTCAAAAAAACTGAAAGTCTAAGCATCTTATCACTAAGCTAAATAGTGCTGAGTCTAAATAGTGCTGACTCCATACAATCACTAGTCTATAGCTAAATCATAGATTATTTCTAGGCCATGATAAACAAAATGGCGTTTTTCATAACTGACATTTAAAGTATAATTTCTCTAACATCTCCCCTCTTTTATACTCATAATGTCAATAATTCAAATATCCAGGTTCTTTTATTTTACCAGGTATTATCATTTAGACAGATGAGTCCTTAGCGAGAGTTGTAAATTCATCATCAGGTTCAGAGTATAGTTCCGTGTTGCTCTGGAGGAGCATAGTTTTTGTTAAAGATGTGTCAATCAGTCTTTGAAGAATTCCCCTAATACAGGGAATGCAGCAACATCCACACAATGTAAGAACTGCGGCTGCCATGACAATAGCGATAAGCAAACTTTTTGCAAAATCACCCCATTTACCAAACCATTTTTCGAAAAGTCCTGTCAGGGGGTTCTCTACACCAGAGTTCTCAGCTAATTCTTCGGATAGCATTTGTAGGCCTTGTAAGGCTTTGGTGATACTTCCATCAGGTGCCGTATTGTTTGGAAAAAAGGGGAGCAGAAGGTGCCAAACATTTTGCATACCCCGCCCCTTTCTGCCAGCAACATATCCAACGCTATACGGTTCTGCCACGATGTCAAAGAGGTGGCGTCCAATTGTGCTGCTATGCCTTTGATAGCATCTCAGGTGTAATTCACAAACCTCTGCTGGTTGTAGTAGATGTAGTTTATCCAGTTGATGTTCTTGTTGGGCTGGACCCATATGAAGAGTGAGGTGAGTCCTGCTGTTTTTTGATTCTGCGCTTTAAATTCATCTGGAACTCCTTGTGGAACACCTATTTCGTCTATATACACTCGATTGTCAAATGATCCTTGTGGTGTTTCTCGCTTAATTCATTTAAAAAGGATTTACTTGGTAGTTTCATTGATTTATCACTCATAGGAACTATATAAAAGGGAAGCAGCAATCGGGTAAGGGCACAACTACCCTTCCATCTAGGTGGTAACCTGGGCCTTAGTCTCTTATCCCCACACAGCCACCAAACATCAGCCAATTGCCGTTTCTGTTCCTGAAACAATTTTTGTTGGTACTTAATGTCTGTAGTAAGGGTTGTAGTTGCACAGTATTCAGGGGATAGGGTGCCAACATTTGTACCATTACTGTCATTGTTAGAGAAACAAGTAAAATTTCCTGGTGCTTGTACTGATGGGGGTATACTTTGCATTTTAGTCTTAGGGTAGCTCTTTTTCTCATTTGCACATTCCGACCCAGTAATACTCTCTGAAAACATTGTTATTATACAAGTCAAGTCTGTTTCCTCTTCAGGGAGAGGAACAGTGGCTAGTTGTGGTCTTGGGTTTGCACAAGAAATACAATCACCTAACCCCTTAGATTGGGTTGTGTATCTGATCCACTCTATCCACTCATTTTTGTCTCTAAATCCTGTTTCTATACTTAATTGTTCTCTATAGGTAAAATCTGTTTTAACTAAAGAGGGATTAAGTTTAAACTGTGTTGGTTCTGGGGCTGGGGTGGTCTGACCAGGGGTTACAACCTTATTAGTAATTTTCTCTAGTAGATCACCCTGACTTGCCCTATATACTCCTAGTCCATAAACTCCAGCATCTGATAACTGTGGGTTTTTTATTGTTATTGAGATGGGATTACACTTCCCACGTACAGTATGGGACTGGCAGCTCCCAGTCCACCCTCTTCGGCTGTACATTGATATACGTTCTACCTGATCCTTCCTTTGTTCAGGGATCATGGCATAACTAGCAAGCCATCCGTCATCATCAGATGACCACCATACGTCAGCCCATGTACTGCATTCTGGAGTAGAGCATAGGTATTTGCCATCAAAGACATACGTTTGATGTCCAATTTCTATGACCTGACTGAGATCAAATCGTATGGTGGTTTTCTTACCCTGTGTAACAGTTATGGTGGCACCGTCTGGTCCCTTCGTCATCTGTCTTTCCCCCCTTTGACCCATTATGCTCAATATCGGAATAAGGTCAAGAAGCACATAAATTCCCACAACTATGCCCACTATTATCAATATGGCAAAAAGTATTCTCCCCCTCCATGTCTTAGTAAAATACCCTGGCTCGAACATAAGTCTCTCTGGGTCTTCCCTCCACCCCTATGAGTCCATATTGCACCATGTTCTTCCTCTGTTGTGTGGTAGTTAATTCTTAATCTTAGTCTTTTTACTCAAATAGTGTGCCTTCTTGCAGTGGGTGAGATGTATCCAAGATATCCGTTCCATGATTTTTACTGCAGTAGGGGTAGACAACAATACTTGATAGGGTCCATCCACCTGGGGTCAGACCAAGTCTTTCTCTTTATTGTTTTTATCCAGACCCAATCTCCAGGTTGTAAAAGATCTTCCTGTTCTGATTTAGTCTCTTGAGAGAATTTGGGCATAGGAGTTCTTTAGTTGTTAGCAACTTCCTCATATAATTTGTCAGTTCATAGTCCATTTCCTCATCATCTCGAGTAAATGCTCTAAGTTGTGGAATATAATAAGGTTTACCGTACAGCATTTCATACGGTGTTAGTCCTTTAGCAGTAGGGGTAATTCTTGTACTCAACAATGCCATTGGCAAACACTGAACCCAGTTTTTTCCTGTTTCTTCTATCAATTTTCTTAGTTTACTCTTTAAGGTACAATTGTGTCTCTCCACTGTCCCCGCAGATTGTGGGTGGTAGACACAGTGGTTTTTTAGGTCAATATTGTACCATTTACCAATTTGTTGTATCGTTCGGTTTACAAAATGGGAGCCGTTGTCACTGTAAATCACAGAGGTGATTCCTTGTTGTGGAATCACCTCTTTGATTAGTACTTTGGCCACTGACTGCCCATCTGGGTGTGTCATAGGAAAAGCTTCCACCCATTTCGTAAACATGTCAACAATAATCAGACAGAACTTTTTATTCTCACATTTGTTCAATTCAATAAAATCCATGCATATCGTGTGAAAGGGATAAGGGGGTTGTGAGAAATGGCCCCTTAAGGGTCTTAGAGCACCTTGAGCATGGTATCTGTTACAAAGCGGACATGTGAGGCAAAATTTTCTAGAATAGTTTGTAAACCCATATGTTGTGAACACCTTGTTGATTACCTGTACCATCCCTCCTTTTGAGATATGGGCTTGCCCATGGCTCAATGACGCAGCATATCTAAACAGTGATGTAGGTAAGATGGGTTTACCTTCTGTACTTGTGTATATACCATTGACCAGCGTTGCCCCTTTAGATAACCACTTTTGTTTTTCACCTGCCGGTGATGTTTTATGAATTTCTGATAACCATGTTTTATCAATAGCTTTCCGTACCTCATCATTTTTTTGGGGACCTGTATAGTATATGTGTGTTATTTGCTGTCCTGTAGCAGCTTCCCTTGCGGTCTTGTCTAATAGTGCATTCCCTAGAGTAATTGGATCTGTTCCCTTTCTGTGTGCTGTACATTTACAAATAGCCACTTGTGTTGGTTTTTTACATTTTCTAGAGGGGCAAGGATAAGATCTCTATGTGAGATTGGTTTACCTGTGGACGTAATCATACCCTTATTTTTCCATTGCTGGGCAAATATGTGTATAGTAGAAAAAGCATATTGGCTGTCTGTATAAATATTTATTTTCTTCCCTTCCCCTAGACTACAGGCCCTGGATAGGGCAAAAATTTCAGCTTGTTGTGCATAGTATGAACTGGGAAGGGGTCTGGCTTCAATGACCTGGTCATGTGTTACTATAGCGTATGCCATTTGATTTACCCCTTTAACGTCCTTTTTACAAGATCCATCAACAAAAAAGGTAATGTCAGCATCTGGAAAGGGAATATCAGTGAGATCCTTCCTAGGGAGTACCTGTTCATCAATTTGAGCTATACAATCATGTGGATCCCCGTCACTAGGTGTTGGTAACAGTGTGGCTGGGTTCAATGTGGTACACCTCTCGACTGTAATGTGCGGCTGTCCCAGAAGTGTAGTCATACATGATAGATGCCTGGCTGGAGATAAATAGGAGATTTTGTCTTATAGTAAGATTACTGAAATGGCATGTGGGACCTTAAGTACCAGGGGGTGGAACAGTACTACCAGTGCAGAGGACTGTATGGCCAATGAGGCTGCTACTACAGCTTGTACACAGTGGGGCAAACTCCGGGCCACTGGATCTAATTTAGTTGAATAGAATGCAATTGGTTTGTGCTTGTCCCCATAAACCTGTGTAAGAACAGAAGTCATGTACCCTTCCTTACAATCTACAGTCTGATAAAAGGTTTTACTGTAATTGGGAAGGCCAAGCACAGAGGAACCGAAAATGAGGTGCTTTACTTTCGTAAATGCATCCTCTGCTTGCACATTCCACTGAATGGAATCTTTTGCAGACATTAGTGAACCATAGATGAGATCAGAAAGAGGCGCCACCCCCGTAGCATAATTTGCTATTCATGCTCTACAGAAATTTGCCATGCCAATAAATGACATCATTTCTTTTTTGGTACGTGGTTTGGGGGTTTGAAGGATTACCTCTTTTCGGATCTCATCCAAATGTCTGCCTTCTTGAGATAAAATATAACCCAGGTATTTCACCTTTTCTTTCCACGGTTGCAATTTGTCTTTGCTGACCTTGTGACCTTGGTCTGCGAGGAAATGCATCAGAGCCAAGGTGTCAATTTTACATTGTTGCTCTGTAGGAGCCACTACCAGAATGTCATCCACATACAATAGAATTTGGCTCCCACTGGGAGGTACAAACTGAGACAAAATATTGGACATTTCTTGTGAGAATATAGTTGGACTTTCACAATATCCCTGGGGTAACCTGGTGTATGTGTATTTTTTTTTTTTTTGTACGTAAATGCAAACCAGAACTGACTTTCTTTGTGCAAGGGAATGGAAAAGAAAGCGTTACTGATATCAATGACAGAAAATACCTTATTCTCTGGGTCGAGGTCATTCAGGAGGACATGCGGGTCTGGTATTACGGCCCTATTGACCGCCTGTAAATCCTGCACGAGTCTCCACCCATCTACCCCTCCCTTCTGCTTCTTAACTGGGAACAAGGGCGTATTGCATGGTGAATCTGGGCATTCAATGATGACACCTTTTGCTAATAATTCCTTTATCAGGGGATCTACACCCTCTTCAGCGTCTTTCCTCAGTGGATATTGTTTTTGGTGAGGCCTCATTGTACTTTTAGGGGTTATTTGGACTTCACTGGCTGTTTTAATTAGGTGAACATCCGTCTTTCCTCTTGACCACAACATATCGGGGACATCTTTAAGGGCATCCTCTTCCTCTTGGGTCAAAATTGTCAGTCACTGTCTTTTGTCACAAATTTTAATCATGTGAGTTCTGGGTGTACACATAACAAACCATGCCAATTTGTACCTCCAAATCCCTCTGTATTTTAGTTCCTTGTCTGTCAATTGGACCCAGTCCGTGATAAGTTCTAGCTCATGCCATGATACCTTGGGGTTCCGGGTGACCGAAACATGAGGTACAGTATCCTGCCTGTATATTTGCAGAATAGGCTGTGGTAGGAGTCAAGTAGCCACGCTATTTCCTTCCTTATCAAAGTACAGGCATTTTAAGAGAACTTAGTGAGACTCATTAACTGTTTCTCATAGGACTTATCGGGCCCAGAGGTCTTTCTGTAGTACATGGTGCAATAAAGGTTTGTCTGGACCTTATACCCTTTCCTCTCAGGCTCTTCTTCAATTATTTCTTTCAGGGTTTTGGGTATATTTAATCCCTCAGTTTGCAAATCCAGGCTGTACCAGTATCGGGGCTCATTATCCATGGCTGTGATTTGTTTTTCACACAGCCGATGGGCTTTGAGACCTCCCTCCACTGGTATGACAGTAATATCAAGAGCGTGCAACATGTCTCTACCCAACAAATTAACAGGACATTTAGTTGAAATTACAATTTTACACTGAGCCTTTTTACCTGTCTGTGGATCTTCCACAGTAAGGCCTTCAGACACGGCCTCCTGGTGCATCAACCCATTTGCAGATTTTACATATACTACACCTTTTTTCTTTACCCCTGGGGGCATATCCAGCGGGTGTATTAGGGTCCTACAAGCCCCAGTGTCACAGAGAAATGTTACCCATCTACCCTTCACTAGCAAGGTTATTTCTGGTTTGACTTCAGCATGCAAACAAGTTTCAACAGTGCACACATCCAAAATTTCAGATTCTTTCTCATCATTTCCCTCTGTATCTCTCTCTGCAGACATACCAACATCTAGTCATGCTTCTTCCTCTCTGTTTGACCTACATTCTTTTACCAAATGCCCTCTTTTACCACACAGGAAACACTCCCACCCTCTTCTTTTTCCCCTCAAAATCCTGTATGCGAGGCCTTGTTCAAGTGTTTCCCATCCTTCTGTTCTCCTTCTTAATGACATACACATCATTACCTTCAAAAAACAAATAGGAAAAAAGGAACAGTAGAAAGCAGCGCAAGTTTCAATGTTCACAGTATGTCTCAATGCACATCAACAAAATGTCCTTTTGAGCATCAGAAGCTCTTCATGAGATGCATACAGTCTTTATGTAGGGCAGCCTTATGAAGGGAGGTGAAGCTGCTCCAGATATGCAAAAGAGAAAACAGCAAAAGCGCCTCTTAGTAAAACAGTATATTTAATGACACAAATCCATTAAAAGCACTCACATATAAAACTTGTTAGTTGGGGAGCATGGGAAGTCTCAGTAGAAGCCATACAGGGTTGCATCCTCTGATGTAAAAAAGCCTTGTTCCTCTGCGGCTGCCGGCTGGTGTGTACGGCGTGAGCTTCCGGGATTCGATCGTAATCCAAAACGAGGCTTGTACATCCACCGGGCAATCGAATGGAGGGCTGGAACGCAAATCCGAAGGTATGTGCTGTACTGTCGTTAAGCAACACGTTTCAGAGCATGCACATTGAAGCACGCTCCTTTTTCAAGCTAGGGAAGATAGATTGAGTTGCAGCCTATTTAAGTGCTCTCCTAGCACCGCCGCCTAATGGATACAGATGTTAATGCAGGGGAAATAAAATTACAAATACAAAGGCAGATGCGATATTGTGTATATATAAAATAATAGTATGCAACTAGCCTTTTATGTATGCTAGTTTTTATATCGGATAAATATGTATATGTTTTTATAATTAGATATATGTGTCTATAAATAAAATCACATCTGACTGGGTGTACATTATTAAAAGATTATGGCTAAAAAAACTTTTTATATATATTATTATGCATATTTATACGGATGTATATAAACATAGTTAATGAGTATAAATCTTTATAACAACCATATTTTGTTAAAAAGGAAGGGGAAAAAAGAGAAAAAGAAGAAAAACTATATAGAAAATATGATGATATTATTTCTATATATGAATACGTATATGTAAGTATAATGTGTAACAACACTGAGAACAGGGGAAATTAAAAATTAATAATAAAACATTACTAATAAAAAATGATAAAAATGGTGATAACCTATGTATTCACATAGAAGTAACTCATGAGTACTGATAGCAAGAGATAATATAACATGAATGTGACTAAAATATATAGATAGTACTCCTATTAGATATGGTTAAAGACGGGATGACACACACAAGGCCAGTATTATTATAAAATGGTGGATATTTCTAATTCTTCATTGATTCCACCAGGGTTTAGGGTGTCCAAGGAATAAATTCAGAAGGTTTCTCTTTCGCATAGTCTATAAAAATCTTTCCGCTGCAGGGAGATTTCTAGGTATTTGTTCAATAACCCATACCTCAAGACCTTCAGTGGATTTTGCATGGTGTTCACAGAAATGACTGTGTACACTGTGTTTGTCCCTCCCTCCTTCTATTTTTCTTCTGTGCTCACCAAATCTTTGCCACAGTGGGCATATGGTGCGCCCCACATAAATGAGGTTGCATGGGCAACTGAGACCATAAACTACAAAATCTGAGCCACGGTTGTAGAAATTATCTAGCATGTAAGTTTTTCCTTATGTGGAAAAATGTTTTTTTCCATGCTTGACAAAACCACAAGTTTTACACATGGCTTTTTTACATTGAAACATGCCCTTGAGGGGGATCATATGGACCTGTGCTAATGTAATTTCCTTTATGGGCTTTAGTTTACTAGGTGCAATTTTATTTTTGATATTGGGAGCTTTCCTATAAGTGATTTTTGGATGATTGAGTAGAACTGGTTTGAGGTGTGAATGCTCAAGAAGGATTGGCCAGTACCTCCTGAAGATTGCCTCCATTTGAGAGAATTTGGTATGAAACCTAGTGATAAAACGCCCAGATTGGTTGAAGTTCTCTTCATTTTTGTGTTGGGCTACAGGTATAGATTGTAAATAATGTTTTTGTGCTTGGTCTACCAACGACTCTGGGTATCCTTTATCTTTAAGTTTTTTTCTAAGTAACTGGCTTTGTTCCATGTAATCAGATGTTTTGGTACAGTTCCTCCGTAATCGACAGAACTGCCCCTTTGGAATATTATCTTTCCATTTTTTGTAATGACAGCTCTTATAATGTAGTAGGGAGTTACCTGCTGTTGGTTTAAAGAAATTCCTGGCATGTATCTCATTGTCAACATGAAAAAGGTCAAGATCTAAAAAGGCTAGTTTCTCTTTGTCCATAACGTGGGTGAAACTCAGGCCATGTGGGTTGTTGTTGCAGTGGGACACAAACTTTTCAACAGCATCAACTGGACCATCCCAAATAATAATAATATTGTCTATAAAACGACCATAAAAAATAAGATGCCTGAGGAATGGATTACTTTGCCAGATGTACCTGTGTTCCCATAATCCCATTGCTAAATTTGCATATGAGGGCGCAAAATTGGCCCCCATAACTGTCCCTTGGATCTGTAGATAGTGCTGTTCATCAAATGTAAAATAGTTACGTGTTAAGCAGTATCTAGCACAGTCAAAGATGAACGAGGCCTGTTTGTTGCTCATATATGGATCCTGGAATAGAAAGTGACTGAGTGCTGCTATTCCAAAAGTATGAGGGATAGACGTATACAAAGAGTTCACGTCTAAAGATATCCAATATTGGTCTTCCCATCTATAGGGTTTCAATAGATCCAAAAGATGAGTTCCATCTCAGATATATGACTGCAGTCCTTGTGCTAAGGGCTGTAAATGGTGATCAATATATTTTAATAATCCGGACGTGATACTATCCATAGCAGTGATGATGGGTCTCCCTGGGGGGTTGGTTTGATTTTTGTGAATTTTGGGTATGTGATAAAAGTATGGGGTCCGGTAGAAGTCCCTCCGTAGGTAGGAGGCTTCATTTTTATTAATGATATTGGAATAGCTCCATCAATGAGTAAGTTTATATCTTTTTGAAATTCTGGTAGGGGATCTGAGCTTAACTTGTGATAAGTGGAACTATCTGCAAGCAAGCGTTCTGCTTCTTTGATGTAGTCTGATCTATTTTGGATCACAATTCCGCCGCCTTTATCGGCGGTTTTTATGATCAGATCTTTGTTATCTGTTAGTGCTTTTAAAGCTGTTTTTTCTTTGGAAGTAAGGATACCAAGATTTGTAGCACTTTCCTCCTTACTAACACACATCTTTTTAAGGTCTTAAAATACCATGTTGTAGAATGTTTTGAGATGTGGGCCTTTTGATTGGTATGGATAGAAAACTGATTTTGGTTTTAATCCAGAATGTATGACTGGTGGAGAGGTGTGTAAATGCTGCTTGAAAAGATCTAGTCCTGTATATGAGTCGTCATGGTAAAGGTGCTCAAGCATCTCTATCATTTCTACATCAAAATCAAATACCTGATCTTCAAAAGGGAGATCCACTGTACCTACTGCACAAGGGCTGTTAGCATTGCTTGTATTTTTTGTATTTTTAATTTGAAAAAATCTATGCAACGTCAGATTTCTGATGTATCTATTGAGATCTTTAAACAAAATAAATGGATCTGGTTTATTGGATGGTGAGAAATTAAGACCATGGTTTAGCAGGGAGACTTCTGCTGGAGATAAGGTGTGTTTGGACAAATTAAAGATTTTGACCGTTTCCGATTTTTGCTTGCTAGTGCTTCTGTTTCTACCTTTTCCCCCTCTGCAGCCTCTCCGATGAACTTTCTTTTTATCTGGGTGGCTGGAGAGGGGTTTGTGGATAAAAAAAGACAAATTTTCTAAAGTACTGTTGCAACCAAACGTGATTGGTATATTAGTAATGTTTTGTGAGATGGATTTACTACTGGAACAAGTGGAAGAAATGTTGGATATTGGACAAATAGATGTTATGACTCCAGAGGAAAGTGTAGCACACTCTGCATTGAGTGCAGCAACATTATTTGTAGTATTTGGAATTCTATGATTTAATTCGTTTCCTGGGACAGAAATATCCATTTCTATTACTTGTATGTGATTTTGCGTTTTTGGAGGGGATATGTTGGTAGTAGTTGAAGTTCAATTTTTAGAACCAGGTTGCGGACGATTATAAAATGAATTTAATTTGGTCAAAAATTTGGCTTTAGGTGATTTTATGGAGGGATTGGTACTATCTTGCTGTTGTATGGTATGGTCTGTGTGAGAGGGACACTCTGTACCTCTAACTATTTTATGTTTCAAAGATGAGACGCGTGATGGCAACGGAGGATGGGATGGGGGAAATGAAGCAATGGAATGGCTAAAATGGATCTTGTTCCATTAATGGTGGAATGTGTGTAGATTTTTTCATCCATGTGAATACTTTTTTGTTGGAGTAATCTTGAATATCTCGCCTAAATTTCCCTAATTTGCTGTAAATAAGATAATTTTCTTGCTTTTTTGTATTGTTTTTGAGAATATCTAACCAGGGGGAGGGAATTTTTTGTCCTATATTAATTATATCTGTAGATAACATTTCTACCTTTTTTTTGAGATGTTCAAACTTTTTGCCTCTATGTTTCACTAATATGGTCATCCACTTAGTGGTGCAAAATTCTGCCAAACTATCCCATTCCTTGGCATCATCTGGTTCTAAGAAGGAGCAATTTTTAAGAATGCGTAGACCTCGTGGTGAGATTTTATTTTTTTAGATATTGGTTGAGAAAATATTTATCTCACCATTGGGAATTGGTGGAATGTATGAGGCGTTCAAGCTTTTTGAATTTTCCGCATAACTTGTATCGTACACTTTTATCCAAAGAAACATCTGGACTAAAAATGGACAAAGGTAATAAAATATATAATTGATCTAAGACACTATAAAAGTCTCTAGTTCCGTTAAAAAATCCATAATAATGTACTCAATGTGAATTGACAATTATGTGTATTTCTAATTATGTGTAAATATATAAATTTTCGCTAATCAAATCCTCAAATGCTTTCTATCTTTAAGCAGATAAATGCAATAATATTGAAAGATTACACAATGAGTTTACAAGTCAAGAAAAAGAGGGGTTATCTCTACGTTATACACTTTAAGAATATGGACAATAGACGAATAGCATGGATAAGAACACTGATGTTTGCAGCCACTTAGCATAAGCTTCAAAAAACAAATAGGAAAAAAAGGAACAGTAGAAAGCAGCGCAAGTTTCAATGTTCACAGTATGTCTCAATGCACATCAACAAAATGTCCTTTTGAGCATCAGAAGCTCTTCTTGAGATGCATACAGTCTTTATGTAGGGCAGCCTTATGAAGGGAGGTGAAGCCGCTCCAGATATGCAAAAGAAGAGAAAACAGCAAAGGCGCCTCTTAGTAAAACAGTAGATTTAATGACACAAATCCATTAAAAGCACTCACATTTTATTTTGTTTAAAGATCTCAATAGACACATCAGAAATCTGACGTTGCATAGATTTTTTCAAATTAAAAGTACAAAAAATACAAACAATGCTAACAGCCCTTGTCCAGTAGGTACAGTGGATCTCCCTTTTGAAGATCAGGTATTTGATTTTGATGTAGAAATGATAGAGATGCTTGAGCACCTTTACCATGACGACTCATATACAGGACTAGATCTTTTCACGCAACATTTACACACCTCTCCACCAGTCATACATTCTGGATTAAAACCAAAATCAGTTTTCTATCCATACCAATCAAAAGGCCCACATCTCACAACATTCTACAACATGGTATTTTCAGACCTTAAAAAGATGTGTGTTAGTAAGGAGGAAAGTGCTACAAATCTTGGTAGCCTTACTTCCAAAGAAAAAACAGCTTTAAAAGCACTAACAGATAACAAATATCTGATCATAAAAAATGCCGATAAAGGCGGCAGAATTGTGATCCAAAATAGATCAGACTACATCAAAGAAGCAGAATGCTTGCTTGCAGATAGTTCCATTTATCACAAGTTAAGCTCAGATCCCCTACCAGAATTTCAAAAACATATGAACTTACTCATTGATGGGGCTATTCAATCCAATATCATTAATAAAAATAAAGCCTCCTACCTATGGAGGGACTTCTACCGGACCCCATACTTTTATCACATACCCAAAATTCACAAAAATCAAACCAACCCCCCAGGGAGACCCATCATCGCTGCTATGGATAGTATCACGTCCGAATTATCAAAATATATTGATCACCATTTACAGCCCTTAGCACAAGGACTGCAGTCATATATCCGAGATGGAACTCATCTTTTGGATCTATTGAAACCCTATAGATGGGAAGACCAATATGTTTGGATATCTTTAGACATGAACTCTTTGTATACGTCTATCCCTCATACCTTTGGAATAGCAGCACTCAGTCACTTTCTATCCCAGGATCCATATATGAGCAACAAACAGGCCTCGTTCATCTTGGACTGTGTTAGATACTGCTTAACACAAAACTATTTTACATTTGATGAACATCACTATCTACAGATACAAGGGACAGCTATGGGGGCCAATTTTGCGCCCTCATATGCAAATTTAGCAACGGGATTATGGGAACACAGATACATCTGGCAAAATAATCCATTCCTCAGGCATCTCATTTTTTATAGTCATTTTTATAGAAGATATTATTATTATTTGGGGTGGTCCAGTTGATGCTGTTTAAAAGTTTGTGTCCCACTGCAACAACAACCCACATGGCCTGAGTTTCACCCACGTTATGGACAAAGAGAAACTAGCCTCTTTAGATCTTGACCTTTTTCATGTTGACAATGAGATACATGCCAGGAATTTCTTTAAACCAATAGCAGGTAACTCCCTACTACATTATAAGAGCTGTCATTGCAAAAATTGGAAAGATAATATTCCCAAGGGGCAGTTCTGTAGATTACGGAGGAACTGTACCAAAACATCTGATTACATGGAACAAAGCCAGTTACTTAGAAAAAAAACTTAAAGATAAAGGATACCCAGAGTCGTTGGTAGACCAAGCACAAAAACATTATTTACAATCTATACCTGTAGCCCAACACAAAAATGAAGAGAACTTCAACCAATCTGGGCGTTTTATCACTAGGTTTCATACCAAATTCTCTCAAATGGAGGCAATCTTCAGGAGGCACTGGCCAATCCTTCTTGAGGATCCACACCTCAAACCAGTTCTACCCAATCATCCAAAAAACACTTATAGGAAAGCTCTCAATATCAAAAATAAAATTGCACCTAGTAAACTAAAGCCCATAAAGGAAATTACATTGGCACAGGTCCATATGATCCCCCTCAAGGGCATGTTTCAATGTAAAAAAGCCATGTGTAAAACTTGTAGTTTTGTCAAGCATGGAAAAAAACATTTTTCCACAAAAGGAAAAACTTACATGCTAGATAATTTCTACAACTGTGGCTCAGATATTGTAGTTTATGGTCTCAGTTGCCCATGCAACCTCATTTTTGTGGGGCGCACCATACGCCCACTGAGGCAAAGATTTGGTGAGCACAGAAAAAAAATAGAAGGAGGGAGGGACAAACACAGTGTACCCCGTCATTTCTGTGAACATCATGCAAAATCCACTGAAGGTCTTGAGGTATGGGTTATTGAACAAATACCTAAAAATCTCCCTGCAGCGGAAAGATTTTATAGACTATGCGAAAGAGAAACCTTCTGAATTTATTCCTTGGACGCCCTAAACCCTGGTGGAATCAATGAAGAATTAGAAATATCCACCATTTTATAATAATACTGGCCTTGTGTGTGTCATCCCGTCTTTAACCATATCTAATAGGAGTACTATCTATATATTTTAGTCACATTCATGTTATATTATCTCTTGCTATCAGTACTCATGAGTTACTTCCATGTAAATACATAGGTTATCACCATTTTTATCATTTTTTATTAGTAAAAAACATAGTCTTTTTATGGTTTTCTGAATTTAACCTACAGTTAGCCTCCTCAAGCCATTTCTTTGCCTGGGGAAGGCCTAATTTCTTTTGTTTCCTTACTTTCGTACCGGCATCATTTTTAAGCTTTCTACACAGTTTTACACAACAATCCTTATTTAAAGATGCATCAAAATCATACTTTGTTTTTCACATCTTAAGAAATTTCACATTCTCTTTGTCTAGACTACACATATACTTAGCATCTTCATTCATACCAACAGATTTTCCATGGATCATACCCATTTTGTTTATCATGCACATGGAGCTCTTTTTTTTGTTAATGTCTTCTCACAATGACACAACACACGCACACAGTATCTTATCACTTGCAGTCACTCACAGACTTTCTAGCAGTGATATATCACTTCTAGATTACTGATCTTGTGTATTGCTAAAACACTGGTGTCATGTACTTTAATACTTCACTAACTTGTAGAGAGTATTTACAGAATTACAAGGAGACTGAGTTCTCCCGACTGTTCTTTCATCCTATCAAAACATTTAATATTTCAATCCTTGATCCAAGGGTATTTATATACCTGCTCAGGGTTTATACAACATATGAGGCTGGCATGAACACTGCGGGTCCGCCAAATGTCCTCTGTTTGTTACCTGGAAATCTATCAGGCCACACCCTTGTATCAACAGGGGTTCTTTAGATTTTGATCTAGGAGTATTTATGTGTCCCCACGGGAATTTTTGCAGTTTACAAGGCTGTCTAATCGACAAATTTCCTTTATCTGCACCTGGATATTAGTATGGGACCAAATGACAATGACAATTAACCAGGAGAAACAAACAAGAACACACAAGAGAGAACACCTGCAGTGCTCGACCGCCACCAGGTTGCCCTGAGCGCATCTTCCCAAAACGCGGACTAGGTCTGCCCATCCAGGATGGCCACAGACAGATCTATAGGGGAATATGTGACCACTTATTTCCCCTCAACAAGGGTAAAGCAGATAGAACAAAACAGATGAATATTCAATCAATCTCTATATTGTATGTATGTATGTATGTATTCAAATCCCTTATTCATTAAATTCCTAATCAAGTTTAACCCAAAAGTTTAACAATAAAAAAAAAAAATAAAATCTTACCTTGTCCCGAGAGCGGTCTCTTGTGCTGATCCGGTAAGTCTCTGCCCTAGAGGCACTAGTTCAGTGGACCGGCCTCTCTTTAACGTCTAATTTGAGACGGGGGACTAACAGTTTTGTCGTAGGTCATCGGTCACTGAGTTGGTCCAGTGCATCTTGGGAAATTGGACTTCCGGCTCTTCGAAGGACCAAATTGTTACGAGCATAAATCACCGTCTCAGACCGTTCTCGGGAATCAAGATAATATTTATTGCATATGCAAGAGAAATGAATTGCATTACATGTTCATGCAGTCATCGTCATTTCTGAGGAAAATACTGTGGTACATGTCTTTTTTATAAGCCCTGGACACCCCCCAATTCCTGTCTTAAAACATGCCCAGTCTCATGTATTTTCAACTTTATTCTGGACACAACAGGAAAGGTGGAAGTGTCTGTTACAGACTGTTATCTTCATTCACAATGGTTACAGGATACTGACTTGAAAAACTCCCCAAGCAAACACAAAAATACAGAATGTATTCAAAAAAACTGCAAGTCTAAGCATCTTATCACTAAGCTAAATAGTGCTGAGTCTAAATAGTGCTGACTCCATATTATCACTAGTCTATAGCTAAATCATAGATTATGTCTAGGCCATGATAAACAAAATGGCGTTTTTCATAACTGACATTTAAAGTATAATTTCTCTAACAGAGAAAGAACAGAAGAGATCCAATTTTGTATGGATTATACAAAGTGATAGCATCTACATATTCACTGTACTTCGAAGGAAGGATATGAGAACAACTGTAAGGGCTAGTTTACACTTGCTTCGAAACATGGCTTTGGATGCACATTGTTATGGCCCCTTTCACACAGCAAGCCGCACGGATCCGCCTGTCCGTTTTTAAGGCGGATCCGAACAGGCCATTCATTGGCTCCTATGGGCGACTGATGTCAGCGGAGATGTGTCCGCTGACAGCTGTCTGCTATCCGATCCGCTAAAATCAGACACATGGCGATACATTCGCCATCTGTCTTGGCGGATTGGATCGGCTGAGATCTGATGAAAATGGACATGCTGTCCGTTTTTGTCCGATCTCTCCATAGGAATCAACGGTGCTCTGACAGGCCCCTCCTCATTCAGTGAGCAGAGAGGAACCTGTCATCCACCGGCTCAGTGGAGATCAACGGAGAGATCTCCTGCTGAGCTGGTGGACTCCGCTGAGCAGATCTGCCTTGTGGGAATGAGGTCTAAAGCCCCTGTCACTAAAAAAAATGGTTAGCTTACAGTTCTGTTTACACTTTGCTTTTGCTTGGTGCTTCAATGAGGCTTCGGTGGGGCTTTGGTGAGGCTTCGATGAGGCTTTGATGAGCCTTTGGTGGGGCTTCGGTGAGGCTTTGTGGGGCTTCGATGAGGCTTCTGTGGGGCTTCAGTGGGGCTTCAAGCGAGCTTTGCCATGGACTTCTATGGAGGCTTTGAAGATGCTTTGAAGCACCCCTAAAGCTACACTGGGTATAAGTTTTGAAGCGAAACCCAAGCAAAGCAATGCAAAAGCAAGGTGTAAACAGGACTGTAAGCTAACCATTTTATGACAGGAGCTTTGACTAGCGTTCAAAGAGCCTGTCTGAAGCCTTGTTTTGAAGCAAGTGTAAACTAGCCATTAATGTGTGTTGAAGCCGAAGCAAGTGTAAATGAGCCCTAACACTAGCCCTAACACTAGCAACTAATCCAGCCTAAAGACCCAATTATCCACAGTGACATTGGTAAGCTCAAATTTCACAAATATCATATAAAGTGATAGCCCCTGCATATTCACTGTACTTTGAAGGACAGGTATGAGAATAACTGGAACACATGCTGGATACTAGTCTACAGATCCAGTTATTCACAATGACATTGGTAAGTTAAAATTTCACAAGCATCCTACAAAGTGATAGCCTCTGCATATTCACTGTACTTTGAAGGACGGGTATGAGAATAACTGGAACACATGCTGGCCACTAGTCCAGGCTACAGACCCAATTATTCACAGTGACATTGGTAAGTACAATTTCTGGAAACATAGGGCAGTCCAGATAAGCCTATACCATGCTTCTGCAGCTGTTGCCTATGGTTTTGGTCTGGGGATCCCATTTGATACAATCAGTATGTTCCCTCATGTAGCATCACTACCATAATTAAAAACATGTAAATTCTAAGTTGCATTAACCAATTAATTCATCTTTAAATACAATATTGTCAACTGAATATATCAGGTTTTACAAATTTTCAGAGATACCCCAAACCTTGGAAAGCGACTGTAACACTTTGATATAGTAAATAGCCTGGATGCATAAAATGTCTTGTAATGTACAATTGTACATTGGGCAACACTATTATGGATCCTTTACATGTTATGCCATCACAGTTTCCCCTCTGAGAGGCATTTGACAGGTGGCTTAGAGGCAATTTGCTGCCTCCCCACCATCTGTGTTAATCATTGTAAGCTTGCGATTGCCATGCCATTCACTTGAATAGGTTGCATTTGGTGGCAGTACTGCCCACCCAATTTGACCTGTTGTAAAAAGTTTGCTGCACCACACCACAAATAGCAATATGTACTAACATGGCCACTGCCCATTTTAACTTATGGCTTGGCTGTTGGGTTAAGGTGGGGGTACTAAACCTAATCTTATTAGATGATATAAAGGGCAGGGGATTAAATAAAAATCTGGAATGCATCAAGGGCATTATGGAAGTCAAAATTAGCTACACAAAATGTGGAAACATGGAGAAAGTGTGTCAAAGACTTTTTGGTATACAGCAAGAAAAACACTTGCTGCAATCTTAGCAAATCACCCCAAACCTTACAAAATCTTTATTCAGGCAAATGTATTTACTCATTACTGTATAAAACATGTGCAGGGACTTTTTTTATCCTGTATTTAATTGATTGTTTGAGGGGAATACAGCTTCTTTGGCAAGGGTAAAAAAATATTTACTTTAAGCAAATCAATCTGTAAATACAAAATGTGTTTTTAAATTTTTGGGTTTTTTTGCTGCACTTTCTTTAATCTTTGCCTATGCCTACTTTAGGGGAAATGATAACTAAAATAAAATACACTTTGCATAATTTGTAAAGTATACTAAAACTTTATGTTTGAAATAAGAGAAACTAAGTATCTTTAGCCAAGAAAATATCTCCATGGAAATTTCAAATTGCACTAATGTTTCATTCATTGCTTCTTGTTATCATCCCTCGTTCACCTGTACATAATATGCTATCTGTCATCTCTAAGCACTGATGGGTGTTGAGTGAATCCAAAACTTGTAATTGCAGCGCTGTGGAAGTCTGATTATTGAGGCACTGAGAGCTTTCATCACAGGGTAAATGATAAACAGATCTATGAAGCATAAATAAGTGCACTTAACCTTTCTTATGAAATGCAGAATCCTCCAATATGAAAAATATACCAAAGTAAAAATGTAATCATCACAACAGCTATTGGTCTTGAGTTTCTTTCCACCCTAACATTTTTCCTTTACATTTTACAACATGTTCATGGAGTTTTTTGGTCAGCTACTAAAAAGCAAACAAAAATTATTCTTCTCAGTTAGGAATTTTATCAACATAGCTATTTACATTCATAGGAACTTTGTAAATTCATTTGATGTACTTTATAGAATTTGTTAATGTTGTATAACTTAAAAATTGTGTCATGTTATTTGATTGCCATTTTCCAGTATATGTTGTTTGAGAAAGGACTTATACTAGTAAAAAATTCACTTTAGACCTGTTATTCTATATATATATATATATATATATATATATATATATATATATATATATATATATATATATGTATATATACATATATATTTATCAAAGCTCTTCAACTGGGAGGGATCTGAACCACATAAACACGCAAGACCTACAACATGAAATAGACCTGAAGTGTGCCCTGGTCTGCTGGCCGGTATACCAAAAAAGGGGGCATACCCAAGATAAGTAATAGATGCTAGTGGAGAGAAATGAACTGAGAAATGCCCTGCAAAGGTGCGGCTTAATCCAATGTCAGCTGAAACCAAGGTGGGATAGGAGATGACATTGGGTTGGCTCCGGATTTCTGCTGAAAGAATGAAATGAAGTTAAAACGGACAATGCATCTGCTGCAATGTTGCACTTGCCTGGAATGTATGTGTAGTGAACATTGAACTGATGCTTCAGACACAACTGCTCCAGCCTGCATAGGAAGGACATAATGGGAGTGACTTGGACCTGCCCTTGTTAATGATGTCGACCATGGCCTGGTTGTTTGTGGTAAGGGCCACCATTTGTCTGGTCCAGGTATGGCCCCAGACCTGAGCAGCTGCCCTACTGGGTACAGTTCGAAAGTGAGGATGACTGGATAAAACTGGGGATTAGGAAGATCTCTGGTGGCCATGGCCCTGCAACCTGATGACGGCCAAAAATTGTAGCGAAACCTGTGGAGGTTGTGGCGTCTGTTTACTACCTGAGGTGATAGAGCTTACACTGACAGGATGAACATGGACATGCTGTACCAACTAGTTGAAAACTAGTCCAATGTAGACTGATCCGCTACTGCTGCTGTGTCTACTAGAATTGGATCGGGGGCCCTGTACCTGAGAGAGGAAGACCAAGGGGCGCGAAATGAAAGATCGCCCTTGGGGAATAATCCTCAAGCTGAAATTAATGTTATTGTAAATCGATGCTCCACCAACTGACAGAATAGTGCATCCCAACTAGTCCCCCTGGGGCGACTGAGCGGGGACCGGCAAGCCCTGACCAGTACCGGAGATGGAGGGAAAATTGAAAGGGCATATAACTGCTATGTTGGAGCACCAGGTTGCGGTGTGGATGGAGGACTGGCAGAAAGCGCAGAGTGGGGAGGGTAGGTTGGCAAAGTGGCGGTCAGAATGACTGTGTGTCGATACTACTCCAGTTCCCGCCAGCTTGGAACTGCGCAAGCCTGGCTGCCTCTTTGGTCGAGAATGAACAGTGATAGTTATAAATGAAATCTCCCTGTATTTATAGCCTAGGTCCACCACCGTATCCAATCTGGTGCAGAATGGAACTACCTGAACTCGACTGACCTAAAGGAGAAGTGACAGATGGACAATGGTAAGTGGCTCGATTATATGCCACTGGAGATGACGAGTGGCCGGATCATGCCATTTGAGATACTGTATGCTTGTGATGACTGTAAAAAAAAACCTTATCAGAAGGTGAACCATTGGGTAGCGGAAACTGGAATATTTAGGAATGGGCTGTGATCATGAATGATAGTGACCGTGACTGAGAGTGTCTGACATGACCAAAATGAAGGTAAATGAAAGCGGTGCAAATCGTTAAGTTGCTGATGAGACTAGGAGTTGAATCAGGCTGAAGAGTGTATGAAATGAAATGAACGAACGTATGAGGTGAGGACCAATTTGAATCGGAGCCACAACGTGCGACTAGACTCAAATTGGACTGTAGGTGTAGAAACCGAACTAAAACAATGTGAGGTGGACATGAATGGCATGGACCTAGTACCAGTCCTAGTGTCGCTATTTGCGACTGTGTATGAACGAGTTTTGGAATGTTATACCATAACCGATGAGTATAGGTGTACTGCTGCAGCGACTGGTTTCGCAAATACAAAATTGAATGAAATTAATTGAAAGTTACCTAAAAGCAATGTGAGTCAATGTGCCGTGGTTGTGACTGGATTTGAACAAGACTGTAGAGTGGGCTGTACTGTAGGGTGTCCGAAAATGACGTGAAATAACGTGCAATGATCTGAAACTAAAGCAAATCATGCTATGTAGAGCGTATGACATGAGATGAGAAAAACCGAAATGACCACCATGAACCAACACAAACTGAGTTCCGCATCTAAAGGGGAAATTGGCAGATAGTATGCGATTAAGACAATCTTTCAATGATTGAAGAGACAGTGGTGCGAATCCGTGTGCCGCAATTGCGACTAATAAGGAGTATGAGTTGAAATGAAATGGAATGACTGTGTGAAGCCGTCATAAATTGAAGTGCTGCAGAAGCGACTGAATTTGGATCGGAGTGTAGGGTATACGTAATGTAACAAATTTGATGATTGACATGAGAGAGAAACAAATCAGTCTGCCGCAATTGCGACTGACAGCGAACCGGACTGTGAAGCATGGAATGCAATGAGACAAAATGACTAAACTGAGAATCGGTGCATCACTGAAACGACTGGATTCGGATCGGAATGTGGGGTATGTGGGGTATATGAAATGAATGAAATAATTGCCATGACCAAATTGAGCCAACATGACCCGGTACGTTGCTGCTGCGACTGGATCTGAATTGGAGTGTAGGGTATATTAAAATTAGTACATATCCTTCACTTCCTGTGTTGTCTCTCCCACATAAAGGACCCTGCAAGGACATTTAATCACATAAATAACGCATGAAGACTGACAGGTGTAATATCCTTTAATATCAACCCTATGACATCTATGGAGGTGAGACAAAAATGTACCCTTAATCAATAAATTGCATTGAATGCAGCTCAAACAAGGAAAGGAACCATTGTTGTGAGGTCCCAAAAATAGGGGTACAGTATTGGTCAGTCCTAACCAGTCTATCTCGCAACGTTCTACCGCATCTATAAGATAGGAGGGGCCAGGGCTTTTTTTCTCAAACAATAGGTGCTGGAACTCAACCATGACCCCCCAAAACCCCTCCCCCCACACACACCCCCCAAATCACATCAAATAGTGGGTGTGGTCATATTTCACAAACAGTAGAAGGGTCTTAAAGGGGAATTAAATATCAGGATTGCATTACATACAGAGTTCATGCAGAGTTCATGGGGGTTACATACAGAGTGCAGAGTTCATGGGGGTTACATACAGAGTGCAGAGCTGTCATTTGTAAACACAGAAACCAGACTTCTGTGTTTACAAGTTATTGTGGTGAGCAGGCACCAAAGAGTCTGAGCCAGAGGTGGTGGAACTGAGTTTCATCAAGTTCCCCCTGAAAAAAAGCCCTGGGAGGGGCGGTACATTGAATTCAGACAGTTCTCACCCAGTATAGACCAGTGTTTCCTGACAATACTGAATATTTTAAACGAAAAAGGATGGAATTGTGACACAAATGGAATCCTATTGTGTCTGATGGTTTTGTGTCTAGAAATTGAGGGAATCATGTCCTGAATCTCTGAGTAATTCTCTCTTCCATCTCAGTAGCTTCCCTGGCAGTATGATTATGTCAGATTATTGCATCTCAAAGCGGTACAATTATTTTGCATAGAAATTTGGCGTTTTATATTTTAGACCTGTAATTCTTAGCAATAACACACTTAAATTTGTCCACCAAGAGTCTAGCAGATATCCTGGGTATGATGACATTTGAAACACAAAATCATAAATTATAATATAATAAATAAATATAAATAATTATAAAAAAACATATAATAATAATAATAATAAAATTAATTTCCCCACTATTCACTATTGCTCAATTCTGCAAGTGTTCTAATTTACTATCATTGTTTTCTAGCTGGTCTAAAACCACTTTTGACATAAAGGGACGCTTTTTGGTTGCTATGGACAATCTCAAGTTTCCAGGCAGAAAGAACAGTATATATAATATAAAACTGCATGCAGGGCACTGGACAAAGCACTGGGGACAAAAGGGTTGTGATATAATTTTATACAGTAATGTAATCTGTAAAATTACAGTGTACTGTATGTGTTATGATTTTTCACTATTTTGAATTTGCCGCCAGGCTCCGCCCCCGTGCGTTGCGACGCTCGCAGGGAATGGAGCCCAGCACAGAGAGGCTTCGGGCGGAGGACAGAGCCCGCAGACACCGCGGAGGGACATCGCAGGATCCTGGGGACAAGGTAAGTACACTGCACTGGGATCCTGCAATGGCTCGAGGTTACCGCTAATGGTGATGAAATTTAACCCCGAGCCACACTCGGGAAAACCACCAGGGAGGTTAAGTCACTGATGACATATTTCAGAGTCATTTACAATCCTAGTTACGTGGGTCAGTTGACTCTTAGGAATTGATTGAAGACACTCGGAGGGTGGAAACTAGTATAGTGCAATAGCTGATTTCGATCTGTAGTTTTTATGTAAACAGCACTCATGATCCTCAATCCTTGTATACTCAACATGGTATCTAAAAACGACACCTGTTGAGTACTATAAACAATGTTAAATCGCAGACCCGGCACAAGATAATTAAAGCATAACTCCACTTTTGTTGAGAAAAAAATATTCCCCTCTGGGTGATCTCTGTACATCGCAGGGATTATAACAAACTTTGTTGCAGATTCCTACCTTTTGTTATTCTGAAGAAATCCCTCTGTGTTTTTCTGTGTCTCTGTTCTGAGTGCGTCTAATGCGAGTGATTTCATAATTAACTGTCAGGTGTGTAGCTGCAGGGCACTAATGAGGAAATCTGCTGGGCCTGCATCCCTTTAGACGTGTTCCTATCGAAAGTATCTCTCCAAAAATGACACTTTAGTTGCAGGGACGCCTGAAAACTGACTATTATTTTAGGCAGACTTCTGGGAAAATTAGCAAATCACACAAGCAGGAAATTATGTTTCTGGGGAGTGATCAGTACACATTCTATGTACAGAACAACCCCAGGTAGCCATATTGCAATGCATTCTCAGAAAATTACAGCGGCTGCAGATTGAAAAGGAAAGGTAATTTTAATAACATTCAATTATAATATGATTAGTGTCATAATTATATGCGCTATATTATTATTATTATTTATTCTTTATATTCTTTATATTATATTCTTTATATTATATTATATATTATCTATATTCTTTATACTATTATTTATTCTTTATTTGCCTTTTTGTTCCCCCACGAAAGTGGAGTTACCCTTTAAGATAATCATGGATCAACAAAAGTGATTCTCAGTCGCCTGTCCATATGGCAAACATGTGGATTAATCTGATTAATTCCAATTAATCTGGAATACCCTTTACAGTAGTCCAGAAACAATCTATTATAAATTAACAAATTCTCAATCATATCCATGAAAGTGTTTGCATATGGAGGTGCAACACTAGAGCCCATAGTTGCTCCTCTTCATTGAAGAAAATTCGATTCTTTAACCGGTTCCCGACTGGCCGCCGCAGTTATACTGTGGCAGGATGACTCCCTGGGTGAGCCATCGTAGCTGTATGTTGGCTCTTTAGGACGCTGTACTTTTGACCACGGGGCACCCACAATCACTTGTGACAGAGCTATAAGCGGGATCTGTGTGTGTAAACACACACATCCCAGTTTATGTCATGGGAGAGGAGACAGATTGTGTGTTCCTACAAAGTAGGAACACTGATTGGTGTTCTCCCCTAGTCAGTCTCATCCCCCCATAATTAGAACACACCTAGGGAACACAGTTAACCCCATGATCGCCCCCTAGTGTTAACCCCTTCATTGCCAGTGACATTTATACAGTAATCAGTGCATTTTTGTAGCAATGATCGCTGTATAAGTGTCACTGGTCCCAAAAATGTGTCAAAAGTGTCCAATTTGTCCGCCACAATATTGCAGTCCCAATAAAAATTGATGATCGCCGCCATTACTAGTAAAAAAGAAATATATAATAAAAATGCCATAAATCTATCCCCTATTTTGTAGACGCTATAAGTTTTGTGCAAACCAATCAATATACGCTTATTGCGATTTTTTTTTACCAAAATTATGTCGAAGAATACATATCAGCCTAAACTGAGGAAAACATTTTTTTTTTTTTAATTATTATAGCAAAAAATAAAAGATATTGTGTTTTTCTCAAAACTGTCGCTCTTCTTTTGTTTATAGTGCAAAAAATGAAAACCGCAGAGGGTATCAAATACCAGCAAAAGAAAGTGGGAAAAATTTGTGGGGAAAAAGGAGGTAAATTTTGTTTGGGTACAGCATTGCATGACCGCGCAATTGTCAGTTAAAGTGATGCAGTGCCGTATTGCAAAAAATGGCCTGGTCAGGAAGGGGGTAAATTCTTCCAGGGCTGAAGTGGTTAAATAGAATATCATTTTCTTTAAGTACTATTGTCAATAATTTTAACAAAAATGTAATCTCTGCATTTCTATATTGACAGGACTGAATTAGAAGCCGGTGACATGCTTCAATACCTAAATTGTGCAGGATGACTGTGCAGAAGCTGGATACATTCCATGTGACGAGAATGGAATCAGGAACTAGTGGAACTTTTTGGATTTTATTAAGAAAATCACCTGTGTCTTTATTATACGACTTAGTCTGTGACACTAAAAGAGTCAATACTTTATCCAAATATCCAGCTAAGGGAGCAGTTATCGATTCCATCCCAGACACAATTGCACGACTGGGGGGTTAGTAGGGTGCTTATGTATTTTGGGCAGGACATATATCACTGGTGTAATATGATGGTCAGCGGTAAGGTAAGTGAACATATCTTGAACAATAATACCATCGTTGGTGGCTTGTGTTACTTTTTGCTTGATCCTAGCCTGATTGATTCTAAACTTAGAGAATGACTTATACCTGTTTATATGAGATAATTTATTTTGTTGGTCACTCATGATGATTTATGACAGTTAGTGTTGAGAGGGGTTATTGATATTGGTTTATGTGTAATTTTATTAGCCTTATAAAAGTAAAAAATCTTTTTTATTACAGGTTAACAACAGGGATGTATAATGGTTGTGATTGGGAATTTGTATTTAGCCTCTAGCTACTTCATTATGCTACTTTGATTGAAGAGATCCTTAACAGATGTGTTTTTGATAATTACCTTGTTGATGCAATTGATTCCAATTATGATATATAAAAGATGTGATTAAGATGTCCATTTGTGATGTGTTCTAGTCTGAAGAAGGGCGTTATCAATATAGTCTGAAACCGTAACTATGGAATACCTTTGAACTATTTTTGTATGTCCTTATTTCAATAAATGTTTGTGCATCAATCCCTTTGAATGTTTTTTTTCTATATATGACCATTAGGATGGTCTGATTGCATTGCACTTGGAGTCTACCAATGTGCTGTTCACCACCTGTTTTTTTGGAGCTATATATATACGTGAATACTCATCTTTAGACACAAAACAGGGACAACACCCTCCACACACATACAACTTTGGCTAAATCAATATTAAAGTAAAGATTAGCTTTAAATGCTGCCCGTACTGATTGTATAACTAGGTTCAGTGAACTCTAACTGACCGAGAGATGTGATATACAGTGAATATAAAAAGTCTACACATCCCTGTTAAAATTTCAGGTTTCTGTGATGTAAAAACATGAGACAAAGATAAATAATTTTAGAACTTTTTCCACCTTTAATGTGGCCTATAAACTGTACAACTCAGTCGAACAACAAACTGAAATATTTTAGGTGGAGGGAAGCAAAAATAAAAAATAAAATAATATAGTTGCATAAGTGTGCACACCCTTAAACTAATACTTTGTTGAAGCAACTTTTGATTTTCTTACAGCCTTCAGTCTTTTTGGGTATGAGTCTATCAGCATGGCACATCTTGACTTTGTCCAACTCATGGGAAGAAGTCCCGTGATGACGCAACGCGTAGGGCGTGGCCGTAGACTGAGCGATACCGGAAGTAATGTGAGAGCGGCGTTCAGACGCCTTAGCAATTGTTTATGCTGGTTTTTTAATTCACGAATGTAAGAGTCCATTTTTTAACTTCTACAAATAAAATTTGTTTATTCTAACCTACTACACTATTGGGACTTTCTCTCTCCCACCCTTGTTCATCTCCACCCCTCCCCCCCCCCACTCTGCGGAGGATACGAGGCTAGGAGAAGATGTGGATGTGCAGTGTTATGTGAGAGATTTGTTTAATGGAATAGAGGACCCCCTGGTGGAAGAGACTAATATAACGGATGACATTTATGTTTATGGATTTATGCTGACACTACAGACAATTACATTGTTGCTTATGAGGGCACGGAGGATGCCCTGGTGGTAGAGGCTGGTACAACATAACCATAACGGATTTATAATCATCTTCATATGCTAACCTAACATAGATGAAGGTGAGAGTTTTGTGAACTTAATTTATGGGATTTTAACCCCTCCTTGTCCACCCAGTCACACATTGGATCTCATTTAATACATTTTTATTTTGTTTTTGGACATTTTCTTTGGTTAATGTGGTTCAGAGACTAACAATATTCCAATATCATCTGCCCTGCGATTTTCTAGTTCAATATTTTTATTGAATTTTTGCCGGGTGAATGTAACAATGACAATGTATAGATATCATACAACAAAATACTCCTCAATGACCATGGCAGCCAATGGGAGGAGAAAGATTGGATAAATAAAATAATTCTTACAAAGGTGATATAACAATGCGGCCTTGGTAAGTTTAAGAAACGAAACATTATAGTGCAAACTATGTACCTTCCTCTTATGTAATGGGGAGATCCCGTTAGGTAGAAGAGGAGGTAGGAGTACCAGGGGCCCTTGACAAGATATAGAAAATTATTCACATTGTGTAGAATCTTAAAACTCAGGATAAAATGTGATTCTCATAACATGCATTATAACTTGTACTGTGTGTTAATCCTTCCTAAGAGGGTTCCTCCAGAGTAAAAAGTGAGTCGCCAGGCAGAGGAGGGTGAAACGTTCCGACCCCCCTAGCCTGTAGTTCAGTTTGGTTGGGAACCAAAGTGTTTTACCCCCTAGTATGGACAGCCTAGGAGGAATATCAACAGGGATGCTCCCCCCGTGCAGGCCCCCAAGATCATCACCCCACCCCAATGGGAACACACTGTGGGGCATGAGAGCTTCAGGAGCCTTCTGGGTGAGGCAGCCCCTTGTCACCTATCGGATCCCCCGGAGAGCTGCTCCCGCCAGGCAGAACCCTAGTTGGCACAACCCTCAGGGTGGAGTCGTCGGTCTCTTTGCCCGGGTTGGAGAGATAAAAGTGACTGGCTGTCCACAATGCTAGGTTAGCTAACTAGTAGTTGAGGATAATCTATGTGAGGCTTATGGAAAGATCCATGCCTTGTAAAACTAAAAACTGATGTTAGAGAGTGAGGAAGAAAAAAGGGGAAAGGGAGAGAAAGAGGAGCAAGAAGGATGAAGAAGGAGGAGGGAAGAGGAGGGGGTGGAGGAGAGGTATGAGAGGAATGTTTGTAATCTCGCTGAACTTCCCCCCTACGTTAGGATGTGACCTGGGTAAAGCGGGACTCGGACATACTTGGCCCAAGGATCCCAAATCCTTTCAAATCGTTGGATCGTGTCACACAGTTTCGCCACCATTTGTTCCTGTGACATTATCCAAGAGATCTTCCGCTTGGTGGCCGAAATGGACACCAAGGGGGTTTTCCAGGCTTTCGCTAGAGTGATTTTAGCTCCCAAACACATAAAGAAGATGAGTTGTTGTGTGGTTTTAGGTGTGTTGTGTACTTTGCGGTTTAGCAGGATGTATGTGGGGTCCTATGGTACATCTATCCCAGAGACTCTCCGGAGGAGATGTAGAAATTTATTCCAGTAGCTCCGTATGCGGGGGCACGTCCACCAGATATGATGCATTGTGCCCATATGACCACAGCCTCTGTAACATAGAGGGGAGGAGTCTGGGAATATCCTAGAGAGCCTGGCCGGGACATAGTACCATTTAGTGAAAACTTTAATGTTAGCCTCTATCAAAGCAATATTTAAGATACCTTTAAATGAACTGCTGAAGGCTTGGAACCACATGTCAGGATCCCACTGGATGTCCAGGTCCAGCTCCCAGGATCGAGCGTATGCCGGGGCGCCTGTCCTATCCGCCAGGGAAGCGTAGATTATGGAGATCCCACCTTTTTATGAGCCTATCGAGGAGCACCATTGTTCATACATTGTGACTTTAGGAGTATTCGATTTGTCAGTCCAAAGAGAGTTAAGGAAGTGCCGTATTTGTGACAGTCTGAATGTTTCTGAGGCTGGCATTTCCAGTGTACTCAGGCAGTGGCTCAATGAGATAGGGCCATTAGGCGTAAAGAAATGGCCTATCCTGAAAAGGCCTTTGTTCAGCCACCAATGAAATGCATATATATTCATCCCGGGGGGAAAGTCAGGATTGTGAAACAGGTGTGTGAGAGGCCTTAAGGGAGATATCAAGTTGGCATTTTTGTGTAATTGATCGCAGAGGGCTAAAGAGTGAGATAAGGTAGGGGCTAAAATAGCCGGTCTATGTTTAGGAGGTCTCCATGCTAAAAAGTCGAGTGTGAAATGGGGGACGGATTGCCTCTCAAGGGACATCCAATCAGGTCTACGATGTCTGGAATATATAGCTGAAAACTGTGACAGCTGTGCTGCCTGATAGTAGATCCATAAATTCGGTAGGCCTAGGCCACCTTGAGTCTTAAGTCTGAACAGGATATCCTTAGCAAAGCGGTGACCCCGGTCTCCCCAGACAAATCTAATCACCCTGGCTTGAAATTTGGACAGGATAGGTTTTTTAATTGGAATAGGAAGTGAGCGGAACAGTTATAGAAGACGGGGAAAAAGATTCATTTTGACTGCGTTAAGTCTACCCAGCCACGACAGGCTCTCCCTCGACCACTTATGTAGGTCCAGCTCTAGAGAGCGGAACATGGGAGGATAATTGGCAGCATATAAGTCCCCGATGGAGTTAGTCAGCTTGATACCTAGATAGCGAATAGAGTTTCCTGCCCACCTGAAGGGAAAGTGTTGTTTGAGTTGGTCGAGTAGGGGCGCCTGGACCGAAACGTTAAGGGCCACAGATTTAGTTACGTTCACCTGAAGGCCTGAAATGACGCCGAAGTCTCTGAGAAGTCTGAAGACATTAGGTGTGGATATGAGAGGGGCAGTTAGGAATAACAACATGTCGTCATCAAAGAGTGCACACTTGTGTGTTTCGGGTCCACAATTCACTCCTTTGATGTTCTCGTTCGATCTAATGGCTATGGCAAGTGTCTCGATCGCGATTGCGAAGATCAAGGGTGAAAGGGGGCAGCCCTGTCTAGTTCCCCTACGAATATCAAAGGGTTCTGAGTAGTGTCCCAGTAATCTCACCTGAGCTGAGGGTGAAGAGTACAGTGCGTGAATAATAGTGAGGAAACCGTTGCCGAACCCGCAGCGCTTTAGAGTGTCAAAAAGGTAGGGCCACGATACGGAGTCAAATGCCTTCTGCAGATCCAGTGACAACAGGAAGCCCTCTTGAGCAGGGCCGCTGTCCCACTGGGTCTGCAGAAGGGAAATTAAATCAATGGCTCTGCGAACCTTGTCCGGCCCCTGCCTCCCCGGGATGAAGCCCACTTGGTCCCTGTGTATGTAACGTGCTATGAAGGTAGACATTCTGTTTGCTAGGATTTTTGTCATTATTTTGAGGTCGTTATTGATTAACGAGATAGGGCGGTAGCTGCCAACTGACCGATATAAAAGCTGAGTTTAAGTCACTTGGAAGAGGGGCTCCATCCAGTAGTGAATTGAAGAACCGGGCCATGTAAGGGGCCAGACGTGGGCCAAACTTTTTATAATAACCGACCGAAAAGCCGTCCGGACCCGGGGCAGAGTTGGTTTTCAAAGATTTAATGACCTCCAAGATTTATCCAGATGAGAAAGGTGCATCGAGAAGTTCTCGATGTGCTTGCTGCAGGTGAGGCAGGTTGATGTCTTGAAGGAATAGCTCTCTGGCCTTGTGGTGCATGTGAGGAGATTTCTCATAAAGGTGTGAGTAGTAATTATGGAATGCTTCCAGAATGCTTGTCGGATTTTGTGTTAAATTGCCCGAAGGGGTGCGAATTTTGGGAAATGCTAAGGTGCGGATTCTAGGGCTAAGCTTAGTTGCCAGCTTGGAGCCTATCTTGTCTGTTTGGTAATAGAAACGTGCCCCTGACCACCTCAGATGTTTCTCCGCTGAGGTAGTGAGGGAGAGATTGAGTTGAACTCGAGCTGAGTCAAGTTTGGCCAAGCCGTCCGGAGTGGGATTTTGTTTATGTCGTTTACTTAAGAGGCGGAAGTCTGCTGTGAGGCGTAGAACTTCTGCCCTGCTCTCCCTCTTAAGTTGCCCACAGACAACCTGGCGAAACCGACTCCGCGTCCTTCTCATCAAAATAATCAGATAAGGCTTTATCAAGTATTGTGCAATGGGTTGGATTGCTCAAGAGCATTTCATTGAGGCGCCATTTAAAGGGACCCTTCTCTCCCGCCCCACCCTTTAGCGTAAGTGACATTATCGAGTGATCGGATAGTGGCGTGTCATAGATTTTGGAGGAAATCACTCTCGGGATTACATGTTGTGGGACGAAAATGTGGTCTATCCTGGAGAGAATGTGGTGGGGAACAGAATAGTGCGTGTAGTCTCTAGTTTGGGGATTCATTTCCCTCCAGACATCAATCAGGCCAAAAGATTGGGCTATCTGCGCTACACGAAGACTGCGTTTAGGGGGCCGTTTAGTTTTGGGCTGCAGGGGGTTAGATTTGTCTGAGGAGAAGTCAAATGGGGTGTTGGAGTCGCCCCCTACTATCACTGTGCCAACAAAGTGCGGCTTTAGGATCCTTAGCATAGTGTCAAAAAATAGGTCTTGGTGTGTGTTCGGTGTGTAGTAGGAGACAAACGTATAGATCTCGCCGTGAATCGTACCAGTCACTAGTATGTAACGTCCCTCGGGGTCCGAAATGGTCTTCGAGTGCGAGAAGTGGGTTCTGTTGGAGAAGCATACTGCCACTCCTCTAGTTTTGTTTGTAGCATTAGCCAGGTGGAAATGCATGAAGTTTTTGTGGAGAAATTTGGGCTGATAGGTAGCAGGGAAATTAGTCTCCTGGAGAAACACTACATCAGCCTTCAGTGTGTGAAGCTGGTGCAGTATTTTGCGCCTCTTCACGGGAGAATTAAGACCCTGTACGTTGTGGGAGAGTATTTTGAGTGTCCCAATCGATGTTGAGGAGTCAGTCATGGTGAAACAGTGGGTGTAAGAAGAGAAGATTTCGCGCAATATTAAATAAGAATAAAGTGAATGGGCAAAAATATATATTAAATGTGTATCATAAATGTGCAAGTCGCATAGTAAAGTGAATAGTGACAATGGTAATGTTGATAATAAGCTAGTGGCTGCTAGGGATGCAAATCTCAATAGCGTGGCGTCTAGCTGAGAACATTATCCATAGATGATAGGTGTATCATAAATGTGCAAATCGCATAAAAAGTGAGCAGTGACAATAGTGCTACTAGTAGCAAGCTAATTACTGCCAGGGATGTTAATCTCAATATATGACGTCTAGCTAGGTATATTAAATAATCGAGTGGAGAAAAAAATCACATGAAGGTCATAAATAGAAATAAACATAAAAATAAATAAGATATAAAATAACATGTGCAATTCTAAAATGTTGGTGCAGGTGTGTTTAAAATATCACACTTAGGACATCACTCAGTGTTCATAAAACGTATATAATGGGTATCAGATCATAAGCACTCTATAGGGCATGAGTAATGCTGCTGGGAGATGATGGGTTAATTAGAAAAGTCTATGAATGGATGCCGTTTTCCTGTTCAATTAAAGGTGTATGAGGTAGATGGAGTATAAAATCCTATTGTTGTTCAATCCTCTAATGGTCTCTTAGGACCCTCACCTTCATAGTGTAGCAAAACGGCATTCAGCAGTGCTGTATGGGTGGTTCTGGCAGCTGTCACCGAAGTCTCTGCTTTCTCTGTGTTAAATCTTTAATCCATCTCTCCCTTGTATCTCCAGAATGGTTTACTCAGAAATGGGGGAGATAAAACAGAGATAGGGGAGGGGGAGAGAATGGAGGCTCCACTAGTGTATTAAGGCTTTTTAAAAACAGGGGTATTTATTCAAAGGTAATGCTCTTACATTTAAAAAACTTGTAACAGGCAGAGTAATTGTAATAAAAGCTGTGGCGTCCTGAGCGCCCTCTCACTTGTGCTTCAAAATGTGTTGTACCGCTCAGCCAATCCCTACGCGTTACGACACCGTCACGTGTCTTCATCTGGGGAACCGGATTGGCTGCTGAGGGTTAGCTTAAATATAATGGGACCGGAAGTTATCGGGCCGCCATCTTACTTATGGTTTATGTATTTTCGTCTAGCGCCATTTTGCTTGAGTCCAAGGGGAGTGTTGTGGTCTCCATTTTGTTGAGGATACCTGTTATTGTACCTCTATTGTATGTTACAATATGCGCGCGGCCATTTTATTGGTGGCATATTAGTTAAAATGGCATGGCTTATATGCATTACGATCGGGCAGAGGAACGTCACATCATGCAAGATAGCCCTGAGTTAACACTCAATAATAAATGATCTGATTTCACTGGGTATTTAATTGGTTAGAATGGATGGTATAGATAATAAATATTTAATCAAGTTAAGCTATAGCGTCCCTGAGTCTCATAGCATATAATACATAGAGTGTTGTTCATTATTGGACTGTATAGATAGTGTGTACATGAAGCAGGCATGAGAGTGCTCTAAAGAACTACCTCATATCTACATGAATTTTTTTAAAAAATGCATAAATCATTCTACATTTAATTCAATCATTGAACCTTAAAATAGCTGTAATTTTTTTAAAAAAGATCCCAAATAGGTTGCTTTAAAAACAGATAAAAGTTATATGTATATACACAAATATTTAAACCAAAAAAATAATAATCAAGTCATCATAGAAATATTATGTTTACAGATAGGTATTAATACAATAATAATAAAATGAAATGAGAATAAAATAAGATACAGTTAAAAATAGAAGGGAAGTAGATTGTTATGTAGGCTGTTAAATAAATGGACTATTACATAAATAGACAATAAGGCTTAAATTTTATTATGTGCACCAGAAAACTAAGGTATTAATATATTATGATGTCCCATGCATAGGTAGGTGTTCTGTACCATGCATCAATAACATGGTAAATAAATAAGGTCATGGGTCCTATGTTAGTGGGGTATATACATCTGAGGAATAGATATAGGTGTGTGTACACAGTCTAACGGTACGACCATAAATGGGGTCTAAACAAACTGCCGGCCTGTTCATGGGGGAAAGGAGTCCTTTGATCGTTTTGGAAGTTGTTTCTGCCATATTGGGGATACCGGGCTGGTGGGTGATGATCTCTTCATAGACGATGCTCCTCGAGAAGAAGGAATCTGTGGGATTTCCTGGGTAATCAATCCTAGATGTAAGAGAAGTCGTTCCCCGTCTCAGAATGTTGAGAAACTGTACGGTTTGTTGCGAAAGGAGAAGTTCAGTCTCAGCGGGAAGGCCCATCTATATGTGATCTCTTTACCCGCCAGAACTTGTAGTAGCGCTTTCAGGGCCCTACGTTTCTGCACTGTGTATGGGGACAGATCCGCGAAGATCTGAATCTGGTGGCCCTGGATCATCAGCTTCTCCGCCGACCTGGAGAGTTTCATCACTTCTTCCTTAACCGCATAGAAATGCGGTTTCACGATAATGTCTCTTGGCAGACCGTCGGCTCGAGGGGGCTGTAGCGCCCTGTGGGCTCTGTCAAGCTCCAAACAATGCACCGGAATAGTTGGGATTAAACTTTTGATAAATTCTTGGACTGCCACGTGGGTGTCTTTGACGGTTTCAGGGAGCCCCCTGATACGGAAGTTGTACCGTCTCGACCTGTTCTCAAGGTCATCTATTTTAGAGGTAGCAGATTCCAGTTGATCCTGGAGATCTTGTATTCTAGCAGTATTTTGGTTTATTCTTAGGATCGCCTGATCGGATTTTTGCTCAATTACTTCAATTCTCGTACCAATCTGCTGTAAGTCGGCGTGTATGGAGGCAGTGATTTGCGCTGCTGTGTGGGAGAGGCCTTTGGAGAGCATCTGAGAGAATGCAGCCATCATAGATGGGAAATCAGAAGGGGAGAGAGGGGAGTCTATGGCCTGTGTATCCCATGGCTCTGGGCTGTGTAGCTGATCCTGCTGAGGAGTGAGAGCTGCCCCTCCTAAAGTTCTCCTTAACAGGGATTCTGTGGATGCTGGAGAAGGGATCCCCTGGAGAGTGCTCACCGTGGCATCGGAAGATTGTGAGGACGGGAGAGCCTCTTGGTCCTGGTCTGCTATGGAATCAGACAAGCAGGGCAGGCCTCGTGAGGTGACGGACGCCATCTTGGGAGGGCCGGTCCGTGCCGCAGATTCGTTCAGAGCAGCGGTGAGATTTCTGCGGGTGGGGTTAAGTGACATCTATAGGTAGCTGGTGATGTCCCCGGTCGGCTGGTATAGGTGCCGGGCCAGAACGAGGGCTTAGGCTGTTGCTGTGGCGGGCGTTAGGCCGGAGCGGCGCAGAGCTCCCGGTCTAAGCGGCCATCTTGGACGCCGCCGCGCATGCGCCTCCCTGCCCTGCGATTTTCATGTATTTATGAATTTATTATTGTGTACACTTTTTTACAATATTTTTTATTTAATTAATTTGACACGTTATTGATTCACTTTTTTAACTAATAGTTTTTACACTGTAGCGCGAAATCATTGTTCAATTAATTGTCAAAAGAGTGTTTGGGGACCTGGGTCCTGCCCCAGGGGACATGTATCAGTGCAAACATTTTTTTTTAAAATGGCCGTTTTTTCGGGAACAGTGATTTTTTTAATGCTTAAAGTGAAACAATAAAAATGAAATATTCCTTTAAATGTTGTGCCTGGGGGGTGTATATAGTATGCCTGTAAAGTGGCGCATTTATCCCGTGTTTAGAATAGTACCACAGTAAAATGACATTTCTAAAGGAAAAACTGTCATTTAAAACTGATCGAGGCTGTAATGAATTGTCGGGTCTCAGCAATATAGATAAGACTATATGAGAAAAGAGCATGGGATCCCCCCCCCAGTCCATTACCATGCCCTTTGGGTCTGGTATGAGTATTAGGGGAACCCTGAACCAAAATTTAAAAAAAAAATGTGTGGGTGTCCCCCTAAAATCCATACCAGGCCCTTTGGGTCTGATATGGAAATTAAGGGGAACCCTGCACCAATTTTTTTTTAAATTTTTTTTGGTCATCCCCAAAATCCATACCAGACCCTTAACTGAGCACGCAACCTGGCAGGCCACAGGAAAAGAGGGGGGGACAAGAGAGCGCCCCCCCTCCTGAACCATACCAGGCCACATGCCCTCAACATGGGGAGGGTGCTTTGGGGTAGTCCCCCAAAGCATCTTGTCCCCATGTTGATGGGGACAAGGGCCTCATCCCCACAACCCTTGCCCGGTGGTTGTGGGGGTCTGCATGTGGGGGGCTTATTGGAATCTGGAAGCTCCCTTTGACAAGGGGACCCCCAGATCCCGGCCTTCCAGCCACCGATCTGCCTCCATGGGAGACTCCCACCGTGTGACGCTTCAGCGCCTTTGACAGTTCTTATATAACTGAGGGCGGGACCACCCGGTGATGTACCCGGGTGACCCCGCCCCCTCTGACACCATGGGGACTTTCCCACGGCTTCCCCGTGGCGTCATAGGGGGGCGGGGTCACCCGTTTACGTAACCGGGACACCAAAATTTTTTTTGCATTGATACATGTCCCCTGGGGCAGGACCCAGGTCCCCAAACACTTTTTATTACACTAACTTGCATATAAGCCTTTAAAATGAGCACTTTTGATTTTTCATGTTAGTGTCCCATAGACTTTAACGGTGTTCCGGCGACTTTCGAATTTGCCCCGAACACAGCATATTGTTTGGTGTTTGCAGAACATCCGAACAACCAAAGTTCATCCCAAACTTATGCTCAGGCCGAACCGTTCACCCATCCCTATTGTTTTTGTGCCAAACATACCTTATGAAATTTTAGCCAAAAAATTCAACCTTGGTTTCATCAGACCATAACACATTTTTCCTCATGCTTTTGGGAGACTTCAGATGTGTTTTTGCAAAATTTAGCCGGGCTTGGATGTTTTTCTTCATAAGAAAAGGCTTCCGTATTGCCACTCTACCCCATAGTCCAGACATATGAAGAATACAGGGGATTGTTGTCACATGTACCACACAGTCAGTACTTGCCAGATAATCCTTTAATGTTGCTGTAGGCCTCTTGACAGCCTCCCTGACCAGTTTTCTTCTCATCTTCGTTCTTGGTAATGACACTGTTGTGGGAAAAATGATCCGCACTCCAGTTGTTGCTCTTAAAATTTCATTTTATTGAAAAGCCACATTGGACAAATGCAGATGAAGTCAGTTGATGCGTTTCAGCCTATAAGGCCTTAGTCATAACCACCACTGTTGTGCCATATATTCTCCACTTGATGATGGCTGTCTTCACTGTGTTCCATGGTATATCTAATGCCTTGGAAATTCTTTTGTACCCTTCTCCTGACTGATACCTTTTAACAATGAGATCTTTGGAAGCTCTCTGTGGACCATGGCTTTTGCTGTAGGATGCAACTAAGAAAATGTCAGAAAAGACCTACTAGAACACCTGAACTTTATTTGGGGTTAATAAGAGGCACTTTTAATGATGGCAAGTGACTCCTATTTAACATGAGTTTGAATGTGATTGCTTAATTCTGAACACAGCTACAATTATAAGAGGGCGTGCACACTTATGCAATTTTTTTTTTTTTTTTACTTCCCCCCCTAAAAGATTTCAGTTTGTTTTTCAATTGAGTTGTACAGTTTTTAGGTCACATTGAAGGTGGAAAAGGGTCTTATTTATCTTTGTCTCATTCTCATATTTTTACATCACAGAAACCTGACATTTTAACAGGGGTGTGTTGAATTTTTATATCTATTGTACTTATGGGTGTGTGTTTACTAAAGGTAAAAGGCTCTTCACTTTGCAAGAAAATTTCCTCTAGCTTAGTAAATGAGGTGAAGATCTGTTGACTTCTATCATCCAATCATGGGCAAGAAAAACGACTATTTTTATGTCCTTGCATGTAATTGCAAAGTGAATTTTCACCACATTCTCTAAGTTAGGGGAAAATTCCATTGCAAAATGAACTAAGTGCTTTTAGTAAATCAATTCCTTACTGACCTAGTGAGTCAAAACTTTTCATTGCCCAAGATTACATAAAGGAATGCTAATACTCAAGGTGAGTATCAGAGAAAGAGACTGCGGTAATAAAAGCCAAAGTCTTGTACACACGTTCCGATTGTTGGCAGGGTATTGTGTGATGACAGACTGTTTGCCTAAAATCCGACCATTAGTACGCTCCTTCAGACAATTGTTGTCCAACTTTCAGCCAACAAAATGTTAGATGGCATTCTAGTAAATTTTTGGCGGACAACGTTCTGTTGTCAGATTTTCGTATCGTCTGTACACAAGTCCGTCACACAAAAGTCCAAAGTACAAACATGCATGCAAGGACGAGCTGGAAGCGGTCAGTCTTGTAAACTAGCATTCATAATGTAGAAATAACATTAGTGGTGCGGCAAATTATGAAATGTCGAAATACGGCGCACATTCTTTTCTTCTTTAATGGGATAATAATGACGCTGCTTTGCTGATGATACTAATGGAGTTATGGCAAATGTATTTGAAAAGGTTTTTTTTCTAGTGATATCAAGAATAATATTATTATGCTTGTTGTTTTATTTTTTGGGCAAGTTACAACACCATTATCCCATAGTTTTTAAGATCAAAGATAAAACTATATTGGTGTCCCTTGTTAATTTTACATTGTATTTTTTAAAATGTAACTGCCTACTCCCAAACTGTCATTTAAATGTAAAACACATAGCCAAGCATTATTCCACACAATTTTTTTATTGTACATAAAAAAAAGAAAACAAATTAAATTAGAGATGCTATCTGCAATCCAAATATAAAGAACTCAACCAAAAAGTGCATTCTATGCATACAAAAATATAAAAATATATAACAAATATAACAAATAAAACCATTATTAAATAAAAAAATAGAAATTAGTAAGTTGTGAAGGGGTGAAAATCCCCAGTCCAGCCGGCTTGTTGGGGTCTTGGGGCTGGTATTGCCACTGACTGCCATGCTGCTGTGGTGGGTGGGGTGGCTGTCGTGTTTGGGTTGGTTGTGAAGGTGGTGGATGTGAGGCCACAAAATCACACAGGTGTGTGTTTTCAGCAATTTGGCCCCTCACCCCCTTGTTGAGGAGCTGCAGGATGAGTTCCTCACACCTGCTCCTTTGCTGCCGTCCATCTGCCTTAATATATTGGCAGTCAGCACGGCAAATCCCTCAGCCTCATCTGGGTCTGTCCGGATGGCAGTAGTGGCCCAGCTGAGGAAGGCAGCTGTGGCCTCCTCCAGATTCCTGCTCTTCCTGGCCCTTTTAGCAGGAGGGTGTAGGGGAGGGATCTGTGACTCCGTATGGCTGCTGACTGCTGGCTCCTCCAGACTGACACTTTCCTGTGTATGAAAATGGGACATAATTATAATCTTTTTTAGGGTTTGGTCATCAATCACACACAATTTGTATCTCCTCACTCTCCTCCAAATTGAATGTGGAGAAATAGAAAAGACTATCATTCTGACCCCATCATTTTTCATTCTTGTTCAAATCATTTTTGGTCACTACTGTCTATTGATATGGAAACCACTTTGTTAAGGCAGAAATATTTGAACAATAATGCCTAGTTATCATCATTGTAGTTTTGGATACAAATATGTTCAACAACTCTATACCTGGGTCAAGCTGGGCTCATCCACATCTTCATCCTGTGCAGCAGGACCTGTGTGGACCTCAGGAGCTGTAGCCTCAGGAGATGTCAAAGGGAGTGTAGACAGCAATGGCCTGGGTTCTGTCTGGTCGGTCAAAAAACGCAGGCTGTGGTAATACCACAGCATGGGGACATATAGGTCATCTGCTGCTGCTCCAGATCTGAGTCAAGGACCTTGTTGAGCTCCCTTTTAAAAATACTCCTCAGGTTGGAAGTTTTGTTCTTGACATAGTTGATGTACAAAGGCTTCACCAACTCGAGCAGTTTCTCTAACTCTTGACCTTAAAGAGACAGGGCAGCTCCCGCTACAGGTCAATGGATTGTGGTAAAAAATCAGGCGCTGTAAATGTATCCGTCATGATAAATGATATGCTGTCTGCAAGACAGAACACAAGACAAGCCATAATGTCTGACTTAACTCATAAACTGGTCCCAATATAGGCCTCAATCTAAGCAGTATAGGCTACTACCCACCTATGCCCCAACTTTCAATTGTCCCTTCGTTTTATGGCTCCTTTCGTGTGTTGGCAATGGTGATCATTTGTCCAAGATTGTTCCTACGGCCGTTCCATCGACCGTGCATTTTGGCTTTATATGCGTGAAACTCCGCTCTCGGTGCGTCATGATACATCTCTCTTTTGCATGCGACACACATGACGGAACATTCAGGAGGGACAACATGGCAGACTCGGCAGTTTTCAGGCAGCCCCGCGATGGTGGAGCTCATAGAAGGCCAAAGCAACCCCCATGAGCAAGGGTAAGATGGTGGAGATGGTGCGCATCCTAGAGGAGCACGATTACAACTGCAAGCTGCACAATTACAAAAGGCCCAACAGCCGAAAGGACCTTATTTTGGAGAAGGTCATCGGCGATGTGTGAATTTTCGGTTGAACGATCAAAGGACCAAATCAGAAAATGATGGTCTGATCTCAAACACTGTGAACAAGACCAGACAGAGTACATACATCAGAGCATAAAAAAGTATGCAATATTTGTATCTAACCAATATGGATATGTGAAAATTAGCTGTCTGTATATGTTCTTTATACAAGTAGCTCGAGAGAATTCTATCTAATGTTTTCTAAAATGTTTGTATGACTTGGTATTCTAAAGATGAAGGTAAATATAAAGCATATATGAACATTCTTATTTGCTCCTGTTTTTGGACATTTCTTTATTTTTGGATCAAATTTATTTCTCTACTTTCAACAGGGAGGCATCAAAAAAGGAGGCTACAACCATGACACCACAAGGGAGGAAGGGAGGCTACCCCCGCTCGAGCCCCAACAGGGGAGGCAACTAGGCCATCTTCCCTACAAAAACATAAGTGCCAACTTCAAACACACTCATTTAGCCACTGACAGGAGTGTTTCTAGTTGGGCCAAAAGCCATGGGCTTAGGGCAGAACTTAAGGGATCAAGAACACTTTCTGGTTGCTGCCTGGCTCATCAGTGCCCATTAATGCAGCCTTGCCAGTGTAGACATGGGTAGAGGAGAGGCCCTTGGGATCACAGTCACACAGAGTCACGTCTGCTAGGATGATCAGCATATATTCCTTATCCCATAGGAGATAAGAGGGGTGGGGGGCAACTGCTGTACTTTTTCAATGTTGGCACTTGCCCGGTGCTTGCCCTCTGTAAAATGACATCACCTTCCCTTTTATATGCCTTTTTCACAGAAAAACAACCAGAATGCAGCATGGTGGAGTCTAATAGTTAGGAGTAAACATTGACATCAGACCAAGTGCAAGGTTGGTCAACTAATGTAGCAAAATTGATGCTAGAAACAGATGGGAGTGGCTTAATGAATGTTGTATTGTTTCTTTCTAGAGGAAAGTGAGTGTGGTGAGCTCACCCAGGATGTTTGTTTGGAGCCATGGGATCTGACTCCTGGACCCATCAAAGACCTTGCCATTGTGGACGTCAAATCCCCCAACATGAGTCACACTATGGCCCAAGTGACCCAGAAGAGGAAGAAAGTATTTGGGAGCCTCTTGTTTGCGCAAGTAAGTATTCTTGGAATCTGCCTTCAAATGTGTATACATGTCAAGTGTTTAGATGTCCAAACAAAACACCCACTCCACACATTAGCAAAGTATGTAGTGCTTTAACATTAACATGGAGAAGGAAGAGGTGGAAGGAGCTGGCAGTGTTGCTAGGTCCCCGGGTTTTGGAGACCCAGGCACCAGTGCCAAGATTACAAAGTAGTTGCAGTGCGTACATTCCTAGTAGTGTAGGTGTCTGAAGGGCAAGCAGGTTGCAAGCAACAATAGACTAGGTAGGTAAGTACGCAATTTGACTAGCAACTTGACCATAAACTCACTATGTAAGGCCTCAGCCACTTGTCCATTGTTTCCTTAATACTTTTTACTCTTCTTACTAGGTCATGATCTTCCACGATGCACTATTGGCAGAATGAGTGCAGATATGTTGCATTGTTTGAAGGATCTTGAGCAAATCAAGGAGCATGCCACTGCTTTACAGTGAAGTATCCAAGATTTTGTGGACATGCTTGCCAAATTTTAATTTCCTTTTGCCTGGTCTGAAGCTTGTTCCACTTGTTGGATCCTGTTTACCCTATAATATTTACCATGTTTTTATGACTTTGAAATGTAAACGTTTAGGGACAGAACTCAGAGTTTCTCCACTCCACTCCTCTAGGTGCACCACCAGGTCCTGTTTTCCGAATTTTCCTCAGTGTAAAATAGACTGTGCAAATTACTAACAGTGAAAATGACAACATCACCTGTGCCAAATTCAACAAATATAGAAAACATGACCTGGGTTTGCATCTTGAGAAGGACAGTTGTGAAACACTGACATAACTAATGTGAATTGGAATGTTTCTGTGTTTTGAAGAATAGCAAAGCCCAAATTTGAAGATGCCCACAAATTGTGCCTTAACATTCTTATTTCCCTCATGATCCCATGCCTAAAATGTGTGTATTTCCATACATCTATTTTGCTAAAGCCCCAAAACACACAGTGGGGCTGATTTACAAAGCATTTGCGCCATGACTTGCGGTGCACGCCGATGCGCAAATTACATTTTCGTATTTACAAAGCGCCGGTAACACAGCACGATCCCCCATTTACTATTCTCTTCCCGGCGCACGACATGTTTAACTTCAAATTTAAACAAGCTGGAAGTGCCAATAATATGGGGGTGATGTGGGGTGATGTGGGGAAGTGTTGTACTAACTGCTCAAGTCACAAATATGGCCAATATAGAACGAGAAAGTGACTTTCTCGGAACAAGCCGGCAGTGCCGGCAAATACATTTAAACTGCAAGAGGTGAATTTATACACTGCGCATGCTCAAACGGCATTTGCGCTTGTTCAAATACTTTAGTTCAGTGCGCTGGCAAAATATTAGTAAATGTCAGGCAACGTAAAAACATTTCCATAGGTTGAACGGGCGCACCTCTAGACTTTTTTTTTTAACGCTGGTTCACTTCGTGCGGCTCTAATGAAAATGTCGGTCCGGCAAAACACATACAAGTTCATTAATAAAAACAGCATTAAGAAAATAAACACAATTCAGAAAAAAAAAATGCGTGGGGTTCCCCCGAAATTCAATACCAGGCCCTTCAGGTCTGGTATGGATATTAAGGGGAACCCCACGCCAAAAAAAAAAATGACGTGGGGTCCCCCCAAAAATCCACACCAGACCCTTATCCGAGCACGCAACCTGGCAGGCCACAGGAAAAGAGGGGGGGACGAGAGAGCGCCCCCCTCCTGAACCGTACCAGGCCACATGCTCTCAAGATTGGGAGGTTGCTTTGGGGCAGCCCTTCAAAGCACCCTGTCCCCATGTTGATGAGGACAAGGGCCTCATCCCCACAACCCTGGCCGGTGGTTGTGGGGGTCTGCGGGCGGGGGGCTTATCAGAATCTGGAAGCCCCCTTTAACAAGGGGACCCCCAGATCCCGGCCCTCCCCCCTGTGTGAAATGGTAAGTACCCCTACCATTTCACTAAAAAACTGTCAAAAATGTTAAAAATGACAAGAGACAGTTTTTGACAATTCCTTTATTTATTCTATTTTCTATCTTCTTTCTTCTATCTTCCTTTGGTTTCTTCCTCCATCTTCTTGTTCTGGTTCTTCCTCCGGTGTTCTCATCCAGCATCTACTCCGCGGCGGGCCGCTCCGCATCCATGGCATGGAGAAAGGCTCCCGCTCTTCTCTACATCTTCTTCTCTTCTTCATCTTCTCTTCATCTTCTTTTCTTCTTCATCTTCTTCTCCGGGCCGCTCCACACCCATGGTGGCATGGAGGCAGGCTCCCGCTGTGTGACGCTTCTCCTCTTCTGACAGTTCTTAAATAACAGGGGGCAGGGCCACCCGGTGACCCCGCCCCACTCTGACGCACGGTGACTTGACGGTGCTTCGCCGTGGCATCACGGCGAATTCCACAGGGAAGTCCCGTCATGTCCCCATGCGTCAGACGGGGCAGGGTTCACCGGGTGGCCCCGCCTCCCCCTGTTATTTAAGAACCGTAGGCCAGGAGAAGAAGTTGAGGAGAAGAAGTTGAAGAAGAGAAGAAGATGAAGAGAAGATGAAGAAGAGAAGAAGATGAAGAGAAGAGCGGGAGCCTTCCTCCATGCCATGGATGCGGAGCGGCCCGCCGCGGAGGAGATGCTGGACGAGAACACCGGAGGAAGAACCAGAACAAGAAGATGGAGGAAGAAACCGAAGGAAGATAGAAGAAAGAAGAAAGAAGATAGAAAATAGAAGAAATAAAGGAATTGTCAAAAACTGTCTCTTGTCATTTTTAACATTTTTGACAGTTTTTTAGTGAATTGGTAGGGGTACTTTTGTACCCCCTTACCATTTCACACAGGGGGGAGGGCCGGGATCTGGGGGTCACCTTGTTAAAGGGGACTTCCAGATTCCGATAAGCCCCCCACCCACAGACCCCCACAACCACCGGCCAGGGTTGTGGGGATGAGGCCCTTGTCCTCATCAACATGGGGACAAGGTGCTTTGGGGGCTACCCCAAAGCACCCTCCCAATGTTGAGGGCATGTGGCCTGGTATGGTTCAGGAGGGGGGGCCTCTCTCGTCCCCCCCTCTTTTCCTGTGGCCTGCCAGGTTGCGTGCTCAGATAAGGGTCTGGTATGGATTTTTGGGGGGACCCCACGCCGTTTTTTTTTTAAATTTTGGCCAGGGTTCCCCTTTATATTTATACCAGACCTGAAGGGCCTGGTATGGAATTTAGGGGGACCCCCCACGTCATTTTTTTAAAAATTTTGGTTCGGGGTTCCCCTGTGGGGAATTCCCATGCCGTTTTTATTAATAAACTTTTATGTGTATTGTTGGACCGCCAATTCATTAATAGCCGCGAGTAGTTTTAAATGACTTTTTTTCCTTTGAAATGTCATTTTGCAGTCAGACTGTTCTAAACACGGGAAACGTGCGCCCCTTTACAGGCATACTATAGACACCCCCCAGGTACGAAATTTAAAGGGATATTACACTTTTATTGTTTCACTTTACACATTATTAAAATCACTGCTCCCGAAAAAACTGCAGTTTTTAAAACTTTTTTTTTGCATTGATACATGTCCCCTGGGGCAGGACCCAGGTCCCCAAACACTTTTTATGACAATACCATGCATATAAGCCTTTAAAATTAGCACTTTTGATTTCTCCCATAGACTTTTAAAGGGTGTTCCTCGGCATTCGAATTTGCCGCGAACACCCCAAATTGTTCGCTGTTGGGCGAACTTGCGAACAGCTGATGTTCGAACTCGAAGCTCATCCCTACAAATAAGCCTTTAAAATTGGCACTTATGATTATTCATGTTCTTGTCCCATAGACTTAAATGGTGTTCGTGTGTTCGAACACATTTTTTGCCTGTTCGCAAGTTCTGGTGCGAACCGAACAGGGGGGTGTTCGTCTCATCCCTAATTGCCGGACCGACATTTCATTATAGCCGCGAATAGTTTTAAATAACTTTTATTCCTTAACCTCCTGACATCCCGCCGTAGCCGAATGACGGCTTCAGCGCGGATGTCAATTCCCGGGGGGCCGTCATATGACGGCCTCCCCTTTCCTCGCTCCCCGTGCGCGCTCACAAGCGCGCAATGGGGAAATTCTGTGTTGGCCGTTTTCCTTTGGACACAGCCAATCACAGATCGCTGTAAACGGCCAATCACAGCGGCCGTTTACAGCGCGATCGCTGCCTCCAATGAGAGATGATCTGAAATGTAAACAATTGAGATCATCTCTCATTGCCGGCTCTCTCTCCTCACACAGAGACAGCGTGTGAGGAGAGAGAGATCTGTCAGCGATCTGTGAGTGATTACTGTGTGATTTATTGTGCCTACAGTGCCAACAGTGCCCATCATTACAGTGCCCATCATTACAGTGCCCATCATTACAGTGCCCCATCATTACAGTGCCCCATCAGTACAGTGCACCATCAGTACAGTGCCAATCAGTGCCCACCTGTGCCAATCGGTGCCCACCTGTGCCAATCGGTGCCCACCTGTGCCAATCGGTGATCAGTGTCCAGCTGCACATCTGCACAATCAGTGACCACCTGTGCCACTTCATCAGTGCCCACCCATGCCAACTCATTAGTGCCCACCTGTGCCACCTCATCAGAGCCCACCTGTGCCACTTCATCAGTGCCCACCTGTGCCAATCAGTGCACATCTGTGCTGCCTCAGTGCACATCTGTGCAATCAGTGCACATCTGTGCCGCCTCATCAGTGCCATCTGTGCTGCTCCATCTGTGCCGCCCCATCTGTGCCGACCCATCTGTGCCGCTCTATCTGTGCCGCTCCATCTGTGCCGCCCCATCAGTGCCGTCCCATCAGTGCCCAGCTGTGCCACCTCATCAGTGCACATTTGTACAATCTCAGTGCACATCTGTTCCACCTCATCAGTGCCCACCTGTGCCGCCTCATCAGTGCCCACCTGTGCCGCCTCATCAGTGCCCACCTGTGCCACCTCATCAGTGCCCACCTGTGCCACCTCATCAGTGCACATCTGTTCCACCTCATTAGTGCACATCTGTTCCACCTCATCAGTGCCCCTCTGTGCCACCTCAGTGCCCATCTGTGCTCATAAGTGCCGCCTCATCAGTGCCCATCAGTGCAGGCTTAGCAACCATGGCCAAAAGAAGCTTTTCTGCTGAGGAGGCGTACCAAATACTGTCCCAGGCTGACGAGAGCAACGGGGAGCTCTCTTTTTCGGATTCCCTTTCCGACTCCGATTCTGAGTCGGACATAAATTATGAGCCAGTCCTCAGTAGTGGAACACTGAGTGACTCAGAGGAGAAAGAGATTCGGCCTGCCAAACGAAGACGTTCTGGTGGGGAGGCAGTGGCATCTACCAGCAGCGCAGTCCCATCCACCAGCACGGCAGTTCCATCCACCAGCATGGCTGTCCCATCCACCAGCATGGCAGTGCCATCCACCAGCATGGCAGTGCCATCCACCAGCACCGCAGTGCCTCGGCAAGAAAGGCCAAGGACCCAAGCCAGCCTTCCCTATGCCCTGCAGAACCCCTTGTGGCTTCCTCCTAATTCAGGAGAAGCCAACATTCCCCCATTTACTGCCCAGCCAGGAGTCCAGGTGAACACGGAGAATTTTTCCCCAATAGATTTTTTAAATTTATTTTTTACCGGGGACATGCTGTCAAGTATTGTGGCCCAGTGCAATCTTTATGTACAGCAATTCATTGCGAATAATCCAACGTCCTACTATGCCCGTCCCTACGAATGGAGAGACCTAACGGTGGAGGAGTTGAAGGTTTTTTTAGGGCTCACATTTAACATGGGACTCACAAAAAAAAACACTTTGCTGTCCTATTGGTCAACCCACCCCCTCCAACACATGCCAGTATACTCCAAGGTAATGCCCAGAAACAGATACCTCATGATATTGAGGTTTCTTCATTTCAACGACAATACCCAGTGCCCTCCCCGAAATGACCCAAACTATGATAGACTTTTCAAAATTCGGCCACTTTTAAATTATTTTTCTACACTATTCCCCCTGCTGTTTACCCCAGACAAAAACATATGTGTGGATGAGTCCCTTGTTAAGTTTAGTGGCAGGCTTAAAATAAAGCAATATATTCCCAGTAAAAGGGCCCGCTATGGGGTGAAGGTATACAAATTATGTGACCGAGTCACAGGTTACTTGTATGCCTTCAAAGTTTATGAAGGGAAGGACACCCAGCTGCAACCCCCTAATTGCCCAGACTACTTGGGATCAAGCGGGAAAATTGTTTGGGACCTCTCATACCCCCTACTGGAGAAAGGCTACCACCTGTACATAGATAACTTCTACACATCTCTGCCCCTGTTCCACAACCTGCATCGGAAGAAGACGCCTGCATGTGGTACCATCAAAAAGAACCGGAAGGGCTTTCCTCAAAGTCTGGTCAATAAAAAATTGAGAAAAGGAGAAACGGCGAGTCTACGAAACAACGTGATTTTGGCAGTGAAGTGGAGAGACAAAAGAGATGTGTACATGTTGTCTTCAATCCACGATGATACCTTCATGGAAATCCCCAGAAGAAATGGCCCCATACAGAAACCTAAATGCATCTTTGATTACAATTTGTTTATGGGGGGAGTCGACTTGAATGACCAGATGCTGGAACCGTACCTTGCTACAAGACGGACATACCATTGGTATAAGAAATTCGCAATGTATTTTTTTCATTTGGCCATCTACAATTCTTATGTCATTTATCGTAACTCCACCCAAAACCCCAAACGCTTCCTTGGCTACCAGGAGGAAGTTTTCACTGCCTTTACATTGCCGAACGGCCCCCCAGAAAATATCCGATCTGATGTTCTAAGTCGACTCTCCGAACGCCACTTTCCAGATAAGATCCCTCCCAAACCAACAGGCCAACGACGGCAAAAAAAATGTAAGGTGTGTACCAGAGCTGGATTCAGAAGAGACACATCTTATTATTGTGCACAATGTCCTTCTGAACCAGGCCTCTGCGTAGGTGAATGTTTTCATCGTTACCATACTTCACTAAATTATTAGTGAAGCATGGTAAACGTGAGCCTCTGTTCCTGCAATTTACCCTCACACCCCTTATGCCACTGCCTCCTCTGTAACTGACCCTGGCTTGTTATTTGACCTTGCTTCTGCCTAACAATTCTGTACATACCTCTGCCTGATCTGGAACTGACCCATGACTGTTATTCGACCATGCTTCTGCCTAACGATTCTGCACATACCTCTGCCTGATCTGGAACTGACCCTGGACTGTTATTCGACCATGCTTCTGCCTAACGATTCTGTACATACATCTGCCTGATCTGGAACTGACCTTGGACTGTTTGACCATGATATTTGCCTGCCTCTTGGACTGATCTTGTACCCTGATACTGGACTAGTGGGATTCAACACAGGGGTCTCACATATGTGAGGGGCTCCAGAATTGTTTTTCTGGATGAAGAAAACTATTTTTTTGTTTTCTCAATCCTAGATTAGGGTCTGGAGACTCGGAGGCTTCAAAGAGATTTGGGTGGGAGAAGCCTCTACCCCTGTCCCCATTCTGTCCTGAACGAGGCCCTACTTCTGCCTGTAGGACTTACTGCCATCTGTGTAGAAGTCTCACACATGTGGTATCGCCATACTCAGGAGGAGTAGCAGAATGTATTTTGGGGTGTCATTTTTGCTATCAAATGCTATGTGTTGGAAATATCTTATAAACGGCCAACTTTGTGTAAAAAAAATGCGTTTTCATTTTTTTTCCAAATTTTTCAAAAACTTCTGGAAAAAAATGAACCGTTCAAAAGACTCATTATGCCTCATAGATTATACATCGGGGTGTTAGCTTTCCAAAATGGGGTCATTTTGTGGGTGTTTCCATTGTCCTGGTGCTCCAGGGCCTTCAAAAGTGTAATAGGTGGTTGAGAAATGTGATGTGTAATTTATGCTCCTAGAACACCTGATGGTGCTCCATGCATGTTGGGCCTCTGTATGTGGCCAAGCAGTGAAAAAGTCCCACACATGTGGTATCGTAATACTCAGGAGGAGTAGCAGAATGTATTTTGGGGTGTCATTTTTGCTATCTAAATGCTGTGTGTTGGAAATATCTTATAAACGGCCAACTTTGTGTAAAAAAAATGCGTTTTCATTTTTTTCCACATTTTCCAAAAACTTCTGGAAAAAAATAAACCATTCAAAAGACTCATTATGCCTCATAGATTATACGTTGGGGTGTTAGCTTTCCAAAATGGGGTCATTTTGTGGGTGTTTCCATTGTCCTGGTGCTCCAGGGCCTTCAAAAGTGTAATAGGTGGTTGAGAAATGTGATGTGTAATTTATGCTCCTAGAACACCTGATGGTGCTCCATGCATGTTGGGCCTCTGTATGTGGCCAGGCAGTGAAAAAGTCACACACATGTGGTATCGTAATACTCAGGAGGAGTAGAAGAATGTATTTTGGGGTGTCATTTGTGGTATACACATGCCATGTGAGAGAAATAAGCTATTACAATGACAATTTTGTGCGGAAAAAAAAAATCTCAATTATGCGAAGAATTGTGGGAAAAAAATACAACTTCAAATAACTCACCATGCCTCTAACTAAATACATTGAAATGTCTACTTTCCAAAAAGGGGTTATTTGGGGGGCATTTGTACTTTCCTGGCTTGTTAGGGTCTCAAGAAATGAGATAGGCCTTAGTACATCAGATGTGATAATTATGATTTTCACCATAGCTTATAGACTCTAAAACTTTCACACAGACCAAATAATTTCAACAAATTTTTGGTTATTTTTACCAAAGATATGTAGCAGTATAAATTGTGGGCAAAATTTATGAAGAAAAATTACGAATTTGCAAAATTTTATCACAGAAATTAGGAAAAATGTGTTTTTTTTTCAAAATTTTCAGTCTTTTTTCATTTATAGCGCAAAAAATAAAAAACCCAGAGGTGATCAAATACAACCAAAATAAAGCTCTATTTGTATGAAAAAAAGGACAAAAAAATCATTTGGGTACAGTGTTGCATGACTGAGTAATTGTCATTCAAAGTGTGAGAGCACTGAAAGCTGAAAATTGGTCTGGATAGGAGGGGGGTTTAAGGCTCGATTCACACCTATGCATGTTGCTTTTGAGCGTTTTTGGAGGTTTTTTTGTCATGCTTGCCGCGTTTTTTAACCTGCGTTTTTGATGCGTTTTTGATGCATTTTGCTGCGTTTTTGATGCGTTTTTGACGCGTTTTGCGGTTTTCATTATGCGTTTTATAAAGAACCAATTGGAAAACATCACTGCTTATATCACAGAATGTCAGCTGACATTAGTACTTCCTGCTTCCTCCCTAGTCTTGCTGTCTTTTGGTGCTTAGATTATCCTGGCTTCAATGTCCTTTTTTCTAGCAGTAGCCACAGCTACTGCTGCAGTTTTGCTTGAAGAGGAAGCTGAGGAAGAAGAACAAAGGAGAAAACGAAGATTTTGGGTGCATCCAGTGATTGCCAATAGGGAGCAGAGAGGGCAATTCTGGATAATTTACAACGACCTCCGAGCCCATGAAGACAAGTTTATGGATTACACACGGATGTCTATTAAAAGGTGAGTTCTTGATTTAGTACCATTACCTAGCCCTACTCTGGTTTAGAGTTAGGTTAGGTTTCAAAGTCTGGTTAGGGTTAGGATTTAAAGTAGGGTTAGGGTTAGGATTTAAAGTCCGGTTAGGGTTAGGATTTAAAGTATATTTAGGGTTAGGATTTAAAGTAGGGTTAGGGTTAGGATTTAAAGTAGGGTTAGGGTTAGGATTTAAAGTCGGGTTAGGGTTAGGATTTAAAGTATATTTAGGGTTAGGATTTAAAGTAGGGCTAGGGTTAGGATTTAAAGTATATTTAGGGTTAGGATTTAAAGTAGGGTTAGGGTTAGGATTTAAAGTATATTTAGGGTTAGGATTTAAAGTAGGGTTAGGGTTAGGATTTAAAGTCGGGTTAGGGTTAGGATTTAAAGTATATTTAGGGTTAGGATTTAAAGTAGGGTTAGGGTTAGGATTTAAAGTATATTAAGGGTTAGGATTTAAAGTAGGGTTAGGGTTAGGATTTAAAGTCGGGTTAGGGTTAGGATTTAAAGTATATTTAGGGTTAGGATTTAAAGTATATTTAGGGTTAGGAGTTAAAGTAGGGTTAGGGTTAGGATTTGAAGTCGGGTTAGGGTTAGGATTTAAAGTATATTTAGGGTTAGGATTTAAAGTAGGGTTAGGGTTAGGATTTAAAGTATATTTAGGGTTAGGATTTAAAGTATATTTAGGGTTAGGATTTAAAGTAGGGTTAGGATTTAAAGTATATTTAGGGTTAGGATTTAAAGTCGGGTTAGGGTTAGGATTTAAAGTATATTTAGGGTTAGTATTTAAGTAGGGTTAGGGTTAGGATTTAAAGTAGGGTTAGGGTTAGGATTTAAAGTATATTTAGGGTTAGGATTTAAAGTAGGGTTAGGGTTAGGATTTAAAGTATATTTAGGGTTAGGATTTAAAGTAGGGTTAGGGTTAGTCTTAACCCCTAAACAAATTTTTGTAGTGAAATCTAATGACTAAATAGGCTCAATGTAGGTGCTTGTCTAGGTGACATTGTGCTTGTGGTTTTCTCAATGTCCTTTTTTGCCCACACAGTTTTGATGCTTTGCTTGGTTTACTCAGCAGCAAGCTGCAACGTCAGAACACATCTTTCAGGGACTGTATTACACCAATTGAAAGGCTAATTATTACATTAAGGTAAATGTTAACTTTTTGCTTTTAGACTTTAACACACAAAGTGTTAATCAAATGAACAGGCACACAAAGTTTATATTTCCTCAAAATAATTTAATTATGATTTTAATTGTAATTTTGAACACAAACATATAATGTGTGGAATTGCTTCATTCTTTCAAAATAACAATGTTCAGATAACAAAATAAGTAACGAAGTATTAGGCTCATCCCAATTTCAATATACAAATGAGTTCAGTTAGGTTTCCACCATATGTTTTTTTAAAAATATAACAAAAACATAACTAGCATTTCAAATTATAAAGTATGATATGTAAATGGGTGCTTGGCATGATTCAGGTTGCTGGGATGACAAACAAGGAGCACTTTCTCCATACTGCTGGTCCTGAGCAAGACTTGGGGCATTTTGGAAATGGTAAGGTGGACCCCTATTGCCCACATCTGGTGCTCCAAAACCTGATCCTGGTGGCCCAAGTGCAGATGGTAGCGGTAGAGGAGGTTGGTGGTGGTCAAGCCGTCGAAGTGTTGGTCTAGATGGGTAAGGATTTTCTGCTCTGTAACTTTGGTGCCTAGGCATCTGGTAATATAAAGGGGGATTTTGGAAAGAAGCATAATTGGTTGTCTGTGTTGGTTGCATTGGAAGACTTCTGTCTGTCTGGTAAATATTTTGGGGACTGGGGATATATGATTTGATGGTCTGCATGACAGAAATTTGCATATCCATTTTCATTGCATCGGGCACCTGATCAAAATAGGGCACCAGGGTATTGGCAAATTGTTGTGAGAGAGACAATTGCCCTGTAAAACGATCTGACAGATCCTTTAATAAACTGTACATTTTCTCTGACTCTTTCTGATTTTGCTGTTTGGTGGCACCCCCCCTCTTAGTAGTGCGCAATGGTGCAGCAGCCCCCTCCTCCTGTTCCTCTTCTCCAGCTATCTCAGCCATTTCCTGATTTGGAGATTGTGGGTTTGTAGGCTCCTGTGTTTGCGCTGATGATTCTTCTTCTGCAGGTTCATCCTCCCAGCAGGTGTCTGTGCTGCAAATCACAACAAAACAGACCAATGTTTTTAGGGTGTGCGGGTAATAATTGCACAGAAACACAGAATCATAATACCCTTTTTAAAATAATTACCTTCGCATCTCCAGAATGGGTCTCAAAAACTCAAGGTCTTTGGCATATGAGTATGGTGTGAAAGACATTGCAGCTAAACCACTTCTCATACTCCGTTCCTTTTTCAAATGACTATTAAAACTATCCTTTGCGCTCCGCCATCTGGTTTGCAAAGCTTTTACTGCAAAACAATGAAAACATATTTTTGTTTTAATTTCAGATACCTGGCAACTGGACACTCCATTTCTAGTTTACATTTTCAGTTCTTGATTGGGAAATCAACTGCTAGCTACCTAATCCGGGACACGTGCTCCATCATTTGGGACGTTTTTAAAGAGGTTGTCTTCCCGAAACCTACAACTGATGAATGGGCAAAGATAGCAGATATCTTCTGGCAGCAGTGCAATTTCCCAAATTGCATGGGTGCTATTGACGGAAAACATATACGCATCCAGAAGCCAGTAGGCAGTGGCAGCAGCTTTTATAACTATAAAAAAATATTTTTCTTTTGTGCTTTTTGCAATGGCAGATGCCAATTACCGTTTTATATATGTTGATATAGGGTCCTATGGCAGAAGCTCAGACTCTAGTATATTTACCCACTCAACCTTAGGGCATCTTCTGCAAGAAAATAGGCTGGGACTACCAGCCAATACACCACTCCCTGGAACGATTGTGCCTGCAATGCCGTATGTGTTTGTGGCTGATGAAGCTTTTGCGCTAGGGGAACACCTTCTCAGACCCTATTCAAGCCACTCTTTGAGCCAAGAAAAAAGAGTGTTCAATTACAGACTCACTCGGGCCAGGAGAGTTGTTGAATGTGCTTTTGGCATACTGGCCAACAAATGGCGTTTGTTGCACACACCAATATATCTAAAGATGCAACACGCTATACAGGCAGTGAAAGCTATTTGTGCTCTCCATAATTTTATTCAAGAGCATGATGGTTTCCAATTTGAGGACACCCTTGCCAATCAGGCCATGACAAGAGCTGAAATGAGATCCACTCGGGGCAGCAGGAGTGGTGCTGCTTTACGTGCAACTTTCTGTTCATATTTCATGTCTCCAGAAGGTCAGCTGCCATGGCAGCTAGATGCAATAGCCTAGATAGACCAAATTTAACAGATCTTCTAAACATTGTGAATGTGTGTTTTTTTGAAGCTTATGTTTGTCAAATTTTGCAACCTATGCTGTACTTTTTTTATGCATTGAAAAATGTGTATCTGACATTAAGATACTATTAAAAACAAATATCCTAATTTGTCAATTTTTTTGTGTAATAATTTTATTAAATGAACATTAGGCCTCATGCCCATGAGGCGCTGTTAAACGTGCATTCAGAGGCAGTTGGACAGTTTTTCCAACTGCCCCTGAACTAATTCAATGTTATCCTATGTGTCCATGTACACAATTTTTTTTCTTGCCTTTTGGCCAGCTTTAAAATGCCTGTCTATGTTAGTCTAGCCTAGGCATTTTTGAGATGCAAATGGCATAGGCGTTTTTAAGGTGTAAAAAAAACCCGGACCACAAACGTTCAAACATACAAAAACGCTCACAAACGCTCAAAACATACAAAAAACTGAAAAAAAACTCTTCAAACGTTCACAAACGCCTTGAAACGCTCACAAACGCTTAAAACGCTCAAAACGTTCACAAACGCCCACAAACGCTCACAAACGTTCACAAACGCTTAAAACGCTTAAAACGCTCAAAACGTTCACAAACGCCCACAAACGTTCACAAACGCTTAAAACGCTTAAAACGCTTAAAACGCTCACAAACGTTTCACAAACGTTTCACAAACGCTCACAAACGTTTTACAAACGCTCGCAAACGTTCACAAACGCTTAAAACGCTCAAAACGTTCACAAAAGCCTTGAAACGCTCACAAACGCTTAAAACGTTTAAAACGTTCACAAACGCTCACAAACGCTTAAAACGCTCACAAACGTTTCACAAACGCTCACAAATGTTTCACAAACACTCGCAAACGTTCACAAACGCTTAAAACGCTTAAAACGCTCAAAACGCTCAAAACGTTTCACAAACGTTTCACAAACGTTCACAAACGCTCAAAAACGTTCACAAACGCTCACACACGCTTAAAACGAAAATGGAAATTTAACCCAATTTGAGGGAAATTTTACCCAATTTGAGGGAAATTTTACCCAATTTTATGGAAATTTAAGCCAATTTGAGGGAATTTTACCCAATTTTATGGAAATTTAACCCAATTTGAGGGAAATTTTACCCAATTTGAGGGAAATTTAGGCCAATTTGAGGGAAATTTAAGCCAATTTTATGGAAATTTAAGCCAATTTGAGGGAAATTTAAGCCAATTTGAGGGAAATTGGCACAATTTTAGGGATATTGGCCAAAATCCAAAGCAGAACTCCACTAACTCCATCCTAAAAATGTAGCTAATTTAAATACATGTATTTAGGTAACTAAATAATTTAAAAAAAACTAAACTGTCAAAAATGTTTGGATCATGCACATGAACACATACATAATTACAGTGGATCTAATAGTCTACAGACCCCTGGTAAAATGTCAGGTTTATGTGATGTTTAAAAATGAAACAAACATATATAATTGATGAACTTGTTCCATCTTTAATTAATGCAGAAGTTTGTTTTGAATGTGATAGCTTAATTCTGAACACAGCTGCATCCCCAGTTAGAAGAGGATGTGCACACTTATAAAACAACATTATTTGAGTTTCTTATATTGACTACCCAATAAAAGATTTTAGTAAGTTTTCTGTTGAGTTTGTACAATTTATAGGTCACATTAAGGTTTAAAAAGTTCTAGCAATGATTTCTCTTTGTCTAATTTTTCTACATCACTGAAAACTCAAAGTTTAAGTGTGTGTAAACTTTTTCTATATTACTTACATTTGAGGTCTGCTTGTTTCTTGGAGAAAAGATCCCATTGTGGGTACAGCTCCTTGGCAATTTCAAGCCACCCCTGGTCCCGTTTTCTACGATCCTTGTGTTGGGGATCAGAAGGAGTATACAGATATGTTCTTGGCCTCACCAGGCTGATAAGATGTTCAGTTCTCACCATTTTTGCTATAGTCCAAACTGGGATTTGCTGGTTCTCAAGGCATCCTGGGTAGTTTATTTTTAAAGGGCAGGTGTTTGATCACATGGTGATTCAAAAAAAGCAAAATGCAAAACGCATCAAAAACGCATCAAAAACGCATCTAAAATTATGGACTTGCGGTTTTCTTGCATGCCCATTGAATTCTATTACATGCAAAACGCTGCATTTTGCATGAAAAAAAGTCCCTGACCCTTTCCAAAAACGCAGAGGTACAAAAAGGCATTGATGTGAACATGTTCCATAGGATCCCATGTTAAAAATTTCCCATGCATTTCTGCAAAATGCAAAATGCATCAAAAAACGCGCTAGTGTGAATGGAGCCTAAGTGCCTAGTAAGCAAGTGGTTAAGGGCCAGTTCACACCACATGCAGTCCAGTGCTTTTTTTTCTGCATCAAAAACGCACGGAAAGTAGGTTATATGGTTTTCAATGGCATAGTTCACACCAGTGCTTGCAGTTCCAGTGCATTTCCAGTCCCCCCCAAAAAAAGTCAAACATGCTGCATTTTTTATGCACTGGACTGTACTGGAACGCTGTAAAATGCATCAAAAATGCACTGGAACGCACCTAAATGCACCAAAAATGCACTGCAATACACTTGTCCTTATTTAGGCCTGATACACATCTATGCAATTTTAGTGCTTTTTGCATTTTGCAGATTTGCACTACAGAACGTGTTCCATAGGAAACCATGTTAAATGGACTGTAGTGCAGATCTGCAAAATGCAAAAAGCACTAAAAATGCATTGGTGTGAATCAGGCCTTAAGGTTAAGAAAAAAGAGGGGGGGAAGCACTGGACTGCATCAAAAATGCACCAAAAACTCACTGGAACGCATAAAAAATGTGCATGCAGAAAAGCACCTGGAACGCGTCCGGACTGCGTTTCTATGGTGTGATCTTGCCCTTAGGGCCCTTAGGGCCAGTTCACACCATAGAAACACAGTCCGGACGTGTTCCAGGTGCTTTTCTGCATGCACATTTTTGATGCGTTCCAGTGCGTTTTTGGTGCGTTTTTGATGCAGTCCAGTGCTTTTTTTCACCCCTCTTTTTTCTTAACCTTAAATAAGGACAAGTGCGTTCCATTGTGTTTTTGATGCGTTTTACAGCTTTTCAATACAGTCCAGTGCAGAAAAAATGCAGCATGTTCTACTTTTTTTTCTGGAACTGGAACGCAATGGAACGGCAAGCACTGGTGTGAACTATGCCATTGCACACCATATAACCAAATTTCAATGCATTTTTGATGCATAAAATATGCACTGGACTGCATTGGTGTGAACTGGCCCTTAAGCAATTTGGCATATTTAAAGACATTTCTCCTTGTTTCGTTTTTGGGGTTGTCCAATTGGTGACATTGATATATGTCCCTTAGGGTGGGACCTGGGCCCCATACTCATTTTAAGGCCAATAACTAGAAGATAAGCCACCAAAGTGGAGACTAGTAAAATTGCCAAGTCATTTCCCTTAGACTGCAGTATGATTTTTTGTATAACTTTTGCACATGTTAGGCTCTTTAGTTGCCCCCCTGGACTGGGGGGTGTTTTGTCCCATCTGTAATTTTGGTGCATGCTGGATGATGTGCTTAATTTTGGGCAGTGGGGTGGCTTTTTTTGTGCTAGCTGCATTTGGGTTGTTCTGAGCATGCTCAGGGACTTTGTTTTTTTTTGGTGGTGCTTTTTGTGTGTGAACAGCACTTGGATGTTTCTGGGCATGCTCAGAGTGTATTTTTGGGTTAGTAATTTAGGGACATCCTTAACAGGTGTACCCACTTTGAAGTTCTCTCTACATTGGGTGAACTTGCATTTCGTGTGTTTATTGGACTGTCCATGTGTTTGCAATTGCCTCATTAGCAGACAAACCTATGTTATATAAAGCTTGCAGATAGCAATCTTTACTTTGCCCTGAAAAGAGCCAAGATTGTGTGTGTGGGGGGGCCGGCAAGAGAGTACATTTGGGTGTCCTTATCGAGTTTCTAACACATGTATTTGTATTTTGTTTGTTATGTTGTTGCAAAACAGATGTGTTTTTATGCAATTTATTTGTTACTTTGGTTTGCTGTTTTTTTTTTTTTTGGGTGGTGGTTATTTTACCATGAAATCTTTTTTATGTTGGCAATTTTTGTTTTCACGTTCACTTTGATTTAACTGTCTGTGCTGCCTTATTTTTAAAATTCTTTCTCAAGATGTTGTGCCTAATGTTGTTTAAATCCTTAATAGATGTCTATTTGTGGGTGCACTCCTTTTAACTCCTGTTAATTTACACTGCAAAAGGGTCAAACCTATTCTGTTAGTGTCTCAAATTAACATACTTGTGTGTATTTTGCTTTCCTTGCTTCTTTTCCAAGTCCTGTGTGTGGGTTTTTTTTTTTTTTTTTTGACCAATAAACATTCTTTGTTTTATGTGTGTTCTTTTCATGCAACGGATTTCCCAGCTGCAGCTTAACTAGGCATTGGCATGTCTTGGACAAATCCCTTTTTCATTTTTTTTATGTTTTAGTTTTAAGTTACTTTCCTGGTGCCTTCATGGTAGCACATGCATGGATTGTGCATATGCTGCCATGGATAGTGAGCAGGAAAGTAACATTTCAGAGTGGTAAGTATTCAATTTTCTTTTTGAGCAGTGGTTTTCAGCCTCAGTCCTCAAGTACCCCCCTAACAGGACATGTTTAGGAAATTTTATCTTCTCTAAAATAGTTGTCTAAAATACAAAGCCATTGACTTTGATTTAAAGCACCTGTGCACTTCCGGTTCCGGCGCCGCATGGAGTAGCTGCTCCGCCCCTCAGCTCCTGCACACCGGACGAAATATCAGCCTATAAAACCAGCCCAGAAGCCCCCAACCACCTCCGCCTCCGGACATACTCCGCCAGCCCATGGACCGGTTTGTAGAAAAAAACGGTACCCGCACGCAAACCGCTCCGCCGGCGCCGCCGGCCCAGCTGCAAATTGAGGCCCCAGTCTCGGCCTACACGCAGCTGCGCTCAGATACACAGGCGGCGGAAATGGAGGTAAGCGGCAGCACAGCCACTCACATCCCTCCACAAGACTCCTCTACACAGCCACAGCCTCACCATGTCTCCTTCCCTCAAGTCTCCCTCTCCCAAGCCTTCTCCTTACCAGCATCCACCCCACAACATGCTGAGGACCAGAATACAGAGCGCATAGCTCAGGCTGTTGCAGCCCTTCTGTCCCCTATGATCTCAGAATCAGTGGAAAAGGCTGTAAATGCGGGGATGAAACAAATAAAGGCCCAACTGGGAGAACACTCCACCAGGCTGAACGAGTTAGAACACCGCCTGTCCAATGTGGAAGAGGAGATATACCAAGCCCAGGCCACAGAACAAGCACAAGACAAGACAAACCAATATATTATCCAAAAACTCGATGATTTGGAAAACAGATCTAGAATGAGCAACCTGCAATTAGTGGGGATACCCGAATCCCTACAAGCATCTGCTCTATCAGAATTCTGCTCACACCGCGTTCCGGAAACACTGGGCCTTACAGGATCTTGCACAGTGGAACGTGCGCACCGTATGGGTTCTTACAACGCAGAACGCAAAAACCCTCGACCTATAATCGCTAAATACCTGAACTATTCTGACAAGGCCCTCATCCTTCAAAAGTTCAGACAATCCTGCTCACTCCAAGGCGTAAGGGTCCTGATCTTTGCCGACTACTCCATTCAGGTCTCGAAAAAGCGCAAAGCCTTCCAGCAGGTATGCACGGATCTCTTTAAACAACAAATAAAATTCACGCTGGCCTTCTTGGCTATCCTCCACCTCAAGACACCGAACGGCGATCAACTATCCTTCCAAGATCCCTCTGAAGCGGAGGCCTACCTGAGATCTCTACATCCAAACCCTCACCCTCATACCCCATCAAAAGCTGCCCCTATCAATCGCTCCCCGGACCAAAGGAGCCCCCGCAAAGACTCTCCCAAGCGCTTCAGATCGTTATACCCGGACCAGCATCGCAACACCCTTCGCTGAACAAGGACTCGCAGTTATGATTATTCGAAAACCATCGAGGCAGCTCTTCTGAAACCACTTCAGGTTCGGTCTTTGACTTTGCTCATACACCTACACCCCCACGCTTTTCAATATTTTAATACTCAATGTATTGATGCCTTATCTTCCTCCTCTCACCTAGCATTTATTCACACTAAATACCACAATTCAATAGAGGTTTTGGAAGGTATTCTGTCATATGTTTTGTTATATTGATGCTAGGTTTTATTGTTCAGTTACTAAATACCTTACTGTTACAAATGTCTTTTAGTACATTTTACGATCGCTATTGGCCTCACTGTGTATGGCTCAATTCACCCTCCCCCACATGCTCGGTCCGGAGGAGGAGCCCGCATAAGAACCAGCCATCCTATCATGGGCTCTTTTGGGAAGCAACCCCTGGTGTCCGGTCATGGGAGTTGTCCTACACAGTGACTCCATGCGGAAAAAAGAGAAGTTCTTACATGTGCTTGTTTTGTTACTTTCTCTGATTCCCCCTCCCTGATTTACCCCCCCTCCCATCTTCCTTTACCCCGGGGCTCAAGCAAATCTCAGTACCTCGCTACATCACTGCACCGTCCAGTCACCAACACCATACCTCCTAATATAGCTATGATTCTCTCTCACCACTTACACAGTGACAAATCTCATACACCGGCCCATATCCCTCTCAAGACCCCCCCAATATGAAAGTAGTCTCCTGGAATGTTAAAGGCCTCAGATCCCCTCACAAGAGAATGAAAATTCTCCGACATCTCAAACAAATCAAAACTGACATAGCCCTAATTCAAAAATCTCATTTACTAACCCCAGACTTTCACCGCATGAAGAAGCTTTGGGTAGGCACTGTCTTAGGCTCTGACGCGGTGGGTTGCAAAGCTGGTGTACTCCTGCTAATACACAAAAACCTCCCCTGCACAGTTCTGTCTGTGAAAACTGACAAGCAAGGACGTTTCATCACGGCACATCTTCAATTAGGTTCCAAGGAACTTGTGATAACAAATGTCCATGCTCCAAATAGCCCAGGCAGACAGTTCTACATGGAACTGTCCACTTGGTTACTTAGCAACACCCATCTCCCCCATTTCGTTGGCGGAGATTTCAATGATATTCTCCATCAGACGGATGACAGGTCATCCACTAAGCGCCCCAAACCTAGCTCTGACCCCCCCACCCCTTCGTACTTTGCAACCACTATGGATGCTATCCACCTCCAGGATCTTTGGCGCCTCTCCTACCCAGCTGACAGAGAATTTACCTTCTACTCCAACCCACACAATGTCTTCACAAGGATAGATTACTTCTTTGGCTCTGACAACCTCCTCCCCATGCTCCACAGCGCTGACATACACGACATAATCATTTCTAACCATGCCCCCATTGAGGTAACACTCGACAATCTAGATCTACCCCCACACCCCAACATATGGTGTTTCCCCTCCTACCTACACAACAATACAGACTTCCAGCAGTTCATGTCCGAGTCATGGTCTGAATACTCTTCGACCAACTCCCCCCACCGGAACGACCTTAACTTTTTCTGGGACGCCGGCAAAGCATACCTTAGGGGCCGAATCATTTCATATGCCACTTCTTTTAAACGCAACACCTTAACTAAATATAAAGCAGCCAGCGCATGCCTTCACCAGGCACAACGCTCCTTACACACTAAAGATTCCCCAGATACCAGAAATGAATGGCAGGCAGCAAAAAGAGACTTTGAAACCTGGGCAAACACCCTTGAACTCACCAAAAAGGCCCATCTAGACGCCACCTACCACAAGTTTGGGAATAAAGCAGGCAAACTCCTAGCCAGACTCTGCAAAGGTCAATTCCGCCCGACACATATCACATCGCCAAGGGTAACCTTCACTCCTCTCCGCAACAAATTAATAGGGTGATGCTTAAATTCTACTCTACGCTCTACGCTCCAGATCCCATAGATAAACAAACAGCTTGCTCCTTCCTCGAGAAAATAAATCTGCCCAAAATTTCTCCTTAACAACTAGAGGCACTTAATGCTCCTATCTCCCTTTCTGAAATATCTACCACCATCCGTAACCTAACCCTCTCCAAGGCCCCTGGCCCTGATGGATTCACTAGTGAATTCTACAAAACCCTACAAACCCTCTTAGAACCTACTCTCCATCAAGTATACAATGGTATTTGGTCAGGGGGTACATATCTACAATCGGGGAATCAGGCCATTATTAAATTATTATCCAAGAAGGGTAAAGACCCCAAGGACCCGGGTTCCTACAGACCCATCCCACTTCTTAATCTCGATGTAAAAATTCTATCCAAGATTGTAGCCACTAGACTAGCAGATATCATCCCTTCTTTGATACACCCCACCCAATCCGGCTTTGTAAAAGGCAGAACAGCCACCCTCAACATCCGCAAAGTCATGCTGGCCTTGGAGCACGCTAACCAATACCCAAACATAGACCATGCCATTATCACATTAGACGCGGAGAAAGCCTTCGATAACGTCAGCTTTGACTGGTTATCCATGACCATGTCAGTGATGGGCTTCAATGGTCCCTTCCACCATCTCATAAACGCCATGTACAACGCTCTGTCAGCAAGATTGGTGGCAGCTGGCCTTCTCTCAGATGAATTCCGCCTCCACAAGGGTACACGCCAAGGTTGCCCCCTATCCCCACTCCTCTTCAATATTGCCCTAGAACCACTTTCCAGATACCTAACATTGACAGCTCCCTTACACGGCATAGAAGTTGGTTCACTCAACTTACGCACCTCACTTTTTGCGGACGACGTTCTCATATTCTCAGCCGACCCCCTATCAGATATGATCACCATAAAAAAGGTTTTCGACGAATTCCGTTTATGCTCATGCCTCCGCATCAACTACAACAAAAGCGAAATCCCCCCCATAGGCACTCTCTCTAAACCATCTTGGGCCCAGAACTCTATCTTTCCTGTCGCAAATTCATATATTACATATTTGGGAATTAAAATAGGGAAACTCCCCTCTTCACTCTACCACCTCAACTACCCTCCTCTGTTTTCAAAAATAACTCAAGAATTAACTACCTGGATGGACCTGCCCCTCTCGCTCTTTGGAAGATGTCATTTGATAAAAATGATCAGTTTTGCTAGGTTATTATACCCATTGCAAACTTTACCGTTACTTCTCCATTACAAAGATGTGAAATCTCTCAATTCAGTGATATCAAAATTTCTATGGCAAAACAAAAGACCACGTATAGCTTTTAAAAAACTATATCTTCCCAGGCGCGAAGGGGGCATCAGTCTCCCTCATATCAGAATCTATAATTTAGCATGTCTGCTTAGAACCAGTCTAGATTGGATTACACAGTCCTCCCGATACTCCAACTTTTCTTTGAAATCTGACATGGCTCACCCGTATTCATTAGTGGCACTTCTACACTGCAGGTGGAAGTCAGTTCCCCTTCCTTTTCAACATAATCTCCTACTAAGAGATACTGCAATAGCATGGAGAGAAGCCAGGAAGCTGCTCAAGGTTTCTCCTTTCATGTCAAGTCACCTTCCAATTCAGGGGAATCCGGTTTTCCCTCCAGGTTTGGAACACAAACCCTTCACCATCTGGGAACAAAAAGGTCTCACAAAATTTTCCACCCTCTGCAATATTACGACGGGACGGCCATTACCCTTTGCCAACATAGCAGAAACCTTCTCTCTACCCATAACACATGCTTTCCACTATGGCCAATGCATCAGCTTTTTAAAGGATGCGTGTAAAGAAGATAGCCAAAGGTTTCAGCCTAACATCATAGACCAAATTATCCTGGATGACTCCTACAAAATCTCGGACATATACAAACCTCTTTTACACAAGTCCTCTCTTCCCCTCTCATACTTATCTGTCGAAAATTGGCGCAAAGACTTTCCGGACCCGAACCTAGTGGAAAAAATTCTACAAGGCCTCAACACCATGCAAAAGCTAACACCAAACGAAATCTGGAGAGAAACCCAACTGAAAATAGTTCACAGAGCTTACATGCCTTTCTTATCTTCAAAATCAGATCAGAGCAAAGCCTTTTGCCCTCTATGTAATCTACCGAAGCCATCTCTGACTCATCGCTTCTGGAATTGCTCCTACATCTCTACCTTCTGGGACCAAGTATTATCCTACATCTTTGAAATAACCCTGTTAAAATTACCAAAGGACCCGCTACTCCTCATCTTTGGCCATTGGGATCCTAAACTGTTACCTTGGTCCCATACCACTACAAATACAAGTCACACAGGAATCTCAAATTCCACCTCCTCCCACAAAGAATGGACTCTGATTTGTCGTCTAATTGCAAGAAGAACCATTTTGAAACTTTGGATCTCCCCTCTCAGCCCCAACATCACCCACATCAAACGAGAGCTTCTACATCTCCTAATCAAAGACCGTCTAAACACGGATTTCAAACAAGAAAAATCTAAAGCCAACTTCTACTCCAAATGGCATTCCTTCATGCTCTCCTCCCTCTCCCAGGAGGAAATAGCCAACTTCAGTCAATCCTCATTCTCATATTTCGACTCTTATCCTCCAATCCCAAAAGAGGCGACCTCCACCTCCCAAAGGGCACCCTCCACCTAAAGTCCTTAACACAGATCACTGACTCTGCCCTTATTAAATTATCTTTAGATTATCTTCAACAATAGATTATCACTAGCTAACCGCTTTAGCAATGCGTACCTGGACAATTTTCTATGTTTCAACCTTGCAGTCCCCCCCATTATGCTTTACCTATTACCCTACCCCCCCCCCCCTTTTTGTGCTACACTTTTCTACGTTTCTGTTATTACCTAGCAAATGTTAGGGTTTCTATAAACAGATCCATCCAGGTATCTACTATTACTAATCCGACATTGGAATGTTATGATCTGTTTGTTATCTGTTATCCAGCCATCCCTTCCTGGTATATAAGTGTATATCCCTCAGGTAAACACAAATATGTACCTAAGTTCCATTAACTATGTAAAATATTTTACAAAAATGGCTGTATATTGTTTGTACGCTTTCAATATCTAAATAAAATCTTTTTGAAAAAAAAAAACAAAAAAAAGCACCTGTGCAAGATGAAGGAAAACCTGCAAACATGGCCTGTTGGGGGGTACTTGAGGACAGGGTTGAGAAGCACTGATTTAGAGCACTGAACTAAAATCAAGCTGAAGCCAATCCTTTTCCAATTGTGGACATTTGAGGAAAATCAAGATTTTTATTTTTTATTTTTTTTAAAGGTTGGGCTTTGTCCCTTTTCTTAAAATTGGCTTCACTTCCTGTCATAGCCAAACAGGAAGTGAGAGTAATTATTAGGTATTTTGGGGTTTAATAAAGGCAAATCCTTTCTGCAATACAAGTGTAGTTAATGAAAATCAGAAGGGTAGCACTGGTGATTTTATCATCCAATCATGTAGAGGCAAAGATGCTGTTTTTTTCTTTTCCTTGCATGTCCCCCTTGGATCTCCAGCAACTGAACTTCTAAGTGCACTTGTGGTGCAAAGTGGATTTACCTTTTAGTAAATAAACCCCAAGATACTTAATAATTTAGGATGTACATGGCAAAATGCTACAGTGCAATTTCCTGAATTAGGAAACTATTTAGATTGACCTGTGTGTCCCCAAGGACATACATTGGTAGGGTTTTACCCTCACTTCCTGTTTGGCTATGTGACAGGAAGTGAATAATTTTGAATGCGAAATTGGCAAAATTTGGTAAGTGTCTTCACCCTATCAGGGGTGTAGACATCCCCCAAAACTTATAATCCCTCTGCAGTCTATCCCCAAGCAAAAATAAGAAAGGATTTTAATGAGTTTAACTTTGCAAAGACACATTCCTAAGTTCAATTGTGATGCATGTTAATGGCCCATTTAGACCTTTAATAGAAAGTCATCAGTTGCCTTAGACTCTAAACCAGGGATCCTCAAACTACAGCCCTCCCAGCTGTTGCAGAACTACACATCCCATGAGGCATTGTAAAACTCTGACATTCACAGACATGACTAGGCATGATGGGAATTGTAGTTCCTGAACACCTGGAGGGCCGTAGTTTGAAGACCCCTGCTCTAAACATTATTTTTGGCCAGTCCTAGAAATCTGCATCTGTTTTTCTATTAAACACTTGGTGTCTGTGCTATAGCCAAACAACGGCCACAGCGTGGACTTGAATTTCTGGGAGGCTGTCATAGGATGTAGTCACTGAGACTCGGGTGATCACAGATCAAAGTAAGGGCCGATCTGTTTTTTTTTTCTACTCATGCTGACAGCATGAGGATAGAAATAAAAGCTGATCACCGGCTTAGGTGCAAGGGACATTGGTCCGGAAAAGGCAATTCTGCCTCATCTGTGCCCACCAGTACCCCCTTCCAGTGCCACCTATCAATGCCCACCAGTGATCCCAAGCAGTGCTGACTATCAGTGTAACCAATCAGTGCCGCCTCATCAGCGTACATCAATAAAGGAGAAAAATTACCTGTTTGCAAAATTTAATATCAAAATATCCAAAAATATACCAAATTATTTTAAAAATCTATCTTTTCTTTTGTTTGAACAAAAGAAAAAAAACACACAGGTGATCAAATACCACCCAAAGAATGCTCTATTTGTGGGAACTTAAAAAAAAACAAAAAAACATTTGGCTAAGTATGACCGTGCAATTGTCATTCAAAATGGATCAGCGCTAAAAATTGGTCAGGACAGCAGGGGGGTTTAAGTGCCCAGTAAGCAAGTGGTTAATTTCCATGCCAACTATGGATTTCTGTAATAAAGATGTGTGCCCGCTGTGTATACGGCATGTGCATAAGCAAGTCGCACACATATGAACAGTACTCATTGTAAATCATGGGGTACAACTTGTGATGCAACTTTTCAGTCCCAAGTGGCCTTAAGCTCTCTTTCCACTATTGCGAGTTGTTGTGCGACTTGACACATGTGAAGTCGCAGGATAAGTCAAAACACATGCATTTCAATGTTCCCCCGTTCTAATTGGTGCAACTCCAAAAAAAGTTCTTGCACTACTTTGTTCCAACTTCAGTGCGACTTTTTCTCAGATGTTTTGAATTAGTCGCGTGGAATTAAGGCTCAGTTTCCACTATTGAAAGCCCAAAGTTGCGTGCTTTTTGCCGCAAGTTTTCCCCAACTTTTTGCCAAAACTTGAAGCAATGCCTTTGTATTTTTGAGGTCTATGGACCTCAAGTTGCATCAAAGTGGGACCAAAATAGTGCAGGGACTACTTTGACTTGAAGTCGCAGACATCTGAACGGTACTCATTGTAAATCATGAGGTAGAACTTGTGATGCAATGTTTCAGTCCCTAGTGGCATGACAAGTTGCAATAGTGGAAAACAAGTCGAAAAAGCACATTGTAAACCACGCAACTTTGGTGTTGAAATAGTGGAAAGAGAGTATTAGGCTAAAGCGGTAATAGGAAGATGCACTGTAAGAATTACTTCTAATTGTAGAAAATCAAACCGGCTCTTGCACTGAATCTAATTTATGGAAGATCTAACTGATTGGCCAGTGTATGGTGACCTTTAAAGATATGAAAACGTGAATTTCTGGTGTTTAAGCCTCATACACACGATGGGACTTTGTACCCCATGTACGGAGCCCGCTCTGCTCAGCGGGGGATCGCTCCGTCGATCCCCGCTGGGAAGGCAGATGACAGGTCTGTCTTTGCACACTGTGCAGGGACAGACCTGTTGGAGTGCCGCTCTCCTCTATGGGGGATCGGGTGACGACGGACCGTAGAGTCCGTCATCACCCGATCCGCAGATGGATGGAAAAATAGGTTTTTCCTCCGTTACACTTTTTAGGATTGGAGTGGGTCGGATGTCAGCGAACATGTCACCACTGACATCCGACCCTCCATAGAGGTCTATGGAGTGTCCGTTCAGGTCCAAAGCGGACCTGAAAGGTCCGTCCATGTGAGGGGGGCCTTTAGGCCCCTTTCACACTGGGGTGGTGCGGACGGCAGCGCTAAAACGGCGCTATCTTTCGCGATGCTTTACCGGCGGTATTCGGCCGCTAGCGGTTTTAACCCCCGCTAGCGGCCGAAAAGGGGTTAAATCCACACGCGAAACACCACTGCAGCGGCGTTTTACCGGCAGTATAGCTGCACTGTCCCATTGATTTCAATGGGCAGGAGTGGTTTATACACCGCTCCAAAGATGCTGCTAGCAGGACTTTTTTTAGGCCCCTTTCACACTGGGGCATTTTTAGGCACTACGGCACTAAAAATGGCGCCGGAAAAATGCCCTAAAGAAGCGGCTCCATTCACTCCAGTGAGGGCTTTCACACTGGAGTGGTGCGCTGGCAGGGCGTCCCAAAAAGTCCTGCCAGCAGCTTTTTTGGAGTGGTGAACTCACTGCTCCTCCCTATTAAAATCAATGGGGCAGCGCTGTGATACCGCCGGCAAAATGCAGATCCAGCAGCGTTTTGTGGGCGGATTTAACCCCCTTTTGGCCGCTAGCAGAAGGGGTTAAAATCGCACCGTGGGGGGTTTAAACCGCCCCGCTAGGAGCCGAATAATGCAGCTAAAACTACAGCAAAGCGGCGCTTAAAATAGTGCCGCTTTACCGCAGACGCCCCCACTTAGGCTCTATTCACACTAATGCGTTTTTTGATGCGTTTTGCAGAAATGCATGGGAATTTTTTAACATGGGTTCCTATGGAACATGTTCACATCAATGCATTTTTGTGCCTCTGCTTTTTTGGAAAGGGTCCGGGACTTTTTTCCCGCAAAATGCAGCGTTTGGCTTGTAATAGATTTCACTGGACCTGCATCCAAAACGCAAGTACCGCGTTTTACCGCGATTTGCATTTTTTTAATTTCTTTTTTTATGCTGTATATAGCTGGTTGCTAAGAAGGGGGCCAGGAAGCCGGCCGCCGCGTCCTTAACCACTTCCCGCACGCCGTATGCAGAATGACATCCGGGAAGTAGTTCTGTTATCCTGACTGGGCGTCATATGACATCCGGCAGGATAACATGCTGGCACGCGCCCGCAGGGGCACGCATCACGGCGATCGCGAGTGCGGCGTGTCAGTCTGACACCCCACATCTCCAATCATGACAAGAAGCCTCTGTCAGAGGCTTCTTACCACGTGATCAGCTGTGACCAATCACATCTGATCATCACAAGAACCAGGAAGTGCCGGTAAACAGCATTCCTTGGTTCACGCTGACAGGGAGAGCCGATCGCGGCTCTCTCTGTCAGAGGGGGGGTCTGTGCTGATAATTATCACATTGATTATCAGCACAGCCCCCTCAGATGTGCCACAACACCTCAGATGTGACCCCTCAGCTGTCAGTCAGTTCCCCAATTAAAAGACAGCTCACAGTGCCCAAAGTGCCAATCAGTGCCCATATCAGTGCTAATCAGTGCCCACCACAGTGCCCATCTCAGTGTCCATCAGTGCCACCTGTCAGTGGCAATCAGTACCGCCTATCTGCCCATCAGTGCCGCCTGTCAGTGCCCATCACAGCTGCCTGTCAGTGCCCATCACAGCTGCCTGTCAGTGCCCATCACAGCCGCCAGTCAGTGCCCATCAGTGCTGCCAGTCAGTGCCCATCAGTGCTGCATATCAGTGCCTATCAGTGCTGCTTATCATTACCGCATATTAGTGCCCATCAATTCTATATATCAGTGCATCCTCATCAGTGCCCATCAGTGCCACCTTATCAGTGCCAACTCATCAGTGCCACCTCATCAGTGCCCATCAGTGCTGCCTCATCAGTGCCACCTCATCAGTGCCCGACAGTGAAGGAGAAAACAAAATTTTATAACTGAAACGAAGAAAAACTTTTTTTTTTCCAAAATGTTGTTCTTTTTTAGTTTGTTTAGCAAAAAAAACTGCAGAATTGATCAAATACCACCAAAAGAAAGCTCTATTTGTGGGAACAAAATGCTAAAAATGTTGTTTAAGTACAGTGTAGCATGACCGCGCAATTGTCATTCAAAGTGTGACAGCGCTGAAAGCTGAAAATTGTCCTGGGTGGGAAGAGGCAAAAGAGTCTGATATTGAAGTGGTTAACAACCTATGAGTCATCAGCTGTCAGCTGACTTCCCGCTCAATGTAAAAAAAAAAATGCCGGCTAAAAAAAAAAAAAAAATCGGAAAAAAAACAGCGTGGGGTCCCCCCAGGGTATGGTTTGGATTTGGAGGGGACCCCCATGCCAAATTTTGTTTTTTTGAAATGGCGTGGGGGTCCCCACCCCCAGGGGAATACCAGGCCCTTCAGTCTGGTATGGATTTTGAGGGGAACCCCCCTACGCCTAAAAATCAGCGTGGGGTCCCCCCAAAATCCATACCAGACCCTTATCGAAGCATGCAGCCCGGCCGGTCAGAAAGGGGGTGGGGACGAGCGAGCGCACCCCCCCTCTTGAACCGTGCCAGGCCGCATGCCCTCAACATGGGGGATGGGTACTTTGGGGAAGAGAGGCGTGCTGCAGGCCCCCCACCCCAAAACACCTTGTCCCCATGTTGATGAGGACAAGGGCCTCTTCCCGACAACCCAGGCCGTTGGTTGTCGGAGTCTGCGGGAGGGGGGCTTATCGAAATCTGGGAGCCCCCTTTAATAAGGGGGCCCTCAGATCCCGGCCCCCCACCCTATGTTAATAAGTATGGGGTACATGGTACCCCTACCCATTCACCTAGGGAAAAAGTGTCAATAAAAAAAACACACTGCACAGGTTTTTAAAGTAATTTATTAGACAGCTCCGGGGGGTCCTCTTTGGGCTTCGGGGGTCTCTCCGGTTCTTGTTCGCTGTCTCCGGCCTTTTCTTCCGCTGTTGGATCTGTTCTCCGCGCTCTTCGGGTCTTCTGCCAGGCTCCTCCGCTATCTTCTGCTCTTTTGCCGCTCTTTTGCTATAGCGGAGGAGCCCGGTTTGCTGCCTTCTTCCCTCTTCTCTTCTTCCGCTGTTCGACCTGTTCTCTGCACTCTCCGGGTCTTCTGCCGGGCTCCTCCGCTATCTTCTGCTCTTTTGACGGTCTTTTGCTATAGCAGAGGAGCCCGGTCTGCTGCCTTCTGCCTTCTTCCCTCTTCTCTTCTTCTCTTATTCCGATGTTGACACAACGCTTTCTCTGGCTGGAATGCTCTCTGGGCGCTCCACTCTGACTTATATAGGTGGTGACCCCGCCCCCTTATGCCGTCACAGTCCCTAGGCATGCTGGGACTGTGACGTTTTAGGGGGCATGGTCAACATCACCCGGTGACCACGCCCCCTAAAACGTCACAGTCCCAGCATGCCTAGGGACTGTGACGGCATAAGGGGGCGGGTCACCGCCTATATAAGTCAGAGCGGAGTGCCCAGAGAGCATTCCGCTATAGCAAAAGAGCGGCAAAAGAGCAGAAGATAGCGGAGGAGCCTGGCAGAAGACCCGGAGAGCGTGGAGAACAGGTCAAACATTGGAAGAAGAGAAGAGGGAAGAAGGCAGAAGGCAGCAGACCGGGCTCCTCCGCTGTAGCAAAAGAGCGGCATAAGAGCAGAAGATAGCGGAGGAGCCTGGCAGAAGATCTGGAGAGCGCGGAGAACAGGTCGAACAGCGGAAGAAAAGGCCGGAGGCAGTGGAGAAGAACCGGAGAGACCCCCAAAGCTGGAAGAGGACCCCCCGGAGCTGTCTAATAAATTACTTTAAAAACCTGTGCAGTGTGGTTTTTTTATTGACACTTTTTCCCTAGGTGAATGGGTAGGGGTACCATGTACCCCATACTCATTCCCATAGGGTGGGGGGCCGGGATCTGAGGGCCCCCTTATTAAAGGGGGCTCCCAGATTCCGATAAGCCCCCCTCCCGCAGACCCCGACAACCAACGGCCAGGGTTGTCGGGAAGAGGCCCTTGTCCTCATCAACATGGGGACAAGGTGCTTTGGGGTGGGGGTGCCTGCAGCGCGCCCCTCTTCCCCAAAGTACCCATCCCCCATGTTGAGGGCATGCGGCCTGGCATGGTTCAGGAAGGGGGGCACTCGCTCGTCCCCACCCCCTTTCCTAACCGGCCGGGTTGCATGCTAGAATAAGGGTCTGGTGTGGATTTGGGGGGGAACCCCCACGCCGTTTATTCAGGGTAGGGGTTCCCCTTAATATCCACACCAGACCGAAGGGCCTGGCATGCACCCGAAGGGGGAACCCATGCAGGTTTTTCTCGCGCTGCCTTAATAGGAAGATGTCTTTTTCCTATTGCAGCGAGCGCAAGATGCACCTCGCTGAGAACCAGTGCGGTCCTATCGCGCTGGAAACATTCTCGCTGCAGGTATTCCTGTGTGTGCGCTGGTTCACACGCTGGATTAAGAATCTATCCAGCGCGCCAATTAAGGTTGGAACCAGCGCAGTGCATTCATCTTAGTAAATGACCCCCAGTGTGTCAACATGTGCTATCTCCCATCACTGGGTTTCAATGGATGCATTTTGGGAGTGCCACCCCTTCCTCATAACTAAGTTGGGGATGTGTAACTAATGTTTTCTAACATGCCCGTTTAGCCAAAAAAAGGAGAAATAATGCAAAACATACTTGTTATACACCAAGATGTTGGTTTGTTTTAAAACCTTAAAACACACATGTGAATTTGCTTTGGGTAAAATGTTGTTTACTAAGCAATGTGTGGCTTATTATATCAATGCTTCAATACCAGTGTATTTGTAAAGTTGTTGTAGTTACAGTGACAATGTTCACTTAAATGTAGCCAACTCCAGCAAATTTTATGCCTCCAAAAAATTAAAGGAGTTGAAAAGGAATAATGTTTTTGAACTTCATGCATTAGATCCATTAATAACCAAAACTGTGTGTGTAGCAGACCCATACCACACCATAATAGTTAGCTGAAGAAGATCTTGTCACCTTATGTAGCAAATAAGAAACGTTTTCACTATTATAGCAAGTGTCCAAAATAAAGGCAATTTTGTAAAATATCAGACAGATAAGAAACACAGACAACAGTTGTTCAAATAAAATATGAGCTCATCGTCTATTCCGATCGTGTGTATTCCTCATCTGACTTTTTTTTTTTTCGAAAATTCTGATGGACCTAGAAATGGAACATGTTCTAAATATTTCTGACAGAACCAATTCCTATTGGGAAACCCGCTCGTCTGTATGCTGTTCCGACGGACCAAAAACGACGCATGCTCTGAAGCAAATATAAGCCGGAAGCTATTGGCTACTGGCTATTGCACTTCCTTTTTCTAGTCCTGTCATACGTGTTGTACGTCGCCGGGTTCTGGATGGTCGGACTTTGGTGTGACTGTGTGTAGGCAAGACCGCTTGAGCGGAATTCCGTCGGAGTTCCATCAAAGAAACCTTCAAAGTTTATTCCGACTGCAAAACTGGTCGTGTGTACAGGACATAAGAGTGACCAGATTAAAGGTTAACATTTATTTACTTAGGTAATTCATTATTTTTTTACCAAAGATTTACTTTAAAGGTGCACCCCAGTAGACATTATTGGATGGAGATTGAAAGAAGAAAATTAACTTAAATTGTAATCATGCATACAATATTATGCTCTTTGAAGAAAAGTTCTGGTGTACTACACTGATGTGTTGACCAGATATTGAATAGCTTTTCTGCAGAAAGTTCTTACAAATAAAATAAATTCTTCTTTAGGGTTATGAACTAAAGATCTGTTTATACACTTTATTACACCAGCCCTCTTCTAGCCAAGGAAATATAACAATGTTCTGTCATGAATTTTCATATGTGCGATTTTGCCCAATAGAATATTAACCATGCATTTCATTGAACTAAAAGGTGTTTCCCCAAGGAACATTCCTTCTGCTGCTGTCTCTAACTACTGCCAAATGGTGCAATGGTGAGTTTAGTATTATCAAGCTTTCCCTTCCTAAAATGGGCAAACACTGTATAAATAGTTGATTAATATAAATGATGAAACCTGTTTTTGAACTACATGTCTTCTCTAGGTTCTGGGTAGTGTTTACAGCACTCAATATACTCTAACCAGGGGCATACATCTAGTATAAAGTAAAAATTATGTAGAGAGGGTTTGCACTGAGCTGTCAATGAAAATAATCAGCAGCCCAACAGACTTGTCGAGTTTGTTTTCCCATATGGTATGAAAGTGGTTGATTTACTAAAGGCAAATAGGCTGTTAACTTTGCAACTGAATTTTTCACTTTTCAAGAGAATTTTTTCTTAGCTTAGTGAATGAGGTGAAGGTCTGATAACTTTCATCATCCATTCATGTGTAAGAAAAAGTGTTCTTTGAAAAGTGTATTTTCAATATGGTCACAAAGCAAAGGGAAAATTCCTTTTAAGGTTAACAGCTTATTTGCTTTTAGTAAATCAACAGCATAATATTTTCTTTGGGTTTCATTATTAACCTCCCTGGCGGTATGATTATTTCGGATTTTAGGTGCTGAAAGCGGTACAATTATTTTGCATGGAAATTTGGCGTTTTATATTGTAGGTCTGTAATTCTTAATAATAACACACTTAAATCTGTCCAAACAAGAGTCTAGTAGATATCCCGGGTATGATAAAGTTTGAAACACAAAAACATAAATTTTAATATAATAAATAAAAAAAAATAATAAAAAAAAAAAATAATAATAATAAAATAAATTTCCCCACGATTCACTATCGCTCAATTCTCCAAGTGTTCTAATTTACTATCGCTGTTTTCTAGCTGGTCTAAAGCCACTTTTGACGTAAAGGGACACTTTTTGGTTGCTATGGACAATCTCCAGTTTCCAGGCAGAAAGAACAGTATATGTAATATAAAACTGCATGCAGGGCATAGGACAAAGCACTGGGGACAAAAGGGATGTGAAATAATTTTATACAGTACTGTAATCTGTATGTGTTATGATTTTTAAATTCTTTTGAATTTGTCGCCAGGCTCCGCCCCCATGCGTCGCGACGCTCGCAGGGAACGGAGCCTGGCACGGAGAGGCTTCGGAGGAGGACGGAGCCCACAGACACTGCGGGGGACATCGCAGGATCCTGGGGACAAGGTAAGTAAAGCCGCACAAGGATCCTGCAATGTAATCCCGAGTGTGGCTCGGGGTTACCGCTAATGGTGTTGAATTTTAACCCCGAGCCACACTCGGGAAAACCGCCAGGGAGGCTACAGGGATATATATTGTTTATCAAGCAACCAAGCACTCACATGCCAGAAGTCCATCCAGAAGTACGGCATGTTGTGAACATAACATTTTTTTTTTAACCACTTCAGCCCCAGAAGATTTTACCCCCTTCCTGACCAGAGCACTTTTTACAATTTGGCACTGCGTCGCTTTAACTGACAATTGCACGGTCATGCGACGCTGTACCCAAACAAAATTTGCATCCTTTTTTTCCTACAAATAGAGATTTATTTTGGTGGTATTTGATCACCTCTGCATTTTTTTGTGTGCAATAAACAAAAAAAGACAGACAATTTTTAATTAAAAACAATATTTTTTTACTTTCTATAATAAATATCCCATTTTTTTAAAATAAAACTAATTTCTTCATCAGTTTAGGCCGATATGTATTCTTCTACATATTTTGGGTAAAAAAAATCACAATAAGTGTAAATTGATTGGTTTGCGCAAAAGTTATAGCAGCTACAAACTATGGGAAAGATTTATGGCATTTTTAGAACTAAATGTATACCTCAAAATGGGATTTTAAGGGCAATGCAGAAATTGGCAGTGTTGAATTATAGTTAAAAAGAAGTTTATTGATACAAAAACGAATAGGATATACATGAACATACACATTGATCTATAGTTAAGAATAATTATAAAAACATCAGATATATGGAAACATATGATGCATCCTACTGCTAGTTACAAGTACCACCCCCGATAGGTGTGATGGCGTCCTGATAGCAGATTTCCAACGCGTTTCAACTTATTGTAAGGATAAAGTCTTCCTCAGGGAGGGACTGCATCACATTCTAAAATTTTAAGTAACAGCATGATTATTGGTATATACTTAAATATTTGTTTGTTACCTATATCTACAGAAATCGCATTACAACAGAAAAGTATTATATGCGACTTACATTTGCATTTAGCTGTGAAAAAATCGCTTTCCCAGTGCTGGCAGGGGTCCTAACACGTGATTGTCAATGCTGCTCAAATATCCTCTACGGGATGGCCTGGTATATTGTGAAGAAACCAGTATTTGGCAGTCGTGATTATTAAACAACTGAAAAACAAGAAGGTATAAGGGAAATGCTAAGAAATTGAACATCAAAAAGGTCAAAGAATGGAAATAATGGTGATTCGTAGGGGAAATAAGGTTCCCCAGGGCCATCATAGAGTAAAAGAGATCAAATACCTTAAATTGATTGTGTCAGGTGTATTGTTCCAAGTGGCAGGGAGCTCCGGTCCTGGAGTACCTCTCTGTAGCAAAGCCAGTTGTGGAATGCTGCCTGTGGCCATCCCTGGCGTCCTAATATATGGGGTGTGGGCGTGGCAAAGTGATGGGCGTAGCCCTGTTCTAGGTAGAGTCTCACATTCATTGGTGGTGCAGTGGAGGGGGTGCGGCTTCAATTGGCCGCTGTCACTGTTTAGAGGAAGCACCTTTGTACAATGTATTGAGGGGGAGCGTCCACAAGCTTCCCTGTTGTCTGGGTAGCAGACGCTTGGACCTCCTCCTTCCTTTTCTCCTCCCCGTGACGTGAAGCCTATTGCTTACACGTAGCCCATGTAGTATGGGCACGGGGTGAGGCGGGGAGAGAGGTGCGTCTGATTGCCGGGGCAATGTGCATATGACGTTGGGGTCACATGGCCCCGACGTCAGTTCCTAAAAGAGGGAGGGGCGCCGTGTGACTCCACAGCGCTATTGAGCAGTCTTATCCATGTTAAACCGGGCATCGGGGCATAGTAGCCCCGCTGTCTGACAAAAAGGTATCAGACTATGCACAGCGGTGTATGGGGTACTGTTCTATGCTGATGTCATAGATGTCACCAAGATATACAGTGACAAGTATGACAAAGAGTGGCAGGTCTATACTCCCTCATTAGAGATGGAAAAAAGAAGGAAGAAAAATTGTATATTAAAAGAATTGCAAAGAATTGATTGAAATAGGGATAGTACTGATGAAATATGAAATATATATAATAAGAGAATGTGAAGGGAGATTTTTATTCTTAAATATGCCCAAACCTCTTTATGATGATTGTACTGTCATTGAGCGAATGGCAGAACATCAAAATTAGGGCTTATAACCACCGACACAGTAGGAAATCCCGGGGCATCAAAATAAGATCTGACGCCTTCGGGGTATTCGGGCCATGATGTTGCGTCATGGCCCCCCCCTGTGCCGGGTAGGGATAGTGGGCAGAATGGCAACGGTATCATTGGCCCTTTGTTTCAGCACTGAGAGGCGGATTCATATGGCACAGTTGCATGAAAAAAATGCATCTGCAGAAATAACAGCAATTAACATAATACTGTATACAAAATAGTTACACAAAAGATATTACAGTAATTACAGTAAATAAGTTTAATTAGAAAAACTCTCCTATATAGTTTCTGACTGGGTAGGGTGTAGAGTCTTAGCAGTTTGAGACATATGATCATCAATGGGGAGATAATGGGCCTATGGTGTTGTGGAGGGAGCCCTCTGTTTCTCCACAAGGGGTACTGGAATAGAACTCCAGTTCTAGAAAGGCAGAGGTGCAAGGGAACAAGGAAGGTGAGATAAAAATTATATTAATCCGTTTTCCCCGAGCTGAAGCCCTCCAAGAAGGGTCTGAAACTTTCGGTTTCATTTAGGCCTGGGGGGGTAGTGGCCCTAAGGTACCTTATCCAGCGCATTTCACGCTGGGGGAGGACCTTGTTCCAGTCTCCCCCCCTGAGTGGCAAATGAATCCTATCAAGGACTGTGAAGTTCACCGAGGGTAGTCGGTAATTGTGATATCTGGCAACATGCCTTCCCAAAGGCAGATACAAGTTGCCGATTTGCATACTTTGCATATGTTTGTCGACACGTTTTCTAAATTCCTGTCTCGTTTTGCCCGCGTAGAAGGCACCACACTGGCACTGCATGAGGTATACCACACCCTGCGTCTTGCAATTGGCAAAATGACGCAGGGAAAAACTTTCGAGGCAAAAGAAAGGGTCCCTTTCCCAAACAAACAGATATGGAGGGAGAGATTCAACAAACACACAAGAGAAGAACCACAGACGCCCAGTCAAATCAAAGCACACAAGGTGGAAGAGAAGGGGGCATGGGTAGAACTAGGGGGACAATACCGGGCAACCCAAAAGGCTCATCCTCTCAGAATACCGGAAAAAGTTACAAAGAACAGGGTGCGATTCCGAAAACTCAGCAGACCCATATAGACACTTTTTTAGACAAGAGCAACATACAATCCCAACCTCCTCCAACCCCACCACCACAACTTTCAATGATATCCATGACAGCCCCACCTGTGAAGGAAAACTAAATGTCATAAATCTCTCATCTCACAAACTCACAACAATAGAACAGGAAGTTTTGTCTCTAGGTCTCTCCTTTTGTCCGAATCGGAGTTTAGACAGCTTTGAAACCATCAAAGATATAAATCTGTTCGCCAGAAAACTTTTACTCAAAAGCTTATATGCGACTAAAAAAACCACGGCTACACCTGAAGTGGAACCTAATCTCAAAGCAGCAGACTTTAGAGCTCTCAGAGATCTTAATCTATTACTGCAAGAAAGTGGCCCAATAGAGGATTTTTGTGAGAGGATCTTGACAGTGAAAGCAGTGAGGAAGAATATGAGGAACCCAGCAGAGTCCAAACCACCAAAAAATACAAAAGGAAATCACACAGATTTCCACCACTGAATCAGAATCCAGCCATAGCTCTATTTGTAGGACAGATCACTAAAGAAATCAACAAGATGGAAAAATACAACAAAAAAAGCAACCTAAATCGGGAACAACAAAAGGCATTAAACTCCCTTAAAAACAACACAGAAATTACAATCAAAGCATCGGACAAGGGAGGGAACATCGTTCTCATGGACAATGCCAAATACGAAAAAATGTGTTTTAACATATTGAATGATACCAAATGCTATAAAAAGATTTCTCCCTCCACAGTAGACAAGTTCAACCAGGAATTCTTCTCCCTGGTGGATGAATCTGTTAATGAAGGGGTAATAGATAAAGATACGTGGGATTTTATACGCACTAGACATCCACGTCAACCCACCTTTTATGCACTACCCAAAGTGCATAAAAAAACTAAATGACCCACCAGGGAGACCTATCATTTCTGGGAATGGTTCCATCACAGAGGGGATCAGCCAACTAATAGATCAATACCTGAGACCCCTGAGACCCCATGTAATGGAACTTCCATCGTATACAAGGGATACCATACATCTATTGCAAATCCTCGATGGAATATCCATTCCCAGTTCAGCTCTACTTGTTACAGTGGATGTGGAATCGCTGTATAATAGTATCCCACACCACTTAGGCATAGCTGCAATTGAACAAAGAGCAACAACAGACTGGAAATTCAATGCATTCATTCTAACTATGCTGGACTACATCCTCAGACACAACACCTTCCTTTTCAAGGGCTCCCACTACCTCCAGGTGCAGGGAGTGGCTATGGGGACGTGCTGCGCACCCTTCTATGCCAACCTGTACCTGGGGGAGTGGGAGAGGGAGTTCCTACAGGGGGAGGCAGCGTCTGTGTACACTCGCCACATATGTATGTGGCAGAGGTACATAGACGATCTCTTCATCATCTGGGACGACCCCCTGAATTATTGAGGGATGAACTGATGAACAACAATGCTTTTAACCTGTTTTTCACTATGACCTCGGATACCCATGAAGTAAATTTCCTGGACATTACCATCTTTAAAAACTCTGAGGGCGGACTATCAAGTAAACTTTACAGAAAGGAGACTGCTGGCAACACCCTGTTGCATGCAAACAGCTTTCACCCGGAACCTCTGAAAAGATCCATTCCCAACAGCCAGTTTCTCCGCCTTAAAAGAAACTGCAGTAACAACGAAGACTTTCAACACGAAGCGGACAAACTTACCATTAGGCTCATGAACAGAGGCTACTCCAAATCCTCTTTAAAAAAAGCGTTCAACCGAGTTAAGCAAACCAATAGAAGGGATTTAATCTTCTCAAAGAAACCCACCAAAGAAGACGACACAACAAGGATTATTGTGAGATTTTCTAATGAGCATTTTAAAATCAATAAAATTATCTCAAAATATTGGTCCATTCTTACAGATGCAATCCAACCCTGAAAGGACTAATTGGTCCTAAACCCCAAATCACCTATAGAAAACCTGGCTCAATAGGAAATGCACTAATCCAAAGTGAATACAAGGGCACGGCAAGAAAGGACCCCTGTAAAACATGGGGTACATACCCATGTGGTTCCTGTGCCCAATGTCCAGTCATTGGTAGGAGGACCACACTGGCACTGCCTAATGGGGAAAGTTTTTCCCTGCGTCATTTTGCCAATTGCAAGACGCAGGGTGTGGTATACCTCATGCAGTGCCAGTGTGGTGCCTTCTATGTGGGCAAAACGAGATAGGAATTTAGAAAACGTGTCGACAAACATATGCAAAGTATGCAAATCGGCAACTTGTATCTGCCTTTGGGAAGGCATGTTGCCAGATATCACAATTACCGACTACCCTCGGTGAACTTCACAGTCCTTGATAGGATTCATTTGCCACTCAGGGGGGGAGACTGGAACAAGGTCCTCCTCCAGCGTGAAATGCGCTGGATAAGGTACCTTAGGGCCACTACCCCCCCAGGCCTAAATGAAACCGAAAGTTTCAGACTCTTCTTGGAGGGCTTCAGCTCGGGGAAAACGGATTAATATAATTTTCATCTCACCTTCCTTGTTCCCTTGCACCTCTGCCTTTCTAGAACTGGAGTTCTATTCTAGTACCCCTTGCGGAGAAACAGAGGGCTCCCTCCACAACACCATAGGCCCATTATCTCCCCATTGATGATCATATGTCTCAAACTGCTAAGACTCTACACCCTACCCAGTCAGAAACTATATAGGAGAGTTTTTCTAATTAAACTTATTTACTGTAATTACTGTAATCTCTTTTGTGTAACTATTTTGTATACAGTATTATGTTAATTGCTGTTATTTCTGCAGATGCATTTTTTTCATGCGACTGTGCCATATGAATCCGCCTCTCAGTGCTGAAACAAAGGGCCAATGATACCATTGCCATTCTGCCCACTATCCCTACCCGGCACAGGGGGGGGCCATGACGCAACATCATGGCCCGAATACCCCGAAGGCGTCAGATCTTATTTTGATGCCCTGGGATTTCCTACTGTGTCGGTGGTTATAAGCCCTAATTTTGATGTTCTGCCATTCGCTCAATGACAGTACAATCATCATAAAGAGGTTTGGGCATATTTAAGAATAAAAATCTCCCTTCACATTCTCTTATTATATATATTTCATATTTCATCAGTACTATCCCTATTTCAATCAATTCTTTGCAATTCTTTTAATATACAATTTTTCTTCCTTCTTTTTTCCATCTCTAATGAGGGAGTATAGACCTGCCACTCTTTGTCATACTTGTCACTGTATATCTTGGTGACATCTATGACATCAGCATAGAACAGTACCCCATACACCGCTGTGCATAGTCTGATACCTTTTTGTCAGACAGCGGGGCTACTATGCCCTGATGCCCGGTTTAACATGGATAAGACTGCTCAATAGTGCTGTGGAGTCACACGGCGCCCCTCCCTCTTTTAGGAACTGACGTCGGGGCCATGTGACCCCAACGTCATATGCACATTGCCCCGGCAACCAGACGCACCTCTCTCCCCGCCTCACCCCGTGCCCATACTACATGGGCTACGTGTAAGCAATAGGCTTCACGTCACGGGGAGGAGAAAAGGAAGGAGGAGGTCCAAGCGTCTGCTACCCAGACAACAGGGAAGCTTGTGGACGCTCCCCCTCAATACATTGTACAAAGGTGCTTCCTCTAAACAGTGACAGCGGCCAATTGAAGCCGCACCCCCTCCACTGCACCACCAATGAATGTGAGACTCTACCTAGAACAGGGCTACGCCCATCACTTTGCCACGCCCACACCTCATATATTAGGACGCCAGGGATGGCCACAGGCAGCATTCCACAACTGGCTTTGCTACAGAGAGGTACTCCAGGACCGGAGCTCCCTGCCACTTGGAACAATACACCTGACACAATCAATTTAAGGTATTTGATCTCTTTTACTCTATGATGGCCCTGGGGAACCTTATTTCCCCTACGAATCACCATTATTTCCATTCTTTGACCTTTTTGATGTTCAATTTCTTAGCATTTCCCTTATACCTTCATGTTTTTCAGTTGTTTAATAATCACGACTGCCAAATACTGGTTTCTTCACAATATACCAGGCCATCCCGTAGAGGATATTTGAGCAGCATTGACAATCACGTGTTAGGACCCCTGCCAGCACTGGGAAAGCGATTTTTTCACAGCTAAATGCAAATGTAAGTCGCATATAATACTTTTCTGTTGTAATGCGATTTCTGTAGATATAGGTAACAAACAAATATTTAAGTATATACCAATAATCATGCTGTTACTTAAAATTTTAGAATGTGATGCAGTCCCTCCCTGAGGAAGACTTTATCCTTACAATAAGTTGAAACGCGTTGGAAATCTGCTATCAGGACGCCATCACACCTATCGGGGGTGGTACTTGTAACTAGCAGTAGGATGCATCATATGTTTCCATATATCTGATGTTTTTATAATTATTCTTAACTATAGATCAATGTGTATGTTCATGTATATCCCATTCGTTTTTGTATCAATAAACTTCTTTTTAACTATAATTCAACACTGCCAATTTCTGCATTGCCCTTAAAATCCCATTTTGAGGTACACATTTAGTTCTAAAAATTACAAGGGATGCTGGCAATGACACGGCCAACCCTCTGAAGTCATACATTTATGTAAAGATTTATGGCATTTTCTTGACATTTTTATAATTATTTTTTTTTTACTAGTAATGACGGTGATTTTTAGTGGTACTGCTATATTGCAATGGACAGATCAGACACTTTTGACACATTTTTGCAACTATTGACATTTATACAGCGATCAGTGCTATAAATAAGCACTGATGACTGTATAAATGTAACTGGCAGGGAAGGGGTTAACACTAGGGGGTGATCAAGGGGTTAAATGTGTGTTCCCTCAGTGTGTTCTAACTGTATGGGGATAGGACTGACTAGGGGAGGTGACATATCATTGTTCCTACCTAGAAGGAACAAACGACATGTCTCCTCTCCCCTGACAGAACATGGATTTGTGTGTTTACACACACAAATCCCCATGCTGGCTCTCATGCACGCGATCATGCATGGCCGGCAGCGTTCATGAATGACGGCCACCCACATCGGGTCCCCCGCTGTGCAGCGGGCACACGTGCCTCTGGCAGCACACACGCGCCCTCTGGCGGCTCTTAAAGTGAACCCCGTACCCATACGGGGTTTCATGCAGGGGTGTCATTCTGTGCCCCGTAAAAAGACTTGAGCCGGTCGGGAACCGGTTAAACTAATATTAATAATGATGCATACAACCCCACATCAAGTGTCTTTTAAAAAAGCATCATAAACAATCTTTAATCGGGTAAGAGCAAAGTACAATCAGATAGTTATCAAGATATATGTGTCTCTTTGTATTTTTTCAGTATAACAATACTACAAAAATAAATATAAGGCATCACAGAAACAGTGAAACATGATGGGGATACAATAAGCGAAGAGAAGGAATAATATGCCACAATAGTTATTAAAACATCTTAAAATTGCAAATAGGATACCACATCCAATTCATTTGGCCATAAGCATAGAAGAGGAATTAAACATAGTTCTGTGAGTGGTCTGCGGGTGCACGTAGTTCTGTGAGTGCACGTAGTTCTGCAAGTGCATGTAGTTCTGCGAGTGCGCGTAGTTCTGCGAGTGGTCTGCGGGTGCACGCAGTTCTGTGAGTGCACGTAGTTCTGCAAGTGCATGTAGTTCTGCGAGTGCACATAGCTCTTCGAGTGGTCTGCGAGTGCACGTAGTTCTGCGAGTGCACATAGTTCTGCGAGTGATCTGTGAGTGCACGTAGTTCTGCGAGTGCACGTAGTTCTGCGAGTGGTCTGCAAGTGCACATAGTTCTGCGAGTACATGTAGTTCTGCGAGTGCATGTAGTTCTGCGAGTGGTCTGTGAGTGCACGTAGTTCTGTGAGTGCACGTAGTTCTGTGAGGGCACATAGTTCTGCGAGTGCACGTAGTTCTGCGAGTGGTCTGCGAGTGCACGTAGTCCTGCGAGTGGGCTGGGAGTGCACGTAGTTCTTCAAGTGGTTTACGAGAGGTCTGCCAGTGCATGTAGTTCTACGAGTGCACGTAGGTCTGCAAGTGCATGTAGGTCTGCGAGTGCCTGTGTATAGTCTTGTTGAGTATCTGTGTATTGTCTTGAGTATTAGTGTCAGGAAGCTAGTTTCTAGGTAATTTGGACAAGATATAATCCCCAATCCTCATTAAATTTAATAGGTACGATGCCCGGCGGGTGTGGAGAGGCGGCTCTTTGTACATCTTGCGGCATGTATGCGTTCCTTGATTATCCGTCGAGGGTGAATACTGCTGTGCAAAATGTAAGCGCATTGTTTCCTTGGAAGCCCAGGTTCTGAATCTGGTGAAGCAACTGTCAGCACTAAGAAGTCAGTCCATACTAAAAGAGAGCCAGGAATGTACATGGCAGGTGCCGGCAGGGGCCAGCACAGAGGTGGGTGGAGACAAAGAGGTGCAGGCACTAGCAAAGAGTAAATGGGTGACAGTCAGGAAGAGTAAAGGGGGAAGTGCCAGGGAGGCCGATCCAGGGCTGGAGCATCCCAACAAGTACGCTCCATTGAGTGACATTGGTGAAGCCAGTCAGGGACCAGCACTGCTGGAGCTGAGGGACTCTCCTAGCTGCCAGGGGAAGAACTCCTCCAGTGAGAGTGGGGGGGAAGCAAAGGTAAAGGAAAGACTGGGAAAGGATTCTGGTGGTAGGGGACTCAATTCTTAGAAGGACAGAGAGGCCAATCTGTAACAAAGACCTGAAGCGCTGAACAGTATGTTGTCTACCGGGTGCTCGGGTTTGGCACATCACGGATCTGGTGGACAGATTACTGGGAGGGGCTGGGGAAGACCCAGCTGTCATGGTGCACGTTGGCACCAATGACAAAGTCAGAGGCAGATGGAGTGTCCTAAAGAACGATTTTAGGGACTTAGGAGCTAAATTGAGGAAAAGGACCTCCAAGGTAGTATTCTCAGGAATACTACCGGTACATCAAACAACACCAGAAAGGCAGAGGGACATTAGGGAAGTAAACAAGTGGCTGAAGAGCTGGTGTAGTAAGGAGGGGTTTGGGTTCCTGAAGGACTAGGCCAACTTCTCAGTCAATAACCAGCACTATAGAAGGGACGGACTGCACCTAAATGAGGAGGGTGCAGATTATCTGGGAATGAAGATGGCCAAAACGTTAGAGGAGTTTTTAAACTAGGTGATGGGGGGAGGGTCCAGACGTAGAGATAGTCAGCGTGGAACATATTCCATAGGGCAGTATTGGGGGCATAGTGGTAGGTTGACCAAAGCACATAAAACCAAGGTAAGTATAGTGGCAAGTCCTAGTTGCAATCTCGAAACACCAAATAAGAGGATAATATGCGACCGGTCTAAACTACGTGGCATGTTCACCAATGCCAGGAGCCTGGCGGACAAGATGAGTGAACTAGAGATACTGTTGTACGAGAAGGATTTGGATTTTGTGGGAATTTTAGAGACCTGGTTCAGCATTTCTCATGATTGGCTGGCAAGCATTCAAGGGTATACCCTTTATCGCAAGGATAGAGAGGGTAAAAAAGGGGAAGGGGTATGCCTATATATCAAGAATAATGTACAAGTTAATGTGAGAGATGACATCACTAAGGGAGCTAGGGAGGAGGTGGAATCCTTATAGGGAGCGCTCCAAAGGAATGAAGCTAGGGGGAAAATAATACTGGGAGCATGCTATTGGCCCCCTAACCTGAGGGAGGAAGGGGAGACAGAGCTCCTATCACAATTTGAAATAGCAGCAAGGATGGGAAGTGTTATCATAATGGGGGAATTTAATTATCCAGACATAGACTAGGCGGAGGGAACCGTGCATTCATCTAAGGGTCGCCAAATCCTAAATGTCTTGCAGGACAATTTTATAGGTCAGATGGTAAACGCACCAACTAGAAATAAAGCATTACTGGATCTACTGATTACCAACAATACAGACCTGATCACGGATGTGGAAATACGGGGCAATTTAGGTAACAGCGATCACAGGTCAATTGGCTTCAGTATAAATCACACAAATAGGAAACATAAGGGAAATACAAAAACACTGAATTTCAGAAGAGCGAACATCCCTAAACTATGAACCTTGCTAGAAGGCATAAATTGGGATAAAATCTTAGGAACAAAGAACATGGAGGAGATGGGTTTGCTTTAAGAGCATATTAAATAAGGGCATTAGCCAATGCATCCCATTGGGTAATAAATTTAAAAGAGCGAACAAAAGTCCTGGATGGCTTAACTCCAATGTAAAAATGCATATAAGAGCAAAGGAGAAGGCCTTCAAAAAATACAAGGTTGAGGGATCATCATCAGCATTTAGACTTTATAAAGAATGCAACAAGAAATGTAAGGGTGCAATGAGGATGGCTAAGATAGAACATGAAAGACACATAGCGGAGGAGAGCAAAAAAAATCCCAAGAAATTATTTAAGTATGTAAACAGTAAAAAAGGGAGGACAGACCATATTGACCTCATAAAGAATGAGGAAGGACATCTGGTTAGAAAGGATGGGGAGATGGTGAAGGTATTAAATTTATTCTTCTCCTCAGTCTTTATGAGGGAATCGGGGGCTTCAGTAACCAAAACTGCAGTGTTTATCCTCATGACACATCACAGGAAGCACCTCCATGGTTAACAGAGGACAGAATTAAAATTAGACTTGAGAAACTTAACATTAATAAATCACTGGGACCAGATGGCTTGCACCCAAGGGTACTTAGGGAACTCAGTAAAGTAATTGCCAGACCATTGTTCCTAATTTTTACTGACAGTCTACTGACTGGAATGGTACCAGCTCTTTGGAGAAAAGCCAATGTAGCACCAATATTTAAAAAGGGCCTAAAATACATCCCTGGGAATTACAGACCAGTTAGCCTAACATCAATAGTATGTAAAATCTTGGAGGGGGTGATAAGGGACTATATACAAGATTTTAGTAATGAGAACGGTATCATTAGCAGTATTCAGCATGGATTCATGAAGAATCGTTCTTGCCAAACCAATCTACTAACCTTCTATGAGGAGGTGAGTTGCCAGCTAGATAAAGGAAGGCCTGTAGACGTGATGTATCTGGATTTTGCAAAAGCATTTGACACAGTTTCCCATAAACGTTTACTGTACAAAATAAGGTCCCTTGGCATGGACCATAGGGTGAGTACATGGATTAAAAACTGGCTACAAGGGCGAGTTCAGAGGGTGGTGATAAATGGGGAATACTTAGAATGGTCAGGGGTGGGTAGTGGGGTCCCCCAGGGTTCTGTGCTGGGACCAATCCTATTTAATTGGGATGGGGTAAACAGTTTAATCTCTGTATTTGCGGACAATACTAAGCTAAGCAGGGCAATAACTTCTCCGCAGGATGTGTAAACCTTGCAAAAAGATCTGAACAAATTAATGGGGTGGGCAACTACATGGCAAATGAGGTTCAATGTAGAAAAATGTAAAATAATGCATTTGGGTGGCAAAAATATGAATGCAATCTATACACTGGGGAGAATCTTTGGGGGAATCTAGGATTGAAAAGGACCTGGGGGTCCTAGTAGATGATAGGCTCAGCAATGGCATGCAATGCCAAGCTTCTGCTAACAAAGCAAACAGAATATTGGCATGCATGAAAAAGGGATCAACTCCAGAGATAAACTCTCCCGCTCTACAAGACTCTGGTCCGGCCACACCTAGAGTATGCTGTCCAGTTCTGGGCACCAGTCCTCAGGAAGGATGTACTGGAAATGGAGCGAGTACAAAGAAGGGCAACAAAGCTAATAAAGGGTCTGGAGGATATTAGTTATGAGGAAAGTTGCAAGCACTGAACCTATTCTCTCTGGAGAAGAAACACTTGAGAGGGGATATGATTTCAATATACAAATACTGTACTGGTGACCCCACAAAAGGAATAAAACTTTTTTGCAGAAGAGAGTTTAACAAGACTCGTGGCCACTCATTAAAATTAGAAGAAAAATGTGCGCATGCGCGCGGGCACGGGAGCAGACATGTTCTGACCTGCTCCGCACGCCGCCGGCCTTTCACAGCAAAAACGAGCCGGAGGGGAACCGAAACACTCGCTGCCGGATTGCTGATCAAGCGATGAATCGCAGAGGAGGGGGTACAGCTAAGAAAAAGCCCCCACAAACAAGCTATTCGTTCCGTTCTGGGAACACAGCAGCGCGGACCCCCCCATCCAAGATGGCGACCGGCAGGAGGACAGATACACATGCAGTGAAGCAGGTGAGCGGGACGAAGAACACTCATTCCCCCCCTGCAAGACCCTCCTTTCCAGCTTCTGCCTCCGCAGACATAGATGATGCAAGGGACCCCTTCTCCTCCCAATCTCAGGAAGATTTGACCAGGCCACAGAAGGGTGAGTCCCCACGCTTCTCTCCTTCCCCCTCCCATACCTACCAGGGAGAGGGAATAGATGGTGCAACCTCCCCAGCGTCCTCCATGGAGAGGAATATGGCTGAAATAGCCGAACTTGCCCTGAGTCAAAACAGCACAGCAAGTGAGCAGCCTCCCCCACCTCCAGCACCATACTCAGGAGATTCTGTCCTCCTCGCTCGCTTTTCAGCATTATTACAACAGGAACTGACCAAAGCATGTCAATCAATTACTGCTGAAATGAAGCATGACTTTAATGATATAGGAGAGAGGCTGGATCATATTGAATCTAAAATGGATGGCACAGTTCGCAGAGTCAACCAGAATTCAAACATGATATCCTCACTGCAGGAGCAGTTGGATGAAGCCAACGCCAAAATCGAAGATCAAGAAAATAGATCCAGGCGCCATAACTTCCGCATACGCGGTCTACCAGAAACAGTAACAGATTTGGAAGATGCAGTGCATACATTAATGCAAGATCTGATTCCCGACATCACGCCGCAGCACATGGAAATCGACAGAGTCCACAGAGCACTGACAGCTCCAAGACAAGATGGCCCCCCGAGGGACGTGATCGTCAACCCACACTTTTATAGAATTAAGGAGCAAATAATGACCGCAGCCCGCGGTAAGAATGAAATCAACCTCATGGGTCACCCAATACAGATCTTTGCGGACATCTCACAAATGACTATCCAAAAAAGAAGGGCCCTGAAGCCGTTATTGGCGCAGCTTACTAACCGCCAAATTAAATATCGGTGGTCTTTTCCTTTTCGTTTGTCATTTACCTTTAAGGGGAAAACACATTCCTTTACTAATTTTCCAGATGGAGAAGACATCCTTATGGGCCTAGGCTTAATCTCCAGGGAAGCACCCTCCCCAAAATCCCGACCAGAATTGGATCGTCCAGTCTCACCCTTGTGGGAACAACAACGCTCACGATATTCCTCCAGAAGACGACATCCAGCAACAGGACCAGACGGTTGACGGATCTGAATACCTTACTGATCAAATTCAATTTTTTTCTTTTTTTCTTCCCTTTTGCTCCTGCGGTGACGAACTTCATCGCTGCATGGACCCCTCAGGGGACTTGGATCTCATACGGTTGGCCACGGTTGAGCCAGTTCATTATGTCATTACAACATTAATGAGACTTCCTTCCTTTTTTTTTTTTTTTTTTTTTGAAGGGACATAGCCTCCTCCTCTTATGGAGAATTTTGCTTGAAATCTCTTTACTAATATTTGCTAGCTTAAAATGCAGGCGTTACTTGATTTTTGCAAACAATCCCTCAGTTTTGTTTAGTTGAACCTAGCGGGATTCAGGCCAATAGAAAATGTTAGTCTATTAGTCTAGATAGGATTCCCTCCCTACAGGAAAGATATTTTATATTGAAAGAGCCGGGGCGAAACCGCATGCCACTTTTTAGCGAGCTTGCCGTCACCAATTAGGTGGCGATAACCTCGCTCCACTAGACGGAGAATATGATCTCCAGGACCTTGAAATATATGTTTTCTACCTTAAATCAGATGTTCATGTATGTGTTTTCTAGGGGGATGGGTGGACAGTGGTCCAGTTCATCCTACCCCAACATTGTTTTCTCATCTTCTCTCTCTTTTTCTTCTCTTCCCCTTCCCTCCCGGAGTGCACCCCAGCGTCCGAATAGCGAAGAATCATACCAAAACACCCTCAGGCGGATGGAGTTGGCAGACATCTACAACGGGCAAGTACGGTCTGACGAGCCATGATGTTAAGTACACCAGTATACACTTCCCATACTCGCATTTTAACACATAATGTCCAGGGTTTAAATTCCCCCACGAAACGCGCAAAAGCTTTTCAAAATTACCACAATTTGAAAGCTGATTTCCTACTCCTCCAGGAGACACATTTCTCGCGCACTTCAGCCCCCCGTTACCTGAGTTCCAAATACCCCACTTTTTATTTGTCAAATGGTCCAGATAAAAAGAGAGGGGTAGCAATTTGTATCGCCAAAAGAGTCCCATTCACCCCTAATATGGTCATAAAAGACAAGGAAGGAAGATATATCATGGTCGTAGGTACAGTTAATGAGAGTGCTCTTACACTTATATCTTACTACGCGCCTAACACAGGCCAAGTAACATTTTTCGAAAATATGCTAAAAATCCTACTCCCACATACACAAGGCAAAGTAATACTGGGAGGAGACAGTAACGTCTCTCTAGATCAAATTTTGGACAGGTCTAATATACACAAACCCATTGTGAAACATATACCCAAGCAAGGCGTTAAACTAGCTAGGCTGCTGTTTTCCCATGACCTAATAGATGTATGGAGAGACTATCATCCCACAACTAGAGATTTCACTCACTACTCCCTAGTCCACAAAACATATTCCCGTATAGACCATTTATTCATACAATCCGCATTACTACCGTCGATCACTTCTGCTGAAATAGTTCCCAACTCATGGTCTGACCACTCACCTGTCTTAATATCACTATCCGATCTCTGGACGAGACCACAACCCTCATCCTGGCGGCTCAATGCTTCACTGCTAAATGACCCCATAGTCTACGCTGAACTAGAGAAAGACATTCGGCAATATTTCATTGATAACCATCCTGGTGCCACCTCCCCCGGCACTAACTGGGCAGCACATAAAGCCACTATTCGTGGAAGACTAATCCAAATAGCCTCTAGAAATAAGAAAAACAACATGCAAAAGATACAGCAACAGGACGAAGAATTACACAAAATAGTCCAGGAACAAAAAGCTAACCCCCATTTAGACTTACGCCATAAAATAGACATAGCACGGTCAGCTCTAAATTATAGTCTCACAACCAAAGCTGAAAAATACCTCCGCTGGGCTAGACATCGATTCTATACCAGGGGAGATAAACCTACGACCCTCTTAGCAAGAAAACTTACCCCCCGCCCATTTAACTCAGCCATGCCGAGAATTCGCACGAGAGAAGGGAAACTTACCCAAAACCCCCAATTGATAACACAGGAATTCTCAAGGTTTTTCACAAAATTATACAACAAACCCAATCCATTTCCTAAAACTAAAGCGGACGCCTTCTTCCGCGACCTCTCACTACCACGTGTCGCACGGGAACATGTAGAGATCATGGAGGCAGACTTCACTGAGGGGGAAATAACAGCAGCCATCAAGTGTCTGAACCCCTCAAAGGCTCCTGGCCCAGATGGCTTCACGGGCCACTACTACAAAAAATACGCAGCCATATTGACCCCGCATCTATGTTCCTTCTTCAATGCAATGAAGAAAGGTGATACACTAGGTACATACGAAAACGAAGCTCTCATACAAGTCATTCCTAAACCGGGGAAGGATCACGGAGACCCTGCCAATTACCGCCCAATATCACTAATTAATATAGATCTCAAATTGATGACTAAGGTGTTAGCGACCAGAATGAACACTTTCCTAGCCAATTATATTCACCCAGACCAAGTGGGATTCGTCCCCGGACGACAAGCCCCAGATCAAACCCGTCGGGCGATAGATATCATAGCAGCGCTTAACTCCAACTGGGATAATTTCGGAAAACGTAAGGGTATGCTACTTTCCCTAGATCTTTGCAAAGCATTTGATTCGGTCACATGGGAATACATATATTATGTACTAAGGAAATACGGGTTTGGGCCCCATTTCCTAACAATATTACAGACACTATACAATACTCCTACGGCCAAAATCCAGATAAAAGGATATAAGTCACATACCATAAATATACACAGAGGAACAAGGCAGGGATGCCCATTATCACCTATACTATTCATTTTAGCCTTAGAACCTCTAGCGATCAAAATAAGAAACAATAAAGACGTAAGAGGCATACATTGTGGAAATGGTGAACAGAAATGTTCTTTGTTCGCCGATGATATCTTGATGTTCATCTCCTCTCCGATTGTTTCTCTTCCCAACCTATTCCAAATTCTACGTCGCTTCTCGGTATTTTCGGGTCTTACGATCAACCACTCCAAATCTGAGGCCTTAAATCTCACGCTAGAACAACAAACAGTCCAACAACTACAAGCGTCCTTTCAATTTAAATGGCAGAAAGACAAACTCCCATACCTAGGCATATTTCTAACCCCCTCCATACAGACCCTCTATAAAGCTAACTACCCCCCCATGTATGGGAGGTTGACATCAGATTTACTAAGATGGGCTGCTAGCCCCCCATCATGGTTCGGCAGACTGTACTCCATAAAAATGAATCTTTTACCAAGATTGTTGTATTTGTTTAGGACTCTCCCGATTGCCATCAACAGATCTGATCTTGAGGGGTTTCAGAAAAAAATAATGAAGTTCATATGGGGTAACACAAGACCTAGGGTGAACAAACTAACTCTTAATGCCCCCAAAACCAAGGGAGGTCTGGGAACCCCTAATCTGATAAAATATTTCGAAGCAGCCCAATTGGCTCAATTAATTCGCTCCCACTCCGGAGCACCAGCCCCGTCCTGGATGACAATGGAATCTGCCCCTTACCCCGCAAAACCCATTAGCCATATGATGTGGCTTAATATGAAAGACAGACCAACCTTAATGTGTCCCACTTTATCCTTCTCAATGAGCCTGTGGGATAGATTACAAAAACCCTTTGCTTTCCGCTCCATACATTCCCCCATGGCCCCCTTGGTGGGGAACCCAGATTTCACCCCAGGTCTTAACCCCCAAAGCCTATCCTGGTGGACCAACAAAGGTTTGATACGCATTGCTGACATGTGTGACCATAAAGGTATATTGACGAAACAAGCACTAATAGAAAAGTTTCAATTACCTAACACAGAACTTTATCGTTATCTCCAGATAGCTCATTTCCTGCATACTCTACAGCGTACAACTGACATTCTTTCTTCCACCCCAATGGAATACCTATGTAGGTCTTATGATAAACACAAAGGCCACATATCACTAATCTATAGCATCCTGATCTCCACAACGGAGAAATTGCCCTATATGCTAAGGTGGGAGCAGGATCTGGAGATGACGATGGAGACTGATAAATGGTACAAAATGGCACAGATGGCTTCGAAAGGCTATATTAACACTTCTCTGATAGAAGCGAATTACAAAGTTTTATTAAGGTGGTACATGGTTCCGACGAGAATTGCGACATATATCACCGATGCCTCTCCTCTGTGCTTCAGAGGATGTGGCAAAGAAGGCACAATGTACCACACTTGGTGGACCTGCCCTAAGGTCAAACGATTCTGGATACGGATTTATAATTTTATATATTCACTGACCCAAGTCAACCTCACCAAATCCCCACAACAAGCGTTATTGGGGGACCCAGTAGAAGGAATATCTAGTCACACCAGGAAACTCATTTCCTTCATATTCACAGCATCTAGAATAGCGGTAGCAGGAGCCTGGAGAAAACCCCTGGTTCCTTTTGAAATGGTTAAAGCAAAATTGACCTGGATCATGATTAATGAACGCCTCACAGCGATTCTTTTAGATAAACAGAAGGCTTTTGATAAAATTTGGGAACCATGGTTATCCTACTTATCAACAGGTTTTGAAAACTAATGGATCCTGAGAGGGATCCCTTGGGGTGCACTCCACCCGAACCCCCCCCCAAACTTCTCCCCTCTTCTACTTTTCTCTCTGTTACCCCTAAACTTTTCCTTTTGCTGCACTATCCTATTAACAACCTATACAGGTCCTCCCACACAGAATGACGCCATGGAAACAGATATGGTAATTCCGACATATAAGCAACAGGGGGGGGGGTGTGAGGCTGGGGCCCCCGGCCCACAGTAGAGACCCCAATTGGGGTGGGCGGTTGGGCCCCGGAGGAGCACCACCCCTCCACACAAAGCAGTAAAGAGAAAAACAAGGGATTGAATTGAGGAACTAATATAATAAGCTGAATATATACCCATATGTACTGTGTTAGATTGATAGCCTAGGCACATAAGCAAATTGTAAAAACCTGATTGAGTGGGTACAGACGTATAGATATCCTCATAGTTAAAAGAAATAATGTATAACATGGAATGCCCATGAGAGACCTGTAGACCACATAGACTGAAATATGTGACCCTCCTCCCATTCTTTCCCCTCCCCTACTTTCCCCATTTAATTTTAAAATGTATATGTTGCGCAATTTGTACATGCAAGTCTTTGTATTCTGTACATTTTTCTCAATAAAAATTATTGAAAGAGAAAATTAGAAGAAAAGAGGTTTAACCTTAAACTACATAGAGGGTTCTTTACTGTAATGCCCTGTACACACGGTCGGACATTGATCGGACATTCCGACAACAAAATCCATGGATTTTTTCCGACGGATGTTGGCTCAAACTTGTCTTGCATACGCACGGTCGCACAAAGTTGTCAGAAAATCCGATCGTTTTGAACATAGTGACATAAAACACGTACGTCGGGAAAGGGGGGCGTGGTCTGGTGCCACTCCAAGATGGACGTGTAGATCCGTAGCTCCCGTCCATGAGGTCCAGCTTCTTCAGCTTTCAAGCTCTCGAGTCTCCCCTACTAAGGTGAGAACATCCCGCAGCGCCTCGGCTACCAGGTCCCGATCTCCACGGAGCCAAGAAACCCAGTGTGACAGACACATTCCCGAGATCTTCCGATCCCGGCCTAGGGGAAGGACGCAGGCCTCACAGTCAGCCTCCGCAAGCATGGCGTTTTCCCCGAGCGACAGCCCCCACCGCTCCGGAGCCCAGAGCCCATCAGATATGGGGACAGAACAGAGACAGCTGCCGGCTGTTAGCCTGGACGACTTACACAGCGTGGCTGCGGATATAAAAACACTCTTATGGCGGCCATTTCGGACATGCGGTCTGACCTCCATGCCATGTCAATCAGAATGGAGGAGGTAGAGGTGACACAGACACGCCAGGAAGCATCTTTATGCCATGTTCAGCAAATAACGGAATCTCATGCAGTTCACCTGAGAGATATAAACCGTCACATGGAAGATCTCGATAACCGCGGGAGATGCCGCAACCTCCGCATAAGAGGGATCCCTGAATCAATTGATCCCAATCAACTGCCTCAAACAGTGACATCCATATTTAATGAGCTACTCGAGAGGTCCCAGGACATCCCAGTGGCTTTTGAATGTATCCACAGAGCACTACGCCCGAGGGGAAGAGATACAGATCACCCTACAGATACGGTTTGTTGCCTCAATGATTTCCCCCTTAAGGAAGAAATTTTGCGAGCATCCAGAAATCGCAATCAACATTCTTTCCAAGGCTCAAGCATCAAGATATACCAAGATCTTTCAAATATCACTTTGCAAAGAAGGCGCAAACTGAGACCATTACTAGACATACTACGAGCCAGATCGATTGTGTATCATTGGAAGTTTCCTTTTGGCCTCTCAGCAACGCACATGGGCCGCACAGCGCTTCTCAGGGTTCCAGAGGACCTAGAACACTTCTGTTCCACCCTGGACGTGCCAGTAGTTGCACTACCTGATATAGCGATTTCCGCCTACCACAAATGCAAAGAGCCACATCGATGGATGGCATCGCTGAAGCCGGCAACTTTAACCTTGGCCGCCGCCGCCCTCACCCAGCACCCCCTCACTCTCCACTGAGAGATCCAGGAATGCCACGGAATGGCAGCCCCACTGCCTCCCCTGCACACCGCAGAGCCCGTATCACCTATACAGAGCACCCATGCCTGCTTTAACGGGTTTTTCTTCTTTCCTTTTTTTTGTTTCGTTCTCACTTTCTGGTTTATCAAAGTTGCCTGACACAGGAAGGCTGACACCAAGTTCTACGCTCCCCTCATCTGTACACCCTCAGAGCCTGTGAGAGACCAGCAGACCTGTTACCAGACACTACAACACCACCTTGGAATTCCTGATGACATCTATACTTAAGTTCCAGAAGATATAACCACATAGTGCCTTATCTTTATCCCCACAACTCAGCCAGAAGGGAACATTGTGATTCACCCCACGCAGAGAGAGGACACACTCCTCATCTGTTGTTCTACCCACCTTTTCTCCCGCCCTTTACTCAAGAAACCGACTCTGATCCTCCATTAATCACTTTGCCTGACTAAAGGAATTAAAGTTTGGAACTTACCCTCTCACTGAATTAGCAGGAAGCGAGATGTGTTAATATCCAACAGATGTCATACCGACTCTGGACCCCAATTTACAACAACACGATCAAGAAACTTTCTTTGGATCCCCCTCTGAAGACATTTGCAGTATCTCAATACCCACCTACAACTCCTCCCTTCCTCTCCCTCCTTCCTCACTCTTTCTCTTGCCTCTTACTTATCTTCCCTTTTCCTCCCATACCACCTTCTTCTAACTCATACTATATCACATCAACCCTACTAAAACTCTCCCCTTTTCACACTTACTTTGCCTTCCGTTGTGTCTCTCTCAAGTAACGCATTCAAATGTCCTCATAGTATGTTTATTGTACAAGAATTCACCGTTCCTCTTTCTCCTCTTATAGATATCTCTATCATATCAAATCGCTAGAACCAAGATCTGAGGAGAGCTAACTGGGAGCCGAGAGGGACGTGCTCAGGTAAGAAGGACAAAACACTACAACCAGCCATTATACACATAAGGCCCAGAGGAGTAAAACTATCCTCCTGATTCAAATTTAAAGCACACCCTTATTCCCGTTTCCAGGGGATCAAAACACAGGGTATGTCTCATTAGATCGCAGCTGAGCACGTCCCCCTCGGTCCTGGAGATGCTCTGTATAAGTTTCTCTTCTTCTTTCACAGGTATGCACGCAATGCAGTTAATACAGTTATTTCATTACCTTTCTGTTATGGTTGAACCTGCAAGCTATTCATAGCCTATGCCTTCTATTCCACCCTGTGTCAGGTAGATTAGACTGTTTACACTCAGTTAATAGTTTCAATATTCTAAATATCAAGAATGAATAAAACATCCTAGGTCTCTACCACTCAAATGTATAGTGGTAATCTCTAGCTTATGATGTACCTTGACCTATTCAATACTCCTCAACCACATGACACCTACACATGGCCCAAGCGTCAGTAAGAACTCTCCCCCTGAAATAATAACAAATAGACCCCCAATGATTATAAGATCTCTGGCACCTCACAGACTTTACACACCCGTCATCCTCCTCCTCTCTCCCCAAGCCTATAACACACTCGCTCACCATAGTAAGAAATCATACACTTTTTGTCGGGAACATTCAAGAGACAACTTCATATCTCTTTAGAAACCCTGACATGATACACAGGAAAATTTACACTTAGCCCCGATGACCTCAATGGGACATGGGACTCACTCCCTTGGTTGAACGTCACTTGCCACCTCCACCACCAGCGGACTCAGGTAGATACCGCTGACCCAAACCGGTTCCCCGCAGACTCTGTAAGTGGGACTGCAGGTCAATTCCCACAACCGGTATATCCCCCAGATTGCCCCCTTCATACCCAACATCCACACTCCTCACCCGATACTACCCTTACTACCCACCTTCCTCCACATATCACTACTCCCCTCCCCCCCACTACATTTTTTATCTTTCATATCCATCCCCGTCTCTGACTTCCCTGCTGATAAACAATAAGCTAGGTAGCTTATACCTAGGCTAGCTGACAATGGCACACCACCAAACATCACCCGCTAAGCTCTCCTTCAAAATAATTTCTTTCAATGTGAAAGGATTAAACATACCTGAAAAGCGTTCACAGTTACTAGCCCACATGCGAAGCGCAAAGGCAGATGTGGTTTTCCTCCAAGAGACCCACTTTGACGGTAACAATATACCTAAACTGACGAACCTTTCTTTCCCCCACCACTTTCATGCCACAGCCCCAACCTCAAAAACTAAAGGAGTTTCCATACTCCTTTCCAAAAATGTACCCTTGCAAGTTACAGACACTCTTCTAGACCATCAAGGCAGATTCATCTTCCTTAAAGGCACGTTTAAAAAGAGACTGATCACTCTTGCAAACTTATATAGTCCCAACACTGCCCAAGTCCCTTTTTTCAGAACAGTGATAGGGAAACTAGCAGCCTTCCAGGAAGGCCTCTTAGTCTTGGGGGGCGATTTCAATGTCCCCTTAGATCCTCTAATTGACACTTCCACAGGCAAATCTTATTTACCATACAGGGCCCTGAAACAAATCAAGGGTTGCCTCCAAGAACTTTCTCTCCATGATGCATGGCGCATCCTCCACCCAAAAGACAAAGACTTTACCTTTTTTTCCGCTCCCCACAACAAATATTCTCGCATTGATTATCTATTTCTTTCACAACAAGACCTCTCGACTCTGATTGCGGCAACTATAGACCCCATGATAATGTCGGACCACCATCCCATCTCCATGACTCTTACCTTTCCTGACATGCACCACAGAACGTATGGAAATTAGACCCTCCTAACAGACGCAATACACGTACAGGAGATCCGTTCCTGCTTAAAGGACTATTTCATCGAAAATGACACCCCGGACACGTCTCCCAAGACACAATGGGAAGCTCACAAATGTGTCATACGAGGCAAACTGATATCACTAGCTGCATCAATCAAAAGGGCGAAGAAAGCTACACTATCCAACTTATTATTGAGACCCTACATAAACATACTCTAGCTCAACAAACGCACACCGAACTAACGGAGATACGCACACTTATTAAGGAAGAGTTACATCACAATCTCAAAAAAAGATTCATCTTGTCTCACAAACTCTTTTACGAATTTGGGAATAAGAGCGGCCGCCTACTCGCACGGGCCCTCCGTAAGAAACAAAACAATAACACAATCCATCAGTTACATTCTGCTAAGGGACATCCCCTCACGCACAATGAGGACATAGCAAAGGAATTTGAAACATATTATGCCTCCCTCTACGACTTGCATACCTCTGCGCATGACTCGACCCCAGCACCCCAAAGAACTCTGAACATTGACACGTTCCTAGAGCAATATGCCCCAGGGAAAATACCCCAAGAAACAATAGCATCCCTCGACTTACCGATCTCTCCCATGGAATGGGAACAGGCAGTTAAACAGCTTAAACCTGGAAAGAGCCCGGGACCTGACGGTCTCCCAGTGGTATACTACAAGACATTTTCAAGCACTCTCCAAACCCCCTTTCTTAAGACCTTTAATTCACTCTCCCCCACACACCCTCTTACAAAGGGAATGTTGGAGGCCCACATTGTGGTCATCCCCAAAGAAGGAAAGGACCCCTCCCAAACAGGAAATTACAGACCAATTTCACTATTAAATGTGGACATAAAAATATTTTCCAAGATATTAGCCAACAGATTGCTACCCATATTGCCTTCCATAATCTCCCAAGATCAAGTGACGAGACGAGAAGCCAGGGACAACACCATCAAAGCAATTAATCTACACCATATGATGTCCCAAACAAAACAAAAGGGCTTTTTCTTGTCACTAGACGCGGAGAAGGCGTTTGACAGAGTGTCCTGGGAATACATGTCGGCGGTTTTACGAGCCATAGGTCTTGGACCGAAGTTGATTGGGCTGATCCTATCGTTATACGGCAACCCCTCAGCTAAAGTAAGGGTCAATGGCACTCTGTCAAACGCCTTCCCTATCCGCAATGGAACAAGACAGGGATGCCCCCTGTCACCTATTCTCTTTGTACTCACCCTCGAACCCTTCCTCCGCAAACTCACAATTAACCCAGACATAAAGGGAATCAGGTCTCCGAAGAAGGAGTACAAATACGCTGCCTACGCAGATGATATATTGCTGTTCCTCACACAACCACTAACCACTCTACCAATACTATTATCCGAATTCAAGCTCTTCCAGACCTTATCCAACTTAAAGATCAACTTCACCAAATCTTTCGCCCTAAATATATCACTACCCCAAAGTCAAGTAGATCAATGCAAGGAAAATTTCCCCTTCCATTGGAAACATGATTCGATCACATATCTGGGAACTCAAATCCCCTCCAAAATCTCTGATTTATATGCCAAAAATTTCCTCCCCCTTCTAAATAAACTAACTTCGGATCTCAAAACCTGGAACAAACCGATCTTCTCATGGTTTGGCAGGGCGGCCATACTAAAAATGAACGCTCTACCAAGGATTCTATATCTCTTACAGACGCTCCCGATACAGATCCCTCCTTCCTTCTTTAAAACTTACAGACAGATATGTTCCAGCTTCCTATAGGGGAAACACAGACATAGGATCGGTCACAACCAACTTACCCGTCCGAAACACCTGGGAGGCATAGGCCTCCCAAACATTCTTCACTACCACACAGCCACTCATCTGGCCAGGATAGTGGACTGGAATGTCCATACTCAACAGAAAGACTGGGTCTCGTTAGAGGCTTCCTTCACAAAATTAAACTTGAGCTCACTCCCTTGGATTTCCCCAAACCATCTCACCCTGGACATTCGCCCACACCCAACGATAGGACCCACCATACAATGCTTTCGCCAAGCATGTAAAAAAACATCCATATCCTCTATCCCCAGCCCACTGACTCCAATAAAGCTGAACCCCGACTTCCCTCCAGGAATGCACCACCAATATCTGTCGGCCAATTGGTCGCAGGAACAAATCAGAGCCCACCAATTTTATCACCAAGGTAACTTACTCACGGCAGCTCAAATTGCCGCCTGTCTAGAAAAATCACCTATCCCTCCATGGACATACATGCTGATAGCCCATTACCTCAAAATCCTAGACAAAAGCGGTCATTGCTCCAGACCGCTCAATCCTTTCGAATCACTATGTACCAAGATAACACCACAATCACATCTTATCTCCTACATACACAACCTCCTCTTCGCTGATCTCAAAGCAAATGAAAGCCTGTCCTGCAGAAAGTGGGAGGAAGATTTATCCATCCAAATCACGGAAGACAGATGGGAACAAATAATTCTGAACATACATAAGGGCTCAATTAATGTCACCACCCAAGAAAATGGGTTCAAAATCCAGGCTAGATGGTATCATACCCCAGAGCTGTTACATAAATTTAAAGCTGTCATCCCTGAAATGTGCTGGAGATGTCACCAAGAAAAGGGTACCCTTCTTCATATCTGGTGGTCTTGCACACCATTGCAAACCTTTTGGGCTGAGGTCCATCGCATAATCATACAAGTTACCACCTACAATCTAGACTTCACACCTGCCCAATTTCTTCTACACCTCTCATCTTTGTCACACACTACGTATCACAAATCGCTAATGATGCACATGATCAATGCAGCAAAACAATGTATCCCCATAAATTGGAATTCAAAACAAATACCCACCCTCCAAGAATGGTTCGCCAGAATGAACAGAGTAGCAGAAATGGAACAGCTCATACATATTTCACGAGACACGCCGACAAAATTTAGTCACAAGTGGGCCTGCTGGATACATTACCAATCTTCACCTGAATACAAAGACACGCTAAACCCACCCACCTAAAGTAGATCTAAATCTGATGACCCATAGGTCATAAAATCCAAACTCTCCACCACCAATTTTTCCTTACTACATCGGGGTTTTTCCCCAAGATCAACCCGATATCCCTTTGAAACATTACAACTAGATAACATATATCAAGGGAAGTCAGAGACCCCCCATTCCCATCCTCCCCCCCTTTTTTTCTTTTTTTTCATTTTTCTTCCCCCTCTCCTCCTCTTTCCCTTCCTCTCCCTCCATGCTCCCCCACCTCCCATTGCCGCCCCCCCCTCGCCTCCTCCATTCCCCACGGCCTTCATACAGACACCCACGTAGGCAAATAACTTCTCCACTTCACATACCTATCAAATACCCAAACAGCAAAACGAACTCTAAACAAACACGAAGATATTCGAAAAGCTCACTAACCGGAACCACTGTGAGACCCAATAAGTAATATATCTCACCTCCGACAGAAGTTACATGTTTCTCTCTGTTCAAGACTCGTATATCGACTCTCTTAATGCAAACAGAATACAACGTCTATAGAAAGTCAGTTATCAGTCAATTAAAACCAGATTAACAAAATAAGTTGGGTAAATATCCCTTTCACAATTCACCCAGCATGGAAGTGACTACCAATACTAGCTGGGATATTCTGTTACTGTTTACCTTATGACTGTATCATTTACAATGTTTAATACATAATGAATGATTACTGTATTGACTTCATACTCATCAATAAAATACTTTGAAATAAAAAAAAACACGTACGTCGGGACTATAAACGGGGCAGTAGTCAATAGCTTTCATCTCAGTAGCCAATAACTTTCATCTCTTAATTTATTCTGAGCATGCATGGCACTTTGTGCGTCGGATTTGTGTACACATGATCGGAATTTCCGACAATGGATTTTGTTGACGAAAGTTTTATAGCAAGCTCTTAAACTGTGTGTGTCGGAAATTCCTATGGAAAATGTGTGATGGAGCCTACACACGGTCGGAATTTCCAACAACACGGTCCTATCACACATTTTCCATTAGAAAATCCTATCGTGTGTACAGGGCATAAGAGCGGCAAAGATGTGGAATTCCCTTCCACAGGCAATGGTCTCATCGGGGGCATTGATAATTATTAGATAAGCACCTGAATGACCGCAACATACAGGGATATACAATGTAATACTGACATATAATCACACACATAGGTTGGACTTTATGGACTTGTGTCTTTTTTCAACCTCACCTACTATGTAACTATGTAACCATGTAAAAGAGAAGAGGATTAGATCAGAGCAGACATCAAGAATGTTAACCAGAGCGGCAGTGGCTTGGCAGCGGATGTAGCCAGACACACATCTTGTGAGCTCCGCCGATAATCCGCTCTATAATGCTTAAAACTACCGCTGGTCGCCCGACTTCAGGATTCACTTGTCCTCCTGTGTTCCCTGACACCTCCGCCTAGCTACTGCAGCACTTATCTATGGATCGGAGGATGTCCCGGCATGGTTCCATGGCCCGTGCTGCTCAAGACAACGAGGCCCAAGATGGCGGCGCGGCCCTCAAGTCAGCCAAACAGAAATATAGGGAGGCCGCACAAAAGCTGTTCTCCCCAAATGGAGTGACCCTGTCGGAGCTTCCCGGTGACGGAGAAGAGAACCGTAGCTGCTCCCAATCAGATGCAGATGACACTGTGCCCCTGGAGAATCCGACAGAGCCAGTGTTGCCATGGAACGCAGCGAGTACCACCCCTGTGTCACAGACCCCGCGAATGGCCATATCCATGGCCCCAGCCAGAACTGAACCCACGCTGAGAGACATCCTCTCTGCAGTAACAGCCTGCAAACTCTCTATCACTGCTCTGGCCACAGAGGTCAAGGGGATGAAGGCCGAGGTGTCCTTTCTGCGCCAGGACATGCAGAAATTGAGAGACCGAACGTCTGCCATTGAAGGGTGCATTAGTACCATAGAGGATGACTGGGCCCCCATGCAGAGAGAGTCGCATGCTCAGCAGCTCATAGTGGCTAAAAACGCCACAAAACTCGACAATCTTGAGAATAGACTTCGCAGAAATAATGTTAGAGTTATTGGCATACCTGAAAAAATGGAAGGGAAAAACCTAGTTCACTTCATAGAGCAATGGTTGCTGAAGAGGTTTGGGAAAGAGGCATTCTCCCCTATGTTTGCAGTAGAGCGTGTGCATCGGGTCCCTTTCAGACCTTTACCACCAGGTAACCCCCCAGAGCTTTCCTCTTTAAGCTGCACCACTATAAAGATAGAGATGTCATATTGTCTAAAGCACATTCTCTGGGGGAAGCTCTGGTGATGGATAATTCTAAAATATCCTTATTCCCAGACTTCTCGGCAGAGGTGCAGAAACAGCGAGCACAGTTCAATGATGTTAAGAAGAGGCTTCGCTCCTTGGAGCTACAGTATTCTATGCTTTATCCAGCCCCCTTACGAGTGGTGGCCAGGGATGAAGTCCATTTTTTTGAAATACCTACCTTGGTAATGCAGTGGCTAGATAGAGAGGAGTGCTCCCTGCGTGATGACTTGGGCAGAAAATGCAGAGCTACCTGAATACTGTTCAATATAACTATCGCACTGGAATACTTATTTTCTACTCAGGAAATGATCAGTTAAAAGTTTTCAAGCTCCTGTTATGGCGGAAAACTGTGTTCACAGGATGTGTCAGCACCACCTATGCTACTAGACACAAGAAGAGGCCTGTTGCCTATTGGTTCTTCAAAGCCGGCTACTGAACTTAGCCCCCCAATGGAGAGTCCCTCGTGGACAATACAGTTGTTCTGTTGTTGTTTTTTTTCTTTGCATTGACTGTGACCCAGTTGGTCCATATGCCCTAGGACTGCCCAATGCTTTATTTAACAGGATTTTCTTCCCTAATCAGAGACTGCCTAATATGTACTGCTATTTTATGCTCGCTCTAGAATGTCATTTAAACAACAATGTGTCTAACCCTTTTGCCTTTCAGACCCATGTTCTATATATTTGTGCTCTAAAACCGTATGGCTAAGCAGGCTGTTTTAACAAGCTGGAATGTAAGAGGTCTGGGGGACAGGGTAAAACGATTGGCGGTACTCCATATGCTCAAAAGACTGGGCTCCTCTGTAATCTGTCTACAAGAAACACACATCCTGGCCAGGAATCCCCATTTTCCAGCAAAATATTCGGCACTCAGTTTCACTCTACCTTCTCGTCATATGCCAGGGGGGTGAGTGTGCTGATTGGATCGACTGTCTCCTTTGTAAGCATGGCCTCAATTATTGACCCCTATGGGTCAATAATTTTTCCTTCAACAGAAATATTTCGAGGAGGGTGAAGGCACAGGCCACATGCTTGATATGATGGTAAGATCACAGAAAGGATCATCTCACATAGAGGCAATAACCAACTCTTCAGGGTCCCTGATCTCCATGCATGCAGATATGTTATCCACATTTAGAGATTTCTATGCTGATGTGTACTCCTCTAAGGTATCACCTACTATAGAAGAAATTGATTCTTTTCTTGAGGGATGTCAAATTCCACAACTCCCAGCCTCAGATGTAGAGCAGCTGAATGCTCTCCTGACGATGGAAGAAATGTTGGAGGCTTTGGCGTTGTCCTCTCCTGGTAAGTCTCCGGGTTCGGATGGCTTGCCGGCAGAGGTATATAAACGCTATTCTGATACACTGATGCCTCAGTTGAAGGGTGTATTCGAAAATGCTAGAGAGGTGGGATGATTTCCCCAATCAATTAATGAAACGATTATCGTACTTATTTTGAAACCTGGCAAGGAGGCCCATTCCCCAGGTTCATATAGGCCCATATCGCTACTAACAACAGACATAAAACTTTTGGCAAGGGCTTTGGCAACCAGACTAGCTAAAGTTATTCATAAGCTGATCCACAAAGACCAATCGGGGTTCATTCCCTCCAGATCCACGGCCCTTAACATTAGACGCCTCTTTCTCAACCTCCAGATACCTGTTGATACAATCCAGGGCACAGAGCAATTCTATCCCTAGACGTGGCTAAGGCCTTTGATAGCGTTGAGTGGCCTTATTTATGTGAGGTATTAAAACGCTTTGGTCTAGGGGACAATTTTATACTGTGGTAAAGCTGTTGTATGCAGCCCCCACAGCTAGGATCCGCGTGAATGGGGACCTCTCTGATCTGTTTCCTCTCTTCAGGGGCACAAGGCAGGGGTGCCCATTGTCACCCCTGTTATTTGCGCTGGCCCTCGAGCCACTTGCAGCTACTGTGAGGCTTTCCCCTTCTATTGTGGGCTTCAACAGGGGAGCGGATGTGGAGAAGATCTCCCTTTACGTGGATGATACTCTATTATACTTGGGAGATGTAGATGCTTCCCTTACACATGCTATGCAGCTAATCCAACAATTTGGAGCCTTGTCAGGATTCTCCATCAATTGGAACAAATTTGTCCTTTTACCAGTGAATGAACCAACGTTCTCACTACCGGTTGCTGCAGAGTCCCTCAGGGTAGTCTCTTCATTTAAATATCTGGGAGTGCAGGTGTCTGCTAACCGACTAACATACTAAGAGGAGAACCTCCTACCCCTTTTCAAAAGATTCCAAATGACGTGTAATACCTGGTATAAACTTCCATTATCAGTTATAGTAAGAATAAACCTCATTAAAATGGTCTGGTGCCCCCAACTTTTATATATTATGCATAATTCCCCGCAGTGGATACCCCGTAGATGGTTCAATCGTATTGATACGCTGTTCAGGTCATTAATATGGAAAAAAAAAGGTGGCCAGAATAAGTCTTTCCACTCTGCAATATGGTAAAGATCGAGGTGGTGCTGCAGTCCCTAACCCTAAACTCTATTTTTATGCCTCCCAACTACAGCACTTAGGTGGCCTTGGGGTATTGGGTGACGCTGACTCAATTGAGAACCTATTGCGGACTGGAACGCAGAACACCTCAGTACTGGCAGGCTTGGAGGTGGGGTTTCCTAACCTGCCACAAGCGGCGCCCACTGTGATTTTCCTAAACAAACTTTGGACCACGGTCAGAGCTAGCCTGAAGATTTTGGGATTATTGGCAGAAACTCCACTTTGGGGAAACCCCTAACTTAGAGGAGATAGTCAATCTGGAAGGCTTCCAGGTAGGGAGGTTGGCCGGTAAATACAAAATCTCCTATTTATACAACCAAAATATATTAAAATCATTTTTAGAAATTCAAACGGAATTTAACCTTCCCAGGCACCAATTCTACAGATATCTCCAACTACGACATGTGCTCCAAGTGCAGGGTCAAACTTCTACTCTCACTCTCTCCAGTCACCCCCTGATAACGGACGTTTTCTTTGGGCAAGAGAAAAAGGGACTAATATCCCACATCTATTCCTCTTTGCTCTCATCCACACAAGACTCAGTGAACCTACCATGCAGGAGAGGTTGGAGGGAGGACCTGGGAGACATAAATGATGAAACATGGGGCGCATGCTTACAAGCAGGACCAATCACTTCTGTCTCACAATCACATAGACTGTCTCATTTATTTTTGCTGCACAGGGCCTATTGAACACCATACAGTTACAAAGATGGGGAAGGAGAGACACTTCTGCATGCCCCAAACGCTGTGTAGAGGAGGGGTCACTAATACACCTTATGTGGCGCTGCCCCAAGTTGCATAGGTATTGAAGCAGTATCACTGAGGTTATTACCTCAGTTTACCAGACTAGGGTCCCTCTGGACCCCCTAATATGCATCTTGGGAGCGATAGATGAAGAAATATACCCCCCCCTATCTGATTAGATTACTGTACATAGCTCGTAAGCTGATTTTGGCTGTCTAGGCATGTTCCAACTAAAAAACAATGCTTTGACCAGGTCAATTATATCCTTATCAGGGAGCATTTACCATATCAGCATAGAAATGCAATTCAGAAGTTCTACTCCATCTGGCAGCCATTGCTGGATACCCCTGGGTTAGCAGCCCCATGTTTGATTATGCAAAGGTTACTCCAGGTGTAATGAATATTTATGGTGTAACAGAGAGAGATACCCACTATGAATATGTACTAAATAGACAAAACATTTTATACCATACCCACTGGTTCAGAAAGGGGTGAGTCCATATGGTTGGGCAGACCATGGGCAAACTGTTTATCGGATGGCCCGTTGGCAATATGATGGGTTGTTATGGGTCGGAGGATATACGTTTCTTCTCCGACGCAGCTTTTTTCTACCTTTTAGTTAAGATGCCACCGTTCTACTGTTCTTTATATAAGCAATGTATGTTTGTTGATGTAACAAATGACATTCTTGACGCTTTAAAATATATAACTTGTTTTCTGTCTCTGTTGGCACAATAAACTTCTATTTTGATTTAAAAAAAAGAATGTTAACCAAAAGACCTGGGTAAGTTGATAGACAAAGATATGGTGTTTATGAGTATAAGGAAGAAGATAGTAAAAAAAAGGTATAGGATAAAGGAAATATAAATGAGTAGACAGTAAGCATCAGCTAGAACATGTGAATGTCTATTGCTCAACCACAGGGAATCAGGGTCGCTAAGAGAATGTAAAAAATCCAAAGGCACAGACCATGGTCTTCAGAGTGTCTGAAGAAGAAAAATGCTTAGAGGATGGGTCAGTGGACAACCAGTGCAAAGGAATAGCTCTCCTAGCTGCCAAAAGTATGTAAGAGATCAAATGCTTGATTGGTTTAGCTATGCCAGAGAAGTGAAGACTTAATAAATAATGAACATGATCTAATGAAAAGGATTAATTATACAGCTGTTGGAGTAGCATCATTACATCATTCCAAAAAGGTCTTATTCATGAACATTCCCAGAATACGTGATGAGAACCCAGTTCAAGACCACAGCGCCAACATAACACTGAAAATCCTGGCGATGTACAACCTCGGGTGATATACAACCTCTGGGGTTCTGTACCAGAACATCAATATTTTCAGGGTGATCTTTCTCAGCACCACATTTCTAGATTTTTTAAAAGCAGAAGTTCAGGTCTTGTCCAAGAGAGGCAAAGGTTTGGGCTTCTGAATAATATGTGCCCATTTGCGCATATAGGAGTGTGTTTCTTCCATAAAAGGAGCTGCTTCGTGAAAAGTTTTGTACAGGGAAGAAATCAAATGGAGTTGATAGGGGCCTTGAGCACATATATATTCAAATTTAGTGGGTCTATCTAAAGTAAGGGACAGAGATAATGACTGAAAGATGTGTTTGACCTGTAAATAGAAATAAAACATAATGTTGGGAATATGATATTTTTCCCAAAGGTCTTCAAAGGTATGCGATCTACGGAATGGGCTAAGTTACCTAAGTTATAAAGCTGAAAAAGGGATGCCTGCATCCATGGTAACATACGGCTAAACGATTGATCACCTGGTATAATTGGGTTGAAAAGAATATTAGAAAGGGGAAGGCATGGTGAAGAGAGAGAGTATTTTTTTTTCAACAATAGTTTTTATTCATTTTTCAGTATTACAGAAGATGAAAAGCCTTGAAAAGTTAGTACATTACAAGTACATATTTCAAAGAAAAAAGAAAGATACAAATATTTGTTCTATAAAACGTTATCTATAACAACACTTATCATTCCTCTTAACCTTTGGTCTGTCCCTCCGTCCCGATCGCCCCTCTGGGAACTAACTGCGACCGGGAATGAGGAGCCACCTGTTGTGTATCCTCTACCATTCCTTTCTTTTTTTTTGTAAGTTGAATGTATATTTCCAGTAGTACGTACTGTCATCTTCTTATGTAATGAGAGATAAACTGTTAGAAGATTTAACTTGAAACTGGGGAATTGTAAAATTAAAATAAAGATTTAGAAAGGAATCAAAAAGGTGGGGGAAGAGGGGAGTAGGAACTAGTTTCCTGAGGATGGATTTCTGTGTTGATTTTTACTTACGTAAAAAATTTTTTCCCATTTATAATGTATGGTTTTATTTTCCCATATTATGTCCACTAGAAATGTTGTTTTGTAGTTTTATTATAGTTTTTATACCATTCTATCCATGGTTCCCAATGTTTAAGGAATTCTGCGTATTTCCCTTCCCTATAGGCTAACATGCTTTCATAGGTAAAGTGAATTGTGAGTGTGCGAACTACATCTGCGATATTTGGGAGATTAGGGGATCTCCAGAGTCTAAGTATCACCAACTTGGCTGCTAGGAATAAGTGTGTAGTAAATGATCTGAATAGGTAGGGGATGTTTTCGATGCCTAAGTTTAATATGGCCAATTCTGGTGAGAGTTGGATGGTTGTTCCCATGACTTGTTGGAGAATTATGAATACTTTGGGCCAGAATGCTGCTAATTTCCCACATGTCCACAGAATGTGGAACAAGGTTCCTGTTTGTAAGCAATTTCTCCAGCATAATGGAGGTGTTGAGGGATCAAATTTTGCTAGTCTGTATGGCGTTAAGTACCACCTTTGTGTAATTTTATGGGATAGTTCCCACATGTTTGTACTTTTGGTGGCTGAGTATATGTATTGTAATGCTTTGTGCCACTGGTTTTCAGTATAAGATGTTTCTAGGTCTCTTTCCCATGCTTTCATAGGATTAGATTTTTCTAGGATAGATTTGTTGCCAAAAAAATCATAGAATAATGAAATTCCTCCCTTGCGACTCGCTATAGAGGTAAGATAGATATGTATTTTCCAAAATAATTTGCATTGTAGGAGTTTGTTATTCCTGAGGAATGAGGATATTCGTATGTAGTTAAATTGTTCAGAGGCTGGAAGGTCAAATTCTGATTGTAGTTGAATAAAAGGTTTTAATTTATCATCTTTAAATAGGTTGGAAATCCATCTTATTCCTATAGACGACCACTTGGTTAAGCATAAGTTAGGGACAGTTATTGCTATTGCTTCAATGGGTATATCTAGATGAATAGTGGGTGTTGGTATAGGATTGATTGCTATTAATTTTTTCCAGCAAGCTTGTGTCGCTAGTATTGTGGGGGATAAATGGTTATATTTTTGGATTTGGAAAAGTGAGGCCAGAATGAAGTAGTATAGGTTCCCCCCTGGTATTTGAGATTGTTCTAGGGTTCCCCAGAGTGGTGTTGCATGATTAGGAAACCACCCTCTGATCTGCGCTAATACTGCCGCCATGTGGTAGTCCCCAAAAATTGGGGCTCCCACTCCTCCCGCTTTTTTTGCTTTGCTGAGTTTAGAGAAGGAGCTGCGTGCTTTTTTACCCTCCCATAAAAAGGTAGTTAGTATACGTTGTAGATTTTTAAAAAAGGTTTTTGGTGCTGGTATGGGAATTGTTCGAAAAACATACAGTATTTGAGGTAATATTTGCATCTTAAATGCTGCGAGTCTACCTGACCATGATAGTATAAGTTTGCTAAGTTTTTGTGTTCCTTCTCTTACCTTCCCTTCAAGTGGTAGATAGTTTGCTTTAAACAGTTGTTCAGGATGTGAGGTAAGGTTAATCCCCAAATAATTGATCATGTGATTGTTCCATATATATGGGTATTTAGCTTGTAATTCTATTTTGTTTTGTTGGGATACTCCTAGATCTAGTATGTACGATTTGGTATCATTCACCTTATAATATGATACTTTGCCGTAGTCCCTGAGTAGGGAGCATACTTTTTCCAAGGAAGACACCGGATCAGTAAGCATCAGGATCACATCATCAGCGAAAAGACTTATGACGTGTTTACTTTTATTGATCATAAAGCCTTGTATTTGGGGTGATTGTCTAATTTTGGCTGCTAGTGGTTCCATGAGTAAATTGAAAATGAGGGGGGACAAGGGGCACCCCTGCCTCGTGCCATTTGAAATCCCGAAGGATCTAGATAACATGCCTGATGTATATACTTTTGCTGACGGGGCAGTGTACAAGGCCAGGATGGCGGATAGGATGTGTCCTGTTAGTCCGAATTTCTCTAGGGTTTGTGACAGGTATAACCAATGCACCCTATCAAACGCCTTCTCCGCATCCAATGCTAGAAGCAGAGAAGGCGTTCGAGTTCTCCTAGCTATGTGGATTATATTTATTAGACGTCTGGTCGCATCCGATGCCTGTCTTCCTTTTGTAAAACCTGATTGGTCTGGGTCAATTAAGGTAGGTAGTATATTTATCATTCTAAGTGCTATCATTTTGGCGTAAATTTTCAAATCGTTGTTTAGTAATGAAATTGGTCGGAAATTTTGGGGTTGATCCGGTGTCTTCCCAGGCTTAGGTAGTGTCACAATAATTGCTTCGAGCATTTCAGGAGGGAAGGAAGCAGAGGCAGCAGCTCTATCGTACACTTTAAGGAGGTGTGGACTTAAAATCGACTGGAAATTCCTATAATACTCGCCTGTTAGACCATCTGGTCCTGGTGATTTGTTGTTTGGGAGTGTTTTTATAGTGTTTAGTAATTCCGTCATGGAAAATGGTAAGTTGAGCGTTTGTAGTTGAGATGGTGTGAGTGTGGGAAGATCTATGTTGGAAAGAAAGTCGTTTATTGTTTCTGGTGTGGGTTGCGGTGTTTTATCATCTTTGTGTAGGTTATATAGGAAACCATAATAGTCGCTAAATGCGTCTGCGATACTTTGTGGATCATATATTTTTTGCTTTGTGTTCGGATGTATAATGTGGACTACTTTGGTCTTAAAGCGTTGTCCTTGTATCCTCCTTGCTAATGCTTTACCAGCCTTATTGTTGGTGGAATAGAAGGACGCTTTTGATTGTTTTTCTGTTTGTTCGTGTGTTTGTATTAATACTATTCTGAGTTTATGTCTTAATTCAGTAAGTGTAGTGCTTATAGAGGGGGTGGGGTTGCTTTTATTAAGAGCTTCTAAAGTGTCAATTTCTTTTAGTAAATTTGCGATGTTTTGCTGCCGCTGCTTCCTAAACCTTGCTCCTAGTTGTATAAATATTCCCCTTATATATGCCTTATGGGCATTCCATAATAGAGAGGCATCATTTGTAGATGGTGAATTGACCCGAAAATAACTGGACAAGTGGTCTTCCAATAATTTTTTAGTTTTAGGGTTTTGGATGATGTGGGAGTTAGCGCGCCACATATAAGCGGCGGTGGTAGGGTAAGAATCTTTAAGTGTAAGTAGAACAGGAGCATGGTCTGACCACGCTATTGTTCCTATTTTTACTTGAGTCACTTTTTGCAATAGCCACTTGTCTGTTAGGATCAGGTCAATTCTCGTATACGTACAGTGTCTATGTGAAAAGAAAGAATAATCCTTTTCATTGGCGTGCAGACAACGCCAAGTGTCGAATAAGTCATGTGAACGTAAAAAATTGTTTAGAGAATATGTTCTTTTAGTAGGGGCTGTGGTAGAGTCCATTTGTGGATCCGGAACGATGTTAAAGTCCCCGCATATTATGAGAGAGCCTTGGTGTAAGTTCTTTACTTTCCTCATGAGCCCATGTAAAAATTTGATTTGCCGTTTATTGGGTACGTAAACATTGAGTAGGGTGTATCGGATGTTGTTGATATCGCATATTATTATGAGATAACGACCTGCTGTGTCCGTCGTAGTGGAGATTAGGTTGAAAGCGATTGTATCCTTTACTGCAATCATCACTCCTCTTTTTTTTGCTGGCATGTTAGAGAAGAAAAAATGTTGGAAGGATTTATGTGAACATTTAGGTGGTGCCTTTTGGTGGAAGTGGGTCTCTTGGACACATAGTATATCGCATTTAGATGTATCTGCTTCTCTCCATAGAGATGTTCTCTTAGCTGGGTGGTTTAAGCCGTGGGCATTTACTGATAGAATGTTAATTGGCATCTTGGTATTTTAAATGGTGTGTTTGTGTTTGATGATAAACGTACTCACAGTTAGGAGTAGTGGAAGGTTGTATGTTTCTAAACGTTGTTCTTTTGTTCTTCTTGTGGACATTCATGTTGGTTTCTTGAGTATCTTGAACGTGGTAAGGGTATTCATTGAATTCTTCTGGATAGAATGGTGGGAATAGTTCCTGTAAAATAGGGAAAAGTGGAGAGCGAAACAAAAGAAGAAAACCAAACAAACTGAAACTTAAAAGGAGGGTTATGGTAACCCTTGTGCAGATCATGTCTGCTCAGGCTTTGGGAGCTTGTGGGGTGGTATAAGCTCCAATGAGCGGGGCCCTGTGTTGGGCTAATGATATGAGGCCTACCTTTCTAGGCTTAGGGTGGCTGTTATCATTTGTAAGCTGCGGCTTGCTGCCAATCTGGAGGGACTTTGTTGAGGTTCCTATCGTCAGAGGAGGAGGTATGTTCATCTGAGATGATTTTCCACTTTTGCAGCAGTTTGTATCCCTTAGATGGGGATGTGATTACATGATTCACTCCATCTTTAGTGATTAACAGCTTAGTTGGGTAGCCCCATTTGTAGGTAATGCTATGGTTCCTTAATGCTTTGGTAATGTTATTCAAATTCTTGCGTAGCTGCAAGGTAAATTGTGACAAATCTGCATAGAATTGTAATGCGGCGTATTCTGTGTCACGGTGTTCCCCTTTACGTGTAATTGTCATCAGGCGCTCTTTTGATTGGTAGAAGTGCATTCTGAATAATACATCTCTAGGTACATTTTCTGGGATAAATGAGGGTTTAGGCAGTCTGTGTATCCTATCTATGGACAATTCTATGGCCGGTATTTCTGGCATAAGGGTGGTTAGCATTGCAGACGCATAGGTGCGTAGATCTGAAGGTTGCACATTTTCCGGTATTCCACGGATCTTAACATTATTGCGTCTGGATCTGTCTTCTAAATCTGCTAATTTAGCTTTGATCCATGTTTGTTCTTCTTCCGCTGTGTCGTGTGCGTCTACTAGGTCGTTAATGGTGGTGGCATAGTCCCCCATTCTGGTCTCAATATGGTCTACTCTTTCTCCCACTGCAGTCAGTTCTGTGTTAAACTTCCTCATGCATGCCATCATGTCGGTGTGCAATGTGCTTCTTAAAGATATGAGCATATCTTTTAGTGTGGTGTCTGACACTGGCTGGTTCAGCGTGGGGAAGGAGACTATGGAGTCCGGGAGCTCTCTTGTGTCCTCTTGTGAGTCTGCATTAGATCTTACCTCACAGTTCTGTGTCCCAGCTTCATCCATTCTGAAGCGTGCTTTGGCCGGACTTCTGTTTAGTGGTGATGAGGGTTGTGAGGAGTCCTCCATGTCGAAAGCGCGTCTGTATTCCTGGGAGTCGCGGCTCTGTGAGTGTTTGTGAGCCGCGCGCTGTGATGAAGAGGGGCCGGCGCCATCTTGTCCATGAGGCCGCTGTGGCTGTGTGTAATAGTCCGTCAGCTTTTTCGGGCGGTGTTCCGCCTGCCGTTTTCTAGGCATGTTCCCGGGAGGTTGGGGGGTTGATCCGCCGGTATTAGAGGTTTTTATTGTGCCTCTAGTCGCTGTGAGCCGCTATTTCTTCCCGCTGTGTGCTGGAGCTCAGGAGTCACACCGCCATCTCGGTGGAGTCCAGGCCACGCCCCGAGAGAGAGTATTTTTGACAACATTTCTGCCATGCAGCTAAAGTAAATGACATAGGAGCAATGCACGTATTTTTTAGCCACTTAAGGACTGGAAGATTTTCCCCCTTAATGACCAGACCATTTTTGTAATACGGCACTGCGTCGCTTTAACTGACAATTGAGTGGTGGGGCGATGCTGTACCCAATCAAAATTGACATACTTTTTTCCCACAAATAGAGCTTTCTTTTTGTGGTATTTTATTACCTCTGAAGTTTTTATTTTTTGTTTTAAGTTATTCTATAAACAAAAAAAGACAGAAAATTTTGAAAAAAACACAATACTTCTTAGTTTTTGCTATAATAAATATCCCCCCAAAAATAAAAAATAAAAAACAAATTTCTTCATCAGTTTAGGCCAATATGTATTCTTCTACATATTTTTGGTAAATTTAGTGATTTTTAATGGGACTTTGACATTGCGGCAGACAGATCGTATGCTGTTGACACTTTCTTGGGACCACTGACATTTATACAGCGATCAGCAATTCCCACCGTAACCCTATAGAGGTACTCTTGATGAATTGGCCTTGCTGAAAAAAATTGCAATAATATGCTCCTGTTAAACAGGTGCAGAAAAATTGGTCTTTGGGTGTCGAGGGGTGCCTTCCCACCGTAACCCTATAAAGGTGCTCTTGATGAAGGCAAAAAAAATGCAATTATATGTGCCTGTCAAACAAGTTCTGAAAAATTGGTCTTTGGGTGTTAATTGTGTCCATGAAACCTATAGCAAAAACATTCTTCCAGAAGAAATGACTGAACACCCTCAAAGCTAGGCAGCCTCGAAGTTCCGCAGAGATTCCACATCCCAAAAAGACTTAATCAGTGAAATCAGCATCTGGGGCTTCATAGCTGGTAATCCAGGACTGATTCATTTTTATAAAAGTCAAATGGTCCACAGAGTCTGTGGACAGACGCGTTCTATGATCAATAACGAAACCTCCTGCAGCACTGAATGCCCGTTCTGAATGTAAGCTAGATGCAGGGCAGCCCAACAACTCAATACAATACTGGGCAAGTTCTGGCCAGTGGTCTATTCTCATGAAACAGTAAGTCAGTGGATCGTCAGCTGGAAAGCTCTCTATCTCTGTTTTGGCCCCGAGGTAATCATCCACCATGTGATGCAGACGCTGCCGATGGGATGTAGAAGCTGACGGCCCTGGGCGGTGAGGGCTAAAAAAATTCTGAAATGCCTCACTTAGGCAGATGCCTTCTCTAACACTCCTCTCTTGACCAACAGAAGACTCAAAACTAAGTTTTTCAAGACACTGTAACCTACTGGAGTCAGGAAAAACGTTCAATAAAATCCTCTTTAACGTGTCCTCAAGAGATTTTATCTTCTACACTCTCTGTGGGGAAGGGATGAGTTCTGAGACTTTCCCCTTATAATGGTGGTCAAGGAGGGTTGTCAACCAGTAATCATCCTATCACCTTCCACGTATTATTGGGTCCTTCCGTAGGCTTTGAAGCATGAGGTTGCCCATGTGCCTCAAATTTGCAGAGGCTTGAGAAGCAGACTCCTCAGGGTCACTCAGGATGACAGCATCTTCCTCCTCCCAGCCATGTGCTACTCCCAAGGGTCCTGAGGTTGGAAAGCCATTGCTTACAGATTGACACATGTCTTCCTTTTCTTCAAAGCCTATGAAAGTGCCAAAATCCTCCTCCTCTCTCCTCCTGTGTGTGTTCTGTGACATATGAATTATGGTGTCTGGATAAAGTAGGCCTTGAGAGGAATGGAAGTCCCCCTCTTCCTCCTGCTGCTCTGCCACCAGTGCCCTGTCCATAATGCCACGCAGAGTCTGCTCCAGCAGGAACACAACAGGGATTGTGTCACTGATTCACTGATGCATGCACTGTCCTGGCTCACCAACCTTGTGGCCTTCTCAAATGATGACAATACAATGCATGCATCCTTAATGAGCAGCCATTAGCGTGGGGAGAAAAAGCAGAGGCAGCCTGAGCCTGTCATCGTGCTGTACTGGCACAGGTACTCATTGATGGCCCTCTGCTGCATGTATAGCTGCTGCAGCATTGCCAAAGTCGAGTTCCACCTGGTGGGCATGTCACAAATCAGGCGGTTTAAAGGCAGGTGGAATTCCCGCTGAATTTCAGCCAACCGAGCACTGGCTGTGTATGAGCACCTGAAAAGGCTACAGGCTCTTCTGGTCAGATTTAGAACATCTTGCAACCCCGGGTACGTATTTAGGAAACGCTGCACAACCAAATTGAGGACATGTGCCAGGCATGTCCTGGCCAGGCAGACTTTCCCTGTCTAAGAGCGGACAGGAGGTTTGAGCCATTATCGCACACCACCATTCCTGGCTCTAGTTGGCATGGTGTGAACCACCTCTGGGCCTGTTCCTGCAGAGTTGCAAGAATCTCTGCTCCATTGTGGCTCCTGTCCCCTAAACACACCAGCTGAAGCACTGCATGGCACCTTTTAGCCTGACTCATGGAATAGCCCTTTGAACGCTTAGAGGGTACCTGATGTTCATAGGACAAATCTGCAGAGGAGGGCATGGAGGTGGCGGAGGAGGAGGAGGGGTAGAGCTCACAGGTCTGGCATAGTCACCACCAGCTGTATGGAGATGTGGGGGCACAACAAGCTGCAGCACCGAGCCCTGTCCTGCATCCTTTCGAGTCACAAGCAGTGTGCTGTGAACAAAATATATTGTCCCTGCCCATGCTTGCTGGACCACATGTCAGCAGTAAGGTGGAAAAGTAGTAGTGACTGGGAACCTGCCATTCTGGTACAGCAGATTGTGCAAATTCATGGAAGGGGGCAGAATCCACCAGGCTGAAAGGCAAAAGTTGAAGATCCAACAGCTTTGACAAGTTTGCATTCAGATGCTGGGCATGTGGGTGGCAGGGACTGTATTTTTTTTTCCACTGCAGCAGATGGGGCAGAGAAGTTTGCCGGCTACAGTCAACAGCTGGTGGTGTGCTGCTGGCAGATGTGCTGCTAGAACCTGGGACACCTTGTGCTATACCATCATCCCTGTCAGTGGAAGCTGCTGAGAGGTAATGACTCGGTATAGCAGGGGCTGAAGTGGGTAAGGAGGAGGAGGAGAGACAGATTTGTGCCCCTTTTGTGTGGCTTTTAGGTGCTCTTGCCAACGGTCTGAGTCGTTGGACGTTAAATGCCTTGTTAAGCATGTGGCACCCAAATGGCTGGTGTTTTTGCCACGTTTGATGTGCCTGAGACACAGTTTGCAGATAGCAACAGTGTGGTCTGCTGCAGATGTGCTGAAAAAGGCCCAGACAGCTGAACTTTGGGGAGTGGGCCGGGGGGGGGGGGGGATAACAGCTGCAGAATGTGATGGAATAGGGTGGCTGCTCTCTACTCTTTCTCAATGTTAGCCTCCTTGTGGTTGTGCTGCCTCACCTTCAGTTTCCTCCTCTGCTCTATCTGGAACCAACTTGCATCAGTGACCTCATCATCATCATCATTATCTCCATCTTCCGCTCCTCCATCTTCATCGTTACGACTGGAGACAACTTGGCAATATGCTGCGGCTGGGGGAACATAAATGCCAATTTGTCTACCAGTGTTCACCCCTCTCTCTAGGCTCATGTTCATGTCATCTTCAACCTCAGAACCAATATCGGAATCCAGTAATGGTTGGTCATCATCAAGGAGCAAGTGGCTGATGCTGTGGTCAAATAACTCAGCTGACTAATGTTGTGGCTATGGCAGGAATAGATGTGGACAAACTTGCAGTAACCCATACAGAAGTAAATGGTGTTAAACTTGCAGTAAGGCACACAACTATATGGCTTTAAACTTGCAGTAACGCACAAAGCTATATGGTGTTAAACTGGCAGTAACGCACACAGAACTATATGGCGTTAAACTAGCAGTAATGCACAAAAAAACTATATGGTGTTAAACTAGCACTAACGCACACAAAACTATATGGCGTTAAACTGGCAATAATGCACACAGAAGTAAATGGAGTTAAACGTGCAGTAATGCACACAAAACTATATGGCGTTATACTGGCAGTAACGCACACAGAACTATATAGCGTTAAACTGGCAGTAACGCACATAAAACTATATGGCGCTAAACTGGCAGTAACGCACACAGAAGTAAATGGTGTTAAACTGGCAGTAATGCAATCAAATAGATGGTGTTCAAGCGTCACTGCACTGACGTTATCTGAACTGTCCCTACTCTAGCTATACACTAATGTAAAGATTACTGAAACTATATGAGCTGTCCCTACTCTAGCTGCACACTATGCAAAGCTGAATGATGGTCCTCCTCACTACACTCACACTACATTTACAGAAGTAAATGGTGTTAAACTGGCAGTAATGCAAACAAATAGATGGTGTTCAAGCGTCACTGCACTGACGTTATCTGAACTGTCCCTACTCTAGCTATACACTAATGTAAAGATTATTGAAACTATATGAGCTGTCCCTACTTTAGCTGCACACTATGCAAAGCTGAATGATGGTCCTCCTCACTACACTCACACTATCCCTAAACTGACACTAAACTAATATTCTACACTGACTAATGAAGCAAAATAGCACAGTAAAGCACATTAACTAATTAATAGCACTGAACAGAGCCCTGTTCTATCTCTCTCCATACCAAAATCACACTGAAAATGACTGCCATGGAAAGAATACTTTTATACTGTGGGGCGGGAATGAGCCATGATTGAATAAAGTCATGATTTCACTGCTTCAGCCAATCAGGGCTTGCAATGCACTGTTTAGCATTGCAATGCATTGTGGTCGGTTCGGTGGGGCGAACAAACAGTCAAACGACCCGTTTGTTCAGATGTTCGCCGAACATCCAAACAACGAAAGTTCGGCCCGAACTTATTCTCAGGCTGAACAGTTCATCCATCTCTAGCAGGGATGATCACAATGTTCAAGTCGAACGTAGGTTCGACTCGAACATCGAGTGTTCACCCGTTTGCCAAATTTAGAACTATGTGGGGGTAGCGGGAGATTCGAGCACCCGCGGAACGCCCCATAATGCACTGTGAGATTGTCAATGCACTGCGAGATGCTGCACCTGACCTGTATGCTTTGGCCAATCACAGCACGCTCTGCTGTGGGAGCCATGATTAGCCAAAAGCAGGGTGCCTTTGGTCAATCATGGCTCGGGGGGCTAAGTCTGCGTCCCACACTATGTAAGGCTTCTTACATAGCTGCCGTACATAGTGTAATGAATGAGAGCAGCAAAATGATATTGTTCTAAAGGAAATCATTTAATCCAAAACTGCTCGTAGCTTTAATGTATTGCTGGATCCCGGCAATATACATAAAAATCATTGAAAAAAATGGCGTGAGTTCCCCCCTAGTCCATTACCAGGCCCTTCAGGTCTGCTATGGATTTTAAGGGGAACCCCGTGCCAAAATAAAAAAAATGGCATGGGGTCCCCCCAAAATCCATACCAGACCCTTATCCGAGCATGCAACCTGGCAGGCCGCAGGAAAAGGGGGGGAAATAGAGCACCCCCCTACTGAACCATACCAGGCCACATGCCCTTAACATGGGGAGGGTGCTTTGGGGTCCCCCCAAAACACCTTGTTCCCATGTAAAGGGGGACAAGGGCCTCTTCCCCACAACCCTTGCCCGGTGGTTGTGGGGGTCTGCGGGCGATGGGCTTATCAGAATCTGGAAGCCCCTTTTAACAAAGGGGCTCTCAGATTCTGGCCCCCCATGTGAAAAAAAAACGGAAGAACTCCGCCTCCATGAGGGGCATCCCACTGACTGCAGCACTGACGTCACATGATGTCACAAGGGGGAAGGGTTAATCGCTTACATCATCGGGTGGCCCTGCCCTCAGCTATATAACAGCTGTCATCGTGAAAAAGCTGCAGTCGCGGGGACGACTCTCATCGAGGCAGAGTTTTTGTATTTTTTTTTTCGGTCGTCAGCACTGTGATTGAAGATGGATTTACATTGCTGGACAATTTTTTTTTTTAATAAAGAAATTGTCAAACACTGTCTCTTGTCATTTTTACTCTTTTGACACTTTTTTTGGTGAATGCATAGGGGTACAATGTACCTGATACCCATTTACATGGGCGGGCAGGATCTGGGGGCCCCCTTGTTAACCCCTTGGCGACCAGCCGCCTTCATTATACTGCGGCAGGTCAGCACGATCCCTCCATAGCTGTACATCGGCTCCTTTAAGCTGGATAGCAGGTGCACGCATGCGCCCGCTGCATTGCTGGGGTGCTGATGCTCGCGGTCGGCAGTCACCATGACCACCAGCCACATGCGATCGCGGGCATGAGAGGCAGAACAGTGATGTGTGTGTGTAAACACACACATCCCTTTTCTGTAAAAAGAGGTAGATTGTGAGTTCCTAATAGCTAGGAACCACGATCTGTCATCTCGTATAGTCAGTCCCCTCCCCCCACAGTTAGAATACACAGTCAAGGAGCGCAATTACCCCTTGATCGCCCCCTAGTGTTAACCCCTTCCCTGCCAGTGACATTTACACAGTATTCAGTGTTTTTCTAGCACTGATCGCTATATATTTGTCAATGGATTAAAAAATATGTCAAAAGTGTCCGATGTGTCCGCCATAATGTTGCAGTCATGATTAAAAATGCAGATCGTCACCATTACTAGTAAAAAGAAATAATAATAAAAATGTCATAAATCTATCCCCTATTTTGTAGACGCTATAACTTTTGTGCAAACCAATCAATATATGCTTATTGTGATTTTTAGTACCAAAAATATGTAGAAGAGTACATATCGGTCTAAACTGAGGAAAGAAAATAGTTTTTTTTTTTAAAAAAAAGGGGGGGGGGATATTTCTCATAGCAAAAAGTACAAAATATTGTGCTTTTTTCAAAATTGTTTTTGTTTACATTTTTTCTAAATTTTTTTGTTTATAGCGCAAAAAATAAAAACGCAGAGATAATCAAATACCACCAAGAGAAAGCTCTATTTGTGAGAAAAAAAGGAAGTCAATTTTGTTTGGGTATATCGTTGCACGGCCACGCAATTGTCAGTTAAAGCGACGCAGTGCCGAATCGCAAAAAATGGCCTGGTCATTGAGCAGCCAAATCTTCCAGGGCTGAAGTGGTTAAAGGGGGCTTCTAGATTCTGATAAGACTTCTGCCCACAGACCTCCACAACCACATATTGTGGGGGTCTGTGGGCAGGAGTCTTATCAGAATCTAGAAGCCCCCTTTAAGCATATTCATGTGTTAGAATGGACAAGTCAAAGTCCAGACTAGGGATGAGCCGAACACCCCCCGGTTCGGTTCGCACCAGAACCTGCGAACGGACCGAAAGTTCGCACGAACGTTAGAACCCCATTGACGTCTATGGGACTCGAACGTTCGAAATCAAAAGTGCTCATTTTAAAGGCTAATTTGCATGTAATTGTCCTAAAAAGGATTTGGGGACCCGGGTCCTACCCCCAGGGACATGTATCAATGCAAAAAAAACTTTTAAAAACGGCCGTTTTTTCGGGAGCAGTGATTTTAATGATGCTTAAAGTAAAAAAAAAAAAAGGGAAATATTCCTTTAAATATCGTACCTGGGGGGTGTCTATAGTATGCCTGTAAAGTGACGCGTGTTTCCCGTGTTTAGAACAGTCCCTGCACCAAATGTCATTTTTAAAGGAAAAAATCTCATTTAAAACTGCTTGCGGGTTTAATGTCATGTCGGGTCATGGCAATATGGATGAAAATCAATGAGACAAACGGCATGGGTACCCCCCAGTCCATTACCAGGCCCTTTGGGTCTTGTATGGATATTAAGGGGAACTCCGCACCCAAATTAAAATAAGGAAAGGCCCTATATACTCTGAACAGCAGTATACAGGTGGTGCAAACAAGACAGGGACTGTAGGTTTGTTGTTAAGTAGAATCTCTTTGTAATTTTGAACGGGTACATTTTTAACGCGTTTAGCTCCAGCCAAAAAATCTTTTTTAAGCTTTTTGGAAAACATAGGGAAGGGTTATCACCCCTGTGACATTTGTTTTGCTGTCTTTCCTCCTCTTCAGAAGATTTCACCTCACTTTTTGTCCCAATGAAAAATGTTTTTTGAAAATTTGGGTTTTTTTGTGGAACAAGGATTGGAAAGCATCAGTGGAAAGGAGAAATTGTTTTCCCATATTAACTCTTACAGGAGAGAATTTCCCTTCCTAGGGGTAGATTTCATCTCACTTCCTGTTGTCTCCTTCCGTTTGCAAGTAGGAGTCGTTTGTAAGTTAGATGTTTGAAAGTAGGGTCCTGCCCTATATACTCAGCAGAAATTTGGGCCTTAGGTGTTGCTGTGGCCACAACACTGTAAGCCCTCACAGGGCCCTGCTGTGAAATATTAGATCAAGAATTGTAATTACATGCCCCTATTGAACAGCAGCTGAAAAATTAGGCCTTAGGCACTGGTGCTGTGGTGCCACAACACTGCAACCCCTCACAGACACTCTAGTTGGAACGCAGGAACGAGCCCTGCTGCAAAGTATTGCATCAAAAAGTGTAATTACACGCCCCTGTTAGACAGGGGCAGAAAAATTGGGCCTTAGGCACTGGTGCTGGTGCCACAACACTGCAACCCCTTACAGACACTCTAGTTGGAACGCAGGAACGAGCCCTGCTGCAAAGTATTGCATCAAAAATTGTAATTACACGCCCCTGTTAGACAGGGGCAGAAAAATTGGGCCTTAGGCACTGGTGCTGGTGCCACAACACTGCAACCCCTCACAGACACTCTAGTTGGAATGCAGGAACGAGCCCTGCTGCAAAGTATTACATCAAAAATTGTAATTACACGCTCCTGTTAAACAGGGGCTGAAAAATTGTGCCTTAGGCACTGGTGGTGGCGCCCAGAACCAAAAATGTTCTTACAAGCTATCAGCGTGATGATTGAGGAGGAAGAGGATAATTACTCAGGGATAGTCACTCAGCATCAGCATAGGCAGTCTTTGAAGGGATCTGAGATTTCAAAAAAAATTATTCGGTTACATCAGCATCAGGTGCTTGGTAGCTGGTGGTGATCCAAGACTGATTCATTTTTATGAAGGTCAGCCGATCGACCGAGTCGGTGGACAGACGCACCCTGTGATCGGTTACCACGCCTCCAGCAGCACTGAATGTGCGTTCCGAAAGAACGCTGGATGCAGGACAGGCCAGTAGCTCAATTGCATACTGTGCAAGCTCTGGCCAGTGATCCATCCTCAAGACCCAGTAACCCAGAGGATTTTCGGTGGGAAAGGTGTCCAAGTCTGATCTTGCCCCTAGGTATTCCTGCACCATGTAAAACAGACGCTGGCGATGGTTGCTGGAACCGATCATACCTCGGGGCTGCGGACCAAAAAATTGTCTGAACGCATCGGTCAGACGGCCACCTTCTCCACCGCTCCTTCTTTGACTGACCGAAGCCTCAGCAACACGTTGTCCAGAAACAGGAGTTTGTAACCTCCCAGTCTCTGGGAACGCATTGCACAGACCTTTCTGCAAGGCCTCCCGAAGATGTTTCATCCTCTGCTCCCTCTGCGATGGCAAGATAAGGTCCGCAACCTTACCCTTGTAACGTGGATCAAGGAGGGTTGCCAGCCAGTATTGGTCCTTCTCCTTGATACCACGAATACGAGGATCCTTACGCAGGCTTTGCAGGATCAGGGAGGCCATGCAGCGTAGGTTTGCTGAGGCATTCGGTCCGGAGTCCTCTGGGTCACTAAGGACGACAACGTCCGCAGCCACCTCCTCCCAGCCACCTACAAGTCCATGTGTTTCTTGGGACTGATCCCTTAAAGACTGCTGCTGATGCTGAGTGCCAGGCTCCACTTCCATACTGACACAATCTTCCTCCTCCTCCTCCTCCTCCTCGTCCTCTTCCTGTGTGATCGGCGGGCACGCAGGAACACTGTCTGGATAAAGGGGGCCTTGAGAGCTAAGGAAGTCCTCCTCTTCCTGCCTCTGTTCTGCCTCAAGTGCCCTGTCCATTATTCCACGCAGCGTGTGCTCCAACAGGTGGACAAGGGGGACAGTGTCACTGATGCATGCACTGTCACTGCTCACCATCCTCGTGGCCTCCTCGAATGGTGACAGGACAGTGCATGCATCCCTGATCATGGCCCACTGGCGTGGGGAAAAAAAACCAAGCTCCCCTGACCCTGTCCTGGTGCCATAGTCGCACAGGTACTCATTGATGGCCCTCTGCTGCGTGTGCAGCCGCCGCAGCATGGCCAACGTTGAGTTCCACCTGGTGGGCACGTCACAGATTAGGCGGTTCTTGGGCAGGTTAAACTCCTTTTGGAGGTCCATCAGCCGAGCACTGGCATTATATGACCGGCGGAAATGCACACAGACTTTCCTGGCCTGCCTCAGGACATCCTGTAAGCCCGGGTACCTGCCCAAGAACCGCTGCACCACCAAGTTAAGGACGTGAGCCAAACAGGGCACATGGGTCATTTGTCCCTGTCGGAGGGCAGAGAGGAGGTTGGTGCCATTGTCGCAAACCACCATTCCTGCCTTAAGTTGGCGTGGCGTCAACCACCTCTGAACCTGCCCCTGCAGAGCTGACAGAACCTCTGCCCCAGTGTGGCTCCTGTCCCCCAAGCACACCAGCTCAAGCACCGCATGGCATCTTTTGGCCTGCGTACTTGCGTAGCCCCTTGAACGACTACGGAGCACCGCTGGTTCCGAGGAAGAGGCCATGGAGGAAGAAGAAGAGGAGGGGGTGGAGGAGAGAGGTGTGTCACAATCAGCATTTTGGAGGCGTGGTGGCGGAACAACCTCCAACACTACTGCACCTTGTCCTGCATCCTTCCCAGCTGCCAGCAGAGTCACCCAATGTGCCGTGAAACTTAGGTAATGTCCCTGTCCATGCCTGCTGGACCATGAGTCAGCGGTAATATGCACCTTACCGCTGACTGCCCTGTCCAGCGAGGCATGGACATTGCCTTCCACATGCCGGTAGAGAGCCGGAATCGCCTTCCGTGAGAAAAAGTGGCGTTTGGGTACCTGCCACTGAGGAACCGCACATTCCACAAACTCACGGAAGGGGGCAGAGTCTACCAACTGAAAAGGCAGCAGTTGAAGTGCTAGCAATTTTGCCAAGCTAGCATTCAACCGCTGGGCATGTGGATGGCTGGGAGCAAACTTCTTTCGGCGGTGTAGCAGCTGGGGCAGGGAAATTTGCCTGGTACAATCTGACGTCGGTGTACCAAAAGCAGATTGCCCACAAGTACTTGGCTGTGACACACCTAATTCTACACCTTCATTCCTCTCACTGCAGGTCTCAGAGAGGACTGGAGGTCTAGTGGCGTTGGAAATCTCAGCTGATGAGGAGCAAGGAGAGATCCTCTTTGTTCTTTGGTGTGGGTCTTTTAGATACGCTTGCCAACGAACTGCATGGCAGGTCAACATATGTCTGGTCAAGCATGTGGTACCCAAGCGGGAGATGTTTTGGCCACGTGAGATACGCTTGAGACATATGTTGCAAATAGCAGCGGTGCGATCTGATGCACTCGTCTCAAAAAAGGCCCACACCAAAGAACTTTTTGAATAACGTGCAGAGACTGCAGCGCCCTGCACATGTGGAGCTTTGGGGTGTGATGCAGTCAATGTGCTGCCCCTAGGCTGGCCCCTGGAGGGCATCCTGCCTCGTTGGTGATGTGCCGCCTCCTCCTCCTCTCTCCTATCAGGCACCCACGTTGAGTCAGTGACCTCATCATCCCCTCCCTCCTCATCACTGGAGCAAACCTGGCAGTATGCTGCAGCAGGGGGAGCATGACTGCCAGATTGCTGTCCTTCTTGTGCACCCCCTCTGTCCGTGCTCATGTTACTGCCTTCATCGAGCTCAGTATCATCATCAGAGCCTTCCAAACGCTGGGCATCCTCCTGGAGCATGTACCCAACACTGTGGTCAAACAGTTCGAGGGAATCCTCATGAGGACATGGTGGAGCTAGGGAAGGAGTCACTGATGACATTGAGCTGAGGGAAGAGGCCGCTGCTTTGCCAGACAAAGCACCCTGGGCATGGGTGAGAGAGGATGAGGAGGATGAGGACGGCTTGGTCATCCACTCGACCAAGTCTTCCGCATGTTGCGGCCAGCTGCCAAAAAAAAGGCCAAGCGTGTCCCATGGCCACGTGCTGATGAGGATGCACCGTCTCCACGACCAGCACTAGACACAGAGCCTTCTTGCCCTCTCTTATTGGCTTGTGAATGTCTGCTTCTCCTTCTTGGCCTTCCAGACATACTAATGGCCTGTAGCTGCACTAAGCTGGGATAGAACACCAGTAATTTTCTTCAGGTAGCTTTATATACTGTAACCAGACAAGCCTGCCTGTCAGTAGGAAGATAACAGGAATGGATCTAGCTGAACACTGTGAGCAGGACGCACTGTACTAAATGTAAATAGTCTAGCTGCCTGACCGTGGTACTAATAGGATCAAATAGAACACCTGTAATTTTCTTCAGGTAGCTTTATATACTGTAACCAGACAAGCCTGCCTGTCAGTAGGAAGATAACAGGAACGGATCTAGCTGAACACTGTGAGCAGGACGCACTGTACTAAATGTAAATAGTCTAGCTGCCTGACCGTGGTACTAATAGGATCAAATAGAACACCTGTAATTTTCTTCAGGTAGCTTTATATACTGTAACCAGACAAGCCTGCCTGTCAGTAGGAAGATAACAGGAACGGATCTAGCTGAACACTGTGAGCAGGACGCACTGTACTAAATGTAAATAGTCTAGCTGCCTGACCGTGGTACTAATAGGATCAAATAGAACACCAGTAATTTTCTTCAGGTAGCTTTATATACTGTAACCAGACAAGCCTGCCTGTCAGTAGGAAGATAACAGGAACGGATCTAGCTGAACACTGTGAGCAGGACGCACTGTACTAAATGTAAATAGTCTAGCTGCCTGACCGTGGTACTAATAGGATCAAATAGAACACCAGTAATTTTCTTCAGGTAGCTTTATATACTGTAACCAGACAAGCCTGCCTGTCAGTAGGAAGATAACAGGAACGGATCTAGCTGAACACTGTGAGCAGGACGCACTGTACTAAATGTAAATAGTCTAGCTGCCTGACCGTGGTACTAATAGGATCAAATAGAACACCAGTAATTTTCTTCAGGTAGCTTTATATACTGTAACCAGACAAGCCTGCCTGTCAGTAGGAAGATAACAGGAATGGATCTAGCTGAACACTGTGAGCAGGACGCACTGTACTAAATGTAAATAGTCTAGCTGCCTGACCGTGGTACTAATAGGATCAAATAGAACACCAGTAATTTTCTTCAGGTAGCTTTATATACTGTAACCAGACAAGCCTGCCTGTCAGTAGGAAGATAACAGGAACGGATCTAGCTGAACACTGTGAGCAGGACGCACTGCACTAAATGTAAATAGTCTAGAAGATAACAGGAACGGATCTAGCTGAACACTGTGAGCAGGACGCACTGCACTAAATGTAAATAGTCTAGAAGATAACAGGACCGGATCTAGCTGAACACTGTGAGCAGGACGCACTGCACTAAATGTAAATAGTCTAGAAGATAACAGGAATGGATCTAGCTAAACTGAATACAGTGTATATATATATATGCAACACCTGGGATGCATATATATACACAATACACTGTAAGTGCAGCTAACTGACTGACTGTTCTGCCTAATCTATCTAACTCAAATCAAATGACACTGTCTGTCTCTCTCTCTCTCTCAATGAACGCCAGAACACACACTACACAGGGCCGCCGTGCAGGCGGCCTTATATAGTGTGGGGCGTGTACTAAATCCCCTGAGCCATAATTGGCCAAAGCCTCCTTGGCTTTGGCCAATTATGGCTCTCTGTTCAGGCGGCGCTGTGATTGGCCAAGCATGCGGGTCATAGTGCATGCTTGGCCAATCATCAGCAAGCAATGCACTGCAATGCCGCAGTGAATTATGGGCCGTGACGTGCCACACGAATTTGGCGCGAACGGCCCATATCGTTCGCAATTCGGCGAACGGGCGAACAGCCGATGTTCGAGTCGAACATGGGTTCGACTCGAACACGAAGCTCATCCCTAGTCCAGACCTAAATATAATTGAGAATCTGTGGCAAGACCTGAAAATTGCTGTTCACATGCTCTCCATTAGGGATGAGCCGAACACCCCCCTGTTCGGTTCGCACCAGAACATGCGAACAGGAAAAAAGTTCGTTCGAACACGCGAACACCCTTTAAAAGTCTATGGGACACGAACATGAATAATCAAAAGTGCTAATTTTAAAGGCTTATATGCAAGTTATTGTCATTAAAAGTGTTTGGAGACCCGGGTCCTGCCCCAGGGGACATGAATCAATGCAAAAAAAAGTTTTAAAAACGGCCATTTTTTCAGGAGCAGTGATTTTAATAATGCTTAAAGTCAAACAATAAAAGTGTAATATCCCTTTAAATTTCGTACCTGGGGGGTGTCTATAGTATGCCTGTAAAGGGGCGCATGTTTCCTGTGTTTAGAACAGTCTGACAGCAAAATGACATTTTTAAGGAAAAAACACATTTAAAACTACCCGCGGCTATTGCATTGCCGAAAATACACATAGAAGTTCATTGATAAAAACGGCATGGGAATTCCCCACAGGGCAACCCCGAACCAAAATTAAAAAAAAAAAATGATGTGGGAGTCCCCCTAAATTCCATACAAGGCCCTTCAGGTCTGGTATGGATATTAAGAGGAACCCCAGCCAAAATTAAAAAAAAAAATGATGTGGGGTTCCCCCTAAATTCCATACCAGACCCTTCAGGTCTGGTATGGATTTTAAGGGGAACCCCGCGCCAAAAAAACCAAAAAAACGGTGTGGGGTCCCCCCAAAAATCCATACCAGACCCTTATCCGAGCACGCAACCTGGCAGGCCGCAGGAAAAGAGGGGGGACGAGAGTGCAGCCCCCCCCTCCTGAACCGTACCAGGCCACATGCCCTCAACATTATGAGGGTGCTTTGGGGTAGCCCCCCAAAACACCTTGTCCCCATGTTGATGAAGACAAGGGCCTCATCCCCACAACCCTGGCCGGTGGTTGTGGGGGTCTGCGGGCGGGGGGCTTATCGGAATCTGGAAGCCCCCTTTAACAAGGGGACCCCCAGATCCCGGCCCCCCCCTGTGTGAAGTGGTAAGGGGGTACTTACCCCTACCATTTCACTAAAAAACTGTCAAAAATGTTAAAAATGACAAGAGACAGTTTTTGACAATTCCTTTATTTAAATGCTTCTTCTTTCTTCCTTTATCTTCTTCTGGTTCTTCTGGCTCTTTTGGTTCTTCCTCCGGCGTCTCGTCAACATCAATTTTATAGACACTAGAAAACATGAACAGAGGTTAACCAGGAAAAAGGAAAGAAGAGAAAAACAATAAGTTTGGGTGCCATGAGGGATATATAGAAACAATGTTTTACACTATTAACCACTTGAATAGCAGCCTGTATATATGCCTTCATTACCAGGTCATATTTCAATTTTCAATGTTGTAATAGTCTGACTTATAATTACTCGGTCATGCAACACTGTACATAGACTAATTTTATATCAAGATTTCTTTTGGTGGTATTTAATAACCACTGGGTTTTTTAGTTTTTACTATATAAAGATTTGAAATAAAGAAACAAAACCAAAAACAAAAAATGTACCATATTTTCTATTATAAAATATATCAGTTAACAAGGCTAGAACAGTACAAACACCCATTTTGGAAAGTGGACTCCCCAAGGTAATCTCTTTTGTGTCACAATTGTTGGGAAATGAAAAAACATGCTGGTAATAAAGTGGTTAAAGCATGGGGCTTGGTTATGGTGCACTAGATACAGACGCATCAGAGGTGATGTGCAGAACAAGGGAGCAGAGGAGTTAACAATATTATTTTTTTGTATATATCTGTAGCTTGTGCTATGCTGGTAATAGATGTGGGCAAAAAAATGACTGTGGATGTAAAGATTTTCCAGTTCTAATATATATATATATATATATATATATATATATATATATATATATATATGACAGACCTAGACGGGAGAGAGACTTTTGGAGGGGACTGTATGCTAGCCTCTTGCCGATCGATCGTGGGCCCTGGCATATGGGAGAATGGTGCTCTTTGTGAGCTGTATGCCTGGGGACCCTTGAGGTGGTATTACTGTGGATTCGGGTCCTGGTCCCCCAGGACACACAGACTCTGGGGACCCTGGATTTGCCATATTGGAATAGTGACTGATTCATACCGTTGGGATTTCTACTAATGTCATCATTTCCAGCTACCTGTCTGTTGTCTGCTAAAATGTGTATTGTAAATAAATCTCTAGTATGGGATCTAAGAGTCATTAGATCCCCATTGTTGTTTGTGTTTACCGTATTTATCGGCGTATAACACGCACTTTTTTCCCCTTAAAATCAGGGGAAAGTCGCAGGTGCGTGTTATACGCCGATCCCCGCCGATCCCGATCTGTCTAAATGTCAAAATCGCGGTCCGCGATTTGAAAATGGCGCCGCCGGCGCCGAAGTACACAGAGCCGGTCCTCGGCTCTTTCCGGCGGCTCTCGTTTACTTTCGGCTCCACTCGTAGTCCCGAGCGGAGCTACCCGAAGCAGGGACAGGGGATACCAGGCTGCACTGGGGCAAGGCTGCACTGGGGCAAGGCTGCACTGGGGAAGGCTGCACTGGGGAAGGCTGCACTGACAAGGCTGCACTGGGGAAGGCTGCACTGACAAGGCTGCACTGACAAGGCTGCACTGGGGAAGGCTGCATTGACAAGGCTGCACTGGGGAAGGCTACACTGACAAGGCTGCACTGGGGAAGGCTGCACTGACAAGGCTGCACTGACAAGGCTGCACTGACAAGGCTGCACTGACATGGCTGCACTGACATGGCTGCACTGACAAGGCTGCAATGATGGGCATTTAAATGTAAGTTTTTTTCCCTTCAACTTCCCTCCTAAAAGTTTTTTTTCCTTAAAATTCCCTCCTAAATTGGGGTGCGTGTTATACGCCGGTGCGTGTTATACGCCGATAAATACGGTAATTAACTCTGCTATTGTGATAATGTTGATTGGGGGTTCTAAGCTACAAGACGAACAGTCTGGCCTAAAGGTCATGTCTGAGTCATCTAGGCTGTCTAAAGGGATTAGTTAATTAGCCCATGTTAATTAGGTTAATTAGGTTACAGGTGTATTGTTAGAGTAATATGAGCCGGAGGTATGCACCTCCACTGTTAGTGTATAAAAGAGCCTGTATTTTTGAATAAGAGAGATTCCTAGTTGAACTTACATACAGCCTGCCTGGTGTTTGTTCTGAGCTATCACAACTGGGTTAGAACGGCACATAGCTGTAGTTCTAATCCCGGGGCATCGGATGACCGAACAATCAGATGTTGCGATCTGCAATCTGATTCTATAGCCACAGAGGAGTGTCGGGAGAGTGGAATCGAGCGAGCAAGGGGCTCGTTACATTGGTTGGCAGCCGTGGGATTTGCTCTCCAGTTACTGGGACACTCCAAACCAGCCTGCAGGAGAGCCACGCTGAAAGACTTACTTGAGAGCCGTGGAGGGAATGGTGGGATTGTGCTTCCTTGCTGTGAACACATCAAAACCATCACCTGGATCCAAGGTAGCAGGATAGCAGGAGAGGAGAGATACCAGCCACCATAGATGAGGAATTCAGAAGGAGGTTGTGAAAGATGCAGATACAGCACAGAGGACCAGTATCAGAGCAGGTCCTGCTAGAATGGTTTGATTCTATCCGCTGTGAACTCTGGAAGGAAGCACTAGCCCGTGAGCAGCGACACCAGGGAAAAGTTCTCCCCTCCATCCATGTGAGGTACTGGTCGCAGTATGAAGTGCGAATGCTGTTTTTGGGGGAACAGCCGAACCAGGAGTGGACAGCCGAGTTAAGCAGGCTGATCCGGGCAGAAATGCAGTTGGATGAGAGCTACAGAGCCCTCCAGTGGTATGTAGCCCAAGTGTGCCCGTGGACAGCGGATGACAGCCCCACGGAAGGCTTTGACTACGATGGCCTGGGATTGTTATACTGGAGGCTGTCCAGGGACCCTGACTTTGGGAGTGATCGGGAGTGGCGTTTGGAGGAAATAATGGAGCATAGAGAGTGAAGACTGAATGTCTCAGAAGTGCACTGAGCACAGGAAGATTTGGAGTTTCTGGCCGTTCAGGAATGGGAGCTTGAGATTGCCTACAGACTCTGCTCAGCAGCATGGTGGGGCTCCCTTTGCCTGGGACTATCAGGAAATACCAGTTGACAACTCTGAAATCCTGGCTGAAGAGTTGACAATGTGGCAGAGTAACAGTGTGCTTTGCCAACCTGCCCCCGCAGCTTTGGAGGCAGAGGTCTTATGGCGGATGCAGCAAGTGCTGACTGACCTTGATGAACCTGTTTCTGCATGGGATGATCTTGGATGGAGGAATGTGCCTGTCCAGCAGCATGCCAGAGAATCGGCAGTGGAAAATCTGAAGATCCCCAAACCTGAAATGCTGACAACAGGGCAGAGCTCTGCTAACCTCTGACCAGCACTGATAGCATCTTCTGGGTTCCACGGAGAGGAGATGGTGAACCTTTATCCCCAGACACCAATTGCAGAGACAGGTGATTTGATAGACTTTTCTGCTGAGGAAGAACAACCTGGTGAGCCTCCAGCAGAAGAAGAGCTGTTATTAGGGCCAAACTTTACTGTGCTCTGCCCAGCACTGATAGCATCTTCTGGGTTCCACGGAGAGGAGATGGTGAACCTTTATCCCCAGACACCAGTTGCAGAGACAGGGGATTTGATAGACTTTTCTGCTGAGGAAGAACAACCTGGTGAGCCTCCAGCAGAAGAGGAGCTGTTATTAGGGCCAAACTTCACTGTGCTCTGCCCAGTACCAACAGAAGTATCTGTGAAGTTACAAGGAACTTCCCCAGCTGAAGCACTGGCAACCGGACAGAGGGTCCAAGACCTCTGCCCCACACCTGTGGCAGTTTTGGAGGCTCAGGGTGAGAAGGTGGCAATCACTTCCCAGCAGCAGATACAGGGGGAGAAGGGAGAGGAGGTGTGTGTTGTCCCTTCCCAACAGTTAGCCGGAGCAGATGGTGTGGGGTTTCCAGCAGAAGGGCTGGCAACATGGCCGAGTACTGCTGGACTCTGCCCTCAACTAACAGAGGATGGATTTCCTGTGAAGGTGGATGGGACTTCAGTCTCCACCTGTATACCCCAGGGATGCCGGGCAGTCGGCCCAGATCCCCAACAGCATGACGGAGTGAGCCCAGACACTCTGTCTTCTCTCCAGTGGCAGAAAGGACTCCAGGGATAAGGGCCAGTCCAGGCCTCTCCCCAGCGGCAGATATGTTCTCTGAGAGGCAGAGGTTTGCTGGGTGAGTAATGCTTTGTTTGGAACAATTTGTTTGGGGTACTGTGTGGGTACAGGCATTAGAGGACTGGAACTACTGACTAACTTCGGAGTCAACCCTTCTGGGGCCTCCTCCTGTGTTAGTCTCCTGCCGAAAGGGGAGAAATGTGACAGACCTAGCCGGGAGAGAGACTTTTGGAGGGGACTGTATGCTAGCCTCTTGCCGATCGATCGTGGGCCCTGGCATTTGGGGGAATGGTGCTCTTTGTGAGCTGTATGCCTGGGGACCCTTGAGGTGGTATTACTGTGGATTCGGGTCCTGGTCCCCCAGGACACACAGACTGGGGACCCTGGATTTGCCATATTGGAATAGTGACTGATTCATACCGTTGGGACTCCTACTGTTAAATGCTAATGTCATCAATTCCAGCTACCTGTCTGTTGTCTGCTAAAATGTGTATTGTAAATAAATCTCTAGTATGGGATCTAAGAGTCATTAGATACCCATTGTTGTTTGTGTTTAATTAACTCTGCTATTGTGATAATGTTGATTGGGGGTTCTAAGCTACAAGACGGCCAGTCTGGTCTAAGGGTCATGTCTGAGTCATCTAGGCTGTCTAAAGGGATTAGTTAATTAGCCCATGTTAATTAGGTTAATTAGGTTACAGGTGTATTGTTAGAGTAATATGAGACGGAGGTATGCACCTCCACTGTTAGTGTATAAAAGAGCCTGCAATTTGATTCTATAGCCACAGAGGAGTGTCGGGAGAGTGGAATCGAGCGAGCAAGAGGCTTGTTACAATATATATATACCTTGTAATACTATGTTAATGAAATCCCTAAAGAGTGTAATTAAATAATTAAAAACAACTAAGATTTCCCAAACTAATGGATAGTAATGGACAGGGCTTTTTTTCTTAAACAATAGGTGCTGGAACTCAACCACGACCCCCCAAAACCCCTCCACCCACACACAGCCTCCAAATCACATCAAATAGTGGGTGTGGTCAGTCAAATTTCACGAACAGTAGGAGGGTCTTAAAGGGGCATTAAATACCAGGATTGCATTACATACAGAGTGCAGAGTTCAGGGGGGTTACACACAGAGTGCAGAGCTGTCACTTGTAAACACAGAAACCAGACTTCTGTGTTTACAAGTGATTGTTCTGAGCAACCCCCCCCCCCCCCAAGGGTCTGAGCCAGAGGTGGTGGAACTGAATTCCACCAAGTTCCCCCTGAAAAAGAGCCCTGGTAATGGAGAAAAATGTGCAAACACTGCGCTAACTACTAAAAAAGAAAAAAGAAGGAGCAGCTACATACGGTGTGACAAAAAAAACATACAAATGGAAAATGGAAAAGTGTAGCGCATGGTAAACAAACATATGAAGTATTAAATTAATAATAACAAAGATAAAATAAAGTCCATATGGAACAGTCCTTAGACTTAGTGCCGGATAATCACTGTGTATTAAATCATAAAATCTAAAACCAAATGGTGAAGCAATGAAGTGTCCAACTGTGCCAGAACACAGAAGTAACCACTCAAGGATGATGGATATCCAAAAGGGCTGACAAGGATGGTATGAATCCGTGGGTGAAACCAGCATCAAATGTAAACAGCATCAATGGATATGTAATAGATGGATACTCTTACCAAATCCGATGGACTCCCCTGTCAGCGACATGGAGTCAAACAGGCAATGTGCCCGACCGGGCGGATGAGGGAATGTCTAGGCGGATGGAACTTCCAGGGTGGACTTCTCCAAGGATTGTCAGGTTAAGTGCTCACGGTTGGAACTCTAATTCGGAATCTTGGAAGTAAGCTGTACCACACTTAGCCAAAAGCTGGATAATCGCTCCCATCAAAGCAATATGTGGAGAGAAAAATAAAGCCTCCGCATAGTGCAGGTAAAAAAAGGTATTTTTTTTCTAAAAAACCAAACAAGTAAAAGCGTGATCACATTAAAAACGAGGGCAGCATGGAATAGGTATAATGGCCCGCCGCGTTTCGACCTAATGGTCTTCTACTGGGGCATAAATGACCACCTCCATGCTGCTTATATTTATAAATAAATATAAAATACATGACCAATAGGAAAGGAAGAATGGAATGGAATATCATTGGACCAAAAGCGATCACCTGGCTGCCAGGTGTATCACATGATCCAAAAGGCAAATAGCCTGATACCTGGGGAAGACAGGCGGGCTGAATGGCCAATGAGCTAGCCGACCGGAAATTCCGGTCTGTAAGGCCGTCTGCCCACGTGTCAAACAAAGGGATGTGACATCGCGCTGCAAAGCCCGCCAAGCGTCATTCCCCAGTCACGTGGCTGGTGCGGGAGAGGCGCCACGTGACCGCGGGAGGAAGAAGTCTTGCAATCCCAGAAAAGGACCTCACCGCGATCACGTGACCGCGGGAAGAGAAAGTCTCACGATCACAAAGAAGAGAACGTCCCCGCGGCCACGCAGGCGCATCATAACACCAGTCAAAGCAATGTCAACGTGATGTCAATTGTGATTCTTAGAGGGAACACATATACAACACAGCAGGAGTACACATATCTGTAGTAACAAAAATGGTCCCTAAAGGTGAACATAAGAACCCATTCATATAAAGTGAAATTCTGCAAAAAAAAGATTCCATAGTGTAATGCCTAAAAAAATATATATATATATATCAAGTATAACAATTTAGAAAATGAAAATACTGAACAGAAAAAAATCTAATATTAGTTAGGTGAAGGAAAATGTTCCCGTGTTCTCATGACCCCCCCCCCCCCCCCCCGTTACTAATGGCTAGTAACAATAAAGCCAAACGCCAGGAAAAAAATATCTTTAGTAATGTCCAGATTAGTTATCTTTAGGGGCTAGTTCACCCCAGAACCTAGTGTGGAAAAACCATGTTCCGTTAGCATTTCTTGCATCGCATTCAAAATGATTTGCAGCGGGTATCAGTGCAATGCCAACAACACCCCAAATGCAGGTTGCAAATGCAGTGCTTTTGCCTGCACTGGATCACATGTTATAGAAGTGCCATGCGATCTGGTTGCACTGCGTTTTGTAAAGTAGTGCATGCACTAATTTTGCAGAAGTACGATGCAGTTTCAGCCCATACAAATGAACAGGCTGAAATCGCACTTCACCCAGATTGCATGTGAATCATACAGGAATGCACAGCATGTTCTTGTGAGATTCATGGTGTGAACAGGCCCATAGGCTCACCATAAACTTTATAATCTGACCATACACTTTTTGTACAACCAGTTTCCAAAACTATTTAATATGAGGACCTAACCAAATTATCCAATTTGTATCCCATAAGACAGACACTTCCACTAAGTACTTATTGGTAGATCTAAAGATTGTACATTCAGATTATATGTTAAGTATATATTGAAGGCTGCTGGGTATGCTAAAAATATTTGTTGTCTTCTTAGCAATGGTTGCACATGCTCTCCCTCCCGCCCCCTCACCTGCTAATAAAACCTCTTGTAATTTATTCACAGGATATAAGTCAATCTGTGATTGGAGACGGGGTAGTCCTGCTGTTCATCTGTCCCTCCTATTCCAGCGTCCAATTACAACAATATGAAAATATTATTTCATACATTTTCTTGATCTTATTCTTTAATATCTATAGTCTGAAAGACCGTAGGGTATATCCAATCAAGCAGTGAGGCCAATAGGCAGATCATTTATTTTTTGGGAACTTTCATTAAGTGGCACTGGTTCTCAAAATCCTCAATATCATCAGGTGCCGTGTTTAAAGATTTAAATTATTTTCTGCAGGTTTCTATACACTGCTTTCATGCTGCATATTTTTATTTAATCGAGTCTTTCACAGTGCAGACTTTTGTACACTGGTAGTAAGCTGTTTACTTTTCAGATTAAGCAATCTGCAGTGCCGATAAATGCCGGTCTTCCCTTCTAATGGCTTCTTATTATCATCCAGAGCTTGTCTCAGTATGGCTATTGCCTTTTGATACCAAGTGAAGCATTAACTTATTGTAAACATTTTGTTTGGTTCTACATGCCCGTTATTCCTTCAAGCCAATGTTTCTCAACCTTTTTTCAGTCAAGACACCCTTTAAAATTATAGACAATCTCAAGGCACCCATTAAAATTTTAGACAGTCTTGAGGAACCTCATTCTAAAATGTAAAAAAAACTATTATAATAGTGTTACATATTGCAGCAACATCTACACACATAGAACACCCAATGTTGGAAGTGATTTTTTTTCTTCCAAAGCAAATACACTTTTGCACATTGGTGCTGACTAGTTTTCCAATGTTTCTCGTCTCCCTCAATTTCTCTACATCAGTGAGCTAATGTGACCCCAGTGCTGAGGAAGAGGGGCAGAGGAGGGTCAAACAAGGATGTTGTGGAGGCAACAGACATCCTCCTTATCAACTGTTGATGTCATTGGTTGTTAGGATGCCAGTGTCTAGAAAGTAGTAATGGTACATAATTAAAACCTGTGGCTTTGTGTAACTAAAAGGCAGGCTTCATTCACCTGCTGGCTTGTATACAATTTTTGATAAATTTTTAGGCGTTTAGCAAAGGCACTCCTGAATAAGCCTCAAGGCACCCTGGTTGAAAAAGGCTGCTTCAAGCTCTGGTCTGTATCTCACCGAATCCCACTGCTGCCAACCAGTGTCAAAGGATCATTACATAGGATTGAGATTCCAGCTCTGTGAATGTTTTCATATTCACAAACACAGGTAATGATCTAAAAAAAAATCCCTCATCTGTGTAATCCCCTGGATAATATTGTAAAAATCTACATACAGCATGTCTCTTTTTGCATCATTTCAGCCCACTGTCCTGCCCTACAAGAGAGAAGAGGTCTTTATAAATGTTTAGGTCACACACCAATCCCCAAGCCAGGTAACAGGCTATAGATAGCAAACGCTTCTCCAAAACACTGTGATTGTGTCACCAAAAGTTTACAAACACAATACAAAATTATTTATAAAAATCATGATCCATGACACAGGTTTTCTGAGGCATGACACAGGTTTCCTGATGATGAAACAGTGAACCATGTCTGTGAAATATGAGTTAACAGCCAATTGTAGCCTCCAATGAAGTCCCATGTAACAAGCTGATAATGCAGGAGCACAATTGAGAGACAGGGAAAGACCGTTGTCACACTGAAATAGGATTTTTTTTTGTAAAAGCTGCATCTTTAAAAATACTAATTATATTAGTATATTAGTATATATACTAATAAATACTAATTATTATTTTTAACATCTCTTTCTTTACATGTTATGTATGTTTATGATATAGTATAAATCCAGCTAAAAAAACTCAGGAAAGCCTATCACGTCTCCAACTAATCTCCTACCACTTCCACCAGCTCATTCCCCACAGTTACAACCTTTTGTACCACCTGCCCCACCCTATTAGATTGTAAGCTCTTCTGAGCAGGGCCCTCTTAATCCTCTTGTATTTTATTGTATTATAACTGTATTGTCTCCCTTTTATATTGTAAAGTGCTGCGTAAACTGTTGGCGCTATATAAATCCTGAATAATAATAATAATAATAATAATAATAATAATAATAATGTTTTTATTTTATTTTTGTTTCACAAGAAACATTATTTTTTTTTGTTTTCCTCATATATCAGCTCTTATTTCAGTAGCAGTAGGAGAGCGTCTTATTCATAACTATATAATGTACTAAGCATAGGCATCCAGACTTAAATTTTTGCATAGAAACCATATTCATGTATGACAAATTAAAACATTTGTCACATTGAGAAATAAATATACAAATTATCCTGAGAGATGACAAAACTTGAGAATTCCAATGAATACTGTAGCTCTCTGGAGGTTTGAATCTTTCTTTACAATCCTCATTTCTGCATCACAAAGTTGGCACTGCTTCACTTTTGTCTATTGAGAATATTCCATGCTAGGTTCATAAGAGCCAAAACTATTCCCACTGTGGCAGGATCCAGAAGGCATGCATATACTGAGTATGTATACTTATTACCATGAAAGGAAATCATATCTATATGAAGAGCGCAAGAAGCAATTTAAATATTTAGATATCTGGCTAGTGGTATAAAGCAGCTTACACTGATAAATAAAAAGACAATAAATGGACAGTAGATCTGTAACAGTAATTGATCTGCAACTGTAATGGCGGGAAAATATTTAAAAAAATAAGTAATTGGCAGAAGGAGCAGAGAAGGAGTAACTTTAATTTGAAGTTTACAAAATGGGAGCAAAGTTAAAAGTTATAATGCGAAACAGGTTTTGCATTATAAGATCATGCATACACTACAGAATAACAGATTATGAAAGCTGCACAGACATGTACATTTTATAACAATGTTTCTGTGGCTCAATCAGTGTAACATATGGCTGCATAGCATCACCTTTATGAGACTCTGACAAGGCTAGCTGAGAATATCTACTTCAGTAAAACAGTTCATACTGTAACACAAACAGCTACTTATGATCCTCACACAAACAGTCCCTCTCAGTAAAGTCCACAGTAGCTTTAATAACACTGACAAACAGCTGGGGGATATTGGTTCAAAGAAAAAAGGCCACCCCACGGGAGTACTCTGATAGCAAATATAATCAGCTGCCCACAGTAGCCAGGTCTTCTGGAGAAGCTGTGTGCTGTTAGGCTCCTGCCTGGCTGCATGCACACCAATTCTGACAGTAAATGGATGTTCATCTTACTGCAAATCACTTGTGCAGCTACGTCTGTCAAATCAGGTATAGGCCTCTTTGAGCTGCTGAAGGAGGAAAGCTGAGGAACTTTATGTCTCTGGGTATGTTCAGAGACCCAAGGAGTTATGGAAAATGGGTTTGTGTTCAAGTCTTTCTGTAAGCTCTCTAGTCTATAGGCCTGTGGGCTTCCCAAGAGTACAACTTAAGACAACATAATAGAGTGAGTGGCCTAAACCCAAAAAAAAGACAGCATTGCTCAATGCTCCTGTAAAATATACTGGCCAGTTTAAACACTGCTGCTGGATGCTGGGCCACTAATAAGAGCAAGTCCATCCATATAGCCACAAAGAGCTTCAGCTGGCTCTCCACGTACCTCTAATATGTTTCACCCATGTAGGGCTTAATCATAAAGACCTCTATGAATAGTCTCTACAAAGGTGAAATATGTTAGGCGGCCTTTCCTGATGAGTGGAGAGCCAGCGGAAGCCATTTGTTTTTTCATTCAGTATATTGGTGTGCAGTCCTGGGAAACATTTGAGGTTAAATGGAAGGATAAGTAGCCTGTCCAGGAATGTACTGTATGCTTGTATCTCCAGATCACTTTAGCTAAGTAATGGAATTAATTCCTTAATGAATTCCCTAATTCCTTAATTTCACATGAGCCTCTCAGCTGTTGTATCTGCTTTAGGGCAAATGTGGTAGCTGAGATATTAAGTATTATATATCCTGATGTCTGTTGCATTTGCATCTTGCGCTCCAATCCGGAGGATTGGCCATACCCTGATCCCAGCTCCCTCCCTCTGGATCAGGTCTGGGATCAAGTCTGTATCAGAGGTCACTACTACTGATAAGGTGGATGTTATAGTTTGTGGATGCACATGGAGTTACCTGCTCCACTCTTTTGTAAGAATGGGGCCATCTCTACTGTAATATTCGCAGCCCCAAATATATGTATTCAATTTTTTGCGCTTCAGGTACCTGAAGGGCCTGATATGGAATTTAGGGGGACCCCACGCCATTTTTTTTTTTTTAATTTTGGTTCGGGGTTCCCCTGTGGGGAAATCCCATGCCGTTTTTATCAATGAACTTTTATGTGTATTGTCGGACCGACAATTCATTAATAGCCGCGAGTAGTTTTAAATGGCTTTTTTTCCTTTGAAATGTCATTTTGCTGTCAGAATGTTCTAAACACTGGAAACATGCACCCCTTTACAGGCATACTATAGACCAGTGTTTCTCAACTCCAGTCCTCAAGGCGCCCCAACAGGTCACGTTTTCAGGATTTCCCTCAGATGAAACAGCTGTGGTAATTACTAAGGCAGTGAAACTGATCAAATCACCTGTGCAAAATAATGGGAAGCCTGAAAACATGACCTGTTGGGGCGCCTTGAGGACTGGAGTTGAGAAACACTGCTATAGACATCCCCCAGGTATGAAATTTAAAGGAATATTACACTTTTATTATTTCACTTTAAGCATTATTAAAATCACTGCTCCCGAAAAAACGGCCGTTTTTAAAACTTTTTTTTGCATTGATCCATGTCCCCTGGGGCAGGACCCAGGTCCCCAAAACACTTTTTATGACAATACCATGCATATAAGCCTTTGAAATTAGCACTTTTGATTTCTCCCATAGACTTTTAAAGGGTGTTCCGTGGCTTTCGAATTTGCTGCGAACACCCCAAATTGTTCGCTGTTCGGCGAACTGGCGAACAGCCGATGTTTGAGTCGAACATGAGTTCGACTCGAACTCGAAGCTCATCCCTAATGGCATGTTTCGGTCATCAAGATAAAAGTTCCAAACTTTCAACAAACTGGTTCTTGGTAACCAGTATAGATCAAACAATGTAAATGAATCACTACCTCACTATGTTTATACAACTGTCAGGGTACCACCGGCGCCAGACCTGGGCGTTTGCATGCGCCTATGCACCGGCGCGCTCCTGTACGTACCTTGCAGCAAGATCCTGCTGTTTCCAGGCATCAGTGCGGCGCTCGGGCGCGCGCGGGTACGCGACGCTTGTGCGCGCTCACGTGTGTATGTGCTTGCGCGCGCGTTCGCGTTAGCGCCGGTTTGGCGCCAAAGTGCACATAAAAGTTCCCCAGTGCCTCTGGCACATTGCTGCTTCGTCTCAGCTCTGTGATTCCTGTAAATCTGCACCTGATTGATTGTTACCTATCTGACCCGGCTTGTCTGACCATCCGTCCCGCTCCCATCTGACCCGGCCTGCCTGACTACTCTACTGCTACTGCCTGATATCATTGCTGACCTCTGCCTGCCTACCGACTCTGCCTCTGCCTGCTGTTATTGCCTGTCTCATCTACCTGCTGACCCGGACCGTCTGACCCTGCTTGTGCCTGCTGTTGTTCTTGCTGTTGCACCTTCAGCCTCAGCTCCAGTGATCTCTGCATCTCCAGTGTTCCAGCCTGCTGCCTCCAGTCTCCACCTGATCTGCAGTCCAGCCATCCCTGTGGGATCTCTCCTCACCTCAGCTTCAGAGACTCTATTCAACAGGCACTCCTACCCCACTGCGCTCAGGAGACCACTGTCCCCACTCCAGTGGCTCCTGAACCAGCGTTTTATGAGAGGTCTTCTCCTACAAGTCAGGCTCTACTACCAGGTACCTAACAGTACGAAGCAGCCATGACTGAGCCTGCAGGAGATACCTCTCCAATGAAGGAGATATGCACGCACCTGGCGGCCCTCACTCAAGCAGTGCAATCCCTTCAGGATAAATACAACAGACTGGAAGGACAAGTTCAGAATCTTGCAGGGTCTAACCTTTCAGCCTCCTCTTCAGCTGCAGCTCCAACACAGACTGTTCCAGCTCCTTCAGTTGTGATGCTTCCGCCTGAACCAAGGGTCCCTATCCCTGAAAGATTCTCCGGATACCGGGCTAAGTTTCAGGCCTTTCGCAATGCCTGCCAGCTCTTCTTTGCCCTACAGCCCCGAACCTTTTCACTGGAGGTCACCAAGGTAGGATTTGTAATTTCCCTCCTACAAGGGGAACCACAGACCTGGGCCCACTGTTTACTTGAAGGGGACTCTGCTCTAACCCAGTCTTTATCTGCTTTCTTTGAAGCCATGGCACAATTATATGAGGACCCTCAACAGACTGCCACAGCCGAATCAGCTCTGTTCGCGCTCCAACAAGGCCGCAGACCCGCTGAGGACTATGTTACTGACTTCAGGCGTTGGAGCGCGGACACACAGTGGAATGATGCGGCTCTGCGCCACCAGTTCCGCATAGGCCTGTCCGAAGGTCTAAAAGATTAACTTGCTCGAGTGGGTATTCCAAGTACCCTTGAGGCCTTGATCTCCTTAACCATTCAGATCGATTGTCGCCTCCGAGAACGTCGATCTGAACGGTCAGTTCAACAGAACCGCCCGACCTGGATGACAGCACGAGCTCCGGTTCCTGCAGCATGTTACCTACCCTCACCCAGTCTGAATCCTGCCAATGTCACACCTGACACCTCTGAACCAATGCAGTTAGATCTGATGCGACCTGCTCTGTCTTCCGAAGAACATGCCCGACGTCGGCAACTTAACCTATGTCTTTATTGTGGAGGAACCGGGCACTATGTCCATAACTGCCCAGTTAAAATAAGTAAGTGTCCATCTCCTGTACATACCAGTCTCTCTGCTTTATCTACGAATTCTACCCACCTTGACATTCCTCTCTCGTTACAGCTCCAAGAAAAGATATTGCCAGTCAACTCCATTATTGACTCCGGAGCATGCAGCTGCTTTATTGATTTAACTTTTGCTAACCAACACAACATCCCTTTACAGACTAAAATCCATGGACTCTCTGTCTTCCTAGCCGATGGCTCCTGCATCAGATCCGGACAGGTGTCGCAGGAGACCCTGCCATTATCCACTACGATTTACTCTCAACATAAGGAACTGCTGATCCTTGATGCTATCACCTCTCCTATGTTTCCCATTATCCTGGGCATTCCCTGGCTGCAGGCCCACAATCCGCACATCCATTGGGCTTCCGGAGAAGTAGAATTCCTGTCATCTTACTGCCAAGAGCATTGTTTGACGAAAGATTCGGACTCCTCAGCCACTCTACTTTGTCTGGACACCGACCAGAAAAATTGTCAGGTCATTCCCAAACAATATCATGATTACCTCGATGTTTTCAGTAAAAAGGGGGAAGATTCTCTTCCACCTCATCGTCCCTACGATTGTCCCATCGAGTTGTTGCCAGGATCCGAAATTCCCTTCGGACGCATCTTTCCCCTATCTGAAAAGGAACAAGAAGTAGTAAAAACATATATCGATGAAAACCTGGCCAAAGGATTAATTCGCCACTCTACCTCCCCAGCTGGTGCCGGAATATTCTTTGTTGCTAAGAAAGACAAATCTCTCCGCCCATGTATAGACTACCAAGAACTAAATAAAATCACGGTCAAAAATCGGTATCCCCTACCCTTGATACCCGAACTATTTCAGAAATTAAGGACTGCCGTCATTTTTACTAAGCTTGATCTAAGAGGGGCCTATAATCTGATCCGCATTCGGGCTAGGCATGAGTGGAAGATGGCCTTTCGGACCCGATTCGGGCATTATGAATATTTAGTTATGCCTTTTGGACTCTGCAACGCCCCTGCGACCTTCCAACACCTAATTAATGATGTTCTCAGAGACTTCCTAGATGTGTTTGTGATCGCATATCTGGACGATATCTTGATCTTTTCAGAATCTCTGGATCTTCATCGAGAACATGTTTGCCGGGTGTTGGGTCGTCTCCGCTTACACAGACTTCATGCAAAAGCGGAGAAATGTGAGTTTGCACAACAGAGCATTCAATTCTTGGGCTTGATAATCTCCTCAACTGGCATCAAGATGGACCCGCAGAAGGTTTCTGCTGTTCTGGACTGGCCGGTACCCCTGGACAAAAAGGGGGTTCAACGATTTATCGGGTTCGCAAATTTTTACAGGAAGTTTATCAGGGGTTTTTCTGCAATAATCGCACCTATCACACAGTTGACCAAACAGAATACCCGTTTTTCCTGGAATCACCTAGCCCAAGATGCTTTCGAGAACCTCAAGAGGCTATTCACCTCAGCCCCTATCCTCAGCCATCCTGAACCATCCTTACCATTCATCTTAGAAGTGGACGCTTCTGAGATAGCGGTCGATGCAATACTTTCGCAATGTAAAGGCAGTAAAGACACTATGCATGCTGTGGGGTTCTTCTCCCGAAAACTCTCTCCTGCGGAGAAGAACTATGATGTTGGTGATCGGGAGCTTCTCGCCATCAAGACTGCATTAGAGGAGTGGAGGTACCTGTTGGAGGGAGCTGTGCATCCAGTACTAGTTTACACTGACCATAAAAATCTGGAGTATTTGCAATCTGCTAAAAGACTGAAACCTCGACAAGCCCGTTGGGCCCTGTTCTTCTCACGTTTTTCCTTCCACATTACTTATCGGCCTGGCTCAAGAAATGTCAAACCAGATGCATTATCACGAATGCATGATAACCCAAAGGACTTATCTGCTCCTGACACCATCTTACCTGCAAACAATTTCCTACTTTTACAAACAGATCTTCTCTCCCAGATTAAGGAAGCATCCTCTGAATCAGCCAGGCCCACAGGGATTACCTTGAGTAGCAGAGACGGATTGTTCTGGAGAGGGAGTCAATTTTTTGTCCCTGAGGAAGTTCGGGTCAAGGTTTTGACGCTCCTTCACGATCACCAACTGGCAGGTCACTTTGGGGTTCGTAAGACCCTGGAATTGGTGCAGCGTACCTTCTGGTGGCCCAATTTAAAGGACTTTTGCGAGAAATACGTCAGCTCCTGCCCTATCTGTACCCAGAATAAGACATCCAGGAATCAAGCTTGGGGCCTGTTAAAACCCTTACCGGTACCCGATAGACCCTGGAAGATGATCTCCATGGACTTTATTGTAGAACTTCCATGCTCCGAGGGGTGTTCTGCTATCTTTGTGGTAGTAGACCGTTTTACCAAGATGACCCATTTCCTTCCATTAAGAGGAACTCCGTCGGCTATTGAAAGGGCTCATATATTCATCAAAGAAATCATCAGACTTCACGGAGTCCCTGTAAACATAACCTCTCAGGGACGATCCTGGACGGGGTGCACGGGGTGCAGTGCACCCAGGCGCCACAGATGTGGGGGCGCTGAAGCGCCAGAGTGCTCCCCTCCCTTCTCCTCTTCCTTGTTCGTAGTCGGCTCTCTCTGCTGGTCGCCGCCTCGACCTGCCGAGTGCTGAAGCCCGCCCCCCCTCCTCCTGTCAGAGGAGGAGAGCAAAATGAGATCGGAGTGGCTGTCTCTGACGCGCGGTGACGTCACTGGGGGAGGGGGGACGGCCCATTGCCCATGCCCAAGCCCGTGCCCAAGCCCAACGTGTTCCAGTACTCCTCCTTTGACCTCCTGTGTTTCGATCCCACCTGCTGCCCAGGCCTGACACGCTCCACCCGGGCAGCGCGGCTGCACACTGTTCTTTCCTCTCCAGCTGCCGCCGGGTGTTTTAAATTAACGTAATGGGGGGATGTTTCCCCTGGGGGTATATACTAATTTAGGGGGAGGGGTTTCCCCTGGGGGGTCTATACTAATGTAGGTAGGGTGGTTTGTCCAGGGGGGTCTATACTAAGGTAGGGGGAGGGGTTTCTCCTGGGGGGGTCTATAGTAATGTGGGGGGGATGGTTTGTCCTAGGGGGGTCTATACTAATGTAGGGGGGGTGGTTTGTCCTGGGGGGGTCTATACTAATGTAGGGGGGTGGTTTGTCTTGGGGGGGTCTATACTAATGTTTGGGGGTGGTTTGTTCAGGGGGTCTGTACTAATGTGGGGGGGTGGTTTGTCCTGGGGGGGTCTGTACTAATGTAGGGGAGGTAGTTTGGCCGGAGAGGTCTGTACTAATGGAGGGGGGGTGGTTTGTTCTGGGGGTCTGTACTAATAGAGGGGGGTGGTTTGTCCGTAGGGTCTGTACTAACGGAGGGGGGTTTGTCCTAGGGGTCTGTACTAATAGAGGGGGGTGGTTTGTTCTGGGGGGTCTGTATTAATGGAGGGGGGTGGTTTGTTCTGGGGGGGTCTGTACTAATGGAAGGGGGTGGTTTGTTCTAAGGGGGTCTGTACTAATGGAGGAGGGGTGGTTTGTTCTGGGGGGTCTGTACTAATGTGGGGGGGTTGTCCTGGGGGGGTCTATACTAATGTAGGGGGGTGGTTTGTCCTGGGGGGGTCTGTACTAATGTAGGGGGGTGGTTTGTCCTGGGGGGGTCTGTACTAATGTAGGGGGGGTGGTTTGTCCTGGGGGGTCTGTACTAATGAAGGGGGGATGATTTGTCCTGGGCGGGTCTGTACTAATGTAGGGGAGGTAGTTTGGCCGGGGGGTCTGCACTAATGGAGGGGTGTGGTTTGTTGGGGGGTCTGTACTAATAGAGGGGGGTGGTTTGTCCAGGGGGTCTGTACTAATGGAGGGGGGTTTGTCCTAGGAGTCTGTACTAATAGAGGAGGGGTGGTTTGTTCTGGCGGGTCTGTACTAATTGAGGAGGGGTGGTTTGTTCTGGGGGGTCTGTACTAATTGAGGAGGGGTGGTTCTGTACTAATGGAGGGGGGTGGCTTGTTCTGGGGGGTCTGTACTAATGAAGGAGGGGTGGTCCTGTACTAATGGAGGGGGGTGGTTTGTCCTGAGGGGGGTCTATACTGATGGGAGGTCTGTACTAGTGAGCGGCGCACTATGTTTCTTCCCCCACCTTCATATTAGCCAGGGAAGAAAAAAAAAGGAGCAAAGAAGAGGATTGTGGGACATGTAGTCCCGAGGACTGGCAGCCCCACTGTAACATGGAAACTGCAGCCCACACAGCATGCTCAGCTGAATGGGAGAGAGAGAGCCAGAAGTCTGGGAAAGCTTTCAGGGAAGTACACCCAGGACTCCAGAGGGAGAGGGCAGTGCTGAGAGAACACCACCAGAGAGAGAACCCCGCTGCCCTGCGCCACCAGAGGGAAAGCCACACAGCCTAGTGCCATGCCTGGCAGAGAAAGGAATGGAGTCATTGCCAGAATATAGATCTGGGCTCTACCCAATGGAGTCGCCACGGGCAATTCAGAGTGAGCTGACTCCTGATCAGAGGAACCGTTGTTGTATCGCTGGGTCAGGTGAGAGGGCGGATCGGTCATTATCTACTAACGTTCATAAGAACTGCAGTCTCTGACCATCTCCTGTACTATGTCTGCAGTCTCTGACCAGCTCCTGTACTATGTCTGCAGTCTCTGATCATCTCCTTTTCTCAAGTCTCTCACTTACCAGACCGGAGAGTCCACTTGGGCAGAGGGTAGGCTCCCTTACGTATCCGACTCGCGACCCCTGGTAGAGCAGACAGGAGGCCCACGAGTGCGGAGTGATATGAGAGCCTGTGCAGGAGTCCGTGTTCCGGAGGTTAGCAGTCTTCAAACAGCAGATGATAGTCAGCAGCACAGACAACAGATGCTGAGCAGGAGCTGGAGACAGGTTAGTGCACAAGCTGGGTTTGGCAACAGGCGGGCAGCAGAGGTACAGAAGGAGTAGGCAGAAGCGAAGTCAAAACAGGCCGGGGTCAAATGCAGGCGGAGGTCAGGAGAGTCCAAAAGGCAAGCCGGGTCGTCAACAGATCAGGAACACAGGAATCATAGGAACTAGGAAACAGGAAACAAGAAACAGGAACTAGGCACGGAGCTGTTGATCAGGCAGCACTGATCAGAGGGAGAAGCAAGCCTAACTAGGCACCCGCACGCGCCCGAGCGCACCCCCGGACAGCGGCATGCACACCAGCACCACCAGGTGAACGCATAGCAGCGCTCATAGGCATACGCGCCGTGCACCACCACGTCCACCACGGCCAGCCGGCATGCCAACACCAGTGCTCATAGAAGCAGGCACCTGAGCACCTGCAGGAAAGCGCGCACCAACGCGCCCCGGCGCGACGACGCCCAATCAGGTAAGCTCTCTGACACCTGTACTATGTCTGCAGTCTCTGATTATCTTCTGTATTATGTCTGCAGTCTCTGATCATCTCCTGTATTATGTCTACAGTCTCTGATCATCTCCTGTATTATGTCTGCAGTCTCTGATCGTCTCCTGTATTATGTCTGCAGTCTCTGACCATCTCCTGTACTATGTCTGCAGTCTCTGATCATCTCCTGTACTATGTCTGCAGTCTCTGGCCATCTCCTGTACTATGTCTGCAGTCTCTGATCATCTCCTGTACTATGTCTGCAGTCTCTGATCATCTCCTGTACTATGTCTGCAGTCTCTGATCATCTCCTGTATTATGTCTGCAGTCTCTGACTGTCTCCTGTATTATGTCTGCAGTCTCTGACCGTCTCCTGTATTATGTCTGCAGTCACTGATCATCTCCTGTATTATGTCTGCAGTCTCTGACCATCTCCTGTACTATGTCTGCAGTCTCTGATCATCTCCTGTATCATGTCTGCAGTCTCTGATTATCTCCTGTACTATGTCTGCAGTCTCTGATCATCTCCTGTACTATGTCTGCAGTCTCTGATCATCTCCTGTATCATGTCTGCAGTCTCTGATCATCTCCTGTATTATGTCTGCAGTCTCTGACCATCTCCTGTACTATGTCTGCAGTCTCTGATCATCTCCTGTATTATGTCTGCAGTCTCTGATCATCTTCTGTACTATGTCTGCAGTCTCTGATCATCTCCTGTATCATGTCTACAGTCTCTGATCATCTCCTGTACTATGTCTGCAGTCTCTGATCATCTCCTGTATCATGTCTGCAGTCTTTAATCATCTCCTGTACTATGTCTGCAGTCTCTGACCGTCTCCTGTATTATGTCTGCAGTCTCTGATCATCTCCTGTACCATGTCTGCAGTCTCTGACCGTCTCCTGTACTATGTCTGCAGTCTCTGACCATCTCCTGTATTATGTCTGCAGTCTCTGATCGTCTCCTGTAATATGTCTGCAGTCTCTGATCATCTCCTGTACCATGTCTGCACTCTCTGACCGTCTCCTGTATTATGTCTGCAGTCTTTGATCATCTCCTGTATTATGTCTGCAGTCTCTGACCGTCTCCTGTACTATGTCTGCAGTCTCTTTTTTTTTTTTAAATCAAAAAAGGTTTTATTGAACATTCACATATTATCCATCGATCAACGTCACCAATTTTTCAATTACATAGGATTTGTTGTAACAGAAATCCTTCATGTACATACATACAGTGTTTATTACAACTTTGCTCGCAATCTCACCACGACACTTCTGCAAATCCAAGTACACATTATCCTCGTCCCCCCCACCCGCACAGCTTATAATGTTTACACTGTCCTGCACCTCCTCGTTTTTTTTACAGAGATTGTAAGAGTCTGGACATCACTAGCTCTCTCGGGCTTAGCCCCGGTGTGTCCAACCATTTGGACCAAATTCGTTCATACCTGGTAGGGCACCCTCTGTGTTGATATATATACTTTTCCCTTATGAGGGTTTGTCCCATGTGTTCCACCCATGTACAACTAGTAGGTGGTTCCACTGACTTCCAACCCATAAGTATAAGTTTTCTGGCTTGAAATAAAGCTCTGGAGAACGCGACCCTGACCAATTCTTCTGGGATCTCATCCTCCAGGACCCCCAGTATGCAGCACATGGGGTCTATGGGGACTTTCGTTTGAAATACCTCATTGAGCGTACCCATCACCTCCCTCCAATATCTGTGGAGCTTCGGACATCTCCACAGAAGGTGGATAAGGTCCCCATCTTGTTGACGGCAGCCGGAACATAGAGGGTCTATCGTCCTGTCCATTTTAAATAGCTTTTTTGGGGTGTAGTGCACTCTTAACGCTATAAACAATTGGGAAACCTTTTGTGCAACGTTGAGGGAGCAAGTGGGTATAGACTGCAGGGCCTCCTCCCATTGCTCCTCTGTAATCTGACCAAGGTCCCTTTCCCAGGCCAGCATTGCCTTACATGGGTATGCTCGCAAGTGCCTCACTAATAACATCTGATAGCATTGAGATATAATACCCTTGGTCTCACTACTGGATTGCAAAACATGAAATACCGGTGTGGGTGACAGTGTCCAACCCCCCGCGTCCCCCTGTGTGAGAATTGCATGTCGCAGCTGAAGGTATGAATAGAGCATGTTATCTGGAAGGTGAAATTTATCCTGCAGTTCTGTAAAGGAGAGTGGTTTACCGTTTGCGAATATTTGTGGTAGCAGCTTAACCCCATATTTGCGCCATCTTGGCCCTTGTAATAATTTATCTAGCTCCGTATAAGAGCGATTGCCCCATATTGGGCTAAAATCAGTGAAGCCTTGTACCCCCTGAAGCTGTCTAACCTTATTCCAAATTTTTTGTACTAGTGATAGTGTTGGGGTCTGTTTGTTGGACTTTGCAAATAACTGTGCCTCAAGGCCCATGGGAATGGTCTCTGCCCCCGTCGCCATTAACATCAGCCGCGCCGACGAGCCTTTTGGTTCTGGTGTCATAGAGCCGACCAGCTGCTGCAATTGGGACACTATATAGTACAACCAGGGGTTGGGAACTGCCAACCCCCCACTGTCCTTTGATTGCTGCAGCTGCTCCAGCTTAATTCTGGGGTTTTTGTTGTTCCATAGTAACTGACGAAAGAGTGTATTCACTATTCTGAAAATTTTAAGTGGGATCACTACAGGAGTATTATGTAGGAAGTATAGCAGCTGTGGCATTAGGATCATTTTAATTAGGTTGGCTTTGCCCGCCAAGGACATCTTCAGGTTGTTCCAGGTGTTTATTTTATCTCGAAAACGAGAAAGCAGGGGGTAGATGTTTAAAGCGCAGTAGTCTCCAATCCTGGGCGCCACTTGGATGCCCAGGTATTTGAAACCAGTGACCAGGGGAATGGGGCAGCCATCAGGGAGTGCAACCCCGTGATCCCCTTCCAACATCATCAGAGCCGACTTGGACCAGTTGATGGTTAGCCCGGAATAGTGTCCGAACGTTTTTATTATGGACATCACCTCCACTAACGAGCGACCAGTGTCCCCCAAGAAGAGTAGCATGTCGTCAGCATACAACATTATTTTTTCATGTAGGTTTCCGTATTGGAACCCCTGTATCTGGGCACTGTCTCTTATCAGGGCTGCTAGGGGCTCTATCGCGATCGCAAAGAGCAGGGGGGACAGAGGTCAACCCTGCCTCGTCCCCCTGCCCAGAGCGAAGGCGTGTGATACCCTGTCTGTCACTCTAATATTGGCCTGAGGGGACGCATACAGCAACTTAACCCAGGCTATAAACCGTGCACCGAAACCAAACTTTTCCAACACTGCCCATACATATCTCCAGCTAACGCTGTCAAAGGCCTTGTTGGCGTCTAGAGACAGCAGTGCCCTTTGACCCCCGTTATCCGCTTGCATCTGCATATTCAGGAACAGTCTCCTAAGATTTGTAGCCGTTGACTTTTGTGGCATAAAACCTGCCTGATCCTGGTGTATAATGGAGGAGATGACCCCATTGACCCGCAGCGCCAGGACCTTTGCTAGGATCTTCACGTCACTCTGGAGTAACGATATAGGTCTGTAGGAGCCAGGGTCAACCGGGTCCTTCCCCTGTTTGAGTAGTAGGATTACGTTGGCTCTCGTCATGTATTCGGGAAGTCTACCCGCCTCTAGGCAAGCATTAAAAACCTTTAACAGTTCGGGGAGTATCTGTTCACCATATTCATTAAACACCTCCATGGGGAGGCCATCCTCTCCCGGCGCCTTACATGTGGGAAAAGAGCAGGCCGCGGTGTGTAGCTCCTCCAGGGTTATAGGAGCATCTAACTGATTTCGAGCTGCCACCGACAGCGAGGGTAAATCTATTTTTGTCATGTACATGGTTAGGTCTGCATCCGAGTAGGCATCTCTCGATTTATACAAGTCGCCATAGAAAGATGCCAGCTCGGAGATAACCACCTCTGGAGAATTAACTATTTTCCCATTGGCTGCTCTAATAGCACCAATGGCCGGTGACTGCTGTTGGGATCGTGCGATTTTTGCAAGTAAACGGCCTGTCTTTTCCCCCTCTTCATAGAATGCCAGTTTCGAGAAAAATCTCTTTTTCTCCGCTGTGGAGGATCTCAACCGGTCCAGGGAGTCCTGGGCCGACATCCATGCCTCCCTGGCGGAGTCGGTGGGGCTGGTAACATAAGTCAATTCCAGTTGTCGCACCAAGTCCCCAGCCTGTTCTAACAGGACCGAGGAATTGTGTTTGACCTTCTGTATTTCCTGGATAAATGTCCCTCTTAAGTGTGCTTTAAAGGTTTCCCATTTCAGATGAGTATTGGTTAGATGTCTATGTATTTTAAAGAAGGCCTGGATTTGGGCGGCTATTCTATCTTGTGAAGTGAAAAGTTTCAGCCAGAAGGCATTTAACTTCCAGGGGGCTCTAGGTAGGTTACTAGGGGGCCTAGTAGTTAGCCATACAGCTAATGGGGAGTGGTCCGAGACCCCTCGCGGGAAATATTCTATTTTAGATATACTACCAGCCAGGTTTGGGGTGCCTATACATAAATCAATGCGAGATAGTGACCCATGGGTCTTAGAGAAACAAGAAAATTGCTTGCTACTTGGGTTTCTGTTACGCCACATTTCCATCCATCCTAATTCTGTAAGTAAACGGCTCAGAGCTGTGCCTCGTCCGCCCCCAGGGGGCTGTACAGGAGGGTGTCTGTCTAATTTTGGGTCCAGGTAACAATTAAAGTCACCCATGATTAACACCGGAATATCCGGTTTGTTAACTAAATATGAGATTAATAGCTGCAGAACCTCTCTGGAGAACGGAGGGGGCACATACACAAAGGCTAATATCAATGTAAATGTGTACAATTTACAGTGCAAGAACACAAACCCTCCAGATATATCTATCAATGAGTCAAGTTCCTGGTACACTAGGGCTTTGTGTATCAAAACACTTACTCCACGCGAAAAAGTAGAGTAGGTGGAGTGATAGGCTTTACCTACCCAGGCATATTGCAAAAAATTAACTGTGTCGCTCTTCAAGTGGGTTTCCTGCAAACCTATTATGGCCGGGTGAAACTTCCGCAGCCCAGCAGAGATCATGGATCTTTTTAATGGGTCATTTACGCCTCGCACGTTCCAGGACACTATAGGTGTATCAGACATGGCGAGGGTATGAACCATTTCTGATAGGCATGTCCCTGTCCTGTGTCATTTGGCTTTGCACCCGGTGTCTTCCAAGACGCAGTCCTCGTGCAGACAAAATGACCATCCGAATGTGTGGGGCGTGAGGCAGGTCAACGAGGCATAGTACGCAGTGGAGAAGCAACAAATTCCTGCAGAAAATAAACCAGCTCAATGGTGTGGTGACACCGAGCACATGATGGATCCATAGATGGAGTAGAACTTGTAAAACAGGTCTCGCTGACAGTGCCCAGCGGAAAGAGATCAAAAACTGTGGGGCTCCATAGGCCCAAACCGTGCCAACAGGGCACACAAACTCAAGCCATATCAACAATGGCAACTTGTATTGTGCGGAGATGAGGCACATTCACAGCCCACCCGACTGGTTAGACAAAAAATGTGCCAAGCTCTGTAAGGTTTGGTGTTCAATCGCTGTCGCTGGATGATAAGGGAAACGTCCTCTGTGTAAGGAGCAATAAAAGAAGTGGAATGTATGCGCCCTGTTATATATGGGGTAAGTTGGTTAGTTGAAATCAGCCTTCCTCATTTTCACGTCTGCGGCGTTGCAGATCCTGTTCGTTCTGGTCCAGCCATTCTGCTGCATCCTGTGCAGTTTCAAAAAAGTGATTCTGGTCTCCGGCCGTGACTCTCAGCTCTGCGGGAAACAGCATTGCATATTTGAGTTGCAGTCGCTGTAGCCTTTTTTTGACGTCAGCAAACTTAGATCTTCTGCGCTGTACTTCGGCAGAGAAATCAGGATAGAAGGATATTTTGGTACCGTTGAACTGCACAGTCCCCTTTTCTCTGGCTAACCTTAGAACCACTTCACGGTCCCTATAGTTGAGGAGCCTGGCCAGCATCGCTCTGGGAGGGTTGCCAGGCGGGAGAGGTCTTGGTGGTACTCGGTGTGCCCGTTCCACCGCATACAGTGGTGAAAAAGCCTCTTTGCCGAATATATTTTGCAGCCATTCCTCAACGAATGTCGTGGGGTCTCTGCCCTCAACTTTCTCTGGAAGCCCGACTATGCGAACGTTGTTACGTCTCAGGCGGTTCTCGATGTCGTCGGTCTTTTCAAAGGCCTGGCGTGCATGCTGTGCGGCTCCCCTCACATCCCTGTTTAAGTGGGGCATCTGGTCCTCTATATCGCTGACCCTTCCCTCCACTGCCGTGGTTCTCTCTCTGATTTTCTGAATGTCCTGCCGGAGGAGGGAGACAGTCTCCTTCAGCCCTCCAATCTTCTCCTTAAGGTCATCCACTGAAGCAGTACATCTGTAGACTGCATGGAGTATTTCACTCAGCGTGGGCTGGGGATTGTCCTCCACCTGCATATCAAACAGGCCTGGCATAGGGTCAGGTACAGACTCCATGGTGTCAGCGTCTTCTGGCCTGTCTGTGTCACCCCTGCCTGCCTGTCCCATGGAAGCTGCAGGAAGCTGTGTGCTGCTCTGTGTGGATTCTGCTGAGCCTGTTAACTTCTGGGCATAGTAGAGCATGTCTCTGGGCTGATCTTTAGTCTTAGGGGGTTTCTGTGACTTACCCCCCTGCTCCGTTTTCTTCTCCTGGCCTCGTGGTGTTCTCTGAGGCTGAGATGACCAGGCGCCATCTTGGAAGTCAGCCGCGGCCGAGGCCGCTTGTTCTCCACGGTTCCCTCGGGTCATCATGCCCCAGTCTGGTGCTGTTACTGTGGCCTGGGATGTCAGGGAGGCTGTAAGTACCGGTACCGTGACTTTTGGGTGTCTGGACAAGCGAGGAAAGGATCGGTCTCAGGATCAACAGCGGGAGCTCCGGTGAACAGGTCTGTTCACATGCCGCGCTAGGCCACGCCCCCATGTCTGCAGTCTCTGACAGTCTCCTGTACTATGTCTGCAGTCTCTGACCATCTCCTGTATTATGTCTGCAGTCTCTGACCATCTCCTGTACTATGTCTGCAGTCTCTGATCATCTCCTGTACTATGTCTGCAGTCTCTGGTCATCTCCTGTACTATGTCTGCAGTCTCTGATCATCTCCTGTACTATGTCTGCAGTCTATGATCATCTCCTGTACCATGTCTGCAGTCTCTGACCATCTCTTGTACTATGTCTGCAGTCCCTGACCGTCTCCTGTATTATGTCTGCAGTCTCTGATCGTCTCCTGTAATATGTCTGCAGTCTCTGACCATCTCCTGTATTATGTCTGCAGTCACTGATCATCTCCTGTATTATGTCTGCAGTCTCTGACCGTCTCCTGTACTATGTCTGCAGTCTCTGATCATCTCCTGTAATATGTCTGCAGTCTCTGACCATCTCCTGTATTATGTCTGCAGTCTCTGATCATCTCCTGTACTATGTCTGCAGTCTCTGACCGTCTTCTGTATTATGTCTGCAGTCTCTGATCATCTCCTGTACTATGTCTGCAGTCTCTGATCATCTCCTGTAATATGTCTGCAGTCTCTGACCATCTCCTGTACTATTTCTGCAGTCTCTGATCGTCTCCTGTATTATGTCTGCAGTCTCTGACCGTCTCATGTAGTATGTCTGCAGTCTCTGATCGTCTCCTGTATTATGTCTGCAGTCTCTGATCATCTCCTGTACTATGTCTGCAGTCTCTGACCGTCTCCTGTATTACGTCTGCAGTCTCTGGTCATCTCCTGTACTATGTCTGCAGTCTCTGATCATCTCCTGTACTATGTCTGCAGTCTCTGATCATCTCCTGTGATATATCTGCAGTCTCTGATCATCTCCTGTAAAATGTCTGCAGTCTCTGATCATCTCCTGTACTTTGTCTGCAGTCTCTGATCATCTCCTGTACTATGTCTGCAGTCTCTGATCATCTCCTGTATTATGTTTGCAGTCTCTGACCATCTCCTGTACTATGTCTGGGGGCTTTTTCTAACAGGCTCTCTAACAGAAGCCCTCTCTGTGTGCATCAGAGAGACTCCCCTCCAGGTCTCATTAGTCTAAGCTCTTCCTGTATTTGCTTTATTGTTAAGAGATCATGGGAGGATCCCAGGGTAACGAAGACTTCTTAGGGGAGCATCTCTGTGTTTGAGTCATTGCCATAGAAACATGTGTAAAGGGGAGGAGTTGGTAAGATGACCACGCCCACGTGGGGGCGCCAGAAATATTTCTGCACCCAGGCGTCTGTGACCCTAGGATCGGCCCTGTAACCTCTGATAGAGGGGTACAATTCACCTCACGTTTTTAGAGAGCCCTGTGTGAGACTTTAAAGATCAAACTGGCCTTGTCCTCGGCCTATGACCCCCAGACCAATGGACAGACGGAGAGGACCAATCAGACCCTCAAGCAGTACATCAGATGCTTTACTTCCTTCTCACAGGATGATTGGGTGTAACTGCTGCCCTTGGCATAATTTGCCTACAATAATGCCAAACATTCAGCCACCGGTCAATCCCCCCTTTTCGCTAATTATGGCTTCTATCTAACCTTTTTACCCAATTTCCTTCCAGAGTCTCCAGTCCCGGCAGTACAGAGTACGGCAGATTTCATCAGTCACAACAACCAGATGTTGCAGGAAGCAGTATCCAAGGCTCAGGCAGACAGCAAGAGAATCTTCGATCGGAAGAGAAGAGGGGAATTGAAGTTACAGCTTGGTGACCAGGTATGGCTTTCTACAAGTAATATCAAACTAGCATGTCCTTCTAAGAAGTTGGCACCTAGATTTAAAAGGAAAATCAATGAAGTTTCTTACGAACTGACTTTACCTGATTCTCTTAAAATACACCCAGTGTTCCATGTGTCATTGCTTAAACCTGCTGTACCTGATCCCTTCCCTGGTAGAGGAACTAGACCTCCTGAACCTGTTGTGATTGATGGCAGCGAGGAATTTGAGGTTGAGGCTATCCTTGATTGCAGGAAAAGACAGGGGCAGATCCAATTCCTAATCAAATGGAAATGCTACGGCCCAGAAAGTAATTCATGGGAACCAGATAGTAATGTGCATGCTAGGCGTTTAGTTTGCGCCTATTTTTCTACCCACCCTGAGAAAAAAAGGCTTATGGGCATCTGGAGGTTGCCCCTTGGGGGGGCAATGTCAGGGTACCACCGGCGCCAGACCTGGGCGTTTGCATGCGCCTATGCGCCGGCGTGCTCCTGTACGTACCTTGCAGCAAGATCCTGCTGTTTCCAGGCATCTCTGGCGCGTGGGTACACAGCGCTTGTGCACGCGCACGTGCGCGCGTGCATTCGCATTAGCGCCGGTTTGGCGCCAAAGTGCACATAAAAGTTCCCCTGTGCCTCTGGCACATTGCTGCTTCGTCTCAGCTCTGTGATTCCTGTAAATCTGCATCTGATTGATTGTTACCTATCTGACCCGGCTTGTCTGACCATCCGTCCCACTCCCATCCGACCCGGCCTGCCTGACTACTCTACTGCTACTGCCTGATACCATTGCTGACCTCTGCCTGCCTACCGACTCTGCCTCTGCCTGCTGTTATTGCCTGTCTCATCTACCTGCTGACCCGGACCGTCTGACCCTGCTTGTGCCTGCTGTTGTTCTTGCTGTTGCACCTTCAGCCTCAGCTCCAGTGATCTCTGCATCTCCAGTGTTCCAGCCTGCTGCCTCCAGTCTCCACCTGATCTGCAGTCCAGTGATCCCTGTGGGATCTCTCCTCACCTCAGCTTCAGAGACTCTATTCAACAGGCACTCCTACCCCACTGCACTCAGGAGACCACTGTCCCCACTCCAGTGGCTCCTGAACCAGCGCTGTATGAGAGGTTTTCTCCTACAAGTCAGGCTCTACTACCAGGTACCTAACAACAACCCACACTCTCAGATAATATCTAATAGTCCATCTTTCTTAAAAAAGATTATTTGTTCACAATAAACATTTGATCTTGATTTAGGAAGCCCATAATAAGTCAATCAAAAAAAAAAAAAAAACAAGAGTTTACAAGAGTACAAGAGTGATCCATATCAGGTCAAAACCATTTTCACAAATATAAATACAAATGATGGCCCTTAACCACTTGCCGACTGCCTAACGATGATATACGTCAACAGAATGGAACTGGCAGGCAAAATCACATACCTGGTATGTAATTGCCTTCCCACGGGTGGGGGGGTCCAACCGGACCCCCCCGGTGCCAGCGGCAGTCGGCTTTGGTCTGGGAGCATTCAGAGATGAGGGGGAGGCCATCCAATCGTGCCCCCCCCTCGCGATCGCTCCCAGCCAATGGGAATCCTCCTCTGCCTGTGTGTAGTACACACAGGCAGAGGATGTGATGTCATCTCTCCTCGGCTCGGCAGTTTCCGTCCGGCGCCGAGGAGAGAAGACATCAATGTGAGTGCACAAACACTACACATCACAGTAGAACATGCCAGGCACACTTTACACCCCTGATCCCCCCCGATCGCCCCCAATCACCCCCCAATCACCCCCCCCCCGTCACACTGACACCAAGCAGTTTTTTTTTCTGATTACTGCATGGTGTCAGTTTGTGACAGTTAGAAGTGTTAGGGCAGTTAGTGTTGGCCCCCTGTAGGTCTAGGGTACCCCCCTAACCCCCCCTAATAAAGTTTTAACCCCTTGATCACCCCCCGTCACCAGTGTCACTAAGCGATCATTTTTCTGATCGCTATATTAGTGTCGCTGGTGACGCTAGTTAGGGACTGGCCGGAGAGGTTTGTACTAATGGAGGGGGGGTGGTTTGTTCTGGGGGGTCTGTACTAATAGAGGGGGGTGGTTTGTCCGTAGGGTCTGTACTAACGGAGGGGGGTTTGTCCTAGGGGTCTGTACTAATAGAGGGGGGTGGTTTGTTCTGGGGGGTCTGTATTAATGGAGGGGGGTGGTTTGTTCTGGGGGGGTCTGTACTAATGGAAGGGGGTGGTTTGTTCTAGGGGGGTCTGTACTAATGGAGGAGGGGTGGTTTGTTCTGGGGGGTCTGTACTAATGTGGGGGGGTTGTCCTGGGGGGGTCTATACTAATGTAGGGGGGTGGTTTGTCCTGGGGGGGTCTGTACTAATGTAGGGGGGTGGTTTGTCCTGGGGGGGTCTGTACTAATGTAGGGGGGGTGGTTTGTCCTGGGGGTCTGTACTAATGAAGGGGGGATGATTTGTCCTGGGCGGGTCTGTACTAATGTAGGGGAGGTAGTTTGGCCGGGGAGTCTGCACTAATGGAGGGGTGTGGTTTGTCGGGGGGTCTGTACTAATAGAGGGGGGTGGTTTGTCCAGGGGGTCTGTACTAATGGAGGGGGGTTTGTCCTAGGAGTCTGTACTAATAGAGGAGGGGTGGTTTGTTCTGGGGGGTCTGTACTAATTGAGGAGGGGTGGTTTGTTCTGGGGGGTCTGTACTAATTGAGGAGGGGTGGTTCTGTACTAATGGAGGGGGGTGGCTTGTTCTGGGGGGTCTGTACTAATGAAGGATGGGTGGTCCTGTACTAATGGAGGGGGGTGGTTTGTCCTGAGGGGGGTCTATACTGATGGGAGGTCTGTACTAGTGAGCGGCGCACTATGTTTCTTCCCCCACCTTCATATTAGCCAGGGAAGAAAAAAAAAGGAGCAAAGAAGAGGATTGTGGGACATGTAGTCCCGAGGACTGGCAGCCCCACTGTAACATGGAAACTGCAGCCCACATAGCATGCTCAGCTGAATGGGAGAGAGAGAGCCAGAAGCCTGGGAAAGCTTTCAGGGAAGTACACCCAGGACTCCAGAGGGAGAGGGCAGTGCTGAGAGAACACCACCAGAGAGAGAACCCCGCTGCCCTGCGCCACCAGAGGGAAAGCCACACAGCCTAGTGCCATGCCTGGCAGAGAAAGGAATGGAGTCATTGCCAGAATATAGATCTGGGCTCTACCCAATGGAGTCGCCACGGGCAATTCAGAGTGAGCTGACTCCTGATCAGAGGAACCGTTGTTGTATCGCTGGGTCAGGTGAGAGGGCGGATCGGTCATTATCTACTAACGTTCATAAGAACTGCAGTCTCTGACCATCTCCTGTACTATGTCTGCAGTCTCTGACCAGCTCCTGTACTATGTCTGCAGTCTCTGATCATCTCCTTTTGTCAAGTCTCTCACTTACCAGACCAGAGAGTCCACTTGGGCAGAGGGTAGGCTCCCTTACGTATCCGACTCGCGACCCCTGGTAGAGCAGACAGGAGGCCCACGAGTGCGGAGTGGTATGAGAGCCTGTGCAGGAGTCCATGTTCCGGAGGTTAGCAGTCTTCAAACAGCAGATGATAGTCAGCGGCACAGACAACAGATGCTGAGCAGGAGCTGGAGACAGGTTAGTGCACAAGCTGGGTTTGGCAACAGGCGGGCAGCAGAGGTACAGAAGGAGCAGGCAGAAGCGAAGTCAAAACAGGCCGGGGTCAAATGCAGGCGGAGGTCAGGAGAGTCCAAAAGGCAAGCCGGGTCGTCAACAGATCAGGAACACAGGAATCATAGGAACTAGGAAACAGGAAACAAGAAACAGGAACTAGGCACGGAGCTGTTGATCAGGCAGCACTGATCAGAGGGAGAAGCAAGCCTAAATAGGCACCCGCACGCGCCCGAGCGCACCCCCGCACCAGGTGAACGCATAGCAGCGCTCATAGGCATACGCGCCGGTGCACCACCACGTCCACCACGGCCAGCCGGCATGCCAACACCAGTGCTCATAGAAGCAGGCACCTGAGCACCTGCAGGAAAGCGCGCACCAACGCGCCCCGGCGCGCGACGACGCCCAATCAGGTAAGCTCTCTGACACCTGTACTATGTCTGCAGTCTCTGATTATCTTCTGTATTATGTCTGCAGTCTCTGATCATCTCCTGTATTATGTCTGCAGTCTCTGATCATCTCCTGTATTATGTCTGCAGTCTCTGATCATCTCCTGTATTATGTCTGCAGTCTCTGACCATCTCCTGTACTATGTCTGCAGTCTCTGATCATCTCCTGTACTATGTCTGCAGTCTCTGGCCATCTCCTGTACTATGTCTGCAGTCTCTGATCATCTCCTGTACTATGTCTGCAGTCTCTGATCATCTCCTGTACTATGTCTGTAGTCTCTGATCATCTCCTGTATTATGTCTGCAGTCTCTGACCGTCTCCTGTATTATGTCTGCAGTCTCTGACCACCTCCTGTATTATGTCTGCAGTCACTGATCATCTCCTGTATTATGTCTGCAGTCTCTGACCATCTCCTGTACTATGTCTGCAGTCTCTGATCATCTCCTGTATCATGTCTGCAGTCTCTGATTATCTCCTGTACTATGTCTGCAGTCTCTGATCATCTCCTGTACTATGTCTGCAGTCTCTGATCATCTCCTGTATCATGTCTGCAGTCTCTGATCATCTCCTGTATTATGTCTGCAGTCTCTGACCATCTCCTGTACTATGTCTGCAGTCTCTGATCATCTCCTGTATTATGTCTGCAGTCTCTGATCATCTCCTGTACTATGTCTGCAGTCTCTGATCATCTCCTATATCATGTCTACAGTCTCTGATCATCTCTTGTACTATGTCTGCAGTCTCTGATCATCTCCTGTATCATGTCTGCAGTCTTTGATCATCTCCTGTACTATGTCTGCAGTCTCTGACCGTCTCCTGTATTATGTCTGCAGTCTCTGATCATCTCCTGTACCATGTCTGCAGTCTCTGACCATCTCCTGTACTATGTCTGCAGTCTCTGACCATCTCCTGTATTATGTCTGCAGTCTCTGATCGTCTCCTGTAATATGTCTGCAGTCTCTGATCATCTCCTGTACCATGTCTGCAGTCTCTGACCGTCTCCTGTATTATGTCTGCAGTCTTTGATCATCTCCTGTATTATGTCTGCAGTCTCTGACCGTCTCCTGTACTATGTCTGCAGTCTCTGACAGTCTCCTGTACTATGTCTGCAGTCTCTGACCATCTCCTGTATTATGTCTGCAGTCTCTGACCATCTCCTGTACTATGTCTGCAGTCTCTGATCATCTCCTGTACTATGTCTGCAGTCTCTGGTCATCTCCTGTACTATGTCTGCAGTCTCTGATCATCTCCTGTACTATGTCTGCAGTCTATGATCATCTCCTGTACCATGTCTGCAGTCTCTGACCGTCTCTTGTACTATGTCTGCAGTCCCTGACCGTCTCCTGTATTATGTCTGCAGTCTCTGATCGTCTCCTGTAATATGTCTGCAGTCTCTGACCATCTCCTGTATTATGTCTGCAGTCACTGATCATCTCCTGTATTATGTCTGCAGTCTCTGACCGTCTCCAGTATTATGTCTGCAGTCTCTGATCATCTCCTGTACTATGTCTGCAGTCTCTGATCATCTCCTGTAATATGTCTGCAGTCTCTGACCATCTCCTGTACTATTTCTGCAGTCTCTGATCGTCTCCTGTATTATGTCTGCAGTCTCTGACCGTCTCATGTAGTATGTCTGCAGTCTCTGATCGTCTCCTGTATTATGTCTGCAGTCTCTGATCATCTCCTGTACTATGTCTGCAGTCTCTGACCGTCTCCTGTACTATATCTGCAGTCTCTGATCATCTCCTGTAATATGTCTGCAGTCTCTGATCATCTCCTTTAAAATGTCTGCAGTCTCTGATCATCTCCTGTACTTTGTCTGCAGTCTCTGATCATCTCCTGTACTATGTCTGCAGTCTCTGATCATCTCCTGTATTATGTTTGCAGTCTCTGACCATCTCCTGTACTATTTCTGCAGTCTCTGATCGTCTCCTGTACTATATCTGCAGTCTCTGATCATCTCCTGTAATATGTCTGCAGTCTCTGATCATCTCCTGTAAAATGTCTGCAGTCTCTGATCATCTCCTGTACTTTGTCTGCAGTCTCTGATCATCTCCTGTACTATGTCTGCAGTCTCTGATCATCTCCTGTATTATGTTTGCAGTCTCTGACCATCTCCTGTACTATGTCTGGGGGCTTTTTCTAACAGGCTCTCTAACAGAAGCCCTCTCTGTGTGCATCAGAGAGACTCCCCTCCAGGTCTCATTAGTCTAAGCTCTTCCTGTATTTGCTTTATTGTTAAGAGATCATGGGAGGATCCCAGGGTAACGAAGACTTCTTAGGGGAGCATCTCTGTGTTTGAGTCATTGCCATAGAAACATTTGTAAAGGGGAGGAGTTGGTAAGATGACCACGCCCACGTGGGGGCGCCAGAAATATTTCTGCACCCAGGCGTCTGTGACCCTAGGATCGGCCCTGTAACCTCTGATAGAGGGGTACAATTCACCTCACGTTTTTAGAGAGCCCTGTGTGAGACTTTAAAGATCAAACTGGCCTTGTCCTCGGCCTATGACCCCCAGACCAATGGACAGATGGAGAGGACCAATCAGACCCTCAAGCAGTACATCAGATGCTTTACTTCCTTCTCACAGGATGATTGGGTATAACTGCTGCCCTTGGCAGAATTTGCCTACAATAATGCCAAACATTTAGCCACCGGTCAATCCCCCTTTTTCGCTAATTATGGCTTCCATCTAACCTTTTTACCCAATTTCCTTCCAGAGTCTCCAGTCCCGGCAGTACAGAGTACGGTAGATTTCATCAGTCACAACAACCAGATGTTGCAGGAAGCAGTATCCAAGGCTCAGGCAGACAGCAAGAGAATCTTCGATCGGAAGAGAAGAGGGGAATTGAAGTTACAGCTTGGTGACCAGGTATGGCTTTCTACAAGTAATATCAAACTAGCATGTCCTTCTAAGAAGTTGGCACCTAGATTTAAAAGGAAAATCAATGAAGTTTCTTACGAACTGACTTTACCTGATTCTCTTAAAATACACCCAGTGTTCCATGTGTCATTGCTTAAACCTGCTGTACCTGATCCCTTCCCTGGTAGAGGAACTAGACCTCCTGAACCTGTTGTGATTGATGGCAGCGAGGAATTTGAGGTTGAGGCTATCCTTGATTGCAGGAAAAGACAGGGGCAGATCCAATTCCTAATCAAATGGAAATGCTACGGCCCAGAAAGTAATTCATGGGAACCAGATAGTAATGTGCATGCTAGGCGTTTAGTTTGCGCCTATTTTTCTACCCACCCTGAGAAAAAAAGGCTTATGGGCATCCGGAGGTTGCCCCTTGGGGGGGCAATGTCAGGGTACCACCGGCGCCAGACCTGGGCGTTTGCATGCGCCTATGCACCGGCGTGCTCCTGTACGTACCTTGCAGCAAGATCCTGCTGTTTCCAGGCATCTCTGGCGCGTGGGTACACAGCGCTTGTGCACACGCACGTGCGCGCGTGCGTTCGCATTAGCGCCGGTTTGGCGCCAAAGTGCACATAAAAGTTCCCCTGTGCCTCTGGCACATTTCTGCTTCGTCTCAGCTCTGTGATTCCTGTAAATCTGCACCTGATTGATTGTTACCTATCTGACCCGGCTTGTCTGACCATCCGTCCCGCTCCCATCCGACCCGGCCTGCCTGACTACTCTACTGCTACTGCCTGATACCATTGCTGACCTCTGCCTGCCTACCGACTCTGCCTCTGCCTGCTGTTATTGCCTGTCTCATCTACCTGCTGACCCGGACCGTCTGACCCTGCTTGTGCCTGCTGTTGTTCTTGCTGTTGCACCTTCAGCCTCAGCTCCAGTGATCTCTGCATCTCCAGTGTTCCAGCCTGCTGCCTCCAGTCTCCACCTGATCTGCAGTCCAGTGATCCCTGTGGGATCTCTCCTCACCTCAGCTTCAGAGACTCTATTCAACAGGCACTCCTACCCCACTGCGCTCAGGAGACCACTGTCCCCACTCCAGTGGCTCCTGAACCAGCGCTGTATGAGAGGTTTTCTCCTAAAAGTCAGGCTCTACTACCAGGTACCTAACAGCAACCCACACTCTCAGATAATATCTAATAGTCCATCTTTCTTAAAAAAGATTATTTATTCACAATAAACATTTGATCTTGATTTAGGAAGCCCATAATAAGTCAATCAAAAAAAAAAAAACAAGAGTTTACAAGAGTACAAGAGTGATCCATATCAGGTCATAACCATTTTCACAAATATAAATACAAATGATGGCCCTTAACCACTTGCCGACTGCCTAACGACGATATACGTCAACAGAATGGAACTGGCAGGCAAAATCACATACCTGGTACGTAATTGCCTTCCCGCGGGCGGGGGGGTCCAACCCGACCCCCCCGGTGCCACCGCCAGTCGGCTTTGGTCTGGGAGCGTTCAGAGATGAGGGGGAGGTCATCCAATCGTGCCCCCCCTCGCGATCGCTCCCAGCCAATGGGAATCCTCCTCTGCCTGTGTGTAGTACACACAGGCAGAGGATGTGATGTCATCTCTCCTCGGCTCGGCAGTTTCCGTCCGGCGCCGAGGAGAGAAGATATCAATGTGAGTGCACAAACACTACACATCACAGTAGAACATGCCAGGCACACTTTACACCCCCGATCCCCCCCGATCGCCCCCAATCACCCCCCAATCCCCCCCCCCCGTCACACTGACACCAAGCAGTTTTTTTTTCTGATTACTGCTTGGTGTCAGTTTGTGACAGTTAGAAGTGTTAGGGCAGTTAGTGTTGGCCCCCTGTAGGTCTAGGGTACCTCCCTAATAAAGTTTTAACCCATTGATCACCCCCCGTCACCAGTGTCACTAAGCGATCATTTTTCTGATAGGGACGTAAATATTTAGGTTCGCCGTCAGCGTTTTATAGCGACAGGCACCCCCATATACTACCTAATAAATATTTTAACCCCTTGATTGCCCCCTAGTTAACCCTTTCACCACTGATCCCCGTATAACCGTTACGGTTGACGCTGGTTAGTTAGTTTATTTTTTATAGTGTCAGGGCACCGGCCGTTTATTACAGAATAAAGGTTTAGCCCCCTGATCGCCCGGCGGTGATATGCGTCGCCCCAGGCAGCGTCAGATTAGCGCCAGTACCGCTAACACCCACGCACGCAGCATACACCTCCCTTAGTGGTATAGTATCTGAACGGATCAATATCTGATCCGATCAGATCTATACTAGGGTCCCCCGCAGTTTAGGGTTCCCAAAAACGCAGTGTTAGCGGGATCAGCCCAGATACCTGATAGCACCTGCGTTTTGCCCCTCCGCCCTGCAGCGTTCGCAGATTCAGGCCTGATCCCTGCGATCGCTAACAGTTTTTTTGGTAGCGTTTTGGTGAACTGGCAAGCACCAGCCCCAGGCAGTGTCAGGTTAGTGCCAGTACCGCTAACACCCACGCACGCAGCGTACACCTCCCTTAGTGGTATAGTATCTGAACGGATCAATATCTGATCTGATCAGATCTATACTAGCGTCCCCAGCAGTTTAGGGTTCCCAAAAACGCAGTGTTATCGGGATCAGCCAAAATACCTGCTAGCACCTGCGTTTTGCCCCTCCACCCGGCCCAGCTCAGGCCACCCAAGTGCAGTATCAATCGATCATTGACACTTATAAAACACTAAATGCATAACTGCAGCATTCGCAAAGTCAGGCCTGATCCCTGCGATCGCTAACAGTTTTTTTGGTAGCGTTTTGGTGAACTGGCAAGCACCAGTGGCCTAGTACACCCCGGTCGTAGTCAAACCAGCACTGCAGTAACACTTGGTGACGTGGCGAGTCCCATAAGTGCAGTTCAAGCTGGTGAGGTGGCAAGCACAAGTAGTGTCCCGCTGCCACCAAGAAGAAGACAAACACAGGTCCGTCATGCCCATAGTGCCCTTCCTGCTGCATTCGCCAATCCTAATTGGGAACACACCACTTCTGCAGCGCCCGTACTTCCCCCATTCACATCCCCAACCAAATGCAGTCGGCTGCATGAGAGGCATTTTCTTTATGTCCTCCCGAGTACCCCTACCCAACGAACCCCCCAAAAAAGATGTCGTGTCTGCAGCAAGCGCGGATATAGGCGTGACACCCGCTATTATTGTCCCTCCTGTCCTGACAATCCTGGTCTTTGCATTGGTGAATGTTCTGAACGCTACCATACACTAGTTGAGTATTAGCGTAGGGTACAGCATTCCACAGACTAGGCGCACTTTCACAGGGTCTCCCAAGATGCAATCACATTTTGAGAGACCCGAAGCTGGAATCGGTCACAGTTATAAAAGTTACAGTTACAAAAAAAGTGTAAAAAAAAAAAAAAAAAACACAAACAAAAATATAAAATAAAAAAAAATAGTTGTCGTTTTATTGTTCTCTCTATTCTCTCTCTATTGTTCTGCTCTTTTTTACTGTATTCTATTCTGCAATGTTTTATTGTTATTATGTTTTATCAAGTTTGCTTTTCAGGTATGCAATTTTTTATACTTTACCGTTTACTGTGCTTTATTGTTAACCATTTTTTTGTCTTCAGGTACGCCATTCACGACTTTGAGTCGTTATACCAGAATGATGCCTGCAGGTTTAGGTATCATCTTGGTATCATTCTTTTCAGCTAGCGGTCGACTTTCATGTAAAAGCAATCCTAGTGACTAATTAGCCTCTAGACTGCTTTTACAAGCAGTGGGAGGGAATGCCCCCCCACCTTCTTCCGTGTTTTTCTCTGGCTCTCCTGTCTCAACAGGGAACCTGAGAATGCAGCTGGTGATTCAGCCAGCTGACCATAGAGCTGATCAGAGACCAGAGTGGCTCCAAACATCTCTATGGCCTAAGAAACCGGAAGCTACAAGCATTTTATGACTTAGATTTTGCCAGATGTAAACAGCGCCATTGGGAAATTGGGGAAGCATTTTATCACACCGATCTTGGTGTGGTCAGATGCTTTGAGGGCAGAGGAGAAATCTAGGGTCTAATAGACCCCAATTTTTTCAAAAAAGAGTACCTGTCACTACCTATTGCTATCATAGGGGATATTTACATTCCCTGAGATAACAATAAAAATGATTAAAAAAAAAAATTAAAGGAACAGTTTAAAAATAAGATAAAAAGCAAAAAAATAATAAAGAAAAAAAAAAGCACCCCTGTCCCCCCTGCTCTCGCGCTAAGGCGAACGCAAGCTTCGGTCTGGCGTCAAATGTAAACAGCAATTGCACCATGCATGTGAGGTATCACCGCGAAGGTCAGATCGAGGGCAGTCATTTTAGCAGTAGACCTCCTCTGTAAATCTAAAGTGGTAACCTGTAAAGACTTTTAAAGGCTTTAAAAATGTATTAATTTTGTTGCCACTGCACGTTTGTGCGCAATTTTGAAGCATGTCATGTTTGGTATCCATGTACTCGGCCTAAGATCATCTTTTTTATTTCATCAAGAATTTGGGTAATATAGTGTGTTTTAGTGCATTAAAATTTAAAAAAGTGTGTTTTTTCCCCAAAAAATGCGTTTGAAAAATCGCTGCGCAAATACTGTGTGAAAAAAAAATGAAACACCCACCATTTTAATCTGTAGGGCATTTGCTTTAAAAAAAATATAATGTTTGGGGGTTCAAAGTAATTTTCTTGCAAAAAAATTTTTTTTTTCATGTAATCAAAAAGTGTCAGAAAGGGCTTTGTCTTCAAGTGGTTAGAAGAGTGGGTGATGTGTGACATAAGCTTCTAAATGTTGTGCATAAAATGCCAGGACAGTTCAAAACCCCCCCAAATAACCCCATTTCGGAAAGTAGACACCCCAAGCTATTTGCTGAGAGGCATGTCGAGTCCATGGAATATTTTATATTGTGACACAAGTTGCGGGAAAGAGACAAATTTTTTTTTTTTTTTTGCACAAAGTTGTCACTAAATGATATATTGCTCAAACATGCCATGGGAATATGTGAAATTACACCCCAAAATACATTCTGTTTCTTCTCCTGAGTATGGGGATACCACATGTGTGGGACTTTTTTGGAGCCTAGCCGCGCACGGGACCCCGAAAACCAAGCACCGCCTTCAGGCTTTCTAAGGGCATAAATTTTTGATTTCACTCTTCACTGCCTATCACAGTTTCGGAGGCCATGAAATGCCCAGGTGGCAAACCCCCCCCCCCCCCCAAATGACCCCATTTTGGAAAGTAGACACCCCAAGCTATTTGCTGAGCGGTATAGTGAGCATTTTGCAGAACTCACTTTTTGTCACAAAGTTTTGAAAATTGAAAAAAGAAAAAAAAAATTTCTTGTCTTTCTTCATTTTCAAATGAGAGCTGCAAAATACTCACCGTGCCTCTCAGCAAATAGCTTGGGGTGTCTACTTTCCAAAATGGGTTCATTTGGGGGGGTTTTATGCCATCTGGGCATTTTATGGCCTTCAAAACTGTGACAGGTAGTGAGGAGTCAAATCAAAAATTTACGCCCTTATAAATCCTGAAGGGGGTGATTGGTTTTTGGGGCCCCGTACACGGCTAGGCTCCAAAAAAGTCCCACACATGTGGTATCCTCATACTCAGGAGAAGCAGCTAAATGTATTTTGGGGTGCAATTCCACATATGCCCATGGCCTGTGTGAGCAATATATCATTTAGTGACAACTTTTTGTAATTTTTTTTTTTTTTGTCATTATTCAATCACTTGGGACAAAAAAAATGAATATTCAATGGGCACAACATGCCTCTCAGCAATTACCTTGGGGTGTCTACTTTCCAAAATGGGGTCATTTGTAGGGGTTTTGTACTGCCCTGCCATTTTAGCACCTCAAGAAACGACATAGGCAGTCATAAATTAAAGGCTGTGTAAATTCCAGAAAATGTACCCTAGTTTGTAGGCGCTATAACTTTTGCGCAAACCAATAAATATACACTTATTGACATTTTTTTTACCAAAGACATGTGGCCGAATACATTTTGGCCTAAATGTATGACTAAAATTGAGTTTATTGGATTTTTTTTAGAACAAAAATTAGAAAATATCATTTTTTTTCAAAATTTTCGGTCTTTTTCCGTGTATAGCGCAAAAAATAAAAACGGCAGAGGTGATCAAATACCATCAAAAGAAAGCTCTATTTGTGGGAAGAAAAGGACGCAAATTTAGTTTGGGTACAGTATTGCATGACCGCGCAATTAGCAGTTAAAACGACGCAATGCCAAATTGTGAAAAGTGCTCTGGTCAGGAAGGGGGTAAATCCTTCCGGGGCTGAAGTGGTTAATAAAACTTGCAGTTGTAATGTGAATAGTCCATTGATCTACCAGACATTTTTTTTTTCAACCTTAAGATACAATAACCCCCTCTCTTACCTGTGGGAACCTCCTTCAAAATCACAAATTTAGTTAGTTAGTTAGTCTGGTTGAAAAAAGACACAAGCCTATCCAGTTCAAACAACAGAAGGGGAAAAAATACATTCCTATATATACAATCCTATACCCACAGTTGATCCAGGGAAAGGCAAAACACCCCAACAAAGCAGGATCCAATTCGCTCCAGCAGGGGAAAATATTCCTTCCTGATCCCCCAAGAGGCAATTGGATGTTCCTTGGATCAACTTTACCTATAAATATTAGTATCCAGTTATATTACGTGTGTCTAGTAAACAATCCAGGCCTTTCTTAACCACTTCAATACAGGGCTTTTATACACCCTTCCTTCCCAGACCAAATTTTAGCTTTCAGCGCTCTCACACTTTGAATGACAATTACTCAGTCATGCTACACTGTACCCAAACCAAATTTTTATCATTTTTTTCTCACAAACATAGCTTTCTTTTAGTGGTATTTAATCACTGCTGTTTTTTTTATTTTTTGCAATATAAGCGAAAAAAGAGAGAAATTTTTGAAAAAAAAACACTTTTTTTTAGTTTTTATTGTAAAATTTTGCAAATAAGTAATTTTTCTTCATAAATTTGGGCCAAAATGTATACTGCTACATATCTTTAGTAAAAATAACCCAAATTAGTGTATATTATTTGGTCTCTGTGAAAGTTATAGAGTCTACAAGCTATGGTGCAAATCATTGAAAAATGATCACATCTGATCACACCTGATGTACTGAAGGCCTATCTCATTTCTTGAGGCCCTAACAAGCCAGGAAAGTACAAATACCCCCCAAATTACCCCTTTTTGGAAAGCAGACATTCCAAGGTATTTAGCAAGAGGCATGGTGAGCTTTTTGAAGTTGTAATTTTTTCCCACAATTCTTGGAAATTTTTTTTTTTTTTTTTTTTTTTTTTTTTTTTGCACAAAATTGTCATAATAACAAGTTATTTCTCTCACACAGCACATGCATACTTGCAATGACACCCCAAAATACATTCTGCTACTCCTCCTGAGTATAGTGATACCACATGTGTGAGACTTTTACACAGCCTGGCCACATACAGAGGTCTAAAATCCAACTAGCACCGTCAGGCATTTTACGAGCATAAATTGCACATCTCATATGATGACAACCTATCACACTTTTGAAGGCCCTGGAGCACCAGGACAATGGAAACGCCCACAAAATGACCCCATTTTGGAAAGCTAACACCCCAACGTATAATCTATGAGGCATAATTAGTCTTTTGAATGGTTCATTTTTTTCCCGAAGTTTTTGGAAACTGTGGAAAAAAAATGAAAACGCATTTTTTTTTACACAAAGTTGTCCATTCATAAGATATTTACAACACATAGCATGTACATAGCAAAAATGACACCCCAAAATACATTCTGCTACTCCTCCTGAGTATGGCGATACCAAATGTGTGAGACTTTTACACAGCCTGGCCACATACAGAGGCCCAACATTGAAGTAGCAGCTTCAGGCATTCTAGGAGCATAAATTACACATCTCATTTCTCAACCACCTATTACAATTTTGAAGGCCCTGGAGCACCAGGACAATGGAAACACCCACAAAATGACCCCATTTTGGAAAGCTAACACCCCAACGTATAATCTATGAGGCATAATTAGTCTTTTGAATGGTTCATATTTTTCCCGAAGTTTTTGGAAACTGTGGGAAAAAAATGAAAACGCATTTTTTTTTACACAAAGTTGTCCATTCATAAGATATTTACAACACATAGCATGTACATAGCAAAAATGACACCCCAAAATACATTCTGCTACTCCTCCTGAGTGTAGCGATACCAAATGTGTGAGACTTTTACACAGCCTGGCCACATACAGAGGCCCAACATTGAAGTAGCAGCTCCAGGCATTCTAGGAGCATAAATTACACATCTCATTTCTCAACCACCTATTACATGTTTGAAGGCCCTAGAGCACCAGGACAACAGAAACGCCCACAAAATGACCCCATTTTGGAAAGCTAACACCCCAACGTATAATCTATGAGGCATAATTAGTCTTTTGAATGGTTCATATTTTTCCCGAAGTTTTTGGAAACTGTGGGAAAAAAATGAAAACGCATTTTTTTTACACAAAGTTGTCCATTCATAAGATATTTACAACACATAGCATGTACATAGCAAAAATGACACCCCAAAATACATTCTGCTACTCCTCCTGAGTGTAGCGATACCAAATGTGTGAGACTTTTACACAGCCTGGCCACATACAGAGGCCCAACATTGAAGTAGCAGCTCCAGGCATTCTAGGAGCATAAATTACACATCTCATTTCTCAACCACCTATTACATGTTTGAAGGCCCTAGAGCACCAGGACAACAGAAACGCCCACAAAATGACCCCATTTTGGAAAGCTAACACCCCAACGTATAATCTATGAGGCATAATTAGTCTTTTGAATGGTTCATTTTTTTCCTGAAGTTTTTGGAAACTGTGGAAAAAAAATGAAAACGCATTTTTTTTACACAAAGTTGTCCATTCATAAGATATTTCCAACACATAGCATGTACATAGCAAAAATGACACCCCAAAATACATTCTGCTACTCCTCCTGAGTGTGGCGATACCAAATGTGTGAGACTTTTACATAGTCTGGCCACATACAGAGGCCCAACATCCAAGTAGCACTGTCAGTTGTTCTAGGAGCATACATTACACATAAATTCCTGCCAACCTATCACATTGTTGAAGGCCCTTCATATTTCTAACACATAGCATGTACTGTAGAAACCAATTACAAACCAAAATACATTCTGCTGAGTAAAGGGTAAAGAAAAGATTACCTGCAGTTTTAGTAGTGCAGTGGTCCACAGAGAAGAGCATCGGTCCAGGCAGCAGGCAGGAACGTGGACAGCGACAGAAAAACAGGCAGCAGGCAAGAATAGTCAGTACAGGTAGAGATGTCAGCACAGCCAAAGCATTAGTCCAGATAGCAGGCAGGGATGTGGTCAGCAGCAGCAAAAGGATCAAAGGATCATCCATGCAGCAGGCAGGAATACTGTCCATAGTTAGTACATGCAGCAGGCAGAGGTATGGTCAGCACAGCCAGAGTATTTGTCCAGGGAGCAGGCAGTACCATCAAGCTTAGGGCATTGGTCAGGAAAGAATGGGGACAGGGGTAGAGGCTTCTCCCACCCAAATCGCTTTGAAGCCTCCGGGCAACCAGACCCTGTTATGGGAACACAGAAAACCAAAAACTGGTTTTCTGAACTCCGAACACTATTCTGGAGCCCCTCACATATGTGAGACCCCTGTGTAGGAGGGTGAAAGATCAATCCAAGGGGCAGGCAAAAACATGGTCAACAGGCCGAGGTCAGTGCAGGTAAAAGGCAGAAATAGACGGTAGACAGAGGCATAGTCGATACAGTCCAGGGTCAGTTCACGTGAAAGGCAAAAACATGGCGGAAAAACAATGCAGACGGTAGGCAGAGGCATAGTCGAGAAACAGGCCAGGGTCGGTTCACATGGAAGGCAATAATATGGTTGGTTGAGGAAGGTAAATATTCAGGACAGAAATTAAAAACGGGGAAATGGCAGTATTAGAAATATGGACTAATAATTTTCCAGAGTGTGATATCGCCTGAAGCATTCTCCGATGCAAAGGCCAGGTTGGGAGGGACAGTCGGTACAATGGAAGCTCGTATCTTTCCTAATTCCTCTTTTGGTGCACACCCGACATTTTTTTTGGCGTCGTCTTCCGGATCCTGTTGGTGGAATATGGTCTGGGAAATGGCGCTCATGTAGTCTGCTGACAGAATCGGAGCGAATGCTTTCTGGGGGGGATACTTGCTGATAAATCAGGGCAGTGACAATGTCTTCAATAAACTTTATTAAGGTGGTGGGTGTTTCTGTGGATTTTTGGTATATTATGAAAGAATTTAAAAGGGCCAAATGAAAAAAGTAAATTGCGACTTTTTTGTACCAGAATAATGATTTTCTTGTTGAAAGATAGGGCTGCAACAACTGATCGTTTAAATCCACCCCCCCCATGTATTTATTGTACTCAGTGATACAGGTAGGCTTGCGAACGGTACCGCGTCTTCTGTGAAGTTCCACCGAGGTGTCATCGTGGATGGTGGACATGATGTACACGTCTTTTCTATCCCTCCACTTCACAGCCAACACTTCTTCGTTCCTCAAGCTTCTCGATTCCCCCCTTGGAATGTTTGTGGTGACAAGACACTGTGGGAAGCCCTTTCGGTTTTTTCTAGTTGTACCACAGGCCAAAGTTTGTTTGAGATGTAGGTGGCGGAGAAGGGGCAAACTCGTATAATAATTATCCATATAAATATGGTACCCCTTTTGGAGGAGTGGGAATGCCAACTCCCAAACAATTTTCCCACTTATTCCCATATACGAGGGACACTCAGGGGGCTGGAGCTGGGAATCTTTCCCTTCGTACACGCGGAATGCGTACACATAACCGGTGGCACTTTCACAAAGCTTGTTAAGCTTCAAGCCATACCTCGCCCTCTTACTGGGTATATATTGTTTGATTCCCAGCCGGCCTGTGAAATGCACCAGGGATTCGTCCACAGATATATTTTTTTCAGGGACATAAACTTCGGCAAACTTCTGGGAAAAAAAATTAATTAGGGGGCGAACTTTATATAATTTGTCAAAGTTTGGGTGATTTCGGGGGGGGCACTGTGAGTTGTCATTGAAATGCAAGAAGCGCATTATGATTTCGTATCGGGACCTGGACATGGCTGCTGAAAAAATTGGCATATGGTGGATGGGTCTGGTCGACCAATACTTATGAATTTCATTTTTTTTTGTAAGCCCCATGTTCAGGGTTAGGCCTAAAAACAATTTTAGCTCCACTACTGTTAGCGGTCTCCACTCAAAAGGGCGGGCATAGCTGGAGCTGGGGTTGGCTGCAATAAATTGTTGGGCAAACAGATTAGTTTGGTCCACGATGCCTTGAATCCAATCGTTTGGGAAAAATAAATTAAAAAAATCCATTTGTGTAAATCCTGCAGTGTTGACCTGCACACCCGACTGTGCTGTAAAAGGGGGGATCGTGGCTGACCCTGTGGTAGAAGGCAGCCACAATGGGTTTGCCAGGGAATCTGGAAGATGGGTTTGGGCCCTACTTCTTTGGCGTCCACTTGTGCTGGGTCTTTCCTCCTGGGGTCTACCGCTGCTGGCACTGCTGGTAGCTGCCTGGTTTTCAGATCGTCGTCTTTTTGGACGGACTACTTCCTCCTCTAAATCTGATCCAGATGTGCTGCCTTCGGGGGGCTCATATTCCGAATCAGAACCAGAATCTGAACTGAGCGGTGAGAGCTCCCCGTTGCTCTCATCGGTCAGACTCAGGATCTGGTATGCCTCTTCTGGGGTGTACATCTTTCTGGACATAGTGGCTGACTGGCTGTATGTACTCTGGTGGCAAGTGATGAGGTGGCGGGTACTCTGGTGGCAGATGATGAGGTGGCGGGTACTCTGGTGGCAGGTGATGAGGTGGTGGGTACTCTGGTGGCAGGTGATGAGGTGGCGGGTACTCTGGTGGCAGGTGATGAGGTGGCGGGTACTCTGGTGGCAGGTGATGAGGTGGCAGGTACTCTGGTGGCAGGTGATGAGGTGGCAGGTACTCTGGTGGCAGGTGATGAGGTGGCAGGTACTCTGGTGGCAGGTGATGAGGTGGCGGGTACTCTGGTGGCAGGTACTCTGGTGGTGAGGTGGCGGGTACTCTGGTGGCAAGTACTCTGGTGGCAGGTGATGAGGTGGCGGGTACTCTGGTGGCAGGTGATGAGGTGGCGGGTACTCTGGTGGCAGGTGATGAGGTGGCGGGTACTCTGGTGGCAGGTGATGAGGTGGCGGGTACTCTGGTGGCAGGTGATGGACAGGTACTCTGAGATGACAGGTACTTTGAGGTGACAGGTACTCTGAGGTGACAGGTACTGAGGTGACAGGTACTGAGGTGACAGGTACTGAGGTGACAGGTACTCTTTATTTAGGAGGGGCGATCTGGGCACAGTAGTACATGTAATTAGTAACTCACTGTTAGCTGATCTCTTCTCCTCACACTGGATCGGTGTGTGAGGAGAAGAGCCCAGCAACAGCAGTTACTGTGTGACTGTGTGTGTTTATTTACATTAGTGACCGGCTGTGATTGGACACAGCCGGTCATGTGATGCAGAGCCATGTCATTGGCTACAGTGATCGGGGCTGAGCTGTATCCAGGGGAAAAGCCTCAGCCCCGATCACCGCTCTGATCACTCCTCTTCCGCCGGAACCCGCCTCATACACGCTTCCCAATGCCGCTCTGCATCCGCCGTTACCGACGCTCCGCCGCCCGCCGCCCGCCGCCGCCGCCGCCGCCGCTTCAATACCCCCATCGGGGAACGGCTGTGTCCTGAGGGACACAACGGTACCCCGATCGCCGCTCTGCGGGCCCCCAGGGGCCCGCAGTAGCGGCGGAAAGCCGAGGCCGTCATATGACGCCCACCCAGGATGGGAGATCCCATCTGTGGACGTCATTTGACTATGGCCGGGTATTGAAGCGGTTAAAGTAATCTACTGAGCTGGCCAGAACCACCTCTTTAGGAAATCTATTCCTCATTTTTTCAGCTCTTACAGTGAAGAAGCCTTTATGTATTTGGAGTTGAACTCTATTTTCTTCCAGACATAAAGAGTGTCCCCCTGTTCTCTGCGATTACCCTAAATTGCATAACTCAACACCAAGTTCACTATATGGACCACTTATATATTTATGTTGATCCCATCCCCCCTTAAAGTGATTGTAAACTATCACCTTATAAAACAACCCATTCAATTTAAAATTGAGATGAAAGGCAAACATTTGTGTATAGATATAAAAAAACAATATAAATACCTTTTTTCCTTTTTTTATAAGCAATCACATTCCCTTTGTTCCCTCTGTACTCAGCCGCATAAGAGCTAGGGGAAGGAGAAGCAACAGCACACTGATCTTCACAGTGAAAGGCTGTGCAAGGGGGGCGTGTCAGGACAAGTATGATCATTGGATGAGAGCACAGCTAGAGAACTGACCACGGTGAGCTCTCCTGCCTAGTGTGGTAAATTTTTGACAGGAAAGCAGAGAGTCTATCACTTTGCAAAAAATGTCGGAATAGGACTTTTGAGTCACAACATTTGTTCTATTTTAACAAATATTATTTTATTAATTCAACTTAAAATATAATATTGATGCATAAAAAGTATTTTCGGTACATAACTATAAAAAAAAAAACTAATATTGACAATGTGATGTATCTTGTCCAGATATGATGATCTAAAGGTTTGGCGCTAAAGGTTTGGCGCGTTTCCTGGACCTAGTCCATTTCCTCAGGTGCCATTGATACATAATTTACATAGCAGGCAATCTAGGTAAAATAACAGATGTCAGCAATCACTTCTTAATCATTTCATATTCCCACCATCGCCCACTGCATTAACATAGTCGCCCAAGGCATGCCTAGATCCACAGGAGGGGGAGCAGGACCCCCTGCAGGTGTGACGATTTTATATTGTTATATTTGCAGATCCCATGCATGGGTCTACAATTCCTGAAGCCTTCCTGAAGCCTTTTGACTTTGTGATCTATTTTGTACTGCAATTTTAAGTCCTCATGCACATGGACGTTTTTACAGCCGCGTTTTTGAGCTTTTTTTACAGCTTAAAAACGCCTGTCTATGTTAGTCTATGGATTCATGCCCACCTAGACGTTTTTGAGCTGCAAATGTCCTAGGCGTTTTTAAGCTGTAAAAAAAAAAACCCAGGACCAGTGCGTTCCGAGGTGCGGCGCTAGAGCTGTAAAAACGCGAAACGCGGAAAACGCGCAAAAGCGCGTCCGCAGCGTTTTTTCGTGTTTTTTAGCTCCGGCGTTTTTTTGCTCAAAATAGATGTTTGGACACTGTAATCTCTGTAAAAACAGGAAATTCCTGTCTGGACATTAGATTACCCAAGAGTCCTTTGCACAGCCGTGTGACTGTGGTTAGTGACTTGAAGATGGCAAGTGCTGTTTCGCAAGTGGAGCTCATTAGTGCTGTACAGGCCCATCCTGAACTGTGGGATGTGGCACATCCACTTAATGGAGACCACATACGTAAAGTGAAAGCCTGGGAGGACATCAGTGCTGCCATTACCCCTGGCTGGGAACAAATGCGAAATGCTGAAAGAAAGGAAATAAATAAGTCTATTTTCCTTGAATGCCTGATCTGTTTGTGTGTAATGTAAACGAAGATTGCATATTTAAACCTTTGTTTTCCATGTTATTTTAGGCAAAATTATGCAGCGCCGCTGGAAGTCCCTACGTAACCGTGTCAGGAGGGACCTCACGGACAAGGACAAGGCGGCACGTAGTGGAGCACCAGCGCCAACAAAGAGACCACACGTGTACCACACCAATCTGCTATTCTTACGGCAAAATATGCAGAGCCATACCAGACCGTAAGTTTTTTGTTTTTTTCATATATTTGCCTATGTACATTGCTTTTCAGGCAGTATGTTCCATGGCTATTGTAACCACTTTCCAAACGCCACATGTACATATACGTCGGTAGAATGGTACGGCTGCACAAATGGGCGTACCTTTTAAGTTGCCATCTTGGCGGCGCACTTTCCCATTGCGGGGTCCATGAGTCCGACCGCGGGTCCTGCGGACTCAATGTCCGTGGGCACACCAGCGATCGTCTCAGGGAGAGGAAGAGGTCAATGCCAGTGTAATTTTTACAGTAATCATTGCAATTTTAATCGCACTGATCGCTGTAAAAATGACAATTTTTCCAAAAATGTGTCCAAATTGTCCAATGTGTCCGCCGTATTGTCGCAGTCATGCTAAAAATCGCTGATCTCCCCCATTACTAATAAAAAAAAATTTGTAAGAAAAATGCCATAAAACTCTCCCCTGTTTCACAGACGCTATAACTTTTGCCAAAAAAAACTTTATTAACTGAAATCTGTATATACATATTGGCCTAAACCAAAAAGAAAATGTTATATTTATTTATTTTTTGTGGGATATTTATTACTTAAAAAAATTTTAATTCAAAATTTAAAACAGAAATTTACACTCTTTTTTATAGCTCCGCACCGGAGGTGATCAAATACCACCTAAAAAAAGGTCTGTTTGAGTGGAAAAAAAGGATGTAAATTTTTTGGGGAGCCACGTTGCACGACCACCATTGTTAAAGCGACGCTGTGACAAATCGCAAAAAGTGCTCGGGTCTTTGGCCAGCTGAATGCCGGGCTAAAGTAGTTACGTTTATACAATTTGTATTGTCTGCAGGACAACTTCTAACATTAGACTCAGAGAGGTGGATGCAGAAGAGGCTGAGGTTCAGAGACCAAGCAGTCCTATGACCAGCACTGGATCTCCACGTCCAATCAGCGAGGGAGGTGTTGAGTGCACAGATGAGGTAACTGTTTCGGTCTGCCTGTCTATCTCATTGTCTGTCTGTCCATGTACATGTCAATGTAAACATTTTTGTTCTTTTGCAGGAATCGAGGGCTGTGGAATCACCGTCTCCTGCCAGTCAGCAAGGTGGAGAGCAGCGCGGTCGTGGCGGTGTTCGTGGCTGTGGGCGTGGACGTCAGGCAAGGGGCGGCTATAATCCGGAGGCTGATGACAGAGTGCTAGCACTGCTGCAGGAAGTGCAACAGGAGAGGCGCAGTATGGATGCCTTTTTAGACACCAACAACCCACGTGCCTGCTTCTGCCGCAGCCTTTACCACATCCTGGAGGACATTGGGGGAGACCAAGAGAAGCTTTGTATGGATCGCATGTACGCTATTGCAATGCAATACCGTCATGCAAAATTAAGTGACGGGCCACCTCCATGCAATCCATATAATGTTTCTCATGATCCCCCAATGGCCCCTGGGACCTCAGCAGTGCTAGCACCCCCCTCTCACTATCAGCCCCCTCCTCAACGCCAACCACCACCTATGCCGTCCCAGACCTCATTCCATAACCTGCACTCCTATGGTGAATTTAAACCTTCCACCTCCCATTTTCAACCCTCATACCCTGTACCCCACTACCAGCAGGATTTTGGGAGTGATCGCCAGGCCCAACCATTACCCCGTCCCCAATCCCCACATCCCCAATGCAATCAAGCATCCACCACCACCTATCACCAGTTGTGATCCCAAAATAAATTATTTTTTTTCTTGAAATACCAGTTGTGATCCCAATCCTTTATTAAATATGTTTTTTGATTGAAAATAAATGTGTTCAATTTGTCTTTTATATGATGCACAACAGCACTCCTTTGCACTCTGCTTGCCCTGAAGGCAGAGTGCAAAGGACTCTATCATACTCTGCCTTCTGACAAGCGTAAGCTTGTTCTTTTTTGGGCTTAGCCTAGGCTTACCCCGAAGGCAGAGTCAAATTGACTTGTTGAACAATCGTTGATAAATGGACCTAAAAATAACAAACTTCAATTTTGAAATGCTTTATTTCAAAAAACACAAGAAAGCAAAGGTAGATGTATTGCAAATATTTTTTAGATATAATCATTCTGCCATGATACCTCTCCATCAGGGGATTCAAAAAATTCTGCAAATTGGTTTCGAATGCTCATGACACGTGCAGTTGAACGCAAGTCCATAAATTGAACCCTCTGAAGTTGGTTAATGGGCTCCTGTTCAACATTATTTCTGTCACTGTCCCGCAGAAAATTGTGCAGAACGCAGCATGCCAGGACGACTTTAATGGCGTTGTCAACATCCAATTGCATACTTGTCAGCAAAACTCGCCATTTGGCCGTGCACACCCCGAATGCACATTCAACAACACGGCGTGCACGGCTGAGCCGATAATTGTAGATTTTTTGTTGTCGGCTGAGACCATTGCCACTGTATGGCCTCATAAGATTTTCAGCCAGTCCAAAGGCCTCATCTGCCACCATGACTAATGGCAAGCTGGGATCTTCAGTGCAGGGTAGAGGCCTGCTTTCAGGAATATTGAGTCGTCCCTCATGTAGACGACGTCCGAAGGCCGACTCGCGGAATATGCGGGCGTCACCTTGGCTTCCATATGCTCCCACATCAGCAAAAAGAAATTTAAGGTGTGCATCGGACAATGCCAGGAGGACCACCGAAAAATATTTTTTATAATTAAAATATGACGATCCAGAGTGGGGAGGCTTCTTCACCCTGATGTACTTCCCATCAAGGGCTCCTATACAATTTGGGAACTGAGTTTTTTCCCAAAAAGTGTCCACAACTGATTCCCAGATGTCTTCTGTTGGCTCTGGCATTACAATGTTATGCAATTCCTCCCATATTGCCACACTTGTTTCCTTTATTATTTCTGAGACCGTTGAGAGGCCAAGGAGGAAGTAATGATGCAAGGAAGCATAACTTTGTCCCGTGGCAAGGAACCTAAGATAACATAATAAATTTAGTTATTGAAAGAGAAAAGCATAAACATAAGTCCTAACCCTACCCTTAAACCTAACCCTATCTCCTAACCCTAACCCTAATCCCTAACCCTAACCCTATCTCCTAACCCTAACCCCTAACCCTAACCCTAACCCCTAACCCTATCTCCTAACCTTAACCCTATCTCCTAACCCTAACCCTAACCCTATCTCCTAACCCTAACCCTAACCCCTAACCCTATCTCCTAACCCTAACCCTATCTCCTAACCCTAACCCCTAACCCTAACCCTATCTCCTAACCCTAACCCTAACCCCTAACCCTATCTCCTAACCCTAACCCCTAACCCTATCTCCTAACCCTAATCCTATCCCCTAACCCTAACCCCTAACCCTAACCCTATCTCCTAACCCTAACCCTAACCCTAACCCTATCTCCTAACCCTAACCCCTAACCCTAACCCTATCTCCTAACCCTAACCCTAACCCTAACCCCTAACCCTATCTCCTAACCCTAACCCTATCTCCTAACCCTAACCCTAACCCCTAACCCTAACCCTATCTCCTAACCCTAACCCTATCTCCTAACCCTAACCCTAACCCTATCTCCTAACCCTAACCCTAACCCCTAACCTTATCTCCTAACCCTAACCATATCTCCTAACCCTAACCCCTAACCCTAACCCTAACCCATAACCCTAACCCTAACCCTATCTCCTAACCCTAACCCCTAACCCTATCTCCTAACCCTAACCCCTAACCCTATCTCTTAACCCTAACCCCTAACCCAACCCTATCTCCTAACCCTAACCCCTAACCCTATCTCCTAACCCTAACCCTATCTCCTAACCCTAACCCCTAACCCTAACCCCTAACCCTATCTCCTTACCCTAACCCTATCTCCTAACCCTAACCCTATCTCCTAACCCTAACCCCTAACCCTAACCCCTAACCCTATCTCCTAACCCTATCTCCTAACCCTAACCCCTAACCCTAACCCTATCTCCTAACCCTAACCATAACCCTATCTCCTAACCCTGACCCTATTCCCATATGTGTATTCACTTACCTGAGTGTCACTAGCATCCGTTCCTCCGGTGACACAGAGCTACGCATCACAGTGTCCATCCTTGTGAGCCTTGGCCTGAGCCTCTCCAACAGGTCATCAAAGAGCGGCACTGACATCCTTGTAAAGTTAAAGAATTTTGTCGGATATGAGCGCAGTTGGGAATAAATATTGCCAAAGTACCCCGTAGAAAACCGATTGGATACCATTGGATGCACCCAAAATTGACGTCTTGTCAGGAGCCAGGGAGCGTCTCCGCTCGCCGGGCTCCGGTGCGCATGCGCACGGGATTGGCGCTTCGCCGCACACCCGTCCGCGGCCTGATGGTACGGCGCGCGTGGGTGCATGGCGGACCTCGTGTGCGCGCCATCGCCCGTGCGGGTGCCCGGTAGCGCGTCACACTGACGCGCTCGCCGGGCAGGGAGACTATATCTGACGGCTCCAGCGCCCAGTCAGGTTGATGGTTTGTCGTCAGCTCTCCCTGTTTCCTGTGCCTGTGTAAACCCTGATACCTGCCTGACTTGTGTACTGAACCTTTGGCTTGTCTGAAATACTACTCTCCCGGATTGCCCTTAACCTATCTGCCTGATCTGTGTACTGAACCCTGGACTGTTAACCACTACTCTGCTGGACTATCCTAAATACCTGCCTGATCTGTGTACCAAACCCCTGGCCTGTTTAACCACTACTCTGCTGGACTATCCTAAAATACCTGCCTGATCTGTGTACCAAACCCTTGGCCTGTTTAACCACTACTCTGCTGGACTATCCTAAATACCTGCCTGATCTGTGTGCCGAACCCTGGCCTGTTTAACCACTACTCTGCTGGACTACCTGATATCCTGATATCCACCTGCTAGATACCTAACTTCTGCTTGCATTTCAGTCCTGCTTCTGCCTTACTCCGCCCTGATCTCCGGTCCCTCCTGCGGATCCCAGGACACCCGCTTCCAGTCTAGGAACCTGCTATCTACCGGAAGCCCGTGCCTCCGCGTGCCCTCAGCCTTCTGTACCCATTTCGGGGGTCTGGGTGCGCGTGGTCGTAAGGGCGAGCCACTCTCGGCATCTTGGCCTCGGTGAGTATTAGTCCGTGACACGTCTGCTGCTTCTCTCCTCCTCCTGTCTCATTCTCCGCTGCCTCCGCAAAACAATCAGAAGGATTGCCTCATCGATCTTCTGCATGACAGGATCCATATTTCTCAGAAAAATACAGAAAACTTAACAGACTCTGAAACACTCTCTCCTCTCTCTCTCCTACCAAAATGGCACCGACACATGCTCATTAACATATTTTCTTTGGTTTCTGTGGCATTGTGGGAAATTTGGGAGTGTATATAGCTGAGAGATGTGTTTTTCAATAAAAAACGCTTCTTAGCGCTAACGCGAAAAATGCGCAAAAACGCGAAAAACGCTAATGCAAAACGTGGTAAAAATTTACAGCTCGTTTTTTAAAACATCAATGTGCATGAGGACTAAAAGTTTGTATGCTGCAGCTTTACTGTATTTTCTGCCTGCAAACACTTACATATTCTGACAGGTAACTATAAGCCCATCTAAGTAATTTTAATATGTAGTTCAGACATCCTTTAGTGGGCATTGCTTAATTGTGTTTTATTTTAAGCACTTGCCACCCTTAGTACATACATGGAAGTCCTTGGGTTTCAGTGGTTATACCTGGATAATAACTGAATAAAATAGAATCAACCAGCGCAAACAACAAATTTTAAATACTAAGAAACAGCAGCTGAAATACTGAGGGTCAAATTATCAAACCCCCAAAAAATCTACGTAAAAGGCAGCACAGCGCATAGAGTTAGATTAAAAAGGCTTACTAAGGGGGCATGGCCTGGCTATGGAGGAGTGAGGACGTGCTGAGCCCGAGCTCCGTCCGGTCCGCAGCTAAATCAGCAGCTACAGGGGTGGTTACCCCCCCATTTTCGTACAGGGCATGTCACAGCGGCGGCGGGCTTCTTCCCAGCCGAAAAAAACTCACCCCAACGGCCAAGGATCGCTGGATTCCTTCCTTTCCGACACCCCCCGTCAGCAGAGGTGGAAATCCAAGATGGCACCGGAACGAATGGCCACGCTGCAGCAGGAGATTCAGCCAGCGCCTCCAGCACTGTCTCCTATCTCTTCTCCCAGGCTGGTAAGCGACTCCATCCCCCCTGCATCCCCTGCTCCACATTGCCACAGGACAGGGGCACAAACCTGGCAGATTTGACAGAGGACAAAGACATCAGGCAGCACTTATGGTCTCTCCCTACTAAAGAGGACCTAGAGCGCTTTACCAGCAGGATTGAGAGGGCCTTCAGGCAAGATATTGAACAATTGCAAACAGATACCACTGAACTGGGTCACAGGGTAGAGACTTTGGAGCAGAAATTTGATGATACTATACCCGCCATCTCCCAGCTCAGAGAACAGACCGTCACCCATAGTCACCATATAGAGGCCCTTTTGTGTCAGTTAGACGACATGGAGAACCGCAGCAGGCGCGCAAATATTCGCATACGAGGCCTTCCTGAAGCCACTGCACCTAAGGACATTGTCCCCACCTTGCAGGGAGTGTTCCGTGAAATCCTGAGTTTACCTCCATCTGTGCCGATTGAGATAGACAGAGCTCACAGGGCACTTCGGCCCCCATCGGAAGACCCTGACAACCCCAGAGATGTGATTTGCAAGCTGCACAAATTTACACTAAAGGACCGCATAATGCAAAAGATGCGTAACAGATCAGTCTTTGACTTTGATGGAGCTCAACTGTCCTTTTACCAGGACCTCTCACGGCGTACCCTAATGCAGCGACGGGCCCTACGCCCACTCCTAACGGAAATTCAAGCGGCAGGCCTCACATACCGCTGGGGCTTCCCATTCAGCCTCCAGGCTTCCAAATATGGCCGTTGGGCTATACTACGCACAAAGGATGACCTCCCCCACTTCTTACATACCCTGGAGCTTAACCCAGTGGATTTCCCGGACTGGCGCACCACTCCGGACATCCAGATACCCCATCTACCTCAGCCATGGATCCAGGCAGCAGGAAACCGGCGCTCCCGTGGCCGTAACAGGCAAACAGAGGGCCCCCGTCCGGGTACTTCTACAACCAGCGACTGAACAAGCCACTGACACCCTTGTCGCTTTTCCTAATTTCTGGACATAATCCCCTCTTCATCATTGGTATCTCAAACAGGACACTGGGCCCAACGGACGCATTGCTGTCATATTCTACTCCCTCCCGCAGGACGTTGCACACGAGGCCCTTTGCACTACTTCTCAACTCTGAGTACCATTAGGCACCATGATGGACTGGGGGGTCAGCGGTCCAGCTCCTCGCCTGGCTGTCTGGTTTTTCTCCCCTCCTTCTTTTTGTTTTTTTCTCCTTCTTTTGCACTTTTTGGGAGTTCGAGTTACACAATCTCCTCTCTCCTTTTGGGGATATGTACTGTTTTTCCCCTTTCTTGCACATTTTTTTCCCACCCTGTTTATGTGTCGTAATGGACTGGATGGAAGGATGGGCTAACAGTCCCCTTGGTGGTCACCCACGTTCCCCACCTAGGCCTCACCTTACTAGGTGAAAGTCCCCTGTGGGACTCCGAGCTTTCACCCGGGTGGTTTTAGGGTTGATACCCCCCTCCCGGGTGAGCTCTATAGTTTATTGTTGTTTTCTTTCTCTCATCCGTATCCCTTTCCCGCTTTTTCCCCCCTCTACCCGTCCTACTCTCTCACCCACCCCCTCTAAATTCCCCCCCCTCTCCCCTCCTACCTACCCCCTAACCTCCCCCTCTCCCCCCCCATCTCCCCTCTTTATATCGCTTTGTGCCTTATATTACTCTCCAGAGCTAACGTTTATTGCTTTGATATTCAGGTTGCCTTTTGACTGACTGAACCATGCACAGAGGACCCAGAGGGGGTGTGACCGATCAGCTATCATCCAAGTCAGGTACGCCATCACTAAAAGTACTGTCCTATAATGTCAGGGGGCTCTGCTCTCCACACAAGCGCAACAGGCTATGGCAGGAGCTAAAGAGGTTGGGGGCCCAGGTGGTTTTCCTGCAGGAGACTCACTTTAGGGAACAGTCCCTCCCAAAGATACCCACACACTTGTACACCCAGTGGTTCTTTAGCAACTCTCCGGTGGCCAAATCACGAGGTACAGCCATTGCATTCCACAAGTCTTGCCCATTTCAACTCTCAGAGAGCCGAGTTGACCCACAGTGTAGATACGTCTTTGTGAAGGGGGTCTTGGCCAACACAAAATTTACATTTGCGACTCTCTACGCACCCAATGCCCAACAACTTTCTTTTATTGACTCTGTGCTAGATAAGCTGAATGAATTCTTGGAGGGGATTTTAACGTGAGCCCAGACCCGCTTGTGGACACATCCCGAGGCCGCCCCACCCACTCCCAAGCCTTCCTCAAGCATTTTCGCAAATCACTGTAAAACAGCTTCCTTATAGACACGTGGAGAGCCCTTCATGCGTCGGAGAGGGACTACAGCTACTACTCGGGGGTGCATGACGTATATACGCGCATAGATTTTATGTGTGTGGGCCATGACACCCTTGAGCTGTTGCAGTCAGCTGAAATGGGCAATATCACTATTTCAGATCATGCTCCAGTGTGGGCCGTGTTACGAATCCCTGATGAAACACAGAGGGTCTGGTCTTGGAGGCTTAATGAAAACCTCCTGGATGATGCCTCGGTAGTAGCTAAGGTCTCTGAGACCATTACACACTATTTTACAGAAAATGTGTCTGAGGATATGGCAGACGGAGTGGTGTGGGAAAGCCATAAGGCGGTACTCAGGGGTACTCAGGGGTGAGCTGATCTCCCTGGGTTCTAAACTTAAAAGGGTACTGGCAGCTTTGCAGGAAGAAGAACTTAAACACAAGCGTCAGGGAGATGCTCAAGCCCGCGATCGGTTGATTGAACTGAGGGAACTGTTCTCACGCCTCCTTGACCGCCGCGCGCGAAGGCAACTACGCTACCTTTCACATAAATACTACGAACAGGGAAATAAGTGCGGCAGAATGCTCGCTAGAGCGCTTCGGAAGAGAAGACTGACAGCTCACGTGCACTCGCTCTGGTCCCCTGATGGTACGGCCACATTACACTCCTCTGGGATTGCCTCTATCTTTAGAGATTATTATGCAGACTTATATCACCTAGATAAGGATATCTCTCACACAGGGCGGACAGCAAAAATGAAAGCTATTGGCGACTGCCTCGCCTCAGCTGGACTTCTCTCCCTAACACCCGAACAGCAGCTAGACCTCGACGCCCCCGTCTCCCCTCAGGAGATCATCTCGACAGTGAAGGCCCTACCTAATGGGAAGAGCCCTGGCCCGGATGGATATTCCAAAGCGTATTATGTAAAATTTCTTCCGTTACTACAAAACAATATGTGTAGGTATTTTAATTCCTTAGCCACAAATCACCAGATTCCCCCTGAGGCATTACTAGCCCACATCTCTGTACTCCCGAAGGAGGGCAAGGACCCTACTCTCCCACAAAGCTATCGACCAATATCACTTCTTAACGTCGATATAAAAATCTTTGCTAAGATCATGGCAAATCGACTTAAATTTGTCTTGCCCTCCTTTATCCACCCCGATCAAACGGGATTTATTCCAGGTAGAGAAGCTAGGGATAATTCCATCCGGGCCATGCAGCTTATACAATGGGCATGTTCCCAAAGGAATTCCACCCCCTACCTTATTCTGTCCACGGATGCTGAAAAGGCTTTTCACAGAATAGACTGGTCATACCTTAAGGCGGTTCTGGAGGCTTGGGGACTAGGCCCTCATATGCTTAGATGGATCATGGCACTTTACACGACCCCCAGTGCGAGGGTCAAGGTAAATGGCCACCTATCACTAGGGTTCCCCATACGGAATGGCACGAGGCAGGGGTGCCCCCTCTCCCCCCTCCTCTTCGCTCTGGCTATGGAGCCGCTGCTTCGAACAATACGGGCAAACGCTGATATCAGAGGGGTGACGGTGGGGTCAACGGAACACAAACTGTCGGCCTACGCCGATGACGTGCTCTTCCACTTGACCCAGCCCTTGGTCTCACTGCCAAACCTTATGAGCGAACTAAAAACTTTTGGTCAGGTGTCCAACTTTAAAATAAATTTTTCGAAATCTGAAATCCTGCCCATTACCATCCCTGTGAAGATGGCTACTGACTTACAAGCTTTCCCATTTAGTTGGGCTAAAACATCTATTAAGTATTTGGGTATCCAACTTACAAATCGATTTGATATTATTTATTCGGCTAATTTCCCCACCCTTTTGAGCATGGTGCGTAGAGACTTACAGAATTGGGCCAAGAACTCCTTTACATGGCTGGGCAAACTTAGAATACTCAAGATGAACATCTTTCCTAGGGTGCTTTTTTATTTACAAATGCTGCCAGTCCCCATCCCCAGGAGCTTCTTTACACAGCTTCAGAGCTTAATGATTAACTTCATTTGGCATGGTAAAAAGCCAAGACTGGCTGCATCTTTGCTACAGAAGGCCAAGGAAATTGGAGGCATGGGCCTCCCAGATATAAGGCGATACTACAGAGCCATTGTGATCCAACATATCCTTAACTGGCGTCATCACGGGGGCACAAAAATGTGGGTCTCCTTGGAGAAGAGCTTGGCAGGCCGCGACTTGTCATATGCACCTTGGCTACCCCGTGAATTCAGAGGACTCTCACAAACGTCCTCCCCGCTAACCACTCATATTCTGCGGGTCTGGGACCGCACGAGTGCTCTATATGCTTTGGTGCCCCCGGGCTCCCCACTGGCACCACTGGGGGGGTTTAGGTGGTTCCCTCCTGGGGAGCAAAGGACCTTTTTTGGTACTTGGGTTACAGACGGCAATTATAGCTGTGGCAAATTTGTAGATAGGGGTAGTCTGATACCCCTAGACGTCTTGCGGAATAGTCATGGCAGATTCCCCATGGATTGGTGGAGACACCAGCAACTCCAACACTTCATTGCGACAGTGGGGGCCTCGATGAGAGGGCTAGACACCATTACTGCATTAGAAAGACTTTTCATAGAAGAAGAACATACTCCTCATCTGATTTCTGAGTTATATAGACTACTGGGTTCAGTTTCTGCCGCTGGCAAGCCAGCTTTCATAAGGGAGTGGGAACGGGACCTAGGAATGGAGTTCACGCCAGAACAGCGTCTACACATGTATAAATTAGCACACTCTAGCTCCATAGAGTCCAGAACGCAGGAAACCAATTACAAGCTTCTAACTCGTTGGTACCGTGTACCAGCTGTCATAGCACGTATTTACCCCCCGGTTTCTGACCGATGCTGGCGAGATTGCGGTCAGAAAGGCACCCTCCTTCATGTATGGTGGGAATGCCCAGTAATCAGGCCGTTCTGGACTGAAGTACAGACTACCATTAAAAAGGCCTTGCAGATTGAGATCCCGTTCACCCCAGAGCATTTTCTCCTGCACCTCCCCACCCTCCCTCTAAGCCACTACAAAAAAAGCGCCCTTCCTCATTTATTAAATGCCGCCAAAAGGCTTGTACCTCTCCATTGGAAGAGTCCACAGATTCCTACCTTAAAAGAATGGTTACAGAAGGTGGAGGATATCAGAGAGGTGGAGGATATCAGAGAGGCGGAGGAATGGGTGGCGAGGTGCAAGGATAGGAGTGAGCGCTTTGATAATATCTGGGCCCATTGGTGGAGATTCACCATCGACACGAATCCTGTGTCCTCTAGCCTGGAGGTCGCGCTGTTGGAGTTAGCAGGGCCCTCCTTGAAGCTAAGGAGGCCTGTGTATGGTGACGTGCGTACCTGAATGACTTGTCTCACTGCCCTATTGGTTGCACAAGATGTAAACTTTTCTTTCCTTAAGCATGGTTCACAAGGTCTATAGTAGAAGGCTTATATGAGACGCTATGCGTCTCTAGTGATTAAAGGCAAGTTTTGTATCTCCCTTATTGAATGTTACAAAGTCGTTACTTGTACAGATTTACTGGATAGGGGCTCCGCCTGGCGACACAGACACCTTTCGAATGCATTGGCCCTATAGGGATGCCCGTAGGGCGCCTCCCTCTTGGTGGAGGTTAGTTGGAGGCCTGTGGCCCCCCTCCCAAGGGATCCGCCTGGTGGGCATCTTGGGGACTTATTGCAAGGACGAGACGAGACCCCCCCTCCGGTACTAGAATAGAGGGGAAAAGATGGGTCCGACCAAGAAGCTGCCATGGCGGGACCCCCTCTAGGATTCATCATAACTGCTTAACAGTGTAACACAGTTTGGAGAGGATTTAATTTATTTGGAAGGAAAAAAGCCATTTAAAACTACTTGCGGCTATTGCATTTCCGGTCCGACAATACACATAGAAGTTCATTGATAAAAACGGCATGGGAATTCCCCACAGGGGAACCCCGAACCAAAATTAAAAAAAAAAAAATGACATGGGGGCGCCCCTAAATTTCATACCAGGCCCTTCAGGTCTGGTATGGATATTAAGGGGAACCCCTGCCAAAATTAAAAAAAAATTTTAAAAAGATTTTAAGGGGAACCCAACGCCAAAAAAAAAAACGGCGTGGGGTCCCCCCAAAAATCCATACCAGACCCTTATCCGAGCACGCAACCTGGCAGGCCACAGGAAAAGAGGGGGGAGGAGAGAGCGCCCCCCCTCCTGAACTGTACCAGGCCACATGCCCTCAACATTGGGAGGGTGCTTTGGGGTAGCCCCCCAAAACACCTTGTCCCCATGTTGATGAGGACAAGGGCCTCATCCCCACAACCCTGGCCGGTGGTTGTGGGGGTCTGCGGGCAGGGGGCTTATCGGAATCTGGAAGCCCCCTTTAACAAGGGGACCCCCAGATCCCGGCCCCCCCCTGTGTGAAATGGTAAGGGGGTACTTTTGTACCCCTACCATTTCACTAAAAAACTGTCAAAAATGTTAAAAATGACAAGAGACAGTTTTTGGCAATTCCTTTATTTAAATGCTTCTTCTTTCTTCCTTCATCTTCTTCTTCTGGCTCTTCTGGTTCTTCCTCCGGCGTTCTCGTCCAGCATCTCCTCCGCGGCGTCTTCTTCTCCTTGGGCAGCTCCGCACCCATGGCATGGGGGGAAGCTCCCGCTCTTCTCTTCATCTTCTTCTCTTCTTCATTTTCTTCTCCGGGCCGCTCCGCATCCATGCTGGCATGGAGGGAGGCTCCCCCTGTGTGACGGCGTCTCCTCGTCTGACAGTTCTTAAATAACGGGGGGCGGGGTCACCGGGTGGCACGGTGACTTGATGAGACTTTCCTGTGACGTCACGGGGAATGCCACAGGGAAGTCCCGTCAAGTTCCGTGCATCAGAGGGGGCGGGGTCACCGGGTGGCCCCGCCCCCGTTAGTTAGGAAACGTCAGACGAGGAGACGCCGTCACACAGTGGGAGCCTCCCTCCATGCCAGCATGGATGTGGAGCAGCCCAGAGAAGAAAATGAAGAAGAGATGAAGATGAAGAGAAGAACGGGAGCCTCCCCCCATGCCATGGGTGCGGAGCAGCCCGAGGAGAAGAAGATAGAAGATGCCGCGAAGGAGATGCTGGATGAGAATGCCGGAGGAAGAACCAGAAGAGCCAGAAGAACCAGAAGAAGAAGAAGAAGAAGAAGGAGGAAGATAGAAGAAAGAAGAAGCATTTAAATCTGGGGGTCCCCTATTTAAAGGGGGCTTCCAGATTCCGATAAGCCCCCCGCCCGCAGACCCCCACAACCACCGGCCAGGGTTGTGGGGATGAGGCCCTTGTCCTCATCAACATGGGGGCAAGGTGTTTTGGGGGGCTACCCCAAATCACCCTCCCAATGTTGAGGGCATGTGGCCTGGTACGGTTCAGGAGTGGGGGGGGCGCTCTCTCGCCCCCCCCTCTTTTCCTTGCAGGTTGCGTGCTCAGATAAGGGTCTGGTATGGATTTTTGGGGGGACCCCACACCGTTTTTTTTTGGCATGGGGTTCCCCTTAAAATCCATACCAGACCTGAAGGGCCTGGTATGGAATTTAGGGGGACCCCCACATCATTTTTTTTTTTTTGGTTCCGGGTTCCCCTGTGGGGAATTCCCATGCCGTTTTTATCAATGAACTTTTATGTGTATTATCGGACCGGTGTTCTGACAAGAACTGTCCTCCTATCAGATAGTGTCCGCCCCGTACTGCGCAGGAGCAGCGCCTGCGCAGTACGGAGGAGAAGGAGATGCCGAAAGTGTCCGAAGTTGATCAGCTGACCATCAGCTGTACACGGCGCTTGGGCACTTATTAGTGATGGCTGTGTAAGAGGGCCCCTCGCCACGCTTCGGGCACGGCCTCGCTGCGCTCGGCATCTATTTATTCTTACTCTATGTCCACTTGAATAGTAGGGAATGAACCTGGACACAGGGTAAGAATAAAAGCGCAGGCGCCGTGTACAGCTGATGATCAGCTGTTGAAGTTCGGAGACTTTCGGCTCTCGTTTGTCCTCTGTACTGCGCCTGCGCAGTACAGGGCGGACACTATCGGATGGGGGACAGTATTCGACAAGACACCGGCAATGCAATAGCTGCGAGTAGTATAAATGGCTTTTTTCCTTCCAAATGTCATTTTGCTGTCAGACTGTTCTAAACACGGGAAACATGCACCCCTTTACAGGCATACTATAGACACCCCCCAGCTACGAAATTTAAAGGGATATTACACTTTTATTGTTTGACTTTAAGAATTATTAAAATCACTGCTCCTGAAAAAATGGCCGTTTTTAAAACTTTTTTTTGCATTGATCCATGTCCCCTGGGGCAGGACCCGGGTCCCCAAACACTTTTTATGACAATACCATGCATATAAGCCTTTAAAATTAGCACTTTTGATTATTCATGTTCGTGTCCCATAGACTTTAACGGTGTTCGCGTGTTCAAACAAACTTTTTTCCTGTTCGCATGTTCTGGTGCGAACCGAACAGGGGGGTGTTCGGCTCATCCCTATACATAACAATGAAACTAAAATATAATAAGCAGAATATCATAGGCAAAATAGTCAATGTTCTTCATAATGAGACAGCAGGATCAGCATAAAATCAGCAGAGCATCAGTGATATAAGTGATGTTCACAAAAAGATAAGTGACTGATGTGAGAAACCTCCACCGCCGACATTATAGGCCGCTCACCTCAACAGATGAACCCCTGAGTGAATCAGTCAGGTCTAAAACAGCATTTCCCACATAGGATAATGTCAGCAGGATCACATACACCGATATCAGATGAAATGCCGATATCTTGTTAGCTCATAGTAGTCACATCAGGCACGTAAGATACATTAAATAAAAGTAAATAAGATCTAGTGCTCTCTGTATGCTGAATATACGTTCATTAAGGGAATAAATTGCGCACTTACAAGGGTCGCACTGTGCCCCAGTGCGAGGGATGGATGGCATAAAAATAAATGAATGTTCCACGGATATCAGCAAGCAAGACGCGGGTGACGTCGCGATCAGGGTCATGTGGTTTCCATACACATTACTTCCCAAGTGGGCGGGACTTCATCAGTGGCGATGGTATGACGCAAGCCACCCGCTTAACCACTTCAGCCCCGGAAGGATTTACCCCCTTCCTGACCAGAATACTTTTTACAATTTGGCACTGCATCGCTTTAACTGCTAATTGCGCGTTCATGCAATGCTGTACACAAACGAAATGTGCGTCTTTTTCTTCCCACAAATAGAGCTTTCTTTTGATGGTATTTGATCACCTCTGTGGTTTTTATTTTTTGCGCTATAAACGAAAAAAGACCGAAAATTTTGAAAAAAAATTATTTTTTCAACTTTTTGTTATAAAAAAAATCCAATAAACTCAATTTTTGTCATACATTTAGGCCAAAATGTATTCAGCCACATGTCCTTGGTAAAAAAAATGTCAATACGCGTATATTTATTGGTTTGCGCAAAAGTTATAGCGTCTACAAACTAGAGTACATTTTCTGGGATTTTTTGTTTGATAAATTTTTATTAAAGAAAAATATAACGAAGATATACATATATCTCAGAATAAATGCAGTCTTGAAAGCACAACAGAAGTTTCAGCACTCACATAATACAATGAGTAGTTATAAGCTAACACTCCAACATTTGGCTCAGAAGTTATACAAAGTGTTAATATAATAAAAAAAAAAAAAAAACAACAAAGGATTAATATTTTGTGAGCACTTGAAACATAACGGAATTAACATAAAAGACAATCCTTACTTGGGTATATAGAGTACTGAGATATAAACAAAAGCAGCAAAAATAAAGTTAAAAATTTAGATGAAAGAAGAGAGAGTAGAAGAAAAAGTAGAAAGTAGGAAAGGTAAGAAAACAGAGGATAGGAGGGGGGGTTGGGGGGGGGGGGGTTGCTGGCATGCATGTCGACATATTGGGAGGGAATGAAATGTTGAGGTGTAATTGGCTGAGCTTATTCAAAAGATTTAAGGGTTTGCGTTATAAGTTCCTTGTAGACGGATGTGGATTGAAATTTTATCCAAGACTCCCAGGTAAGAGAATGTTTCTTAGAGGTACCTCTAATGTTGTGTGTAATGCTCTCCATAAGATGTACTTTATCGACCATTTGTAGCCAAACTTTTGTAGAAGGGATTATTGGTTGACCCCATAAAGTAGGAATTAAAGCTTTGGCAGTGTTTAGTAAATGAGGAACAATTGAACGTTTATATATTCTTATGGGGGTTTTGGTAGAATGAAAAAGGATAGCCCACGGGTCATTGGGTATATTGACATCCGAGATCTGTACTATTAAATTGTGGATGGCATCCCAATAAGGTCGAATGAGTGGACAAAACCACCAGATGTGTGCGTGAGTAGCTTTGTTCCCACAGTTCCTCCAGCATAATGGTGAACTGGCAGGGAACATTTGTTGTATTCTGGCTGGGGTGTAGTGCTACCTAGTAAGCAATTTATAGTTAACCTCTGACATTCTTGAGGCTAGTGAGGAAGTATGGGCTAATTGGAGGATCTTATCCTTTTGATTATCTGTAAGAGAGGAGTCTAAGTCAGACTCCCATTTAGCCAGGAAGGGTGGGAAGTTGGGATTTTGAAGTGCAATGAGGGCTTTGTAAAATAGAGAAATTCCATGTAGAGGGGGATCTTTTGGGTAAAATATTTCTTCTATGGCATTTAATTCACTCAAACCTCTAAGCGGGTTAGGAAGGGATCCTAAGAAATGTTGTAATTGGTGGTATCTCCATTTATCTAGAAATGTGGTGGGTTTAGGAGCAAGGATCACATGTAGTGGTTTAAGTACGTTGTCACGGAGGACATGATTAGGGATGAGCCGAACACCCCCCGGTTCGGTTCGCACCAGAACCTGCGAACGGACCGAAAGTTTGCACGAACGTTAGAACCCCATTGACGTCTATGGGACTCGAACGTTCAAAATCAAAAGTGCTCATTTTAAAGGCTAATTTGCATGGTATTGTCCTAAAAAGGGTTTGGGGACCCGGGTCCTACCCCAGGGGACATGTATCAATGCAAAAAAAACTTTTAAAAACGGCAGTTTTTTCGGGAGCAGTAATATAAATGATGCTTAAAGTAAAAAAAAAAAGTGAAATATTCCTTTAAATATCGTACCTGGGGGGTGTCTATAGTATGCCTGTAAAGTGACGCGTGTTTCCCGTGTTTAGAACAGTCCCTGCACTAAATGTCATTTTTAAAGGAAAAAATCTCATTTAAAACTGCTTGCGGGTTTAATATAATGTCGGGTCATGGCAATATGGATGAAAATCAGTGAGACAAATGGCATGGGTACCCCCCAGTCCATTACCAGGCCCTTTGGGTCTTGTATGGATATTAAGGGGAACCCCGCACCCAAATTAAAATAAGGAAAGGTGTGGGGCCACCAGGCCCTATATACTCTGAACAGCAGTATACAGGCGGTGCAAACAAGACAGGGACTGTAGGTTTGTTGTTAAGTAGAATCTGTTTGTAATTTTGAACGGGTACATTTTTAACGTGTTTAGCTCCAGCCAAAAAATCTTTTTTAAGCTTTTTGGAAAACATAGGGAAGGGTTATCACCCCTGTGACATTTGTTTTGCTGTCTTTCCTCCTCTTCAGAAGATTTCACCTCACTTTTTGTCCCAATGAAAAATGTTTTTTGAAAATTTGTTTTTTTTTGTGGAACAAGGATTGGAAAGCATCAGTGGAAAGGAGAATTTTTTTCCCCATATTAACTCTTACAGGAGAGAATTTCCCTTCCTAGGGGTAGATTTCATCTCACTTCCTGTTGTCTCCTTCCGTTTGCAAGTAGGAGTCGTTTGTAAGTTAGATGTTTGAAAGTAGGGTCCTGCCCTATATACTCAGCAGAAATTTGGGCCTTAGGTGTTGCTGTGGCCACAACACTGTAAGCCCTCACAGGGCCCTGCTGTGAAATATTAGATCAAGAATTGTAATTACATGCCCCTGTTAAACAGGAGCTGAAAAATTAGGCCTTAGGCACTGGTGCTGGTGCCACAACACTGCAACCCCTTACAGACACTCTAGTTGGAACGCAGGAACGAGCCCTGTTGCAAAGTATTGCATCAAAAATTGTAATTACACGCCCCTGTTAGACAGGGGCAGAAAAATTGGGCCTTAGGCACTGGTGCTGATGCCACAACACTGCAACCCCTCACAGACACTCTAGTTGGAACGCAGGAATGAGCCCTGCTGCAAAGTATTGCATCAAAAATTGTAATTACACGCCCCTGTTAAACAGGGGCTGAAAAATTGTGCCTTAGGCACTGGTGGTGGCGCCCAGAACCAAAAATGTTCTTACAAGCTATCAGCGTGATGATTGAGGAGGAAGAGGATAATTACTCAGGGATAGTCACTCAGCATCAGCATAGGCAGTCTTTGAAGGGATCTGAGATTTCAAAAAAAATTATTTGGTTACATCAGCATCAGGTGCTTGGTAGCTGGTGGTGATCCAAGACTGATTCATTTTTATGAAGGTCAGTCGATCGACCGAGTCGGTGGACAGACGCACCCTGTGATCGGTTACCACGCCTCCAGCAGCACTGAATGTGCGTTCCGAAAGAACGCTGGATGCAGGACAGGCCAGTAGCTCAATTGCATACTGTGCAAGCTCTGGCCAGTGATCCATCCTCAAGACCCAGTAACCCAGAGGATTTTCGGTGGGAAAGGTGTCTAAGTCTGATCTTGCCCCTAGGTATTCCTGCACCATGTAAAACAGACGCTGGCGATGGTTGCTGGAACCGATCATACCTCGGGGCTGCGGACCAAAAAATTGTCTGAACGCATCGGTCAGACGGCCACCTTCTCCACCGCTCCTTCTTTGACTGACCGAAGCCTCAGCAACACGTTGTCCAGAAACAGGAGTTTGTAACCTCCCAGTCTCTGGGAACGCGTTGCACAGACCTTTCTGCAAGGCCTCCCGAAGATGTTTCATCCTCTGCTCCCTCTGCGATGGCAAGATAAGGTCCGCAACCTTACCCTTGTAACGTGGATCAAGGAGGGTTGCCAGCCAGTATTGGTCCTTCTCCTTGATACCATGAATACGAGGATCCTTACGCAGGCTTTGCAGGATCAGGGAGGCCATGCAGCGTAGGTTTGCTGAGGCATTCGGTCCGGAGTCCTTTGGGTCACTAAGGACGACATGGTCCGCAGCCACCTCCTCCCAGCCACGTACAAGTCCATGTGTTTCTTGGGACTGATCCCTTAAAGACTGCTGCTGATGCTGAGTGCCAGGCTCCACCTCCATACTGACACAATCTTCCTCCTCCTCCTCCTCCTCCTCCTCGTCCTCTTCCTGTGTAATCGGTGGGCACGCAGGAACACTGTCTGGATAAAGGGGGCCTTCAGAGCTAAGGAAGTCCTCCTCTTCCTGCCTCTGTTCTGCCTCAAGTGCCCTGTCCATTATTCCAACCAGCGTGTGCTCCAACAGGTGGACAAGGGGGACAGTGTCACTGATGCATGCACTGTCACTGCTCACCATCCTCGTGGCCTCCTCAAATGGTGACAGGACAGTGCATGCATCCCTGATCATGGCCCACTGGCGTGGGAAAAAAAAAACAAGCTCCCCTGACCCTGTCCTGGTGCCATAGTCGCACAGGTACTCATTAATGGCCCTCTGCTGCGTGTGCAGCCGCTGCAGCATGGCCAACGTTGAGTTCCACCTGGTGGGCATGTCACAGATTAGGCGGTTCTTGGGCAGGTTAAACTCCTTTTGGAGGTCCGTTAGCCGAGCACTGGCATTATATGACCGGCGGAAATGCACACAGACTTTCCTGGCCTGCCTCAGGACATCCTGTAAGCCCGGGTAACTGCCCAAGAACCGCTGCACCACCAAGTTAAGGACGTGAGCCAAACAGGGCACATGGGTCATTTGTCCCTGTCGGAGGGCAGAGAGGAGGTTGGTGCCATTGTCGCAAACCACCATTTCTGCCTTAAGTTGGCGTGGCGTCAACCACCTCTGAACCTGCCCCTGCAGAGCTGACGGAACCTCTGCCCCAGTGTGGCTCCTGTCCCCCAAGCACACCAGCTCAAGCACCGCATGGCATCTTTTGGCCTGCGTACTTGCGTAGCACCGCTGGTTCCGAGGAAGAGGCCATGGAGGAAGAAGAAGAGGAGGGGGTGGAGGAGAGAGGTGTGTCACAATCATTAGCATTTGGAGGCGTGGTGGCGGAACAACCTCCAACACTACTGCACCTTGTCCTGCATCCTTCCCAGCTGCCAGCAGAGTCACCCAATGCGCCGTGAAACTTAGGTAACGTCCCTGTCCATGCCTGCTGGACCATGAGTCAGCGGTAATATGCACCTTACCGCTGACCGCCCTGTCCAGCGAGGCATGGACATTGCCTTCCACATGCTGGTAGAGAGCCGGAATCGCCTTCTGTGAGAAAAAGTGGCGTTTGGGTACCTGCCACTGAGGAACCGCACATTCCACAAACTCACGGAAGGGGGCAGAGTCTACCAACTGAAAAGGCAGCAGTTGAAGTGCCAGCAATTTTGCCAAGCTAGCATTCAACCGCTGGGCATGTGGATGGCTGGGAGCAACCTTCTTTCGGCGGTGCAGCAGCTGGGGCAGGGAAATTTGCCTGGTACAATCTGACGTCGGTGTACCAAAAGCAGATTGCCCACAAGTACTTGGCTGTGACACACCTAATTCTACACCTTCATTCCTCTCAGTGCAGGTCTCAGAGAGGACTGAAGGTCTAGTGGGGTTGGAAATCTCAGCTGATGAGGAGCAAGGAGAGGTCCACTTTGTTCTTTGGTGTGGGTCTTTTAGATGTGCTTGCCAACGAACTGCATGGCAGGTCAACATATGTCTGGTCAAGCATGTGGTACCCAAGCGGGAGATGTTTTGGCCACGTGAGATACGCTTGAGACATATATTGCAAATAGCAGCGGTGTGATCTGATGCACTCGTCTCAAAAAAGGCCCACACCAAAGAACTTTTTGAAAAACGCGCAGAGACTGCAGCGCCCTGCACATGTGATGCAGTCAATGTGCTGCCCTTAGGCTGGCCCCTGGAGGGCATCCTGCCTCGTTGGTGATGTGCCGCCTCCTCCTCCTCCTCCTCCTCTCTCCTATCAGGCACCCACGTTGAGTCAGTGACCTCATCATCCCCTCCCTCCTCATCACTGGAGCAAACCTGGCAGTATGCTGCAGCAGGGGGAGCATGACTGCCAGATTGCTGTCCTTCTTGGGCACCCCCTCTGTCCGTGCTCATGTTACTGCCTTCATCGAGCTCAGTATCATCATCAGAGCCTTCCAAACGCTGGGCATCCTCCTGGAGCATGTACCCAACACTGTGGTCAAACAGTTCGAGGGACTCCTCAGGAGGACATGGTGGAGCTAGGGAAGGAGTCATTGATGACATTGAGCCGAGGGAAGAGGCCGTTGCTTTGCCAGACAAAGCACCCTGGGCATGGGTGAGAGAGGATGAGGAGGATGAGGACGGCTTGGTCATCCACTCGACCAAGTCTTCCGCATGTTGCAGCTCAACACGGCCAGCTGCCGAAAAAAAGGCCAAGCGTGTCCCATGGCCACGTGCTGATGAGGATGCACCGTCTCCACGACCAGCACTAGACACAGAGCCTGCTTGCCCTCTCTTATTGGCTGGTGACTGTCTGCCTCTCCTTCTTGGCCTTCCAGACATACTAATGGCATGTAGCTGCACTAAGCTGGGTTATATATATATATATATATATATATATATATATATATATATATATATATATATATACTGCAGCTAGCAAAATCAACTGCCTGCCTGTAGTATGAGAACACCACCAACTTCTACAGGTAGCTTTAGCTGAACACTGTGAGGTGGACGCACCCCACTAACTTGTAGGTTTAGCTGAACACTGTGAGCAGGACGCACTGCACTAACTGTAAATAGTCTAGCTGCTTGACCGTGGTACTAATAGGATCAAAAGAACACCAGTAATTTTCTTTAGGTAGCTGTAAATACTTTAACAAGACAAGCCTGCCTGTCAGTAGGAAGATAACAGGAACGGATCTAGCTGAACACTGTGAGCAGGACGCACTGCACTAAATGTAAATAGTCTAGCTGCCTGACCGTGGTACTAATAGGATCAAAAGAACACCAGTAATTTTCTTCAGGTAGCTTTATATACTGTAACAAGACAAGCCTGCCTGTCAGTAGGAAGATAACAGGAACGGATCTAGCTGAACACTGTGAGCAGGACGCACTGCACTAAATGTAAATAGTCTAGCTGCCTGACCGTGGTACTAATAGGATCAAAAGAACACCAGTAATTTTCTTCAGGTAGCTTTATATACTGTAACAAGACAAGCCTGCCTGTCAGTAGGAAGATAACAGGAACGGATCTAGCTGAACACTGTGAGCAGGACGCACTGTACTAAATGTAAATAGTCTAGCTGCCTGACCGTGGTACTAATAGGATCAAAAGAACACCAGTAATTGTCTTCAGGTAGCTGTAAATACTGTAACAAGACAAGCCTGCCTGTCAGTAGGAAGATAACAGGAACGGATCTAGCTGAACACTGTGAGCAGGATGCACTGCACTAAATGTAAATAGTCTAGCTGCCTGACCGTGGTACTAATAGGATCAAAAGAACACCAGTAATTTTTTTCAGGTAGCTTTATATACTGTAACAAGACAAGCCTGCCTGTCAGTAGGAAGATAACAGGAACGGATCTAGCTGAACACTGTGAGCAGGACGCACTGCACTAAATGTAAATAGTCTAGTTGCCTGACCGTGGTACTAATAGGATCAAAAGAACACCAGTAATTTTCTTTAGGTAGCTGTAAATACACTAACAAGACAAGCCTGCCTGTCAGTAGGAAGATAACAGGAACGGATCTAGCTGAACACTGTGAGCAGGACGCACTGCACTAAATGTAAATAGTCTAGAAGATAACAGGAACAGATCTAGCTGAACACTGTGAGCAGGACGCACTGCACTAAATGTAAATAGTCTAGAAGATAACAGGAACGGATCTAGCTGAACACTGTGAGCAGGACGCACTGCACTAAATGTAAATAGTCTAGAATTTAACAGGAACGGATCTAGCTGAACACTGTGAGCAGGACGCACTGCACTAAATGTAAATAGTCTAGAAGATAACAGGAACGGATCTAGCTGAACACTGTGAGCAGGACGCACTGCACTAAATGTAAATAGTCTAGAAGATAACAGGAACGGATCTAGCTAAACTGAATACAGTGTATATATATATATGCAACACCTGGGATGCATATATATATACACAATACACTGTAAGTGCAGCTAACTGACTGACTGTTCTGCCTAATCTATCTAACTCAAATCAAATGACACTGTCTCTCTGTCTATCTCTTTCAACGCCGGAACACACACTACACAGGGCCGCCGTGCAGGCGGCCTTATATAGTGTGGGGCGTGTACTAAATCCCCTGAGCCATAATTGGCCAAAGCCTCCTTGGCTTTGGCCAATTACGGCTCTCTGTTCAGGCGGCGCTGTGATTGGCCAAGCATGCGGGTCATAGTGCATGCTTGGCCAATCATCAGCAAGCAATGCACTGCGATGCCGCAGTGAATTATGGGCCGTGACGCGCCACACGAATTTGGCGCGAACGGCCCATATCGTTCGCAATTCGACGAACGACCGAACAGCCGATGTTCGAGTCGAACATGGGTTCGACTCGAACACGAAGCTCATCCCTAGACATGATGTAATAAAAGAGGCTCTTCCGATCCCCATGATTTAAAGCCTGGGTCTAATAAGCCCGGTAAGAAATATTTATGGTTGAGGAGAGGTAATAGAGGAGAATCATACTTCCATGAGAATTTTTTGTGCAGGGCGTCCCAGACATCTAAGGAGGATATAGTGAGAGCCGAAGTGGATCGAGCTAGGCTCCTACAAGAACGGGGTATCCAGGGGGCTACCGAGAGATCCATTCCACTTAACAAATATTCGATTTGTACCCATAGTTTCGATTTAAGAGCGTATTTCCAGTCAGCCAACCTGGACAAGATAACCGCTTGATAATATGCCTTAAAATTAGGAAGTGCTAGACCGCCTGAGCATTTGGAGCAGAATAATAGCTCTCTCGATATCCTGGAATGGCCGTTCTTCCAAATAAATCTGGAAATCAGAGTTTGTAATATGGTGAAGAACTCCACTGGTACTCCCATTGGGAGCATTTAAAAGAGAAAAAGGATGCGGGGTATTATATTCATTTTGATTATATTCACTTTCCCCAACCAAGTGTGTGATAAGTTGGCCCATTTTCGTAGATCCTCTCTAATCCTATTTAGCAAGGGGATATAATTATGTCGAAATAAAGAATGGAGATTGGAAGTCAGATAGATACCTAGGTATTTCATGCTTTTCATTACCCATTTAAAGGGAAACAGGGGCTTAAGGGAAAGAACCTCGGACTTGGAGATATTAATGTTTAGTATTTCGGATTTAGATAAATTTATTTTGAAGTTAGAGATAGATTGAAAGGTAGAAAATTCAGACATTAAGTTGGGAATTGAGATGCGTGGTTGCTGAATAAAAAATAGTACGTCATCCGCATAAGCCGCGTACTTGTGGAATCTTTTGCCTATTTGTATGCCTTTGATGTTAACATTATGCCTAATTGTAGCTAGGAAGGGTTCTAGGGTAATAGCAAAGAGGAGAGGGGAGAGAGGACAGCCTTGCCTGGTTCCATTATGCAAGACAAAGGGGTCACTCAACGTTCCATTAATTCTAATTTGTGCTGAGGGATTAGAATAAAGGGATGAGATTCGGTGGAACATTTTAGGTCCTAACCCAAAATGTCGTAAGGTCATCTTAAGATATTCCCAGTCCACCCTATCAAAAGCTTTTTCAGCGTCGGTGGAAAGGAGTAGGGTGGGCTGGGAGCATCTCTGAACGTATTGGATTAAGGATATTGCACGAAGTGAATTGTCTTTTGCTTCTCTATTGGGTATGAAACCTGATTGGTCTGCTGATATCCAGCTAGGTAGAAGAGGGAGCAGCTGATTTGCAATTACTTTGGCAAAAAGTTTGATGTCAACGTTAATTAGTGAGATTGGTCTAAAACTGTTACATAGGGTGGGATCCTTATCGGGTTTAGGGATGACAGTGATATGAGTTGATAGAGATTCTGGGCGTAGACCTGAAGAGTGAGAGATAGAGTTTGCATAAGCGGAGAGACGAGGGAGCAGAATGTCGCTGAATGTTTTATAGTATAAAATAGTGAACCCATCCGGTCCAGGAGCTTTGCCGGATGGGGATGATTTCAATGCTGCCTGGAATTCCTCTACCGGGAAATCCTCCTCAATTTCTTTGAGGACAGATATGGGCAATTTAGGTAGGTTAGCCGCTCTCAAGTAAGAAAGCAAGCGGCCTCTTCTCTCTTTTTGTGGTAGAGAAGACAGGTCATTTTTAACATTATATAGGTCCTCGTAATACTCTCTAAAGGCCTTAGCAATATCTGGGGTTGCATGGGCTAGCTCTCCTGTTGAGAGTTTGATTTTGGAAATAAATGACTGTGATTGTTTAGTCTTTAGGGATCTAGCTAGTAGCTTACTTGGTTTGTTTCCCCATTCATAGAATTTCTGTGATAGACGCTGGAATTTTCTTTTAGTATCCAAATTAAGAAGGGATTTTAGTTCCTCTCGTTTGAGTGTGAGGGATTGGAGGTGCTCAATATGCATAGAGAGTTTATGTTGTTTATCAAGAACCGCTATCTCCTGTAGAACCTGATCAATCCGCTGACCATGCTCCCTTTTCTTCCTAGCACCGAGCTCAATAAGACAACCCCTAATAGTAGCCTTATGAGCTTCCCACACAACAGAGGGAGAGGTGTCAGAGGGTTTGTTTTCCTTAAAGTATTGTGAGAGATGAGAGGCTAACATGGAAACTTCAGTTTCATTAGAAAGAAGGGAATCATTGAGTTTCCAATTGTTAATGCGTCGTGGTAAGGAAGACACGGTCAGCGTCATCGATACAGGTGCGTGGTCTGATATAGATGCGGTGCCCATGTGAGCAGATTGCAGAAGGGGAAGATGAAAATGATCTAGAAATATATTATCTATTCTGGAATAAGATTGGTGTGTTGTGGAAACGTGTGAAAAATCCTTCTCCTTAGGGTGGAGAAGGCGCCAGACGTCCATCAATTGAAGATCCAGGAGCTTTTTTTTAACAAGTTTCAGTTGTTTGAAAGAAATATTAGAGCTGCCCTGGGATGTATCAATTGTTGGATCTAGTGGCATGTTTATGTCGCCCGCTAGGATAGTAAATCCTTTGGCAAAGTTTGAAAGTTTAGTCAGTGTTTGTGAGAGGAAAGTTGGCTGATTTTGGTTAGGACAATACACGTTTGCAAGAGTGCATTGGGTGTCACCTATGAAGCCCTTAAGGAAAAGGAAGCGACCATGGTCATCTGCCAACATATCAGATAACCTAAAGGATATATTACTGCAGAATCCAATGGCCACTCCTTTAGCTTTATTAGTGTCTGATAAACTATAGTACCATTGTGGAAAGTGGGGTGAGGTTAACTTAACAGGTGTTGTGTGAGTTAAATGCGTTTCTTGAAGAAAAGCAATAGAACATGCGGCTCTTTTAAGTTCACGGACTTATTGGTGTCTCTTAGCAGCAACATTAAGACCCCTAACATTGTATGATATAACCTTTAATGTAGCCATTGTTAAATCATAGCGTGTACCTTCAGCCTATACTTCCATACATACCAGCAAGAAAGGGGGAGTGGAGAGGAGGAAAAGAGTGAGTTTTTTTGGAAAGAAAGAGAGAGAAAAGAAGAACAAAAAAAACATATGTGAAGGTCACATATGTAGATTAACCAGCTTGTGGGAGACACATAGTTATCACGCAGAAATCTGCAGTGTTCCCATTGGGGAGAGAGAGAACTAGAGGCCATCCCAATCCCTAAATGGGGACTGAATAGGACAACTCTAAGTCCAATCGTTCTCGCCAACCCCAGAAGGAAAGGGGTTGACGGGGTTGCGCTGTAGTGAGGGGGGTAAAAGAGGAAGTGGATCCCCACAGCGCGCGACCTATGAAAAAACAAATAACTTATAACTATAAGTAAATAATTCGTTCCATTTAGGTATATGAATATTACCAATTTGTAACCAGGATCAATTTGAACAAAACGTAACCCCTAGGCAAAAAAAAAAAGTGCAAAGCAATACGGTATCTAAACTAAATACCCAAGGGTAGAGGTAACAAAGAACGTTGGTCATTTCAATCGTATGACAGTTTCGGCCAAATTTAGACAGGCACATAAAAAAAAAAAAAGGGAAAAACTGCGGCCAAAACCAAACTTAATAGAGACAACCTGTAGGAAAAAGATTATCTACAATAAGAAAATTAGTACGTGTGGAGAGATACATATTTCAACCATGCTTTTGTGCAGAGCCTGGAAGAGAGGTACGCCTTTTCTTTTCTTTTCTTTCTTTCTCCAAGGTGGGTCCGTTGGGCTCAGGAATTTAGGGATTGGGTCTTGCCAACCTGGGAGTTCCATGGATGGAAGATTAAGATCTTGCAAGAAGGTAGGAAGTTCCTCCGGAAATCTCAGCGTATATGACCGACCATTTTTTGTGGCAATTAGGCAGGCTGGGAATCCCCATCTGTATGTGATCCCATCTGAACGCAGGTGGTCCAGGAGAGGTTTCAGAGCTCTGCGACGGTCCAATGTTTCCTTAGAGAGGTCTGGAAATATGGTGATGACTGCTCCGTCAAAGTCTACGTTAGGCAAGCCCCGCATCTTCATCATAATAGCATTTTTGTCTTCAAAATAGTGCAAGCGACAAATAACATCTCTGGGCTGATCTGACTTAGCATTACGGGGTCTTAGGGCACGATGTACACGGTCAAAGCGTAGCGGTTCAGTGACTGGATTGCCCAAGATGGTATTAAAGATGCCTCTTATAGATGGTTCTAGGTCATTATCACCCGTTGCTTCTGGCAGACCTCTGACACGAATGTTATTTCTACGGTTACGGTTCTCGAGGTCTTCGAGTTTATACAGGGAGGCTCGATGGGCGAAGGCCAGCTGGGTAACAGTGTCCTGTAGTTCTTTAATAGCTAAAGAATGTGAGTCTTGCCGCTGTTCTGTTTCCTCAACTCTGACCAGAATATGTGTCATGTCAGATCTGACAGCAGATATTTCTTTTTATGGATTTCTCCAAACTGTGAAACATTCCTGCAAGTTCTTTTTTGAGACCGCTCATTAGTGTGTTCATTTCGGAACCCACAGGGGATCCTGGATCATCCATAAGGTCTGAACAGTATGAGGAGGCTGGGGAGCTGTCTCGCACAGATGCAGTGTGAGATGATGAAGAAACGCTGGTCCGTGAGGTTCGGACCTGCTCGTCTCTTGCGTTAGCTAAGTATTGTTGAATGGAACCAGTGGAGGCTGGAACGGGTAGTGATCTCTTGCCTGAACGTTTACCTTTGGCAGACCGGAGTTTAGGTGTTTTGGCGGGCATTGCTGGAATTATACGGTCGATCGCTGTGGGGGTCACCCCCTACTCACATCTGTTCAAAGACATGCACCCATCAAAGTATCCTTGTTGCTTAAAAATTTTCTTGTGAAGGAAGTATGCAGACAGTGTTAGAAGCACTTCAACAGTCACAGGGAGAAGCAATGATAGTTATACTGATAGAAGTTGATAGGAGCAGAAGCTATGTATAAGATGTAGTAGTAGAGAATTAGCTTGTGAGTACTTGGAGCACCAAGATGGCCGCCAGGCTCCAGAGGTAGGCCAGAAGGCAGATTTTCCTTGCAGAAATAGAGTATGTGGTCTATCTCTATATGAAGGGGCCAGCTGATGGGTATTATGTTTGAAAGTTCATTGCTTGTAGTGGTAGTTGGGGAGGCTAGCAAGAAAAGTAGTTTGGAGCACAAAGGGCCGCCGTCCTCCAGAGGTAGGCCGAAGCCGCGGTCTTTCCTGAAAGCCACGGCCGGCCGAGTGAGTGCCGCTCACTGTAGGCCCAATTCAGCGCCGCGGGGCACCAAAATAAAGGTCCTGGCAGAATGGCAACGCGCCGATTCGGGCAAGGGGGACTCTGCAGAGGGGTGGGTAGGCGGATGTTTCTGTACTCACTGTGCCTGTGTGTTGGGGAGGCCGATCCAGAAGGCCGCAAGATGGCGTCCGGTGGAGAGCAGTCCGCGGGCAGAGGAGGATATCCCCAGGCAGCACCACTCAGCTACAGAAGGCCCCCCCGACCGCCGACGACGACACGATCAAACAGCCAGGTAAAGGCTTCACTTGTCTGCCTAGATGTGGGGGTAAAGGGCGGCGTGCACGGAGCTCTCGGCAGGCCTCAAGATGGCAGTGGGCACACAGGGCTCAAGTCCAGCTGGAGGCCCGGGGCCAAGGAAAATGCAGCGACCAGTAGCCAATTCCCCTCAATATCGGTAGCGGAGGTAGGCTAACCACTTTTGAAGGTGGAGAGGTGCTCAAGGTGGTGAAGATGGGCTAGGATGGTGTTGGATGGTTATGTGTAGAGCGGAGCTCAGCTTCCACACGTCTTTCCCCTAGCTCGTCCAGACACGCCCCCACATTTTCTGGAATTTACACAGCTTTTAGTTTATGACTGCCTATCTCATTTCTTGAGGTGCTAAAATGTCAGGGCAGTACAACCCCCCCAAATGACCCCATTTTGCAAAGTAGACACCCCAAGGAAATTGTTGAGAGGCATGTAAAGCCCATTGAATATTATTTTTTTGTCCCAAGTGATTGAATAATGATAAAAAAATAAAAATAATTTTTTTTTTACAAAAAGTTGTCACTAAATGATATATTGCTCACACATGCCATGGTTATATGTGGAATTGCACCCAAAAATACATTTAGCTGCTTCTCCTGAGTATGGGGATACCACATGTGTGGGACTTTTTGGGAGCCTAGCCGCGTACGTGGCCCCGAAAACCAAGCACCGCCTTCGGGATTTCGAAGGGCATACATTTTTTATTTCACTCCTCACTACCTATCACAGTTTTGAAGGCCATAAAATGCCAAGATGGCACAAAACCCCCCCAAATGACCCTATTTTGGAAAGTAGACACCCCAAGTTATTTGCTGAGAGGCATGTTGAGTCCATGGAATATTTTATATTTTGACATAAGTTGCGGGAAAATGACAAACTTTTTTTTTTTGCACAAAGTTGTCACTAAATGATGTATTGCTCAAACATGCCATAGGCATATGTGGAATTACATGCCAAAATACATTCTGCTGCTTCTCCTGAGTACAGGGATACCACATGTGTGGTACTTTTTGTGAGCCTAGCCATGTACGGGGCCCCGAAAACCAAGCACTGCCCTCAGGATTTCTAAGGGCATACATTTTTTATTTCACTCCTCACTACCTATCACAATTTTGAAGGCCATAAAATGCCAAGATGGCACAACCCCCCCCCCAAATTACCCCATTTTGAAAAGTAGACACCCCAAGCTATTTGATGAGAGGCATGTTGAGTCCATGGAATATTTTATATTTTGACAAGAGTTGCGGGAAAATGACAAACTTTTTTTTTTCTTTTCTTGCACAAAGTTGTCACTAAATGATATATTGTTCAAACATGCCATGAGCATATGTGGAATTACACCCCAAAATACATTCTGCTGCTTCTTCTGAGTATGGGGATGGGGATACCGCATGTGTGGGACTTTTTGGGAGCTTAGCCGCGTACGGGGCTTCGAAAACTATTCACTGCCTTCAGGATTTCTTTTTTTTTTTTTTTTCCAAATAAAGCTTTATTAAGTTAAATTCATACAGAAAAGTAGTACACAAAAGCAAGGTTTGAGATAAAATGATAACAGTGTTATACAGAGGGAACAGTCCAGAGAGTACAACGTTGTATTTTAACAAGTATTCAAATCTACGACTGTGGAGTTGTTGAAAAACACATTACATCTGGGGTGTGGATATATGGGATTACAGAGTAGTGTGGGCAGAAAATATAAAGAACATATATTAAATCAGGTAAAACATTTTTTAAACATGTTGATTTTTGAGGGCGAAAAAGATTAAAAAGGGAGAGAGGAGTAAAAACCGTATTATAATAGATTGCCTATGATAGCCTTAGTATATGAGTCTGAGATTTTTGTTGGATTTTGTTTGGAATAATCGTTAATTACTATGTCTGTGTGAGAGTGTGAAATTGATCCTGGTGCATGGTGTCCAGAAGTCGGGTAATGTCTGTAGATAGAGATATAATCATAGCATACAACAATAGATACCTAACATAGCAAAGTTTCGATTAAATGGTGGTCAAAATATAGTGAGAAGTACAAAAGGAAGGTAGGGGAAAGTTATTTCCCATCCCTGGCTCAGCCATGGGTCTAACGGGAAATATCTTTACAGAAGGACCAAGTTCCAGGAAGAAAAGCATAATAGAGCTTTTGAAGTGAATTCTGTATGCGTAATGATATAGTTGCCTCCTGAATTTTGTTTCATGCACGGCTATAGGAAGGACTATAGACAGTTGGGATGTGTGATGTATCTTATGGTGTGCTGGAGGAGGATTCCTGACTGATTAATTGGGTATATTCAGATGTTGTGCGGAAATGTAGCCAACAGGCCCAAGTGTTCCTGTATTTAGTATAGGAATCCTGTGCTTGATGTACAAGTTCCTCCATTTCAGCTATTTTGTTTACTCTTTTGAACCAGTCTGCGATTGTGGGTGAGTTGGGAGATCTCCAGAAAACTGGGATACAGAGTTTAGCAGCATTGATTAGATGTAGTGCTAGGGATTTGTGATAAGATTTCATCGGTAGGGAGGAGTGGTGTAGGAGGGCTTGTGCTGGAGAGAAATCTAGCTGAAGTGCAGTGATTTGGGAGGAGAGGTGAAAAACTTTAGTCCAGAAGGCAGAAATCGCAGGGCAGTCCCACCATATGAGAAGGAGTGATCCGTTTTTGTCAAAAAGCATAATAGAGCTTTTGAAGTGAATTCTGTATGCGTAATGATATAGTTGCCTCCTGAATTTTGTTTCATGCACGGCTATAGGAAGGACTATAGACAGTTGGGATGTGTGATGTGTCTTATGGTGTGCTGGAGGAGGATTCCTGACTGATTAATTGGGTATATTCAGATGTTGTGCGGAAATGTAGCCAACAGGCCCAAGTGTTCCTGTATTTAGTATAGGAATCCTGTGCTTGATGTACAAGTTCCTCCATTTCAGCTATTTTGTTTACTCTTTTGAGCCAGTCTGCGATTGTGGGTGAGTTGGGAGATCTCCAGAAAACTGGGATACAGAGTTTAGCAGCATTGATTAGATGTAGTGCTAGGGATTTGTGATAAGATTTCATCAGCTAGATTTCTCTCCAGCACAAGCCCTCCTACACCATCTCCAACAATTAGATGGGATCTCTGGATTAATGGTGTGTAACTTGAGAGGCGTTTTGTACCATCTGGAGAAAAGCTTGTATCCGTTTTCTTGAGTTGTTACATTAATGGAGCCTTTGTGTATGTTAGAGTATATCTTTTCCCATTCCTTATCAGAGAGGTGGATGGAAAGATCTTTTTCCCATTTTGCACTAGCTATATTTGTTTTAGGAGTATGCTCGAGAAAGAGGTTCAAGTATATGGTGGATATCAGGTGTCTTTGTGGTTCAGTGGCAGAGCAAAGGGATTCAAAGTGTGATTGGTTTCTTGAGTATGCAGCCCTAGTTTGGGGATCAAGAAGAAAATGTCTGAGTTGCATATAAGACCAGAAAGGGATCTGGTGATTTGTTTCTTGGGAGTTCAATGAGGACAGCGGTTTAATATTCCCCTTAGCGAAGAAATCTCCCGCTGTCATCCTTGTCTGGGATCCTATTTGATGAAGGAAAGAATCATCAATGCCTGGTGGAAAGTCAGGGTTATGTTTGATTGGCGTGAGAGGGCCTGGAGAGGAGGAAATGTGCAAATGTTTACATGTCTTTTTAAAGGAATTCAGTGTTGTACCGATAAGGGGATGTTGTTTGCAATGTGGAGAGATGTGACGAGGGTGAATCCAGGGTAGATTATGGAGCGGGATTTGTGAGAAGGCTTGTTCAATTGCGATCCACGCTTTAGTTTTAGGGTGAACATTCCAGTCCACTATTCGAGAGAGTTGACAGGCCCAATAGTATTTTCGAAGATCCGGTAGGCCTAACCCACCTTTCATTTTGGGTATGGTCATTCTGTTGAAACTCATTCTAGGTCGCTTATCGTTCCAGATGAATTTCATACAGGATTTGCGGTATGCATTGAAAAAAGTTTGTGGTAGTGACACTGGGATTGTTTGGAGCAGGTATAGAAATTTTGGCATTATAGTCATTTTTATAATGGAAACTCTGTCAAACCATGAGAACAAACCCGTTGACCAAGTGTTGAGGTCTTTTTGAATATTTTGGATAATGGGAGTATAGTTTTTGCTGTATAAGTCCGATAGCGAGGTTGGAATGTAGACCCCAAGGTATTTAATGGCGCTCGGTTTCCAATTGAAAGGGAAATTAGTTTGACATTGTTTCACTATATCTGGTGGTAGAGTGATATTTAAGGCCTCTGATTTAGCGAAGTTAATTTTAAGATATGTGAGATTTTCAAAGAGAGTAAGATCTTTGAGGAGATTGGGTAGCGTAATGTGTGACTCTGTCAGGAATAGTAGGATGTCATCCGCAAATGCCGCTAATTTATCGGTAGATTTTGCGATGGTTATTCCTTTAACGTTTGGATTGTTTTTTAAATGCGTTAGACATGGTTCCAGTGCCAAGACAAAAATAAGCGGAGAGAGTGGGCATCCCTGTCTTGTACCGTTAGATATGGAGAAGGCACTCGACAAGTGTCCATTTATCCGGACTTTGGCAGTTGGGGTGGAGTATAGAGCAAGAATAAATTGTAGCATGCGATCTCGTATGCCAATGTGTGTTAGGACCTCTTTTAGGTAGTCCCAGGCTACCCTGTCGAATGCCTTCTCCGCATCAAGGGAAAGAAGGAATCCCGGTTGTTTCTTTGAAGTCAGCCAATTGTGAATACTGATTGCCTTTAGGGTGTTGTCCCTTGCCTCTCTACCTGGGACAAAACCAACTTGGTCCAAGGAGATGAGGCCAGGGAGAAGGGGTAAAACTCTATTAGCCAAAATTTTTGCATATATTTTCAGGTCAACATTTAGTAGAGATATTGGTCTGTAGTTGTGAACTAAATTTGGATCTTTATCAGGTTTTGGAATAACCACTATGTGGGCTGTGAGAAGATCTCTGGGAGGGGGGTTCTCGGATGAAAGGGAGTTGAAAGCATTTAAGAAGTGAGGATAAAGCGTAGCAATGAATTCCTTATAGTATCCTGCTGTTAGGCCATCTGGACCTGGACTTTTGCCTGTTTTGAGTTGTTTGAGCACAGTCTCTAGTTCATCCTTAGAGATGGGACGTTCTAGATGCGATGCTTCTGCATCAGAAATGGGTTTGGGACCATGTTGGGCTAGGAAATCTTTAATCAAGTGTGTTCTACGATCATTGTTTATCATGGGTTTATGTGGATTGATATTATAGAGCTGCGAGAAATAATTCACAAATTGGTCTGCTATCAGTGTATTAGACGTTACTTTAGAACCCGAAGGGTCATTAATGGAATGAAGTGTTGTAGATGATCTTTTTGCACGGAGGGCTCTGGCTAGAATTTTACCGGATTTGTTGCCATGTTCGTAGAATATTTTTTGTGATAATATGTATTTGCGTTTTATTTGTTTATGTAACACTTCTTTCAACTCTGTCCTCACCTGAGTAAGTTCCTCAAGTGTGGAGAGAGCTCGAGTTTTCTTATGTATTTTTTCTAAATCCTGTATGCGTTTGGAAAGGATAGAAATATGCGCTTGTCTTTCTCGTCTTCTCCTGGAAGCGATAGCTATTAGTTTTCCCCGTATGGTGCATTTGTGGGCTTCCCATTTTATCATTGGGGACATTTCAAAGGAGTCGTTATCCTGGAAATAAAGTTTTAGATTGTCATGTATAGTAGACACTATTGAAATGTCTGTCAGCAGTGAGGGATCAAGACGCCATATTTGTGAGCGAGTATGTTTGGATGGAAATTCCAAGGACATGGTTATCGGGTGGTGATCTGATATGTATATTGGTTCGATGGAGGTGTGCTTGAGCATGGTGAGATCGCTTTGTGAAATAAAGAAATAGTCAAGTCTGGAGTAACTGCCATGTGGGTTGGAGAAAAAAGTGTAATCTTTAGTTGAGGGGTTTAAAGTACGCCATGCGTCATGTAATGTCAATTCTTGAAAACATTGTTTAATTGCTCGTAACGCGGAGAAGGGTAATTTGGATGCACCCGAGGATGTATCTTGTATTGGGTTTAAGGGAACATTAAAATCTCCTCCAGTTAATAGTATACCCTCTTGAAACGATGCGAGCAATTGCAGTGTGTGTCGGAAGAACGGGACTTGTTTAATGTTGGGGGCGTATATGTTTGCTAAGGTTAAAGGTTTACCGAAAAGTGAACCTTTGACAAATAGAAATCTTCCATCTTCATCCGCTAGAGTGTCTTTGATTATGAGTGGACACTGTTTTGAGATAAGGATAGAGACTCCTTTTGTTTTTGATTGTTTGTTGGTAGCATGAAAAGCTGTTGGATAACGTAAGTTGGAGAATTTGGGGATAGAGTCCGTTTTGAAATGCGTTTCTTGGATGTATATAATGTCTGCCTTGAGTTTATGCATATAAAGGAGAACTTGTGTACGTTTCTCAGGGACATTTAGTCCCTGTGCGTTGAGTGAGACTAGTTTAGTAGTGGCGTTGTGGTGAGATATTGATGTAGAATTGTGTGAGACCGTTGTCATTCTGTAATTTGGGAGGTGTTGTGAGTTAGACTGGAGTGGTGTTTACTGAATATAGTCCGCGTTGCAGGTGTATGTGTGGCAGAAAAAGAACAGTAGTTGGACTTGTGCCTTATGCTCTTATGTGTGGAAGGCGCGTTCTAGGAGAGTGATGAGATTCTATTCAGGATGAGAGTAGATTGTTCAGGAATAGGGAGTGATGTGAGGGATATTGGGTATGCGGGGGAGAGGAAACTGTGAAGACCACTGTGTAGTGTTGTTAGGGGTTATAGGTAGTGGAAAGTAATCCGGGGACTAGCGATGCCTGCTCGCTAGGCTATGTACGAGTATACACTCGTGATATATGGTACCGGAATGGGTCAGTGGTGGTTTAAAGGAGGGTTGAGTGAAGAAATCAGGTAATCAATTGAAACCACTGTTTGGGAAGGTGACCAAACGGTAACGTAGAGAAAAGTAAAACCTGTCAGTAAGGGACAAGAGCCGCTGACATATGGGATAGATGTAGGAAGAAGGCATGGACTGAAGACGGTCCATGTGTGAAATGGTTGCATTGAGATTGCTGTGAATGCCGCCTATTAACTTTCTCAGTGGATTTGGAGAAACAGCATGGGTCAGATTTGCGAAAAGCAGATAAAAAATTAGGTGTATGGTCAGATGAAACATTAAGTTAATGACATATTTTGTGAGATCATTCCCCTGGTGATCGTTAAGTGAGAGGAAAGAATGAAAAAAAAAAGACAGAAAAATAAAAGAAATAAAAGAAATAAACATCCCCATGAGTAGCACATAAAATAAACATCTGGTGAGGCGCAGATATTCATAGCGCAAAAGTCTATGTAATAATTCAGTTAAACAGTCAGCCAGAAAACTTGAACAGTTTGCAGATCAGAGTATTCAACATAGGTAGAAAGTATTATCTCTTAAGATAGATAAACCGTGCCTGAACTAATTTATAATTAACTACCCCTGAAGGCTATGAAGAAGCTTGTCAAAATAATTAATAAAACGAAGGATCCATGTAGATCGTTATGCTAATTAGGAGCATATCTCAGTGGATAGGAGGGGATGAATATATGAGAAAGATCAGTGTCTGTGAAACTCCCTTAGAGTGCCTTTGTCTGAGAAGCCTTTCAGTTCCGTTTTGGCATGTAGACAGCTTTCTAGTCAGGGAAAGGCAATCATAAGGATAAGTTCTATATAATCATACAGGGTAGTGGGTGCCCTAATCTTTGCGTAATACATGACAGATAAGGTGATGTTAGGATTACTAAGGAGATGAATCATGTGTCACAACCATCTCGGGCTGGGATGACACAGGCATCCTCCTATGGGAAGTGCGTGTGTGGAGGCAGGGGAGAGAGGTCTGCAGTGTGTCACCACGGTAACAAGTCAGGTCTCTAACCTTGTGAGAGCCAATGAGCGACTGCATGAGTCATGTTGGGGGAGAACTTTTTACCTCAGACCTTGGCTCCTCTCATGAATTCGCGCCAAAAGACAGCAACCAATAGAGCGATGAACAGCTGGTTGTCATGGCAATAAGATTGTGTGGTAGTTCTAGTAGTTACCTACTAATGTAGTTGCTATCTAAGAGGAACAGAGAGTTAATACAGGATTAAAATAGGGGTGTCAATGAATATTACTAGCAGCCTGTTGTGTGTAAGAGAAGGGCATATTTGCAGTTATAATTATCAATCCGTGTAATCGGAGCAGGATGAAACCCTGTTAAACTGTCAGTGTACCGATCAGCTAGAGGAAGGAGAGATAAAGTAGATTGGAGATCTCTGATGACCCTATACCTCATTAGATTGGAAATTACAGTCACATAAGAATTTAATTATAATAGAGCTCTAATGAAGGGTGGAACTGCTAGTGTAGGGCTGTATTGGAGAGTAAGGTGTGACAGAACAAACCATGCAGACACAGCGCTGCTTTGGTAGTCAGCGTTAAGGGGGATATAGATATGCCTGTGTGTAAGAACTATGATCTACATAAACTAAACTTAACATATTGAAATACTTTAGGAACATATTACCAGCCGGGGTATGAACTTTCAATACTCTAAAAACGGCACATGAACAGCCAGAGGAAATCTTTCAGTCTATGTTGCAGATGCCATCTGTGTTCACCGATCTCTTCTAGCTCTTCTGGAGCGTGGAGGTTTCGTCGGGCTGTAGATGGAAGGAGACTGCAGGTCGGGTTGAAGAATTCTTGGTTCCGATGGCGAACGGTGTCTTCGGTAGCTTGTGTGTTGGGTCTCCATTGCTTCACTCCTGGAAGGTGCTTTAGATGCTGTAGGGGTACGAAATTCCGCGTACCAATCTGGGACCTCCATGAGAGGGATTCCGAGCGTGTCACAGAAGGAATGTAGATCCTCAGGGACTCTGAGGAGAGCTGAGCGTCCTTGTACTGTTGCCGCCAAACCAAAAGGGAACTTCCAGCGGTAAATTATACCCTTGGCCCGGAGTACTGTCAGAAGGGGTTGCAGTTCCCTTCTGCGCTGCAAGGTTATATTTGATAAATCCTGGAATAGACAAAGTTCTGTGCAGTTATGTAGTAAAGGGGTCAGGGAACGTGCAGCCCTCAGGATGTCTTCCTTCAAATGGTAGTCAATAATGCAGCATACCACATCCCTAGGCGGGTCAGAGTCCTTTCCCTTCGGTCTCAGGGCACGGTGGATTCTTTCCATCGCAATAGGAACCTCTCTGGGTCTGCCGAGTATGTTATTAAAGATATGAATAACTTCACTTTGAAGGTGATCCGCATCCACGGTTTCAGGCAAACCTCTCAGCCTGAGGTTATGGCGTCTGCCGCGATTGTCTAAATCTTCCAAGTGGCGATTGACATCTCTTAATTGCCGTGTATGTGTGTCAATCGCCAGATTCTGGTGACGGATCTTGGATGAATGGAGGGCAGTCGTTTGTTCCACCGCCTGAATTCTGCCTGTAATAGCTTGGATTTCAATTTTTAAATCTGAGATTGCTGCTGTCAGGGTGTCCTTAATGTCCTCAGCCACGGATCTGAGATCGCTCAGGCTCGGATGCTGATGAGGAGTGAGGAGAATTCCCCCGTCACTGATTTCAGCGTGAGATGGAGAGGCAGCAGCATTAGAGTGAGGAGGATGCTGATGCTGGCTCCGTGAGGTAGGAGCCGGCGCCGAAGTTCCCATCTGTGCCCGGAACATCTCCGGGATGTTCTGACTGGATCTTGCCGGTATTTCACGGGGAGAACGGGACCGGGAGGTCGACGAAGTTCTGGAGGATGTACCCATCGCTTTTCGGGTGTTTGGGAGGCCGTTGACCGTCCTTGGAATTCAGATTTCTATCCCTGTCAGCGGAGCTCTGAAGTTAAGCAGCCATTCTCTACGAGGTCAAGCCACGCCCCTCCTTCAGGATTTCTAAGGGCATACATTTCTGATTTAACTCCTCACTACCTATCACAGTTTTGAAGGCCATAAAATGCCAAGATGGCACAAAACCCCCGCAAATGACCCCATTTTGGAAAGTAGACACCGCAAGCGATTTGCTGAGAGGCATGGTGAGTATTTTGCAGCTCTCATTTGTTTTCGAAAAAGAAGAAAGACAAGAAAAATGTATTTTTTTTCTTTTTTCAATTTTCAAAACTTTGTGACAAAAAGTGAGGTCTGCAAAATATTCGCCATACCTCTCAGCAAATAGCTTGGGGTGTCTACTTTCCAAAATGGGGTCATTTGGGGGGGGGTTGTGCCATCTGGGCATTCCATGGCCTCCGAAACTGTGATAGGCGGTGAAGAGTGAAATCAAAAATTTACACCCTTAGAAAGCCTGAAGGTGGTGCTTGGTTTTCGGGGTCCCGTACGCAGCTAGGCTCCCAAAAAGTCTCACACATGTGGTATCCCCGAACTCAGAAGAAGCAACAGAATGTATTTTGGGGTGTAATTTCACATATTCCCATGGCATGTTTGAGCAATATATCATTTAGTGACAACTTTGTGCAAAAAAAAAAAATGTTGTCTTTTTCCCTCAACTTGTGTCACAATATAAATATTCCATGGACTCGACATGACTCAGCAAATAGCTTGGGGTGTTTACTTTCCAAAATGGGGTCATTTGGGGGGGTTTGAACTGTCCTGGCATTTTATGCACAACATTTAGAAGCTTATGTCACACATCACCCACTCTTCTAACCACTTGAAGACAAAGCCCTTTCTGACAATTTTGAAAAAATTATTTTTTTTTTGCAAGAAAATTACTTTGAACCCCCAAACATTATATATTTTTTTTAAAGCAAAGGCCCTACAGATTAAAATGGTGGGTGTTTCATTTTTTTTTCACACAGTATTTGCGCAGCAAATTTTCAAACACATTTTTTTGGGAAAAAACACACTTTTTAAAATTTTAATGCACTAAAACACACTATATTTCCCTAATGTTTGATGAAATAAAAAAGAACATCTTAGGCCGAGTACATGGATACCAAACACGTCATGCTTTAAAATTGTGCACAAACGTGCAATGGAGACAAACTACATACATTTTAAAAGCCTTTAAAAGCCTTTACAGGTTACCACTTTAGATTTACAGAGGAGGTCTACTGCTAAAATTACTGCCCTTGATCTGACCTTCGCGGTGATACCTCACATGCATGGTGCAATTGCTGTTTACATTTGACGCCAGATGACGCTTGCGTTCGCCTTTGCGCGAGAGCGGGGGGGGACAGGGGTGCTTTTTTTTTTTTTTTTTTTCTTCCTTTTTTTTTTTGCTTTTTTATCTTATTTTTAAACTGTTCCTTTCATATTTTTTTTTTTTAGCATTTTTATTGTTATCCCAGGGAATGTAAATATTCCCTATGGTAACAATAGGTAGTGACAGGTACTCTTTTTTGAAAAAATTGGGGTCTATTAGACCCTAGATCTCTCCTCTGCCCTCAAAGCATCTGACCACACCAAGATCGGTGTGATAAAATGCTTTCCCAATTTCCCAATGGCGCTGTTTACATTCGGCGAAATCTAAGTCATAAAATGCTCGTAGCTTCAAGTTTCTTAGGCCATAGAGATGATTGGAGCCATTCTGGTCTCTGGTCAGCTCTATGGTCTGCTGGCCAAATCAACGGCTGCATTCTCAGGTTCCCTGTTGGGACAGGAGAGCCAGAGAAAAAACATGGAAGACGGTGGGGGGGGATTCCTAATTAGCTGCTAGGATAGCTTTTACATGAAAGCCGACCACTGGCTGAAAAGAATGATACCAAGATGATACCTAAACCTGCAGGCATCATTCTGGTATAACCACCTAAAGTCCAGCAACATACCAGTACCTTGCTGGTCCTTGCTGGGCATATATTGTAAACTTTTTTTTCATGCAGCCTGTGAGCTGAACGAAAAAAAGAGATTGATCGGTGGGTATGCACACCCTTAGAATACCTCCCTTCATCCACCCACTTCTAATGATGGGCATATATGCACCATATATATATGCCGAAGCACGGGGGCATCCTCCCACAAAAGGTAGGACCAAATCGCTCCTCCACCCACTGCTGCCCCCACGCTTCGGCATATATGCTGAAGTATGTAACTGTGGTGGTGAAATCACCTCCGACAGCGCTGGAGTCATGGCTTTATGTATCGTGGGAGCAAACGCTGTTGCTTTCAAGATGAATAAATCTGCGCTGCAACTGAATGGTGTACCTGCTAAGCAAATAATGGTTAACAATAAAACAAAATAACATTACAGTATAACAGTAAGACTTACCATACCTGCAAAGCAAATACAAAAAGAACATAGTAAAAAATAAAACATTTAACGCAACCTGTGCCTACCTAAAATATATATATGCCGAAGCATGGGGGCATCCTCCCGCAAAAGGTAGGAGCAAATAGCTCCTCCGCCCACTGCTGCCCCCACGCTTCGGCATATATGCTGAAGTATGTAACTGTGGTGGTGAAATCACCTCCGACAGCGCTGGAGTCACGGCTTTATGTATCGGAGCAAGCGCTGTTGCTGTCAATATAAATAAATCCGCGCTGCAGCTGAATGGCGTACCTGAAAACAAAAAAATGGTTAACAATAAAACACAGTAAACTATAAAAAAATGACATACCTGAAAAGCAAACATGATAAAACATAACAACAATAAAACATTGCAGAATAGAATACAGTAAAAAAGAGCAGAACAATAGAGAGAGAATAGAGAGAGAGAGAACAATAAAACAACAACTATTTTTGTTTTTTTTATTTTATATATATATATTTTTTTTTTTACATTTTTTTTTTATAACTGTAACTTTTATAACTGTAACCGGTTCCAGGTTTGGGTCTCTCAAAATGTGATGGAATCTTGGGAAACCCTGTGAAAGTGTGTCCTAGTCTGTGCAATGCTGTACCCTATGCTAAAACTCAACTAGTGTATGGTAGCGCTCAAAACATTCACCAATGCATAGACCAGGATTGTCAGGACAGGAGGGACAATAATACCGGGTGTCACGCCTATATCCATACTTTCTGCAGACACGAAATTTTCTTTGGGGGGCTCGTTGGGTAGGGGTACTCGGGAGGACATAAGGAAAATGCCTCTCATGCAGCTGGTTTACTGCATTTGGTTGGGGAAGGTGAGGTGGAGCACTGTCTGGAAACAGAAGGGCTCTGACGATCTCTTCCTGGAATTAAAGGAAGGATCCAGTCTGTCCTGAAGCTCTGTATAGCACATGAGCGTTCAGCAAAGCCAATTGAAATAAGTTTCCTGACAGGCTCCATGGCAGCATACGTGTGGGTTGACCCCGCCTCCATAACTACCCAATAGGACCCCTCCCTTATAAATTTCAGCTGTGGGCTCTCAGCCGTGTTCCTTTTTTGTCCTCCTCCGTAGGACCTTCTGTTTGGTTCTCCTACCTGAAGACAATGTCCTGCGATCGTATTGGCCGACCGATGTGATGTCTCATCCCTCCAATAAGCCTTGACTGTTAGCAGGGTATGGAGCGTATTGCAGAGTAAGCGCTGAAGAGCTGGAGTCATTTGGAATGAAAAACGCGCACAGGCCGATCGCCTAGCAGTATGCAGGTGGCCATTATCTGCCAAAAAGCCCGGTGTGTGTATGGATGTTCCGGCCAAGTCGATCGTAGGTGGTGGTGAGCATGTATCGCCTTCATGGCAGCAGTGTATATATTTGTTGTTGTTGTTTTTCTCTCTGTGTGCCCTTTGTTAAAATTGCCTATGCAGCGGCTGGTTCCCTGTGCGTTCCAGCCGCCGCTCCCTCTACTTCTGGGTTCTGTCTGCGTTCTGCGCAGGTGCAGTCCCGGAACGAAAGCGAGGCCTGGTTTCGTGCATGCGCACGAGGACTGTGGGCCTGGCGTGGCCGTGACGTCACGCAGCGCCAATTTTAAAAGCCTGGGGAGGCTTGCAGAGCTCGGGAATGATCGAGGGCATAGCGGCGACTTCCCTGAGCACCTGCAGAGCCTTCCCCAGGTAAGTGCAGTACAGAGGGGTCTGTGCTTGCTGTTTTTGCTTTCTGGTATATCTGATTTTATCTGTGTTCACCTGCAGTGATTCCCAGCATCAGCCATGGACTCTTCACTGCCTCCTGGTGGCCAGTCCTCTCGCAGCAGGTAGGATTTGAAAGTATTTTCTTTACTTGCCTGCTGGGGGGAAGAGAGCGGAGTGTAGGGCATTATTCTGACTTTGTGCTTTTCTCTTCTCTATTCCTGTCTTCCTTCTTTCCTTCCTTCTAGGCCTGACCAAAGACAAAGTAGTTCCCGCAGAAGGAGCGGGTCATCTAAATCACACCACCGGCATTCCTCCTCTGGCTCTAGACACCATGGTTCATCCTCTAAGTCTAAAGACCACAGTAGAGGCTCTCCTCACCCCCCTCATCTCATAACAGGGGACCGGAGAAAATATGTTGGGGATGTAGGGCCCCAGTTCCTGCCAGCAAGTCTCTCTGTGACCGCTGTTTCTCTAAAGCAGCTAATGAGAGGGAAGGTGCAGACCAACACCTGGAAACATTAATCAAGCGAGTCGTGAAAGAATCGCTGCAGGAGAGAGACGCTGCTAAGCCTTGTGATTCTCCTCAAGATCCACTAATTCCCCTGTCAGAAGAGGGTCCAGTCCATGAGACGTGGGAGTCTTTTCAACCTAGTCACCAGTCAGCTCCCCCTTCAGATAGTGCGTCAGAAGCAGATGATCCTGGAATGGGCTTTGAATATGCCCTGGTTCCTTCTCTGGTGAAAGCTGTTAAAAACACTTTGGTTTGGGAAGATCCAGTTATTTCTCCTGCTAAACAGAGAAAGATTTTCAAACAACTCAGCAAGGAGCGTCATTATTTTCTTTTCCTCACGGAAGTAGGAGCTATAATATTTTAAGAATGGGGCAAGATGTATAGAAAAAGCTCTATGCAATCTAAGGTCTCAAAACTTTACCTTGGTAGATGCTGCATTAATGAGGCTTGTGAGATATGTGACTCTGCCTCCTGAAGATACAGTCTCATTTAAAGATCCGCTGGAGAGAAGGATTGATGCCGACCTAAAAAGGATTTATCTGACAGCAGGCACAGTGTGCAAACCCGCTCTGGGCTTAGCAGCAGTCTCTAAAGCCTTAGAGGCATGGTCAGACAATGTAAATGATTCTCTTAGAGGTATCTCTGAAGAAGCGGCTAAGAGCTCCCCTATTCAGAAAATCAGGCTTGCCTCTGCCTTTCTGGGGGAGGTCTCTATTGACATTGTTCGCCTAGTGGCTCGGGTGATGTTGTCATCGGTCACCGCCCATCGGGCCTTGTGGCTGCGACCTTGGTTGGCGGATCCAGCCTCTAAGCAGGCTTGGTGCCGTATTCCATTTGAGGGTTCATCCCTCTTCGGCAACAAGCTCGATAGCGCCATTACCTGGGCTATGGGTGGTAAATCGGGGTTCCTCCCTCAAGACAGGCGTTTACAGAACCAAAAACGCACCTTTTCAAGATCGCAGAACACCGACCGTGCAAGGGAGGCACATAGTTATAGATCTGGTCGGGAATTTTCTAGATCCTGGAAATCCAGGCAGTCCTCTTTTAAAAAGCCCACAAAAGGGGCTTCTACTAGTAACCAGGACTCCACTAAGTCCTTTTGAAATTGGGCCCGCTCAAACATGTCAGGTGGGGGCTCGTCTGCTCCACTTCCGGCATGTTTGGGCGGCCTCAATTCAGGATTTCTGGACTGTCAAGACAGTGTCCTCAGGCCACACCTGGGTTTTCAACAGCACCCCCAGACTAAGATTTATACCAACAAATCTTCCAAGTTCAGGGGAGAAGAAACAAGTTCTTTTAGCTTACATAAGCTCTTTATTAGCTCAAAACGCAGCCATTCCTGTTCCAGATGGCGAACGAGGAGAAGGCATGTATTCCCCCCTGTTTCTGGTACAGAAGAAGAATGGCACATGGAGTCCTGTTATAGACCTGACTCATCTCAACCGGTTTATCCGAAAGGAAAAATTCAAGATGGAGTCACTATTAACGATTCAACAATCAGTTCATCTAGGAGACTGGCTGGTGTCAATAGACTTGAAAGACGCCTACTTTCATGTCCCAGTGGCGGCAGACTTCCAAAAGTTTCTTCGCTTTGCTGTAGGCGATCAACACTTACAGTTTACCTGCCTTCCATTTGGTCTCACGACATCACCTCGGGTGTTTTCCAAGGTTCTGCTGGCTGTTGTTGCTCTGCTCTGAGTCAAAGGAGTTTGCCTTCACCACTATCTCGACGACCTCCTCCTTCTAGCCCAGGACAAGGGTCAGCTTCTAAAGCACAGGAGTCTAGTAATTGCCACTCTCCAAGAGTTTGGGTGGCTCCTGAATTTGGAGAAAAGTCACCTGATTCCATCTCAGTCTCTCATATTTCTAGGTGCCCATTTCAACACACTAGAAGGCACCATCTCGCTACCCGAGGAGAAGATTGTGGTGATCCGGGACAGGATCCGTTCAACTCTTGCTTCATCTCACCTATCCGCTCTTCAATGTCTGAAGGTGATTGGCACAATGGCAGCCACCATTCCCATGGTGAAGTGGGCTCAATGGCACACTTGCCCATTCCAGAAAGGGTTTCTCCAACAGTGGGATTCTCCCAGCAAGAATCAGCGCATCCTCCTCACTCCATCCATGAAAGAGTCTCTCCTTTGGTGGCTCCAAGGGAAAAATCTCTGCAATTGCCATTTGATTCTCCCCATCACATGGGTCACAGTGACCTCAGATGCCAGCAATCGGGGCTGGGGGGCTCATTGCCTGTCAGAAGTGGCTCAGGGCAGATGGAACTCGCCATCTCAGAAGACTGTATCCAACATTCTGGAACTTCGAGCGGCCTTTCAGGCGCTCAGATTCTTCTACCATCTGATAAAGAACTCCTCAGTGATGCTCCGGTTGGACAATACAACCGCTGTGGCCTATATAAGGAAACAAGGTGGGACTCGCAGCTGGTCCCTCCTACGGGAAGTGGAGCCAATCATGAACTGGGCTCAGAAGAATCTGTCCATTCCGGGGGTCCAGAATGTTCAGGCGGACTTTCTGTCCCGTGTTCAAATGGACAACAACGAGTGGTCCCTGCACAAAGAGGTGTTCAAGTGGCTCCTGACACTGGGAGTGTTCCCAGAAGTGGACCTGTTTGCATCCCCATGCAATTACAAACTCACTAAGTATTACTCGAGGTTCCGGGATCCCCAAGCATATGGGATAGATGCCCTCACGGATCGGTGGAGGTTCAACAAGGCGTATGCCTTCCCTCCGGTACCTGTGATACTCCAGTTTCTCCGCAGGCTCAGAACAGAGGAAGTGGAAGTCATGGCAGTGTTTTGGCCCAACAGGCCATGGTTTCCCCTCTTAACTCTCCTCAGTTATCGGGAATCAATCCCTCTGCCTCTCAGGGCGGATCTTCTGTCCCAAGGTTCTATCCTGCATCCATGCCCTGCTCATCTACATCTCAGGGTTTGGTTTTTGAGAGGGGAAGGCTTGAAGCCTTAGGTTGTCCAGAAGAAGCCATGCCGATGCTTCTGAATGCCAGACGGAAGAGCACTAATAGAGTGTATGAACGTATCTGGTTCAAGTTCACAGAGCACATGGCCTCTAGACTTAATCCTTGTGGTTCTCCAAAAGTCCAGGATATCCTCAGCTTTCTGCAAACAGGGTTGGATTTGCCTCTAGCAGTAAGTTCCCTTCCTGTGCAAATATCAGCCATCTCGGCATTCACAGGAATTTCATGGGCTAACCACGCCCTGGTTCACCAATTCTTCAAGGGTGCTATCAGGCTAAGACCTCAAACAAAACCGAGATTCCCTAAATGGGATCTTCCTCTTGTTCTAGATTTTCTTTCCACGCTTGGAATAGATCCTGAAAATCCTCTATCAGTTAAAGACCTCACACTCAAGACCGTCTTCCTGGTGGCAGTAACTTCAGCCAAAAGAGTGTCTGAAATCAGGAACTTAGGTTCCAAAGAGCCTTTCCTGACCTTTTTTCCGGATAGAGCAGTATTAATTGCCAGGTTGGGCTCAAACCCTAAAGTGACATCTATTTTTCACGAAAATCAGGAAATTGTGTTGCCTACCTTTAGCACAACCGAAGGTCAAGATGTTCATCCCCTTGATGTGGGACATGCTTTGGGTCAATACTTGGAAGCTACAAAATCGTTTAGACAGACGGATTTTCTTTTCATTCTTCTACAGGGTAAAAATAGAGGAAAACGGGCTTCAATCAGATCCATCTTTGCTTGGATAGTACAGACCATTCAAAGGGCTTATAAAGCGAAGGGCTTGGCTCCTCCAGAGGCAGTGACTGCTCACTCAACTCGGAGTATTTCAACCTCGTGGGCGGCTTCTCTTCATGTCGCACCCGAAGTCATATGTAGAGCTGCTTCTTGGTCATCTATCAATACGTTTGTTTCCCACTATTGCGTTGAACCAGCCGCTTTGTCATCCATTAATTTTGGTTTGACAGTGCTGTCAGTGGATAGTGTTAAATTTATTTTCTTGCTCAGCATTGTGCCCACCCGGGTGTGTTTGGCGAGTTATTTCCCACACGTATGCTGCCATGGAGCCTGTGAGGAAAACTGAAAATTTATATCAAATACTTACCGTAATTTTACTTTCCTGGTAGGCTCCATGGCAGCAGGAGTCCCTCCCAATGCTTGGAGTAGGCTAGTTACGAAACACGGCTGAGAGCCCACAGCTGAAATTTATAAGGGAGGGGTCCTATTGGGTAGTTATGGAGGCGGGGTCAACCCACACGTATGCTGCCATGGAGTCTATCAGGAAGGGAAAATTACGGTAAGTATTTGATATAAATTTTCCGTTATACAGACACTTTTTTGGCAACTAGGTACGGCACCAACAACTGATCGTTGAGGTCCACCCCTCCCATATTTTGGTTATATTCGTGGACACAGAGGGGTTTCCACACAACACCAGTCGCCGTAGTAATTTGGACCGTCGTGTCTGCATGAAGGGAGGTAAGAACGAAAACATTCTTATTGCCCCTCCACTTCATAGCGAGCAAATTATTACACTGCAAGCAGGCTCTCTCCCCCAGCCTAAGACGGGAATCTACAAGCCGCTGGGGAAAGCCCCGGCGATTAGGTTGCACGGTGCCAATTTGATGATCAAAAAGGTGACTAAAAAGTGGCACGCTCGTGTAATATCTGTCCACATATAAATGGTACCCCTTTCCGAATAAGGGTGACACCAAGGGGGTGATTTACTAAAGACCTGCGCCTGTGGTGCAGTGGAGAAATTAGAGCAATTGCAGAAAAAACGGGACTCAAGACATTTATCAAAAATTATGGTGCACTTATATGCACCAAACCATATTTACATAGGAAGCTTTATTGCGCACTTGCACAATCCTTCGCGCCTACCATTAGCAAGCGCAGCCAATGTAATCTTCTACATTTTTGTCTGAATACTGTGGATAACTTTACTACAAGTGTCCCATCTTCTATTACCAGGCTAAGGTAAGTATATAATATTGTTTAAATGCACAAATTCTGTCCAGAACATGTAGATCTGTCTTACAACTAATCAAGCCTTTTTACACCCTTCTTTCAGCTTACTCAACTGCATATGCTCATTGTCAAAGCTCACCATTTCATCCTCGCCTGAGAGGGCGCACACGGTTTAGCTTGTTAAATATGTGTGTTGCACACAGGCGCATCTGCGTTCTCCAGAGTGCACAACTACTTATACATTGGGCACTTGCTCATTGTAGTTCTAATCATGTTAATGAGCTTTTCCTGATCACATGGAGAATATTGCTTCCACTTTTATTCCATTCATTCATTTCTTTTTGAAACAACTCAATATTCAGCCCTCATGCACACAGTATGTTAAAATAACGTTATGAAAACGCCAGTATCTTTGCAGTGATTTTTTTAAACTTTTTTCAGCTTTCTTCAGCGTTTTTGCAATAGCGTTTTTTAGCGTTTTTGAGTGTCTTTGAGCGTTTTTCTGCGTTAGCGTTTTTTCAAATTTTTTTTTTTCAATGGATCAAAAATGTTAAACGTTGGTGAATGACATTTTTGAGCGTTTTTGAGCGTTTTTGAGCGTTAGAGCGTTTTTACAGCTGAAAAACGTCTCTCAGAACCCACTGGTCCTGGGTTTTTTTTACAGCTTAAAAACGCCTATGCCACTTGCAGTTTAAAAACGCCTAGGTGGGCATGAAGCTATAGACTAACATAGGCAGGCCTTTTTAAGCTGCAAAAAAAGCTCAAAAAAGCAGCTGTAAAAACGTCCGTGTGCATGAGGACTTATTCTAGAGATCTTCCTGCAATCAACAACTGTGCGGATCTTCCCTGGACTTGTAATTGTGCATTTTATGGTGATAATCTATAATCATTGGTGGAGCCAAAACTTCCATGAAAACATCTTTTCAATACATGTCTGTGTATTGTGCATTCTGGACAATTCATTTCCCCATAAACTGTGCAATCTGATTGCTTGATGTGTAAAATGATTCTTCTATCTGAGCAATTCTTTCCCCATACACTGTGCAATCTGATTGCTTGATGTGTAAAACAATTCTTCTATCTGAGCAATTCTTTCCCCATACACTGTGCAATCTGATTGCTTGATGTGTAAAACAATTCTTCTATCTGAGCAATTCTTTCCCCATACACTGTGCAATCTGATTGCTTGATGTGTAAAACAATTCTTCTATCTGAGCAATTCATTTCCCATACACTGTGAAATCCGATTGCTTGACATTTAAATTTAATCATCTATCTGAGCAGCAAATAAAGTTAAAGTAAGGGAAGAATTGTTATTGTGTATGTGCGCATCAATAAGCTGCACATGAGAACGTTCATTTTGCAGGTGCGCGTGTTCCCGCCAAAAACCATGTAATATGTTATATAAGGGGGTGTGGTTTATGTAGATTTGCCTAAAGTGGGGCCAGATTGCTGTGTGTATACTTTGTTATGCACGCAGCGATTTTATTATTGGTTAGAGTTTAGATTGTTTTTAGTAACTATTCAAAATTTATGGGAATCACGGGTTACTTCACTAATAAGAATTGTTTACTAAAATGTTTTCAGCTGCTACCTATTTTGATCTTAAATTTCATCTAAAGTGTAGCATGATCCACACAAAACAGGGAGGTCTATGTATGGAGTTGGAGGGATGTGTGTTTAATGATTTGCCTTTTTCTTTGATACACTCACTTAGCTGTATAAACGTTTATGCAATTGTCTTGATTTTGTTATCTATGTCCTAAAGATTTATCTGTCCTGAGTGTTTGCTCTTTTGTAGGTGGAGTGTTTTGTTTGTTTTTCTGTGCATGGGCAACCTTCACATGATTTTTCTAAGGGTCGAGTAATTGCTTTCATAGTCCTGTTTATTTGCCTTTATTTTATCTTCTTTTTTTTTTTTAACTTTTACTGTGTTTCTCAAATAAAGTTGTAAAATGCTTTGCAGTGCTTTTTCTGTGTGATTGGGTCTTTATTCATGATAAAGGTGATATCAATCCCCATGGCATGTGTTCATTTATTTGCAAACAGACCAGATATTCCTTTTTAACCACCTGACAACTGGGCACTTAAACCCCCTTCGTGACCAGACCAATTTTCAGCTTTCAGCGCTCTCACACTTTGAATGACAATTACTCAGTCATGCAATACTGTACCCAAATGAATTTTTTGTCCTTTTTTTCATACAAATAGAGCTTTCTTTTAGTGGTATTTGATCACCTCTGGGTTTTTTATTTTTTGCGCTATAAATGAAAAAAGACCGCAAATTTTGAAAAAAAACGCATTTTTCTTAGTTTCTGTGATAAAATTTTTCAAATTTTTCTTCATAAATTTTGGACACAATTTAGACTGCTACATATCTTTGGTAAAAATAACCCAAATTAGTGGATATTATTTGGTCTTTCTGAAAGTTAGAGAGTCTACAAGTTATGGTGCAAATCATAAAAATTGATCACATCTGATGCACTGACGGCCTATCTCATTTCTTGTGACCCGAACAAGTCAGGAAAGTACAAATACCCCCCAAATGACCCCTTTTTTGAAAGTAGACATTCCAAGGTATTTAGTAAGATGCATGGTGAGGTTTTTGATGTTGTCATTTTTTCCCACAATTCTTTGCAAAATGAAGATTTTTTTTTTTTTTTTTTTTTCCCCCACAAAATTGTCATTGTAATAGGTTATTTCTCTCACATGGCATGTATATACCACAAATGACACCCCAAAATACATTCTGCTACTCCTCCTGAGTATTACGATACCACATGTGTGGGACTTTTTCACAGCCTGGCCACATAGAGAGGCCCAACATGCATGGAGCACCATCAGGTGTTCTAGGAGCATAAATTACACATCTAATTTGTTGACTACCTATTACACTTTTGAAGGCCCTGGAGCACCAGGACAATGACACGTGACACTGACGTGGCACTGATGACAAATGGCACTGATACGTGGCACTGATGACAGATGGCACTGATACGTGGCACTGACGTGGCACTGATGACAGTTGGCACTAATACATGGCACTGATGACAGATGGCACTAATACGTGGCACTGACAGATGTCACTAATACGTGGCACTGACAGATGGCACTAATATGTGGCACTGATGACACATGGCACTAATATGTGGCACTGACGGCATGTGGCGCTGATGACAAATGGCACTGATATGTGGCACTGATGACATATGGCACTAATACATGGCACTGATGACAGATGGCACTAATACGTGGCACTGATGACAGATGGCACTAATACGTGGCACTGATGACAGATGGCACTAATACGTGGCACTGATGACACTGATGACAGGTGGCACTGATACGTGGCACTGATGACACTGATGACAGGTGTCACTAATACGTGGCACTGATGACACGTGACACTGATGACAGATGGCACGTGACACTGACAGGTGGCACTGATGACAGATGGCACTGATGACAGATGGCACTATGTGGCACTGATGACAGATGGCACTATGTGGCACTGATGACAGATGGCACTATGTGGCACTGATGACAGATGGCACTTATACGTGGCAGTGGGGACAGATGGCAGGGGCAGATGGCAGGGGCAGATGACAGGGCAGATGACAGGGCAGATGGCAGGGGCAGATGGCAGGGGCAGATGACAGGGCAGATGACAGGGCAGATGGCAGGGGCAGATGACAGGGGCAGATGACAGGGCAGATGGCAGGGACTGTTAACAGCGGGACACCTTTTTTTTTTTTTTTTTTACACTCACCGCCGCAGCGGTTCCGCTCTCCCTGCTCACACGCTGTCTCTGTGTGAGGAGGGAGAGCCGGCGATGAGAGATGATCTCATATGTTTACATATGAGATCCTCTCTCATTGGCACCGCCGATCGCACCGTAAACGGCCGCTGTCATTGGCCGTTTACGGTGATCTGTGACTGGCTGTGTCCGAGGGACACGGCCAGCACAAAACTTCCGCGATGCGCGCTCGCGGGAGCGCGCAATGCGGAAGTAAACAGGAGGACGTCCAGGGACGCCCTCCCGGCAATTGGAGTCCGCGCTGTAGCCGTTTTTGTTTATCTTTGCCTGTTTTTGTTTATCTTGGGTTTACATTGAGGGGAGTTTACATGCCACAGATTGTACATGAAGTGTTTGTATTGGTTGCAGTCTCCAATGTTTTGAGGAAGAAACAAGCTAAAAACCATAAAAGAAACAAACAAAATACTTTGATTTATTCTACAACTCCAGTTTACATTTAGAAAAATAATCAAGAACTTTTCATGCACAAACATGCGCAAAATATGTAGTATGTGAATGTTTGTGGGTGAATGCTCAATTTCTATGCAGATTGATGCACAACCCCTGGAAATATGACTACTTCCTGGTCCATTGTTAGGCTTTCGTCCAATCAGATTTTTTTCCAGGAAGTTGATTGATACTGATGCCAGCGTGCCTCGCCAAACCTTCTCTAAGGAGGAGCTCTTTGTTATTTGCAGTGTAAGTGTGACATGCATCCACGAGGGGGGTGATTTGACTATGTTTAGCTGTGTGTACATCCACATTTTTGTGGTGAGGGTGCCATCTCATCCCTTTAATCCAGGACACATACTAATTAAACAGGTTCTGAGGCTGATTTAATGCAGATAAGGCACTAATGCTGGCCGTACACTATATGAAAAATCGGCCAAAAAATCGTTCGTATAGACACTTCGTCCGTTTTTCGGCAAGTTAATGGGCACAAATCGATAATCGTTTGTGACGTTTTTGTGGTAAAAAAACGAACGGGAAGTTTGGTAAATTTCTGCCGAACGTACGATAAATTGCAAGGTTAATGTGTTTCCCGTCCGAACTGTCTGCACTAGGTATATGTAAAAAAACGAACAAAAAATTATTTATTCATGTCCACTGAACAATTTATCGGTCATTATATGATGGCACGATCGTTTGCGGTCACTGTCGAACGTTCGTTTTTCGAAAATGGGTTCGGCCGATTTTCTGTATAGTGTATGGCCAGCATAAGTTAGTTTAATTACCACCTTAATCAGCCACAGAACTTGTGTAATTAATGTGTCCTGGATTAAAGGGCTGATGTGGCAACCCTGTAATAAGGGTGCATTATCTAAATACACATTTTTCTGTACATACATGCACTCAAAATATCTGTCTCTCTCTCTCCTTATTGATAAATGTAATATTCCTTTTTTAGAAGGCTTATTCTAGGCACATCTGAACTGGCCACTGTGTATATATGTTGCTACTTTGACATTATATACCGTTATGGCAGCAGCTAGCGGCCATCATCCTGGTATATTTTTAAACAGTGGCCGATCCGGTTTAACATAAAAGTGGTCCCAGCGGTGTATTCCCCACAGGATGACTTTTATGGGCAGCAGGAGAGGTGTCAACACTCCTCCCACCTTTTCCCAGTCATTTTCCTCACTTAGCAGAGAGATCAGCAGCGGGAGAAACAATCTGTTTTGGTGTAGTGATGGGCAGGAAGTCAAGTGAGGGCAAGATGGCCCCCACTCAACTCTATGCCCTTGAAGGACTGGAGCAACGTCAAACGCCACTTCTACCTGCCAGCCTTAACCACTCCTGCCCGGCCTATAGCAGAATGACGGCCGTGCAGTGGTTCTGTTATCCTGAATGTGCGCCATATGACTTCCTTCAGGATAACAGCCACCGCTCGCCTGTGAGGGCGCGCATTGCGGCGATCGGTGGTGCGGTGTGTCAGTCTGACACACCGCTACACCAATCTTGGTAAAGAGCCTCTGGCGGAGTCTTTTTACCACGTGTTCAGCTGTGTCCAGTCACAGCTGATCAAGATTTAAACAGGAAGAGCCGTTGATCAGCTTTTTCTCACTTGTGTCTGACAGACGCGAGTAGAGAGAGCCCATCGGTGGCTCTCCTGACAGGGGGTGTCTGTGCTGATTGTTGATCAGCGCAGCCCCCCTCAGATGCCTGCACTAGACCACCAGGGAAGCCCCCAGCATGTGAATGGCCAGGTACATCCCCCATGGCCATCCACATGTGCAAAAATATGCCAATTAGTGCCCACAAATGGGCACTGACTGGCACCTCTGTGCCATCCATCAGTGCCACCTCTTCGGTGCCCATCGGTACAGCCTTATCAGTGCCAGTCAGTGCAGCCATATCAGTGCCCATCATTGAAGAACAAAACGTACTTATTTACAAAAAAATGTAACAGAAACAAAAAAAAACTTGTTTTCTTTCCAAATTTTCGGTCTTTTTTTATTTGTTGGGCAAAAAAAAAAACACACAGGTGATCAAATACCACCAAAAGAAAGCTCCATTTGTGGGAACAAAATGTTAAAAAATGTAGTTTGGGTACAGTGTAGCATGACCGCGCAATTGTCATTCAAATTGCGACAGCGCTGAAAGCTGAAAATTGGCTTGGGCAGGAAGGTGTCTAAGTGCCTGGTATTGAAGTGGTTAAAGGGACCATTTTTTTTTTTTTAGAAATAATTTTTTTTTTTATTGTTTGCAAGTGTAAATGTGAGATTTGAGGTCTTTTGGACGTTAAAGAGGCCCTGTCCTGCTTAATTCCATTACAAAGGATTTTTACATTCCTTGTAATAGGAATAAAAGGGTTTCCCTAAAATAAACTCATTTAAAGCGCAGTTCCACCAAAAAAATTAAAACAGCAGCTACACATACTGCACCTGCTGACTTTTAATATACACTTACCTGTCCTGGGCACCCGCGATGTCGGCACCCGAAGCCGATCTGTCCCTCGGCTCTCGGGTGCTGCCGCTGCCATCTTCGGTAAGGGAATCAGGAAATTAAGTCTTGTGGCTTCACTTCCTGGTTCCCTACTGCGCATGCGTGAGTTGCACTGCACAATCCCACTGGTCCCTGCTGTCTTCTGGGACCTGTGTGTTTCCCAGAAGACAGCGGGGGGATGAAGAAGGCGTCGGATATGACGTAGGTTGCCGCAGCGATCTATGCCAGGAAGTGTGAGCAAAGACCAGTATTGCACAGGTATCGGCTCCCTCCTCCCCCCTGAAAGGTGCCAAATGTGACACTGGAGGTGGAAGTCCATTTTTGGGTGGAACTCTGCTTTAAAGGCACAGTATCAAATTCAAAAGTAAAATAAATAAGATTTTTCATATATTTTTTTAAAGCGCCCTTTCCCTCCCAGCTCACGTACAGACGCAAACGCATATGTAAACATGTTCAATCCACACATGTGAGGTATCGGCGCAAATGTTAGAGTGGGAACAATAACTCTAGTACTAGACCTCCTCTGTAACTCTAAACAGGCAACATGTAAACATTCTTAAAGCGTCGCCTATAGAGATTTTCAGGTACTGTCATTTTTCCCCATTCCACGCGCGTGCGTAATTTTAAAGCGTGACATGTCAGGTATCTATTTACTTGTGTAACATCATCTTTCACATTCTATTAAAAGTTTGGGGTAACTTTACTGTTTTCTTATTTTATTTTATTCTAAAATGGGAATTTTTACAACAAATGCATTTGGAAGACGGTTGCACAAATATGTTGTGGCATAAATGATTACAGTGATCTAATGTTTCAGGGTTCTAATTCATTTTCGAACCCAAAAAAAAAGATTTTAACTTGTAAACAACAAATGTCAGAAATAGGCCCGGTCCTTAATTGGCTAGACACATTACATATGTATGGTCACAATCTGCATAAATGTATGCCCATGCTGTGTGTGTGTTTTTTTTATATATATTCTAAAATATATACAGTATATATATATATATATATATATATATATATATATATATATATATATATACATCATATGTAGATTTATAGAGATAGAAAGATCAAGAGGAATTGCTTTTAGTTTGTTTTGAAAAAATATATGACATATGATGGCTAATTCTAATATAGATAGATCATTCTTTTTTTTTTGGGGGGGGGGGGGGGGAGACTACCCATAGACACACATGATCACACAGATAATATGCTGGAAATGTATTTTTCACACTTGAAAAAAAAAAAAAGGGTTACAACATTACCACCGTTGTGGTTTCTTCAAGAACTAAAGTTCTGAGGGCCACCAGATGCAGTTCCGTGTGCTTTTTTTCTGCACTAAAAATGCATGCACAGTGTTTTCCATGTATTCCAAAGGCTCTAGTTTACACCAATGCAGACAGCTCCAGTCAGATTTTGCACTGGAAACTGACTTGAACTGACTTCACTGGTGTAAAATAGAGCCATTTGAATACATTGAAAACACTGCATGCTTTTTTAGCCTGGGTTCACACTTATGGAAATTTAGGCTGGATTCACACCTATGGCATTTTTAGTGCTTTTTGCATTTTGCAGATTTGCACCACAGAACGTGTTCCATAGGAAACCATTCTAAATGGACTGTACTACAAATCTGCAAAATGTATGGGGAAATGAATTGCTCAGATAGAAGGTTTGTTTCACACATCAAGCAATCAGATTGCACAGTGTATGGGGAAAGAATTGCTCAGATAGAAGAATCGTTTTACACATCAAGCAATCAGATTGCACAGTGTATGGGGAAAGAATTGCTCAGATAGAAGAATTGTTTTACACATCAAGCAATCAGATTGCACAGTGTATGGGGAAAGAATTGCTCAGATAGAAGAATCGTTTTACACATCAAGCAATCAGATTGCACAGTGTATGGGGAAATGAATTGCTCAGATAGAAGGTTTGTTTCACACATCAAGCAATCAGATTGCATAGTGTATGGGGAAATGAATTGTCCAGAATGCACAATACACAGACATGTATTGAAAAGATGTTTTCATGGAAGTTTTGGCTCCACCAATGATTATAGATTATCACCATAAAATGCACAATTACAAGTCCAGGGAAGATCCACACAGTTGTTGATTGGAGGAAGATCTCTAGAATGAATATTGAGTTGTTTCAAAAAGAAATGAATGAATGGAATAAAAGTGGAAGCAGTATTCTCCATGTGATCAGGAAAATCTCATTAACATGATTAGAACTACAATGAGCAAGTGCCCAATGTCTGTTCTGTATTTAAGAAAGTGTCTGCGCCCGTGCGCGCAATGATTCCGCGCGTCCGACGCAAGTCACCAGCTGGTTTCTATTACCTTAAGTGTGCGCCAAGTCGCAATAACTATTCCTGCTCACGCAAATGAGCCAAAATGTTCGTAAATCAGCCCCCAAGTCTCACACAATCTTTCCTGTGCTTCCAATGTTCCTATGTAGTCAGGGCAGTTTGTCGGCTCTATGTGACTATCTTTGCCCTCGTAAACCATAAAACTACATGTATAGCCTGTGGCCCTGTCACAGAGCTTATACATCTTGACCCCGTATCTGGCACACTTGCTGGGAAGGTACTGTTTGAATGACAAGTTGCCAGAAAATTTAATCAGGGACTCATCAACGCAGACAACTTGATGGGGAGTAAACAAGTCTGCAAAACGTTGGTTGAAGTGGTTTACGAGGGGCCCAATTTTGTAGAGCCAATCGTATTCAGAGTCTCCACGAGGACGACAGAGTTCATTGTTGTTGAAGTGCATGAACCGCAAAATCTGCTCGTATCGTGCCCTGGTCATGGAAGCAGAGAACAAGGGCATATGGTGAATTGGGTCAGTGGACCAATATGACCGCAACTCACTCTTTTTAGTTATGCCCATGTTTAGGGAAAGGTCCAGAAAGAGCTTAGATTCGGAGACTGTAATTGGTCTCCAATCTCTTGCAAGGGAGGACTGGGAAATAGTGGCGATGTGTTGACCAGCGTATAAATTGCTTTGGTCCACAATAGATCTATAGAGATCTTCAGTGAAAAACTGAATAAAAATCAAGTGGGTAAAATCAACTGTTTCCACCTGAATTCCGGGTTGGCCACTAAACGGGGGAAGTACGGGTGCTGCAGAAATGGTGGGCTCCCAATTCGGATTGGCGAATGCAGCAGGAAGGGCACTATGGGCACGACGGGCCTGTCTTCTTGGTGGCAGTGGGACACTACTTGTGCTTGCCACCTCCCCAGCTTGAACTGCACTTATGGGACTCGCCACGTCACCACAAGATACTGCAGTGCTGGATATACGACCAGTTTGTACTAGGCCGCTGGTGCTTGCCAGTTCACCAGAAGGAATAGCGGCGCTAGTACTTCTCTGCTCCATACGAGAGCCCAGCGGTTCTAGGGGGCAATCAGAGGGTTAAAACCTTTATTAGGTAGTATTTGGGGATCCCTGTCGCTATAAAACACTGACGGTGAACCTATAAACTTACCTCCCTAACTAGCGTAACCTGTGTCACTAATACAGCGATCATAAAAACGATCGCTTAGTGACACTGGTGACGGAGGGTGATCACGGGGTTAAAACTTTATTAGGGGGGGTTAGGGGGGTACCCTAGACCTAAAGGGGGCTAACCCTAACTGCCCTAACACTTATAACTGTCACAAATGACACCAATGCAATAATCAGAAAAAAAACAAACTGCTTTTGGTGTCACTGTGACAGGGGGTACAGGGGAGTGATCGGGGGGTGACTGGGGGGTGATAGGGGGGTGAAAAGTGTGCCTGCATGTTCTACTGGAAGTGTAGTGTTGTGCAAACTTACTTGGATGCCTTCTCTCCTCGACGCCGGTAGGAAAAGACCAGCTCGAGGAGAGATGACATCACTTCCACTATTTCTGTTTACATTACAGAAGCCGAGGAAGCATTTCATTCGCCAGAAGCGATCGCGATGGGGGATCCACAAATGAGTGGCCTCCGCCTCACCTTTGATCGCCCCTGGCGAGAATCCAACCGCCGCAGGCACCGGGGGGGTCGGATCGGACCCCCCGCCCGCGGGCAGGCAAGGACGTACAGGTAAGTCCTTATGCCTGCCCGTGCCATTCTGCCGACGTACATCGTCGTGCGGCGGTCGGCAACTGGTTAATATGCACAACAGCTGACCATTACAACCAATGGATGTAGGTGTCTGCCAATCACCATAACAACCAAGGAAGCAACAGAATGGTAACAGCTATTAGGAGAATGTGTTAAGAATGCCGAGATAGCAATCAATAAAAGATTGCAAAAGGTTATAGAGCATTGGAGAGGGGGCAACTTCCTACGTCAGCTTAGTCGTAGGGAATACTATTGGATTCATGAGACAAAGGTTCTTGTGCCGGGAGGCCTAAATGTAGAATTTGATATTAATTGTTTCATTTCTGATCGTTAGATATGTGTTTTATATTTTTTATTTCCTTTTTATATCTCTTCTTTTATGATTGCTATTATAATGTCATTTTGGATGTATCCACGAGATTAAGCATTTACGTGGGATGAATTTATATAACCAATATTTTTTTACACTTTATTATATATATTGTAGTAAACTTATAGTCATAATAATGGCCGTTCACTATATAGTTTAATTTAAAATGTGTTGTATTGGCGTTTTTTTTATTGATTGCTATTTCGGCATTCTTAACACATTCTCCTAATAGCTGTTACCATTCTGTTGCTTCCTTGGTTGTTATGGTGATTTGCAGACACCTACATCCATTGGTTGTAATGGTCAGCTGTTTTTGCATATTAAGCGGGTGGCTTGCATCATGCCGTCGCCGCTGATTAAGTCCCGCCCCCTTGGGACGTAACACGCACGGAAACCACGTGACCCTGATCGTGACGTCACCCGCGTCTTGCTTGCTGATATCAGTGTATGTGATCCTGCTGACATTATCCTATGTGGGAAATGCTGTTTTAGACCTGACTGATTCACTCAGGGGTCCATCTGTTGAGGTGAGCGGCCTATACTGTCGGTGGTGGAGGTTTCTCACATCAGTCACTTATCTTTTTGTGAACATCACTTATATCACTGGAGCTCTGCTGATTTTATGCTGATCCTGCTGTGTCTCATTATGAAGAACATGGACTATTTTGCCTATGATATTCTGCTTATTATATTTTAGTTTCATTGTTATGTATTCTTTGTAAGCCTTTTTAATCTAACTCTATGGGCTGTACTACCTTTTACATATACCTGGATAATGCCTGCAACTACAGGCATCATCCCGGTATCATTCTTTTTAGCTGACCATTCTCTTTCATGCAGAAGTTGCTAATTAGCCACTCAATCACTTCTGCCGGTCTCAGAAGAGGGTCCAACCCCCCGCCCACTGCCGCCTCTCCTGTCCCACCACAGTGCCTGGGAATGATGCACCTGGTGGCGATGGTTTCCCTGTATAGATAAAGGAGTGATAAATAGTTTGTCACTTCCTGTTCCGCCCCTTTGTTTACCTGGCCACCAGCAGCCAGTAAAGCAGCCTAACAGACCAATCTGTGTCTGATTGGCTGCATGGTAGGCCAAAGGAGAGATTTGTAGATTAGATCCCAAATCTCTCCATAAAGGGGACCTGTCACGACCCATGCTGTCACAAGGGATGTCGTTCATCCTTTGCTAAAGCAATAAAGTTAGTACAAAAAAAATGTAAACATTTTTTGTATAAAATAAATAATAATAAAAAAAATTGAAGGCGTTCCCATCTCACCATGCTTACGTGCAAATGTTACTCCCGCACGCATTTGTAAATGGTGATCACACCACACATGTGAGGTATTGTCGCATATGTTAGAGCAAGAGCAATAATTCTAGCAGCAGATCACCTCTAAACTGCAACTCTAAACTGGTAACCTGTAACGGCGTTTAAAGCGTCGCCTATGGAGAATTTTAAGGACCATAGTTTGCCGCCATTCCACATTATACAAAAAAAATGGGCTAACTTTAGTGTTTTTTTTTTTTTTTAATTCATGAAAGTGTTTTTTTCCAAAAAACATTATTTGAAAAACCACTGCATAAATACTGTGTGACATAAAAAATTGCAACACCCATCATTTTATTCTATATGGTCCCTGCCAAAAAAATATATAATGTTTGGGGGTTCGAAGTAATTGTCTAGCAAAAAAAAAATGATTTTTTTATGTAGGAGCAAGGTGTCAGAAATGGCCCAGATGTGAAGTGGTTAAATTTTATTTCATATAGACTTAATAGAGCTTTATTTTCTGGATACATTGGAGATCATTTAGCCTTGATAGAATAAGCAGCTTAGGCACCTTGCCACACCAATAAGGTAAATAATATACAGTATCTCACAAAAGTGAGTACACCCCTGACATTTTTGTAAATATTTTATTATATCTTTTCATGTGACAACACTGAAGAAATGACACTTTGCTACAATGTAAAGTAGTGAGTGTACAGCTTGTATAACAGTGTAAATTTGCCATTGATGTCTAAACCGCTGGCAACAAAAGTGAGTACACCCCTAAGTGAAAATCTACAAATCGGGCCCAATTTGCCATTTTCCCTGCCCGGTGTCATGTGACTTTTGAATCGGGCCACTCATAAAAAGTGTCAATATTTTGTGTGGCCACGATTATTATCCAGCACTGCCTTAACCCTCTTGGGCATGGAGCTCACCAGAGCTTCACAGGTTGCCACTGGAGTCCTCATATGCCCCGTACACACGGTCGGACATTGATCGCACATTCCGACAACAAAAAGGATTTTTTCCGACGGATGTTGGTTCAAACTTGTCTTGCATACACACGGTCACACAAAGTTGTCGGAAAATCCGATCATTCTGAACGCGGTGACGTAAAACACATACGTCGGGACTATAAACGGGGCAGTAACCAATAGCTTTCACCTCTTTATTTATTCTGAGCATGCGTGGCACTTTGTGCGTCGGATTTGTGTACACACGATCGGAAACTAACGGATTTTGTTGTCGGAAAATTTTATAGCAAGCTCTCAAACTTTGTGTGTCGGAAAATCTGATGGAAAATGTATGATGGAGCCTACACACGGTCGGAATTTCCGACAACAAGGTCCCATCACACATTTTCCATCGGAAAATCCGACCGTGTGTACGGGGCATTAGACTCCTCCATGATGACATCACGGAGCTGGTGGATGTTAGAGACCTTGCGCTCTTCCATCTTCCATTTGAGGATACCCCACAGATACTCAATAGGGTTTAGGTCTAGAGAAATGCTTGGCCAGTCCATCACCTTTACCCTCAGCTTCTTTAGCAAGGCAGTGGTCATCTTGGAGGTGTGTTTGGGGTCATTATCATGTTGGAATACTGCCCTGCGGCCCAGTCCGCGAAAGGAGGGGATCGTGCTCTGCTTCTGTATGTCACAGTACATGTTGGCATTCATGGTTCCCTCAATGAACTGTAGCTCCCCAGTGACGGCAGCACTCATGCAGCCCCAGACCATGACACTCCCACCACTATACTTGACTGTAGGCAAGACACACTTGTCTTTGTCTTCTCACCTGATTCCCGCCACACATGCTGGACACAATCTGAACCAAATACGTTTATCTTGGTCTCATAAGACCAAAGGCCATGGTTCCATGTCCTTAATCTGTTTGTCTTCAGCAAACTGTTTGTGGGCTTTCTTGTGCATTATCTTTATAAGAGGCTTCCTTCTGGGACGACAGCCATGCAGACCAATTTGATGCAGTGTGTGGCTTATGGTCTGAGCACTGACAATCTGACTCCCCACCCCTTCAACCTCTGCAACAATGCTGGCAGTACTCATACATCTATTTCCCAAAGACAACCTCTGGATATGACGCTGAGCACGTGCGCTCAGTTTCTTTGGTCGACCATGGCGAGGCCTGTTCTGAGTGGAATCTGTCCTGTTAAACCGCCGTATGGTCTTGGCCACCATGCTGAAGCTCAGTTTCAGGGTCTTAGCAATCTTCCTATAGCCTAAGCCATCTTTATGTAGAGCAACAATTCTTTTTTACAGATCCTCAGAGAGTTCTTTGCCATGAGGTGCCATGTTGAACGTCAAGTGACCAGTATGAGAGAGTGATAACACCAAATTTAACACACCTGCTCCCCATGCACACCTGAGACCTTGTAACACGAATGAGTCACATGACATCGGGGAGGGAAAATGGCTAGTTGGGCCCAATTCGGATATTTTCAATTGTACTCACTTTTGTTGCCAGCGATTTAGACATTAATGGCTGTGTGTTGAGTTATTTTGAGGGGATAGTAAATTGACACTGTTATACAAGCTGTAAACTCACTACTTTACATTGTAGCAAAGTGTCATTTCTTTAGTGTTGTCACATGAAAAGATATAATAAAATTTTTACAAAAAATGTTAAGGTTGTACTCACTTTTGTGAGACACTGTATATGTATATGGTCTGAGGTTCTGCGCACAGCAATACCCTAAATTATGTTTAGGTCATTTATGTCCAAATTTTAAGGAGGGTGAGATACCTCTGCACCTGCTCTGGGAGGTGCAGGCATGAGAGGGTTCCCCCCTAGCTTCCTCGGGGGGGCTGCTCCCCCTCTTGTGGATCTGGGCACGGCTTGGGCAACTATGTTAATGCAGTGGGTGGTGGTTATAATATTAATTGATTAAGAATTGATTGCATGCTGTGCAAATTATTATTGTTTTGGAGGCGCATGCGCAGCGGCACCTAACATGAACGCTTAGTTTGGGAGCTCCGTCCCACTTCAGCAGACTGGGCCTCCACAGCGGCACTTTGACCGGCGATTGACGCCTGGATTAACCCCCCACAGCCGATGTACTCTTGGGCGGTAAGAAGGAACCTAAAGCCCGCATTTGAAGCCGCCCTGTCTCACGCTGCGACAGCTAAGATGGCGGCCGCTCCTCACTGTTCTACATCTACATACCTTCCCAATGCACAGCATGCAGCTTCCCCCTTCCTGCTGCAGCAAGAATCCTTAACAGGCAAGTTTCCCCTGGACCCAGCTTCTCCAGCTTCCACGGAATCTCTCATAGAACAATCCCTGGCAGGCCTGGAATTCTCCCCCATGGATGCCGCCCCCCCCAGGCTCACCAGCTAATACAGCCCGGGGATTGAGGCCTTCTCCAGCCGACCTCTGTAGCTGAATTGTTCGCCAAGTTTGCAGACTTGCTGGATAGAGGCCTACGCAATACAGCCACAAAATAACGAGAGACATTAAAGCGGACCTTCAGAACATAGGCACCCGCATGGACATCATTAAGATCAACCTCAATTCCACCATTTCAAGAACAAACCAGAACACCGCATGTATACAGACCCTGCAGGAGCAATTAGAGCCAATGCCAAAATTGAAGACCTCGCAAAAAGAAATCGGAGGTACAACTTTAGAGTCAGGGTTCTCCCTGAATCATATAAGGACATTCCTGAAACCTTAAAATCATTTATTAAGGACTTACTCCCAGGCACACCACAACACAGACTAGAGCTGGATAGGGCTCACAGAGCTCTCAGACCTCCTAGGGCAAACGGACTCCCCCATGATGTCATGGTGAAACCGCTCTTCTTCTCTGTCTACAGGAGGTGATGAGGAAATCAAGAACCATGTCTAAAATAGTGTTCCAGGGTCATCATCTGCAAATATTTGCTGATTTATCCCCTTCCACTATCCAAAAAAGGAGGGCGCTAAAGCCACTACTTCAAATCCCGATGGACAGAGAAATCAAATACTGGTGGCTCTTTCCATTCCAACTTAAACTACTCTTCAAAGGCAAGGCGTACACCTTTAGATTCATGCAGGAAGGAGAAAGGCTTTTTCTGCAATTGGGCCTCATCAGCCAGGACCAGAATGCCCATCAATCGGGACTTCAACCCAACTCAGCAAAGAGACATCTGCCCACTAGTCCCCTGACTCCGGTCTGGGAGAAGGCCAGATCCAAGAAGTCCCAGGAAACCGTTCCTCCCTGACTTCCATAACCTGTTCTTCCTCGGGACTCACTTCTTTTGCCCCTTTTTCCTTTCAGCTGCCAGCTGAGAAGACAGAGCCTCCCCATTTGTGATCCACGAGATGAGTATCCTGATTAGATACCCTCACGCCTCTGCCGAGGCGGTCTCGGGGAGCACACAACCCAGGGAGGACACTGAATCGGGTTTCTCTCTGCCTGGTTTCTTTGGGTTGCTCCATTGTGACTTCTGGGCGGGGTTTGTGGAAAGGTGGGGGGAGTGACCCATGGTGCCTGACTAGCCCCGTTGAACTCTTCATACACACCACACTGTTTTGGGTAGCCACATCCGATGTACATCTTCCCCGCTGGTCGTATGCGTTTCCCCCACCTGTCCACCCTTTGCCCCAACTCATCCTTATGGATCCAGGTCCACATTTATTCTTCTGTTAACTGTTTTTATGCTACAATCATTTATCTGTTGTACTATCACCTCCAAGTTTTTCTTAGCCTACAGCATTGTTATGTAGGAGGGTACATTGTAAATGCCGGGCCCAGTGCCTTTATCCTGTTAATTACAAACCAAATCAAGCGGCCACTCTGCTGAAGTGGTGTTCATGCACCCTTAGTGGACCAGATAGTTTGCCCTTACCAAGACAGGACCAATCCCTGCCTCCAGGAGGGATTTCGGTGTGACCCACACTTTCTGATGGAGGATTCTGTCCACTCCATTCTACGGGAGATTCACTTGTCACCCGTCTTTCTTTCATACTTTTCCTTTTTCCTTCTCCAACAATGTTTTAATTTACATCTCATTGTAGGAGTCGACTGGGGAGATGACCCCGGACACCAACAAGATATCTCACTGGTCTTTGCTTGCTCTGTGGGATGTCTTGGTACCCGTAGACATCAGATGGTAAGTGCTGCAGATTTCCTAGCTTTGCCCCCGCTACTGCTCGATGGCCAGTGACCCACCAGTAAATACACCCCTTAAAATAATATCACATAATGCTCAAGGCCTGAATTCCCCGGCAAAAAGGAGCAAAGTCTTCCAATACCTAAATGCACAAAAGGCAGATGTGGTCCTCCTGCAGGAAACACATTTCCCCAAACGCTTCTGTCCCTCCTTTATACACTCCAAATTCTCCTTCTTCACACTAGCCAATGCTGAGGATAAAACAAAGGGGGTGGGTATTTTCATATCCAAAAGATGCCAATTTACCCTCAAATCTGAACTCAGGGACCCTGATGGGCGCTATATAGTCATTGTGGGAGAATTAGACAACCAACTATATTCTTTAATTTCGTACTATGCCCCCAACAGAGGCCAACTAGCCTTCTTTCAGCGCCTGTTCAAAACACTAACACCACTGCTGGAGGGTACAGTGATCTTTGGGGGCGATTCTAATTCGGCCTTTGACCAGGGACTGGACAAGTCACGTCCCCCTGGCAAATGCCTCACCAGACCCACCAAACAGAGCTTACGTATAGCCAAGCTAATCTTCCAACAGGGACTTGTTGATATATGGAGGGAAGTAAATCCAACACTGCAAGACTTCACACATTTATCTAATCCCCATAGGTCCTTTGCAAGAATCTAACGAACAGAACATATATCAAAGATGTAGTCTGGTCGGACCACTCAATGGTGATCCTTTCCATTCAGCGCCTGATGGGCCATAAACCCTGCCGGCGTTGGAGGCTTAATGAGTCCATCCTGAGTGATCCAATCAGAACAAAAGAAATCTAAACTAATATCTGCAATTACTTCACCACTAACGATATGCCAGACACTAGCCCCTCATGCCTCTGGGTGGCACATAAGCCTGTAATTAGAGGTCATCTGATTCAAATTGCCACTCAGATCAATAAGGCCAACAAAGCTGATATAGAGAAGTTAGATAAGGATTATACAGCCTTAATTAAAAAACACAAGGCTGACCCAAGAGCTGTTCCCACCACCAAGCTGGATGCAGCTCACACGGCATTAAACCTCGCCCCAACCACAAAGGCTGAAAAATGGCTGCGGTGGAATAGATCATGATTCTATTGCCATGGCGAAAAAATCGGCTCTGTGCTTGCAGGCAGGTTGTCCCCGAAATTTAGATCCCCGGCCCTTCCCAAAATCAAAATCCAAGGGGGCACTCTGTCCCAGAACCCTCAACGTATTATGGGGGAATTCCTGACCTTTTACAAATCCCTATACAGTGGTGAGAACAGCCCCTCTCCAGAGGTGATAGATCACTTCCTGGACAACATTCAGATCCCCAAATTAGAGGACAAACATTGCCAGAAACTAGACGCCCCTATCTCCGCTGAGGAAGTATGTGCAGTTATTAAAAATTTGAAATCTCATTCAGCGCCTGGCCCAGATGGTTTCTCCATACCATACTACAAATCATTCTCTTCCACTCTTGCCCCATATATGGCCCGATTTTTTAACGCACTCCGACAGGGGAATCCACTAGATGCCTCACTTAACACGGCCTACATTACGGTCATCCCTAAACCAGATAAAGATGCCAGCTCGGTCAGCAACTATAGACCAATATCTTTCATTAATAAAGACCTAAAGATTCTGACTAAAATCCTTGCAGACCTCCTTCATTAGCCTATACATTAACAAGGATCAAGTGGGTTTCATCCCAGGGAGACAGGGACCTGACCAAACTGGACGAGCGATTGATATAATATCCCTCCTCAATTTCAACTGGGATGGGGGCTCCTCCAGACAGGGACTCTCTCTGGACCTCCAAAAGCTTTTGATACTGTCCAATGGCCTTACATCTTCAACACTCTTCAAAGGTGGGGATTTGGGAATTCATTTCTTAATGTCATGCATGCCCTTTATTCTTCCCCCTCGGCTCAGGTGTGTCTGCAGGGATTTTACTCTGAATCTTTCCCCATATCTAGAGGCACAAGACAGGGCTGCCCTCTCTCCCCATTGATCTTTGCCATAGCAATCGAATCCTTGGCAATAGTCATCAGAAACAATCAGAATATCCAAGGCATCCAAAGTGGCTCCAGGTGTCATAAATGCGCATTATTTGCGCACGATATCTTACTATTTGTTTCTTCCATCACTCCCCAACGTATGTCATCTCCTGGATGAATTTGGGGCAGCCTTAGGGTTAACTACGATAAATCCCAGGCACTCAATATTAACATCCCAGACTCTCTCCTGGCCAGGCTCAGGGAGAGCTTCTGGTTCTCCTGGAGTGACTCCACCATCTCATACCTGGGGATCAAATTGACTCCCAGGATTGAACTCCTTCACCAAGCCAATTACCCATCTCTTTACAAAAAACTGGAGGAAGACCTCTCCCGGTGGTCCCGGCTGTCCCTGTCCTGGCTGGGCAGAATCAACACGATCAAAATGACCCTACTCCCCCGCATCCTCTAGTATTTTAGAGCCCTCCCGATACCTGTCGTCAAAATTCGCTTTAAATGACTCCAAGCCAAACTCGTCAAATACATTTGGGGCAGAGGGGGACACAGATTTCCCAAAGCAGTCCTGTTTACATCTAGAACTGAAGGGGGCCTGGGACTTCCAAATCTGCTTTGGTACTTGCAAGCTTCACAACTAGCTCAGATATCGGTGGTTTACTCACGCTGGGAACAGCCTGAATGGATTCTCATAGAAAGGCAGGCAGTCCCCCTCCACACTCTAGACTACCTCCTTTGGAGCCCTAGGAAACTTAGACCCTCCATACTTTCCCCAACACTCTCACACTCCTTCGCACTTTGGGATAGTCTGAGATGCAACCAACAACTGACCTCCCCCACAGAACAACTGCAACACCTATTACGAAATCCTGATTTCCCTCCGGGCCTTGACATATAAGCATTTAAATGGTGGCTAGACAAAGGGCTATACAGAATAGGACACTTCCTTAGACCCCTCTGCTTGCTCTCCAAAGCATTCTGTGTTAGTAACCTAGAGATGCCTGTCTCTGAATTCTTCAGATTCTCTGAAATTTCAAACTTCTTACATAAAAGGTGTAAAACACTCCCGAACGGGCCCCAAATAACCCCCAATGAAATATGGTGTGGTCAGGCCGGTGCATCTCGGTAATCTATAAAACTCTGTCTTCCGCGCAATCCAAGGCACCTTACATGCAGGCTTGGGAAGATGACTTGTCCCAACACTGGACACTGGAAACATGGCACAGGAACTTTTTCCAATCCTACAAAGGCATTCTCAACTCCAGCCTCATGGAAGCTAGTTTAAAAGTGCTGACTAGATGGTACCTAGTCCCTTCAAAGCTAGCACACATATACCTATCATCGTCTTCCCTCTATTTTCGGGGATGTGGTCTTAAGGTCGATATGTTCCATATATGGTGGACCTGCCCCAGAGTTTGACAATTTTGGCACAAGATCTTCTCTTGGATCAGCAAGCTTACCACAATGCTTATCCAAATGTCCCCCCTCATAGCACTCCTTAACTTCCCAGTGAAAGAGGCCTCCAGGATTACTCAACGTCTCATATTCTTTATCATCTTAGGTGCCAAGCTAAAGCTTGGAAAAAAACATCAGTTTCATCACTTCTAGCCAAAAGAAAGATCTCATGGATTATGAACCAAGAGAAGATGGCAAGTGTAATCCTGGATCGCTCGGCCAAATTTGAATGGATTTGGGAACCCTGGGCAACCTTTGTAGGGGTTAATCTTGGAATATTACCTCCTGGATATCACCCTCCGGCTCTTTCCCCCCCGGTCGACTCATACTCTCCTCCTCTAACTTTTTTCTCATCTCTTTCTTCCTCCCTATTTCTTTCTTTTTATTCTTTTCTCTCACTCACATCTTTCGGTTAGTCTTGGGTAGGGATGAGCCGAACACCTCCCTGTTCGGTTCACACCAGAACATGCGAACAGGAAAAAAGTTCGCTCAAACACGCGAACACCGTTAAAGTCTATGGGACACGAACCTGAATAATCAAAAGTGCTAATTTTAAAGGCTTATATGCAAGTTATTGTCATAAAAAGTGTTTGGGGACCCGGGTCCTGCCCCAGGGGACATGGATCAATGCAAAAAAAAGTTTTAAAAATGGCTGTTTTTTCAGGAGCAGTGATTTTAATAATGCTTAAAGTCAAACAATAAAAGTGTAATATCATGGCATGGAGGAAGGCTCCCGCTGTGTGATGGCGTCTCCTCGTCTGACGGTTCTTAAATAATGGGGGTGGGGCCACCCGGTGACCCCGCCCCCCTCTGACGCACGGTGACTTGACGGGACTTCCCTGTGACGTCACGGGGAATGCCACAGGGAAGTCCCGTCATGTCCCGTGCGTCAGAGGGGGCGGGGTCACCGGGTGGCCCCCCCCGTTATTTAAGAACCATCAGACAAGGAGACGCCGTCACACAGCGGAAGCCTCCCTCCATGTCAGCATGGATGCGGAGCGGCCCGGAGAAGAAAATGAAGAAGAGAAGAAGAGAAGAAGGAAGAAGAGAAGAGGATGAAGAAGAAGATGAAGAGAAGAGCGGGAGCCTCCCCCCATGCCATGGGTGCGGAGCGGCCCCAGGAGAAGAAGATAGAAGACGCAGCGGAGGAGATGCTGGACGAGAATGCCGGAGGAGGAACCAGAAGAGCCAGAAGAACCAGAAGAAGAAGAAGATGAAGAAAGATAGAAGAAAGAAGAAGCATTTAAATAAAGGAATTGTCAAAAACTGTCTCTTGTCATTTTTAACATTTTTGACAGTTTTTTAGTGAAATGGTAGGGGTAAGTAACCCCTTACCATTTCACACAGGGGGGGGGCCGGGATCTGGGGGTCCCCTTATCAAAGGGGGCTTCCAGATTCTGATAAGCCCCCCACCCGCAGACCCCCACAACCACCGGCCAGGGTTGTGGGGATGAGGCCCTTGTCCTCATCAACATGGGGACAAGGTGTTTTGGGGGGCTACCCCAAAGCACCCTCCCAATGTTGAGGGCATGTGGCCTGGTACGGTTCAGGAGGGGGGGGCTGCACTCTCGTCCCCCCCTCTTTTCCTGCGGCCTGCCAGGTTGCGTGCTCGGATAAGGGTCTGGTATGGATTTTTGGGGGGACCCCACGCCGCGGGTAGTTTTAAATGGGTTTTTTCCTCCGAAATGTCATTTTGCTGTCAGACTGTTCTAAATACGGGAAACATGCGCCCCTTTACAGGCATACTATAGACACCCCCCAGGTACGAAATTTAAAGGGATATTACACTTTTATTGTTTGACTTTAAGCATTGTTAAAATCACTGCTCCTGAAAAAACGGACGTTTTTAAAACTTTTTTTTGCATTGATCCATGTCCCCTGGGGCAGGACCCAGGTCCCCAAACACTTTTTATGACAATAACTTGCATATAAGCCTTTAAAATTAGCACTTTTGATTTCTCCCATAGACTTTTAAAGGGTGTTCTGTGGCATTCGAATTTGCTGCGAACACCCCAAATTGTTCGCTGTTCGGCGAACTTGCGAACAGCCAATGTTCGAGTCGAACATGAGTTTGACTCGAACTCGAAGCTCATCCCTAGTCTTGGGCTTTGGCCAATAACCAAATTGACACGACCAAGGCCAGGGTCGGGAGTCACCCTGATCCTGGTCTCAACTCCAACTATATCCTAAATTCTTGCAAACATCTTGGTGAACCAATTTCCTGTTATATATACCAATTGCTCTCCTAAGTGTTTTTTATTTTTTTTACTTAGAGGACTCTATTTTACAGGACTCAAAGTTGCTCCTTTGTCCAGGAGTCTGTAGACAAGTTTATACACTTACTGTTTTAAAACTAGTTTTATCAACCCTTTATGTTTTCTTTTTCTTTCCACAAGAAAAATCAATAGTTTAAATCTCTTTGATGAGGGGGTGCTGAGGGGCAGGGAGCCCCGCCACAGCATGTTCCCAGTAGGGGTGGCGGAGGTTTTCCCCCTCTACCCCTCTCATTTTCTGGGGCCACTAGAACCATAATTGGCACCCGGTAACTCTGTTCAAATCACATGACAGGTTATGTTTGATTTATGCAGACCTGTTTTGTATAACCCACCTTGATTAACATGTTCTCGATGTGACCGCGTTGGTCGCCTCAAGACTGATGACTCACGCTGTATCTATAACATGTGATGTATTGTTTTCATTTACTTTTGACAAAATAAAATATATTGAAACAAATTATTATTGTTATATCAATGGCTCTTGAGGAAATAGACTAGGTCCAGGAAATGCATCGAGCCTTAAGACCATCATATGTGGACTAGATACTTCACATTGTCACTATTGTCTTTTTATGCTTATGTACTGTATTGTGAAAATACTTTGTATGCATTAATATTATATTTTAAGATGAATTAATAAAATAAAGTTTTTTTTTTAAATTAGAAGAAATGTTGTCCCTCAAAAGTCCCATTCTGACATTTTTTTTCCAAAGTGATAGACTATACGTAGGGATGTGGCACCCAGTTTTTGCAAATTATATTTAGGAAAGCAGAGAGACTGGCAGGAACACCAGGGATCTCACACAAAGGAAGCTGCAGCTTGGCATTGCTTGCTATTAAGCCTATGATCATAGGCATGCCACGGGGTGTGCTGGCAGGATCTCCACTCTGGCACCTCTGCTGATGGACAATGGGAACGCTGCGACTATGCAAGTGGGACTGTTTTTCATTTGGCTGTATAACTCCTGTGAGTGCAGCCACTGACCACGGAGTAAGCAGGCAAGTGGCCACATTTTCCGATGCTATTTCTATAGTTCCGGCTACTGCATCCCTGAGAGCTGAATATCACTCCACCGCCTGCTGTCAGGAATGCTATAGCCACAACTATAGAGGTAGCATCGGGCCTGGATTAACCCCACTGTTTTTAAACAAGTCCTGCCCGCTGCCACCGAAGGGCTTCTGCAGCCCACCATTGCCCTTTGCCCTTTGTCTGAGAAAAGTATTGGTTGCCAGGACCGTTCCAGGCAGAGGAAGAGGAGGTAACTTTCCCCCCTGCTCCTCCTCTGAGTGCCCCGCCTCCCAGCTTCCGCCCTGCAGTCCCGACAACGCAACAACATGAGGTGAGGAGGATGCGCTGGGACTTGGGTCTCAGGAAATGTCACTGGTAAGGGGGGAGTTGGGGGCACAGACTCTAGCAGTGTGTGTGTGTGTGTGGCACTACAACAGGCAGGGAGAGAGCTGTGTGTGGGACACAGGGGTATGTGGGACACAGGGGAGCAGCTGAAATGGGAGTCCAGCCTGCTATGCTGGGATTTGTAATCCCATGGAGGGGAGGGTAATTCTTACACATACTGGGGAAGGAGGAAGGGGTCTGGTCATATAAAGTAAAATACTCTGTGCTGTGAGGGGGCTGCTATGGCTGACCTGACCCCCTTATTACTTATTGTCTGGCACACTTTTAAAGGGGAACTCTTGGGATTGTTGGGATTCTGGTGTAAGGGGGGCTCTTTTGGAACCCTGATTTAAGGGGGGAACTGTGACATAAGATGTAACACTATTGACTCTGGTGTAAGGGGTAATGCTGTGGACTCTGAAATAAAGGAGGACTCAGATGTGAGGGGGCACTGTGGACACTGTGGCATATGTAGGGGCACATTCACAAATGCTTTGATTTCTGAAGAGCGACTCACAAAACAGATCACTCTTCATAAAGCATTTTCTAGGTGGTGAGGAGACGTTGTATCGCCTCCACACCACCTACTTTAACCTCTTAAACTCCACACTGCACTTGCAGGGCACTTGCAAAGTGCCGTCATTCACTTGAATGGGTCACAGTCAGTGGGTGCTACAACTGCTGAAAGCAAAAAGGGGTATAATTGCAGCTGCGGCATGTGAACATACCCAGCCACTGCCTCTACAGCTAAAAGGTGATAGTGGTTGAGGAGTGGTAAAAGAATGGTTCAACCAGAGTTTTACTGCCCCTCAACCACTAGTGTAAACAATTAAATGTTTTAATAAGTTAAAAATATAAAGTGTTTTATTTATTTTTTTTAACATTGAAAAGTGTTAAAAAATGTTTTTATACATTTTAAAATGTTTGTTTACATTTATTTATGAGTGTGTGTATATATATATATATATATATATACATATACATATACACACACACGCACACACACACACATGTTTGAGCTTTGTCGCGCACACCTTAATGCAATAGGCTGCGCATACCTATGCCTATGATCTACCAGAACACCCAAATCCTTCACCACCATTGATTCCTCCAGTTGTTCTCCTCCTAGTATTTAAGATCAGTGTCGGTGTATCCCGGCTCTAAAAATTGTTTCAGTACCGGTAAGTCTGTTTTTTTTGATTGGATAGAGCATCTGCTCTGATCCTTGGTTTTGTTCACTTACAAGCAATTGCATGCACAAATTAGCAAATACACTACAAAGAAGGACTGGCATGTATAGTAACCTCTAATGGAGGATTCTCATCCATCCAGTGGATATACACATTTCATGCCCTTAAGCATCAGCTGACAATGAATGCAATTTAAAAGGATAATGCTTAGGCCCTAAGCGTGTGCACAGGTAATTCCCCTACTTTTCAGTGAGAGGTAAGTAATCATAAACTGTGTATAAAATTCAATATATGTGTGGTTGGTTGGAATGTTTTCTTTATAAACACTCAGATATAATTTGTACAGAAATAATTTGTACAGAAAATACATTATAATTTGTACAGAAAATACATTTTTAATCTTTTTAAGATATATTGGTTCCTTCTGACAAGAGTGTATCCAGATCCAAAAATTTAAAACAATACCTTTGCAGGCATTTATGACAAATATGTTACCACTTTCAGCCTAACAACATATGACTTTGAGTGGAGATAGCTGAATGATGCCTGCAGCTACAGACATCATTCAGGTATCTTCTTTTAGAGCTTCCCTGCATGATAAGAACAATTGTAGCGGCTGTTCAGCTGCTTGATTATTCTTACAGGCAACGGGAGGGGGCGTCCCTCCTCCGACAGCCTTCTGGTGCTTCTCTCGGCTCGCCCCTGCGATTGGAGAGAGGGAGAAGGAATTGGTTCATTCCAGAGGTTTACCATAGAGAATCCAGTGGGCCAGATGGCCCCCGGACATCACTTTGATCTTTCAGAGACCGGGCGTGATGTTATGATGTCACGCCCGACCTCTGCATTTGAAAAAATTGCCACCGCCTTGGCTGGGAAACCATGATCTTTTTTTTTTCAGGCTTCTCAGCCTAGAGGCAAGATGTGGGGACTTATTGACCCCAGATCTTGCTGTAATAAGGACCTGTCACGCACTATTCCTATTACAAGGCATGTTTACATGCCTTGTAATAGGAATAAAAGTGATAAAAAAAAAAAGTAAAAAGAAAACATCGACATAGAAAAATAAAAGCAAAATAAACAATAACAAAAAAAAAAATTGAAAGCGATCTTGTCCCCGCGTGCTCACATGCAGAAGCAAACGCATACATAGGTTGCGCCCACATATGTAAACAAAGTTGAAACCACACATGTGAGGTATCACCATGAATGTTAGAGTGAGAGCAATAATTCTAGAACTAGACTTCCTCTGTAACTCTAAACAGGTAACCTGTAAAATATTTTAAAGCATCGCCTATGGGAATTATAAAGTACCGAAGTTTGGCGCCATTCCATGAGTGCGCGCAATTTCAAAGCATGACATCTTAGGTATCTATTTACTCAACATAACATCATCTTTCACATTATGCAAACAAATTGGGCTAACCTTTCTTTTTTTTTTAATGCATTCCAAAAATAACGCATTTAAAAATCACTGCGCAAATACCGTACGAGGTTAAAAGTTGCAATAACCACCATTTTATTCCCCAGGGTCTCTAATAAAAAAAAACATATATAATGTTTGGGGGTTCTGAGTAATTTTCTGGCAAAAAAATGAGAGTTTTTACATGTAGGAGTGAAGTGTCAGAATTTACCTGGGTAGCAAGTGGTTAAGGATTATTTTAGAAACCTAAGAGGAATGGATGAGAGTTTCATCTCTCAACCTCCATTACAGACTGCAATACATGCCAGTTCTTCTTTGAAGTTAATGTGCTAATTTCTCTTTACAAATGCTTTTATGTGGATGAAACCACACAGAAAATTAAGGATTGAATATAGATGCCCTATCCAATCTAAACAAACAGGATTACTGTTACTGAAACACTTTTTGGAACAGTGACACTCTGACCTTGATCTTAAATTCATGATTTTGGACGAGGTTCCCAAATGTAAGATAGTGGGTGATCATATTTAAAAATTTGAAATTAAATGAGATCTGGTGAATCAACAGACTATCCACATTGCAACCACTAGGTTTACATAAGAATCATGATTTGTAATTATGTTTGGAAAAGTGTTCTATATCTATAGATATATAAAGATATATCTATAAACAGATATATAAAGATATATCTATAAACAGATATATATATATATATATATATATATATATATATATATATATATATATATATATATATATATATATTACAAAATAAGATGAGAATTCATGTAAATAAAGTAGTTTTGTTATCCAGAAAACTAGTTTATCACAGATAACAGACAATATTAGAATGGAAATTAAAGAATTAAAGACAGCGAAATTTCAGAAAAATCACATATTATCCCAATAGTTCAGGTTATAGTTCAGGTTTAAAAAGCTAGCTTACTACCAGAACAAGTTTTAATCGCAAATTATTTACCTTTTAATTACCTTTACCTTTGTGTTACTTTTACCTTTGAAAGTAGCTTTGGTTGTTAGTTACTTCCATCTGTTTCTGCTTATAGTTTTGTCTTTATAAGGTTTATTTTATACTTTGTGACATAATTTTTTAAATAATTGACCAAATCATTTTGATGCATATACATTTTTTATCATAAGTTAAGAAGACAACTTGCATTTTCAAGCAATAATCTACATGCATTTTTTTTCCAAAGCATTTATATAATACTATATTTATGTTTTCACCATCATTATTCCATTGCTTTGACAGTAATGTTTTAAAAATCTAGCATACATCACTTTTAATAGACTATATTTATTGCTAATGCAGTCATCTTTGTGTTGTTGTTCTATTCTGGTGTGTTGATCCTATTTGTTTCATAAAAATTAATAATTTTGGCATTAATATTTGATGCCTTCAATCAGCTTTGCTTACTTTATTTGATTTGTAATATTTAATAGTGTATCAGCATTCAAAATGTGTAGTATTTTCTCATAGACTTAATTAAAGAAAGCAGTAGATGCATGCATATGTACTTGATTTCAAAAGCTGCATTCAATGACAATAATCCTTTAAAGGTTCAGTTGTTTTAACCAATTAATTGTGATTCAAATATACCACATATTAGTTGTTTGGCTATCCATAAATTAATCCTATGAAGCCTCTAACCTTTAGGAAAGCAAATGTTTGTTTGTTTTTTTTCATTCACAAAAGTAACACTTGTAAGCACTTTGAATTAGCACATGCATTTGACCCAAAATAAATAACTACATAAAAATGTAAGTACTGTGATTAAAGCAGGGCAGATATAATTATATATAAATGAACAATCAGTGCAGTGCTAATCTTAGTCTGAATATAAAATTCAATGTGAAAGAAAATACAATCCTTGAATGCTGCTAAACATCAACAGTGCTTTCCACTACACTATACATACTCAGAATACAAAAAGTACAAAAATAAATAAAAGTCAAACTTCCGATCATCAATAGTTCATCACCATTGTGTTACATACACTGAGCAAAATTATAAACGCAACACTTTTGTGTTTGCCCCTATTTATCATCAGCTAAACGCAAAGATCTACGACTTTTTCTATGTGTACAAAAGGCCTTTTTCTCTCACTTCTCCTTTGCCGAGATAATCCATCCACCTCACAGGTGTGCCATATCAAGATGCTGATTAGACAGCATGATTATTGCACAGATGTACCTTAGGCTGGCCACAATAAAAGGCCAATCTAAAATGTGCAGCTTTACTGTATTGGGGGGGTCAGGGGGGCCTGAAAACCAATCAGTATCTGGTGAGACCACCATTTACCTCACGCAGTGCAACACATCTCCCTCGCATAGTGTTGATCAGGTTGTTGATTGTAGCCTGTGGAATGTCCATTCCTCTTCAATGGCTATGCAAAGTTGCTGGATATTGGCAGGAACTGGAGCTCACTGTCGTATACGCTGATCCAAAGCATCCCAAACATGCTCAATGGGTGACATGTCCGCAAGAACTGGGATGTTTTCAGCTTCAAGAAATTGTGTACAGATCCTTGCAACATGTGCAACATGTGCATTATCATGCTGCAACATGAGGTGATGTTCGTGGATGAATGGCACAACAATGGGCCTCAGGATCTCATCACGGTATCTCTGTGCATTCAAAATGCCATCAATAAAATGTACCTGTTTTCCTTTGTCCATAGCATACGCCTGCCCATTTCATAACCCCACTGCCACCATGGGCTACTCAATCCACAACGTTGACATCAGCAAACCGCTCACCCACATGACGCCATGCACGCTGTCTGACATCTGCCCTGTACAGTGAAAAAGGGGATTCATCGGTGAAGAGAACACATCTCCAAAGTGCCAGACAGCCCTTGAATGTGAGCATTTGCCCTGTCCGGGTGACTGGTCTCAGACGATCTTGGAGGTGAAGATGCTGGATGTGGAGGTCCTGGGCTGGTATGGTTACACATGGTCTGTGGTTGTGAGGCTGGTTGGATGTACTGCCAAATTCTCTAATATGCCTTTGGAGACAGCTTATGGTAGAGAACATTCAATTCAAGGGCAACAGCTCTGGTGGACATTCCTGCAGTCAGCATGCCAATTGCACGCTCCCTCAAGAGTTGCAACATCTGTGGCATTTTGCTGTGTGATAAAACTGGACATTTTAGAGTGGCCTTTTATTGTGACCAGCCTAAGGCACACCTGTGCAATAATCATGCTGTCTAATCAGCATCCTGATATGCCACACCTGTGAGGTGGACGGATTATCTCGGCAAAGGAGAAGCACTCACTAACACAGATTTAGACAAATTTGTGAACGATATTTGAGAGAAATAGGCCTTTTGTGTACATAGAAAAAGTCATAGATCTTTGAGTTCAGCTCATGATACATAGGGGCAAACACAAAAGTGTTGTGTTTATAATTTTGCTCAGTGTATATGAAGATTTTGACAGTATAAACTTCCCAAAATTTCACTTGGTGTCTCCAGCTACCTAGTGAAATACAGCATATCTGCTCACCTCCAAATGTGGACCTCAATATAATATCAAGGTCATGAAAGCTTAAATCATCAACACAAAGGGTATGGGGTTGATAAACTAAAGGCAAATAGACTGTGCACTTTGCAAAGTGCAGTTGGATTCCGCAAGTGCAGGTGCTCCAGAGCTTAGTAAATGAGGTAAAGTTTCACTTTACAACAAATACCCAATCACATGCAAGAAAAAAAACAAAAAAAAAACATTATTTTTGATTGCACATGATTGGATGATGGAAGTCAGCAGAGTTTCTGCTTATTTACTAAGCTCTGGAGCAACTGCACTTTGCAAAGTGAACAGTCTATTTGCCTTTAGTAAATCAACCTTGATGTCTCCTCCAGCATGCTTCTGTATTCTCCATCTCCCTCTCCAGCAACTTAAGTCTCACAGGTAAGAATACAGTATATGCAAACACAAAATAAAAATATAGTTGCCAAAACAGCACTCATAATGACAGATATAAATTCATATAGATGTACAATCCTCCACCAATAGCCTGCACTATTCCCATTATGCATTAGGCTAATCACTGCAATTAATTTGCTCACCTCCCACTGTTGACCCAAAGCAAGGAAACTTGTAAACACCAAAAAATGTTTTAATTTCATTCTATTGAAAAAAAGGCTACAATTACGAGGAATAAATAATTTTTACTTCTCTTAAAGTGGTCGTCATGCAGACAGAGAACAGAAACAAAAATCCCATAAAATGAATACCTTGATGAGGAACATCTTGCTTTGCAAAAGACTGGTCCATGGGTGATTTTGGTGAGTTATAAAAACTTTTAAACATTGGTAAGTACTCAATGGTCTATTTAGACCATTGATTCTGTATGGCAGTAAGCTAAATATAATCAGGAGCTGTCTACACTTATGTTTGGACACTGCAGAGAAATTCTCAAAGTGACAATGCCTACAATAGGTTTAGTATTAGATTTTAATATCAGTCCAGACACTGAAAGACTCTTCTTTTTTACAAAAGTAAGAGAAAGATATTCAGATAGCATATTCAGTTAAGGGCTACACAGTTTCAGTGTAGGTAGTGACAGCAACACAATTATATTATCTTTAAATGGGTCAGTTATATGACTTCACACTTTGCAGTGCAATAGTCATCAGGAGTGATCCACTATTAATAATGTCAGTACAGGGCTTGCTATACACAAGTATAGTTGCACTTACAGCATAAGCAAAGAAACATTCTCTCAAAGAAAACCACCCGGGAACATGACTCTATAGAACGACCCCCCTAACAGCTGCTCCCATACTGAATGTCTTTCTAGGATGTATCTGCAAATAGCTGTTATACTTATTACTGCACACTGAAGATTCACCATATCACACCAGCCATGCCACTCCATTGCTACCAGGCAGTGCAATAAAATGCCAAGCCCAGGTTTTGCAATGCAATGAGCTGCATCGCTGCCACATCTACAGTGCCTTGAAAAACTATTCATACCCCTTGAAATTTTCCACATTTTGTCATGTCACAACCAAAAACATAAATGAGACAAAAATGGCACATAATTGTGAAGTGGAAGGAAAATGATAAATGGTTTTTAACATTTTTTACAAATAAATATGTGAAAAGTGTGGCGTCTATTTTTTTTTCAACCCCCTTTACTCTGATACCTCATATTCACACAGACTTCTCAAAAAACTTATTTCTTTATTATTTATCAGGATTCCCTTAATATATTTTGATTTGTCACATCTGACAAAAATATTTTTATTTTTATTTTTTTTTTAAAAGGCAGATTTTTTTTTATTTTAGGTTTGTATTTTTTCCAAGGCTGATCTTTGTTTTATTTGATTTTTAGTTTTACTCCAGAATATTTTTGTGTGTGTTTTGTGTGTCAAGTTACCACAACACCATTATTATCTTGTATTATTTAATCTCAAGGAGATTGTGTGGTGTTGGTGTCCCTTATTAATTTCACATTGTATTTTTGAAATGTACCTGAATCCTCACAAACAAACTGTACTTTTTGAAGGAAAACACACATAGACGAGTATAATTGAACCAAAAAATCCTTTATTAAGGGCTCAGAACCAAACAAAGAGGGAGGCAACGCTGGATAAACAGCAGAAACTAGCGAAGCCTGGGACCCCCAGGGCAGACATCAATTCTTGAACATCAAAATTGGTGGCCTGAGGAGTCCATATGTAAGGGAGTGCAGTCTGGTCCAGAAGTCCCAGAGATCCGGAAAGCAGCAGATGACATCTGTGTCCCCAGGCTGTGGTACCACAAGAGGCTGCATCTTTTGCCAGACCAGACTGGATCCAGGGTCCTCACTTTCTGGTCTTCCTTCCACGCTTCCTTCCTGGCTGTGGCTCTGCTGTTGGAGATGTGGCAGGAGGAAGTGTAGAACCTGGAGGAGGAGGAGGACTAGTAGGACCTGGAGGAGGAGGCGGAGGAGGAGGAGGAGTAGGACCTGGAGGAGGAGGAGGAGGAGGAGGACCATGTGTGAGGTCACAAATGTGGGTCTCAGATGTTATTTGGGCCCTCAACCCCTTATTGAGAGCTTCCAACATTAATGACTCACACATGAGTTGTTGGCCCACCTCCATCCGCTGCATTTTACAGGCAATTATGGCAGCAAAGTCCTCCTCCACTGTGTGTGGTGCTCCCAGGGCCTCTGTAGCCTTCCAAAAGAGGCCTATGGCAGCCTCCTCTAGGGTACTCCTCTTCCTGCCACTTTCTCTTTGCAGGTGTAGGGGAGGGACCTGCATATCAGGCAGCCTGCTCGGCCCGGCCACCTCCTGGCTGAGACTTCCCTGTGTATGAAAAAGGGACATGGTTGTAATGTTTTGCATCATCAATCAGAATCATAAATGAGTACTCCAAACTAACATCTAGTTAATATCATTGATTGGACAACCTGAAATATTTAGAGGAATGCTATACCTGGCTCAATCTGGGCTCCTCTACATGTTGCTGCCTGGAAGGCCCAGGTTGGGCGTCAGAAGCCTCAGCTGGGGGGGGAGGAAGCGTGGACGGAAGACTGGAGAGTGATGGCCTGGGTTCAGTCTGGCCTGCCAGAAAATGCAGCCTGTCATAGTACCACATCCGGGGGACATAGATGTCACCTACTGCTCCGGATCTCTGTGAATCCTGGACTTTCTTGCGCTCCCTTACATATGTGCTCCTCAGGCCACCAATTAGGATCTTCAAATATGTGATGTCTGCCGTGGGGATCACCTGCTTCACAATTTCCAACAATTGATCCAGCGCTGCCTTCCTCTTTGTTTGGTTCTTATAATGTGGGTGGTTTATCTCCCACAGACAAGGCAGCTCCCTGAACATGTCAATGAATATTGCCATGAAGTCGGAATCGTTCAAGATATCCATTTTCACTGCAAGACACAACACAAGACAAACCCTAATGTCAGCCAAAACTCTCCTAATCTTGTTACAATATAGGCCTCAATCTAGAAGCAGTATAGGCCCAAGTTTGTCTCTTACCTTCGTTCTTATGATCGGCGCCTCCGATGCTCCTTCCTCCGCTCACAGATCGTATGTAATACGCACGCGTGTTATGCTTTATACACACTGCGCATGCGTGTAACTCCGCCCACCCCTGACGTTCTTTCTAGTCTATTCCCCGCCCCTTTTCATTCGGCGCCGTGGGGGAAGAGCACATGGCGGATACACAGCAGGTGCGTGCTAATTACAGGAACGAGGAGGAGGAGGAGGAAAGCCCGGATCCGGACACGTCCCGATCCAGAAGGAGATTTAAGGCCTCAAATATGTCCTTTGGGGAGATGTTGGAGATGGTCGACATCCTGAAGAAGGCCGACTATGACGGGAAGTATGGACCTTACCCCAACCCCAATGTCAGAAAGGCCAAGATCATGGCGAAAGTGGTCAGAAGTCTGCACCGGAATTTCGGGGTACGCCGATCGAAAGATCAGCTCAGGAAACGGTGGTCGGACCTGAAATTACGAGAACATGAGCAGTACAGAAAGATCCGGAGAGGGGGGCGTGGCCAACCGGAGCTGAAGATGGACGCTTAATTGCATAGCTCAGCAGCCAGGGGACACAATCCAGCGCAATCGGCCCACACCACAACTCCATCTGCACCCATCCTCGCTCCAGGCACTCAGGAGACAAAGATGCAGCCATCCAGGAAAAGATTTACGGAGCACAAGCCCCAAAAACTAACTGAATTCGCTTACAAGCCGGCGGGCTGGGATTCCCAAGATGGCGCCGACCAGGCTGCGCCACCCGAATCATACATGGACCTCCCGGATGATATCCAGGACGCACAACACTCCACAGGTACGATCCCTGACAAGTACCAAGCCCCAGAGAGTGACCCTCTCCCCAGCAGCCCAGCAAAAGCTCGGATGAGGCTAGACACACTGACGCTGCACACACAGCGCCAGCTAACTGAGGCCCAGGCTCCCATCCCCTTCTCCATAGACCAGGCCCTGCACTCCTCCATGGCCTCCTTCCCCACATCAGGGCAGCCAGTCATGGACACAACTCTGAAGGACCTGCTTCTGTCCCTCCAATCCTCCCTCATGAATGATCTTTCATCCATGTTTCACAGAGTCACCTCTGACATTCACAAGCTAGATGACAGAATGACTAATGCTGAGAGGGGAATACAGGCCTGTACTTCCACAGTAAATGAAATGATTGATTCTTATGACAATATAAAGGAGGAACAGGCATGGATGCGCGCCAAAATGGCGGATTTAGAAGACAGGTCACGCAGGAACAACATTAAGCTGAGGGGAGTCCCAGAGTCCATACTTCCAGTGGACTTACCACGCTACGCGAAAGAATTGATACATCTAGTGATACCAGAAGCTTCCCCACGAGACGCCATTATTGACAGAATACACAGAATTGCCAAACCGTCCCACCTGGCAGCCTCAGTCCCTAGAGATGTACTGATGAGGGTTCACTTCTATCAAACCAAAGAAAAGCTCCTTCTGGGCCTTAGAGCAAAATCTCCACTACCTGGCTCCTATACTGGGATACAACTTTTCCCTGACCTGTCCAAGTACACCCTCCAACTGCGACGGCAACTGAACCCGATAACCAAAAGTCTGCAGAACCACAAGGTACCATACAAATGGCACCACCCAGCTACCATCCTTGTCGTCCGCAATGGTCAGACACACGCAATAGGAGACCTAGATAAAGGCCTAAAGCTCCTCCACTCCTGGAGCATAATCCCTGATATGGCTGCCCCTACCGCACTAACCACCGGTGCCATTCCTCCTCGTAGACAACAAAATCATCTTCTCACCTGAGGATGCTCGCATCTCCTCAACAATAGCCGACAACTCATCCCACAGTTCCCCTGAGCTCTGACAGTCTGACACCTAAACTCTCTACCTCCGGTGATACTGACTCTGTTTACCCCCACGTAGAGGATTTAACGGTGTCAAACACCCCCTCTAATCTTCGCTCTAGCTGAAATATACAGCAACATCATATCCAGCAACAGCAAACCGAAAATCCAAGTTCGTTTTCCACTAGTTTCCATACTTTATACCAGTGATCTGTCAATGCATTTCTCTATTGGTTACTGACATATTGCTCTATCCGCAGCACTCTAGTCCACTTCTATTTCAGACCCTTGGACTGCCACTGGAACATCACTGCGCTCTAACTCCAGGACTCACCTGCAGACAGAAGCATCAACACCCCTATACCGGTACCTCAACACATCTGCACTCGAACTTCCGCCTCAGGATCAAAGTAGCCGACCCCATCTACCATCAGATTCATCCACCAGCAACGAACCATAAGTGTTACACTCAACACCCAACACCCCCACGGACACAAAATGCCATTCACTATACTGTCATTAAATACCAACGGCCTCAATCATCCTGCCAAGAGACACTCACTATGGAGATCCGCTACAGATCTCCACAGCGACATCCTTTGTGCCCAGGAAACACATCTGCTCACCACTGATACACCCCTATGCAAGAACAACCGCTTTCCCCAGGTGTTCCACGCCACCCATTCAACTAAAACCAGAGGGGTCATGATCGCAATCAGAGACTCACTGGACTTCCAGCTTTTAGATATTGAAAAAGACCCCGAAGGCCGTTACATCATACTTGCTTGCAAAGTCAACAAAGTGACCTATACCATAATCAACATCTATGCCCCGAATTCTTGCCAAACTAAATTCCTCCACAAAGTCCTGCGTCAAGCCAAACACATTCAAAAAGGTCACCTGATACTACAGTACCTGACCGCGAGATTGTGTTTCCAGCGCGATACCATCGCGCTGGTTCTCGGCGACAGGGTACTGTGAATGTCGCGCTGGCTCACTCATCGGGAAAGGAAAACTTTGTTTTCCTTCCGCGATGAGTGACAGGCAGTGCTGACAGCTGTCTAGTATGAATCCTGAGGCGGGAACACCGCGCCAAATTTTCAATGAAAAAACCGGCGTGGGTTCCCCCCTAGGAGCATACCAGGCCCTTAGATCTGGCATGGATTGTAAGGGGAACCCCCTATGCCGAAAAATCGGCATGGGGGTCCCCCCCCCCAATCCACACCAGACCCTTATCCGAGCACGCAGCCCGGCCGGCCAGGAAAGGGGGTGGGGACGAGCGAGCGCCCCCCCCCCTCCTGAGCCCTACCAGGCCGCATGCCCTCAACATGGGGGGGTGGGTGCCTTGGGGGAGGGGGGCGCCCTGCGGGGCCCCCCCACCCCAAAGCACCTTGTCCCCATGTTGATGAGGACAAGGGCCTCTTCCCGACAACCCTAGCCGTCGGTTGTCGGGTTCTGCGGGCGGGGGGCTTATCGGAATCCGGGAGCCCCCCTTAATAAGGGGGCCCCCAGATCCCGGCCCCCCACCCTGTGTGAATGAGTTTGGGGTACATGGTACCCCTACCCATTCACCTAGGCAAAAGTGTCAATATAAAAAAAACACATTACACAGGTTTTAAGAATAATTTATTAGTCAGCTCCGGGGTCTTCTTCCGACTTCGGGGGGTCTCCTTCCGACTTCTCCCGGTGTTCGGCCTCTTCTCCCGGTGTTCGGCCTCTTCTCCCGGGCCCCGCCGCTATCTTCTTCCAGCTCTATTGCCAGCGAGGGGCCCGGTCTGCTGCCGCTGTCTTGTCGCCGCTGTCTCGCCGCCGCTGTCTTGTTGCCGCTGTCTTGTCGCCGCTGTCTCGCCGCTTCTTCTCTTCTATTCTTCTTCCCCGATGTTGACACGACGCTCTCTCCGGCTCGAATGCTGTGTGTGAGCTGCGGAGCCATTTATATAGGCGGTAACCCCACCCCCTTACGACGTCATGGTCCCAGCATGCGCAGGGACTCTGGGGCCACGCCCCCTTATGACGCCAGAGTCCCTGCGCATGCTGGGACCATGACGTCGTAAGGGGGTGGGGTTACCGCCTATATAAATGGCTCCGCAGCTCACACACAGCATTCGAGCCGGAGAGAGCGTCGTGTCAACATCGGGGAAGAAGAATAGAAGAGAAGAAGTGGCGACAAGACAGCGGCGGCGAGACAGCGGCGACAAGACAGCGGCAGCAGACCGGGCCCCTCGCTGGCAATAGAGCTGGAAGAAGATAGCGGCGGGGCCCGGGAGAAGAGGCCGAACACCGGGAGAAGAGGCCGAACAGCGGGAGAAGTCGGAAGGAGACCCCCCGAAGTCGGAAGAAGACCCCGGAGCTGACTAATAAATTATTCTTAAAACCTGTGTAATGTGTTTTTTTTATATTGACACTTTTGCCTAGGTGAATGGGTAGGGGTACCATGTACCCCAAACTCATTCACACAGGGTGGGGGGCCGGGATCTGGGGGCCCCCTTATTAAGGGGGGCTCCCGGATTCCGATAAGCCCCCCGCCCGCAGACCCCGACAACCAACGGCCAGGGTTGTCGGGAAGAGGCCCTTGTCCTCATCAACATGGGGACAAGGTGCTTTGGGGTGGGGGGGGCCCCGCAGGGCGCCCCCCTCCCCCAAGGCACCCACCCCCCATGTTGAGGGCATGCGGCCTGGTACGGCACAGGAGGGGGGGGGGGCGCTCGCTTGTCCCCACCCCCTTTCCTGGCCGGCCGGGCTGCGTGCTCGGATAAGGGTCTGGTGTGGATTGGGGGGGGGACCCCCACGCCGATTTTTCGGCATAGGGGGTTCCCCTTACAATCCATGCCAGATCTAAGGGCCTGGTATGCCCCTAGGGGGGAACCCACGCCGGTTTTTTCATTGAAAATTTGGCGCGGTGTTCCCGCCTCAGGATTCATACTAGACAGCTGTCAGCGCTGCCTGTCACTCATCGCGGAAGGAAAACAAAGTTTTCCTTTCCCGATGAGTGAGCCATCTCGGCGCTGGCTCCTGCGACGGGGCTCGTAGGTGTCAAATCTCGCCGAGAAGTGCGGCGAGATTGACACAATATCGCGGTCACCTACTGTATGTGGAGACTTTAATCTCGTCCCTGAAATAGCCATCGACTCAACATCATCGGCAACTAGAAGAGTCTCACCTCTGAAAAGATTCATCTCCTCCCAAGACCTCTACGACGTTTGGCGCTGTTACCACGGCTTCGAACGGGACTATACTTTTTTTTCCTCCAGGCATCGCTCATATTCAAGAATAGACCTGTTCTTGACCGATACGTTTATTCTACAAAATGTATCTGCCTCCACAATCCACACCATGACATGGTCGGACCATGCCCCAATCTCTATTACGATCCAAGACTCTAAAAAATAAATTTATATGGCGAGTAAACAAACACATCATTCAACACAATCAATATGCGCCATCTATAGCAGAACAAATAACCGATTTCTTCTCACTAAACAAAGGCTCGGTGCCCGACCCTGCCGTGGTGTGGAGTGCGCACAAAGCATACATGAGAGGAATGTTAATTAAATTAAGTTCCCACCATAAGAAAAAGAGGACGCAACGTATAAACGACCTAACGACCCAAATAGCAGCCCTAGAATCGAAACACAAATCTGACACCCGAGACCAACTGACAAATCACCTATTGTCCCTTAGACAGGAACTTAGAACACTACTCCTTCACTCTTACGAATTCCTCCAGAAAAAATTTAAGGCGACATCGTATTCTACCTCTAACAAAGCAGGGAAGAAACTAGCACAAAGACTAAAAGGTAGACGCACCAAAGCCAAAATCTCTCAACTTATCCACCCTCATACCAAAGCCCCGCTGAGCAACCCCGAAGACATAGCCAATGCCTTCAGTGCCTATTATGAAGACTTATATAATCTAAAACAAGACCCGCTCACACCTCAACCCACCCCAGACGACATTGACCACTTTCTTAGGAAAGTCAAGCTACCTACACTGACAACAGACCAACTGAATACCTTAAATGCCCCCTTCACAGAAATAGAAATAAAAAAGACTATTACCTCACTACCTAGCGGCAAAGCCCCAGGCCCTGACGGCTTAACTGGGGAATACTACAAGCAATTTTCACCCCACTTGACCCCGTACCTAACGGAATTATATAACCACGTTGTCTCCTCTTCTGCTTTCTCTAAAGAATACTTGAATGCGTTGGTGATCACATTGCCGAAACCAGGGAAACAGTCGAATGTACCTCAAAATTTCCGCCCAATCTCTCTACTTAATCTCGACCTTAAAATTTACGCAAAAACCATAGCAACAATTGATCAAAATTATGCCCACTCTTATACACCATGACCAGACGGGGTTCACAAAAGGCAGACAATCGTCTGATGCCACCAGACGGATGATAAACCTAATCCACCATGCTGAATCCACCGGAACGCCTTCTCTGCTCCTATCCTTGGATGCAGAGAAGGCGTTCGACAGGGTACACTGGACCTATCTAGAAAAGGTACTCCAAAAGTTTGGATTCCAGGGTCAGATTCTTGGAGCCATCATGGCACTATACTCCAATCCCGAAGCTCAGGTTTACACAGAAGGCATGCTCTCCTGCCCATTCCCCATAACCAATGGCACCCGCCAAGGCTGCCCTCTATCTCCCCTTATATTTAATATGCTCATGGAGCCCCTAGCAGAAAGTATCCGTTCTCATCCCAACATCTCTGGCTTACACATTGGAACTACGCACCATAAGATCAGCTTATTTGCGGACGACATCATTCTTATCCTATCCAACCCGACTGTTTCCCTGGCTGAGGTACACCATATGCTCCAATGGTTTAGTTCGATTTCCTACTACAAGGTGAACACATCCAAATCCTTCATCCTAGACATAAACATAAACGCCACCATAAAAAATCTTCTACAACTCCAATATCCCTTTGTATGGGCAGACACTGACATTTCTTACCTGGGCATTAAACTCCCAAGAAACACTAAAAACCTCTATTCAAGTAATTTTCCCCCATTACTCCAGACTATACAGCAAACGACACAACAAATAGCAAAACAAGAACTATCTTGGACAAGAAGGCTTGCGGCCTTTAAAATGATATGCCTACCCCAAATACTTTATTATTTCAGAACCCTACCAATCCCATTACCTGCTACGTTTTTTAGATCCCTACGCACAATGTACAACAAACTCCTGTGGAACGGTAAACGTCCCAGGTGTGCACATCACCAACTGACTAAACACAAGCAAGTGGGGGGCACGAGCTCTATAGATTTTGAAGACTACCATATAGCAGCCATTCTGGCCCAGCTACCCTGCTGGTTCCAACCATCTCCAACTACTCTATGGGGGCAAATTGAATGCTCCTCAATCACAAGATCAGACCTGAAAACCTGGTTACTAAGCACCCCACTGGGCTCATTGATCCCAAAGTCCTTATCTCCAACCATTAAAGCATCAGCGCAAGCCTGGAAAAAATTGTCCACCTCAATGAGTGACACCCCCCATGAACCACAAACACACATCCCTCTAGCCTCCTTGAAACATATAACACCTGAACTGCCAGTAACCTCATGGACACACAAAGGCATAGGGCCCCTACAACATCTACTGCAAGACAACTCCCTCAAACCAATCTCCCAATTGCAATCTGAATATACAATACCCACATCTGAACATTTCACCTACCTCCGTATACAACACTGCCTCAAAACGGTCCCCCTTCCTCTGTACAACATCCACCCCAAGACTTGGGATTATCTCACCAACCCTAACACAAATCTCAGAGGAATCTCATACTTCTATAACTCCCTACACCAAAAACACACCTTCACCAAACTAAAGCCACACAAGAAATGGGAAATAGATCTGAAACACAAATTCACAGACAACCAATGGCATCAAGCCTTCAAGTCCATATACAAGGCCACGAAATGCGCGGCCCTTTGGGAACTGGCGCAAAAAATTTCTCTGCGTTGGTATATGACCCCAGCCAGAATCGCGTCCATTAACCCTCAAATCCCCAATATCTGCTGGAGATGTAACTCATCCCCAGGGGATCTTCTCCATGTTTTCTGGTCATGCCACCTTCTTAAAACGTACTGGGATAGTATTTTCCAGTTAATCTCAAGCATCACCCACATCAAAACTCCCCCCTCCCCAGCACTTGCGATCCTGAATCTTACTATTGAGGATCTTCCTCACCCCTTTAGAATAATGACCACCCACATCCTGATGGCAGCTAAACTTAACATAGCTAGACACTGGAAGTCGGACACATCTTTAACCCTAACCCAAGTCGTAGATTTGGTATCATTACACTACAGCTATGAGCACACATCTGCTTCTGACACAAACCATTATAAAAAAATACAATCCAGCTGGCAACCATGGACCACCTGGACTAGACACTGCGCAATTCACGTCTAAGTTACTGCATTACATTTCCTTCTTCTTGACCGAGCAATACAATGAATAAAGTATGTTTACATGTATGTTTTCAACTGATAACCTTCCAGAAAATTTTCTTTCTTCTCTCTTTGGAATGCATCAAAAATAGATGGTCCACTTCGCTCCTGTGACTCTAGAGATCCCACTTGGGGTGTCACACTAGTGAAGTGGTCCAGCAACGTCTACAATATTACCGATGCTAGCGTTACTGGTTACTATGTACTAAATGCATTAATTCATTTTGTATGGACAAGGTTTTACTCTACCCAATGTGGAGCTATTTTCAATGCATTGTCCACCTATACGTCATTGCACGACGTACAATGTTCAATTGTACAATGTATAATCTGTAAAAATTAATAAAAATTATTGATTAAAAAAAAAAAGAAAGATCCGGAGAGTGCTACAAAAAAGTAAGTAGTTGTGCTGTGTTCCTATTCTTTATGTTTATTACGTTCGTGCTGCTCCGTGTGCTTTTCTTAAAAGTGTACATTTTAAAATGGCTACTTTCATGTTCATGGGCACATTATTCGTTCGTATCAAACATTTTTCTTTCAGCCTATAAAACACCATTGTTTTGGCCATATGCATTTGGCCACATTTTTTACGCCCTACTTGTATGAAACTAATGTGGTTGTGTAGATGGCTTTGTTACTAGAATGAAATGCAAACTAGATTCTGTGTAAGGAGAGGACACTCAGCAGCTGTTTTCACATCTGGACACTGGAGCACTAGTGCAGGACACAAGAACACCATTTTTTTTAAGGGGGCCCACACAGGTGCTCCAGTGTATACTATAGGGGGGTCTCCATCTGTGAAGCTTGTACCAAACAGGTAAAGTATTGCAGCTTGACAAAGGACACTAAAAATGCTACATTTTTGAACTCTGCCAAAATAGACAATTGTACCCCAGTTCCAAGCAATGTTTCCTATTTATAGTTCTGCCATCAAATATCTGTGTGTTAAGTATAGCATTTTTGTTTTACATAGGGGAGAAAAGACTCGGAGGACACCCCTCGTCTGAGGAGACCACAGACCCCCCACCTCTGGAAGAAGGGGAAATGCCCCCAACCCAAGAAGAGCAGGAGGAGGAAGATGTGGTGGAAATTGTCACCACAACAGGTGAGTCTCTGCGACCACAGGCTCAGGTAAGAGATGGATGCCGGCATATTTTTGATACCTGTTTTTGTTTGGTTTCTCTCTTTTTAGGTGATCGTGATGTTGTGGATCCAGATCCTTTCACATCAGAAAGTGCCCAGATCCTGATCGGGGAGATCATGGGGTGTAATTTACAATTGGAAAACCTCAAGAAAAACATAAATGATGTTATTAAAAAAAATAAAAACATCATTGATGTTTTGGGGCGAGTTTAAATCCCCTCCAAATCCCTTTGTTTTTTGTGTGCTACAATGTTAAAAATGTTTTAGTGATTTTTAGAAAAGCCAAATTTGGAGGATGCACACAGTGTGCCAACATGTGCTATCTGCCATCACGGTAGATCAATGGACGTGTTTTGGGGGGTGCAACCCCTTCCTCAATAATAAAGTAGCTGAGAGGAAGGGGTTTCTCCCCCAAAACACGTCCCTTGATCCCCCGTGATGGCAGCTAGCACATGTTGACATTGGGAAATTTGTGTGCATCTTCCAAATTTGGCTTTTCCTGGGGTGACTTCACCCCATCTGAATGCAATATCAAACACAGTTCCTAAATAGTCATGTCTGATATTGCCTTCAAGTTCTACCAAATGTGAACTTTGTAAGTTCAAGATTTGTATCTTTCTTGTTGGTTTTACACATGCCTGTTTTATCTTAAATGGACATTTCTATTTTTTATAATGCCCCCCCCCCCAAAATTGTTATACAACAAACATGTTGGTTTGTTTTAAAAACCTTTTCTAAATGCACATGTGATTGTGCAGGTATTAAAAAGATTGTTAATCAAGAATGTGTGGATAATTGTCTCAATGCTACAACACTTTTGTGGTGATGTAATTGCTGCTTTATGTGAAAATGGGGGTTATTTCCTAAGGGCAAAGCCTCTTTGCACTACAAGTGCAGTTTCAGTGCAGTTTCAAGTGCACTTGTAGTGCAAAGTGTCTTTGCCTTTAATAAATAACACACAACAGTGCTTTGTATAAGGTTACACAATCACGCCATTTTCAGGACTCCCCACATTTCTGTCAGGGTCAGCTAAAACAAACACAAGCAGTAAATGACAGCAAAGATTTGCTTTTTTTTGTTATTATTTGATAAAGGCTTCACAAATTTGCTGGCATATTGAAGGTCCCCCTACCCACAAAGAACGCAAGGTATCTTAACCAGGCATCGCGGGGACTCAGGGAGGGCAAGCCAGGACGGCCACTTTCAAGTGCTGTCAGGGTTGTTTAATTTAGAATTCCAGCCTCAGGCCCAACTGAGCCAGCATAGTTGGCAGAATGTTGGCGTAAAAAGTTATGTAGAACACAGCACGCCAGGATTATATGATTAAGTTTATACTCCGCCATATGGATGGGTGTCAGAAATAGGCGGAACCGGCTGGCCAGGATTCCAAATGTGTTCTCCACCACTCTTCTGGCTCTGGTCAGCAGGTAATTAAATACCCTCTGTTCTGGGGTGAGGGTCCTCATCGGGAATGGTCGCATAAGATGGTCCCCCAGCGCAAATGCTTCATCCGCAACGAAGACGAATGGGAGTCCTTCCACATTCTCTTCTGGAGCTGGCAAGTTCAAGCTGCCATTCTGGAGACGCCTGTAAAACTCCGTCTGGGTGATGACTCCACCATCGGACATCCGGCCATTTTTCCCCATGTCCACATACAGGAAGTCGTAATTAGCCGACACCACCGCCAACATCACAATACTATTGAACCCATTGTAATTATAATAGTATGACCCCGAGTTGGGTGGTGGGACGATGTGGACGTGTTTCCCATCAATTGCCCCTCCGCAGTTAGGAAAGTCCCGCTGGGCAAAGTGGGAGGCCACAGTCTGCCATTCCTGTGGCGTGGAAGGAAACTGTTGAGGAAAACAAAAAAAAAATAAGTATTTTTGCACATAAACATGGAAAGCAGATTAGACACAAACATTCTTGGCCAACATCCAGATTACATTTCTTAAGGGGAATTTTACAACACCAAAGTATAAGGTACACCTATCATATTCCCCCTCCCCCCCTCTCATGGGCCATTTCTAACATTATAGGGGGGGAATCTTGGACAGGTAACCCTCTTCACTTCATTGAGAGATGAATGCCTAAATACAGGGTATTACTTGGAACAGCCCCTTGTTAGTTACACTATTGGCAGCCCACTGGACAGGTAAGAAGTGCCATAATACAAAGATATAAATACACACTGTACACATTTGAGCACATTTGGACATTCTGCTATTACCTATCAAGATAATAATATAATACAAAAACTTTAAACAGTACCATTTGAAAGTATACAGGCAGGCCCTTGCACTACATGCTTTGGGTAATTCATCCATAAATCTGACCACAAAAGAGGTGGGTATAGTGTGTATGGGTTTGGCAAAGTCAGCAGATAGATGATTGAGGATAGATAGAGAATTGGTATCAGCTGCCTTAGCAGTTGGGGGAGGGAGGGTTAATAAAAATGATTTGGGGACACCACAAAAAAGCCTCTGGCACTCTGCCTGAATTTAAAGCACAAATCACATTTCTAAACATTTTAGGGGTGTTTGGGGTAAAGCACTACTATGGGGCTGATAAAATACATTGTTAAGTGACTACATGAGGTGAATATAGGGCCAGGAGAGCATTCTGGGGAGGTTAGTGAAGGCAAATATGTATGAAAGACTAAAAAAATAATTACATAAAAATCCAGCATGCATGAGAACAAAGGGGACATTCACAGCATATTACAATCATGGTAATTAGGGAATGAGGAAAGAAATACAATACATTAGCAAAAATTCAATACAATAAAATGTGATATTAAAGGATAAAAATCTTACCTTAATATACTCCTTCTGCAGGACCTGGATGATGGCAGAACAGGTCTCTGGGATAATGATCCCCAGAACCTGGGGGGAGATGCCTGTCGAGAACTTCAAGTCCTGCAGGCTTCTTTCCGTCGCCATGTACCACAGGGTAGCGACTAGCCTCTGCTCCGGAGTGATGGCTTGCCTCATGCAGGTATCCTGCCTGCTGATATAGGGGGTCAGCAAAGTCAACAAACGGTGAAAAATGGGGTCCGTCATCCTGAGAAAGTTCCTGAAATCATCAGGATTATTCTCATGGATCTCACGGAGCAAAGGCATATGAGAGAACTGGTCACGCTGAAGCAACCAATTCTTGGTCCATGAACTCCTCCACACCCTGTTCATGGACTGGACTTGTGTCAAGGTCAGGACCCCAACACCAAGCCCCCGCACACCACGAACTCTACAAGGAGTATGTACACGCAACATGGCTAGAAAACGGTCGGCTGCTCAGAACGAAGTTACAGAACGCACTGAAGAACAGCAAGGCCTGTGAAGAGCGACCTGAAAAACAGTAACAAACGAACAAGAACACAATGACAAGTCAAGGTTACTCGCTGCACGCACTGAAGAGCAGATACAAACCCACAAGCACAAACTGAACCGCAGAAAACAATCTGAAAGCCACGAGTCTGAAAAAGCGCGAATCGTCTCTCACCAAACTTTTACTAACACAAGATTAGCAAAAGGAGCCCAAAGCGTGCCGCACTTGGTTCTGAACTGGCCTTTTCTAGTCTCGTTGTACGTGGTGTACGTGACCGCGTGGTTGGCGATCGGAAATTCTGACAACTTTGTGCGACCGTGTGTACGCAAAACAAGTTTGAGCCAACATCGTTGGAAAAAATCCTAGGATTTTGTTGTCGGAATGTCCAATCAATGTCCGACCGTGTGTACGGGGCATCAGAATCTGCAAAAGACTTGAGACTGGGGTGGAGGTTCACCTTCCATCAGGACAACGACCCTAAACATACAGCCAGAGCTACAATGCAATGGTTTAGATCAAAGCATATTCATGTGTCTATCACATACAATCCCAATAAAATACATTTACGTTTTTGGTTGTAACATGACAAAATGTGGAAAATTTCAAGGGGTATGAATACCTTTTCAAGGTACTGTATGTAAGCATGGATGTGTATAAGGGGAAGACAAATTACTAAGACTTTTAATAACAAATCTTGCATTGTTAGGCTACCTAGTAGCAGATGCTGAACCACCAATTTTTGCCCACAGAGCATCCTCTCTGCTTAATGTCAGTCACAGGCAATCTTTAATGCAGAGTCAACATCATTGATGGGTATTAAGAACACAGATATCTGTACCAACTGATTCTGATATGTGATAAAAAAAATGCATCAAGAAGTTGCTCAAAGAGTCTGAATTGTGATTACCAAATCTAGTTGTAGACATTAATAATGTTTAGACTGTACTAAAGCTCACCCACTGGCTATAAGTAGCAACTGCATCTGTCCCTCTTTTACACACTGTGTACAGGACTTTAGTAAGCTGTAGGCTTCCTAAAAAGAGCAAATAGTAAACATCCATCTTCTAAGTTGCAAGACCTTCCATTATTCATTTAACTTAGCCACTGGATTTGTTGTAGATTAGCATAATAAGATATCTGTATAGCATGAGTCATGTTTTAATCTACAGTACTGTATCTGCAAGTAGCTCTAAATGAACAATCAGAATTTATTTTTTATAATAGTTAAGGACTAAAGTAATGTTTTGACTGCCATTCTCAACTTATTTCTAAAATTTCTCATTAGTTTTATCTTCTCAAGTATATCTATCCTATATGCATAACATTGGCAGCCATATATCTTGTCATCTTCTCAAAGCAATAACCGTGCAATAGCACTGAGTGTAGGATACAATATCTGCTATAATGAAGAAAAAAATGATTTTAATCTAAATTTAATATTCTACCTGTTTTTCTCTAGAAACTGTCATAGGCAGGGAGAAAATCAAATAAACACTAGGAAATTCTGATCCTGCAGTGAATATACTATACATGATGTATTTCACAATAAATGTGACAGAATTTACTGCAATTTATTTGAACATATTGTTGCACAGTTACTGGCCAACAATAAAACACTATAGGCTGCATAGATTTACGGAAACAAGTATAATACTTGCTCTGTTAAGTTGGTAAGGGTAGAATATTTTAATTAATGTGCTATATCATTAGCTTTTTCCAGTCACCAGTCCTGTAATGCTGGAACAGTTGATCATAGCCCATAGAACTGGGTGCAGAACTGTGAATTTGATATTGATGCTTTCACACCCAATACAATAAGTGCTGGTTATTAAGGTTAGGTCACTCATATGCCCTGTACACACGGTCGGATTTTCCGACGGAAAATGTGTAATAGGACCTTATTGTCGGAAATTCCGACCGTGTGTGGGCTCCATCACACATTTTCCATTGAATTTTCCGACACATAAAGTTTGAGAGCATGCTATAAAATTTTCCGACAACAAAATCCGTCGGAATTTCCGATCGTGTGTACACAAATCCGACGCACAAAGTGCCACGCATGCTCAGAATAAATAAAGAGATGAAAGCTATTGGCTACCGCCCCGTTTATAGTCCTGACGTACGTGCTTTACGTCACCGCGTTCAGAATGATCGGATTTTCCGACAACTTTGTGTGACAGTGTGTATGCAAGACAAGTTTGAGCCAACATCTGTCGGAAAAAATCCTAAGATTTTGTTGTTGGAATGTCCGATCAATGTCCGACCGTGTGTACGGGGCATTAGGGCTTAGGTTAATAGTTTCATTAAGTTTGGCATTTAGACTCAGGAGTTAAGAGTTAAGTTTAAGAATTTGGGTGTATGTATAGCAAAAACATGTTTTTAAAATGTTATTCATTTTATATACAGCAAGAAAATATTAAAATCCTCTATCACATGGAAACATGGAACTATTGTTGAAGCACATCCAGTACACCAAGTACAACTGGAATATCTACTGAGATCTAAAGGTAGTGGCTCTGCTGCTTGGAATGCAGCTTGGATATTCCAAGTTTTGCTGTTACATATGCGAATGGGACAGGTGTGCAAGAGAATCATATGTCAAGCAGTTTGAAGATTTGTTAGTGGGGCCAGAGAAAATTTCCTGGAAAGCATTTTCTTGGCTACTACAATGCACCAAACTGCATTCGCTGGCTGACCAGAAGTGCAGTATGTCACTGATTATTCATTTTCTGCATTTACACTTGGAACACACTTTTTTTTGCTAAAAATCTAAGTGTATTCAGTGATGAACATTGTAAAAGGTTTCACCAGGACATTCCCACAATGGAAACATTGTACCAGGGCAACTGGAACCTATCAATGCTGGCTGACTATTGTTGGACACTGCATCAAGATGCACTGGACACTGAGTACAAATGAAACACGTATAGTCCTGTTGAACTCATGCAGAATTTTAGAAACATTGTGCAATTAAATACATTATAGTCATTAAAAGTTAATTTCATATTTCTTGATATTCCTATGTAGGACATTCTGAAATTATATTTGTGTTTAATTTGAAGGGGTCTAACTTAAACCCTTAAACATATTCAAAAGGCAAAACTTTCAAGAAATTATATTGTCCAGTGTCATTTTGGGTCATTGTGAATACTGATCAATGCTTGGGGTCACTGTACATACTGATTGATGATGGGGGCAGTGTGCACACTGATCATTGCTGAGGGTGATTGTGGTTACTGATCTTTGCCAAAGGTCACTGGGATTACTGATCATTGCTGAAAGTCATGGTTATTACTGATCATTGCTGGGGATACTGTGAATACTGGTCATTGCTGGGTTACACTGTGATTACTGATCATTGCTGGGGGTTACTGTGATTACTGATCATTGCTCAGGTCACTGGAATTATTAAATATGGCTGGGGTTACTATGATAATTCATTACTGCTGATTACTTCAGTAAGGCCACTGGCATTATTAATTACTGCTGGGGTCTGCTTATTGACACAGGACTCTAGTAATTTGAGTATTCCGATTAGCCACAAGCAGCCATGTCTTCCATGGGTGGCAGTGAATATCCTGCTTTATGAAGACGCATCTTAAGTAACTGTTTGAGGGAATCTTGTTGTGCAAGACTTGGAGAAGTGCAGCCCTTTCTTTGTTTCATTTCCTCAAGCATTTCCTGAGCAACAGATAGAGGGAGATTTACTAAAACTGGAGAGTGTAAAATCTGATAAAGCCATGCAAAGACACCAATCAGCTTCCATGTTTTGTTGTCAAAGTTTAATTGAACAAGCTGAAGTTAGAAGCTGATTGGCTACCATGCACTACTGCACCAGATTCTGCATGCTCCAGTGTTAATAAATCTCTCCTATAGTTTTCCTAGCATTTGGTTCCACCATTGATTTTCCAGAAGATTCCTTGTGTCCCCCGTGTTTGCTAGTGGAGAAGCTTCCGAGTTGCTTTTAATGTTTTGAGCAGAGAAGCTTCCTAGTGTCCCTTAGTATTTCCTAATGAGAAGATTCCTAGTGTCTTTTGTGTCCCTGGCTTCCTGAGAATATTCCAACTGACCCATATACTCACATTCAAGTGTTCTACCTTCTGAGAGACTCCTAATGAACCTAATATTCTTAGTGATCCTGTAGTCAGTTTCCCCTTGTTCCTAGTGTTTGTTTGAAAGCATCTCCCAGTGATTTTCAGTGTGATCCCAGTACCCCAGTGTATTTCACCCTGTCCCTAGTGACTCCCAGTAAGTTTCCACTTGAAAGATGTATCCTTAGACCTGTTATGTCCTTGAGCATTCCAATGTCCTTGTGCCTTGTGCACCTTTGTCCTCTCTCAGCCTTCCTGCACCTCTGTGATCACCTTGAGTTTTGGCCTGCCTTCTATTAGCAGCACCTGTGTCTGCAGTCTGCTTCAGTGTCCCCCAGTGTATTACATAGTCACATAGTTACATATTTAGTCAGGTTGAAAAAAGACACAAGTCCATCTAGTTCAACCAAAAGATAAAAATAAATAAATACAATCCCATATACACAATCCTATACCCACAGTTGATCCAGAGGAAGGTGAAAATCCCCAGCAAAGCATGATCCAATTTGCTATAGAAGGAGAAAAAATTCCTTCCTGTTCCCCCCGAGAGGCAATTGGATTTTCCCTGGATCAACTTTAGCTATAAATGTCAGTACCCAGTTATATTATGTACATTTAGGAAAAAATGCTTTTTTTAAAACTACTACTACTTCTACTGAGCTTGCCAGAACCACCTCTGGAGGGAGTCTATTTCACATTTTTACTTCTCTTACTGTAAAGAAACTTTTCCGTATTTGGAGAAGAAATCTTTTTTCCTCTAGACGTATAGAGTGCCCCCTTGTCCTTTGTGATGACCTTAAAGTGAATAACTCAACACCAAGTTCACTATATAGCCCACTTATGTATTTGCACATGTTGATCATATCCCCCCTTAATCTCCTCTTCTCAAGGGGGAATAAATTCAGTTCCGCTAATCTTTCCTCATAACTGACCTCCTCCATGCCTCAGTTTGGTTGCCCTTCTCTGCACTTCCTCCAGTTCGCCAATATCCATTTTGAGAACTGGTGCCCAAAACTGAACTGTATATTTCATGAGGTCCTACTAATGATTTGTACAGGGGCAAAATTATATCTCTCTCTCTCTGGAGTCAAAACCTCTCTTAATACAAGAAATTACTTGCTCGCTTTGGAAATCGCAGTTTGGCGTTGCATGCTATTATTGAGGTTATGATCTACCAAAACCTCCAGATCCTTCTCCACCATTGATTTACCCAGTTGTACTCCCCCTAATATGTATGTTGCATGCATATTCTTAGCCCCCAAGTGCATAACCTTACATTTATCAACATGAAACCTCATTTGCCACTTGCCCAATTACACAGCGCATTAAGGTTCGGCTTGCAAATTGGAGATATCCTGTAAGGACGTTATTCCACTGCATAGCTTACTGTCATCTGCAAAGAGAGAAATGGTACTTTTAATCTCAGACCCTATATCATGTATAAAGATATAAAAAGTAAGGGTCCCAACACTGAACCCTGAGGTACACCACTGATAACCTTAGGCCATTCAGAGTAAAAGTCATTAACCACTACTCTCTGAATCCTGTCTTTTAGCCAGTTTTCTATCCATTTACAAATTGATCTTTCCAAGCCTGTAGACTTTACCTTATACATGAGCCGTGTGTGGGAAACTGTCAAACAATTTTGCAAAATCCAAGTATACCACGTCCACAGCCACCTCTCTGTCCAAGGTTTTACTCATATTTGTGATCTTTTTCCTGCTTGGTGGCCCCGTGTACCTTTACCTGCTCTCAATAATTCCTGTTTGTCTATTTGCATTGCTACTGTAGAGCTAAAGGAGCCTTTCATGTACCTGGTGGAGATCGAGCTGTAGAGGGGGCTTCTATTGCAAGTCTTGTCCAACACCCCTGGTCGTAATGACAGGAGGTGTGAGGACACAGAGTGACATGAGGGCCAATAAAACAAGCAACACCAGCTAGGGTTTGTAGGAAACAGGTGACCGCGGATCAGCAGGCAGGAACCAGGAACTGGAACACAGTGAAGCTTGGTCAGCAGGCAGTAGCGTAGCCGGGACACAAGCCCAAAGGTCATCAACAGCTGGGCAGTGAAGGTACAGGAACTTAAGACAGAAGCAGAATCAGGATACAGGCTGGAGTCAGTACACAGTTGGGCAGCAGGGCACAAAAGCACAAGACAGGAGCAGAGTCAGACTACAAGCCTAGTTCTCAATGGGCAGGCAGGAATCCAGAGATTGGTCAAGGACAACCTGGGTCAAGCACGGGTAGGCAGATAAGCAGGTCAAGGCACAGGTAAACAGGAACTAGCTGAAGACCACTCAGCAATCTGTTCATGCCATAGTTCAGCCTAAATAGACCATTTGGCACCAGTGCGTGCACATGTGTGCACACGCTCAAGCTTATGCCCATTCTATATTGAGCATTTGTTCATAATTATGAGCATTAACATGTAATGGCCTTCTAGTTCCAACTAGGGATGAGCTGAACACCCCCCCGATTTGGTTCGCACCAGAACATGTGAACAGGCAAAAAATTTGTGTGAACACTGTTAAAGTCTAAGGGACATGAACATGAAAAATCAAATCTTCGTTTTAAAGGCTTATATGCAAGTTATTGCCATAAAAAGTGTATGGGGACTCGGGTACCGCCCCAGGGGACATGTATTAATGGAAAAAAAAAAGGTTTTAAACGGCCGTTTTTTCAGGAGCAGTGATTTTAATAATGCTTTAATGTAAAAGTATAAAAATGAAATATTCCTTTAAATATCGTGCCTGGGTCCCCTTAGTCTGCCTATAAAGTGGCGCATCTGTCACATGTGTTTTACTGTGCCGCAGCAAAATGACATTATGGCTGTAATGTATTGCCAGGTCCCGGTAATATAGATAAAAATCAATGAAAAAATTGGCGTAGGTGCCCCCCCAAGTCTTTACAAGGCCCTTCGGGTATTAAGGGGAACTCCACACCAATTTTTTTTAAAAAGCAGCTTGGGGTCCCCCCCAAAATCCATACCAGGCCCTTCATGTCTGGTATGGATTTTAAGGGGAACTTCATGCCAAAATTTTAAAAAATTGTGTAGGTTTCCCCAAAAATCATACCAGACCCTTATCTGAGCAAGCAGCCTGGCAGGCCAGGAAAGGAGGGGGGATGAGCGAGCACCCCCCTCCTGAACCATACCAGGCCACTTGCTCTCAACATGGGGAGGGTGCTTTGGGGTCCCCCCAAAGCACCTTGTCCCCATGTTGATGGCTCCTTTAACAAGGGGCCCCCCAGATCCCGACCCCCATGTGAATTAGTATGGCGTACATTATACCCTTACCCATTCACCAAAAAAAAGTGTCAAAAAGTTAAAACCACAAATTCCTTTATTTAAAAAAAAAAAAAGTGTCCTGCGATATCCATCCATCGTCAATCATGCCGTCCGATGGACCCGAAAAAAATAAAAAAAACTCCGCCTCCATGGGGGGGCCTCTCAGAGACTGCTGTCTTTTCGCTGTGACAGCTGTTATATAGGTAAGGGCGGGGCGACCCGCTGACGTAACCAGATGAGGGTCACTCAGTTTCGTCACTGGTTGAAAGCCAAGAGACAGCATTCGGCAGGACCTCCCATTGAGGCGGAGATTTTTTTTCAAAAACTGTGTATTGTGGTTTTTACTTTTTGACACTTTTTTTTGGTGAATGGGTAGGAGTACAATGTATCCCTACCCAATCACATGGGGGGGGGTGGGATCTGGGGCCCCCTTGTTAAAGGGGGCTTCCAGATTCTGATAAGCCCCCTGCCCCCAGACCCCCACAACCACCAGGCAAGGATTGTGGGAATGAGGCCCTTGTCTCCATCAACATGGGCACAAGGTGCTTTGGGGGGGACCCCAAAGCATCCTCCCCATGTTGAGGGCAAGCAGCCTGGTATGGTTAGCAAGCAGCCTAGTATGCTATTGGCGTGGGGTTTCCCTTAAAATCTATACCAGACGCCAAGGGCCTGGCATGGACTGGGGGGGACCCATGCCGTTATTTTTCTTAATTTTATCATAGGGTTCCCCTTTACCACTTCAATACACTGTATTATATACTGTATACTGACTGCACTGTACTCGCCACCAGTTGCCCCACTCAACCCTGACCCTGCCCTGCCCCTAATTTCGCCCCTAAACATGCCCTCATAAAGTAACACTTAAATGTTTTATGCAGACTTAAGTTATAAAAATAAATATTAACAACAACTTTATCCATGCTCACCAATGCAGCCTGTATCCACAAATGCAGCCTATGCCCACCAATGCAGCCTGTGGCCACCATGCAGCCTGTGCCCACCATGCAGCCTGTGTCCACCAATGCAGCCTGTGCCCACCATGCAGCCTGTGTCCACCATGCAGCCTATGTCCACCAATGCAGCCTCTGCCCATCATGCAGCCTGTGTCCACCATGCAGCCTCATGCAGCCTCTGCCCATCATGCAGCCTCATACAGCCTGTGTCCACCATTGTCAGAAACCATGAAATCAGACCGAGACAGAAGTACAGTTAAATCACACTTGTTTAATTATAAAAGTAAAAAGAACAAATGTAGTCAAAACATAGCCAGGGTTCAGTAACCAAAATGGATAGTCAGCCAAGCCAAAAGTGAGGGATCAATGTAGTGGAACAGCAAGCAGGATCTGGAGCCAGAAGGGATGTCAGCAAAGCCAGTCTTTAGACAGGAACGCAGGAGATATTTCTTGTGATGTTGACCAAGGCGAAGGCAAAGACCCCCCTGGAATGGACAGCTTAAGTAGGCAGGACTGACGAGCAGGATATGAACAACAGCTGAGTAACTGTGGAGAGAGATGGGAGCTGGCAATTAGCCGACAGCTGAGCAGCCAGCTCAGAGAAGGAAGGGCTGAGCCCAGCCCTGACATTACCCCCTCCTCAATGACCCCTTCCCCTCGGAGGACCACCAGGCTTGAGGTGAAATCGTCTATGGAAATCATGGAGGAGGACAGGGGCATGTACGTCTGAGGATGAGACCCAAGAGCATTCCTCCGGACCGTACCCTTTCCAATGCACCAGGTACTGTATGCGCCCACGGAACCTACGGAAGTCAACAATGGACTGTACTTCATACTCCTCATGGTTCTCAACCTTTACAGGGTGAGGACGTGGCACCAAGGTGGTAAAGACCAAAGGTTTTAATAAGGAGACATGAAATACATTCAAAATACGCATATTAGAAAGAAGGTCTAAAGTGTAAGCCACTGGGTTAATCCTGCGTATAATACGGAAAGGCCCAATAAACTGAGGTGCGAACTTCAGTAAGGGAACACGAAGTCAGAGGTTGCGAGATAACAGCCAGACCCTGTCCCCAACCTGGTAGGAAGGCGCAGGCAGGTGTCTGCAGTCAGCATGGAGTCTGTACCTATCATTAGCATGACACAAAGCCTCCTGGACTTGTGTCCAAGTGGAACTAAGACCACGGAGATGCTCCTCTAACACAGGAATACTCTGTGGAACAAATGAGTCAGGCAACATGGGAGGTTGGAAATCATAATTCGCCATAAACGGGGACAGTCGGGAAGCAGAATTCAAGGCACTGTTGTGAGCAAACTCTGCCCACGGTAATAGGTCTGACCAGTTGTTATTATGGTCAGAAATATAGCAATGTAGGAATTGCTCCAATGACTGATTGGCTCGTTCTGCGGCCCCATTAGACTGCGGGGGATACACAGAGGAGAAAGCAAGCTGAATTCCCAACTGTGACAAAAGGCTCGCCAGAACCGAGACACAAACTGACTACCCCTGTCGAGACGATCACCTTGGGTAGCCCATGTGTGCGAAAGATCACCCGAGCAAAAATGGAAACCAGTTCCTTAGAAGTGGGCAACTTCTTAAGTGGAATACAATGACACATCTTTGAGAACCGGTCAACCAACATAAGGATAACTGTGTTGCTCTGGGTGATGGGTAACTCCACAATGACATCCATAGACAGGTGGGTCCAGGGCCTCTCTCCATTGGGCATGGGTTGTAGGAGGCCCACTGGAAGGTGTCGTGGAGTCTTACTCTGAGCACAGGAGATGTCTCCATTCATTCAGGGCTAAAATGATCGGCAACAGCTCTCTGTCACCAATCTCGTAGTTGCACTCTGCAGGTGACAATATCTTGGAAAAGTAGCCACAAGGATGCATAGCACTCTCAGAGGTAGGACGTTGAGACAGAAGGGTGCCAACACCAGTCACAGAAGCATCAACCTCAAGGATAAAAGGTAATGTAGGATCAGGATGTGCCAACACAGGAGCAGAAACAAAGTCAGCCATGAGACTCTCAAAGGCCTTAATGGAGTCTGGAGACCAACTCTGTGGGTTACCGTTCTTTCTGGTCATATCAGTCAGGGGCTTGACCAGAGACGAGAAGTTATAAATAAACTTCCGATAATAGTTGGCAAAGCCCAGGAAACGCTGCAGAGGATGTAAACCAATGGGTCGGGGCCACTGTAGGACTGCCAAAAGTTTCTCTGGGTCCATCGAAAAACCAGCACTGGAAATGACATAGCCCAGGAATTTAACCTGTTCACGATGGAATTCGCAATTCTCCAGTTTACAATAGAGGTTGTTCTCTCTTAGTTTCTGAAGCACAGGACAGACATCTGTGTGGTGGCTCTCCATGGACATGGAAAATATGAGGATATCGTCAAGAAAAACCACCACATAACTTCAACAAATCTCAGAGGACATCGTTAATAAGTTCCTGGAAAACTGCCGGGGCGTTACAAAGGCCAAAAGGCATTACGAGGTACTCATAATGGCCTGTTCTGGAATTAAACGCAGTTTTCCATTCATCGCCCTCCTTAATTCTCATGAGATTGTATGCCCCTCTCAAATCAAGCTTTGTGAAAACCATTGCTCCATTGAGGCTGTCAAGTAACTACGTAATAAATGGAATTGGATAGGCATTCTTAATCGTGAAACGATTGAGACCCCTATAATCAATACAAGGTCTTAGTTCACCATTCTTCTTCTTCACAAAGAAGACACCAGCACCAGCAGGAGACAAAGATTTGCGGATGAAACCTTGAGAAAGTGTGTCTGCAACATACTCCTCCATGGCCTTATCCTCCAAGACCAACAAAGGGTAAACCCGGCCATGAGGGGGAATGACCCCAGGTTGAAGGTCAATTGCTCAATCATATGGCCGGTGTGGAGGCAAACTTCCAGCTTGACCTTTGTCAAAGACATCGCTAAGATTGCGGTACTCCTCTGGCAGGAAAGAGAGTGAAGAGGTGCACAGAACCTTGGCTACCTTCTGGAAGCATGTCTCACTGCATTGTGGTGACCAGGTGAGAACCTCAGCACGGAGCCAATCAAAAGAGGGGTTGTGCCTCTGTAACCAAAGATAACCAATAACCAGCGGAAACTTGGGTGAGGAAATAACTTGGAATTGGATTATCTTATGATGAAGAGCCCCTACGGCCATTAACAATGGAACCGTCTCATGAGTCACATGGGCAGGCTGTAGAGGTCTCCCATCAAGAGCCTCAATGGCAAGTGGAGTGTCATGCAGCTGCAGTGGAATCGAGTGCTTCGATACAAAGGCAGCATCAATGAACAGACCTGCAGACCCAGAGTCGATTAGAGCTGGTATCTCAATGGACGACTCAACCCAAGAAAGGGTAACCGAAACCAGGGGCTTATCCTTCTGGATAACTGGGGACGAAACAATGCCACCTAAGGTCTGTCTGTGACAGTACCTGAAGGTTTGGGCATTCACTGGACGGGTAGGATAAGACTTCAAAAAATGACCTGCCTGGCCACAATAAAGGCACAATCTCTCCCTCCGCCTAAAGGTTCTCTCATCCGCAGAGAGAAGCGTGAAACCCAAGTGCATGGGTTCAACTTCACTGACCGACTCAGTACCAGGAGGCATTGGAGGTGAGGGGGGCATGGGTGGGACTGCAAAGCTCAGAGACAAACGTACAGGAGGCTTCCGCAAGCGCTCCTTAAAAAAGAGTCTTTCTCTGAGTCTGGAGTCAATGAGGATGGCAAATGTGATCAACTTCTCCAGCTCAGTGGGTATATCTCGAGCTGCTATCTCATCCTTAATGGTATCTGAGAGACATGAGAAAAAGCAGCCACGAGGGCCTCATTGTTCCAAGGAACCTCTGTTCAATGGACATGAGGCACTTGGCAGCAGAAGCGGAGTGTGTGGGAACATCAAATACCCTTTTAAACTAAGACACAAACTCAGGGTAGCTCAAAACAACAGGTTTTTGCGTCTCCCATAGAGGGTTTGCCCAGGCCAAGGCTCTCTCAGAAAGCAAAGATATCACGAACCCTACTTTGCTTCTGTCCATGGGAAACGCCTGGGGCAGCATCTCAAAGTATATCTCAACCTGGTTGAGAAACCCTCCTAATTCTACTGGATTGCCCCCAAATTGCTGGGGAAGCGGAGCGGAACCAGATATACCTCTTATAGAGGTAACACTCGAGGCGGGTGCCTGCACAGAGACTGGCGCAGAAGCAGGATCGGCCTGCAGCATAGGTTGTACCAGGGCGGCCACAGTGGGAGATTCCAGGTGAGCCGTGTGACTCAGGAGCATTTGTAACGCCATGGTGAACTGATCCATGCGGTGATCCAGTTCATTCAATCTGGAAAAAATATTACCGACAAGTGGATTGACTGCATCTTCTGAATTCATGGCCTTCGCCTATTGTGAAAAACTATGAAATCAGACTGAGACAGAAGTACAGTTAAATCACACTTGTTTAATAATAAAAGTAAAAAGAACAAACGTAGTCAAAACATAGCCAGAGTTCAGTAACCAGAATGGATAGTCAGCCAAGCCAGAAGTCAGGGATCAAAGTAGTGGAACAGCAAGCAGGATCTGGAGCCAGAAGGGATGTCAGCAAAGCCAGTCTTTTAACAGGAACACTGGAGGTATTTACTGTGATGTTGACCAAGATGAAGGCAGAGACCCCCTGGACTGGACGGCTTAAGTAGACAGGACTGACGAGCAGGATATGAACAACAGCTGAGTAACTGTGGAGAGAAATGGGAGCTGGCAATTAGCTGACAGCTGAGCGGCCAGCTCAGAGAAGGAAGGGCTGAGCCCAGCCCTGACAACCATGCAGCCTCATGCAGCCTGTGCCCACCATACAGCCTCATGCAGCCCGTGTCCACCATGCAACCTCATGCAGCCTGTGTCCACCATGCAGCCTTATTCAGCCTGTACCCACCATGCAGTCTACCTGTGCAGGGGAGGAGAGGAACAGGAGAGCCACCCGGATGATGGAACAGATTGATAACAGCTTTAATTTCAATTGCTGTATTCCCGCCACTCAACGTCATATATAGCCCCGCCCCCTGGCTGGGGAACTTTGATTGACAGATCGCCCACCCCTGGATTGGACGGCTGATCTGTCTATCAAACTCCCGGGACCAGGAGGAGGGGCTACATGTGATAGTGTGTGGCGGGGAACACAGCAATTAAAATGAAAGCTGTTATCTCTGTGTTTTCTGCACTGTGATCATCCAGACACCTCTCCTTTTTCTCCCCCTCTGTGATCGCTGGACTCCCATTCAAGGAATGGGTTGAATGGGAGGAAGGACTCCCATTTAACCCAGGCTGCCAGCGGTGCTCGCCCCCCCACGTGCGCTTCCAGGCAGCCAATAGCTCACTAGCCCTAAAAATCCACTTGCAAAATCCGAGCAGGCGAATGGAATTTTTGAGGGCTGGTATATACTGTATATACCTGGTATATATATATATATATATATATATATATATATATATATATATATATATATATATATATATATACTAAACTGCCTGCACGCCACTAACTTCTCTCATTTATAACACTATATGCGGCTGCCATGTAAGCAGCCTATATAGTGCATCCTGCCTTTGGCCAATCATGGCTCTCATAGCAGAGTGCGCTGTGATTGGTCAGGTCAGGTGCATGCTTTGGCCAATCATCAGACATCAATGTGCTGCGATCTCTCAGTGCATTATGGGGTGTTCGGCAGCACTCGAATTTCCCACGAACGCCCCATAATGTTTGGCATTCTCTAAATGGGCGAACATCGGGCTCATTCCTAGTTCCAACTGAGCTTCTCTTACAGAGCCACTAAGTATCATGAACACTCTGTTCTGCCACTACTATTTAAGCTGCTTGGTCCTCACTGGCTCACTTGTGTAACTCAAATGTTAGTATGCTACAACTCTACAATAGGGATGAGCCGAACACCCCCCGGTTCGGTTCGCACCAGAACCCGCGAACGGACCGCAAGTTCGCACGAACGTTAGAACCCCATTGACGTCTATGGGACTCGAACGTTCGAAATCAAAAGTGCTCATTTTAAAGGCTAATTTGCATGGTATTGTCCTAAAAAGGGTTTGGGGACCCGGGTCCTACCCCAGGGGACATGTATCAATGCAAAAAAAACTTTTAAAAACGGCCGTTTTTTCGGGAGCAGTGATTTTAATGATGCTTAAAGTAAAAAAAAAAAAGTGAAATATTCCTTTAAATATCGTACCTGGGGGGTGTCTATAGTATGCCTGTAAAGTGACGCGTGTTTCCCATGTTTAGAACAGTCCCTGCACCAAATGTCATTTTTAAAGGAAAAAATCTCATTTAAAACTGCTTGCGGGTTTAATGTCATGTCGGGTCATGGCAATATGGATGAAAATCAGTGAGACAAACGGCATGGGTACCCCCCAGTCCATTACCAGGCCCTTTGGGTCTTGTATGGATATTAAGGGGAACCCCGCACCCAAATTAAAATAAGGAAAGGTCCCTATATACTCTGAACAGCAGTATACAGGCGGTGCAAACAAGACAGGGACTGTAGGTTTGTTGTTAAGTAGAATCTGTTTGTAATTTTGAACATTTTTAATGTGTTTAGCTCCAGCCAAAAAATCTTTTCTAAGCTTTTTGGAAAACATAGGGAAGGGTTATCACCCCTGTGACATTTGTTTTGCGTCTTTCCTCCTCTTCAGAAGATTTCACCTCACTTTTTTGTCCCAATGAAAAATGTTTTTTGAAAATTTGTGTTTTTTTGTGGAACAAGGATTGGAAAGCATCAGTGGAAAGGAAAAATTGTTTTCCCATATTAACTCTTACAGGAGAGAATTTCCCTTCCTTAGGGGTAGATTTCATCTCACTTCCTGTTGTCTCCTTCCGTTTGCAAGTAGGAGTCGTTTGTAAGTTAGATGTTTGAAAGTAGGGTCCTGCCCTATATACTCAGCAGAAATTTGGGCCTTAGGTGTTGCTGTGGCCAAAACACTGTAAGCCCTCACAGGGCCCTGCTGTGAAATATTAGATCAAGAATTGTAATTACATGCCCCTGTTGAACAGGAGCTGAAAAATTAGGCCTTAGGCACTGGTGCTGGTGCCACAACACTGCAACCCCTCACAGATACTCTAGTTGGAACGCAGGAACGAGCCCTGCTGCAAAGTATTGCATCAAAAATTGTAATTACACGCCCCTGTTAGACAGGGGCAGAAAAATTGGGTCTTAGGCACTGGTGCTGGTGCCACAACACTGCAACCCCTCACAGACACTCTAGTTGAAACGCAGGAACAAGCCCTGCTGCAAAGTATTGCATCAAAAATTGTAATTACACGCCCCTGTTAGACAGGGGCTGAAAAATTGGGTCTTAGGCACTGGTGCTGGTGCCACAACACTGCAACCCCTCACAGACACTCTAGTTGAAACGCAGGAACAAGCCCTGCTGCAAAGTATTGCATCAAAAATTGTAATTACACGCCCCTGTTAGACAGGGGCAGAAAAATTGGGTCTTAGGCACTGGTGCTGGTGCCACAACACTGCAACCCCTCACAGACACTCTAGTTGGAATGCAGGAACAAGCCCTGCTGCAAAGTATTGCATCAAAAATTGTAATTACACGCCCCTGTTAGACAGGGGCTGAAAAATTGGGTCTTAGGCACTGGTGCTGGTGCCACAACACTGCAACCCCTCACAGACACTCTAGTTGGAATGCAGGAACGAGCCCTGCTGCAAAGTATTACATCAAAAATTGTAATTACACGCCCCTGTTAAACAGGGGCTGAAAAATTGTGCCTTAGGCACTGGTGGTGGCGCCCAGAACCAAAAATGTTCTTACAAGCTATCAGCGTGATGATTGAGGAGGAAGAGGATAATTACTCAGGGATAGTCACTCAGCATCAGCATAGGCAGTCTTTGAAGGGATCTGAGATTTCAAAAAAAATTATTCGGTTACATCTGCATCAGGTGCTTGGTAGCTGGTGGTGATCCAAGACTGATTCATTTTTATGAAGGTCAGCCGATCGACCGAGTCGGTGGACAGACGCACCCTGTGATCGGTTACCACGCCTCCAGCAGCACTGAATGTGCGTTCCGAAAGAACGCTGGATGCAGGACAGGCCAGTAGCTCAATTGCATACTGTGCAAGCTCTGGCCAGTGATCCATCCTCAAGACCCAGTAACCCAGAGGATTTTCGGTGGGAAAGGTGTCCAAGTCTGATCTTGCCCCTAGGTATTCCTGCACCATGTAAAACAGACGCTGGCGATGGTTGCTGGAACCGATCATACCTTGGGGCTGCGGACCAAAAAATTGTCTGAACGCATCGGTCAGACGGCCACCTTCTCCACCGCTCCTTCTTTGACTGACCGAAGCCTCAGCAACACGTTGTCCAGAAACAGGAGTTTGTAACCTCCCAGTCTCTGGGAACGCGTTGCACAGACCTTTCTGCAAGGCCTCCCGAAGATGTTTCATCCTCTGCTCCCTCTGCGATGGCAAGATAAGGTCCGCAACCTTACCCTTGTAACGTGGATCAAGGAGGGTTGCCAGCCAGTATTGGTCCTTCTCCTTGATACCACGAATACGAGGATCCTTACGCAGGCTTTGCAGGATCAGGGAGGCCATGCAGCGTAGGTTTGCTGAGGCATTCGGTCCGGAGTCCTCTGGGTCACTAAGGACAACAACGTCCGCAGCCACCTCCTCCCAGCCACGTACAAGTCCATGTGTTCCTTGGGACTGATCCCTTAAAGACTGCTGATGCTGAGTGCCAGGCTCCACCTCCATACTGACACAATCTTCCTCCTCCTCCTCCTCCTCCTCCTCGTCCTCTTCCTGTGTGATCGGCGGGCACGCAGGAACACTGTCTGGATAAAGGGGGCCTTGAGAGCTAAGGAAGTCCTCCTCTTCCTGCCTCTGTTCTGCCTCAAGTGCCCTGTCCATTATCCCACGCAGCGTGTGCTCCAACAGGTGGACAAGGGGGACAGTGTCACTGATGCATGCACTGTCAGTGCTCACCATCCTCGTGGCCTCCTCGAATGGTGACAGGACAGTGCATGCATCCCTGATCATGGCCCACTGGCGTGGGGAAAAAAAACCAAGGTCCCCTGACCCTGTCCTGGTGCCATAGTCGCACAGGTACTCATTGATGGCCCTCTGCTGCGTGTGCAGCCGCTGCAGCATGGCCAACGTCGAGTTCCACCTGGTGGGCATGTCACAGATTAGGCGGTTCTTGGGCAGGTTAAACTCCTTTTGGAGGTCCGTCAGCCGAGCACTGGCATTATATGACCGGCGGAAATGCACACAGACTTTCCTGGCCTGCCTCAGGACATCCTGTAAGCCCGGGTACCTGCCCAAGAACCGCTGCACCACCAAGTTAAGGACGTGAGCCAAACAGGGCACATGGGTCAGTTGTCCCTGTCGGAGGGCAGAGAGGAGGTTGGTGCCATTGTCGCAAACCACCATTCCTGCCTTAAGTTGGCGTGGCGTCAACCACCTCTGAACCTGCCCCTGCAGAGCTGACAGAACCTCTGCCCCAGTGTGGCTCCTGTCCCCCAAGCACACCAGCTCAAGCACCGCATGGCATCTTTTGGCCTGCGTACTTGCGTAGCCCCTTGAACGCCTACGGAGCACCGCTGGTTCCGAGGAAGAGGCCATGGAGGAAGAAGAAGAGGAGGGGGTGGAGGAGAGAGGTGTGTCACAATCAGCATTTTGGAGGCGTGGTGGCGGAACAACCTCCAACACTACTGCACCTTGTCCTGCATCCTTCCCAGCTGCCAGCAGAGTCACCCAATGCGCCGTGAAACTTAAGTAACGTCCCTGTCCATGCCTGCTGGACCATGAGTCAGCGGTAATATGCACCTTACCGCTGACCGCCCTGTCCAGCGAGGCATGGACATTGCCTTCCACATGCCGGTAGAGAGCCGGAATCGCCTTCCGTGAGAAAAAGTGGCGTTTGGGTACCTGCCACTGAGGAACCGCACATTCCACAAACTCACGGAAGGGGGCAGAGTCTACCAACTGAAAAGGCAGCAGTTGAAGTGCTAGCAATTTTGCCAAGCTAGCATTCAACCGCTGGGCATGTGGATGGCTGGGAGCAAACTTCTTTCGGCGGTGCAGCAGCTGGGGCAGGGAAATTTGCCTGGTACAATCTGACGTCGGTGTACCAAAAGCAGATTGCCCATAAGTACTTGGCTGTGACACACCTAATTCTACACCTTCATTCCTCTCACTGCAGGTCGCAGAGAGGACTGAAGGTCTAGTGGGGTTGGAAATCTCAGCTGATGAGGAGCAAGGAGAGATCGTCTTTGTTCTTTGGTGTGGGTCTTTTAGATACGCTTGCCAACGAACTGCATGGCAGGTCAACATATGTCTGGTCAAGCATGTGGTACCCAAGCGGGAGATGTTTTGGCCACGCGAGATACGCTTGAGACATATATTGCAAATAGCAGCGGTGCGATCTGATGCACTCGTCTCAAAAAAGGCCCACACCAAAGAACTTTTTGAATAACGCGCAGAGACTGCAGCGCCCTGCACATGTGGAGCTTTGGGGTGTGATGCAGTCAATGTGCTGCCCTTAGGCTGGCCCCTGGAGGGCATCCTGCCTAGTTGGTGATGTGCCACCTCCTCCTCCTCCTCCTCCTCCTCCTCCTCCTCTCTCCTATCAGGCACCCACGTTGAGTCAGTGACCTCATCATCCCCTCCCTCCTCATCACTGGAGCAAACCTGGCAGTATGCTGCAGCAGGGGGAGCATGACTGCCAGATTGCTGTCCTTCTTGGGCACCCCCTCTGTCCGTGCTCATGTTACTGCCTTCATTGAGCTCAGTATCATCATCAGAGCCTTCCAAACGCTGGGCATCCTCCTGGAGCATGTACCCAACACTGTGGTCAAACAGTTCGAGGGAATCCTCAGGAGGACATGGTGGGGCTAGGGAAGGAGTCACTGATGACATTGAGCTGAGGGAAGAGGCCGCTGCTTTGCCAGACAAAGCACCCTGGGCATGGGTGAGAGAGGATGAGGAGGATGAGGACGGCTTGGTCATCCACTCGACCAAGTCTTCCGCATGTTGCGGCTCAACACGGCCATCTGCCGAAAAAAAGGCCAAGCGTGTCCCATGGCCACGTGCTGATGAGGATGCACCGTCTCCACGACCAGCACTAGACACAGAGCCTGCTTGCCCTCTCTTATTGGCTTGTGACTGTCTGCCTCTCCTTCTTGGCCTTCCAGACATACTAATGGCCTGTAGCTGCACTAAGCTGGGATAGAACACCTGTAATTTTCTTCAGGTAGCTTTATATACTGTAACCAGACAAGCCTGCCTGTCAGTAGGAAGATAACAGGAACGGATCTAGCTGAACACTGTGAGCAGGACGTACTGCACTAAATGTATATAGCAGGAACGGATCTAGCTGAACACTGTGAGCAGGACGCACTGCACTGAATGTAAATAGCAGGAACGGATCTAGCTGAACACTGTGAGCAGGACGCACTGCACTGAATGTAAACAGCAGGAACGGATGTAGCTAAACACTGTGAGCAGGACGCACTGCACTGAATGTAAATAGCAGGAACGGATCTAGCTGAACACTGTGAGCAGGACGCACTGCACTGAATGTAAATAGCAGGAACGGATCTAGCTGAACACTGTGAGCAGCACGCACTGCACTGAATGTAAATAGCAGGAACGGATCTAGCTGAACACTGTGAGCAGGACGCACTGCACTGAATGTAAATAGCAGGAACGGATCTAGCTGAACACTGTGAGCAGGACGCACTGCACTGAATGTAAACAGCAGGAACGGATGTAGCTAAACACTGTGAGCAGGACGCACTGCACTGAATGTAAATAGCAGGAACGGATCTAGCTGAACACTGTGAGCAGGACGCACTGCACTGAATGTAAATAGCAGGAACGGATCTAGCTGAACACTGTGAGCAGCACGCACTGCACTGAATGTAAATAGCAGGAACGGATCTAGCTGAACACTGTGAGCAGGACGCACTGCACTGAATGTAAATAGCAGGAACGGATCTAGCTGAACACTGTGAGCAGGACGCACTGCACTGAATGTAAATAACAGGAACGGATCTAGCTGAACACTGTGAGCAGGACACACTGTACTAAATGTAAATAGTCTAGCTGCCTGACCGTGGTACTAATAGGATCAAAAAGAACACCTGTAATTTTCTTCAGGTAGCTTTATATACTGTAACCAGACAAGCCTGCCTGTCAGTAGGAAGATAACAGGAACGGATCTAGCTGAACACTGTGAGCAGGACGTACTGCACTAAATGTATATAGCAGGAACGGATCTAGCTGAACACTGTGAGCAGGACGCACTGCACTGAATGTAAATAGCAGGAACGGATCTAGCTGAACACTGTGAGCAGGACGCACTGCACTGAATGTAAATAGCAGGAACGGATCTAGCTGAACACTGTGAGCAGGACGCACTGCACTGAATGTAAATAACAGGAACGGATCTAGCTGAACACTGTGAGCAGGACACACTGTACTAAATGTAAATAGTCTAGCTGCCTGACCGTGGTACTAATAGGATCAAAAAGAACACCTGTAATTTTCTTCAGGTAGCTTTATATACTGTAACCAGACAAGCCTGCCTGTCAGTAGGAAGATAACAGGAACGGATCTAGCTGAACACTGTGAGCAGGACGTACTGCACTAAATGTATATAGCAGGAACGGATCTAGCTGAACACTGTGAGCAGGACGCACTGCACTGAATGTAAATAGCAGGAACGGATCTAGCTGAACACTGTGAGCAGGACGCACTGCACTGAATGTAAATAGCAGGAACGGATCTAGCTGAACACTGTGAGCAGGACGCACTGCACTGAATGTAAACAGCAGGAACGGATGTAGCTAAACACTGTGAGCAGCACGCACTGCACTGAATGTAAATAGCAGGAACGGATCTAGCTGAACACTGTGAGCAGGACACACTGTACTAAATGTAAATAGTCTAGCTGCCTGACCGTGGTACTAATAGGATCAAAAAGAACACCTGTAATTTTCTTCAGGTAGCTTTATATACTGTAACCAGACAAGCCTGCCTGTCAGTAGGAAGATAACAGGAATGGATCTAGCTGAACACTGTGAGCAGGACGTACTGCACTAAATGTATATAGCAGGAACGGATCTAGCTGAACACTGTGAGCAGGACGCACTGCACTGAATGTAAATAGCAGGAACGGATCTAGCTGAACACTGTGAGCAGGACGCACTGCACTGAATGTAAATAGCAGGAACGGATCTAGCTGAACACTGTGAGCAGGACGCACTGCACTGAATGTAAACAGCAGGAACGGATGTAGCTAAACACTGTGAGCAGCACGCACTGCACTGAATGTAAATAGCAGGAACGGATCTAGCTGAACACTGTGAGCAGGACACACTGTACTAAATGTAAATAGTCTAGCTGCCTGACCGTGGTACTAATAGGATCAAAAAGAACACCTGTAATTTTCTTCAGGTAGCTTTATATACTGTAACCAGACAAGCCTGCCTGTCAGTAGGAAGATAACAGGAACGGATCTAGCTGAACACTGTGAGCAGGACGTACTGCACTAAATGTATATAGCAGGAACGGATCTAGCTGAACACTGTGAGCAGGACGCACTGCACTGAATGTAAATAGCAGGAACGGATCTAGCTGAACACTGTGAGCAGCACGTACTGCACTGAATGTAAATAGCAGGAACGGATCTAGCTGAACACTGTGAGCAGGAAGCACTGTACTGAATGTAAATAGCAGGAACGGATCTAGCTGAACACTGTGAGCAGGACACACTGCACTGAATGTAAATAGTCTAGATAGAAGATAACAGGAACGGATCTAGCTAAACTGAATACAGTGTATATATATATATGCAACACCTGGGATGCATATATATACACAATACACTGTAAGTGCAGCTAACTGACTGACTGTTCTGCCTAATCTATCTAACTCAAATCAAATGACACTGTCTCTCTCTCTCTCTATCGCTCAGCACACCGGAACACACACTACACAGGGCCGCCGTGCAGGCGGCCTTATATAGTGTGGGGTGTGTACTAAATCCCCTGAGCCATAATTGGCCAAAGCCACCCTGGCTTTGGCCAATTACAGCTCTCTCTACTGACGGCGCTGTGATTGGCCAAGCATGCGGGTCATAGTGCATGCTTGGCCAATCATCAGCCAGCAATGCACTGCGATGCCGCAGTGAATTATGGGCCGTGACGCGCCACACGAATTTGGCGCGAACGGCCCATATCGTTCGCAATTCGACGGACGGTCGAACAGCCGATGTTCGAGTCGAACATGGGTTCGACTCGAACACGAAGCTCATCCCTACTCTACAATAATACACAGAAAACATGCCACAAGCAACTGGATGGTAGAATAAATGGATGTATTATGGCAAGGCTGTTGAACAATGCATGAATCGATAAACAGGCAATTGAACAGGTTTAAAGATCCTGCACTAGATAATGTGAACAATGGTTTATAGGATTGCATCAACCGAACTGTAGTAATGCTAAACCAAGTTATAACTGATGCAAACAGGGTTAAGAATATCAGCATTAATGAACCCAAAAATAAAGGTCTTCATGTACACACTACACATATAGCCCCAATAGTGCATGGGAGTATGCATTACTAACAAAGGTAATGGAGGTGCTTGAAAAGTATCTGGTGCCTAATTGTCAATATTAGCAGGCTATCATTGGGGTTCTTCTGTAAAGTGGTGCACATGAAGCTGTCCCTTTAAGAGTATAAAATGGGTAGCCGATGGGCTGCTAAGTACACAGCAGTTTCTATTGCATTAACTATAGCAGTGTTGAGATAAGCATAGATTATTCAGCTCACCACTCCCGGCACCCAGGAATCCAGCCCAGACCATTTGATGGTCAGTTTTTCTCAGGTACCTGGGACCTGGTGACTCCGTCCTCACAAGGCTCAGTCTCTCAGCTCTGGTTCTTGCAGGTTCCCGCTTGCTGTAGACAGTCATGGCAATGGTCCTTCCAGCTCTGGTCCCAGCTCAGCAAACAATCGCTCTGCAGGTCAGTCTCACTGGGACTATACTTTAGAAACCAGCAACAAGTCTCCATCCTTTCTGGTGTAGTGCACAGGCACCACAGTGTTGGGTCTACACTCTCTGGTTTCCACACTGCAATAGCCCTGGCCCCAATCTGTCCAGCTCAACTTCCTCCCCCAAACGACCCCAATGTCTCCCTAAATGTCCAGGAAAAGTTCTAGCTCTCTTACTCTGTGGTACAAAACAGTTCTGGGTATTGTAGTATTTCAGCCATTAATTTTACAGTGCAAGCCCCCTCCACAAACTACATGTCCTAGAGATCTTCTTGTCTCTGTGCTTTCCTGTACCAGGTCCACTGTAGCCTGCACAGATGCGTTATCTAAGCACACCACCATCCATCATGCTGGCTGCATGGAGGGTCCACAAACTCAACCATACATGACACAGAAAAGTGTTACAAAGACTAGAGTGAATATACCCAGATAAATATGCTCAAGATTTAGCTCAGGGTGGGGATATTAGCTAAAGAGAAACACTGCTGGGGCAGAATACCTCCCCTAGCTACCAAGGTAATGACTAGTTCATTAAGGATCGGAGCAAGGGTGCCCCCAAAGATAGACTGGTATTGGTAGTAGAGGGTTCAAACCTTAGGAGGGCAGACAAGATAATCTATTGTTTGCCAGATGCTCGGGTTCAAACCATTTAGGATAAGGTTGACAGATTGTTGGGAGGGGCTGAAGATAATTCTGCAGTCATAGTACATATTTGTACAAATGACAAAGTTTGAGGCAGATGGAGTTTCCTAAAAATTATTTCAGGGACAATGAAGTGAAGAAGAAAAACTCCAAGGTGGCATTTCTGAAATACTTCCTATGCCACTGTGTATTTGAGAAAAGCAGGCAGAGCTTTGGGGGTTAAATAAGTGGCTGTGTAGGTAGTGTAAGAAGGAGAGGTTTGGGTTCATACAGAACTCAACCTACTTTTTGGTCTTTGGCGACTGGATAGATTGCACATTAATGAGGGGGTGCAGCTCTGTTAAAGGAGAAAATTGCTACAAGGCTGTAGGAGCTTTTAAAATAGATACAGAGGGGAAAGGTAGAGAATTTAGCATATAACAAGCAAGAGCCATCATAGATACAGAATATAGAAGAGGGGGAAATAATAGGGGGGGCTGGGTACAAACTAGATAGTCATTAAAATGTATGACCTAAATCTGATGTAAAAAGTATTGCAAAAGCAAATTGCAAAACGAGGGTGAGCAATCATAAAATATTAAGTTCTGGTACAATTAAAAATCAAGTACACAAATGCTACAAGGGTCGAATGGTCGAATGTACCTGGGTTTAGTTCAAGGCAAGTTTAACGAACATTACTAAACCTCAGGAGCTGAATATGAACCCCACTGAAGCCAATGGGAGACAAATGTTAAAAGCCACTAATGTCCATTTTCTAGGCTAATAGGCAAGAAACTTTCAAACAAATGACCTCGGGGCTGGGTACTTGGGGAGCCTGTACCAAGGCAAAATAAATGTAACAAAAATTATGTTTGGCAGGTAGCTGTATTTTGATAATGAGTAAGGGTCAGTTCACACCATAGAAACGCAGTGTGGATGCGTTCCAGATGCTTTTCTGCATGCACGTTTTTGATGCGTTCCAGTGCATTTTTGGTGCATTTTTGATGCAATCCAAAGCATCCCTCCCCCTCTTTTTTCTTAACCTTAAATGAGGACATGTTTGTTCCAGTACGTTTAGGTGCGTTCCAGTGCATTTTTGATGCCTTTTACACCGTTCCAGTAAAGTCCAGTGCAGGAAAAATGCAGCATGTCCTACTTTTTTTCTGGAACTGGAACACACTGGAACTGCAGGCACTGGTCTGAACTATGCCATTAAACACTATATAATGCCATTAAACATCATATAACCTACTTTCCATGCATTTTTGATGCAGAAAAAACACAGTTAAATGTGGTGTGAACTGGCCCTAAAGGATAACATTAAAAATGAAATAAAATAAAAAAACCTAGAGATGCCCCTTAACCACTTCGGCCCCGGAAGGTTTTACCCCCTTTCTTATCATGCCATTTTTTTCACTGCGTTACTTTAACTGACAATTGCGCGGTTGTGCGACTCTGTAACTAAAAAAAATGTATGTTCTCTTTTTCCCAAAAATAGAGCTTTCTTTTGGTGGTATTTGATCACCTCTGAGGTTTTTACTTTCAAATCTTTTTATTGTTTTTTATACGATATACAGTGTATAAGCACAGATGCATTCACAGAGAGCTTACAAAAGTCGAGAACAACAACAATATCATATTGTATACCTGAAGATGAATGTTAAGATGAAACAATAAGCAAAGGCGTAAACTAGAACAATTTCATAAAAATGGTCTTTTTTTCCTCCGAGTGGGACTAAATCATTGCCCAGACTGCCAGGGAGCCCAAAGCCGCCTCCGTATTATATGATATGGACCGGCCTAGGAGCCCCGCACAACCTTCCCCAATGAGATCTTCCTGAAGGTGCTTGCAGAGACCCCCCCCAATCCGTCTCCAAACCCCTAGGAGAGGTTGCAGGGGAGACAATAGTAGGCTATAACCATATTTCTCTTATTTTCGCTGTAAAACCATAAGGGTGGAGGATAACTGAGGGCACTGGAGGGGCGAGGGCCTCCCAGTAGTCCTGGGAAAATAAGAAAAAATTTGCGCAGTCCTCCTCTAGGGGAGGACTACCAGTCTCTATGTGCTACAGAAATATAAGTAACAGGGAATTCCCAGAAGAGAAAGAAAGGAAACGTGGGAAATGAAGAGGGGGAGGAGGTGGGAGGGCAAGAGTAGAGTTGGGTCAGGGAGAGAAAGCTTTAATACCAGGTCTTGCTGTCAATCCCGGTATGAGCGATATGTTGTGGAGCGAGGCCCAAGGTTCCCAGGTGGACATGAACCTGCCCACTTTATCATTGAGTTTTGCTACTAAATGCTCCTGAGACATAATCCACAAAATTTTTCTGATACAGCTCTTGATAGAAACAGTGGGTTTTTTCCAACATTTAGCAATGGTAATTTTAGCTCCTAAAAGGATAAGATAAGATAGTGTCTGTGAGTGTTTAGGTAAACTAGGAACAGTCTGATTAAGAAGAGCTATGTGTATGTTGGGGGCCACTGAGGTGTGAAATAAGTTACTGATAATTCTAAAGATTTTATGCCAAAATGTTCTAATACGCGGGCAGGTCCACCAAATGTGAATCATTGATCCCTCGAGTGAACACCCTCTAAAACAAAGAGGGGATGTACCAGGAAAAATCAAAGCCAGTCTGGAGGGAACATAGTACCATCTTGAAATAACCTTCAGGCTGGCTTCTATAAGAGAGATATTGCAAATACCTTTATAAGAGCGTATCCAAGATCTGGACCATTGTGCTGGTGTCCAAATTCGGCCTGTGTCCTCCTCCCAGGTCATACCAGCATACGCTGGACATACCAGCGTATGCTGGTATGTCCAGCTTTGTCATGAGCGCTGTGTAGATCAAGGAAATGCCCCCTTTCTGGTCCTGGGTATTGGAGCACCAATGTTCATAAGGAGTTATAAGTGGAGATTCGGAATTTTTACCCCAAATAGAGTGTAGAAAGTGAGACAGTTAAGTAAATCTAAATTTTTCCGAGTCAAAGCATGTCGAGTTTAGTCTTACAGTAAGAAAAGGTTAGGGGACCAGTTGGAGTAAGGAAGTGACCGATCCGATAAAGGCCTTTATCAGTCCACCATCTAAATGCTTGTATGTTAACTCCCGGGGGGGAGTCAGTATTATTGAAAATATGTGATAGGGGTTTTAGAGGAGAGGTCAGAGTGGTTTGTCTGAAAAGCTTAGTGCTTAGTGAACTGGAGTGTGATAGGGTGGGAGCCAGAAGGGCTGGTCTGATTTTTGGGTCACACCACAGGAGATAGTCAAGTGTGTTGCCCTCCTTTCCATAGAGAGCCAGTCAGGTTTTTGTCCCTTAGAGAAGATCATTGATATCTGGGCTATTTGAGCAGCCTGATAGTATCCCCAAAGATCCGGTAGTCCCAATCCGCCCTGAGATTTAAGGCGAAGGAGGATGCTGGACGGGCATCTATAACCCTTCTTCCCCCAGACAAAGCGCGTAATCTCCGATTAGAATTTGCGGGGGAATTTTTTCGGGATTGGTAGGGAGCGGAGCGGAATAAATAAAGGAGGCGTGGGAGGAGTGTCATTTTCACCACATGTACCCTTCCCAGCCAGGACAGACCACACCTAGACCATTTATCAAGATCTCCCCTGCATTTGCCAACCATAGGGGAGTAGTTGCTTTAAAGAGATTGCTGATGTCTGCTGTGAGGTTAATACCCAAATATCGGATGGTCCCGGGGGCCCAGGGGAAGTCAAAGTTGCTGGTGAGTTGTGAGAGAAGATCCGAAAGAACCGTGACATTAAGCGCCGTAGATTTATTCATATTAACCGTTAGACCTGACAAAGCACTAAAGGCCTTTAGGACTTTGTATAATCCCGGAATGGAGATCAGGGGTGAGGCAATATACAGTATAAGGTCACCTGCGTAAAGTGCGCATTTATGTTCCTGATCTCCACACCGTACCCCTTTAATATCTGGGTTTTATCTGATAGCTATGGCTAGGGTTTCAATAGCTATAGCAAATAGGAGGGGGGACAGTGGACACCCCTGCCTGGTACTCCTTCCTATAGGGAACGAGGTCGAGTATCTTCCCAACAGACGGACTTGTGCAGCCGGGGAAGAATATAGGGAGCGAATTAGATTTAGACAATACAGACCAAATCCCCATTTAGGCAGGATATCAAACCGGTATGTCCAATCAATGGAAGCAAAAGCCTTATGTCAATTGACAATAGAAAACCTTTTTGAGGGGGGCTACCATCCCAATGGGATTGTAGAAGGGAAATAATATCAATAGTCTGTCTAATCTGATCTGAACCTTGCTGACTGGGGATAAAACCCACCTGATCCCTGTGAATATATGTAGGAATGAAGCTTGCCACCCTGTTTGCCAATATTTTTGTTAGGATCTTAATATCATTGTTAATTAATGAAGTTGGGCAATTATTCCCAACCTCACTTGGGTCTTTCCCTGGATTGGGAATCATTGAGACAAAAGCTGCGTTTAGGTCCGTTCCTAAAGGAGAACCCTCTCTAAGGTAGTTGAAAAATTTTGAAAGATATGGGGCTAGTGTAGGTGCAAATTTCTTATAATACCCAGTTGAAAATCCATCCGGACACGGAGCGGAGCCTAATTTTAGAGACTTGATTGTGTCTAGGATCTCAGACTGGGAGAAAGGACTTTCCAGTAAGTCGCTATGTTCCATAGAAGGCAGGGAAGGCAGTGAGAGGGAGTCCAAAAAGTCCTGCTGAGGTTTTACTGGGTGAGGGGACCATGGTTTATAAAGTTCCGTGAAGTATTGGAGGAAAGTGTCCATAATCTTAGTGGGGTTCTGAGAAAGATCCCTGGATTTTAGCGTCACTTTCGGGAATGCTAAAGTTCTCGGTCTGGGGCTGAGCTTAGCCGCTAATTTTGAGCCAATCTTGTCCTTTTGAGAGTAGAATTTAGCCCCCGACCATCTGAGGTGTTTTTCAGCTGTGGTAGTGAGATTCATATTCAGTAGTGCCCGAGCTTTATCCAGTTTAGCTAGTGAGTCTGGGGAAGGGTTTATCTTGTGAGCCCGTGAGAGAGATTTGAAGTTTGCAGTTAGTTTAATCAGATCCGCTTTATGTTCCGCCCTAAGCTTGGCTGTCATTTGTATTAGCTTCCCCCTGATTACTGATTTGTGAGCAGCCCACACAGTCTCGGGGGAGACATAATTTGTGGAGTTAATAAGAAAGTATTCCTTAATGGAGCCTTCAATAATAGCACACTGTATGGGATCGCTCATTAAGGATTCCTGTAGACGCCATTTGGGGGGTCTGTGCGTCCCGAGGATCATTGAGATATCAGAGTAACCATTGAGTGGTCAGACAGGGAGGTGTCCACTACTTTGGAGTTTATAACCAGAGGGATCGTAGAGGGCCTGGTGAAGATGTGGTCTATCCTGGCATAGGAGCCATGGGGAGCTAAGTAGTGCGTGTAGTCTTTAGAGTGAGGGTGAAATTCCCTCCAGATGTCTATAAACCCCCTCTCATGTAGGAGTTTTACTAAGTTGGCTCTTTGTCTAATAGGGCATTTAGGTTTAGGAATACTGGAGCCTGTCTTGTCCATAGAGAAATCAAAAGCTGTGTTGGAGTCCCCGCCAAGGAAGATTATGCCCTTAAGGTGAGATTGGATTTTATGCAGGAGGGAGTCAAAAAAAACTTTCTTACCCTTATTGGGCGAGTAGTAAGATACAAAAGTATACAACTCTCCATCAATGGTCCCTGATACTAGAATGAAATGTCCCTGAGGGTCCAACACAGCTTCCGAAAGCGAAATATTTATGTGTTTGGCGAAGCAAATGGCGACACCCTTCCTTTTGTTATGTGCAGAAGCGAGAAAAAATGGGGGAAGTGCTGGTGAAGGAACGTGGGTTGGTAGGAATTGGGGAAGTGGGTCTCTTGGAGGAGGAGGACATCTGTGTGCATAGACTGATATTGTTGTAAAAGTTTTCTGCATTTAATGGGGGAGTTGAAACCCTGTACGTTATGTAATGTGATTTTAAGCGTAGGCTTCTTGGTACTAGTGCTAGCCATTACATAGGTGTGGGGATACCAATCGTATTTTATAAGTCTTACCTCGCCGTTCGGAGGAGAGAGCTCCAAAGGGCCCTGGAGTGAAAACTGCCATCATGTCTAGACCTGGGAGGAGAGACCGAAGCCGAACCTGGAGTCTGAAAGCATTCAACTGGATAGGGAAGGGAGAGGGGAGAAAAGAGATGAAAAAGAATAGGGGAGAAAACACAAGAGTTATATCACTTCTCAATAGCAAATACACTTGTAAGAAAAAATAACATTGTTTAGAGCCTTGGGGTTTCCTAGACCCCCGCCCCAATGCCCAGGGTAGGATGAGGGAGCCCATCCTGTCCCTTCAAGCTGAGAGGACCGGTGCCCCACCCTTGGGGCATCCGGGTAAGGAACCAGTGGCATTAACTGCACTTTGGTTTCCTAATGGAGGTGCACTGTATCCAGCACTGCCCTGCCACCTGTGGGACATAACTAAAAGGAAGACTGAAGTCAAGGGGGCAGTCTTCCTTGAGATAACTGTCAGAATGACCCATGAAACTGGATCAACTTAAATAATAATACAATAAAAAATACAAAAACAAAACTGCAACCGAGAATTTGTCTCATCTGCCCTTTCCCCGAGGGGTTCCTACTACCTCCCCACAACCCATGGGAGAAAGGCAGATCGAGGTGAGGAGAGCCCCGGATCACAACTCATGAGGAAGATAGGTTATACCCTCCGCCCAAAAGGCCGTATCAATTGGATCTGGAGTTCAACTTTAGGGGAAATTGGTCCAGCAAGAGCAGTAGGTATAATCTCTTTCCCCCTCTTTATTCTGGAAAAAACTATTTGAGTACCAGTTAATGAAAAAGGGAGGCTAGGCATAATATCCAAAATAGATATCCTGAGAAGCTCAGGAGGGCCCGGAGCTTGTATGGTGGAAAGGATTTTTGGGCTGTCCCCTAGCCACAGATGGAATAAAGCGAGGGGTATCCTCAGGGAAGCTTCCTCAAGAGGCTTGAGTATGCTGAAGACCCTAACTGAGGCATGTCCGAAAAGTTAGTGGGCCCGTAAGAAGAGAGAGTCATAAGTCGAGTGAGACGATCAGCACCAGACCATAGTAGACAAAGGGAAAGTTCCGGATCAGGGCCCTGATCCTAGGGGGGGCAGAACATCAGGTTGGGAAATTCTCCTTGGAGCGTTTGGAGCTTTTTTTTAGCCAGGAAGGCTGTAGCGGGCTCGCTCAAGGTGGTCGTTTCATGGACGTGGGAGTATTCCTGCCTTGCTGGGAGTGTGGTGAGTCTTGTGAAATCAGGCCCAAGTGTAACAAGAGACGCTCTCCGTCCGCCAGGGTTGAGAAGCCGTAGTTCTTGTTCTTGTAAGCAAAGTTCAGATGCAGGGAAAACGACCAGCGATATGTGATCTCCCGCTCGATCAGATGTTGGATCAGTGGTTTGAGAGCACGCCTCTTCTAAACCGTGTACGCCGATAAATCCGCAAAGATCTGAATCCTGTGGCCTAGCAATTTGAGGTCCTCGGTTCCTCTCGACCTTCCCATTACCTCCTCTTTAACCAAATAAAAGTGGGGCTTCACGATTATATTGCGAGGGAGCCCATCTGAACGGGGGGGTTGCAGGGCTCTGTGCGCTCTATCGAGTTCCAGATGTTGTTCTGAAATGTCAGGAATTAGGTCTCTGCAGTTTTTTGACTACAGCGTGAGTGTCCTTCTCAGCTTCTGGGAGGCCTCTAATGCGGAAATTGTAACGTCTCGATCTGTTTTCGAGATCGTCGGTTTTGGCGAAAGCCGTGTCAAGTTGATCCTGCATGTCCTGCATTCTAGCTGAATTTTGGTTAATATGAGAAACTGCCTGGTCAGCTTTCTTTTCAATGGTATCCATTCTCTGCCCCAGTTGTTGCAGATCAGCATGCATTCAGGGCCAGGCTTTTAGATAGTAAGTGGGAGAAAGCTTCCATCATGGATGGGAAGTCTGTGGGTACAGGGAAGGTTGCCAAAGGTTCAGAAACAGACAACAGCAAACCTGTATGAGGGTCCATTGAGTGAGTGGAGGGGTAGCAGGCATCCATACGGCCCAGCAGGGATTCAGTAGAGGAGGGTGAAGTGATCTGAGGCGGGGGGGGAGTCTGTACCTGGAGAAGGTGTGCGCTGCAAGTCCTGATCTGCAATAGATTCCTCTGTGTCTCCTGCATTGAGGAAGCCTCGTGGGGCCGCCGCCATTTTAGCGTAGCTGACCGGGATGGCTGCCGCGGTCATCTGGCCTGAGAGGCTTCTCCGGGCTTGCGCCATTTTGCTGTGCTCGTTCCCCGGGGTCTCTCCCGCTCGGTAATCCCGTTGGGGTGTGCGGGGGTCCGTTCTGGAGGCTCTGGTGGCGAATAGTGGGCAGCGGTGGAGCAGAGCTCTAGAAGCCGGTGGCCATCTTAGACGCTGCCGCGCATGCGCCTCCACCTCTGCGGTTTTTATATTTTGCGCTATAAACAAAAAAACCTGACACTTTTGAAAAAAAAAACAAAAAAACTACTGTATATGTTTTACTTTCTGTTATAAAACATTTCCAATAAAAAAAAAATTAAAAGATTGAATTTCTTCAAAAATTTAGGCCAATATGTATTTTGCTACATATTTTTTGAAAAAAAAATCCCTATAAGCATGTATTGATTGGTTTGCGCAAACGTTATAGCGTCTACAAACTATGGGATAGATTTAGGGACTTTTTATTTTTTTTAATATTTCTTACTAGTAATGGTGGCAATTAGCGATTTTTAGCGGGACTGCCACATTGCACGTTTTTGGGGACACTTTTTGGGGACCAGTGACACCAATAAAGTTATTAGTGCAAAAAAATGCACTGTCACAGTATAAATTACACTAGCAGGAAAAGGGTTGACATCAGGGGCAATCAAGGGGTTAAATGTGTTCCCTATGTGTGCTTTCTAACTGTAGGGGGAGTGATTTGACTAAAGGAAAACAGAGATCCATCTTTCTGCTTAGCGGAAACATGAGATCTCCATTTTCCTTTCTAGGAGAAGAGTGGTCTGCCTTGCTTACATAGACAGACCGCCATTCTGTCTCTCTACAAATGGTTGTTGGGCTCCCAGCAACCATCACACACGTCTCAGAGCCGAAGACGTGAATCACGTACAGGTACGTGATTTTGCGCTACTTTTAGGCTACTGACGCAGTAAATGTACGTGGGGTGGTCCTTAAGCAGTTAACTTGGTGTAAGTGGAGGTGGAGGTGGAGCTTGGTGTAAGTGGAGCTGGATTAAGTGGGAGTTAAAAACAAGTGTTAGAGTATACAAGTCTTGCTGTCTGTTGGTGTTTGCTGTCTGTTGGTGTGTGTATTGCTGCTGTCTGTTGGTGTGTGTATTGCTGCTGTCTGTTGGTGTGTGTATTGCTGCTGTCTGTTGGTGTGTGTGTTGCTGCTGTCTGTTGGTGTGTGTATTGCTGCTGTCTGTTGGTGTTTGCTGGGTTGCATTTTGGGGACTTTTCCTTTTAGTTTTTAATTTGCCTTTTGCTGTCACTTTTTAAATAGCTTTTTTTTTTTTTTCTGTTTCATCAGTCTATTAATTAAGGGGTGTGGTTAATTGCTCACAGGTGCCCAGGTGCCTATTTAACTTGTTGTAGGACTCAGTTTGAGCGTGCTCAGTTTGAAGCTGTGGAGCTTGGTGTAAGTGGAGCTGGATTAAGTGGGAGTTAAAAACAAGAGTTTAAAACAGGAGGTTATAACAGGGGTCATAGTACCTGTGTAGTGTGAGTATCTGAGTGTTGTCTGAGTAGTGTGTGTGGATCGTTAGTACTTGTGTATTGTGTACCTGTGTATTGTCTTGAGTATTAGTGCCAGGAAGCTAGTTGCTAGGTAATTTGGACAGGGTAAAATCCCCAGATCCTCACTAAATTTAATAGGTACGATGCCCGGCGGGTGTGGAGAGGCGACTCTTTGTACATCTTGCTGCATGTATGCGTTCCTTGATCATCCGATCGAGGGCGAATACTGCTGTGCAAAATGTAAGCACATTGTTTCCCTGGAAGCCCAGGTTCTGAATCTGGGGAAGCAACTGTCAGCACTGAGAAGTCCCTCCATACTAAAGGTGAGCCAGGAACGTACACGGCAGGTGCCGGCAGGGGCCAGCACAGAGGCGGGTGGAGACAAGGAGGTGCAGGCACTAGCAAAGAGTAGATGGGTGACAGTCAGGAGGGGTAGAGGGGGAAGTGCCAGGGAGGCCGATCCAGGACTGGAGCATCCCAATAAGTACGCTCCATTGAGTGACATTGGTGTAACCAGTCAGGGACCAGCACTGCTGGTGATGAGGGACTCTCCTAGCTGCCAGGGGAAGAACTCCTCCAGTGAGAGTGGGGGGGCAGCAAAGGGAAAGGAAAGACAGATTCTGGTGGTAGGGGACTCAATTCTTAGAAGGACAGAGAGGGCAATCTGTAACCAAGACCTGAAGCGCCGAACAGTATGTTGTCTACCGGGCGCTCGGGTTCGGCACATCACGGATCTTGTGGACAGATTACTGGGAGGGGCTGGGGAAGACCCGGCTGTCATGGTGCACGTTGGCACCAATGACAAAGTCAGAGGCAGATGGAGTGTCCTAAAGAACGATTTTAGGGACTTAGGAGCTAAATTGAGGAAAAGGACCTCCAAGGTAGTGTTCTCAGGAATACTACCGGTACATCGAGCCACACCAGAGAGGCAGAGGGAGATTAGGGAAGTAAACAAGTGGCTAAAGAGCTGGTGTAGTAAGGAGGGGTTTGGGTTCCTGGAGGACTGGGCCGACTTCTCAGTCGGTAACCGGTACTATAGAAGGGACGGACTGCACCTAAATGAGGAGGGTGCAGATCTGCTGGGAATGAAGATGGCCAAAAAGTTAGAGGGGTTTTTAAACTAGGCGATGGGGGGGAGGGTCCAGAGACAGTGATAGCCAGCGCGGAAGATATTCCAGAGGGTAGTATTGGGGGCATTAGTGGTAGGTTAACCAAAGCACAAAAACGCAAGGTGAGTATAGTAGCAAGTCCCAAGTTGCAATCTTGAAACACCCAATACGAGGACAATATGCGACCGGTCTAAACTATGTGGCATGTTCACCAATGCCAGGAGCCTGGCGGACAAGATGGGTGAACTAGAGATACTGTTGTACAAGGAGGATTTGGATTTTGTGGGAATTTCAGAGACCTGGTTCAACAGCTCTCATGATTGGCTGACAAACATTCAAGGGTATACCCTATACCGCAAGGATAGAGAGGGTAAAAAACGGGGAGGGGTATGCCTATATATCAAGAATAATGTACAAGTGAATGTGAGAGATGACATCACTGAGGGGGCTAGGGAGGAGGTGGAATCTTTATGGGTAGAGCTCCAAAGGGATGAAGCTAAGGGGAAAATAATACTGGGAGTATGCTATAGGCCCCCTAACCTGAGGGAGGAAGTGGAGACGGATCTCCTATCACAAATTGGATTAGCAGCAAGGATGGGAAGTGTTATCATAATGGGGGATTTTAATTATCCAGACATAGACTGGGCGGAGGGAACCGCGCATTCATTTAAGGCTCGCCAGTTCCTTAATGTCTTGCAGGACAATTTTATGGGTCAGATGGTAGATGCACCAACTAGAAATAAAACATTACTAGATCTACTGATTACCAACAATACAGACCTGATAACAGATGTGGAAATACGGGGCAATTTAGGTAACAGCGATCACAGGTCAATTAGTTTCAGTATAAATCACACAAATAGGAGACATGAAGGGAACACAAAGACACTGAATTTCAAAAGAGCCAACTTCCCTAAACTACAAACCTTGCTAAAAGGCATAAATTGGGATAAAATATTAGGAACAAAGAATACAGAGGAGAGATGGGTTTGCTTTAAGAGCATATTAAATAAGGGCATTAGCCAATGTATCCCATTGGGTAATAAATTTAAAAGAGCGAACAAACATCCTGGATGGCTTAACTCCAATGTAAAAATGCATATAAAAGCAAAGGAGAAGGCCTTCAAAAAATACAAGGTTGAGGGATCATCCACAGCATTCAGAATTTATAAAGAATGCAATAAGAAATGTAAGGGTGCAATTAGGATGGCTAAGATAGAACATGAAAGACACATAGCGGAGGAGAGCAAAAAAAATCCCAATAAATTCTTTAAGTATGTAAACAGTAAAAAAGGGAGGACAGACCATATTGGCCCCATAAAGAATGAGGAAGGACATCTGGTTACAAAGGATGGGGAGATGGCAGAGGTGAGTATATATAGTGTAGCGCTAGTATTAGATCACAAAAGAGTTTAAAATCGCAAAAAACAAATATATCCAACTTTTTACTTGGACCACCATAAATTCAAAAATGGTACCAAGAAGGATTTCAATAGATATCTGTTTGCCTAAAGAAATCTGAAGACCAATAAAGAGTCAAAATCAGGTGGTAGTGTCTGTATACCCCATAAGTGAATTGAAAGAGGCAATACACAATAAAAGGGTCAGGAAAAATAAATACATCCAACCATTTTGTTCATAGCACCATATGTTCAAAGTAATACTGGAAAGGATTTCAGTAGGTATCTGTTTGTATAGAAGCTGAAAATGCAATAGAAAGTCCCAAATAGGTGGTGATATCTATACGCCACATAGATAGGTTGAAAGGAGGTGGTATACAATGATAAAGTCCCCCATATGGAAGCAATGCAGGCTTACCGGAACCGTTGGACTCACAGAGACATATATCCCCTGAGTCAGAAAGGCTTGTATTGCCACCGGGCAGTGAGGTGAAGTATCCCGATGGACCAATATGGAATCCGGATGCTGTTTCCAAGGCTCCCAACAAAATTCTTTCTTGTATAACCAAATTTGTAGTGGCAGCAGCTGAGTCCGGGGCGGAAGAGAGACGAGGAGATGGCAGAGGTATTGAATTTATTCTTCTCCTCAGTCTTCACGAGTGAATCGGGGGGCTTTAGTAACCAAAACTGCAGTGTTTATCCTCATGACACAACACAGGAAGCACCTACATGGTTAACAGAGGACGGAATTAAAATTAGACTTGAGAAACTTAACATTAATAAATCACCGGGACCAGATGGCTTACATCCGAGGGTACTTAGGGAACTCAGTCAGGTGATTGCCAGACCGTTGTTCCTAATTTTTACAGACAGTCTATTGACTGGAATGGTACCAGCTGATTGGAGAAAAGCCAATGTAGCACCAATATTTAAAAAGGGCCCAAAAAACATCCCTGGGAATTACAGACCAGTTAGCCTAACATCAATAGTATGTAAACTCTTGGAGGGGATGATAAGGGACTATATACAAGATTTTAGTAATAAGAATGATATCATTAGCAGTAATCAGCATGGATTCATGAAGAATCGTTCTTGCCAAACCAATCTATTAACCTTCTATGAGGAGTTGAGTTGCCATCTAGATAAAGGAAGGCCGGTAGACGTGGTGTATCTGGATTTTGCAAAAGCATTTGACACAGTTCCCCATAAACGTTTACTGTACAAAATAAGGTGCGTTGGCATGGACCATAGGGTGAGTACATGTATTGAAAACTGGCAACAAGGGCGTGTTCAGAGGGTGGTGATAAATGGGGAGTACTCAGAATGGTCAGGGGTGAGTAGTGGGGTTCCCCAGGGTTCTGTGCTGGGACCAATCCTATTTAATTTGTTCATAAACGACCTGGAGGATGGGATAAACAGTTCAATCTCTGTATTTGCAGATGATACTAAGCTAAGCAGGGCAATAACTTCTCCGCAGGATGTGGAAATCTTGCAAAAAGACCTGAACAAATTAATGGGGGGGGCGACTACATGGCAAATGAGGTTCAATGTAGAAAAATGTAAAATAATGCATTTGGGTGTCAAAAATATGAATGCAATCTATACACTGGGGGGAGAACCTCTGGGGGAATCTAGGATGGAAAAGGACTTGGGGGTCCTAGTGGATAATAGGCTCAGCAATGGCATGCAATGCCAAGCTGCTGCTAATAAAGCAAACAGAATATTGGCATGCATTAAAAGGGGGATCAACTGCAGAGATAAAACGATAATTCTCCCGCTCTACAAGACTTTGGTCCGCCCGCACCTGGAGTATGCTGTCCAGTTCTGGGCACCAGTCCTCAGGAGGGACGTACTGGAAATGGAGCGAGTACAAAGAAGGGCAACAAAGCTAATAAAGGGTCTGGAGGATCTTAGTTATGAGGAAAGGTTGCGAGCACTGAACTTATTCTCTCTGGAGAAGAGACACTTGAGAGGGGATATGATTTCAATTTACAAATACTGTACTGGTGACCCCACAATAGGGATAAAACTTTTTTGCAGAAGAGAGTTTAATAAGACTCGTGGCCACTCATTACAATTAGAAGAAAAGAGGTTTAACCTTAAACTACGTAGAGGGTTCTTTACTGTAAGAGCGGCAAGGATGTGGAATTCCCTTCCACAGGCGGTGGTCTCAGCGGGGAGCATTGATAGCTTCAAGAAACTATAAGATAATCACCTGAATGACCGCAATATACAGGGATATGTAATGTAATACTGACACATAATCACACACATAGTTTGGACTTGATGGACTTGTGTCTTTTTTCAATCTCACCTACTATGTAACTATGTAACTTGCCTGTCATGTGGCACATACAGTATGTACAGCATAAACAACTTACTGTAGCAAAACTTGCATTTAGAAAAAAAAAATGCTGTTTTAATGCCGCTAAATGACAGCCCCCAGACACTTGCGGCATGGGATTCCCTTTTTCTATACCAGACCCTTATCCTAGATGAGGGCCTGGTTTAGATGTTAAGGGGAGAACCCACACAAAAAGAAATTGGCAAGAAATTGGCATGGGGTTCCCCCTAAAAATATATACCAAACACTTATCCTAGACGAGTTAGGTATGGATTTTAAGAGGAAACTCCACACAAAAAACAAGAAATTAGTTGTTCTGTTAAAATTAATACAAGACACTTAACTAAGCATGCAGCCTGGCAGACCAGGAAAAGGGGGTTTTTCCCTAGTTCAGAATCATACCTGGCCACATGTCCTCAACATGGGAGGTCCCAACCTGAAAAAGCACATTACTCCCCTTTAACAATACAACCCCCCAACAATTGTAATTGAGTAGTGTTCCCTGGAGCCTAGATGCCCACCTAACCAATCGTCCCCTGAATCCTGTCCCCCCAAAACAACTACTGGCACCCTCTTATTCTATCCTATGCTCCCTCACTCACAAATATTTTTTTTTTTTTTAAGTTTAAAGTATTTTATTGAGTTTTTCACATAAAAAATAAAATAACGTTACGTAGATTCAGAAAGCCATAAATTCCTGAGACAGATACATACAATAGCTTGCTAACGCTTTGCAAACAGTTTGAAAGAAAATAACAAAGCTGATATTAAAGTAAAGGAGGAGAGAGGAAATACCAAGCTGGAGCTTATTACATAGAACACAATTCAAAAGAGGATCTTATGTCGAACTTGCTACCAATTACTCCAGCATTACCTATAGATCCTTCCAATCAGGTAGTCTGCCACCCCTTCTGTACCAAAACCGCTCAAAAAGTTGTACCTTGGGTGAATAGGGCGGGCAGAGAGAGAAAAACCCTAAAGCTAAAGCTGAACAACATTATAGGATGTCCTGAGGGTATCTAAATACTGAAAGAAGGTAGGAATCAACTTTAATGACTCCTGGAGCAAAGGGTAGAGTGTTTCCGGGGAATAAAATTGGGTTCTAAACCACCGGTCAGAATAATCAGGTTGTAGCTGTCGGGGGGAACCCACCACCGCCCGAACAGGAAACCATTTTAAAGCGTGTTTTCCTGAGGAGCGTACGCCGGGACATATTCGGGGCCCACACACACTACCCCTATGGGATCTTTTTGTAGGTGTGATAAGGGAATCCCCAGCATCCCTCGCCGCCCCCAGGAATATGAGGACCAAGAGAGAGGGCAATAAAATGGTGCCCTCCCCCTTTAGATCATTAATTAAATAAAAAGTAAAAGATGTCGAGCAGTGAAGGAACCCCACCGGCGCCCCAACCAAATGTCTCCAAGATTTCCCCTGCGAATGGGGTAAAACTCGCTTAGTACTTCAAAAGCGCCAAAGAGGCTAGGTAGAAAAAGGGAGGAGAGAGAGAGAACATGGGAGAAAGAAGGGTAGAGGAAGAGAAGAGCAGGAGGTTGATTAGCTTAGAGCGTGGGCATGTCCGGAACTAGGCTCTAACCCTGGTATGAGAGATATATTACACAGCGTGGCCCATGGCTCCCATATAGCATAAAACCTCTCCGTTTTGTCATTAAGCTTAGCCACTATTTGTTCCTGAGACATGATCCAAGACACCTTTCTTTTACAAGACTGAAATGCCACCGAGGGTTTCTTCCAGGCTTTAGCTATAGTGATTTTAGCCCCCAGAAGGACAAAGAAAGTGAGGGCCTGAAGTTGTTTAGGTATCTCAGGGATGGAATGGTTGAACAAAGCAATGTAGGGGTTGGGGCCTATTGGGGTCTTCACTAATTTGCTTATTGTGTTATTTCCGCCAAAAGGATCTAATTCGTGGGCAGGTCCACCAGGTATGTAGCATAGAACCTATTAGCCTGCAACCCCTAAAGCAAAAAGGAGAGGTTCCAGGGTATATCAGGGCCAATCTAGAGGGGACATAGTACCACCTGGAGAGAACTTTTACATTAGCCTTGATAAGTGAGATATTACATATACCTCTAAAGGAGCGATTCCAGGTCCCGTACCATTCTGCTGACGTCCACGTACCTCCTGTGTCCTCCTCCCAGGCCCTTGCAAAGCCCGGCTTGTCCAGATTTGACTGTAATGCGTTGTATATCAGAGAAATTCCACCCTTTTGGTCAGAAATATTGGAGCACCAGGATTCATAGGGGATAATTGAAGGAGGTTCTGGTTTGGTGACCCAAATAGTGTTTAGGAAGTGAGAGATTTGTGTGTATCTAAACTGGTCCGAGATGGGCATTTCCAACTTACGTGTACAGTGGGATAAGGTGAGAGGGCCAGATTGGGTAAAGAAGTGGCCTATCCTATAGAGACCTTTATCCGTTTACCAATGGAAAGCCTGGATATTCAGTCCCGGGGGGAATCTAGAGTTATGGAAGATGTGCGATAATGGTTTCAGGGGGATATGATGGAGGAATTTTTGAATAGCTTAGTGCTTAATGAAATAGAGTGAGAAAGTGTAGGGGCCATTATGGCTGGTCTTTGTTTGGGGTCACACCATAGCAAAAATTCTATGGTGTTTAGGGGGATTGCCCATCTTTTCATGGAAAGCCATTACGGTTTCTGGCCTTTGGAAAAAATCAGCGAGATTTGGGATAATTGGGCCACCTGGTAGTATCCCCAGAGGTCCGGTAGGTCCAAGCCTCCTTGGAATTTCAGTCGTAGAAGCAGTTTGGATGGACATCTATACCCTTTGTTTCCCCAGATAAATCGGATTATTTCAGATTGAAATTTCCCCAAAAAGCTCTTCAGGAGCAGAATTGGCAGAGATCGAAATAAATATAGGAGACGTGGCAAGAGCGTCATCTTAACGGCATGTACCCTTCCCAACCAGGACAGACCACATCTCGACCATCGTTGAAGCTCTCCTCTACATTTGATGATCATTGGGGGATAGTTGGCTTTAAACAGATCTTTAACATCCGGGGTCAAGTTTATCCCCAAATAGGGGATAGCCTTAGGGGCCCAGGAAAACGTGAAGTTATTAGTAAGTTGTGAAAGTAGATCGGGTGGGACCGTGACATTTAGAGCCGTGGATTTGGACATATTAACCTTCAAGCCTGAAATTCTACTGAATGAATTTAGCACCCTATGTATGACTGGCATAGAAATCAATGGAGAGGTAACATATAGCAAGAGGTCATCCGCGTACAGGGCACATTTGTATTTCCTGTCACCGCAGGTCACCCCCCTTATATCGGGATTTGTTCTAATGGCTATAGCTAGGGTTTCAATCGCCATGGCAAAGAGGAGGGGGGAGAGAGGACAACCCTGTCTGGTCCCCCTACCAATGGAAAATGAATCTCAGTATCTACCCATAAGTCTCACTTGAGCAGAAGGGTTAGAGTACATGGATTGTATTATGTTTAAGAAGTGAGGGCCAAAGCCCCATCTTCACAGAACCTCTGACAAGTAGCCCTAATCTATTGAGTCAAAAGCCTTGTGGAGGTCAATCGATAGTAAGAAGCCTGTTTGGGGTGGGCTCCCGTCCCATTGCGATTTAAGGAGAGAAATTACATCTATGGACCTTCTAATCTGGTTGGGGCCCTGTCTCCCCGGTATAAAGCCCACCTGATCTCCATTGATATAGGAGGGTATAAAGCTCGCTAGTCTATTTGCTAGAATCTTGGTCATAATCTTGATATCGTTATTAATTAGCGAGATAGGTCGGTAATTCCCTACTTTGCTTGTGTCTTTCCCCGGCTTGGGAATCACCAATATATATGCTGTATTTATGCTGTATTTAACTCTGTCCCCAAGGGGGAACCTTTCCGGAGAAAGTTAAAAAACTTAGAGAGATGAGGTGCCAGGGTAGTACCGAATTTTTTATAGTACCCGGTGGAGAACCCGTCTGGACCAGGAGAGGACCCTAATTTCAAAAATTTGATCGTATCAAGGACCTCTGATGGAGAAAACGGGCTGTCCAGCAGATCCTTATGTTCTTTAGATACTGTGGGTAAACTTGAGGGCCTTGAGGTTTGTACAGTTCTGAATAGAACCGATGGAATTCCTCTATAATTTTCGTAGGGTGCTGAGTTAGATCTCCCGAGTGCATCTTGATTTTGGGGAAGGCAAGTTGTCTAGGTTTAGGGCTAAATTTAACTTCCAGCTTCAAACCTATCCTATCTTTCTGAGAGTAAAAACGTGCCCCAGTCCACCTAAGGTGCTTTTCAGCTGCTGTAGTTAAGGATAGATTGAGAAGTGCCCGAGCTTTGTCTAGGTTAGCCAAAGAATCTGGAGTGGGATTTAGTTTATATGCTTTTGCGAGTGTTTGGAATTCTGCTGTCAACTTCACTGTGTCTGCTCTATGTTCTGCTTTAAGTTTAGCGGACAATTGTATTATTTTCCCCCGGATTACAGACTTATGTGCCGCCCACACCGTTGTTGGAGTAACAGCCGGCGTAGTGTTGAGACTGAAGTATTCCTTATTTGCCTCCTCGATAATAGAAGCTATACTGGGGTCACTAAGAATAGATTCCTGTAGGCGCCAGCGCGGGCAGTCTCTATGTCCTGAGGGTCTGAGGGCTGTCAATGTGACCATAGAGTGATCGGATAAAGGGGTATCTACAATCCGGGATTTATCCTGGCATAAGATCCATGGGGATCGAGAAATGCGTGAAATCTCTCGCCCGAGGATTAGCTTCCCTCCAAATGTCCACCAAACCCACCCCATGTATTAACTTCGCTATTCATACACTTTGTTTGGAAGGACGTTTAGATTTTGACAACCCAGGACTGGATTTGTCCAGGGAAAAGTCGAAAGCTATATTAGAGTCCCCCCCCCAAAAAAATTGTGCCCTTTAGGTGAGGTCCCAGTTTGTGGAGAAGGGATTCAAAGAAAATCATCTGGCCCTTGTTGGGTGAGTAATAGGAAACAAAAGTGTATAATTCCCCGTCTATATTCCCCGAGACCAAAATATACCGGCCGTGGGGGTCCACTACTGTTTCAGGCTGAGACAGATTGATATGTTTAACAGAACAGATTGCGACCCCTTTTGTTTGATTGGGCGCCGAGGATAAAAAGAATTGGGGAAACCGTTGGTGAAGGAAGGTGGTATTGTAGGAGATGGGAAAGTGGGTCTCTTGCAATAGGAGAACGTCCGCTTGCATAGACTGATATAGTTGGAATAGTTTTCTCCTTTTGATGGGGGAGTTCAAACCCTGGGTGTTATGCGATATCATTTTGAAGGTGGGAGAATTGGTTATGTGATCAGACATAAAGTGAGTGGTGTGAAGTCATGCTTGTGTGATTGGTCCTACCTGACCGATGAGAGGAGGGTGTCTTGAGGTTCCTGAGGTTGGAGAGAGCCGTGAACGTAAGGCCTGGGGGAAAAGACCAGAGACGAATATGTGGTCTGGACCTGCTCATGTGGAGATAAAGAGTAAAGGAGAGGAGAAAGATGAGAAAGAGAAGAAAAGAGAATTCAATGATTACATAATATTGGAACAGTAAACATTCCTACATGTAACATAAAATAATAAAATGGGGGTCCCCAGACCCCCCCTTACCCCGGGGTAGGATGGTTTTGCCATACCTAACTCTAACCTGAAAGGTTCGGTGTCCAAGCAGTAGGACTACCGAGCAAGAAACCCAGTGCACTACCGTGCACCTGGTTTCTACTTGAGGTGCATTTAGAACACTGCGGCCCCGCCACCAAAAAATTAACACAACTGGAGACCGTTAAATAGTCTAACAGTTCTTGAAAAAACTGAGCGTCCTCACATCTAAAAAGAGGAAAAATAATCAGATACGAAATACCCGCAGCTGGAATCTGAATGAGATATCCCATCCCCTTAACTGGTGCCCCCCCCCCACCCTGGAGCCCGGGAGGGCTGGTAAACCCATAACATCTGGGTAACCATGAACTAAAGAACTATTGGGTCCACAAGCCGTAAAGTGAAAATGGGAGATGGTACTGCAACGCCTGGTCCCTGGGCCTTCATAGCCGTGCAGTGTAAACCGTGATATGTGGTAAAAAGCCTAACCCTTGGTTAAAACGAGACAATATACCCAAAGAATTTCTACCAGAAAAAAGATAATGTTACTGCACATAGATAGAGGGTTAGATCTCAGAGATGTTAGATTACACCTGCATAACAAACATAACCCCTCCAACTTAGTCCAGAGGTTTTTAGGCAGAATTACCCCCCTGTCCCTGACCCCGGCCAATGGATGTGTAGGTACTGTTGTTATCGGGCCGGTGAAGCTGTGAACCCGAATATGAAAAGTAACTTGTACCCAATAAGTCAAACCCTTAATGTGGGATATCTCAGAAGTGGGGGCAGTGGAAAACTGGAAGAGACTCAGATTAACCGAAAAAGGTAGAAGGAGAGATCCAGATCAGTGCCCTGATCTTTAGTTAAAGCTGGTCATCATGGGGGAAGATTTTCTTTCGAACGTTTGGAGCTTTGCTTCGCCCAGATAAGTTGTAGTGGACTTGCAGGTGGAGGCCTTTTCGTGGACGAAGTGGAGCTCCTGCTGTTCTGGGAGGACGATGGATCCAGGGGAATCAGGCCTAACTGGAGGAGCAGACGTTCTCCCTCTGCGAAGGAAGAAAAGTTATAGTTTTTGTTTTTATAGGAAAAGTTCAGACGCAGGGGGAATGACCAACGGTACGAGATTTCCTTTTCCAGCAGAAGTTGCAAGTTGCAGTAAAGATTTAAGGGAGCGCCTTTTTTGAACAGTGTATGGCGACAAGTCTGCGAAGATCTGGATCCTATGACCCAGTAATTTGATGTCGTCTGCGCCCCTAGATCTCTTCATCACTTCCTCCTTTACGGAGTAGAAATGGGGCTTCACGATAATGTCTCTGGGGAGTCCATCCGAGCGAGGGGGTTGCAGTGCCCTGTGTGCTCTGTCGAGCTCCAGGCGGTGTTCAGTGATATCAGGAATAAGGTTCCGCAGCAGGGTTTTCACACAACTGTGTACCTCTTTTTCTGATTCAGGAAGTCAGCGGATGCGAAAGTTATAGCATCTCGATCTATTCTCGAGGTCATCGATTTTCGCAAATGCTGTTTCCAGTTGTTCCTGCATGTCCTGAATCCTTGCTGAATTTTGGTTAAGGGCGTGACACAGCTTGATCAGCTTTCTTTTCAATAGTGTCTATTCTTTGTCCAATTTGCTGCAGATCAGCATGGATGGATGCTGTAATTTGGGCTGCATTTAAGGCCAGACTTTTAGAGAGCAGCTGGGAAAAGGCATCCATCATTGAGGGAAAGTCTGAGGGGGCTGGGATGGCAGCAGATGTCTCTGATACAGTCAATAACAGACCTGTGTGGGGATCCATCATAGGGGTGGATGGAAGGCCAGAGCACATCCTGCCCAAAAGGGACTCGGTGGAGGAAGGAGAGGTGGCCAGAGGCAGGGGCGGAAAGTCCATACCTGGGGACTGAGGAGGCTGTGTCTCCTGGTCAGCTATGGAGTCTTCAGCTCCCTCTGTGCTGTATGTGCCTCGAGGAGCCGCCGCCATCTTGGCATAGCTGGCCGGGATTTCGGACGCTTTCATCTGGCCCTCTAAGTTCCTCCTAACGTTCGCCGTCGTGATCCTGTGATTCCCGGGGGTCTCCCCCACTAATATATCCTGGCGGTATGCTGTGCGGTGTGCTCAGAATGCTCCGGTGGCTGTTACAGGGCCGCGGTGGAGCGGAGCTCTAGAAGGCAGCAGCCATCTTCGGAGCTGCCGCGCATGGGCCTCCCTCACTCACATCTTTAACCTCTCCCTCTCTACTGGCACCCCCCTCCCCTCTAAAGCATGCACAGGTCACTCATAACTTAAGACCCATCTCATTGCTCCCATTCACCTCTAAACTTTTAGAACACCTAGTCTACAACCGTCTAAGCTCCTACCTCATTGAAAACAACCTTCCTGACCCCTTACAATCTTACTTTCACTCACAGCACTCCACAAACTGCCCTACTAAAACTTACTAACAATCTACTAACTGCTAAAACCAATGGCCACTACTCCATACTCCTACTAGTTGACCTGTCTGCAGCGTTCAATACGGTTGACCACCTGCTCCTTCTCAATAAACTCCGTTCCCTTGGCCTCCAAGATTCTGCTCTATTCTGGTTCTCCTCCTACCTATCACAGCACTTCTTTAGTGTTAAAAAGATATCTCTTGCTTTGACTATTGCAACTCCCTTCTCATAGGCCTACCTCCCCATAGGCTCCCCCCTCTTCATTCTTTCATGAATGCTGCTGTCAGGCTTATCTACCTCACCATCTGCTCACTATCTGCCACCCCTCTCTGCCAATCCCTACACTGGCTTCAGATCGCCTAACGAATTAATAGCAAAATACTAGCAACAACATAGAAAGCCATTCACAAGCCATGCCCCGAGCTACATTACCGATCTTGTCTCCAAATATCACCTAAACTGTTCTCTTCGCTCCTCTCACAATCTCCTGCTCTCAAGCTCCCTTGTCTCCTCCTCTCATGCTCATTTCCAGGACTTCTCCAGAGCCTCTCCCATCCTCTGGAACTCTCTACCTCCATCTGTCTGGCTATCCCCTACTCTGGCTGTCTTTAAGCAATCCCAGAAAACTCATCTCTTCAAGGAAGCCTATCATGCCTCCAACCAATCTTTTATCACTTCCATCAGCTCACCCACCACAGCTACAACCTTCTGTACCACTAACTCCAACCTATTAGATTGTAAGCTCTTATGAGCAGGGCCCGCTTTACCGTCTTGTATTTTATTGTAATGTAACTGTCTCCATTTTATATTGTAAAGCATTGCATAACCTGTTGGCACTATAGAAATCCTGTACAATAATAATAATACTCATTCACAAAAAATGTAAACAGTAAATAAACACACAGACACATTTTGACAAGTACTTTGATTTAAAATTAAAAAATGTCACTGACCAAATATTGTCATGTCCATATTTGGTCAATAATGACCCCAATATCTGGTTTAGCAGCAGGGACTGGAGGTTGTCATTCCCAGTGAACGAGTGATGGGAGCGGGTTATGTTGGTGGTCATCAGGTTTTTCTATTTCAGCATTCACCAGTGTTGGTTCATCATGCTTGACATAGGTCTACATCGATAAAAACAATGGGATTGATAATGGATAGACTTTATAGTACTTTTTTATTTTTTTAAATAAAGGACTCATCAGTGTGTTTATTTACTGTTTACATTTTTTGTGCCCCTTATGCATTCACATGGGGGCTCCCATATCTGGGGGTGCCCTTAATGTTAGAGGGTTTCCAGATTCTCATGATTCTTCTGCATCTAGACTTTTGCAACCACAAGGCCAGGCTAATCAACATGGGGACAAGTTGCTTTGCTAGGTGGTTCCCTCCCCCCATGTTTAGGGCATATGGTTCAGGGGGGGGGTGGTGCACACTCCCATCCTATTTCCTGGACAGCCAAGCTGCATGCTGCATATCAGACCCCAAGAGTCTGGTAAGGGATTTATGGAGATCCTATGCCTTTTTTTTGCTTGGGATCACCCTTAAAATCCATGTTAGGTCTAAAGGGGTTTTACTTAAACTCCACTGTCAGCTGGGAATTCCCAGTAGACAGCTGAAGGTGCTGGGTGAGGATGAGTCATGGTTTCTAGGATTCTGGAAGCTGCTAGCTTCCTAAAATCCAGCCTGAAGGGAAGCTATAACATCAAGCAACTGTAGTAATACAGCTAGTAAATGTATCACTGCCACCAAAGGTTCAATTTTGCTGAACATCAATTTAGCTTGATCATTTGTCAAACCTCCCATTGTATAAAATTCGATCTAAACCTAGGTTGGGACTAAACTGACAGTTCATCCCTTAAAAGCTAAGTTCACCTTTGTTCACTTTTTTATTTTTATTTATTCAAGCTCCCCTATGTACCAATATAGCATTAATGTACTTATTTTGTAAATATAAAACAGCTTTCCATTAATTCTACAAAGGCTTACCTCACTCTCTTCCTAGCTGTTTAACCACTTAAGAACCAGAGGATTTTCCCCCTTAATGACCAGGCCATTTTTTGTGATACGGCATTGTGTCACTTTAACTGACAATTGCGCGATCGTGCGACAACGCACCCAAACAAAATTGATGTCCTTTTTTTCCCACAAATAGAGCTTTCTTTTGGTGATATTTGATCACCTTTGCGGTTTTTATTTTTTGCGCTATAAACAAATAAAGAGCGACAATTTTGAAACAAACCCAATAGTTTTCACTTTTGCTATAATAAATATCCCCCCAAAAATGTAAAAGAACAAATTTCTTCATCAGTTTAGGCCAATACGTATTCTTCTACATATTTTTGGTAAAAAAAAAAATGAAATTAGCGTATAGTGATTGGTTTGCGCAAAAGTTATAGCGTCTACAAAATAGAGGATAGATTTATGGCATTTTTATTATTTTTATTTTTTTACTAGTAATGGTTGTGATCAGTGATTTTTAGCAGGACTGCGACATTTTGGTGGACAAATTGGACACCTAGCTGACATTTTTTACACTTTTTTTAGGAACCAGTGTTATTATTACAGTAATCAGTGCTAAAAATATGCACTGTTATTGTACTAATGCCACTGGCAGGGAAGGGGTTAGCACTAGGGGCGATCAAGGATTAAATGTGTTCCCTGTTATTAGTGTTGTTTACTAACTGTATGGGGGACTGTGCGACTGGGGAAATACACAGACCCTTCTTACTGCATAGCAGAAAGACAGGATCTGTGTAATCTCCCCTGTCAGAACAGAGATGTGCCTTGTTTACACAAGCAAATCCCTGTTCTGTCACTGCGGGGGAATGATCGCAGGTGACAGGTGGACATCGAGTCTGCCTCACCCACTGATTGGCTCCCGTATGAGCCGATGTACAATGATGGCGATTTGCGGGAACCAGCCACATTGCCACAGTACAACTGCACTGGCTGGTCCTTAACCACTTCTGGACCGCCGAATGCCGATATATGTCTTAACTTTGACAGGGATATTGTTGTTATGGCAGCAGCTAGCTGCCATAACCCCGGTATCTCGTGTTCGGCCGGCAGTCCGGTTTCAGATAAAAGTGGTCCCTGCGGCGCAAGATCACTTTTATTGGTGGCGGGAGAGGGGCCCCCCTCCCACCGCGCTCCGGTGCCCTCAGCCGCTTACCGGATCCATCGGCATAGGCAGAGGCAATGGGAACTTCACCCTGGCTGGGCATGGAGACGAGTGAGGGGGCGATGGCCCACACCCGTCTCCATAACAATGCAGGGCGGAAGCGACGTCAAAATGTCACTTCCGTCCACAGCTCTTAAAGGGCCATTTTTTAAATTATTTTTTTTAAATGACAATTTTTTTCTTTTTTTTATTGCATTTAAGTGTAAATATGAGATCTGAGTTCTTTTTGACCCCAGATCTCATATTTAAGAGGTCCTGTCATGCTTTTTTTCTATTACAAGGGATGTTTACATTCCTTGTAATAGGAATAAAAGTGAAGCCCCATACACACTATCAGATTTTCTGCTGATTTTTTCCTTCAGATTTACCAAAACCATATAATATGAGGTCATACCTTAGGAGTTTCAATTTGTATGAATCAGGCAGGCCCTTGCACTACATGGTTTTGGTAAATCTGAAGACAAAAATCAGCAGAAAAACTGATAGTGTGTATGGGGCTTAACAGATTTTTTTTTTAAACAGTGTAAAAATAAAAATAAAAGGTAAAATTAATAAGGAAAAAAAAACGTAAACGTGCCCCGTCCCGCCGAGCTCGTATGCAGAAGCGAATGCATACATAAGTAGAGCCCGATTATGAAAACGGTGTTCCAACCACACATGTGAGGTATCGCCGTGATCGGTAGAGTGAGAGCAATAATTCTTTTAACATAAAACATGCAAACTGTAGAATTTTTTAAACCCCCGGCCCCCCACCCTATGTGAATGAGTATGGGGTACATTGTACCCCTACCCATTCACCTAAAAAAAGTGTCAAAAATAAAACACATGTTTTTAAAGTACCGTATTTATTGGCGTATAACATGCACTTTCTTCCCCTTAAAATCAGGGGAAAATCGCGGGTGCGTGTTATACGCCGATCCCCTGTGATCCCCCGTTGACTGAGCAGAGCGATCGCCAACCGCGATTTGAAAATGTCGCCGCCGGCGCCGAAATACACAGAGCCGGTCCTCGGCTCTTCTCGGCCACTTTTGGCTTCACTCGAGTGCCGCCCCAACACTCGTCTAGGTTCAGCTAGCTCCGCTCACAGTCACGCCCATCCCGGGTGGGACTATGAGTGGAGCCGAAGGTGAACGAGAGCCGCTGAGAAGAGCCGAGGACCGGCTCTGTGTATTTCGGCGCCATTTTCCAACTGCAATGACACTGACATGTCACTGCAGTTTAACTGCAGCCTGGGCAAGGCTGCAAAAGGACACAGAAAAGCTTCTGATCGGCACTGGCAAAGCTGCAAGGCTGCAAATGGACACTGATAAGGCTGCAAATGACACCAAGGCTGCTGACTGCAAGGCTGCAAATGACACCAAGGCTGCAAATGACACTGGACAAGCATGCAGATGGACGCTGTGCAAGGCTGCATTGATGGGCATTTAATTGTAAGTTTTTTTCCTTAAAACATTTTTTTCCTTATAATTCCCTCCTAAACTTGGGGTGCGTGTTATACGCCGAAGCGTGTCATACGGTAATTTACTATGGCAACTCCGGCGTCTCTTTCGACTTCTTCGCCCCTCTCCAGCTCTTCTGCCTCCTCCGCTGATGTCTTCTGCCTCTGCCAGTTCTTCTCCCCTCTCTGAGTCTTCTCGGCTCTCTCTCCTGTCCTCCCTCTGTCTGCTGTCTTCTGCCTCTGTTCTTCTTCCGATGTTGACTCAATGCTCTCTCCCATTCTAATGCTGGGTGCGCGGTGTGCCCCTACTTATATTGGCATGGGGCTGGATCACCGGAGGCCTGCCACTTATGACATCACCGCCCCAGCATGCCCGGGTGGTGACGGGGCCCCAGATGACATCACCCGGTGACCCTGCCCCATGTTAACATAAGTAGGGGCACACCGCGCACCCAGCATTAGAGCGGCAGAGAGCATTGATTCAACATCGGAAGAAGAACAAAGGCAAAAGACAGCGGACAGAGGGAGAAAAAACAGAGAGAGAGCCGAGAAGACCCAGAGAAGGGTGGAGAACCGGCAGAGGCAGAAGACATCAGAGGAGGAGGCAGAAGAGCCGGAGAGGGGAGAAGAAGTCGGAAGAGACGCCGGAGCTGCCATAATAAATTACTTTAAAAACATGTGTAATGTGTTTTATTTTATGACACTTTTTTAAAATGAATGGGTAAGGGTAAAATGTACCCCATACTCATTCACATAGGGTGGAGGGCAGGAATCTGGGGCCCCCTTGTTAAAGGGGGCTTCCAGATTCTGATAAGCTCCCCGCCCACAGAGCCCGGCAACCAATGACCAGGGCTGTTGGAAAGAGGCCCTTGTCCTCATCAACATGGGGGCAAGGTGACATTTTCTGAACTGATTTTGGGGCCCCGTATCTCAGGGCCACTTGATGCTAGGAACTTCAGCTATGTTGTGGTACCAGTTCCACTGGGTTTGCACACCAAATTTGGGGTTCCTAGCACTAAGTGGCCCTGAGATACGGGGCCCCAAAGTTGGTTCAGAAAATGAAATTTTTTGCTGCATAAAAGTGCTTGACTCAAGTATAAGTCGAGGGGGGCACTTTCAGCACAAAAAAATGTGCTGAAAAATTCGACTTATACTCGAGTATATACGGTAAGTGGGAACCAAAACATTTTCTACAAATATATCAGCAGTAAGTGGATCAGGATAGAACACATGGGCCCTTTGAAGGGTTTTGGTCACAAACAGAGAAAAGGCAACATGCTAAATACATTTTCTTCTTCAGTTTACATGCATGAAACAACACAACAATACCAAATTAAATAAAAAAAGTCTGCCCCATCTTTATGACAATGCACACAACTCGTTGTGGACATCTGCCCCATTCTTTACAACCGACATGGACTAAGATACTATATGTCTGATGTATAATGTTTTGTTATATTCGTTTATTATTTCACTGCTGGTGATACCACTGAGTGTGATAAGCAAATCTTCTCCCAGTTCTCTATTTGCCCCTAGCACTTAGAGGAGCACCGCATATTTTAGTCTACAATAAATGTGAATAAAGTATCAATACTAATCGTTTTGGTCACGGCAATCTCAATATTATTGAAAAGCCACAGCGTAAATGCAGATGAAATCAGTTGACGCGTTTCAGCCTATGAGGCCTTAGTCATAACCACCACTGTATTTATAAAAATGCCTATAAGAGACATTGTATTGCTCCCTTAAATATTCGAATGACCTCAAAGTGCTATGGTCATATACCCATGCAAGTGTTACCACTTTTTTTTTGTGATCTGCAAATGTCCATTATTCATTCAAAGATGGATTATTCCCATAGGGACATCTGAAGGGATATCAGTAAAATTTCTTACCCTCCATCTATACCGACCATGCCAAAGATAGCACAGGAATTTTCACTCTGGCAAACCTCTAGGAGTGTGCTTCCAATACCAATAAAAGGTCATCCACTTGAAGAATCTTTAACAAATGCATCCTGACCCCCCTCCCCCTCTGTTCCTGTGTCACACATGTCCTTAAATGCATCAATTGGCTGACCAGATATTATAAATACATATCCAGCAGTGGCAGTCCTGTTTCCGTTTTGGGTCACCTCAACGTTGTGAGTTTTAATACACCTCTACTATTAGCCTATATAAACCGTGAAAATTGGAATTAAACATTTTTAAATATTAAGTTAGGTATAATCTCAGGTTAGTGCGAAAACACATGTAAAACACTTATCATTTTAATTACATTTATTCTCCCTGCTACTGATAAGGGCAGTTTTGACCATGTCCCCAACTTACGCTTAACATATTCCATTAAATGATATACTTTAGCTACCAAAGCTTCAGATGATTAAAGGGTAATATAAATTCCCAAATATTTAAATTACTCTACTCACAGTGGGGAGTGAGTCCAGTCCCCAATCTGTAGTCTTTGATTTACTGGCATCAAGGTGGAGTTCTGCCAGTTAATCTTAAGGCCAGGACAAGTCCCAAAGATCTCTATTATTCTCATAGCCTCAATATATTCTGTACATCTCCCATATATAAAATGATGTTGTCCACATACAAACCAACATGATCTGTTCTCCCCTCCCCCCAGGGAAATACCTTTAAAGTTTCAGATTGTCTAAACTTTAAGGCAAGTGCCTCTATGTTATAGCAAGAAGATGAAAGGCTAATGGGCACCCTTGCTTAGTCTTTCTATACAATCTTATAGAGGGAAAAAAAAATCAATTCACCAGCAGGTTCGAAAAATGACTGCCTATATCCACTATATTGTCAAAATTATTGGGACACTTGCCTTTACACACCTATGAACTTTAATGGCATCTCAGTCTTAGTCAGTAGGGTTCAATATTGAGTTGGCCCACCCTTTGCAGCTATAACAGCTTCAACTCTTCTGAGAAGGCTGTCCACAAGGTTTAGGAGTGTGTCTATGGGAATGTTTGACCATTTTTCCAGAAGTGCATTTGTGCAAGTTAGACACTGATGTTGGACGAGAAGGCCTGGCTTGCAGTCTCCGCTCTAATGCATCCCAAAGGTATCCTATCGGGTTGAGTTTAGGGCTTGTGGGGGGCATGAAATTGTCCAAAATGTCTTAGTATGCTAACATCTTAAAAATTCCCCTCACCGCCTGTCGGCGCTCGGATCTGGCACTCGGCGCACAGTGGCCGAAGCTGCCACTCTTAGTCTGGCAATGCTCGGCTCCCCATACATGATCGCCTATGACCGGGATTTGCTTATCCCGTTGTCATGGCGATCTGCGCGCCGCGGGTGCCTGACGCGGTCGCCAGTCCCCTCCCAGCACGGGTCCTGTTTTCCTTCCAGGATGTGACGCAATCCGCTCCTGGATTGAACCCGTGTGTGGGGCGGGGGGGCTGGTCTGCGCGCCGGGGATTCAGAGGGCAGCTCCTCCTGTCAGCAATGATGCTACTCCCAGTGGAGTCAGCTGTTTCATATGTGCTCCTAATTAGTAGCACTACTTAAACCACACACAAGATTGTCAGCTCATACCCTGGGATGACACAGGACTGAAGGTGCAGCTGCTATGATATGCTCAAGGTAAAGAATATAACCCTCTTTTTTACACTTATAATTAAGCCTTACTTGGAATAAACTATGGAGCTGCAGTGTGCACATACATACTGAGCACCAGCACTGCTTATGGAGCTGTAAGATATTATTACAACTTACGCTCCTTGATATATTTAAGAGCCTCTATCTACCATTGGGACATATATTCCTTTCTGCATCATTGTAGCCGCTGAACATAGGCGCTCTTCTGCTATTCTCTCCTGGAGTGTGGTATCCAAGATCTATCAGCTACTATAGATAATACTTTTTTGCAAATCAGCACAGGGATCAACTCTCCATTATGCACCAATAGGTATGTTTACAGGACCCCTGCGGATGCTTGTTTACAGGAGAAAAATACTTACTTGAGTAACACTTTTTTATCATACTTCTCTTTTTCTTTCTTTTTTTTTTTTTCTCCTTCTTTTTCTCCTGCTGTCGATTCATAGTACCTCTCACAGCCCCCATACCTGGGGTGTTATCAGTTGCTGTAAACCCGCTCGAGGAGTCAACGCATAGACAACCATAGTCTTCTGCGATAATAAGTATGTATAACCCAATACTTACTAGAGCCCCCCTTTTCAAACTTATTAGGGGGAACCCTCCATCTATTAAAATATCAGAATATTTTTCCGGGACCATTTTGTCCCACATACATAAACCCTCCCCTCTCTTTTTTGGTCCTTAGCTGATAAAGAGAACTTACAACACAGCTGACGGACGTGACGCCCTTTGTGTCTGGTCCTGATCTGCTGGCGGTCTTGGTTTTACGGCAGCGACGCTGGTATTCGGGTCTGGGCCCCGGTGGCTTACCATTCTCCCCCTTCCCCTCGTCTAAAGTGGATGCCATATGATATTGACCCTGCAAAAGCATGGTTAGGACATTTTTTTGTTATTACATCATAACCTTATCATGTAAATAATTGTGCATGTTGTCAGTTCGTATCTGTTTTTCAGTGCGTTCTTGTTGACCATTTTCAAGCCATGTTGCGGGTACGTACTCATCGTAGAGTTCGTGCTGTGCAGGGGCTTGGTGTTGGGGTTCTTACTTTGAACCAACGTGAAAAAATATTTATCGGCGTATAACACGCACTTTTTTCCCATTAAAATCAGGGGAAAATCGTGGGTGCGTGTTATACGCCGATCCCCTGCGATCCGGAGCTGTCAGATTTTCAAAATCGCCGACAAGGCTGCACTGGGGAAGGCTGCACTGACAAGGCTGCACTGGGGAAGGATGCACTGACAAGGCTGCACTGGGGAAGGCTGCACTGACAAGGCTGCACTGACAAGGCTACACTGACATGGCTGCACTGACATGGCTGCACTGACATGGCTGCACTGGGGAAGGCTGCACTGACAAGGCTGCACCGGGGAAGGCTGCACTGACAAGGCTACACTGACATGGCTGCACTGACATGGCTGCACTGAGAAGGCTGCAATGATGGGCATTTAAATGTAAGTTTTTTTTTCCTTCAACTTCCCTCCTAAAAGTTTTTTTTTCCTTAAAATTCCCTCCTAAATTGGGGTGCGAGTTATACGCCGATAAATACGGTATATAACCGCGCTGAATAAAGAATATATATATATATATATATATATATATATATATATATATATATATATATATATATATATATATATATATATATATATATATATATATGGGTGTGCTGCCTCCCCTAATAGGGCTCCCCTAGGGGAACTCTAAATTATGAAAAACAGAAAGATGGGAAAGTGACACTACCTACTGACAAAATGACAAGACGTAGGTGGAGGAAATGGGGGGGAGCATTTGTGCATTCCTCCACCTACGTCTTGTTACTTTGAACCAAGCCCAGTCCATGAACAGGGCGAGGAGGAGTTCATGGACTAAGAATCGGTTGCTCCAGCGTGACCAATTCTCGCACATGCCTTTGTTGTGGGAGATCCAAGAGAATAATCCTGATGATTTCAGGAATTATCTCTGGGTGACGGACCCCATTTTTCACCGTCTGTTAGCTTTCCCCTTATATTATGAAGCAGGGCACCTACATGTGGCAAGCCATCACTCCCGAGCAGAGGCTCGTCGCCACCTTGCGGTACTCGGCGATGGGGAGAAGTCTGCAGGACATCAAGTTCTCAACAGGCATCTCCCCCTAGGCTCTGAGGTTTATTATTCCAGAGACCTGTTCTGCCACCATACAGGTTCTGCAGAAGGACTATATTAGGGTAAGTTTTATCCTTTAACATCACATTCTATGTATTTAATGTTTGCTAATGTATTGTATTTATTTCATCATTCTATAACTACCATGATTGTAATATGCTGTGAATGTCCTCTTAGTCCTCATGCATGCTGGAAACTTTTAAAGTTCCTTTTTTGTCCTTCATGCATATTTGCCTTCACTAACCTCCCCAGCATGCTATCCTGGACCCATACACACCTAGCCTAGTCACTTAACAATGTTTTTTGTCAGCTCCATTGTAATGCTTACCCTAAACACTCCCTAAAATGTGTTTAAATGTTATTTTTTTCTTAAATTCAGGCAGAATGCAATATTTTTTTAGGGGGGGCCCAAACTCATTTGGAACCCTCCCTCCCCCACAACCGCCAAGTCAGCTGATACCAATCCTCTATCTGCTGACTTTGCCAAACCCATACACACTATACCTACCTCTTTTGTGTTCATATTTATGGATGAATTCACCAAAGCATGTAGTGCAAAAGCCTGCCTGAATACTTTCAAACTCTTATGCCGCGTACACACGAGCGGACTTTACGGCAGACTTTGCCCGGCGGACTGGATTTCGTCGGACAATTCGATGTGTGTGGGCTCCAGCGGACTTTGTTTTCTCAAAAGTTGGACGGACTTAGATTTGAAACTTGTTTAAAATTTATCCGTTGAAATCGAGTCCGGTCGAAAAGTCCGCCATCTGTATGCTAGTTCGACGGACAAAAAGCCACGCTAGGGCAGCTATTGGCTACTGGCTATGAACTTCCTTGTTTTAGTCCGATCGTACGTCATCACGTACGAATTCGACGGACTTTGGTGGATTGTGTGTAGGCAAGTCCGTTCATTCACAAAGTCCGTCGGAAAGTACGTCGAAAAGTCCGCCGGGCAAAGTCCGCCGTAAAGTCCGCTCGTGTGTACGCGGCATAAGTTTTGTTTAAAGTTTTGTTCTCCTATTATCTTGATAGGTAATTCCAGTGGGCTACCAGTGTAAGTAAGGCCAAAGTAACACACATTATTTGTGCATTCAGCGCTCAATGAAGTGGAGAGGGTTAACTGTCCAATGGGCCATTAGAGGGTGTGAGGAATCTGATAAGTGGACCTTATACTTTTGTCTTTAAATACTCATTTCAATTAATGTTATAATTATGTTGGCCAAGAATGTTTGTGTCTAATCTGCTTGCAATGTTATGTTCAAAAGTACTATTTTTTTTTTTCTTGTTTGACTCCACAGTTTCCTTCAAACCCACAAGAATGGTAGACTGTGGCCTCCCAGTTTGCCCAGCAGTGGGACTTTCCTAACTGTGGAGGGGCAATAGATGGGAAACACGTCCACATCGTCCCACCCCCCAACTCGGGGTCATACTATTATAATTACAAGGGTTTTAATTGTATTGTGATGTTGGCTGTGGTGTCGGCGACATACAAGTTTTTGTATGTGGATGTGGGGAAGAATGGCCAGATGTCAGATGGTGGAGTCATCGCCCAGACGGAGTTCTACAGATGGCTCCAGAATGGCAGCTTGGCTTGCCACCCGCGGAAGACAACATGACTGGTCTTCCGTTTGTTTTCATCGCTGATGAAGCGTTTGGGCTAGGAGAACATCTGATGAGGCCATTTCCCATGAGGACCCTCACCCCGGACCAGAGGGTTTCTAACTACCGGCTGGCCAGAGCCAGAAGAGTGGTGGAGAATGCTTTTGGCATAATGGCCATCTGGTTCCGCCTATTTCTAACACCGATCCACATGGCGAAATATAAACTCAACCATATTGTGCTTGCCTGCTGCGTTCTGCACAATTTTCTACGTAAAAATGCTACCAACTATGTGGCCTCAATTGGGCCTGAGGCCGGATTTCCTGATCAATCAACCCTGATGGCACTTAAAGCTAGCCGTCCTGGCTTGCCCCCCCCAAAGCTCCGCGAAGTCAGACAAAATTATCTGGAGTACTTTGCGGGTAGGTGGGACATTGATATGCCAGCAAATGTGTGAAACATTTTTAAAATACATTTTTATTTTAAAGTGAACTAATATTTCATTTGATTTACTGCTTGTGTTTATTTTTGCTGTCTCCTAGGTTCTACAATGGGGGTTTTTTTGGCCATTTTCTTCAATAGTGCAAACGTAATTTATTTGATACATGAGGCGACAATCTCTTCTTCAGCTAACTATTATGTTGTGGGTCTGCTACACACACATTGTTTTTGTTGTTAATGTATGTAATGCATTAATGATAAAAATATTCATCCTTTTCAGCACTATGAATTAATTGTTTTGAGTCCCTAAAATGGCCTGATTGGGGCCAATTTTAGAGCACTGTGGGTGTTATTTACTAAAGGCAAATCCACTTTGCACTACAAATGCACTGCAAGTGCACTTGAAAGTGCACTGAAACTGCACTGAAAGTGCACTTGTAGTGCAAAGTGGATTTGCCTTTAGTAAATAACCCCCATTTTCACTGTAAACTACAACAACTTACTCCAAAAACTGGTATTGGGCATTGAAATAAGAAGCCACACATTGTTGAGTATAAAACATTTTACTCCTTGCACATTCACATGTGCGTTAGAAAAGGGTTTTTGAACAAACCAACATCTTTGGTGTATAACATTTTTATGGTTGACATTAGAAATAGCCTTTTTTTGGTTAAACAGGAACTTACAAAGTTCAACTTTGAAAAATTTAAGGCAATATCAGACATTAGTATGTCCAAACTGTGTTGATCTTGCCTTCATCAGATGAGGTGATGTCGCCCCTGTAAAAAACAAATTTTGAGGGGTGTGTCCGGACATACAGCGAAGAAGACGTACTTGTGCTGAGCTCCACACATCTAGGGATCATCTATCGCCATCCTCCCTTTATTCCACCTTGGTGAACACCCAAACCTCTGGCATATTCATCAGGACATTGTGCCCTTCAACCACAGCTGCGGATTTGTCCCGGATTTGGCCCGGTGGTGTGTATCGCGGCCTGCTTTTTTACTCCTACACCCGAGGCCCGCCGCCATCTTTCAGCCTGCGGGCCCCCCTCTCTCCTGCACACCATGATCCGGGGGCTCGGCGAAAGTTCCATTCCTGTCTGCTGACTACTCATCCCCGAGGGACGGTACAAGGACCTGCAGCAGGGGTGAGACGCCTAACGATCCCCCTGGCCACGAGCTCCACTATCGCGTGGCCGGACGCCATTCTAAAGCCTCCAGCCTACTGTTCAGGCTTCATCCTCCTCCTCCTGCAGACACAGTGAGTAAAAGTATAACAAAAAGAATTCCGCGCTTCAAACCTATCACAAAATAAATGTGTGGGCTATCATATAAGTGAACGTTTATAGCTATAGTGACTATGAAAATATAAATATACACTGGTGAATAAATATAAACAAACAATCTAGATTGCAATAGTCCAAAATGTGAATGTTATCTTCCCATCATAAAGTGAAAAAATTCTTGATAAATGTGATACATCAGCTGGGGTTAAATATGGAGAAAGATAATAATGGTGGTCCTTATATGGGGAGATCCGGTTCAACCGGGCTCTCTAAACTCTCACTTTAAAGAGAATGAATACAGGTATCAAAAGGTATCTTTAGTGGATGCTGTATGATGTTATTTGTTGATTGTCCGGGTGGGCGTCTCTAGTGGATAAATCATCCTCTTGATGTATAGAGACCTATCAAATTAAGAGAGGAGTTGCCCACCTGGGCTCCACCGGTCCGGTGGCATGGACAAGGGAAGGGAGAGAGAAAGGCCTCCAATGGTGTAGTATTGAATAAAACTAAATTTATTATGTAATACAAGTGGTCTCTTACATTAAAAACACTTTAAAATAGCATATAACAGCATGAAAGACTCAGGAACGGTGTCTGAGGCGCCTCCTTACTGACTTCCGGTACGTCTGCTCTCTGCCATGCCCTACGCGTTACGTCACCGCTCGTGACTTCTTCTGGGGAACCGGATTGGCCCGAGAGGGATGTCATTTATATTGTATTCCCGGAAGTGACATGGTGGCCATTTTTGTTGTGGGCAATATGTTTGTATTATCGCGGCCATCTTACAGGTGGCAATTTGTATGAGACGGCGGCCATATTTCGAAGGATCAGGCTAGATAAGGCATGCTAGTGAGTACGATCTATAGCAGTGCTCTCATTTATTCAAAATTATACGTATAAATATAAATCGATCAGGTTCTTTATAAAAGACATAAATGAAATTGGGACTAGTAAATTATTGTGCCAGCAATGTGTAAAAGTAAATTTATGTCGGCCATTTTCTTGTGGTTCCTAATAGTTAACAGCTTGTGGTCATCTCCTATAATAATGGAACCACACATACGGCGGCCATTTTTGGGTGGTTAACTGTGATGTCGTCCGCCATATTATTGTACGCAATGATGTTAACATAAGATGTATAATCTGAGAGTAAACAATGAGAATGAAATCGCTAATGGAGGCAACAGTCGTGACCTGAGTCCCCAAGGAGAAGTCTCTACATTAAAATAATCAATATTGCAAATAGGGACATATTATAAGTATATAAATCTGTGATAACAACCATCTTAGTAAAATCCCACGAACAAATATAAAAAAGAATTAGAATATCTCATACAATTAGGAATGAAAAAAGAAATACTTAATAAAAAAGAATCTAAGTATCTCATCCCGGAAGCATGCAGGATACCAGTCATCTACACTGTCCCTAAAATTCATAAATCCCTAGACAACCCACCGGGTAGACCAATTGTGAATGGGATAGACTCCCTCACATCTCGAGTTGGACAATATCTGGACCAATTCATTCAACCAGCAGTACAATTAACACCAGCTTATCTACAAGACACAAAGCATGTGTTACAATTATTAACTACAATACCAGCACTAGAAGGAAGAACAATATTAGCCATGGAGGATGTAAGCTCGCTATATACTACAGTATAGTACAACATCACGATGCATATTCAGCAACTAAGTGGCTTCTCAGAAATTACAGTGACCTCATTTGCAAACAGAGAAAATATCTTATCAAATGCTTGGATGTTTGCCTAAAATGTAATTACTTTTGGCATGACCAAACACTATAAACAAGCTAGTGGCATTGCAATGGGTGCTAAGTTTGCACCAAGCGACTATAAAAAGACTATAAGGAACTATAAAGACTATAAGGAACAAGCTGAACTAATTGGGTCCAGATTCAGGGAAAAAGGACATGACCCTGCTTGGATACAAAAACAAATAGAAGAAGTGAACAACATGGACAGAACCAAAATGCTGGAAAATTATCCTAGAGAAACAACATATCAAGATATACCGAGTCTCATCTTAGACTATAGTGCACAACATAAACAAATATCATGAATTAGCCAGGGACATTGGCATATTCTTAAAAATGACAAAGATCTTAGTCAAATATTACCGAAACAACCGAATATCATATACAAGAAAGCACCAACGATTAGAAATATGGTAGTCAAATCGATCATTGAACCTCCACAACAAGCACCATACTCCTTCTTTTCGGGTAAAGGCTTTTATCCCTGTAGAAACTGTTTTGCGTGTAGTCACGCTCAGAAATTCCAGGGTAAAAGAATGGAATTCACATGCACCACAACACAGGAAACACACAAAATTAGGGATTTTGTAGGCTGTCACACAGAGGGGGTGGTCTATGTTCTTCAGTGCAGTTGACAGTTACAATATGTAGGGCGAACTAAGAGAGCCCTTAAAGTAAGGATTAAGGAACACATTCAAAATATTATAAAAGGTAACCCCAAACACAATGTATCTAAGCACTTTGCGATAGCACACGATCAAGATCCTTCTCACCTCCAGTTTTGGGGTATAGAGAAATACAAAGGTTCATAGAGAGGTAGCCATAAAATCAGAAGTATAAGTCAAAGGGAGTCATATTGGATACATACTCTACGTACACTAACACCTAGAGGAATGAATGTAGAGTTTGACCTGAATTGTTTCTTAAGTAACTTTTAACTATTTTTTAAGATTGGTTATATTTTAAGAATATTTTTTACATTTTTAACAATATTTTTAATATTTTTTAATATTCGTAACATTTCTAATACATGTAATATTGGAAGGATATAATTTGTTTTAACAAGAGTATATACACATGGTAATTATAATCATAATAACATTTCTACCTCAATTTAAATAAGATGGTTGTTGTTAAAATAAGAAAAATATTTCATTACAGATACATATTTATAAGCATTTTACTAAGATGGTTGTTATCACAGATTTATATACTTATAATATGTCCCTATTTGCAATATTGATTATTTTAATGTAGAGACATTTCCTTGGGGACTCAGGTCATGACTGTTGCCTCCATTAGCGATTTCATTCTCATTGTTTACTCTCAGATTATACATCTTATGTTAACATCATTGCGTACAATAATATGGCGGACGACATCACAGTTAACCACCCAAAAATGGCCACCGTATGTGTGGTTCCATTATTATAGGAGATAACCACAAGCTGTTTGCTATTAGGAAACACAAGAAAATGGCCGACATAAATTTACTTTTACACATTGCTGGCACAATAATTTACTAGTCCCAATTTCATTTATGTCTTTTATAAAGAACCTGATTGATTTATATTTATGCGTATAATTTTGAATAAATGAGAGCACTGCTATAGATCGTACTCACTAGCATGCCTTATCTAGCCTGATCCTTCGAAATATGGCCGCCGTCTCATACAAATTGCCACCTGTAAGATGGCCGCGATAATACAAACATATTGCCCACAACAAAAATGGCCGCCATGTCACTTCCGGGAATACAATATAAATGACATCCCTCTCGGGCCAATCCGGTTCCCCAGAAGAAGTCACGAGCGGTGACGTAACGCGTAGGGCATGGCAGAGAGCAGACGTACCGGAAGTCAGTAAGGAGGCGCCTCAGATGCCGTTCCTGAGTCTTTCATGCTGTTATATGCTATTTTAAAGTGTTTTTAATGTAAGAGACCACTTGTATTACATAATAAATTTAGTTTTATTCAATACTACACCATTGGAGGCCGTTCTCTCTCCCTTCCCTTGTCTATTCCACCGGACCGTTGGAGCCCAGGTGGGCAACTCCTCTCTTATTTTGATAGGTCTCTATACATCAAGAGGATTATTTATCCACTAGATAATCAACAAATAACATCATACAGCATCCACTAAAGATACCTTTTGATACCTGTATCCATTCTCTTTAAGGTGAGAGTTTAGAGAGCCCGGTTGAACCGGATCTCCCCATATAAGGACCACCATTATTATCTTTCTCCATATTTAACCCCAGCTGATGTATCACATTTATCAAGAACTTTTTCACTTTATGATGAGAAGATAACATTCACATTTTGGACTATTGCAATCTAGATTGTTTGTTTATATTTATTCACCAGTGTATATTTATATTTTCATAGTCACTATAGCTATAAAGGTTCACTTATATGATAGCCCACACATTTATTTTCTGATAGATTTGAAGCGCGGAATTCTTTTTGTTATAGTTCTGTTGAGTGTTATGTGTACACTTTTTAATTTCGCTGCAGTCCTTAGAGACATCATCACTACCCATTCACATTGACACTTTTTTTAATATTTATTTTGGTTTTCATCACATTCCTTGTACTCAATATAGCGCGAGGGACAATAACATATATTACAGTGAGTAAAAGGCCACCTGCCCTCCCCCCTCATAGACAGTATCCCTCCGGGGACTACCCGATACCGCACCGACAGGCTTCAGTGGGAGATCCCTGGGCCTAAACGAGGCGAGACATACGCGGCCGGCAGCTACCTTTAGGAAAGTCCGTGGTCTCGGCCTACACATGGAAGTTAGCGGCCATCTTGGGACTCCAGCTACACCCGGCCAGTGTTCCAAGTTCACATTCACTGAACGGGGTGCATCACTGGGATTTGTTACCCCCTCCCTCCACTACTCAATTATTTATCATTACAACAGGCAGATGTAATCACATACATGACAGCCACTTCACCAAATATGTCTCTTAAGTGAGCTTGGAATCCCGCCTGCTCCCCGAGACCTCCGCCATGCTTTCTTAACCACTTATAGCTACGGAGGTAAGCGTGACCATCAATCATACTCCCTGATCATCTCATGGGCAAAGTTGGCCAGCAACAACGAAATTATAAACCGCTGTTTGGGTCACATAAGGACTCTAGTATGGAACGTTTTGTTACCAGGCCACAACCTATGAACCCAAATTATTCCTCAGACCCCCATGCGGCAATGGATACTTCCATAAGAATGGAGAATGTTGCGACCACTTCACACATTATCACTCAAGGCCCTAATCCTGCATCACCCTCTCTCCATGAGATTCTCACCCCAGATATATTAGATGCCAAGTTAGATGCTAAGCTTCAGCTTTTACTTCAACAAATAACGAACAACGTCTCAACAGAGGTGAACAAGCTAGCTGCAGAACTGAGAGGTGAAATAGACCAAATTGGAGAACGTACAGATACCCTTGAAAACAAATTTGACGAGATGGTAAACTATGTACAGGCGATTGAAGAGGATAATCATAACCTACGCCTTTCAATCTCTCAACTACAATTACAGCAGGAGGACTTGGAAAATAGAGAAAGGAGGCAGAATTTACGCTTCAGAGGTATTCCTGAAACTGTGGGAGACTCTGACTTACGTGTTTGTCTTCTGGGTCTCTTCAACACCTTGGCCCCTACGGTGGTGGACATTGACTGGCACCTAGACAGGGCACACCATTCTCTTGGCCCCAAACCTCCGGCTGGAGCTAGACCTAGAGACGTCATTGTGAGGTTTCATTTCTTTGAAAGCAAGGAAGCACTCATTGTAGCCACGCACAACAAATCTCAACTTGTGTATAAGGGGTCAAAACTCCAGATTTTTAGTGATCTCTCCCCCATCACCCTGCCTAAACGTAGGAAGCTACGCCCAATCACCTCACACCTACAACATCACAAGATTCCGTACTATTGGGGTTTTCCCTTCCGCCTCACTGTTTCCAAAGATGGAGTACAACACACTCTACGTGAATTAATAGAAAGTGAGGCATTCCTAAAAAGTCTTGATCTATCTCCTATCCCGGAAGAAGATTTGATTCCTCCCAACAATCAGATCCGTCCACCTCCACACACGCCCAGCTGCATCTGGACCCCCGTGAGAGACAAATCAAGGAAACGTTTATCTGCCCCAACCTCCATGAATCTCCAAGCAACCTCCTTGATTGTCTCACATCTTCTCCTTGGATCCATTCAGGCATTTACTGATTAAAATAATTTCCGACTCTCCATGACTTGAGAGAAATGGAAATTGCTGTTCTGGTCTTAAATATCTTTTTGTTTTTACCCTAAATTTTCTTTTAGGTAGAGTTATTTTTTTCTTCCCACATTGCATGAGATATAACTATTAAGGGTCTGTTTTTTTCCTCCATGGCCAACGGGCCTCAGTTGACAGTTTATCCATGTTTATTTGCTGACGTTTTCTTTTTTTTTCTTATACTGTTAACTGTCCCTCTATTGATGGTTCTATTTTAGTCGATATCGAGCTCATAAGGCGAGCCAAGGTGCTTCCTGGCTCATTACCCAGAGTCTCCTGATGGAAGTCCATACACGCCCTACCTGGCCTTCACCTATCACCTAGGCCCCCTGAGAAGCAGGCGCCTCTCAGGTCTTCAAAAATGTCAGTTTTTCTTTTTTTCTATTTTTCTTGTTAGATGTTTTTTGTTTTTTGCTATGTCCATGGACATCACTCAGCTCTGTAGGTTGACAATGTTCTTTCCGTATTTTTCTAACCAAATGCAACTTTATTATAAGGTATATTTACTACTGTATCGGTACTATGAGATTGCGGTTGTGGTAATTGTATATCATTCTATCTGCAGCTCTTTTGTTTTCTATGTTTTATTATTCTTTAGATTCACAAGCCTATTTGATTGATGCACATACATGGCTTTAAAGATCATGTCGTACAACGTGAAGGGTCTTGGCTCCATTCACAAGCACTGGATGGCCCTGAAGGATTTCAGGGCCTCAGGAGCAGATGTGGCGATGATCCAAGAGACTCACTTTAAGTCGGAGGGCTTGTTTAAATTTGCCTCGCGGTTATTTTCCACCTCCTTCCTTGACTTGGACTCCTCAGGCAAGGTGGTAGTTGCGATTCTGATTAAGAAGTCATACCCTATTAAGGTTAAAAAATCTCATGTAGACCCACACGGCAGGTTTCTCATTTTAGACTGCAAATATTTGACCTCCTCTTTCACTCCCGTTAATCTCTATGCCCCTAATACAGGCCAGATTGATTTTCTTAACAAACTCTTTGACTCCCCTAAGTATTCCTCACAACCTTTTATGGTCATTGGTGGGGATTTTAATTTGGTAATGTCACCCACCAGAGATAGACAAACCCTCCTTAATAATACACGCTCTAAGTCAATTCCTTTCGCAAATGTATAAGGGCTCATCCAGTCTTCTACTAATGGAGGATCAAACATCCCTCTACTAAACAGTTCACTTTTTACTCCTCCGCTCATAAAATGTATTCACGTCTAGATCATTTTTTTATTTTGGCTCCACTCATCCCATATGTGATTGAATCTGACATATCGCCTATTACATGGTCGGATCATTCTCCTATCATGATAGACCTTATGCTCTCCCGAACTTACACTAAATCTTGTCATTGGTGTTTAAATGATCACCTCCTACAATCTGAAGTCTCACATACTATATTATCAAAGAATCTGGAAGAATACTTCCAATATAACCTAGGGTCAGTCTCCGACTTTTCTACGTTGTGGGAGGCACACAAGACTGTTTTCCGAGTGTTTGCAAAAAAAAAAGAAATAGACTTATACGATCCCTTACATCCGCTTTGGTTACTGCAGAGCAAGGGCTATTGTGTGGCCCCACAGTGTCAAAAGAGGTGATCTCTCTCAGAGAACAAATCAAACTAATACACCTTGGCATGGGAGCTACGACTTTACTGTGGACAAAACAAAAATTCTACAAATACTCAAATAAACCCCATAGAATGTTAGTCAACAAATTACACCCATGCCCATTTAATTAATTCCCTGATTTCCTCCAACAGTCAGATGGATCTAGAACACACTGTCCCCGTGCAATGTCAAATATTTTTGGCAAATTTTATCATAAACTATACAACTGTCTAACCCCAGAGAACCATTTCAAATTCACTCAGGAGAAATTTGAGAACTTTTTCTCCAACATAAAACTTCCTAAACTGTCTTCAGAAGATTTAGATAATCTGAATATAACTACAGTATTAAAGCTGAGGAACTCTTGGCCATACTTAAGAAACTTCCTCTACATAAACCACCCGGTCCCGATGGGCTGCCCTATTTCTATTACAAATCCTTTTTTGACATCCTGTCCCCACATATGCTAACTCTTTACGATTCCCTGTTTAGGGTACGTCTCCTCACTCACAATTCTCCCACTCCTACATATCTGTCATCCAAAAACCTGGCAAGGACCCCTCTATTCCAGATATTTACAGGCCTATAGCTCTTTTAAATTCAGACTATAAAATATTTACCAAAATCCTGGCAACCAGACTATCTAAATTTATCCCCAAACTGATTCACAGAGACCAGGTGGGTTTTGTCCCAGGTAGGCATGCAGGGGACAATACTCGTCGTACAATTGACTTAATAGACCTTTTGGACAGAACTTCTCAACAGGCATTGATCTTAAGTTTGGATGGACAAAAGGCCTTTGATAGATTGAGTTGGCCTTACATGTTTACTGTTTTAAAGACGTATGGTTTTAGGGGCCCTTTTCTAAAAGCTATAGAAGCTCTTTACTCAACAGTTATAGCCCAAGTGCAAATATCATCCTTCCTGTCGCCTGGCTTCCCAATGACAAATGGTACTCGACAGGGATGTTCTCTATCACCATTACTTTTTATTTTATGTCTAGAACCCCTGGCCGAGTCCATCCGTAATCACCCAGATATTCGTGGGGTGGTGATGCGACAGGGGGAATATAAATTGTCACTTTTTGCAGATGACATCTTGCTCACTATAACTAATCCATTGATATCTCTCCCCTCACTACATAAAATTCTGACTTCTTTTGAAGCCATTTCAGGTTATAATGTTAACACGTTTAAAACCGAAGCCCTACCCATACACACCCCATTACCCTTACTATTACAAATCAAGGAATCATATCCTTATAGGTGGTGCAAATCCTCCCTCAAATACCTAGGTGTTCTTATTACTCATTCCTACTCTTCTCTCTACTCAGCTAACTTCCCGCCTCTAGTTACAGACATCAATAAATCTCTATCACCTTGGACAAAATATCCCCTATCTCTGCTGGGCAGGATTAATGTTTTAAAAATGTCCATTCTACCTAGACTATTATATCACTTTGAAACATTACCAATTGCTATACCCTTCTCTCAATTAAAAGCTCTCCAGAGAAGTTTTCTTAAGTTCACATGGGGGGCAGGGCCCATCGCATTGCAAGATCTGTGGTTTTTGCCCCAAGATCCAGGGGGGGTTTAGGAGCTACGGACATTATTAAATACTACTATGCTTCACATTTAAGGGTTATTGCCTCGTGGTCTTCTTTGTTCGCACCAAATCAATGGGCGGCCATTGAAAAGGGAGTGCTGTACCCGGTTCATCCAAACTCTCTGGTTTGGGACACCCCCCAATCCTTAGATTCTACTCTCCAACATCAATGTACTGCTCCAATTTTTTTCACCTTATCCATTTGGCGTAAATGCCTCAAGGATTACCACCTTGCTTCACCTTGTTCTCCACTGGTAAATATATTGTTCAATACACTCATACCAGATAGTATGTCCCTAAGTAGGGTTCTCCCATGGCTCAATATCCCCCTTTTCCAACTCCGAAATCTAGTGCATCCCATCACACGAAAACTACATACCTTCGATACCTTACGTGAGAAATTTGATATTCCCCCGCAACTCTTCCACTTCTATCTGCAGGTTAGACATTTAATCCACATAAAATCCCCAACCTTAACTCTTGACAAACCATCCTCCTTTGAATACCTTTGTGCCCAAGGACCTCATCAATTGCATTTAATATCCTCCATTCATCGCATCCTCCATGAGTCGACACCCCTTACTGGAACCACACACCACTATATGAAGAGGTGGTCTGATTTAATAGGTAGACCTATTTCAGTCCAAGTATGGGATAAGATTTGGTCCTCTATCTCCAAATCCTCCATATGTGTAACCCAAAGGGAGACGTCTGTGAAAATGAACATGTTTTGGTATAAAACCCCTAATGTAATTCACAAATATGATCCCTCAGTCTCGCCACGTTATTGGTGTTGCGGGACAGATACAGGCTCCTTGTTTCATATTTTCTGGCAATGTTCAATGATCCAACCCTTCTGGCATGAGGTTCGGCTCCTAATACAGAAAGTGATGGATGTGTCCCTTCCGCTCGATCCCTTGACCTATTTAGTGGGTCTCCCTTTCCCAGGCATAACCAAAAAAGCCAATAGGCTTCTTTCTTATATTCTATTAGCTGCTAAAAGTCTTATCCCTATGTGGCTTTCCAACTCACCTCCTCCTTTGTCCAACTTTCTACATCTAGTGGCTGAAATTTGGAGGATGGAATATCTAACAGCCTCAGTACACAATGCTATCCCCCAATTTGATAAATTGTGTGAACCTTGGGATCGATCGGAATTCGGGACCTCTTTGCCAACTACCACATCTTAAATTATATTGCTACTGTGCTACATGTGGCCATGTTGCATTGCCCCACTCCCTTATCTCCATGTAGGTCATTAGATGCCTTATTGAGTCTTCTACCTTATATCATATGACCTGCATGAAACCTGTGTCACTTCTCCCATATGATTGTTCTCTGATTCTGAAACTTAAATTACCTACTTACAAGCTGTTTAACTTGTGTTTTTTCTTGACTTGATGTGCAGAACACCCATGTGCTCTGCATCCATGGACTTTATTTGTATGTTCCTTATACTCCACTTTTTTTTTTTTTTGTTCTTTTCTGACTCCATTTTATTTTCAATATCTATGTAATCTACATTATGCTACAATTCTGTATTTGTTTGCTTAAAAAAAATATATAAAAGTTTAATAAAAACACAATTTTGCAAAAAAAAAACAAATTTTGAAGATGCACGCAAATTGGGAGGCAAAATGTGTATTTTCCTTCTGATCCCATGCCTAATGTCAACATGTGCTAGCTCCGATCATGGGGGATCAATGGACATGTTTCAGGGGTGCAACCCCTTCCTCTCACCTACTTGAGTTGCGAGGAAGGGGTTGCACCCACAAAACACATACATTGATATCCCGTGATGGCAGATAGCACATGTTGACACACTGTGTGCATGTTCAAAATTTGGCTTTTATAATACTTTAAAACTTGATTTAAAAGTAAAAATTCCAAAACTGTACAATTTTTGTGTGTTTTAGATTCTGCCTAAAACATCAATGATGTTCTTAATTTTTTATTTGAACATCATTGATGTTTTCCTTTATCTTCTCTAAATCCTGATTGCACACCATGATCTCCCCGATGAGGTCATGTGCACTTGCACAGTTGAAATGAGTTTCTTCTTCCACAACATCCACATCACCTAAAATAAAAAAACACACCATGTATTATAAATATGCATGCATACATCTATTACCTGAAGCTGTGGTCTCAGACACTGAACTGTTGTGATCCCTATTTCGCCCAAATCATGTATCTCAGAATCCACATCCTCAGGTTGTGGTGTAGGGATTTCCCCTTCTTTAGGAGGTTGGGGGTCCCTGGTGTCCTCAGATGTCCCCAGTCTTTTCTCAGATTTAAAGGACAAAATGCTCAAAATTCTCCTTCATCAATCGATCGACGGTGTTGGGAACACAGATCATCAACCGCAATCCTCCAAATAATAGTAGTGGTTTCAAAATATGAAAAAAAGAAAATGCCTCCACATAGAGTTAATCCAAAAAGGATAGGAATTTATTAAAAATAAACGTCCGACACCCAGGCAAATGGGTGCTGGTGTAAAACAGGTTCAATTGAACAGGTAAAAATGCGCAGTAAAAAGTGGCTCAGCAAGCATAGTAACCCTAAGCTTTTCGCCTGCATAGGCTTCGACCGGTCAAAGTTAATATTAGTTTATGCAATTTTGTGTGATTATTTAATTGCTTATGTTTGCACTTTAATCATATGCACATCTCTCTTGGTGTTAGAAATTTCTATATTTCTGTTATACATAACATCATATCTTTTCACGTATATTATACAAGCTTATGTGATTATATGCGATTTCCTAACGCTTATATAGTCGCTTGTGGATTCCCACATTTACTTGTCTTTTGTTTTAATTTTTTATATACACTCTAGCCTTTGAGTGTCATATCATTGTATTTATAGCACAATTTGCCTCCAGATTTCCATTCTGGTCAGGCTTTTGTGATTTACATACATCATCAGCGCTACACATTTATTTCACTTACCATATTACAACCAGTCTGATTGTTGTGTTGGCTGCTTACATTTGAGGTTGGCGCAGTATTTCCACCACTTTACTATTTGCCTTTAGAAAATAAACCCTTGTATTTATTTTAATACAAGAAAAGTATTTTGCTAGCTTGCTAACTTTTGCTAACTCTGTAATAAACTAGAACACCCAGATTCTTCTCCCCAGTTGCATTTCTCTAAGTATGTATGAGGATGCACTTTTGTTTTTTTTGTTTTTTATGCAAGCATGCAGTTAACAATGAAAATGGCAACAGCATTTGGCCAGTGGAACAATACAAAAATGACAACATACAGTTTGTCAGTATAGTTTGAGAACCAGGTATCAGCGCTGGGTCGAAGGATAGACAATAATAAAAAAAAGATAGATGTGGAAAACATAGAAGAGTTTGTCTAAAATGCATGCATGTTTAAGTCCTCAAGTGCATAACTTTATATTTACCAACATTATCCCTCATTTGCCACATAGTTGTCCAATAGGGATGAGCTTCGTGCTGTTCGGTCGTTCGCCGAATTGCGAACGATATGGGCCGTTCGCGCCAAATTCGTGTGGCGCGTCACGGCCCATAATTCACTGCGGCATCGCAGTGCATTGCTTGCTGATGATTGGCCAAGCATGCACTATGACCCGCATGCTTGGCCAATCACAGCACCGCCTGAACAGAGAGCCTTAATCGGCGGCCCTGTGTAGTGTGTGTTCCGGCGTTGAAAGGGATAGACAGAGAGACAGTGTCATTTAATTTGAGTTAGATAGATTAGGCAGAACAGTCAGTCAGTTAGCTGCACTTACAGTGTATTGTGTATATATATGCATCCCAGGTGTTGCATATATATATATATACACTGTATTCAGTTTAGCTAGATCCATTCCTGTTATCTTCTAGACTATTTACATTTAGTGCAGTGCGTCCTGCTCACAGTGTTCAGCTAGATCCGTTCCTGTTATCTTCTAGACTATTTACATTTAGTGCAGTGTGTCCTGCTCACAGTGTTCAGCTAGATCCGTTCCTGTTAAATTCTAGACTATTTACATTTAGTGCAGTGCGTCCTGCTCACAGTGTTCAGCTAGATCCGTTCCTGTTATCTTCTAGACTATTTACATTTAGTGCAGTGCGTCCTGCTCACAGTGTTCAGCTAGATCCATTCCTGTTATCTTCTAGACTATTTACATTTAGTGCAGTGCGTCCTGCTCACAGTGTTCAGCTAGATCCGTTCCTGTTATCTTCCTACTGACAGGCAGGCTTGTCTTGTTACAGTATTAACAGCTACCTAAAGAAAATTACTGGTGTTCTTTTGATCCTATTAGTACCACGGTCAGGCAGCTAGACTATTTACATTTAGTAAAGTGCGTCCTGCTCACAGTGTTCAGCTAGATCCATTCCTGTTATCTTCTAGACTATTTACATTTAGTGCAGTGCGTCCTGCTCACAGTGTTCAGCTAGATCCGTTCCTGTTATCTTCCTACTGACAGGCATGCTTGTCTTGTTACAGTATTAACAGCTACCTAAAGAAAATTACTGGTGTTCTTTTGATCCTATTAGTACCACGGTCAGGCAGCTAGACTATTTACATTTAGTAAAGTGCGTCCTGCTCACAGTGTTCAGCTAGATCCGTTCCTGTTATCTTCTAGACTATTTACATTTAGTGCAGTGCGTCCTGCTCACAGTGTTCAGCTAGATCCGTTCCTGTTATCTTCCTACTGACAGGCAGGCTTGTCTTGTTACAGTATTAACAGCTACCTAAAGAAAATTACTGCTGTTCTTTTGATCCTATTAGTACCATGGTCAGGCAGCTAGACTATTTACATTTAGTAAAGTGCGTCCTGCTCACAGTGTTCAGCTAGATCCGTTCCTGTTATCTTCTAGACTATTTACATTTAGTGCAGTGCGTCCTGCTCACAGTGTTCAGCTAGATCCGTTCCTGTTATCTTCCTACTGACAGGCAGGCTTGTCTTGTTACAGTATATAAAGCTACCTGAAGAAAATTACTGGTGTTCTTTTGATCCTATTAGTACCACGGTCAGGCAGCTAGACTATTTACATTTAGTAAAGTGCGTCCTGCTCACAGTGTTCAGCTAGATCCGTTCCTGTTATCTTCCTACTGACAGGCAGGCTTGTCTTGTTACAGTATATAAAGCTACCTGAAGAAAATTACAGGTGTTCTTTTGATCCTATTAGTACCACGGTCAGGCAGCTAGACTATTTACATTTAGTGCAGTGCGTCCTGCTCACAGTGTCCAGCTAGATCCGTTCCTGTTATCTTCCTACTGACAGGCAGGCTTGTCTTGTTACAGTATATAAAGCTACCTGAAGAAAATTACTGGTGTTCTTTTGATCCTATTAGTACCACGGTCAGGCAGCTAGACTATTTACATTTAGTACAGTGCGTCCTGCTCACAGTGTTCAGCTAGATCCGTTCCTGTTATCTTCCTACTGACAGGCAGGCTTGTCTTGTTACAGTATATAAAGATACCTGAAGAAAATTACTGGTGTTCTTTTGATCCTATTAGTACCACGGTCAGGCAGCTAGACTATTTACATTTAGTGCAGTGCGTCCTGCTCACAGTGTTCAGCTAGATACGTTCCTGTTATCTTCCTACTGACAGGCAGGCTTGTCTTGTTACAGTATATAAAGCTACCTGAAGAAAATTACTGGTGTTCTTTTGATCCTATTAGTACCACGGTCAGGCAGCTAGACTATTTACATTTAGTGCAGTGCGTCCTGCTTACAGTGTTCAGCTAGATCCGTTCCTGTTATCTTCCTACTGACAGGCAGGCTTGTCTTGTTAAAGTATTTACAGCTACCTAAAGAAAATTACTGGTGTTCTTTTGATCCTATTAGTACCATGGTCAGGCAGCTAGACTATTTACAGTTAGTGCAATGCGTCCTGCTCACAGTGTTCAGCTAAACCTACAAGTTAGTGGGGTGCGTCCACCTCACAGTGTTCAGCTAAAGCTACCTGTAGAAGGTTGGTGGTGTTCTCATACTACAGGCAGGCAGTTGATTTTGCTAGCTGCAGTATATATATATATATATATATATCCCAGCTTAGTGCAGCTACAGGCCATTAGTATGTCTGGAAGGCCAAAAAGGAGAGGCAGACAGTCACAAGCCAATAAGAGAGGGCAAGCAGGCTCTGTGTCTAGTGCTGGTCGTGGAGACGGTGCATCCTCATCAGCACGTGGCCATGGGACACGCTTGGCCTTTTTTTCGGCAGCTGGCCGTGTTGAGCCGCAACATGCAGAAGACTTGGTCGAGTGGATGACCAAGCCGTCCTCATCCTCCTCATCCTCTCTCACCCATGCCCAGGGTGCTTTGTCTGGCAAAGCAGCGGCCTCTTCCCTCGGCTCAATGTCATCAGTGACTCCTTCCTTAGCTCCACCATGTCCTCCTGAGGAGTCCCTCGAACTGTTTGACCACAGTGTTGGGCACATGCTCCAGGAGGATGCCCAGCGTTTGGAAGGCTCTGATGATGATACTGAGCTCGATGAAGGCAGTAACATGAGCACGGACAGAGGGGGTGCCCAAGAAGGACAGCAATCTAGCAGTCATGCTCCCCCTGCTGCAGCATACTGCCAGGTTTGCTCCAGTGATGAGGAGGGAGGGGATGATGAGGTCACTGACTCAACGTATGTGCCTGATAGGAGAGAGGAGGAGGAGGAGGAGGAGGAGGAGGAGGAGGCGGCACATCACCAACGAGGCAGGATGCCCTCCAGGGGCCAGCCTAAGGGCAGCACATTGACTGCATCACATGTGCAGGGCGCTGCAGTCTCTGCGCGTTATTCAAAAAGTTCTTTGGTGTGGGCCTTTTTTGAGACGAGTGCATCAGATCGCACCGCTGCTATTTGCAACATATGTCTCAAGCGTATCTCACGTGGCCAAAACATCTCCCGCTTGGGTACCACATGCTTGACCAGACATATGTTGACCTGCCATGCAGTTCGTTGGCAAGCGCATCTAAAAGACCCACACCAAAGAACAAAGAGGACCTCTCCTTGCTCCTCATCAGCTGAGATTTCCAACCCCACTAGACCTTCAGTCCTCTCTGAGACCTGCACTGAGAGGAATGAAGGTGTAGAATTAGGTGTGTCACAGCCAAGTACTTGTGGGCAATCTGCTTTTGGTACACCGACGTCAGATTGTACCAGGCAAATTTCCCTGCCCCAGCTGCTGCACCACCGAAAGAAGTTTGCTCCCAGCCATCCACATGCCCAGCGGTTGAATGCTAGCTTGGCAAAATTGCTAGCACTTCAACTGCTGCCTTTTCAGTTGGTAGACTCTGCCCCCTTCTGTGAGTTTGTGGAATGTGCGGTTCCTCAGTGGCAGGTACCCAAATGCCACTTTTTCTCACGGAAGGCGATTCCGGCTCTCTACCGGCATGTGGAAGGCAATGTCCATGCCTCGCTGGACAGGGCGGTCAGCGGTAAGGTGCATATTACCGCTGACTCATGGTCCAGCAGGCATGGACAGGGACGTTACCTAAGTTTCACGGCGCATTGGGTGACTCTGCTGGCAGCTGGGAAGGATGCAGGACAAGGTGCAGTAGTGTTGGAGGTTGTTCCTCCACCACGCCTCCAAAATGCTTATGATTGTGACACACCTCTCTCCTCCACCCCCTCCTCTTCTTCTTCCTCCATGGCCTCTTCCTCGGAACCAGCGGTGCTCCGTAGTCGTTCAAGGGGCTACGCAAGTACGCAGGCCAAAAGATGCCATGCGGTGCTTGAGCTGGTGTGCTTGGGGGACAGGAGCCACACTGGGGCAGAGGTTCTGTCAGCTCTGCAGGGGCAGGTTCAGAGGTGGTTGACGCCACGCCAACTTAAGGCAGGAATGGTGGTTTGCGACAATGGCACCAACCTCCTCTCTGCCCTCCGACAGGGACAAATGACCCATGTGCCCTGTTTGGCTCACGTCCTTAACTTGGTGGTGCAGCGGTTCTTGGGCAGGTACCTGGGCTTACAGGATGTCCTGAGGCAGGCCAGGAAAGTCTGTGTGCATTTACACCGGTCATATAATGCCAGTGCTCGGCTGACGGACCTCCAAAAGGAGTTTAACCTGCCCAAGAACCGCCTAATCTATGACATGCCCACCAGGTGGAACTCAACGTTGGCCTTGCTGCAGCGGCTGCACACGCAGCAGAGGGCCATCAATGAGTACCTGTGCGACTATGGCACCAGGACAGGGTCAGGGGAGCTTGGTTTTTTTTCCCCACGCCAGTGGGCCATGATCAGGGATGCATGCACTGTCCTGTCACCATTTGAGGAGGCCACGAGAATGGTGAGCAGTGACAGTGCATGCATCAGTGACACTGTCCCCCTTGTCCACCTGTTGGAGCACACGCTGCGTGGAATAATGGACAGGGCACTTGAGGCAGAACAGAGGCAGGAAGAGGAGGACTTCCTTAGCTCTCAAGGCCCCCTTTATCCAGACAGTGTTCCTGCGTGCCCGCCGATCACACAGGAAGAGGAGGAGGAGGAGGAGGAGGAGGAGGAAGATTGTGTCAGTATGGAGGTGAAGCCTGGCACTCAGCATCAGCAGCAGTCTTTAAGGGATCAGTCCCAAGAAACACATGGACTTGTACGTGGCTGGGAGGAGGTGGCTGCGGACCATGTCGTCCTTAGTGACCCAGAGGACTCCGGACCGAATGCCTCAGCAAACCTACGCTGCATGGCCTCCCTGATCCTGCAAAGCCTGCGTAAGGATCCTCGTATTCGTGGTATCAAGGAGAAGGACCAATACTGGCTGGCAACCCTCCTTGATCCACGTTACAAGGGTAAAGTTGCGGACCTTATCTTGCCATCGCAGAGGGAGCAGAGGATGAAACATCTTCGGGAGGCCTTGCAGAAAGGTCTGTGCAACACGTTCCCAGAGACTGGGAGGTTACAAACTCCTGTTTCTGGACAACGTGTTGCTGAGGCTTCGGTCAGTCAAAGAAGGAGCGGTGGAGAAGGTGGCCGTCTGACCGATGCGTTCAGACAATTTTTTGGTCCGCAGCCCCAAGGTATGATCGGTTCCAGCAACCATCGCCAGCATCTGTTTTACATGGTGCAGGAATACCTAGGGGCAAGATCAGACTTGGACATCTTTCCCACCGAAATTCCTCTGGGTTACTGGGTCTTGAGGATGGATCACTGGCCAGAGCTTGCACAGTATGCAATTGAGCTACTGGCCTGACCTGCATCCAGCGTTCTTTCGGAACGCACATTCAGTGCTGCTGGAGGCGTGGTAACCGATCACAGGGTGCGTCTGTCCACCGACTCGGTCGATCGACTGACCTTCATAAAAATGAATCAGTCTTGGATCACCACCAGCTACCAAGCACCTGATGCTGATGTAACCGAATAATTTTTTTTGAAATCTCAGATCCCTTCAAAGACTGCCTATGCTGATGCTGAGTGACTATCCCTGAGTAATTATCCTCTTCCTCCTCAATCATCACGCTGATAGCTTGTAAGAACATTTTTGGTTCTGGGCGCCACCACCAGTGCCTAAGACCTAATTTTTTAGCTCCTGTTCAACAGGGGCATGTAATTACAATTCTTGATCTAATATTTCACAGCAGGGCCCTGTGAGGGCTTACAGTGTTGTGGCCACAGCAACACCTAAGGCCCAAATTTCTGCTGAGTATATAGAGCAGGACCCTACTTTCAAACATCTAACTTACAAACGACTCCTACTTGCAAACGGAAGGAGACAACAGGAAGTGAGATGAAATCTACCCCTAGGAAGGGAAATTCTCTCCTGTAAGAGCTAATATGGGAAAAAAAATTCTCCTTTCCACTGATGCTTTCCAATCCTTGTTCCACAAAAAAACCAAAATTTTCAAAAAACATTTTTCATTGGGACAAAAAGTGAGGTGAAATCTTCTGAAGAGGAGGAAAGACAGCAAAACAAATGTCACAGGGGTGATAACCCTTCCCTATGTTTTCCAAAAAGCTTAAAAAAGTTTTTTTGGCTGGAGCTAAACACGTTAAAAATGTACCCGTTCAAAATTACAAACAGATTCTACTTAACAACAAACCTACAGTCCCTGTCTTGTTTGCACCGCCTGTATACTGCTGTTCAGAGTATATAGGGCCTGGTGGCCCCACACCTTTCCTTATTTTAATTTGGGTGCGGGGTTCCCCTTAATATCCATACAAGACCCAAAGGGCCTGGTAATGGACTGGGGGGTACCCATGCCGTTTGTCTCACTGATTTTCATCCATATTGCCATGACCCGACATTACATTAAACCCGCAAGCAGTTTTAAATGAGATTTTTTCCTTTAAAAATGACATTTGGTGCAGGGACTGTTCTAAACACGGGAAACACGCGTCACTTTACAGGCATACTATAGACACCCCCCAGGTACGATATTTAAAGGAATATTTCACTTTTTTTTTTTTACTTTAACCACTTGACCACTGGCCACTTAAACCCCCTTAATAACCACACCAATTTTCAGCTTTTGGTGCTCTCACATTTTGAATGACAATTACTCAGTCATGCAACACTGTATCTATATGAATTTTTTGTCCTTTTTTTTCACACAAATAGAGCTTTCTTTTGGTGGTATTTAATCACCACTGGGTTCTTTATTTGTTGCGTTATAAAAGAAAAAAGACCGAAAAATCTGTAAAAAAATTAATTTTTCTTCGTTTCTGTTATAAAATTTTGAAAATTAGTAATTTTTCTTCATATATTTTGGCCAAAATTTATACCGCTACATATCTTTGGTAAAAATAACCCAAATTAGTGTATATTATTTGGTCTTTGTGAAAGTTATAGCGTCCACAAGCTATGGTACCAATATCTGAAAATTGATCACACCTGAAGTACTGACGGCCTATCTCGTTTCTTGAGACCCTAACATGCCAGAAAAGTACAAATACCCCCCAAATGACCCCTTCTTGGAAAGAAGACATTCCAAGGTATTTAGAAAGATGCATGGTGAGTTTTTTGAAGTTGTCATTTTTTCCCACAATTCTTTGAAAAATCAAGTTTTTTTTTTTTCGTTTTTTTTTTTTTTACAAAATTGTCATATTAGCAGGTTATTTCTCACACACAGCATATGCATACCACAAATTACACCCCAAAACACATTCTGCTATTACTCCCGAGTATGGCGATACCACATGTGTGAGACTTTTACACAGCGTGGCCACATACAGAGGCCCAACATGCAGGGGAGCACCTTCAGGCGTTCTGGAGCACCCAGGCCAATTCTGACATTTCTCTCCTACATGTAAAAATCATCATTTATTTGCTAGAAAATTACATAGAACCCCAAAACATTATATATGTTTTTTTAGCAAAGACCCTAGAGAATACAATAGCGGTCATTGCAACTTTTTATCTCGCACGATATTTGCGCAGCAATTTTTCGAACGCGTTTTTTTTTGGAAAAAAAACAGTTTTTTGCTTTAAAAAAAACAAAACAGTAAGGATAGCCCAATGTTTTTGCATAATATGAAAGATGAAGTTACGCCAAGTTAATAGATACCTAACATGTCACCTTTCAAAATTGCACACGCTTGTAGAATGGTGCCAAACTTCGCCACTTAAAAATCCCCATAGGCGACGCTTTAAAATTTTTTACTGGTAACAAATTTTGAGTTACAGAGGAGGTCTAGGGCCAAAATTATTGCTCTCGCTCTACCAATCGCAGCGATACCTCACATGTGTGGTTTGAACACCGTTTTCATATGTGGGCGGGACTTACGTATGCGTTCGCTTCTGCATGCGAGCACACGGACAGGGGCGCTTTAAAAATTTTTTTTTTTTTTATTGTTCATTTTACTTTAATTATTTTAGTTTGACACTTTTTTCCAAAAAAAAAAAATTTTTGATCACTTTTATTCCTATTACAAGGAATGTAAACATCCCTTGTAATAGAAATATGGCATGACAGGTCCTCTTTACAGTGAGATATGGGGTCAATAAGACCCCACATCTCACCTCTAGGCTGTTCCTGAAATTAAAAAAAAAAAAAAAAAAAAGATCCTGGCTTCGATCGTAGCGGTGAGTCGGTAGAAGCACCGGAGGGCGGCGGGAGGGGGGGCGTCCCCTCTCGCCTCCCGTAAGAACGATCAAGCAGTGTAACAGCCGCTATGATCGTTCTCATGGTATAGGGAATCGCCGGCTGAAAAATATGATATCTGAATGATGCCTGTAGCTGCACCCATCATTCAGATATCCCCGCACAAAGTCAAGGACGTCGTATGACGGAAGGCGGGAAGTGGTTAAAATGCTTTTTTTTTTTTAACACAAAGTTGTCCATTTATACAACATTTCTAACACATAGCATGTATATACCAAAAATGACCCCCCAAAATAGATTCTCCTGCTCCTCCTGAGTACGGTGATACCACATGTGTGAGACTTCCACAGCCTGGTCACATACAGAGGCTGGGTATGGCTGAGCATGGCTGGGTATTGCAGAGTATCGCCGAGTATGACTGGGTATGGCAGAGTATGGCTGGGTATCACCGAGTATTGCAGAGTATGGCTGGGTATTGCGGGGTATTGCAGAGTATGGCTGGGTATGGCAGAGTATTGCGGGTTATGGCAGAGTATTGCAGATTTTTGCGGGGTATTGCAGAGCATGGCTGGGTATGGCAGAGTACGGCTGGGTATCACTGAGTATTGCAGAGTATGGCTGGGTATCACTGAGTATTGCAGAGTATGGCTGGGTATTGCGGGATATTTCAGGGTATTGCAGAGTATTGCGGGGTATTCCAGGGTATGGCAGAGTATTGCGGGGTATTCCAGGGTATTGCGGGGTATGGCAGAGTATTGCGGGGTATTTCAGGGTATTGCGGGGTATGGCAGAGTATTGCGGGGTATGGCAGAGTATTGCTGGGTATTTTGGGGTATGGCAGAGTATTGCGGGGTATTCCAGGGTATGGCAGAGTATTGCGGGGTATTCCAGGGTATGGAAGAGTATTGCGGGGTATTCCAGGGTATGGCAGAGTATTGCGGGGTATTCCAGGGTATGGCAGAGTATTGCGGGGTATTCCAGGATATGGCAGAGTATTGCGGGGTATTCCAGGGTATGGAAGAGTATTGCGGGGTATTCCAGGGTATGGAAGAGTATTGCGGGGTATTCCAGGGTATGGCAGAGTATTGCGGGTCATTCCAGGGTATGGCAGAGTATTGCGGGGTATTCCAGGGTATGGCAGAGTATTGCGGGGTATTCCAGGGTATGGCAGAGTATTGCGGGGTATTCCAGGGTATGGCAGAGTATTGCGGGGTATTCCAGGGTATGGCAGAGTATTGCGGGGTATTCCAGGGTATGGCAGAGTATTGCAGGGGTATTCCAGGGTATGGCAGAGTATTGCAGGGGTATTCCAGGGTATGGCAGAGTATTGCAGGGGTATTCCAGGGTATGGCAGAGTATTGCAGAGGTATTGCGGGGTATGGCAGAGTATTGTGGGGAATTGTGGGGCATTGCAGAGGGAATTGCAGAGCATGCAGAGTAGTAGGGATGGCTGAGCATGGATGGATGGATGGCTGGATGTCTCTGTGCAGCGCTGTGGGCACTACAGATGCAGCCCACAACGCTGCAGCCATCCATCCATCCGCCTCTCCGGTCACTGTGTACCGATCGGTACACAGGAGGGGAGGAGAGGGGGAGGAGAGGAACCGGCGTCATCAGATGACGCCGGTTTGTTGACATGTGATCGCTCCGTCATTTGACAGAGCGATCACATGGTAAACGGCCGCGATCAGCGGCCATTTACCGGGATCTGTGATGCGCCGGGTCCTCTGGACCCGGCGGTCACGGATGCTCTCGAGTGCGCGCCCTAGGGGGCGCGCGAGAGCAGAATTCTGGGAGGACGTCCCTGGACGCCCTCCCAGAGTTAAACAACCGCCCTGTAGCCGTCATTTGGCTATGGGCCGGTTGTTAAGTGGTTAAGCATCATTAAGATCACTGCTCCCGAAAAAACGGCCGTTTTTAAAAGTTTTTTTTGCATCCCCTGGGGTAGGACCCGGGTCCCCAAACCCTTTTTAGGACAATACCATGCAAATTAGCCTTTAAAATGAGCACTTTTGATTTCAAACGTTCGAGTCCCATAGACGTCAATGGGGTTCTAACGTTCGGTCCGTTCGCAGGTTCTGGTGCGAACCGAACCGGGGGGTGTTCGGATCATCCCTATTGTCCAATGAAAGTGCATTGAGGCTGATTTGTAAGTTGGAGACATCCTGTATGGATACTATTCCACTAGATAACTTTGTCTCATCTGCAGATAATGAAAGAGTACTTTTAATCCCAAACTCTGTATGATTGATAACAATATTAAAAAATAAGGGTCCCAACACTGAATCTTGGTACGCAAACTAATCAATATACGCCTATTGGGATTTTTTTTTACCACAAATATGTAGAAGAATATATCGACCTAAACGGATGAATACATTTTTTTTATATTTTTTTTTGGATATGTATTATAGCAATTGTCGCTCTTTATTTGTTTATAGAGCAAAAAATAAAAACCGCAGAGGTGATCAAATACCACCAAAAGAAAGCTCTATTTGTGTGAAAAAAAGGACGTCAATTTTGTTTGTGTACAGTGTCGCAAGACTTCTCAATTATCAGTTAAAGCGTCGCTGTACTGTATCGCAAAAAATGGCCTGGTCATTAAGGGGGCAAATCTTTCCGGGGCTGAAGTGGTTAAAGTGGGCTTTTTAGTAAAAAGGGAAAATGTAATAGCTGCAAGCAAAACTGCTAAGTAATATGAGAAAAAAATAACTATTGTTGTATAGGTATTCAAGAAATCCACATTCCGCATAGAAGATTAAGTCATCTACATTTTGGCATTAAAAAAACAGATATTTACCAATAATACAGCCAATGGAGAAATATAATGAGTTATTTGTTATAATCTACTAAGAGCAAAGTGAAGATTTACCTACCAGTCAGCCAGGCAGTGTGTTGGGTGTTTCCTGCTAACTGCATCATCCTCTTGCCTTTTTCTTTTTCTACTTACCCTGTCCACCCTGGATTATCCTGTCTACCTTTTGCTTTTTTCAATATTGTTTCTTCTATTTGGCCTGTGTCCTACTGTTTTCCTGATGGTGCAGCTCTTACTGCTCACTATTTCAAGAATCTTCTTGGCTTTCCCTGCTCTCCAGACTTCCCTTCCCACCCTGGCACATGCACACCTGTTCAATTTATGCCCACAAGGGAGTTGTGCACATAAGAGGGGATGCAACCTACACACCCCCTTTTATTGATTTATGGTGATTTAAAAGGACACCAGAATGCAAATGTGTGTTGCCTATTCCTGTATTCCTAGCACCTACATGCTAACAATCTAAAATACATCAAAATCTGAAAAGATTCCTTGCAGGACTTGCAACATAGATAGGTAAAAACATTTTTTTAGTGCTGACTGTAATAAAAAAAAGACAATTTGTACAAAACCACTTCTCCAATTCTGAACAATTGGGAACAAACTAAGCAGGGTTAATTACTCAACTGGTGGCACCATTCAAGGAAACATCAGAGTAGCCACTGTTTTTTTTTTTAGTAATAAATCAGGATATTGGGGACAGTGAGCCCAGACAAGCTTTCTTTTTACAGATTAATTACTCAGTGCCGGCGAAATTATTATTTTTGAAAGATAAGAGAAGATTGTTAGAAAGGAACATTAATATTTCTGACTGGAGTTCAGCTTTAACAGTTTCCTTTTTACTGCATATCTAGAAAGCAATACAGCTCCAATAAAAAAAATTCTTTACACTACTTGTTGAAAATAAAAAAATATTCTTTATTCAGTACAACATCACAAACTGAACTAACTAACTAACTAACTAACTATACCTTTTTGTGCAGATACTCCACTCTTTATCAGGAATTCAAGAAATTGGTATGAAACGTGCATTCACAAGTCCTTGAAGATTAGATGTTAGCTATCACTATATTTTAAAAAGTTCTCAATCAGTAACCCATTTCCTTCAATTAATTTTTCCAAATTTTTTTTAAATATTTATATGTGCCTATCTTTGCCATGTTTTTTAAAAGAAGTATTTCAGAATACCTAAGAAATTTAAATTCATTTGTAGTTTGCACAATCTCAGCGTGAACAAAGCAAGAAAGTTTGACTAGATGAAAGTGACTGTCAAAAATGAACTTGGCTTCAGTTCACAGCTCAAAGTGATTTAAGATTAAGGTAGATTCAAGTCTCAGAATGTAATTTTGATGAAAGTGAATATATAAAAAAAACCTCTGCTCGCAATTCTTTAGGGAAGCAAGTGCCATATCTTTGTGTATGGAAAGTGCCACACAAAACACCCTTCAGAATAATAGAACCATTGTTGGGGAAAAAAGGGATACAATCTGACAGCCTTGCCCAAGCCTTTTCCCTTACTGTCATTGTATGAAGTTATATAAAGTCAAAGGATGCCTCTTATACTTTTATTGCAAAGATTGAAAAATCATCAAACCATTTTTCTTTTCAAATTAATATGACAGGGCTGCCCACAATATAACACACTTTATACAAGCCATATATATTTAACTGCACATTTTAGCTTAAATTTTTCATCATGGAATTTATTAACTACATAGGCCAGTTTGATATCAACCCTTTGACTCTTTTGCTTTAGTACTTATGACCTTTTTATTTAAAGTTAAAAATGTAAGAAGAACTAAAGAAACTGACTTCAGCTGCTGGGGTGATTAATTATCATAAATTGTGATGCATTATCATAAATTGTAGGTTTTAATTTTTGTATTTATATTTTGACACTATGTTCAATGTCATAGAAATAACACAACTATCAAGTCTGACTATATTCTCCAAAGACCCACTTCACCAACAGAAACATCATTAACCACTTGACCTCTGGAAGATTTACCCACCCATTTATGACCAGGCCATTTTTGCTATACAGCACTGCGTTACTTTATTTATTTATTTTTTTCAAATAACAATTTTTTATTAGACATAAAGATATATACATACATAGGACAGTAGTGTCGCATGTAACTAAGTGCAACTGGTGGACAATCAATCTGGTAATCAGTAAACTTCAGAATATAATCATCCAAGTACAGTAGTGGTATAACACATTCCATATCTTCTAAAACTGTCAACCAGCAGATATCCTTGTTAATCTGAATGTAATCTAGCATTGTAAAAAAGGAAAGAAGATAAAGGAGGAAAGTAGAAAAGAGGAATAAGAAGGGGAAGGGGGGAGGGGGCTTAGCCGCCGGCCTAGGGTGGGTCCTCTCGCCTGTGCCAATCCTCCCAGACCTTATCATGTGCCTCCAATCTATTTTGTAGTCTGGCTGTCATTTTCTCCATTAGCTCTATGTCTTTTATTCTGGTATAGAGGTCTGTTTGAGTAGGTGGGATCTGTCTTTTCCAGTAGAGGGCTACCAGACATCTCGCTGCTGTAAGAACATGGCCAAGCAATTTCCTGGAGTGTCGAGATATACGTAATCCGGACACTCCAAGAAGAAATAATTTCGGGGCTCTAGGAAACTGTACGCCCAACAGGCAATTCAGTAATAATTGCATTTCCGTCCAGAAGGGAACTATTTTGGGACATGACCAATAGATGTGATATAAGGTCCCTCTGTCTTTCAGGCACCGCCAACATTTGTCCGAACTAGATGTGTAGATGGCGTGGAGAACATCAGGTGTCATATACCATAAAAAAATAATTTTATAGGCATTCTCTGTGTACAGTGTACAGAGTGAACTCTTAGCTGCCTGAGACCAGATCGTCTTCCATGTAGACTCTGGGATTTCCTCACCCAAAAACCTCTCCCAGCGGAGCATGTATGCGTGTTTACCCTGGTCAGTGATGTTGTAGGAATTTAGTATCCGGTAGATATCGGAAATTAGCCCACATCTAGCCGAACCCTCCAATATCAGGCCCTCAAAAGGAGTTGGGGCCAAGAATTGTAAGTTCGGGACAAGTGATTGAGCATAGTGCCTAATCTGCAAGTATCCATAGAACACTTGCCGCGGTAAGCCAAATTTTTTCTGGAGGTCTGTGAAGGAAAGCAATCTACGCGTGCATGGATGCACCAAATGACCAAAGTGGAACAGATCTCTCGTCGCCCATGGAGAAGACATCTGGTGTGTAAGACCTGCAGGCAATCTGGGGTTGTAGAGGAATGACGTGAGAAGTGAGCTTTCTGAGCATAGGTTATAAAGCCGTGATAATTTACGCCAGAGTGAACTAAGGTGGAGCATGGGGCCCAGGAGCTTAGTAGAATCTACCTTCACCGTTGCATTCCATAGCATACTATTTGGATGGACTGGTGCCATCCATAGTTTTTCAATTTTCTGTCCACCTATTATAAGAACGTTGGGTGAACCAGGAGGCTAGGGCTCGTAATTGGGTGGCTTGATAGTATTTAGTTAGGTCAGGGAAGGACAACCCGCCTTCTGATCGCACCGCCATCATGACCGATTTTGATATTCTATGTCTCTTGTAATTCCAGATAAAGCGTATCAGATCTGCCTGGAGTTTCCTCAATTCAGTCTGTGGTATTGGGATGGGAAGTGTTTGGAAAAGATAAAGCAGCTTTGGTAAGATAGCCATTTTAACAGAAGCTATCCTCCCTAATAGGGAGATATGATGAGCCTTCCATTTTTGTAGGAGGTCCCTTATGGTTTTGAAAAGAGGGGGATAATTAGCTCGGTATAAGGTGGAGTAAGAAGGAGTTATCTGAACTCCCAAATATTTCAGGGATGATGTTTTCCAGTGGTAGGGGAAACATTGTTGCAAGTGTTAGGTCTCCTGTGTTGGGATATTAATGGGTAGAGCTGCATTTATCTTGTACCCCGATAGAGATCTATATAGGTTGAGTTCAGCATGCAAGTTGGGAAGTGAAATCCTAGGCTGGGTCAGGGTGAGTATGATTGTACCACGCAAGACAGGCTTATGAGCTTTCCACAGTGTTATTGGGGAGATGTCTGTTGTATTATTAATTGATATGTATTCCTTTAAAGCTTGTTCAATGGCCATCTGATGTAGTGGGTGTTTGAGCATTATGTCCGGTAAGTACCACGTTGGGTCATGCGCTTTTGATATGGCTGAGGCTATAGTAGTGTATACTGCATTATGGTCAGACCACGGAATCGGAATTATATCTGATGCAATAATTTCTGGTATCATTCCTATTGTTAGAAAAATATGATCTATTCTAGTGAAGGTTTGATGAGGGTGCGAGAAATAAGTGAATTTCTTTTTCATTGGGTTACTTTCTCTCCATGAATCTACCAGATTGTATTTGGAAAGAAGTTGAGAAAAAGGTAATCTAGAGGTTATTTTGGATTGTGTAAAAGGTGATTTATCTAGAAATGGGAGGAGGACCTGGTTCGAATCCCCACACATTATCACTGTTCCTATTTTGTGTGTATTAATCACTTGTAATATATGTGAGAGGAATGGTGTAGGTTGTTTGTTAGGAGCGTAGTAGGAAATCACAGTGATTGCTGTATCCATTATATAACCCATGAGTATCAGGTATCTACCTTCTGGGTCTTTAATTTCTGATGATAAGGTGAATGGTGTGGATCGGTGAAATGCAATTAGAGTTCCCCTTTGCTTGGTACAGGCAGAAGCCGTGTAAATTTGTTGATAAAAAGGAGAAATATATTTTGGAGTAGAATCTTTGGTGAAGTGTGTTTCTTGGAGGCATACTATGTGAGCCTTCTTGTTATGGAAAGTACGGAAGGCTTTGGTCCTTTTTTGAGGGACATTTATTCCCTGAACATTCAGGGAAAGTATATTCAGTGGTGCCATGGCAATAGATCAAATAGTTTTGACTTACTTTTTGTTATGCAGAGCTGACTGCGCAGATCAACCTGTGTGGACTGAAGAGGTGAATAGATAGAAAAGAAACCAGTGAATTCTGGAGTAAAGAGTAAACAAAAAACATATGAGATTAGATGATACATTGTATAAATTATTTTTTGCAAGTAATCACAATTTACCCGTGAAAGAGAATAAATCTCTCTCTCAGGGGAATAAGTGCCTTTGTCACACTCCCACATAATATGGTTGGGAGAATGAGGAGGGCTAATGGGGGTACAGGGATCTTCCGCTTACAGGAGAGAAGTGCTATGTCAAAAGACATCAAAATGATGTTTCATTAATTGGAGTGCAGAATATAGTTTTTGTTGAAATTATTTATTCCAGCGTGGTTGTATATGGTCAGTCTTGCCCTAGGCTAAATAATTCAGTTAGAAAGGTACTGTTAATAACTTTGGTATTGATGAAGATAGTTTGAATTATTTTGGGATTTTAACCCTTTTAGAGTAAACAATTACATATTTTATTCATATGTAACTGTTTAGATATGTTAACTCATAAAATTGAGGTTGTATTGCTTCAGATTAGAATAAACAAAAACATAATTCTAGGAACTAGTTAGGTAATAATATATTTGTTTTAAGAAAAGAAAGAAAAAGCTTCCATTACTTCTGGATTATTGAACATATTTGTCCTAAAAAGTAATAAATCTATTGTTATTACCTGATAATATATAACTGAACAAGAATTTCCTTATTTCACTTATATATTCTAAGGCTATATGAATCAGAAGTAATAAGAAATATAACTGGAATGTAACATGATCCCACACAGTGTGTGACTATCAGAATGCAGTTACATTCAGTTATAAATATAGGTTTTTTATAGAGAACCATCTCTTAGTATAATAAATGAAGAGATATCAGGAATTAGGATGTCAGTCCATTGAATCTTCTTGGTCCATGGATGATGTGGCATAACGGCCTCTTTTGTGAGAATGATGATTCCCATTTTGTTCTGAAATTTTCTGGGTGCTGCCTGAAGGTGAAGATGACGCCATTCTTCTGCGTGTGGGAGAGTTGCTGCTTGTGGGTTCTGTCAGATTTAATTTTAAAAGGGTTTGTTGTAGTTCATCTGCTGATCTGCTTTTGTAAATTGTACCTTGGTAGTTAAATCTGACTGAAAAGGGGAAGCCCCATTGATACATAATGTTGTGGCGTTGCAGTTCCATTAGTTGGGGTTTCATGGATCGTCTTTTAGTAATAGTAAGTTGGGATAGGTCAGCAAAAATTTGATAATTGTGTCCTTAAAAAATTAAGTTCCTTTTTTTCTCTTGCAGCAATTAGTATTTGTTCTTTCGTTCTGTAATAATGAAATTTTGTGATTATATCACGTGGGGGTCCATCTTCCTTTTTGGCTGTGAGGGCTCTGTGTACTCTGTCCAGTTCTAAACGTTCAATAGGGATATCTGGCTTTAGTTCTTGTAATAGAGCAGTAATAGTAGATTGCAGGTCTGTCACAGTTTCAGGTATTCCCCTTATGCGCAAGTTTGAACGTCTGGCTCTATTTTCGTAATCTTCGAGCTTAGTTTGAAGTATTAAATTCTCTTTTTTTAATTGTTCCAATTCTGTTATATTTTCTTGGGTTGTAATTTCAATTTCATCCATTTTTATTTCTAAGGCTGCGGTGCAGTTTCCCAGCTCTCTTATTTCTTTGGTTAGGCTTTTTGTTATTTGGTCTGAGGTTTGTTTTAAAGCCTTATGAAGCATCTTTTCAAATTGTAATAATATTACTAGGGATACTGAGGAGGCTTGTGGAGAAGTTTGTGAGAGGATTTGTTCTGTATCTGACTCAAATGGAGAGTCTTGCTGTGACATTTTCTGTCTGTGAGAGCGCCCTGATGCTGTATCTTGTGAGGTGACTGGAGCTGCTTCAGCTGCAGTGAGTGCCTGTGAGCTCTTTGTGAGGTGATTTTTATTTCTGCCACGGTTTCCTCCCAGTACCATATTTCCTGCCCAAACTTTCACAGTTTGTTCCCTGGGGCAAAAAGGTTCAAATGGATACCTTTTGAGCCTGCAGGCTCTGCTTTGTCCTTCTCTTCTCTCCTCAGCGGTGTGGAGCTCTAACAATGCATGTCTGCTCTGCTAGGCTCCGCCTCCTCCCTCTTCTTACACATATTTCAACCAAAGGGATAATTGGCACTTTTCCTGAACTTACTTCCAAACATCTCTTGGCCTGTCTAAATGATTAACGTGCAAAGAAAAATTGTAAGTTCATTTGGCAGATACAATCGAATTGCACTCTTATATGGCTATTCAGAGAGTAGAAGTTTGGTATAGGTGACAAGTGATATTAGAAACAAGAATTCTGCATTGTAAAATGGAGCAGCCTTGTACAGGAGAGCACCACAACTGTCCGCCTCTCCATACTTATCTTTACCGCCCATGGCTAGAACTATTATAGCATTCACAAACATTCTTACAGTCTAAGAGATCTGTGTTGTAAACTCTGGTATGCAACCAGTGAAACTTTTTTGAGTTAAGTTTTATTCCTTCAAAATGTAAGAACACTGTCTCTTACCTACCTTATATAAATAACGCAATGCAGCCCCATGCAACACCTTCAGGGGACAGTGGGGAAAACTATTAGTGAGACAGCTGAAGACATCTGCAAAAGTTTACATAGGCCTAAAGTGACTAAAGGGAACAATACTTAAAGCTTACGATTTACACATTTTCCCTACTTATTCTTGCTGCATGATTAATGCTTGTATTTATGTGTTCCTATGAGGCCTCCCCGTCTTCACAATCTGTAGTAAAAGGAGTGGAAACGTTGGTAGGTTAATGGCCACCCAGTAGGCTGGAGAGGAATCCTGAAGGCTTTTTGCTCTCAGATTCCTGGCTTGATGAGTGCCCCACTTCCTCTTCTATTTCCTCCAGTTCTGACTGGTCCAAAAGTTCAAAGTCATCCACTTCCTCAGTGTCAGTATCCTCAATGGAAGTGGGAGCAGGAGTTTGTGAGGAGAGAAAGACGGACTGTAACTGGTCAGTGATGGCTGCTGAAACAGCTGCTGTGATGACCTCACTAGCCACACCGCTTACTAAATGATATGGCTGCTCACTGCCCAAAAGCAATGACAACGGTGTTACTGAGCTTTTTTCAGCTTGTGCTTTTTGACTATCTTTGTGTCTGCTCTTTGGAATGACAGGTAGACCTATGCTAGAGTCTTCATCATTGGATTGGGAGCCATTCTCAAGAGAAGGGAATTCGGCCAGGCCACTGGTGAAACCTTCCTCCTGGTCACTTGGCCGATCCAGATCATCGGATGTATCAGTCTGTGGAGTGTAGCCTTCTGAAAGGTTAAAGGTTCCATTTTCTGTCCAAGACAACTCTGATGGTTCTGTGTCAGAAATTGACAGCTCCTTAACCAACGTTCCTGGAGTGATCATAATGCAGAATCAGTGGGATCCCTGAGCGTGTCACCAGCCACGTCGCCTGCCACCAGCCATCCGTCCTTGCTTCAGATGTCCGAGCAGAGTCCGTCCTTGCATCAGGTGCTCCCAGCGGAGCCCCCCTCACACCAGGAGTCCCCGGCGGAGCCCCCCTCACATCAGAAGTCCCCAGCGGAGCCCCCCTCACACCAGGAGTCCCCGGCGGAGCCCCCCCTCACATCAGGAGTCCCCGGCGGAGCCCCCCTCACACCAGGAGTCCCCGGCGGAGCCCCCCTCACATCAGGTGTCCCCGGCGGAGCCCCCCTCACACCAGGAGTCCCCGACGGAGCCCCCTTCACATCAGAAGTCCCCAGCGGAGCCCCCCTCACACCAGGAGTCCCCGGCGGAGCCCCCCCTCAAACCAGGAGTCCCCGGCGGAGCCCCCCTCACATCAGAAGTCCCCAGCGGAGCCCCCCTCACACCAGGAGTCCCCGGTATCCAACTTTACTTGCTGCTATCAGCTATCATCATGGCCCATACTGCAGGACATAAGTAAAGTCTGTTATCAGCATTCCGCTGTTGGTCCCCTATTACTCAAGGCTGCACACACCTACCCCCCTGCCATATACAGCATTCTTATGCATATACTTGGAAGATTGTTTTCTCATTTTTGACCTAGGAGAGTGTATGTGTGTGTTCAGTGGTGGCCATCTGTGTGTTGTTTTGTTTTTAGACAACGTTGTCTATTTTATTTTCTAGTGGAGGTTTTTGGTTCACTATTTATCACATTGTTTGATTTTTTGATTGGTGTATATGTGGAGCTTTTTTTCTAATAAATTCATTCATATTTTTGCTATATTGCTTGTTCCTTATTGAAGAATTCTTCCTTGGGTGGAATTGGTATCTAATCCCGTTCCTTCCCCATGTGTTTTTTTTATATGCCCCTTTAATTCAGAGGAACACATCCTTCTGCGAATCACAGAGCCACTGGGTGTTTGCAATTAGCTTTATGTATATACAGGTGTTGTAAGTTTATTATCTTTACTTGTTGCTATCTACATTGAATTAAGCAAGGTTATCTGGTTCATATATTCTCTTTCTTGTTCACAGAAGAATATATATCGGCCTAAACTTAGGAAGAATTTTTTTTTTTTTTTAATTGGTAAAAAAAAGTAAAAAATATTGTGTTTTTGTTCAAAATTGTCGATCTCTTTTTGTTTATAGAGCAAAAAATAAAAACCGAATAGGTGTTAAAATACCACCAAAAGAAAGCTCTATTGGTGGGGAAAAAAAAGACGTCAATTTTGTTTGAGTACAATGTGGCATGACTGCGCAATTGTCAGTCAATCAACACAGTGCTGTATTGCAAAAAATGGCCCGGTCAGAAAGGGGGTAAATCCTCTTGGGGCTATAGTGGTTAAAGAACATAACGAAAGTGATAACTACACATCTGTGAGACATAATTTATCATAACTAGATCACTGAATGGAAGACATGAATGTTTCAGTTATCAATGAGGACTATTTACGAAAGAAAAATATTTTAACTACAAACAATCATTATATTTGACACAAAAGACAATGGACTAAATGTGGACCTTAGTTTTCCAATATGCTATCCATCAGTTTTATGATCACCTTCACTGTTGTGGTACTTGCCACCCATCACCGCCTGTTCATTTCACAGCCCACTCCTTTCCTTCTCACCAACTATCCCAGTTCAAATACTATTGCTGTGTATCTTATGGTGAGTGTGTACTTGTTTTTATTCTCTCAGAGATTATCTTACATAACAATCTGCTAAAACGCTGTGTATTAATACTGCTTGGACATTAGAAGAAGAGGGAAAAATCTGAAAGTCTGTCCTGAAAATTTTAATGTTAGTGCAAATAAAAAAAGCCTCATGGACAGTACTCAATTGTTTTTGTTGCAAGTGCACTAATGCACTTACAATAATTTCAACCAAAAAACATATAAGACATTTAAACACATGTATACAGATTGTAATATGATGTCAATTGAACCAGAAACATATTGTATTTAATTATTCAATTTCCTTTTTCTATATATATTGAGCCTGTGAGAGTGACTGCTTAAAAGGGAAGGTCAAAGAGTTTATTATTTGTGGACATCTCTATTTTTTTTATTTGGGTTTTCTGCTATCCATACCCCCTATCTCTAACAAAGTGTATGGGTAGTTACTGATCCGTGGAGACCATATGCTATAAATGCTGTCTAGCATGAATAATAAGATATAAAACTTTGTTCCATGCTGTAGATCCATCTGATTTTCTATACTAATTGTTGTTTTGCAATGACAAAGCTTTCCATGAGCTAATTAAAGTTTATCTAGCAGTTGCACACATATTATATAAGCTATCATTATTTGTGTGTTTTCCCATCTGGGCATTTCCTTAGAAAAGAGGTCTCACAATGGGTCTAAAAGGATTGTTCTATGTAAGATAGAAGGTAAAATACACTCTCACAGTGACTCTGCACATCCACCAACAATGCAAGGGTCGGCTGAGTGTTCATAATCTCTAAAATACATGTTTTCAGATGTTTTCAATATCTTTTTAAACATTTTATGAATCTAGAATCATTCATATAATATTTTATAGTGTTTCTACATTATTATATTTAGGGAAACTTTGGACCTTGGAAAATGGGCTCAGCATTTCTATCTAGATTCTAGATTAAGAAGAACATAGGTTTATAAAGCACTAGTCATATTGTTTCATACTTGTATATAGTGAGATAAGTCCTTAACTGGGAGATGATGTTGTCCTAAGTGAGATTAACCCTGAGTATAACGTTTCTGTTCAGAGTAGTATTCCTAAGTGTTGATCTTGATGCTTTTGGTCTGTCAAGATTTCACCCAGATTCCATCCAGAGACTACATTTTCAAAGGAAGCTCAATGTTGAGGAAGAAATGTTTATATTAGGACCTTTAGGTTTAAGTTAAAACCTCATTGCTTTCTGGAACCATAAACAAACGATGTAAGTAATAAATTGTGAAAGTTTAGGCTTTAGAGTATTTTTGGGATGCTATTTAAGTGGTGGATGTTGATGTAATGAGACTCACCTTCAATTTGATCCATGTTCCTGAGGAAGGAGATGTGTTCTGTTATAGCATTGGACTAATGGCATTATTAAATGGCCAGAAATTTTATTTGCGTACCTTCCCAAAATGTACCAATGATAATGTTGCATTCACCAAGTTTTTATTCACCAAATTTTATCTATTGGTGTTCATTATTAAAAAAACACACTTTATGGTCATTATTATTTGACAATTTATAAAAGTACCATTTAAAAAAAAATACAAAAATTTTTATTTATATCACAAAATATAAAATCATATTGTACAAAATTAGAATGGCTACTTTAACATATGGATAAATTGTAAAAAAAAATCACAGAATTCCCACTTGAAAACACCACACAGAATGCCCCATACAATGCAGACCCAATGCATTTCGAAATTTGCTTTCATCATCTTCTTCAGGGGTGTATATGGTGAAGAAACAGGAACCAGGTATTTAACCGCTTCCATACCAGGCACTTCCCCCCCTTCCTGCCCAGGACAATTTTTAGCTTTCGGCACTGTTTCACTTTGAATGACAATTGCATGGTAATGCAACACTGTACCCAAACTAAATTTTTATAATTTTCTTCCCACAAATTGAGCTTTCTTTTGGTGTTGTTTGATCACCTCTTTGTTTTTTAATTTTTGCGCTATAAATGAAAAAAGACAGACAATTAAAACAAAAAAAAACTGATGGGCACTGATAGGCGGCACTGATGGGCACTGATAGGTGGCACTGGATAGACAGCACTGATGAGGAGCTACTGACAGGCATTACCTAGTGGTACTGATTGGCACTTCAATGGGGCACTGACAGGCATTACTGATGGGGCACTAATTGGCACTTTTTTGGGCACTGATTGGCACTCTTGTGGGCACTGATCGACACTGTTATGGGCACTGACAGGCGTTTATTATGGGGACAGGCTGGCAGATGTTGGGCACTGATTGGCAGCTGATGGGCACCTTTTGATGGGGGCTGTGCTGATATTCAATGTGCTGATTATCAGCACAGACCCCCCACTCTGACAGGGAGAGCTGCCGATCGGCTCTCCCTGTTAGTGTGAACCGAGGAAAGCTGTTTACCGTCACTTCCCGGTCAGAGGCTTCATACCACGGTTGGAGTTGCGGTGTGTCAGACTGACACACAGCACCTCCGATCACAGGCGCACGCTGGATGTGTTATCCTGGGCACGTCATATGATGTCCAGTCTGGATATCACAACCACTTTGACGCCGTCATTCTGCTATATGGTGGGCAGCAAGTGGTTAAGGGTAGTTACAGTTTGAAAGAATAGCCAACATTAAAAATGTGAAGAAGCACATACATTGTCCTTCAGTTGCCAGCAGGAGGGACAGAAGTCAGGACACCGAACCTGTGATGCACTGGAGGTGGCCAGAGCCACACAGAGAGGGATGGTCGCAGGGCACCTAAAAGGATAGTACTGTGCCAACAGACCTAAAATTGTGGATAACGCATCTTGTACAGAATGCGAGAAAGGACGGACATATGTTACTATGTGAGAAGTAGCCCACAATCTGCTCAATCTTAACCCTAAAGTTGTATACAGCAACTCAAAAGTTTTTACAAATATAGGTGATTAAGAGGTAAGTAAATAAATGGATGCATGTCTCTCACCGGGACAGCTGTAGACCCTATATCCACAAGATGGTGGCATGGAGATGCTATGATAGCATGAAGCTGTTATGCTGGTCAGAGGTTCTTGGCTATTCTTTCAACCTGTAACTACCCTTAGGCTGGGTTCACACTGCTGCGGTGGCAGACATCGCATGTGATTCGCAGCGCACTGCTGTTCACATCACATGCGATGTCTGTGCTGTGCGATATCAGCCATACAGATAGTATGGCTGATATCGCACCGCATTCGGTCCAAATTCGCACAGGACCCTTTTTTTTGTTCGGACCAAAATCGGATCGCATGGGTGTTCACACCTATGCGATCCGAAAATGTCCGAATTGTCAGCTCGCATTGCGATATGCGGGCTCTGAACTGGGGGTGTCATTAACATTGTATGACACTCCCCAGCAGTTCGCATATGGCAGTGTGAACTGCCGTGCGAGTTGGTGCGATGCGGGAACCCGCAGTAAATTCGCTGCGTTCCCGCACCGCAGCAGTGTGAACCCAGCCTAAGATAGAACATTGCTCCCTATTTCTAAACTATATACATCCCTGAAGAAGATTGCAAAAGCAAATTTGGGTGTGCACTGTATGGGGCATTCTGTCCAGTGTTTTCAAATGGGGATTCTGTGATTTCTTACAATTTATCCATATGTCCGAATTGCCATTCTAATTTTGTTCAATATGCTTTTATACTTTATAATATGATTAAAGATTTTAGTATATTTTTTATAAAGCATTCTAAATTGTAATCAATTTAAGTAACACTATCTGTTGCCATTTAAAGTCCCATCTATGAGTTTTTTTGTTTAATGTAAATATTTTATATTTGTTACATGCTGTAATCAACATAGCATAACTTAAAAAAAAAAAAAAATTGGCACCTACTTTTTTAAGTAATTTTACAGTTTTACATGCTTAAAATCCTAACAAGCTCTCCCTGACCTGTAATGTTTTGGGGGCTGTGGAGCAATGTTTAACACAATTAACCCTGTCTGTACTGTTCTCACAGTTGTAAACTAGATTTGAACTTTGAACGCTGTATGTCCTAATATAGCAATATTGCCACATGTCCTAATGTGGCAATATATATATATATATATATATATATATATATATATATATATATATATATATATATATATATATATATATATATATATATATATATATATATATACATAAATATATACATATAGTTCCAAAGGCACTCTATAATTGAAGTAAGTGTCCAGGTGCTCACCCACAAAGAAATCCATATAAATCCAAAACTGTTTTAGAGGCGCTCATGGACAGTCTTGCACAGGAGGAAGATCAAAAACAGTAGTGGTTTTATTGTTTATTTTTCAATGAAGCTCAGTCTTGAGAACAATGGACTGAGCTTCATCAAAACATTGACAATAAAAACACGGCTGTTTTTGATGTTCCTCCTCTGCAAAACCCGGGAGTGCCTCTAAACCAGTTTCGGATATACAGTCATGGCCAAAAATATTGACGCCCCTGCATTTCTGTCATATAATGCACCACTTCGCCCTAAAATTTGTCTCAACTACAAATGTGTAGGCATCCTCATGTTTATTTCTTTTGTATTGGTATGACATTAAAAAATGGAGAAATAAAAAACCAAACCTGACACATTGCACGCAAGACTCAGAAATGGACTGGACAAAATTATAGGCACCTTCTCAAAATTGAAAGAAATAATTGCATTCCAAGTTTGTGATGCTCCTGTAATTTGTAATTAAACTCCCCTGTATCAATTAACAGATGCTGACAATATAGAAATCACACCAGCAAACAGGTAAAATGGTGAAAAATGTACTCAAATCAAATTGGAAAAATTCTGTGAGCCACAATGATCTTATGCCTTACTTGTGCTACCTCCAGCTGCATGCGCTAATCACGCTTCATATAACGTGCATAGGATAAATTTACAAGTTATGTGCTGCGCTTGGGTGACCCCAAAAACAAAATTAGTAATAACCAACTCTGTGCTTACTAGTGTGATAATATTAAATACAAATAATATGAATGTTGAATAAATAAACAAGGTGTGAAAAAACAAGTGCTTGTTACACCATAAATTAGTGCTTAATAGTGCTTGTTACACCATACATAGGGGGTCATTTACTATAGCGCCAAAAAATTCTCCTGCAGTACCAAAAAATAACTCTCAAAAAAGGCCAGGAAGACTTCAACTCTCAGAAAGTCAGCGCTAATGCAAATGGAAAGCAGCGCTATTGCGGCAATAATGCCTGTCAGATCACATATGCTGGAATAGTGGAAGTCAGTGGGGCTCGAACCTGCAAAATCCAAAGTTCTCACTAAAGGCTTATATACAAGTTCTTTGCCATAAAAAGTCTTTGGAGACCTAGGTTCTGCCCCAGGGGACATGGATCAATGCCAATTTTTTTTTTTAAACGGCCGTTTTTTCGGGAGCAGTGATTTTAATAATGCTTTGAGTGAAACAATAAAAGTGTAATATTCCTTTAAATTTCGTACCTGGAGGGTGTCTATAGTATGCCTGTAAAGGGGCGCATGTTTCCCGTGTTTAGAACAGTCTGACAGCAAAATGACATTTGAAAGGAAAAAAAGTTATTTAAAACTACTTGCGGCTATACTGAATTGCCGGCCCGACAATACACAGAAAAGTTCATTGATAAAAATGGCACGGGAATTCCCCACAGGGGAACCCCGAACCAAAATTTTTTAAAAAATGACGTGGGGGTCCCCCTAAATTCCATACCAGGCCCTTCAGCTCTGGTATGGATATTAAGGGGAACCCTGACCAAATAAAAAAAAAAAATTGGCGTGGGGTCTCCCTCAAAATCGATACCAGACCCTTCAGGTCTGGTATGGATTTTAAGGGGAACCCCGCGCCAAAATTTTTTAAAAAAATGGCGTGGGGTACCCCCAAAAATCCATACCAGACCCTTATCCGAGCACGCAACCTGGCAGGCCGCAGGAAAAGAGGGGGGGATGAGAGAGCGCCCCCCCTCCTGAACCGTACCAGGCCACATGCCCTCAACATTGGGAGGGTGCTTTGGGGGTAGCCCCCCAAAGCACCTTGTCCCCATGTTGATGAGGACAAGGGCCTCATCCCCACAACCCTGGCCCGGTGGTTGTGGGGGTCTGCGGGCAGGGGGCTTATCGGAATCTGGAAGCCCCCTTTAACAAGGGGACCCCCAGATCCCGGCCCTCCCCCCTGTGTGAAATGGTAAGGGGATACAAAAGTACCCCTACCATTTCACCAAAAAAATGTCAAAAATGTTAAAAATGACAAGAGACAGTTTTTGACAATTCCTTTATTTAAATGCTTCTTCTTTCTTGTATTTTCTATCTTCTTTCATCTATCTTCCTTCGGTTTCTTCCTCCATCTTCTTGTTCTTCTTGTTCTTCTGGTTCTTCATCCAGTCTTCTCGTCCGGATTTTTGAGGGTACCCCATGCCATTTTTTTTTTAATTTTGGCGCGGGGTTCCCCTTAAAATCCATACCAGACCTGAAGGGTCTGGTATCGATTTTGAGGGGGACCCCACGCCAATTTTTTTTTTAATTTGGTCGGGGTTCCCCTTAATATCCATACCAGACCTGAAGGGCCTGGTATGGAATTTAGGGGGACCCCCACGTCATTTTTTTAAAAATTTTGGTTCGGGGTTCCCCTGTGGGGAATTCCCGTGCCGTTTTTATCAATTAACTTTTCTGTGTATTGTCAGGCCAGTGTTCTGCTGAGAAAGCTCCTCTCGGCGGATAAGGACCCCCCTCTACTGCGCAGGCGCAGCGCCTGTGCAGTAGAAGCTGGCGGAAATAGCCGAAGCGAAATAGAGAAGAAATCAGCTGTACACGGTGCCTGTAAGAGGGTCCCCCGCGGGCTCGCTGCGCTCGCCACGCTTCGGGCACGGCCTCGTTTTGCTTGGCATTTTTTTATTCCCCCTCTAGGTCCACTTGGATGGTGGGGCTTCAGCTTGGACCCAGGGCACAGGCGCTGTGTACAGATGATTGAAGATTTTCATCTTTGGCTATTTTCGGCGGCTGCTAGTCGTTGGTACTATGCAAGCACAGCACTTGCGCAATACAGGGGGGACCTTATCCGCTGAGGGAACTTTCTCGGCAAGACACCGGCGATTCAGTATAGCCGCGAGTAGTTTTAAATTACTTTTTTCCTTTGAAATGTTATTTTGCTGTCAGACTGTACTAAACACGGGTAACATGCGCCCCTTTACAGGCATACTATAGACACCCCCCAGGTACAAAATTTTGGCTAGAAAATTACATAGAACCCCCAAATTTAGCAGAGACCCTAGAGAATACAATGGCGGTCATTGCAACTTTTTATCTAGCACGGTATTTGCGCAGCGAATGCGTTTTTTTGGGAAAAAAAACAGTTTTGGGCTTTAAAAAAAAAAAAAAGAAAGTTAGCCCAATGTTTTTGCATAATGTGACAGATGAAGTTACGACAAGTAAATAGATACCCAACATGTCATGCTTCAAAATTGCAAACGCTCGTGGAATGGCGCCAAACTTCGCTATTTGAAAATCCCCTTAGGCGACGCTTTAAAAATGTTTACTGGTTACATGTTTTGAGTTACAGAGGAGGTCCAGGACCAAAATTATTGCTCTCGCTCTAACGTTCACGGCGACACCTCACATGTGTGGTTTGAACAACATTTTCATATGTGGGCAGGACTTATGTATGCGTTCGCTTCTGCATGCGAGCTCACAGGGACAGGGGCACTTTAAAAGTTTTTTTTTTTTATTGTTAATTTTACTTTTTTTATTTTAGCTTGACACTTTTTTCCAAAAAAATGTTTTTGATCACTTTTGTTTCTATTATGTAAACATCCCTTGTAATAGGAATAAGCATGACAGGTGCTCTTTACAGTGAGATGTGGGGTAAATAAGACCCCACATCTCACCTCTAGGCTTAGAAGCCTGAAATAAAAAACGATCTCTGCTTCCCAGCCGAAGCGGCGCCGTCTTTTTTTAATACAGAGGCCGGGCGTGACGGAGGGTGGTGGGAGGGGGAGGACGTCCCCTCTCGCCTCCTGTTAGAATGATCAAGCAGTGGAACAGCCACTATGATCATTCTTATGGTGTGCAGATTCGCAGGCTCTAAAAGACAATATCTGGATGATGTCTGTAGCTACAGGCATCACTCAGATATCCCCGCTCAAAGCCGAGGACATCATTTGGCGTATGGCGGGCGGGAAGCGGTTTTAATGGTGTTCGCACAAATTTATTTGTCTGTTCACATGTTCTGCTGCGAACCGAACAGGGGGGATGTTCGGCTCATCCCTAGTTCCCATTAAGAATCATGGGGGTACAGCTTGTCAAGCAACTCGGAAGTCCAAAGTCACCCAACTGTGAAACAAGTCATATATATTTTAATAGAAAGGAGCTCTCATTTATACTTGCATTTACATCAGCAGAACAAATACAGGAAGTGATGTGTGCACATGGGCCAGAAGCAAATGTGTGGGGATGCCAAACAAATCAATGAACCCCACCCACACCAAATCCACCCCCGCATTGATTAAGCACAAGTACATATCATACCCTTATCCGGAAAATGAGCCGCACCTCCTCTTTGCTAAAGAGGGACCTCGCCATGTCCACCTAGATGGAGATCTTGACCAGCACAGGGACTTCTAGGTGATTACAATGACTTATTTCTGGGTCAGAAGGCGAAACTACACTCTTTTGATCGCTGCTGCAAATATTTGATCGCAACAACTATTAGAATTTTATTATTTTTGTTTATTTTCAGATATGCAAATTTGTATTTCTACTTATGATATTTAAAGGCGGTCGATAAGAAATGGTGTCCCTGGGTTAGCAGCAGGAGGAAATCGTTCAGCTGAAATCACACACTTTCATTCCCGCATATCAGTCCCGACTGCAGGGGGAATTTCAGAGACATCTGTGCAGGTTTCTGCACTGATATCAATACAGATTGCACCCCAAAGTCACACCAATTAAAACCGTGCAATTGTCACCGCTTTGACATGTCAAATCTCACCAATGTGAACTAAAGCTGACAGAAACATTGCCTATCCACCAGCTGAATTCATTACCTGCAATTCTCCACAGCTGTTATATATAAAGATTCTATCTTTATCATTTACTTGCAGGTGTGCAGAAGCCTAAGTTTACATTGGAGCAATTTGTCATGCAACTTGAGAGATCAAATCGCATGACTATTGGCAGCAATGGCACTGTTCCAATCGATGCAACTTTTTTTTGTGGCACTGCACCAATTTGCTAAAGTAGTTCCTGCACTACTTCTGCCGATTTCTGGTGCGACTTCAATAGACATTTGTGTATGAAGCCACACGGATGTCTATCAAGTAGCACCTAAAATCACGCTGACCTTGCTACTTTGAAATCGTGCTACTTCAAGTGAAGTAGCGCGATTTCAAAGTAGCATCAATGTGAACCAGGGCAAAGAGATTAGTTTTTTGGTGCACAAATACATATTGAAATTAATATAAGAGATGTTGCACTTTCCCAAAACCACCACCCACAAACTAAAAGAAGAAAGTAGAAGAAAAAAAACAAAAAAAAAAACAAAAAAAAAAAAAAACAAAAAACAAAAACACCACAACAAGGCTCAATGTACTTTTATTTTACCAGCAGAAAAACAAAAAATTACATTCGTTTACTAGCTTCAAAAAATTTTGGACAGGATATATGGTGCTACATTTAGCAATGGGATTTTAAGGGCCCTGCTCATAGGAGCTTACAATTTAAAATTAGACAAAACCTTAGAGTGGACACAGCTTTAATTTCTGTGTATAATGGGCAACATATCACATTGTTATCTGCAAGATTATAGAAACATACTTAACAGTTATTCTTACAAAGCATTCCCACATAATATTACAAAAGACTTATTCAAAACACCCACCACCAGCCCACAATCCACACATACATACATTGGTGACCATGTTCTGCTGGAAGCTGCATTTCGGTGTACACGATTAAACGAGATAAAAAAAAAAAGAGTAGGTCAGCAGATGCTTCCAAACGATGTTTGCATGATCAGACAGGAACAATACACACACAACATTGACAGCATGGCCACATAAACCCACTTTTGATTGAAAAAATGCACAAGAATTTCATCAAATCTCCCAATAGCATTCCTTCTCCCCCACAAATTACAGCAAAAAACCTGACCTTCTCAGGCCAAACGAACCCCCTATTGCAGGCCTTTATATAAGAGAGGTTGTATTGTTAGCACACTGACACACTCAATAGAAGTACACGCCCACCAGTATCTTTTAATCTGTCTCTTCATGTATGTCTAAAGTGATTGCACCTGATGGGCAGGAACACATAATAGTGTTCGCAACTCTGTTAGCCCTTGGCTATGTGCATCAAATCTCCAACTACAGGACAAAGATCAAAGTCCATTTGCATCCACATAAACAAAGCAACAGTTTTCTAAGCATATGTACCTGTACAGTGTAAACCCTAAAATTTGAATTGTCCAAGTCCCTGGGCATGATTAGTGCTAACAAAACATTAACATCAGTCCCTGGCTGCAATGAGCTTCCAATATAAAGTCCAAAATTAACGTTCTTACATTAGAACCTATTTCGACAGGAGACAAATAAAATGCCAGCATGTCTTTGGATTGTGGTTAGAAACCCACACAGGGAGAACATATAAACTTCAACACAAGGATTAGCATGTTGGGGAATTGAACCAACATCCCAGGTGCTGCTAAACAGAACTGCTACCCACTTACCCACCAGGCATCCCCACACATGTTCTCTGCATCTCTGTGGTGTGAACCAGCCCTAAGTCCATAGCCATGCTCAGTGTCACAAGCAATATACAATATATTGGCCTAAGTATTGGGATGCCTGCCTTTAAACACACATGAACTGTAATGGCATCCCAGTATTAGTATTGGGTTCAAAACTCATTTGGCCCACCCTTTGCAGCTATAACAGCTTCAACTCTTCTTGCCCACAAGGTTTAGGAGTGTGTCTATGGGAATGTTTGACCATTCTTCCAAGTGCATTTGTGAGGTCAGGCACTGATGTTGGACGAGAAGGCCTGACCTACAGTCTCCTCTCTAATTCATCCCCAAGGTGTTCTGTTGTGTTGAGGTCAGGACTCTGTGCAGGCCAGTCAAGTTCCTCCACCCCAAAATCACTCATCCATGTCTTTATGGACCTTGCTTTGTGCACTGGTCCAAATGATTTGGTGGAGGGGTAATTATGATGTGGGGTTGTTTTTCAGGGGTTGGGCTTGGCCTCTTAGTTCCAGTTAAGTGAACTCTTAAGGCATCAGCATACCAAGACATTTTGGACAATTTCATGCTCCCAACTTTGTGTGAACAGTTTGGGGAAAGCCCCTTCCTGTTCCAACATGTTTGCACACCAGTGCACAAAGCAAGGTCCATAAAGACATGGATGAGCAAGTTTGGGGTGGGGAAACTTGACTGGCCTGCACAGAGTCCTGGCCTCAACCCGATAGAACACCCTTTGGCTGAATTAGAGTAGAGACTGCGAGCCAGGCCTTCTCATCCAACATCAGTGCCTGGCCTCACAAATGCACTTCTGGAAGAATGATCAAACATTCCCATAGGCACACTAAACCTTGTGGACAGCCTTCCCAGAAGCTGTTCTAGCTGCAAAGGGTGGACCAAATCAAATTTTAACCCTACGGACTAAGACTGGGCTGCCATTAAAGTTCATGTGTGTGTAAAGGCAGGTGTCCCAATACTTTTGGCTAAATAGTGTATCTGGAAAAGACTTACAATGGTGGTGGGAACCCTCGTACACATAACTACTACATTTAGACATAATTATAGGCCTTGGGAGATGAGACAACTTCTCCACATGCAGTAACATGGTTGAGATTTGAACCCAAACCCTCAGGGATACTAAGCAGAAGTTCTAACCTCTAAGCCACAGAGCTGCCACGTGTGAGACTACCCTACACATAACTACATATAACTACATATAACTACACATAAATACACATAAAAACACATAAATACTGCATTTCTATGGACATACAAGTGATGGAATTACATTACTCAAGAGTTATTCTTCTTGATTTATTCTGTGATATTTGGTGTTTTTTTTGTGGGTGAGAGTAGAATATTACCCTCAAATTTTTGGGAATTACATTTTGATTTCTGATGTTGGTACACATATCACATTTTTTGGGCTCAAATTATGAATATTTGGAAATAATAAAAAGCACAAAAAATGTGATTCATTTAAAATTTGCATCAGCAATGGTATTGTTTGTGGATTATAAAGACACCTGTGTGAGTTTAGTTTACAGATTGTTGTGAGATGAAGAGTAACAAGTGAAAGTGACAGAGAAAAATATATTTTATCAAAACATCAAAACATTCCACATTGTAGCATTGTTAAAATCAAAATATTTTAAGTAGAAGCAACAATGTTGCAAAGGAATATTTATTTCACAGAAAGATACATTTCATCTCAACATTAACCACTTGAGCCCCGGACCATTATGCTGCCTAAGGACCAGAGGTCTTTTTCCAATTTGGCACTGCGTCGCTTTAACTGCTAATTGCGCGGTCATGCAATGCTGTACCCAAACGAAATTTGCGTCCTTTTCTTCCCACAAATAGAGCTTTCTTTTGATGGTATTTGATCACCTCTGCCGTTTTTATTTTTTGCGCTATAAACGGAAAAAGACCGAAAATTTTGAAAAAAAATGATATTTTCTACTTTTTGTTATAAAAAAAATCCAATAAACTCAATTTTAGTCATACATTTAGGCCAAAATTTATTCGGCCACATGTCTTTGGTAAAAAAAAAGTTAATAAGCGTATATTTATTGGTTTGCGCAAAAGTTATAGCGTCTACAAACTAGGGTACATTTTCTGGAATTTACACAGCTTTTAGTTTATGACTGCCTATGTCATTTCATGAGGTGCTAAAATGGCAGGGCAGTACAAAACCCCCCCAAATGACCCCATTTTGGAAAGTAGACACCCCAAGGAAATTGCTGAGAGGCATGTAGAACCCATTGAATATTTATTTTTTTTGTCCCAAGTGATTGAATAATGACAAAAAAAAAAAAATATTTACAAAAAGTTGTCACTAAATGATATATTGCTCACACAGGCCATGGGCCTATGTGGAATTGCACTGAGTATGGGGATACCACATGTGTGGGACTTTTTGGGAGCCTAGCCACGTACGGGGCCCCGAAAACCAATCACCGCCTTCAGGATTTCTAAGGGCATAAATTTTTGATTTCATTCCTCACTACCTATCACAGTTTTGAAGGCCATAAAATGCCCAGATGGCACAAAACCCCCCCAAATGACCCCATTCTGGAAAGTAGACACTCCAAGCTATTTGCTGAGAGGCATGTTGAGTCCATGGAATATTTTATTTTTTGACACAAGTTGCGGGAAAGTGACAATTTTTTTTTTGCACAAAGTTGTCATTAAATGATATATTGCTCAAACATGCCATGGGCATATGTGGAATTACACCCCAAAATATATTCTGCTGCTTCTCCTGAGTATGGGGATACCACATGTGTGGGACTTTTTGGGAGCCTAGCCGCATACGGGGCCCCGAAAACCAAGCACCGGCTTCAGGATTTCTAAGGGCGTTAAGTTGTGATTCCACTCCTCACTACCTATCACAGTTTTGAAGGCCATAAAATGCCAAGATGGCAAAACCCCCCCCCCAAATGACCCCATTTTGGAAAGTAGACACCCCAAGCTATTTGCTGAGAGGCATGGTGAGTATTTTGCAGCTCTCATTTGTTTTTGAAAATGAAGAAAGACAAGAAAAATGTATTTTTTTTTTCTTTTTTCAATTTTCGAAAGTTTGTGACAAAAAGTGACGTCTGCAAAATACTCACTATACTTCTCAGCAAATAGCTTGGGGTGTCTATTTTCCAAAATGGGGTCATTTGGGGGGGGGTTGTGCAAGCTGGGCATTCCATGGCCTCCGAAACTGTGCTAGGCAGTGAAGAGTGAAATCAAAAATTTACGCCCTTAGAAAGCCTGAAGGCGGGGCTTGGTTTTCGGGGTCTCGTGCGCGGCTAGGCTCCCAAAAAGTCCCACACATGTGGTATCCCCATACTCAGGAGAAGCAACAGAATGTATTTTGGGGTATAATTTCACATATTCCCATGGCATGTTTGAGCAATATATCATTTAGTGACATCTTTGTGCAAAAAAAAAAAGATTTGTCTCTTTCCCGCAACTTGTGTCACAATATAAAATATTCCATGGACTCGACATGCCTCTCAGCAAATAGCTTGGGGTGTCTACTTTCCAAAATGGGGTCATTTGGGGGGGGGTTGAACTGTCCTGGCATTTTATGCACAACATTTAGAAGCTTATGTCACACATCACCCACTCTTCTAACCACTTGAAGACAAAGCCCTTTCTGACACTTTTTGATTACATGAAAAAAATAAATTTTTTTTGCAAGAAAATTACTTTGAACCCCCAAACATTATGTATTTTTTTTAAAGCAAATGCCCTACAGATTAAAATGGTGGGTGTTTCATATTTTTTTTTCACACAGTATTTGCGCAGCGATTTTTCAAACGCATTTTTTGGGGAAAAAACACACTTTTTAAAATTTTAATGCACTAAAACACACTATATTGCCCAAATGTTTGATGAAATAAAAAAGATGATCTTAGGCCGAGTACATGGATACCAAACATGACATGCTTTAAAATTGCGCACAAACGCGCAGCGGCGACAAAATAAATACATTTTTAAAAGCTTTTAAAAGCCTTTACAGGTTACCACTTTAGATTTACAGAGGAGGTCTACTGCTAAAATTACTGCCCTCGTTCTGTCCTTCGTGGTGATACCTCACATGCATGGTGCAATTGCTGTTTACATTTGACGCCAGACCGACGCTTGCGTTCGCCTTTGCGCGAGAGCAGGGGGGGACAGGGGTGCTTTTTTTTTTTTATTTTTTTTTTCTTTATTATTTTTTTGCTTTTTTATCTTATTTTTAAACTGTTCCTTTCATTTTTATTTTTTTTTAATTAATTTTATTGTTATCTCAGGGAATGTAAATATCCCCTATGATAGCAATAGGTAGTGACAGGTACTCTTTTTTTAAAAAATTGGGCTCTATTAGACCCTAGATCTCTCCTCTGCCCTCAAAGCATCTGACCACACCAAGATCGGTGTGATAAAATGCTTTCCCAATTTCCCAATGGCGCTGTTTACATTCGGCGAAATCTAAGTCATGAAATGCTCGTAGCTTCCGGTTTCTTAGGCCATAGAGATGTTTGGAGCCATTCTGGTCTCTGATCAGCTCTATGGTCAGCTGACTGAATCACCGGCTGCATTTTCAGGTTCCCTGTTGGGACAGGAAAGCCAGAGAAAAACATGGAAGACGGTGGGGGAGGGGGGGCATTCCCTCCCACTGCTTGCAAAAGCAGTCTAGAGGCTAATTAGCCGCTAGGATTGCTTTTACATGAAAGCCGACCGCTGGCTGAAAAGAATGATACCAAGATGATACCTAAACCTGCAGGCATCATTCTGGTATAACCACTCAAAGTCCAGCAACATACCAGTACGTTGCTGGTCCTTGTTAGGCATATATTGTAAACTTTTTTTTCATGCAGCCTGTGGGCTGAACGAAAAAAAGATATTGATCGGTGGGTATGCCCACCATTAGAATACCTCCCTTCAGCCACCCACTTCTAATGATGGGCATACATGCACCATTTATATATGCCGAAGCATGGGGGCATCCTCCCGCAAAAGGCAGGAGCAAATTGCTCCTCCACCCACTGCTGCCCCCACGCTTCGGCATATATGCTGAAGTATGTAACTGTGGTGGTGAAATCACCTCCGACAGCATTGGAGTCACGACTTTATATATCGTGGGAGCAAACGCTGTTGCTGTCAAGATAAATAAATCCGCGCTGCAACTGAATGGCGTACCTGCTAAGCAAATGATGGTTAACAATAAAACAAAGCAACATTACAGTATAACAGTAAGACTTACCATACCTGCAAAGCAAATACAAAAAAAAAAATAGTAAAAAATAAAACATTTAACGCAACCTGTGCCTAAAATATATATATGCCGAAGCATGGGGGCATCCTCCCGCAAAAGGCAGGAGCAAATCGCTCCTCCACCCACTTCTGCCCCCACGCTTCGGCATATATGCTGAAGTATGTAACAGTGGTGGTGAAATCACCTCCGACAGCGTTGGAGTCACGGCTTTATATATCGTGGGAGCAAACGCTGTTGCTGTCAAGATAAATAAATCCGCGCTGCAACTGAATGGCGTACCTGCTAAGCAAATGATGGTTAACAATAAAACAAAGCAACATTACAGTATAACAGTAAGACTTACCATACCTGCAAAGCAAATACAAAAAAAAAAATAGTAAAAAATAAAACATTTAACGCAACCTGTGCCTAAAATATATATATGCCGAAGCATGGGGGCATCCTCCCGCAAAAGGCAGGAGCAAATTGCTCCTCCACCCACTGCTGCCCCCACGCTTCGGCATATATGCTGAAGTATGTAACTGTGGTGGTGAAATCACCTCCGACAGCATTGGAGTCACGGCTTTATATATCGTGGGAGCAAACGCTGTTGCTGTCAAGATAAATAAATCCGCGCTGCAACTGAATGGCGTACCTGCTAAGCAAATGATGGTTAACAATAAAACAAAGCAACATTACAGTATAACAGTAAGACTTACCATACCTGCAAAGCAAATACAAAAAAAAAATAGTAAAAAATAAAACATTTAACGCAACCTGTGCCTAAAATATATATATGCCGAAGCATGGGGGCATCCTCCCGCAAAAGGCAGGAGCAAATCGCTCCTCCACCCACTTCTGCCCCCACGCTTCGGCATATATGCTGAAGTATGTAACTGTGGTGGTGAAATCACCTCCGACAGCGTTGGAGTCACGGCTTTATATATCGTGGGAGCAAACGCTGTTGCTGTCAAGATAAATAAATCCGCGCTGCAACTGAATGGCGTACCTGAAAACAATAAAATGGTTACCAACAAAACACAGTAAACGGTAAAGTATGAAAAATCTGAAAAGGAAACATGGTAAAACATAATAACAATAAAACATTGCAGAATAGAATAGAGTAAAAAAGAGAAGAACAATAGAGAGAGAATAGAGAGAGAGAGAACAATAAAACAACAACTATTTTTGGTTTTTTTATTTTATATTTTTTTTTGTGTTTTTATTTTTTTTTTATTTTTTTTTATTTTATTTTTTTACACTTTTTTTTAGTAACTTTTAACTTTTGTAACTTTTGTTCCAGGTTTGGGTCTCTCAAAATGCAATGGCATCTTGGGAGACCCTGTGTTAGTGTGCCTAGTCTGTGCAGTGTTGAACCCTACGCTAATACTCAACTAATGTATGGTAGCGTTCAAAGCATTCACCCATGCAAAGACCAGGATTGCCAGGACAGGAGGGACAATAAGTCCGGGTGTCACGCCTAAATCCGCGCTTGCTGCAGACACGACATCTTTTTTGGGGGGCTCGTTGGGTAGGGGTACTCGGGATGGCATAAATAAAATGCCACTCATGCAGCCGGCTTACTGCATTTGGTTGGGGAAGGTGAGGTAGAGCACCGTCTGGAAACAGAAGGGCTCTGACGATCTCTTCCTGGAATTTAAGGAAGGATCCAGTCTGTCCTGAAGCTCTGTATAGCACATGAGCATTCAGCAAAGCCAATTGAAATAAGTATACAGACACTTTTTTGTACCAGCGTCTGGCCTTACGGGCAACTAAGTACGGCGCCAACAACTGGTCGTTGAGGTCCACCCCTCCCATATTAAGGTTGTATTCGTGGACACAGAGGGGTTTCTCCACAACACCAGTCGCCGTAGAAATTTGGGTCGTCGTGTCTGCATGAAGGGAGGTGAGAACGAAAACATTCTTCTTATCCCTCCACTTCATAGCGAGCAAATTATTATACTTCAAGCAGGCTCTCTCCCCCAGCCTAAGACGGGAATCTACAAGCCGCTGGGGAAAGCCCCGGCGATTAGGTTGCACGGTGCCACATGCTCCAATCTGCTGATCAAACAAGTGACTAAAAAGTGGCACGCTCGTATAATAATTGTCCACGTACAAGTGGTACCCCTTTCCGAATAAGGGTGACACCAAGTCCCACACTATCTTGCCAGCGCTTCCTATGTAGTCAGGGCAGTTTGTCGGCTCTACGTGACTATCTCTTCCCTCGTAAACCATAAATCTACATGTATAGCCTGTGGCCCTGTCACAGAGCTTATACATCTTGACCCCGTATCTGGCACGCTTGCTGGGAAGGTACTGTTTGAATGACAAGCGGCCAGAAAACTTAATCAGGGACTCATCAACGCAGACAACTTGATGGGGGGTAAACAAGTCTGCAAAACGTTGGTTGAAGTGGTTTACGAGGGGCCGAATTTTGTAGAGCCGATCGTATCCAGGGTCTCCACGAGGACGACAGAGTTCATTGTCGTTGAAGTGCATGAACCGCAAAATCTGCTCGTATCGTGCCCTGGTCATGGAAGCAGAGAACAAGGGTGAATGGTAAATTGGGTCAGTGGACCAATATGACCGCAACTTACTCTTTTTATTCAACCCCATGAGGAGGGAAAGGCCCAGAAAGGTCTTAAATTCGGAGACCTTAATTGGTCTCCAATCTCTGGCAAGGGAGGACTGGGGATTAGCGGCGATGTGTTGACCAGCGTACAAATTGCTTTGGTCCACAATAGATCTATAGAGATCTTCGGTGAAAAATAGTGAATAAAAATCCAGTGGCATAAAGTCAACTGTTTCCACCTGAATTCCGGGTTGGCCAGTGAAAGGGGGAAGTACGGGTGCTGCAGAAGTGGAAGGTTCCCAATTCGGATTGGCCAATGCAGCAGGAAGGGCACTATGGGCACGACGGGCCTGTCTTTGTCTTCTTGGTGGCAGCGGGACACTACTACTGCTTGCCACCTCGCCAGCTTGAACTGCACTTATGGGACTCGCCACGTCACCACGTGATACTGCAGTGCTGGATGTACGACCAGGGTGTACTAGGCCGCTGGTGCTTGCCAGTTCACCAGAAGGAGTAGCGGCGCTAGTACTGCTCTGCTCCATACGAGAGCCCTGCGGTTCTTGCACTTCAAGGACAGCATAAGTTCGGGGTCTGGTACGCCTGACCCTAGCAGGGACCACAACTCTGTCGTCAGAGCTATCTGTCATGGAGCCGCTGTCCTCTACAGGTTCGTATTCTGAGCCTGAACTTGACAGATGAGTGACTTCCTCTTCACTATCTGTCATGCTCAGAATCCTGTAGGCCTCTTCACTAGTGTACCTTGGATTTGCCATTTTGGCCTCTAAATTTAGGGGTACACTAGTGAGACTCACAGGCAAAAAAGCTCCTGACTGTTGGCGACTGTATCAAAACGCTACCAAAAAACTGTTAGCGATCGCAGGGATCAGGCCTGACTCTGCGACCGCTGCAGTTATGTGTGCTTAGTGTTTTGTAAGTGTCAGTAATCGATCGATACTGCACTTGGGTGGGCTGGCCTGGGGCGACGCAGACCTTATCTGATCCTAAAAACTTAACTTCTATCACCGCTGGGCAATTAGGGGGTTAAACCTTTATAGGGTAATAAACGGCGGGTGCCCTAAAACTATAATAAACTGTAATAAACTACAAAAAACAAACTAGCTAACCAGCGTCACCCGTAACACTTATACGGTGATCGCTGGTGAAAGGGTTAACTAGGGGGCAATCAGGGGGTTAAAACCTTTAGCAGGTAGTATATGGGGGTCCCTGTCGCTATAAAACACTGACAGCGAACCTATCTACTTACCTCCCTAACTAGCGTCACCTGTGTCACTAATACAGCGATCAGAAAAATGATCGCTTAGCGACACTGGTGACGGGGGGTAATCAAGGGGTTAACTTTTATTAGGGGGGGTTAGGGGGGTACCCTGGACCTAAGGGGGGGTACCCTAGACCTAAAGGGCGCTAACCTAACTGCCCTAAAACTTTTAACTGACACAAACTGACACCAATGCAAAAAAAAAAAAAATGCTATTGGTGTCAGAGTGACAGGGGGTACAGGGGGGTGATCAGGGGGTGATCGGGGGGTGATGGGGGGTGACAAGTGTGCCTGGCGTGTTCTACTGAATGTGTAGTGTTGTGCAGACTTACTTGGATGTCTTCTCTCCTCGGCGCGGCGACGAAAAGACCGGCTCGAGGAGAGATGACATCACTTCCTTTCCCTCTGTTTACATTACAGAGGGAAAGGAAGCATTTTCATTCGCCGGGAGCGATCGGGAGGGGGTGGCCAACAATGGATGGCCTCCCCCTGACCTTTCATCGCCCGGGAAGAAATGGCGACCGCCTCGGGCACCGGGGGGGGACCGATCGGACCCCCCACCCGCGGAAGGCAAATCACGTACCCTGTACGTGATTTTGCCTGTCCGTGCCACCTTGCCGACGTACATCGGCATGAGGCGGTCGTCAAGTGGTTAAAAGGTTTTTTGTGAAAGTTTTGTTGTTCCATTAGAATCAATGACTGAAACTTCATTTGGACTAAATTAGAGCAGATTTTAACTTCCAAAAAATGTTCTCTAATTAGCTCCCATTTTGGTATTTACTATAGCTCCAGGTAAAAAAGACGCTGGAGATAAAATGAGAGTTATTTTCAGGTCTGAGCATGCTCAGTTGTGTTGGCACTTAGTTGTCCAAAACGGGGAATTTTTCACTTTTCAGACTTTTAAAGATATTTCAGTGTAGAAATCACTTTTTCACACAGTTTAAAAGCAGATAATCTTTAAATAATATACCGCATATTTCAGTACCATTTAGACAATTATATCATGTTCTAAACATTATTTCTATGTGCAATTCTCTAGGTTTTAGCAGAGTAAGGGTTTGGGCACTATTTAGATTCAGGGAGCTATAGTAAATTCGATTTTGGGAGAATTTTCTCACCAGCGCTATAGTGAATACCGTTTTAGCGCAAATTAGCGCCATAGCGCTATAGTAAATGACCCCCATAGTGTCTTAATCAACATGAAAGTGCTTAGTGCTCAATATAAAGTTTCCTGCTATTTTAAATGAAAAAATTAATAAATAATAAATAATGAAAAAAGTTATCTTTGGCACTCTAAATAGTGCGTGCAAATAATGTCCAACAGTGATAATAAAACAATGTGTGCAGGTGGTGTTCAGCTGTGACAACAATCCAACATCATGCCGAAGATATCCTGAGTGCTGCAAAACATGCTCCTGTGCTCTTTCGTGACCCCCTTAAGCTAACGTGCTCACCTCAGAGCGTGTGACTCAGCTTCTACCCTGAGTCCAAATATGCTTTGGAGCCACCCCTGGGCTCAGTCTCAGTGTCTGCTGCACTCCTCCAGCTGGAAACAATGTGGCTCCATACATATAAATGAAAAGGAAACTATATAGTATAATATAATCAAAATACTTTTATTAAAAGAAAATGCTCCCCACACCGGGGTACTCACATGGCACTGGTGCGTCAGTGCACCATACTATAACAGCTTTCTATGCAAAATCACTGGATGTTTGGTGCGGTATGCTGTGCTGGGACAGCGCTGGTGTAAAGTCCGTGTCAGTCTCTCCATCCTGGCCCCTCCCCTACGCATCTTCGACACAGAGATCACGTGTCATCATCAGGGGGATATCATTAGGGGGTAGAAAAATTTACTCAACCTTTCTGTTGTGTGTCTCTGTGTGCCACACAGAGCATGAAGAAGAGAAAGAGCAGCAAATAAATGACTGAGAACTTGAGAACAACAATTGTGGGGGTGCATGCGCGGTACCTGAGGGACAGGACATGTCTCCTTAGAGCTCCGCTCCTGAGCTGAAGGAACCGGAGAGCCACAGACACCAGTCGCTCAAAAAAAATTACCCATCACTACTGTTTCGCCCACGGAACATACTGGCACTGTTATCATGGTCTTAAAGACCCCTAAACCGAAGTTTAAAGTAGGTATACCTAAAGAAGCACCGTCTAGGCTGTCCTCTAAGATGGTGGAGTCAGTTACCTCACAGACTAGTGCACTGCGCGCTCTCACAGCCCTGTCACACAGCCTGAAGCCGCAGGATTACACTGGTTAGTCTGATCCAGATGCTGACAGTTCACAGACAATTCACCCTAAATTGTTTAAACAATTTGAACATATGTTACAGAAAGCCCTGAAACAAACATCTGACCATTAAACTGACACATTAACAAGAGAAATTAGAGAATTGGGGCAGAGAACATCAGAATTGGAAGTGAGAGTGGATGAATTAGAGAACCATTCACAACACTATGCCTCTGAAATTGAACATCTTAAAGAAGAAAATCTAATACTACATTCCTGCATTGAGGACCAAGAAAATAGGGACCATCGTTCCAACTTGAGAATCAGAGGGAATCCTGAAACCATTGTGGATATCCAAGCTTCCATGTTAGCACTCTTTCAGGAATTACAGCCTGGCATACCTGTTGAGAGGTTAGAAATGGATAGAGCACACAGAGCCTTAGCTCCACGTAATCCCAAGTAACGGTCCCCCCAGGGACATAATAGTTAAGCTACATTATTATCGCAGCAAGGAACAATTACTTGCCGCAGCCAGAGGGAAGGACCCACTCAATTTTCAGGGTCACACTTATCAACTCTTTTCAGATCTATCCCCTCTGACTATAGTTAAGAGACGTGCACTAAAACCTCAGCTATTAATACTTCAATGCAATCAAATTGCATATAATTGCGGTTTTCCATTTTCTCTCCGCTTCACTCACCTTAAAACTAAATACACTTGTCGAATCCCTGCTGAACTACAGTCAGCATTAATAGAAATGGGCTTTGTGGATCGAGTTTCACCCAGTGATCATACTCGCAGACAATCAGCCTCTCATTTCCCTTCACAGCAAAAGATGACAGACTCTGGTTCTTCCATCTCTACACGGCTAAAATTACATAAGCATGGGCACTATGATAACTCATCCCCAACCAATGAAGATATGATGGATTGAAAATAGTTTTGCTGCTCAAACTCTTTTTTGTGTTTGCCTTCACTATACAGCAATGTACATTAATTGGTATACGCCTTTAATAACAATGCTACTTTTTCTGGCCTAGATACTTATCCTGACTTGACCTATTATTTTGATCCTTTACCAGGAACTTATCCAGGACCTTTTTTCCCCTTTTTTAAATTTTTTTTTTGTGTGTTTTATGTGTTTGATTTGAATTATTCTTGTAATTTATCCATAATCATTTGTTAGGTCTTCTCAGGTTGATGAGATACATTGCTATTTCATGCCTGGTCTCTGTATGCAGAGTCTCTGCATGAATAAGAATCAATATGCCTTTGGGTTTATTGATACAAGTATATTTTTCTTTCTATACACCTGTTGCCCATTAGATCTCAATAACCCTCATAATCTAAAAATTTAGTAATCCTAACAGCTTAAGATGCTTTTGTCTTTGTTTTTTTGTGTCTTATTTTTTAAATTTTTCTTTAACTAACAGGTATTTTACATTTTTGGTCAAATCTGGCTAAATCAAAGCTGTTTTAATATATCTATAATTGAGATTGTATTTGCATTCATATTTTATTTACACGGTTTGTGGTTCTCCGGTAATGTCCGACCTTTGGGAGTGTCTTGCTGCCCCCTTTACCACCCTCAGTCTCCTGATACCATTATGCGGGATTCTGATGGTGGCCCTGGAACCGCTCGAGGTCCATTCGACGTACCCCTGAGTTGTTCTCATACCCTATTGTTCAGATACTATTTATATATATTTTTTATTCCCATTAGGGTTGATCAATTTTATTCTGTTTTTTTTTTTCCTATTTTCCTCCCTTTCTTCTTCCTCTCCCCTGGTGGTAGTTGCAGCTCTCGTCTCAGAATTAGCTTTTTCTGACATGATACTAGTCTTGTATAAGTTATGGCACCCCTACGTACAAGGCTTCAACATTCCACATAAACGTACTAAAGCTATGCGCTTTTTCTCAGCCAAAAAAGCACATGTTATCTGTTTACAGGAAACCCATTTTACTGACAAAACTTCTCCTAAATTTCTATCTGCCTCTTATCCTCAATTTTTCACAGCTTCAGCCACAGTCAAGCAACAAGGTACAATAATTGGTTTCCATCGTAATGTTCTATTTACTCTTACCTCGCAATTGAAAGATCCTGAGGGCAGATATCTTCTACTCACAGGTTATATTTTAGATATGGCAATTACGATTATATCTTATTATGCCCCTAATAAATGCCCAGTGGCTTTTTTGTCACACCTTTTCTAGGTTGTAGAAGAGCATACATTTGGAACAGTAATCTTATGTGGAGATTCAAATGCGACTATTTTCCCTTTTCTTGACAAATCCCCTTTAGTCTCACTCAATACCTCCAATAAGCTCACATTCCAACATTTATTTACCACACATAAATTTGTAGATACATGGCATGAACTTAACCCAACTAGTAGACGCTTCACATATTATTCTTAGCCACATAATTCCTTTTCGCGCATAGACCACATTTTTGTCCTATCTAGTATGATCCCGGTGATACTCTCCTCTAAAATTATTCCCTCCCCTTGGATGGATCATTGTGCAATCTATACCACCATAGCCTCTCCAATACCCAGGTCACAGGATACAACTTGGCATATCAATGATACCATGTTAACCCATCCTTCTCATCGTTTAGAGATTGAAAAGGCACTCACAGAATATTTTTTGGTTAATGACAGCAGATGTTTCTGATCTTACAGTATGGGAAGCTCACAAAACTGTAATTCGGGGTAAATTAATACAACAGGCTTCAGCCATTAAAAGAACAAGAAAGGTCTCATTTGCTAAGCTGGATGCTAAATTTAATGTCATTGGCTTTCCAATCCTCCCCAACTGCTACCAATAATGCAAAACTAGATAAAGCTTGTCTTGACCTAGACCTTTTTCTAACAGACTCATTGGAAAGACTTATGCGTAAACATCAGCATACCCAATACCTTGAAGCTAATAAACCTGATACATATATGGCACGTAGTTTAAATGCGATAAAATATGCTCAGACCCCAATAAGATTGAAGACCTCACGAGATGCATATACTAGTAACCCTGTTACAATACTTGAGGTGTCCCGTTCTAATTTAGCTAAAGTTTATTCTCACATCACAGATTTTGATCAGACGAAAGCAGATACCCTATTTGCTTCTATTAATCTTCCCACTATAGACAATGAACAGCACGCCCATCTCGAGAGTACCCATACAGAATTAGAAGTTCAAAATTTGAGACCAAAAGTTTAGGTTGGGACTTTCTATGAGACCATGACCATCCAGTACACAGGTCTCCATCCCTATGTATGTGAGAAAAATAAGGGAATAATGGGGGAAAGGGGACAATTGGGACTTTATATGAAACACAACACTAGGGCAGGCTGAGTCATCAGGTGTAGAAAAGATGTAGGATTTATTGATACCACATGAAAAAACAAAGTGCAATAAATGATACTAACATATAATCACTAGATATGGTACAGAATGGATAAAACATGGCAGTAAGACATATTGTAGTAACATAGTAGCATGTTAAACGCTGTAGCATAGGTAAATTACAGTATCATCAACATTACACCCAACATGTGTGTACATAGTCAATATTGTATTAAAATCACACTGATGGCTAAAACACTAAAATGCCCATGGTAAATGCATATTGGTTGTGACATGTCAAAAAGTTGTGCATGTTCAGTTGTAATGCTCGACGCTTTTCGTGGAAGTTTATCCACTCATCAGGAGCAGCTATTTGGAAATATCTAGAATATAGTGTAAAATAATAATTAATAATATTCAATTACAACAGGAAGAGGGGAAGCGAAACCGCTAGTCCTAGCACTCTTACCTGTGGACATGTAATATGATGGTGGTAGAGTATATATAGTAATGTTAAAGATGGTAGGGAGTAATCAGGGGTGAACGTAGCATCCCCGCGGGAGCTGAGGAGGTAACCAAGTGGCGGCATGGCAGGACAATTCAGGATACCGTAGAAAGATAAGTAGTAGGAAGGTTCCCCTTTGGTTTCCAACATGATAGTGTAGAATATAGCATAAACCCAAGGTAGCTGTAATATAGTAAAAATAAAAATGGGTGTTTAGTTGTAAGCAGAAGAAGATGAAGAAGAGAAGAAGATGAAGAAGAGAAGAAGATGTAGAGAAGAGCGGGAGCCTCCCTCCATGCCATGGATGCGGAGCGACCCAAAGGGGAGAAGAAGGGAAGAAGACGCCGCGGAGGAGATGCTGGACGAGAACACCGGAGGAAGAACCAGAAGAGTCAGTAGAGCCAGAAGCAGAAGAAGAAGAAGAAGAAGATGAAGGAAGATAGAAGAAAGAAGAAAAAAGAAGCATTTAAATAAAGTAATTGTCAAAAACTGTCTCTTGTCATTTTTAACATTTTTGAAAGTTTTTTAGTGAAATGGTAGGGGTACTTTTGTACCCCCTTACCATTTCACACAGGGGGAGGGCTGGGATCTGGGGGTCCCCTTGTTAAAAGGGGCTTCCAGATTCTGATAAGCCCCCTGCCCGCAGACCCCAACAACCACTGGCCAAGGTTGTGGGGATGAGGCCCTTGTCCTCATCAACATGGGGAAAAGGTATTTTGGGGGCTACCCCAAAGCACCCTCCCAATGTTGAGGGCATGTGGCCTGGTCCTCTTTTCCTGCGGCCTGCCAGATTGCGTGCTCGGATAAGGGTCTGGTATGGATTTTTGGGGGGACCCCACGCCGTTTTTTATTTAAATTTTGGTGCGGGGTTCCCCTTAATATCCATACCAGACCTGAAGGGTCTGGTATGGAAGTTAGGGGGACCCCCACGTCATTTTTTTTTAAATTTTCTTTCAGGGTTCCCCTGTGGGGAATTCCCATGCCATTTTTATCAATGAACTTCTATGTGTATTGTCGGACCGGCAATGCATTAATAGCCGCGAGTAGTTTTAAATGACTTTTTTTCCTTTGAAATGGCATTTTGCTGTCAGACTGTTCTAAACACGGGAAACATGCACCCCTTTACAGGCATACTATAGACACCCCCCAGCTACGAAATTTAAAGGGATATTACAATTTTATTGTTTCACTTTAAGCATTATTAAAATCACTGCTCCCGAAAAAACTGCCATTTTTAAAACTTTTTTTTGCATTGATCCATGTCCCCTGGGGCAGGACCCGCATCCCTAAACACTTTTTTATGACAATAACTTGCATATAAGCCTTTAAAATTAGCACTTTTGATTATTCATGTTCGTGTCCCATAGACTTTAACGGTGTTCGCGTGTTCGAACAAACTTTTTTCCTATTTGCACGTTATGGTGCGAACCGAACAGGGGGGTGTTCGGCTCATCCCTACTTTGCAGCACAGTGTATCACACTAACTCCCAATGAGATGGACAGATACTGTAGCTGGAGATATGGTAGTACTGATTTGCAACAAAATACTTTAATCTAAGTCACTTCGACACAAAGGACTTGATTGTGAAGACAATGTGCTTACAATCCAGCAGTTAGCTCTCTTTAGTCCCCCTAACTAGACAGTAGAAGCACGTAGAATCTGCTCTAGCTTCTTTGTGCTGTCTCTTTTAGGCACTGAACAAATAGGAATCTGATTAGAAAAATCTATCAGGATGGCTCTCTCTGGAGTCTCCTTCTTCCCAGACTGACCTGCAGAACATTTATTCCTCGGATGGCACACACTGTACAGGCTGTCACATGTTTTACTTTTTGGTACATGTCCTTCAAAGATAAACTGTGGTAGCCATTTTGGGATAGTTTGGGATAGTAGCTATTCTGAAGATGTAAGAGTTTTATACAATCTAATGAAGGTATTGTAAGGAGCAGTTTCTGGGCAGGACAATTTCTGTAAGTCACATGATAATTTGTCATTCTCTCCCCCCCCTCTATTTGTATGCTCTCTTTCTTGTGTGAACAATACTAAGAAACTAACATGGGGAATGGAAAAAACTTGCAGTACTGTTTTATACTCAGTAATTGTGGTTCTAAAACTACCAGATAATTAACAAGTATATTTAACCACCTCAATACAAGGTACTTATACATCTTCCTGCCCAGACCAATTTTCAGCTTTCAGCACTGTCGCACTTTGAATGACAATTGCGCGGTCATACAACAATGTACCCAAACTAAATTTTTATCATTTTGTTCCCACAAATAGAGCTTTCTTTTGGTGCTATTTGATCGCCTCTGGGATTTTTATTTTCTGCTAAACAAATAAAAAAAGACTGAAAATTTTGAAAAAAAAATGTTTTTTTGCTTCTTTTACAAAATTTTGTAAATAAGTACGTTTTCTCCTTCACTGATGGGCACTGATGGGGATGCACTGATGGGCACTGATAAGACGGCGCTAATGGGCACCAATGAGGTGGCCGCAATGAGGTGGCACTGATGAGGTGGCACTGATGGGCACTGATATGCGACACTGATGGACAATGATAGGCGGTACTAATGGGCACTGATAGGTGGCACTGATATGCAGCACTGATGGGCACTCATAGGCGGCACAGATGGGCACTTATAGGTGGCACAGTTGGGCACTAATAGGCGGCTGTTCGCAAGTTCGCTGAACAGCGAACAATTTGGGGTGTTCACGGTAAATTCGAATGCCGCGGAAAACACCCTTTAAAAGTCTATGGGAGAAATCAAAAGTGCTAATTTTAAAGGTTTATATTCATGGTATCATCATAAAAAGTGTTTGGGGACCTGGGTCCTGCCCCAGGGGACATGGATCAATGCAAAAAAAGTTTTAAAAATGGCCATTTTTTCGGGAGCAGTGTTTTTAATAATGCTTAAAGTCAAACAATAAAAGTGTAATATCCTTTTAAATTTCGTACCTGGGGGATGTCTATAGTATGCCTGTAAAGGGGCACATATTTCCGGTATTTAGAACAGTCTGACAGCAAAATTACATTTCAAAGGAAAAAAATTCATTTAAAATACTCGCGGCTATTAATGCATTGCCGGTTCGACAATACACATAAAAGTTCATTGATAAAAACGGCATGGGAATTCCCCACAGGGGAACCCTGAACCAAATTTTTTTTTAAAAATGACGTGGGGGTCCCCCTAAATTCCATACCAGGCCCTTCAGGTCTGGTATGGATATTAAGGGGAACCCCGGTCAAATTTTTTTTTAAAAATGGCGTGGGGTCACCCTCAAAATCTATACCAGACCCTTCAGGTCTGGTATGGATTTTAAGGGGAACCCCGCGCCAAAATAAAAAAAAAACGGCGTGGGGTCCCCCCAAGAATCCATACCAGACCCTTATCCGAGCACGCAACCTGGCAGGCTGCAGGAAAAGAGGGGGGACGAGAGAGAACCCCCCCTCCTGAACCGTACCAGGCCACATGCCCTCAACATTGGGAGGGTGCCTTGGGGTAGCCCCCCAAAGCACCTTGTCCCCATGTTGATGAGGACAAGGGCCTCATCCCCACAACCCTGGCCAGTGGCCCCGCCCCTGTTATTTATGAACTGTCAGAAGAGGAGAAGCGTCACACAGCGGGAGCCTCCCTCCATGCCATCATGGATGCGGAGCGGCCCAAAAAGAAGATGAAGAGAAGAAGATGAAGAGAAGAGCGGGTGCCTCCCTCCATGCCATCATGGATGCGGAGCTGCCCAAGGAGAAGAAGAGAAGAAGACGCTGACGAGATGCCGGACGAGAACACCGGAGGAAGAACCAGAAGAAGAAGAAGATGGAGGAAGAAACTGAAGGAAGATAGAAGATAGAAGAAAAAAGAAGAAAGAAGATAGAAGAAAGAAGAAGCATTTAAATAAAGGAATTGTCAAAAACTGTCTCTTGTCATTTTTAACATTTTTGAAAGTTTTTTAGTGAAATGGTAGGGGTACCCTTACCATTTCACACAGGGGGAGGGCTGGGATCTGGGGGTCCCCTTGTTAAAGGGGGCTTCCAGATTCCGATAAGCCCCCTGCCCGCAGAACCCCACAACCACGGGCCAGGGTTGTGGGGATGAGGCCCTTGTCCTCATCAACATGAGGACAAGGGGTTTTGGGGGGCTACCCCAAAGCACCCTCCCAATGTTGAGGGCATGTGGCCTGGTACGGTTCAGGAGGGGGGGCGCTCTCTTGTCCCCCCTCTTTTCCTGCAGCCTGCCAGGTTGCATGCTCAGATAAGGGTCTGCTATGGATTTTGAGGGGGACCCCACGCCATTTTTTTTTTAAACTTTGGCTGGGGTTCCCCTTAATATCCATACCAGACCTGAAGGGCCTGGTATGAAATTTAGGGGGACCCCCACGTGATTTTTTTTTAAATTTTGGTTCGGGGTTCCCCTGTGGGGAATTCCCATGCCGTTTTTATCAATGAACTTCTACGTGTATTGTCGGACCGACAATGCATTAATAGCCGCGAGTAGTTTTAAATGACTTTTTTTCCTTTGAAATGTCATTTTGCTGTCAGACTGTTCTAAACACGGGAAACATGCGCCCCTTTACAGGCATACTATAGACACCCCCCAGGTATGAAATTTAAAGGGATATTACACTTTTATTGTTTCACTTTAAGCATTATTAAAATCACTGCTCCTAAAGCTTAAAATCACTGCTAAGCTTTTTTTTTGCATTGATCCATGTCCCCAAACACTTTTTATAACAATAACTTGCATATAAGCCTTTAAAATTAGCACTTTTGATTATTCATAGTACTTACACAATTCTGATATTGCTATGGGTGTGCCTAAAAAAACAGAGAGAAAGAATTCAGTTTTTGTCTGTTTATTTTTTCATAGTCAGAAACATGACACAAATATTTTTGTGCTGCTTTACAAAAGAAAAAAAGAAATATTAAAGACATTTTATTTTTTGTTTTACTTATTAATCTTACACAAATATGCAGCCTTGGATTGAAGGAGTTGTCCCGGGGTGATGAATGCAGCTGCACACATCACCCCAGTACCATTTTTTAGAGCCAGCGGGCGGCTTTCTTGTGATAACAACTGGTGCAGCTAAGAAGCCACTCGGCTGTTATCCATAACAGCGGGAGGGGATGTCCCCCCTCCTGCTGCCTTCTGCCGCTCTCTCGGGCTCTCCCGTCCCACCAGGAGGCCTGAGCAATCAGCCTGCATGTCCGCTGGCTGGCTGGAGTCCCAAACAAAGCCACAATGACATCACTTCCGATTTACAGAAGGCGCCAAATTTAAAAAAATTACAGCATTCAAAACTGCCAAACTTGGCGTTTTAAATGCTTTTAAGTGCAAAAGAGAGATTGGGGTCTTATAGACCCCAGATTGCCCCATAAAGAGTACCTGTCACTGCCTATTACTGTCACCAGTGATGTTTACAGATTTTTTTTTAAGGGACAGTGTAAAAAAAAGAAAAAAGAAAAGAAAAAAGAAAAAAAATTTAAAGCGCCCTATCTCTCCGAAAATGTAAACAGTGCTCAAACCATTCATGTGAGGTATTGCTGCAATTGTTAGAGCGAGAGCAATAATTCTAGCACTAGAATTCCTCTGTAACTCTAAACTAGTAACCTAAAGACATTTTTAAAGCCTCGCCTATGGAGATTTTTAATTACCATAATTTGTTACTATTCCACAAGTGTGCGCAATTTTAAAGCATGACATGTTAGGTATCTATTTACTCAGCGTAACATCATCTTTTATATTATATAAAAAAAATTGGGCTAACTTTACCGTTTTGTTTTTTTTTAATTCATAAAAATGTATTTCTTAAAAAAAATGCATTTGAAGGACCGCTGCACAATCGCCATTTTATTCTTTAGAGTCTCTGCTAAAAAAAAAAATAAAAAAAAATATATATATATATATATATATATATATATACAGTACCTGACCGCGAGATTGTGTTTCCAGCGCGATACCATCGCGCTGGTTCTCGGCGACAGGGTACTGTGAATGTCGCGCTGGCTCGCTCATCGGGAAAGGAAAACTTTGTTTTCCTTCAGCGATGAGTGGCAGGCAGTGCTGACAACTGTCTGGTATGAATCCTGAGGCGGGAACACCGCGCCAAATTTTAAATGAAAAAACCGGCGTGGGTTCCCCCCTCGGGGGCATACCAGGCCCTTAGGTCTGGCATGGATTGTAAGGGGAACCCCCTATGCCGAAAAAATCGGCGTGGGGGTCCCCCCCAAATCCATACCAGACCCTTATCCGAGCATGCAGCCCGGCCGGCCAGGAAAGGGGGTGGGGACGAGCGAGCGCCCCCCCTCCTGAGCCGTACCAGGCCGCATGCCCTCAACATGGGGGGGTGGGTGCCTTGGGGATGGGGGGCGCCCTGCGGGCCCCCCCACCCCAAAGCACCTTGTCCCCATGTTGATGAGGACAAGGGCCTCTTCCCGACAACCCTGGCCGTTGGTTGTCGGGGTCTGCGGGCGGGGGGCTTATCGGAATCCGGGAGCCCCCCTTAATAAGGGGGCCCCCAGATCCCGGCCCCCCACCCTGTGTGAATGAATTTGGGGTACATGGTACCCCTACCCATTCACCTAGGGAAAAAGTGTCAGTATAAAAAAAACACAGTACACAGGTTTTAAGAATAATTTATTGGTCAGCTCCGGGATCTTCTTCCGACTTCTCCCGGTGTTCGGCCTCTTCTCCCGGGCCCCGCCGCTATCTTCTTCCAGCTCTATTGCCAGCGAGGGGCCCGGTCTGCTGCCGCTGTCTCGTCGCCGCTGTCTCGCCGTCGCTGTCTCGTCGCCGCTGTCTCGCCGCTTCTTCTCTTCTTTTCTTCTTCCCCGATGTTGACACGACGCTCTCTCCGGCTCGAATGCTGTGTGCGAGCTGCGGAGCCATTTATATAGGCGGTAACCCCGCCCCCTTACGACGTCATGGTCCCAGCATGTGCAGGGACTCTGGCGTCATAAGGGGGCGTGGCCCCAGAGTCCCTGCGCATGCTGGGACCATGACGTCGTAAGGGGGCGGGGTTACCGCCTATATAAATGGCTCCGCAGCTCGCACACAGCATTCGAGCCAGAGAGAGCGTCGTGTCAACATCGGGGAAGAAGAAAAGAAGAGAAGAAGCGGAGAGACAGCGGCGACAAGACAGCGGCGGCGAGACAGCGGCGGCGAGACAGAGGCGGCGAGACAGCAGCAGCAGACCGGGCCCCTCGCTGGCAATAGAGCTGGAAAAAGATAGCGGCGGGGCCTGTTGACCACATAGGAGATTGTGGGCTGGGAGGGTGGTCTTTTGTTGGAGATGGCTCCGGCATTGGTTGTGTCCATATCAGCTTCCTGGAAGATGATTTTCAAGTGTAAAAGGAGCTTTTCTCCTTCAGGGAGTGATGAGAAAGCAAACTGTTTTCCCTTAACGGAAAATTTAACCGCGAACGGGAAGGCCCACCTGTACTTTATGTCTCTTTGGGTGAGAGCAAGAAGTAGGGGTTTCAATGATCTCCACCTCTGGATCGTGTAGGGTGAGAGATCCGCAAAAATATGCACTTGGTGACCCATGCACATGACTGTGTGAGCAGTTCTGGCCTGTCTCATCACTTCTTCTTTCACTGTGTAGTGATGGGGTTTGGCAATAACATCTCTTGGGGTACCATCTTTTCTGGGGGGCCCCAGGGCTCTGTGGGCTCTGTGGGCCCTGTCCCTGTACCATGTACCCCAAACTCATTCACACAGGGTGGGGGGCCGGGATCTGGGGGCCCCCTTTTTAAGGGGGGCTCCCGGATTCCGATAAGCCCCCCGCCCGCAGACCCCGACAACCAACGGCCAGGGTTGTCGGGAAGAGGCCCTTGTCCTCATCAACATGGGGACAAGGTGCTTTGGGGTGGGGGGGCCGCAGGGCGCTCCCTCCCCAAGGCACCCACCCCCCCATGTTGAGGGCATGCGGCCTGGTACGGCTCAGGAGGGGCGCTCGCTCGTCCCCACCCCCTTCCTGGCCGGCCGGGCAGCGTGCTCGGATAAGGGTCTGGTATGGATTTGGGGGGGACCCCCACGCCGATTTTTCGGCATAGGGGGTTCCCCTTACAATCCATGCCAGACCTAAGGGCCTGGTATGCCTCCGAGGGGGGAACCCACGCCGGTTTTTTCATTTAAAATTTGGTGCGGTGTTCCCGCCTCAGGATTCATACTAGACAGCTGTCAGCGCTGCCTGTCACTCATCGCGGAAGGAAAACAACGTTTTCCTTTCCCGATGAGCGAGCCAGCGCGACATTCACGGTATACCCTGTCGCCGAGAACCAGCGCGATGGTATCGCGCTGGAAACACAATCTCGCGGTCAGGTACTGTATGGCACGTATTGACGAACTCGAGAATAGGTCAAGACGATACAATATCAGAATCCGTGGCTTACCTGAAACGATTCAAAATATACCTGAAGCAGTACATGATCTAATTAAACAGCTGATCCCCTCCATCCCATCTCACCGCCTAGAGCTGGACAGGGCCCACAGAGCCCTGGGGCCCCCCAGAAAAGATGGTACCCCAAGAGATGTTATTGCCAAACCCCATCACTACACAGTGAAAGAAGAAGTGATGAGACAGGCCAGAACTGCTCACACAGTCATGTGCATGGGTCACCAAGTGCAGATTTTTGCGGATCTCTCACCCTACACGATCCAGAGGCGGAGATCATTGAAACCCCTACTTCTTGCTCTCACCCAAAGAGACATAAAGTACAGGTGGGCCTTCCCGTTCGCGGTTAAATTTTCCGTTAAGGGAAAACAGTTTGCTTTCTCATTACTCCCTGAAGGAGAAAAGCTCCTTTTACACTTGATAATCATCTTCCAGGAAGCTGATATGGACACAACCAATGCCGGAGCCATCTCCAACAAAAGACCACCCTCCCAGCCCACAATCTCCTATGTGGTCAACAGGAAAAGCTAAGAAGGCCAAAGACAACAACCCATCTTGAAGCCGGTGATGACTTTGATTTTACCTAACACCTCCCGGGTGTGAAGCAGGGACCAGAGGAATGATTCCCCCCTCTGTGGGGGTCCCTCGTGCCTAAATCCTAGGGCACGCTGGTCACCCGGGCACCGGTTACTGACTCTTCGGTTCACTTATTTTACAGTTTTTTATTTTTGTTTCTTTTTTCCACTGACCTCGTTTATCGCAGTGAACGTTGTCCACAAAGCAAATACGTCTCACAAGGACGGAAGTTTTAATCCCCTACACTGCTCCTTAGAGTACTTTAGACATTCATTTAGGGAAAACAACAATAGTTTCCCCAATGGACGCTCTGCTGTGCTAGGGGGGGGACTGGGGAGTGCGGGGGGAGGGAAATGTGCTAGCAGGGAAGGCAAGGGGCCTATAGCCAGTTAAGCTGCTAGATACTAAGATATGCTTACATGAGGATATTATTTACAATATAAGTTCATGTTATTTAAAGGGCGTCCGTTCTCGTGACGGACCACTTGCGTACCTATCTAATCCCTAGATACCCATCGGTTTCTGAGGGTTAGGTTGTCTGAGCCCTGATGGGCCAGACATTTTCGGAATCTCTTCAGAAGGACACGTGGGGTTTCTCCTCCCCCGTGTCCTTTCTTTCTCTTCCAGGAGACCTTTACTATCCTTTTCTGTTCTTCCCTCCCTCCCTCCCGATCACAACATTGCATATAACTGCATTCTGTTTTTCAGATATCATTCACATCCTCGGGGAAGTACCTACCCATAACCCACCGACAAGGAACAATGATCCTCACGCCTTTGCCCAAGTGTCAACACATCTCAGGGTAAGTGGGGGCTGTTTACGTTGCATCTCTATCCTTCTGCTCCATGGCTGATAGCACCATAGCTCAATTACACATAGCATCACACAATGTTCAGGGACTCAACTCCCCGGTTAAAAGGACAAAGGTCCATGACTATTATAAACATCTCAAGCTAGACGTTATTATGCTGCAAGAAACACATTTCCCGTCCAGGTATAGCCCTAAGTTTCTTCACCCACACTTCCCACAGTTCTTTCTAGCGAGCGCAAACAACAAAACCAAGGGAGTCGCCATCTTAATCTCCAAAAACCATACATTTGTGAAAATTTCTGAACATGCTGACCCAGAGGGAAGGTTCCTCTTGGTTAGGGATGAGCCGAACACCCCCCGGTTCGGTTCGCACCAGAACCCGCGAACTTACCGAAAGTTCGCACGAACGTTAGAACCCCATTGACGTCTATGGGACTCGAACGTTCGAAATCAAAAGTGCTCATTTTAAAGGCTAATTTGCATGGTATTGTCCTAAAAAGGGTTTGGGGACCCGGGTCCTACCCCAGGGGACATGTATCAATGCAAAAAAAACGTTTAAAAACGGCCGTTTTTTCTGGAGCAGTGATTTTAATGATGCTTAAAGTAAAAAAAAAAAAAGTGAAATATTCCTTTAAATATCGTACCTGGGGGGTGTCTATAGTATGCCTGTAAAGTGACGCGTGTTTCCCATGTTTAGAACAGTCCCTGCACCAAATGTCATTTTTAAAGGAAAAAATCTCATTTAAAACTGCTTGCGGGTTTAATGTCATGTCGGGTCATGGCAATATGGATGAAAATCAGTGAGACAAACGGCATGGGTACCCCCCAGTCCATTACCAGGCCCTTTGGGTCTTGTATGGATATTAAGGGGAACCCCGCACCCAAATTAAAATAAGGAAAGGTGTGGGGCCACCAGGCCCTATATACTCTGAACAGCAGTATACAGGCGGTGCAAACAAGACAGGGACTGTAGGTTTGTTGTTAAGTAGAATCTGTTTGTAATTTTGAACGGGTACATTTTTAACGTGTTTAGCTCCAGCCAAAAAATCTTTTTTAAGCTTTTTGGAAAACATAGGGAAGGGTTATCACCCCTGTGACATTTGTTTTGCTGTCTTTCCTCCTCTTCAGAAGATTTCACCTCACTTTTTTGTCCCAATGAAAAATGTTTTTTGAAAATTTGGGTTTTTTTGTGGAACAAGGATTGGAAAGCATCAGTGGAAAGGAGAAATTGTTTTCCCATATTAACTCTTACAGGAGAGAATTTCCCTTCCTAGGGGTAGATTTCATCTCACTTCCTGTTGTCTCCTTCCGTTTGCAAGTAGGAGTCGTTTGTAAGTTAGATGTTTGAAAGTAGGGTCCTGCCCTATATACTCAGCAGAAATTTGGGCCTTAGGTGTTGCTGTGGCCACAACACTGTAAGCCCTCACAGGGCCCTGCTGTGAAATATTAGATCAAGAATTGTAATTACATGCCCCTGTTGAACAGGAGCTGAAAAATTAGGCCTTAGGCACTGGTGCTGGTGCCACAACACTGCAACCCCTCACAGACACTCTAGTTGGAACGCAGGAACGAGCCCTGCTGCAAAGTATTGCTTCAAAAATTGTAATTACACGCCCCTGTTAGACAGGGGCAGAAAAATTGGGCCTTAGGCACTGGTGCTGGTGCCACAACACTGCAACCCCTCACAGACACTCTAGTTGGAACGCAGGAACGAGCCCTGCTGCAAAGTATTGCATCAAAAATTGTAATTACACGCCCCTGTTAGACAGGGGCAGAAAAATTGGGCCTTAGGCACTGGTGCTGGTGCCACAACACTGCAACCCCTCACAGACATTCTAGTTGGAACGCAGGAACGAGCCCTGCTGCAAAGTATTGCATCAAAAATTGTAATTACACGCCCCTGTTAGACAGGGGCAGAAAAATTGGGCCTTAGGCACTGGTGCTGGTGCCACAACACTGCAACCCCTCACAGACACTCTAGTTGGAATGCAGGAACGAGCCCTGCTGCAAAGTATTACATCAAAAATTGTAATTACACGCCCCTGTTAAACAGGGGCTGAAAAATTGTGCCTTAGGCACTGGTGGTGGCGCCCAGAACCAAAAATGTTCTTACAAGCTATCAGCGTGATGATTGAGGAGGAAGAGGATAATTACTCAGGGATAGTCACTCAGCATCAGCATAGGCAGTCTTTGAAGGGATCTGAGATTTAAAAAAAAATTATTCGGTTACATCAGCATCAGGTGCTTGGTAGCTGGTGGTGATCCAAGACTGATTCATTTTTATGAAGGTCAGCCGATCCACCGAGTCGGTGGACAGACGCACCCTGTGATCGGTTACCACGCCTCTAGCAGCACTGAATGTGCGTTCCGAAAGAACGCTGGATGCAGGACAGGCCAGTAGCTCAATTGCATACTGTGCAAGCTCTGGCCAGTGATCCATCCTCAAGACCCAGTAACCCAGAGGATTTTCGGTGGGAAAGGTGTCCAAGTCTGATCTTGCCCCTAGGTATTCCTGCACCATGTAAAACAGACGCTGGCGATGGTTGCTGGAACCGATCATACCTTGGGGCTGCGGACCAAAAAATTGTCTGAACGCATCGGTCAGACGGCCACCTTCTCCACCGCTCCTTCTTTGACTGACCGAGGCCTCAGCAACACGTTGTCCAGAAACAGGAGTTTGTAACCTCCCAGTCTCTGGGAACGCATTGCACAGACCTTTCTGCAAGGCCTCCCGAAGATGTTTCATCCTCTGCTCCCTCTGCGATGGCAAGATAAGGTCCGCAACCTTACCCTTGTAACGTGGATCAAGGAGGGTTGCCAGCCAGTATTGGTCCTTCTCCTTGATACCACGAATACGAGGATCCTTATGCAGGCTTTGCAGGATCAGGGAGGCCATGCAGCGTAGGTTTGCTGAGGCATTCGGTCCGGAGTCCTCTGGGTCACTAAGGACAACAACGTCCGCAGCCACCTCCTCCCAGCCACGTACAAGTCCATGTGTTCCTTGGGACTGATCCCTTAAAGACTGCTGCTGATGCTGAGTGCCAGGCTCCACCTCCATACTGACACAATCTTCCTCCTCCTCCTCCTCCTCCTCCTCCTCGTCCTCTTCCTGTGTGATCGGCGGGCACGCAGGAACACTGTCTGGATAAAGGGGGCCTTGAGAGCTAAGGAATTCCTCCTCTTCCTGCCTCTGATCTGCCTCAAGTGCCCTGTCCATTATTCCACGCAGCGTGTGCTCCAACAGGTGGACAAGGGGGACAGTGTCACTGATGCATGCACTGTCAGTGCTCACCATCCTCGTGGCCTCCTCGAATGGTGACAGGACAGTGCATGCATCCCTGATCATGGCCCACTGGCGTGGGGAAAAAAAACCAAGCTCCCCTGACCCTGTCCTGGTGCCATAGTCACACAGGTACTCATTGATGGCCCTCTGCTGCGTGTGCAGCTGCTGCAGCATGGCCAACGTTGAGTTCCACCTGGTGGGCATGTCACAGATTAGGCGGTTCTTGGGCAGGTTAAACTCCTTTTGGAGGTCCGTCAGCCGAGCACTGGCATTATATGACCGGCGGAAATGCACACAGACTTTCCTGGCCTGCCTCAGGACATCCTGTAAGCCCGGGTACCTGCCCAAGAACCGCTGCACCACCAAGTTAAGGACGTGAGCCAAACAGGGCACATGGGTCATTTGTCCCTGTCGGAGGGCAGAGAGGAGGTTGGTGCCATTGTCGCAAACCACCATTCCTGCCTTAAGTTGGCGTGGCGTCAACCACCTCTGAACCTGCCCCTGCAGAGCTGACAGAACCTCTGCCCCAGTGTGGCTCCTGTCCCCCAAGCACACCAGCTCAAGCACCGCATGGCATCTTTTGGCCTGCGTACTTGCGTAGCCCCTTGAACGCCTACGGAGCACCTCTGGTTCCGAGGAAGAGGCCATGGAGGAAGAAGAAGAGGAGGGGGTGGAGGAGAGAGGTGTGTCACAATCAGCATTTTGGAGGCGTGGTGGCGGAACAACCTCCAACACTACTGCACCTTGTCCTGCATCCTTCCCAGCTGCCAGCAGAGTCACCCAATGCGCCGTGAAACTTAGGTAACGTCCCTGTCCATGCCTGCTGGACCATGAGTCAGCGGTAATATGCACCTTACCGCTGACCGCCCTGTCCAGCGAGGCATGGACATTGCCTTCCACATGCCGGTAGAGAGCCGGAATCACCTTCCGTGAGAAAAAGTGGCGTTTGGGTACCTGCCACTGAGGAACCGCACATTCCACAAACTCACGGAAGGGGGCAGAGTCTACCAACTGAAAAGGCAGCAGTTGAAGTGCTAGCAATTTTGCCAAGCTAGCATTCAACCGCTGGGCATGTGGATGGTTGGGAGCAAACTTCTTTCGGCGGTGCAGCAGCTGGGGCAGGGAAATTTGCCTGGTACAATCTGACGTCGGTGTACCAAAAGCAGATTGCCCACAAGTACTTGGCTGTGACACACCTAATTCTACACCTTCATTCCTCTCACTGCAGGTCTCAGAGAGGACTGAAGGTCTAGTGGGGTTGGAAATCTCAGCTGATGAGGAGCAAGGAGAGATCCTCTTTGTTCTTTGGTGTGGGTCTTTTAGATACGCTTGCCAACGAACTGCATGGCAGGTCAACATATGTCTGGTCAAGCATGTGGTACCCAAGCGGGAGATGTTTTGGCCACGCGAGATACGCTTGAGACATATGTTGCAAATAGCAGCGGTGCGATCTGATGCACTCGTCTCAAAAAAGGCCCACACCAAAGAACTTTTTGAATAACGTGCAGAGACTGCAGTGCCCTGCACATGTGGAGCTTTGGGGTGTGATGCAGTCAATGTGCTGCCCTTAGGCTGGCCCCTGGAGGGCATCCTGTCTCGTTGGTGATGTGCCGCCTCCTCCTCCTCCTCCTCCTCCTCCTCTCTCCTATCAGGCACCCACGTTGAGTCAGTGAGCTCATCATCCCCTCCCTCCTCATCACTGGAGCAAACCTGGCAGTATGCTGCAGCAGGGGGAGCATGACTGCCAGATTGCTGTCCTTCTTGGGAACCCCCTCTGTCCGTGCTCATGTTACTGCCTTCATCGAGCTCAGTATCATCATCAGAGCCTTCCAAACGCTGGGCATCCTCCTGGAGCATGTACCCAACACAACACTGTGGTCAAACAGTTCGAGGGAATCCTCATGAGGACATGGTGGAGCTAGGGAAGGAGTCACTGATGACATTGAGCTGAGGGAAGAGGCCGCTGCTTTGCCAGACAAAGCACCCTGGGCATGGGTGAGAGAGGATGAGGAGGATGAGGACGGCTTGGTCATCCACTCGACCAAGTCTTCCGCATGTTGCGGCTCAACACGGCCAGCTGCCGAAAAAAAGGCCAAGCGTGTCCCATGGCCACGTGCTGATGAGGATGCACCGTCTCCACGACCAGCACTAGACACAGAGCCTGCTTGCCCTCTCTTATTGGCTTGTGACTGTCTGCCTCTCCTTCTTGGCCTTCCAGACATACTAATGGCCTGTAGCTGCACTAAGCTGGGATAGAGCACCTGTAATTTTCTTCAGGTAGCTTTATATACTGTAACCAGACAAGCCTGCCTGTCAGTAGGAAGATAACAGGAACGGATCTAACTGAACACTGTGAGCAGGACGCACTGTACTAAATGTAAATAGTCTAGCTGCCTGACCGTGGTACTAATAGGATCAAATAGAACACCTGTAATTTTCTTCAGGTAGCTTTATATACTGTAACCAGACAAGCCGGCCTGTCAGTAGGAAGATAACAGGAACGGATCTAGCTGAACACTGTGAACAGGACGCACTGTACTAAATGTAAATAGTCTAGCTGCCTGACCGTGGTACTAATAGGATCAAATAGAACACCTGTAATTTTCTTCAGGTAGCTTTATATACTGTAACCAGACAAGCCTGCCTGTCAGTAGGAAGATAACAGGAACGGATCTAGCTGAACACTGTGAGCAGGACGCACTGTACTAAATGTAAATAGTCTAGCTGCCTGACCGTGGTACTAATAGGATCAAATAGAACACCTGTAATTTTCTTCAGGTAGCTTTATATACTGTAACCAGACAAGCCTGCCTGTCAGTAGGAAGATAACAGGAACTGATCTAGCTGAACACTGTGAGCAGGACGCACTGCACTAAATGTAAATAGCAGGAACGGATCTAGCTGAACACTGTGAGCAGGACGCACTGCACTAAATGTAAATGGCAGGAACGGATCTAGCTGAACACTGTGAGCAGGACACACTGCACTAAATGTAAATAGCAGGAACGGATCTAGCTGAACACTGTGAGCAGGACGCACTGCACTAAATGTAAATAGTCTAGAAGATAACAGGAACGGATCTAGCTGAACACTGTGAGCAGGACGCACTGCACTAAATGTAAATAGCAGGAACGGATCTAGCTGAACACTGTGAGCAGGACGCACTGCACTAAATGTAAATAGCAGGAACGGATCTAGCTGAACACTGTGAGCAGGACGCACTGCACTAAATGTAAATGGCAGGAACGGATCTAGCTGAACACTGTGAGCAGGACGCACTGCACTAAATGTAAATAGTCTAGAAGATAACAGGAACGGATCTAGCTGAACACTGTGAGCAGGACGCACTGCACTAAATGTAAATAGCAGGAACGGATCTAGCTGAACACTGTGAGCAGGACGCACTGCACTAAATGTAAATAACAGGAACGGATCTAGCTGAACACTGTGAGCAGGACGCACTGCACTAAATGTAAATAGCAGGAACGGATCTAGCTGAACACTGTGAGCAGGACGCACTGCACTAAATGTAAACAGTCTAGAAGATAACAGGAACGGATCTAGCTGAACACTGTGAGCAGGACGCACTGCACTAAATGTAAATAGCAGGAACGGATCTAGCTGAACACTGTGAGCAGGATGCACTGCACTAAATGTAAATAACAGGAACGGATCTAGCTGAACACTGTGAGCAGGACGCACTGCACTAAATGTAAATAGCAGGAACGGATCTAGCTGAACACTGTGAGCAGGACGCACTGCACTAAATGTAAATGGCAGGAACGGATCTAGCTGAACACTGTGAGCAGGACGCACTGCACTAAATGTAAAAAGCATGAACGGATCTAGCTGAACACTGTGAGCAGGACGCACTGCACTAAATATAAATAGTCTAGAAGATAACAGGAACGGATCTAGCTGAACACTGTGAGCAGGACGCACTGCCCTAAATGTAAATAGCAGGAACGGATCTAGCTGAACACTGTGAGCAGGACGCACTGCACTAAATGTAAATAGCAGGAACGGATCTAGCTGAACACTGTGAGCAGGACGCACTGCACTAAATGTAAATAGCAGGAACGGATCTAGCTGAACACTGTGAGCAGGACGCACTGCACTAAATGTAAATAGCAGGAACGGATCTAGCTGAACACTGTGAGCAGGACGCACTGCACTAAATGTAAATAGCAGGAACGGATCTAGCTGAACACTGTGAGCAGGACGCACTGCACTAAATGTAAATAACAGGAACGGATCTAGCTGAACACTGTGAGCAGGACGCACTGCACTAAATGTAAATAGTCTAGATAGAAGATAACAGGAACGGATCTAGCTAAACTGAATACAGTGTATATATATATATGCAACACCTGGGATGCATATATATACACAATACACTGTAAGTGCAGCTAACTGACTGACTGTTCTGCCTAATCTATCTAACTCAAATCAAATGACACTGTCTCTCTCTCTCTCTATCTCTTAGCACACCGGAACACACACTACACAGGGCCGCCGTGCAGGCGGCCTTATATAGTGTGGGGCGTGTACTAAATCCCCTGAGCCATAATTGGCCAAAGCCACCCTGGCTTTGTCCAATTACAGCTCTCTCTACTGACGGCGCTGTGATTGGCCAAGCATGCGGGTCATAGTGCATGCTTGGCCAATCATCAGCCAGCAATGCACTGCGATGCCGCAGTGAATTATGGGCCGTGACGCGCCACACGAATTTGGCGCGAACGGCCCATATCGTTCGCAATTCGGTGAACGGGCGAACAGCCGATGTTCGAGTCGAACATGGGTTCGACTCGAACACGAAGCTCATCCCTACTCTTGGTAAAGGCCACGGTGGGAGACCGTCTGTACTCACTGGTCTCCTATTATGCTCCGAATAGAGGACAAGCTAAATTTTTCGACTCACTCTTACGCACACTAACTCCAAAATTGGAAGGGACGATCATTCTTGGCGGTGATTCAAACGCAGCGTTCGATCAGGGGATGGATAAGTCTAAACCCCTGCGGTCTCAACTCATACGTCCCACCAAAGAAAGTCTCAGAATCGCAAAGACGATACATGCACATGGCCTATCTGACACTTGGAGGGAACTTAATCCCAACAAGCGGGATTTCACTCACTATTCTTCCCCGCATAACACTTACGCACGGATCGACCACATCCTGACCCCATCCTCTATACTCCCATCAATACACAAAGCCCAAATTAGAGAATCGGCCCTATCAGATCACTCTATTGTCTCCATAACACTGAAAACAGGGGCCCTGGGTGGAACTAGGGGACTTTGGAGGCTCAATGAGTCGCTACTATCTGACCCCATAAGAGTCACGGAACTTGAAACGGCACTGCAGGAGTACTTTACATTAAATGAAACAGAGGACACGTCCCCGGAAATGCTCTGGGCAGCGCACAAGGCTTTCATAAGAGGCAAACTCATTCAGATCTCAACGCAGATAAAAAGAGAACAAAGAGCCAAAATACTTCGGTTAGACACAGAATACAATAAACTCAAAGCTTCACACAAAAAAGATCCATCCAGGACCCCCTCCTCGCTTATCGACAAAGCCAGATTAGATCTTAACCTAGCACTCACAGTCAAAGCTGAAAAGGCCATTCACTGGAACAAACATAAATTCTATACCAGGGCTGACAAAATAGGCCCCCTACTAGCAACAAAACTTTCTCCCCCCATCAGAACTCATGCCTTACCCAAGATCAGGATAAATGGTCAACCCCCCACGACCAATCTGTCCAAGATACTAGAAGCTTTCCAAGAATTTTACTCTAACTTGTATAGAAGACCTACTACACCCCCCGCTGACTTAATCCCTAGCTTCCTGAAGGACCTTCCTATCCCCTCCCTAAAAGACGCTCACAAACAATGGATGTAATCACCCATAACAGAAGAGGAAGTATTAGGGGTCATCAAGGACCTCAGAAAGGGGTCTGCCCCAGGTCCTGATGGTCTCTCCATACCCTATTATAAATCCTTTGCGCATATCCTAACACCTCACCTGACCTCCTTCTTTAACTCCAAGACCAGTGGAGACCCCCTAGACACTCACCTTAACACAGCCTTGATTACAGTCATACCCAAACCTGACAAGAACCCCGAGGACGTTAGCAACTACAGGCCGATCTCCCTCATAAATAACGACCTGAAAGTACTCACAAAAATAATGGCTAACAGGTTATCTTCCTTCATTAGTCAGTACATACATAAGGATCAGGTGGGATTCATACGTGGAAGACAGGGCCCTGACCAAATACGACGGGCAATAGACATTGCCTCGATCTTACAAACTAACTGGGAAGGGGGATCGACCCAAGCAGCTTTCCTGTTGTCCCTGGACCTGCAGAAGGCCTTTGACACGGTCTCCTGGCCCTACATTTTCTCACTATTGGAGAGGTGGGGCTTCGGTGATCGCTTCCTTGGCCTTCTGCATGCCCTCTACTCTCGACCGAGGGCCCAGATACGTATGCAAGGACACCATTCCAATCCTATAGAAATTATGAGAGGCACCAGGCAAGGGTGCCCGTTGTCTCCTCTCATATTCGCAATAGTTATAGAAACACTGGCGATCGCGCTGCGACAAAACTCGGACATCAAAGGGGTGACCTGTGGGGACCAAACGCACAAATGCGGCCTTTTCACCGACGACCTCCTCCTCTTCTTTACCCCCCCCCCTAACTACATTACCCAATCTCTGCTTATTGTTAGAGAAATTTGCCAAAATCTCAGGACTCGAAGTTAACTTCTCCAAATCCCAAGCTCTCAACGTCTCTTTACCTCCTCAACAGTCTCCTCTCTCAAACATTCCTTCAAATTCAAATGGAACGATACATCCATTCGCTACTTAGGTATCACATTGACTGCCAAAACAGAAACTCTTTACACACACAATTACCCCCCTCTCTTTAAAAAACTGGAGGCCGACTTAGTCAAATGGTCGAAACATGAGCTATCATGGCTAGGCCGAATCAACTCCATCAAAATGACCCTCCTACCCAGACTTCTCTACTTTTTTCGCTCCCTTCCTATACCAATCAGGAAAGTCCACTTACGATCTTTACAGTGTAACATAATTAAATACATTTGGGGTAAAAAAGGATATTGCATCCCCCAGAACACTTTATTCATCCACAGACGCAAAGGAGGGCTAGGTCTCCCAAATTTGCATAAATATTACTTAGCAGCTAGACTCGCACAATTGTCCACGATTTACTCCAAATATGAAAAACCTGATTGAGTCAATATTGAAAGACAGGCCATCCCCAAACACACGCTAGATCACATACGCTGGTGCCCCACCAAATCCAGGCCACCCATCCTCTCACCCACACTATCCCACTCCTGCGCCTTATGGGATTCCCTCCGTATGGTCCCGACTCTGGTCTCCAAGGGTCGCCCTCTAGCACATCTCTTCCACAACCCCGATTTCCCACCCGGACTAGACATCTCAGCTTTCAAATGGTGGCTTAACAAAGGGCTATACCGGATAGGACATTTCTTCACCCCCACTGGACCAATCGATCTCAAATTTTGCATCAAACACTTGGAACTCCCGGAATCGGAACGCTTCCGTTTCTACCAAATCACCAATTTCTTACACACCATCTGGAAGGAAAAACCCCTTCCCCCCAAATTTACAGCCTACGAATTGTGGTGCGGCCAAGCCATGGAGCAGAGAGGGGGAAGCTCGGTGAGATAGTCAGCCCTCACCTGTCCCATGGACAAAACCCCATACATGAAGGCTTGGGAGACTGACTTCCAACTCATCAGGGACCTGGAGACTTGGCAAGCAGCACTATTCAGATCCTTCAAAGGGATCCAAAATATCTCACTCATGGAGGCAAGCGTCAAACTGCTAACCAGATGGTATCTAACCCCAACCAGGCTAGCAACCATATACCCCTCAACAAGCCCTCTGTGCTTCAGAGGATGCCAACACCTAGGCTCCATGGCCCACATTTGGTGGGAATGCCCCAAAATCCGCACTTTCTGGAGAAAAGTTTTCTCCATGATCTTCAAGGTGACGGCTTTCCAGGTTCCCAGGACCCCAGAGGTAGCTCTACTAAACATACACATCCCAGGCATAACCAAAGCATCACAAACGCTGATTTACTTTATACTGCTGGGTACAAAAATCACAATTGCCAAAGCCTGGAAACACTAAAAACCTACAATCCACACAGTCAAAAGAAAGATCTCTTGGATCATGACCCAAGAAAAACTCACCAGCATCCTGATGGACACCTCCTTGAAATTCCAAAAAATATCTGAGCCTTGGGCCCAATGTATGGGTACTTCCCTCATTCCGGGTGCTCAAGTACCACATCATTCCTAAACAATCTTTAGGCACGACTATCCAATATTTATGATAGCAGCACGCAGAAGCTAGAATCATATCTCCTCACCTAACAAGAGGAGCCCCTCCCCCACCTCTCCCCTTCTCACTCTTTCTTCTCCTTCTTCTTTCTATCTTCTTTATCGGTTAACTCACGCCAGAGGGCTAAATGTTGATGAATTTATTTGAAGCTACAGTTAGGTAGTCCCCCTTGCTCAGGGGGATACGCAACTGTCCTATTAAACCAGTTTACTCGGCCCGTATGGGCAGTATAGTAAGGGAGAATTCTCTCGCCCGGCACAGTTAGTTCCCATCAGGGGTGCCGGGGGTAGGGAAGAGATCCCTAAAGATTTAAGGGTAGAGCAAAGATCTTGTTAAGATTGTTTTTGGATCCAGATACTCGTCAATGAGCCTCCCTACGAGTTTCCAAGGCCGAGCAGACTTCTGTAATTCATTTAAGTTTGTATCTGTTCAGTGATTTACCTAGGAGGCATTCCCTCCTGAGCGTACACATATGTTACTGCATAACCTGTATGTACCAATTAAAATAAAAACATATTGAAAGTAAAAAGCAAATGTTGCACCTTGCAATTACTAATACAACACAATAAAAAAACTGTGTTTTCTTGATAACCAGACTGAAGCCAGGGAATCACTTTTGACGCTTCCCTCCACCCTTACCTCCACCCCAGCAGAGGCTGATGAGGAACAACCTGGGCCTTCCATCCTGGAAGAACCGGATGCGCCCAGCTGGAGCCAGGTATATTATTTTTAGACATATTTAGTGTCCTAATATTATTGATGTTGACTAGATGTTAAAATGTATTAACTATTAAGGATTTTATCCAAAAAAATTATGTATACATATCAATTGACAGTAGTGGCCAAAAATGTTGGTCACCAGCTTGAAAAAATGCTGGGGTCAGAATGATACTCTTTTATACGTATTAACATTGAAAGTCATGAGCTGAAAGTTGTGTGTGATTGATGAACCAAAAACTAAAACTATGTCCCTTTTCTATACACAGGATGAGCTCAGAGGCCTATGGATGCTAAATAGCGACCAGATTGTCCGAATGTGAGAAGGGCCAACGCCTCCTCTGTGAACAAATTATTAGTAATGCCCTTCACAAGGGGCTGAAGGGCGAGTTAACTGCCAACAGCAAAATATATGATCTCACCCATCCTCCTCCTTCTCCTCCTCCTCCTCCTGCCACAAGTCCACCACCAGAGCCACAGCCTCCAAGGAAGGCTGCAGGGAAGGGTGCAGGGAAGGCTGCAGGGAAGACTGCAGGGAAGGCTGCAGGGCAGTGTGGAGGGAAGGCTGCAGCGAAGAGAAGAATGTGATGACCTGGGTTCAGTCTGGTCTGACAGAAGACGCAGGCTGGTGTAGTACCACAGCCTGGGGACTATATGTCATCTGCTGCTGGTCTTGATCTCTGGGATTCTTGGACCAGATTGTGCTCCCTATTATATGGAGTCCTCAAGATCCCAATTTTCTTTTCCAAAGACTTAATGTGTGCCCTGGGGCCAAAAGGCTTCACAAATTCCAAAAGTTTCTCCAGCATTGCCTTCATCTTTATTTTGTTAACCAGACTAAATGGATATTTTATTTTCTGAAAATACTTGCCTATGTGTTTTTATTCAAATACATTTCTAAAAGACAATGTCAAATTAACAAGGGACACCAACCTCCTTTAGGTTCCAAAAAAACCCCAAAAATATAGTGTTATTGTGACTTGACACACAAAAAAATAAAACATCAATAAAGTTATTGTGTTAACTTGACACACAAAAAATAAAACATTAATAATGTTATTGTGGTAACTTGACACAAAAATAAATAAATAAATATGGAGATCACTAGAAAATAGCTTTTAAATAATCATAAAAAAAGATCTTGATGAAATCAAAAATATTAAAGTTGACTCAAAAAATACATTTGTAAACATTATTATGGAAATCGGGCTTTAAAAAAATACAATATCATTCATGAGATCATGAGAAACAATCCAGAAATCTGTTTGTGAGAACTCTGTGTGACTATGAGCAGCAAAACAACTTCGTTCTTCTAGCATTATAAAGAAGACAATAATGCGCTGCATTAAACGATCACAGAATTTGCAGCGTGAGGAATGTGCTAGCTCCAATACGAACACTAGTTTTACCAGACCGAGCGCTTCTGTCTCGTACTTGCTTCAGAGCATGCGTCGTTTTTTGTGCGTCGGACCGGCATACAAACGAGTGGATTTCTTGATAGGAACTGGGTCCGGTGGAGTTCCGGCGGAAAGATTTGAAACATGTTCCAAATCTAAAGTCCATCTGATTTTTGACCAAAAAAGTCCGCTGCAGGTCCGATAAAGCCCACACACGGTCAGATTGTCCGACGGGACCAGTCCGGTTGAAAAGTCTGCCCGTGTGTACACGGCATAAAGGAGTGGCGATTTGCTTCTCCAAACGTATTCATTTTTCTCCCACTAAGGTTTTTAGAGACCCGGAAGGCCGCTTCGTTTTAGTAGTTGGCACTATAGATGGAGGTTTCTACACATTCGTATCATACTACACTCCTAATTGGGACCAGGGAAATTTTTTTGACAGAATGATACACACTTTGAAACCATTTTTCACTGGAATTGTAAATGCAAAAGATTATACACACTATTCAGTTCCTCATAGCACTTATGCCAGGATAGACTACATATTTTTACAATCTTCCGCAATTTCATTGGTTCTCTCATCAAAAATCTGAGGCACCGCCCTTTCTTTCAGACGTCTCAATTGTGACATTATCCCTCAGATGCCCCTCAGGAGTTAGGGGCAGGTTTAAATGGCTCCCCAATGAGGCCCTTCTGAGCAATCCTGTACATTGCATGATTTTTGAAATCTCTCTTAAAGAGTATTTCACAGAGACTGACAATGACATGGTCTCTCCAGGAACATTGTGGGCGGCTCATAAGACAGTAATGAGAGGGAAATTTATCCAGATCTCTGCTCAGCTGAAATGAAAACACAAAACTGAAATTAGGAAATTGATGGAGGAATTCCTTCAGTCCAGTAAACATCACAAAAGCAATCCCACTCCTGAGAATCTGACCCATAGGGACACTGCTCGAGTAAAACTTAACCTAGCACTAACTACTACGGCTAAAAGCATTTAAGGTGGACCGGCACAAAATTCTACTCACAAAAAGATAAGATTGGTTCTAAATTAGCAACTAAACTTAGCCCTAAAATCCGCATATTATCCTTTCCCAAAATCTGCACCTTATCTGGTGATCTTACCCAAAACCCTATTAAGATCATGGAAACCTTCCATGATTTTTATTCCAAGATTTATTCTGATCCCCCCTCCACCAATCCTAGTAAACTAGAATCCTTCTTCATGATATTGACCTACCAAAAATATCACGCAAGCAGCGGGAACTTCTTGACGCACCTATCTCCTCGGAGGAGATTCTGGAGGCAATCAAGTCTTCCAAGACAAACTCTGCCCTGGGACCTGATGGTTTCTCGGCGGGTTATTATAAGAAATATGTCCCTTATTTTGCCCCATTTATGGCCCAATTTTTCAACTCTCTTCAGGAGGGATCTCTCCTGGTCAATATATCAAACTTGGCCTTCATCTTGGTCATACCCAAACCAGGGAAAGAGATGAGTGATGTCAGTAACTATCGCCCAATTTCCCCTTATTAATAATGATCTTAAAATTATGGTAAAGATATTGGCAGTGAGACTTTCCAGCTTTATCGCAGAACATATCAAGTATAAGTGGGATTTATCCCGGGGAGACAAGGGCCAGACCAAGTTAGAAGAGCTATTGACATAATCTCCATTCCATGCTCCTGTTGGGATGGGGGCGCTCCTCAAGAAGGTTACCTGTTATCCATAGATCTTCAGAAGGCATTTGATTCAGCATCTTGGCCTTATATATTTGAGATTCAGGAAAGATGGGGCTTAGGCACTATATTTTTGGGGATTATTTATGCGTTATACTCTAATCCTAGCACGCAAATTCGCCTGTTGGGTCACTACTCAGATGCGTTTAGAATTCAAAAAGGAACTAGACAGGGCTGTCCTTTATTACCCCTAATATTCTCAATCGCAATTGAAACCCTGGCCATTGCCATCAGACCGCATCCTGACATCAGAGGGGTAATATGTGGCCCAGATGATCATAAATGGGTGCTCTTTGCAGACGATATGCTTTTATTTATCACATCACCCCTAATATCAACTCCAAATGTAATTAAGCTACTTCAAGATTTTGGTGCTATTTTAGGCCTTAAAGTTAACGTAGCCAAATCAGTGGCATGAAACGTATTGGTCCCCCCAAGACTAGTAGATCAGCTTAAACAATATTTTCCTTTCCCTTGGACAAATGATTCCATTGCTTATTTGGGAATCAAATTAATAACAGACAATATAGGCAATATGAATATGTATACAGCCAATTACCCCCCTTGGTTCCGAAAAGTAGAAGAGGATTTAAAATTTTGGTCGAAATGTGATCTGTCCTGGTTGGGCAGGATTAATGCCGTCAAGATGACATTGCTTCCACGGCTATTATACCTATTTTGTTCCCTCCCTATACCGATCAAGAAATTATCACTCTCCAAACTACAGTCTAAAATCATAAGCTTTGTATGGGGGAGGAAAGGGCATCATTGCTCCAAGGAGGTCCTGTTCTGCCTGAAAAATCAGGGGGCTATGGGACTCCCCAATCTTTGGTGGTATTATAAAGCCGCACAAAGAGCCCAAATTTTGATTGTTTATTCTAGACCCTAACCTGATTGGATCTCTTTAGAAAGACAAGCAGTTCCACATCACATGATAGATTTTATTCTTTGGAGACCTCCTAAGCAAAGACCTCCTATCCTGTCTCCTACTCTTTCTCACTCCCTAGCGCTCTGTGATGTGTTGCATAAACATGTTTCACTTACCTCTAGTATAAGGCCCCTTTCACACTTATTTTGCAATCCAGGATTGAATATTCAGGCATTCCGTTGGTGGCTGACCGGCTGAATAAGGGGCTCTTTAGAATAGGGCATTTCTTTACCTCAACAGGACCGATATCTCCTGGATACTCCACTAGTAAATTTGATATGACACACACTGAGAGGTATGGACTCTATCAAATCTCACATTTCGTAAATAAGATCTGGCCGGACAGGACGGAACCCCCTAAATCTACATCATATGAGCAATGGTTCTCCAGTATATTGGATCAGAGGGGAGGCATCTCCCTTATATAGTCCTCTCTGGCAGACAAGGCAGATACCCCTCCATATGCTCAATCCTGGTAATCAAACTTAGGAATTCACTTGGAACCTGAACAATGGTTTCAGTCTTTTAGAAGCTCCTTTAAGTGTATAATGAATACTTTTCTAATTGAAGCAAGTATTAAAGTATTCATCAGAGGGTATTATGTTCCTGCCAGACTGGTCAAGATCTACCCAGACACGTCTCCCCTGTGTTACAGAGGGTGCAATCATGTGGGCGATATGCTCCATATTTGGTGGGCATGCCCACATATTAGGAGATATTGGAATAAATTGTTCCAAATAGTATGGAAAGTATCAGGGGTTTTGGTTCCGCAGGACCTCACGTATGCTCTCTTGAAGCACAGGGTAAAGGATACCCATAAACATATACAGTCCCGGATTCTGTCTATGTTTCTGGGGGCTAGAATCATGATAGCGGGAGCATGAAAGAAATCTACAGTAGGTGACCGCGATATTGTGTCAATCTCGCCGCACTTCTCGGCGAGATTTGACACCTACGAGCCCCATCGCAGGAGCCAGCGCCGAGATGGCTCACTCATCGGGAAAGGAAAACTTTGTCTTCCTCCCGCGATGAGTGACAGGCAGCGCTGACAGCTGTCTGGTATGAATCCTGAGGCGATAACACCGCGCCAAATTTTCAATGAGAAAACCGGCGTGGGTTCCCCCCTCGGAGGCATACCAGGCCCTTGGGTCTGGCATGGATTGTAAGGGGAACCCCCTATGCCGAAAAATTCGGCGTGGGGGTCCCCCCCAAATCCATACCAGACCCTTATCCGAGCACGCAGCCCGGCCGGCCAGGAAAGGGGGTGGGGACGAGCGAGCGCCCCCCCCCCTCCTGAGCCGTACCAGGCCGCATGCCCTCAACATGGGGGGGTGGGTGCCTTGGGGGAGGGGGGCGCCCTGCGGCCCCCCCACCCCAAAGCACCTTGTCCCCATGTTGATGAGGACAAGGGCCTCTTCCCGACAACCCTGGCCGTTGGTTGTCGGGGTCTGCGGGCGGGGGGCTTATCGGAATCTGGGAGCCCCCCTTAATAAGGGGGCCCCCAGATGCCGGCCCCCCACCCTGTGTGAATGAGTTTGGGGTACATGGTACCCCTACCCATTCATCTAGGGGAAAGTGTCAATAGAAAAAAAAAACACACTACACAGGTTTTAAGAGTCATTTATTAGTCAGCTCCGGGGGTCTTCTTCCGACTTCGGGGGTCTCCTTCCGACTTCTCCCGCTGTCCGGCCTCTTCTCCCGGGCCCCGCCGCTATCTTCTTCCAGCTCTATTGCCAGCGAGGGGCCCGGTGTGCTGCCGCTGTCTCGCCGCCGCTGTCCGGCCTCTTCTCCCGGTGTTCGGCCTCTTCTCCCGGGCCCCGCCGCTATCTTCTTCCAGCTCTATTGCTAGCGAGGGGCCCGGTCTGCTGCCGCTGTCTTGTCGCCGCTGTCTCGCCGCCGCTGTCTCTTCTTTTCTTCTTCCCCGATGTTGACACGACGCTCTCTCCGGCTCGAATGCTGTGTGCGAGCTGCGGAGCCATTTATATAGGCGGTAACCCCACCCCCTTACGACGTCATGGTCCCAGCATGCGCAGGGACTCTGGGGCCACGCCCCCTTATGACGCCAGAGTCCCTGCGCATGCTGGGACCATGACGTCGTAAGGGGGTGGGGTTACCGCCTATATAAATGGCTCCGCAACTCGCACACAGCATTCGAGCCGGAGAGAGCGTCGTGTCAACATCGGGGAAGAAGAAAAGAAGAGACAGCGGCGGCGAGACAGCGGCGACAAGACAGCGGCAGCAGACCGGGCCCCTCGCTAGCAATAGAGCTGGAAGAAGATAGCGGCGGGGCCCGGGAGAAGAGGCCGAACACCGGGAGAAGAGGCCGGACAGCGGCGGCGAGACAGCGGCAGCACACCGGGCCCCTCGCTGGCAATAGAGCTGGAAGAAGATAGCGGCGGGGCCCGGGAGAAGAGGCCGGACAGCGGGAGAAGTCGGAAGGAGACCCCCGAAGTCGGAAGAAGACCCCCGGAGCTGACTAATAAATGACTCTTAAAACCTGTGTAGTGTGTTTTTTTTTTCTATTGACACTTTCCCCTAGGTGAATGGGTAGGGGTACCATGTACCCCAAACTCATTCACACAGGGTGGGGGGCCGGCATCTGGGGGCCCCCTTATTAAGGGGGGCTCCCGGATTCCGATAAGCCCCCCGCCCGCAGACCCCGACAACCAACGGCCAGGGTTGTCGGGAAGAGGCCCTTGTCCTCATCAACATGGGGACAAGGTGCTTTGGGGTGGGGGGGCCGCAGGGCGCCCCCCTCCCCCAAGGCACCCACCCCCCCATGTTGAGGGCATGCGGCCTGGTACGGCTCAGGAGGGGGGGGGCGCTCGCTCGTCCCCACCCCCTTTCCTGGCCGGCCGGGCTGCGTGCTCGGATAAGGGTCTGGTATGGATTTGGGGGGGACCCCCACGCCGAATTTTTCGGCATAGGGGGTTCCCCTTACAATCCATGCCAGACCCAAGGGCCTGGTATGCCTCCGAGGGGGGAACCCACGCCGGTTTTCTCATTGAAAATTTGGCGCGGTGTTATCGCCTCAGGATTCATACCAGACAGCTGTCAGCGCTGCCTGTCACTCATCGCGGGAGGAAGACAAAGTTTTCCTTTCCCGATAAGCGAGCCAGCACGACATTCACAGTACCCTGTCGCCGAGAACCAGCGCGAAACACAATCTCGCGGTCAGGTACTGTATGGTTACGATTTCAGAGACCAAATGGAAAATATTGTGGATCATGTCTCAGGAACAAATAGTATCTAAACTATGAGACACAGTCCCACGTTTCGAAAAGGTTTGGGAACCCTGGGCATTTGATGTTAAGGTCCCCCTCTTTCCGGGGCATATACACCTTTAATTGAAGACCCCGGGAAGTCCTGCTCTCTCCTTTATTCCTCTCTATCTCTTTCCCTGCCTCTTTCTAACTTTCCTCATCTCCTCCCTATTTTCTCAACAAGATAGCATATATGACATTAGCAATTCATTCCTGAAATTGCACACGTCAAGATACAAAGTGTTCGAGCAATATATGTGCAATGTTCCTTTCAGGATCTCTTTGACTAACAATAACTAGAAGCGCTGGATCTAGGAATTAGCTTTTAGACTTCTTCATGCAATGTCCTGAAGCCATGGAAACCAAGGCCATGGTGCCCTATCCCCTGACTCTGTGAGAGGGAAGCAGGGGTGAAATGGTCTGGGTCGTGGTGATACCCAGTGGGTACCCCAGTTCCACAATGTGATCTAGGGATGAGCTTCGAGTTCGAGTCGAACTCATGTTCGACTCGAACATTGGCTGTTTGCAAGTTAGCTAAACAGCGAACAATTTGGGGTGTTTGCGGCAAATTCGAATGCCGCGGAACACCCTTTAAAAGTCTATGGGAGAAATCAAAAGTGCTAATTTTAAAGGCTTATATGCATGGTATTGTCATAAAAAGTGTTTGGGGACCCGGGTCCATCCCTAGGGGAAAAGGATCAATGCAAAAAATTTTTTTAAAAACGGCCGTTTTTTCAGGAGCAGTGATTTTAATAATGCTTAAAGTCAAACAATAAAAGTGTAATATCCCTTTAAATTTCGTAGCTGGGGGGTGTCTATAGTATGCCTGTAAAGGGGTGCATGTTTCCTGTGTTTAGAACAGTCTGACAGCAAAATGACATTTTGAAGGAAAAAACCCATTTAAAACTACTCGCGGCTATTGCATTGCCGGTCCGACAATACACATAGAAGTTCATTGAAAAAAACGGCATGGGAATTCCCCACAGGGGAAACCCGAACCAAAATTAAAAAAAAAATGACTTGGGGGTCCCCCTAAATTCCATACCAGGCCCTTCAGGTCTGGTATGGATATTAAGGGGAACCCCGGCCAAAATTTAAAAAAAAATGACTTGGGGGTCCCCCTAAATTCCATACCAGGCCCTTCAGGTCTGGTATGGATTTTAAGGGGAACCCCGCGCCAAAAAAAAAAAAAAACGGCGTGGGGTCCCCCCCAAAAATTCATACCAGACCCTTATCCGAGCATGCAACCTGGCAGGCCGCAGGAAAAGAGGGGGGGATGAGAGTGCGGCCCCCCCTCCTGAACCGTACCAGGCCACATGCCCTCAACATTGGGAGGGTGCTTTTGGGTAGCCCCCCAAAACATCTTGTCCCCATGTTGATGAGGACAAGTGCCTCATTCCCACAACCCTGGCTGGTGGTTGTGGGGGTCTGCGGGCGGGGGGCTTATCGGAATCTGGAAGCCCCCTTTAACAAGGGGACCTCCAGATCCCGCCCCCCCCTGTGTGAAATGGTAAGGGGGTACTTACCCCTACCATTTCACTAAAAAACTGTCAAAAATGTTAAAAATGACAAGAGACAGTTTTTGACAATTCCTTTATTTAAATGCTTCTTCTTTCTTCTATCTTTCTTCTATCTTTCTTCTTGGTCGAAATGTGATCTGTCCTGGTTGGGCAGGATTAATGCCGTCAAGATGACATTGCTTCCACGGCTATTATACCTATTTTGTTCCCTCCCTATACCAATCAAGAAATTATCACTCTCCAAACTACAGTCTAAAATCATAAGCTTTGTATGGGGGAGGAAAGGGCATCATTGCTCCAAGGAGGTCCTGTTCTGCCTGAAAAATCAGGGGGCTATGGGACTCCCCAATCTTTGGTGGTACTATAAAGCCGCACAATGAGCCCAAATTTTGATTGTTTATTCTAGACCCTAACCTGATTGGATCTCTTTAGAAAGACAAGCAGTTCCACATCACATGATAGATTTTATTCTTTGGAGACCTCCTAAGCAAAGACCTCCTAACCTGTCTCCCACTCTGTCTCACTCCCTAGCGCTCTGTGATGTGTTGCATAAACATGTTTCACTTACCTCTAGTATAAGGCCCCTTTCACACTTACTTTGCAATCCAGGATTGAATATTCAGGCATTCCGTTGGTGGTTGACCGGCTGAATAAGGGGCTCTTTAGAATAGGGCATTTCTTTACCTCAACGGGACCAATATCTCCTGGATACTCCACTAGTAAATTTGATATGACACACACTGAGAGGTATGGACGTTATCAAATCTCATATTTCTTAAATAAGATCTGGCCGGACAGGACGGAACCCCTTAAATCTACATCATATGAGCAATGGTTCTCCAGTATATTGGATCAGAGGGGAGGCATCTCCCTTATATAGTCCTCTCTGGCAGACAAGGCAGATACCCCTCCATATGCTCAATCCTGGTAATCAAACTTAGGAATTCACTTGGAACCTGAACAATGGTTTCAGTCTTTTAGAAGCTCCTTTAAGTGTATAATGAATACTTTTCTAATTGAAGCAAGTATTAAAGTATTCATCAGAGGGTATTATGTTCCTGCCAGACTGGCCAAGATCTACCCAGACACGTCTCCCCTGTGTTACAGAGAATGCAATCATGTGGGCGATATGCTCCATATTTGGTGGGCATGCCCACATATTAGGAGATATTGGAATAAATTGTTCCAAATAGTATGGAAAGTATCAGGGGTTTTGGTTCCGCAGGACCCCACGTATGCTCTCTTGAAGCACAGGGTAAAGGATACCCATAAACATATACAGTCCCGGATTCTGTCTATGTTTCTGGGGGCTAGAATCGTGATAGCGGGAGCATGAAAGAAATCTATGGTTACGATTTCAGAGACCAAATGGAAAATATTGTGGATCATGTCTCAGGAACAAATAGTATCTAAATCATGAGACGCAGTCCCACGTTTCGAAAAGGTTTGGGAACCCTGGGCATTTGATGTTTAGGTCTCCCTCTTTCCGGGGCATATACACCTTTAATTGAAGACCACGGGAAGTCCTGCTCTCTCCTTTATTCCTCTCTATCTCTTTCCCTGCCTCTTTCTAACTTTCCTTCATGCAATGTCCTGAAGCCATGGAAACCAAGGCCATGGTGCCCTATCCCCTGACTCTGTGAGAGGGAAGCAGGGGTGAAACGGTCTGGATCGTGGTGATACCCAGTGGGTTCCCCAGTTCCACAGTGTGAACTAGGGATGAGCTTCGAGTTCGAGTCGAACTCATGTTCGACTCGAACATTGGCTGTTCGCAAGTTCGCCGAACAGCAAACAATTTGGGGTGTTCGCGGCAAATTCGAATGCCGCGAACACCCTTTAAAAGTCTATGGGAGAAATCAAAAGTGCTAATTTTAAAGGCTTATATGCATGGTATTGTCATAAAAAGTGTTTGGGGACCCGGGTCCTGCCCCAGGGGACAAAGATCAATGCAAATTTTTTTTTTAAAAACGGCCGTTTTTTTAGGAGCAGTGATTTTAATAATGCTTAAAGTCAAACAATAAAAGTGTAATATCCCTTTAAATTTTGTAGCTGGGGGGTGTCTATAGTATGCCTGTAAAGGGGCGCATGTTTCCTGTGTTTAGAACAGTCTGACAGCAAAAGGACATTTCGAAGGAAAAAACCCATTTAAAACTACTCGCGGCTAGGGGCGCATGCGCGGCGCGAACCGAGGAGGAAGCAAAGGCTGAGAGCTCCGTGAGCCACGAAGGAGAACGGCACTTCCCCGGGGCCATCCACGCGGAATTTCGACCCAATTCTTTCCCCCCCCCGCTGGCGGAACATCCAGCGCATGCCGGGACCCAAAAGTCGCCGCTCCAAACCGGCTCAAAGATCGCTAACCACATACTTATTGAGAGTGAGGGAGGAGAACATGCAGGCCCAAGATGGCGCCCGGAAGACACAGTCACAAGCACGACTTCCCGCTGCAGCTACTTCACCGGCACACTCCTTTGGAGAAAGTGAGTACTCATTTCAACTAACTAAGGCGGATTTAGATGAAAGTCTAACCCTGATGTATGACAAAATTGCCCAGAAGTTTCAATCAGAGCTGCATAAGTCCACTAATACTTTGTCTCTGGAGATCGCAGCGCTAGGCAGTAGAACAGACTTGCTGGAGACTAAGCATGATGAACTGTCCCTAGGGTACTCTGATCTTAGAAAAGAACATGAATCTTTGTCAGAAACGGTCCTACGATTACAGGCACACATAGAGGACCTCGATAACAGAAATCGGCGGAACAATCTTAGGGTGCGAGGAGTACCTGGGTCTGTGACAGAATTGCTGCCAGCCGTTCAAAAGCTATTTCAATCCCTCCTGCCTGACTCCCCATTGACTGCCTTTTCCTGTGATAGGATTCATAGGGCCTTACGCCCCCCTCCACCCCCGGAGAAGCCTCCTAGGGATATAGTGCTGTGCCTTAAGGACTTTCTGATTAAAGAGGATATCCTCAGGGCTTCTAGGAACACCCCTAATATCCGTTTGGATGGGATCCCGGTTCAAATTTATCCGGACATCTCCCCCACTACCCTGGACAAACGCAGGAAGATGAAGGAGGTTACGTCGGTGCTGCAGTCGGCAAGTATTCGTTACCGCTGGGGCTTCCCTTTCAAGCTACAGGTGCCCCACAACGGCACGACCTACACTGTGACCACACTAGCTGAAGGCAAGGAAGTACTTGTGAAGCTGGGCCTCCTTGATGCGGCCTCTCTACCCAGGCTACCTTCCACACCAAGACACTCAGCAATTTGGGCTACCCCTCCACCCAGAAGAGACCGCCGAGATCAACGACGGGACTAACCAAAGCAGCAGCATTTCATTTTTGTTTTGGGTTTTTCCATTCTTCGATGTTTCCTTTCGCTGCTCTGTTCTGTTTTTCTCCCATAAGGTTGAGAACTCTGACCCTCCCCTGACATGCTCTGACGCACCTAAAATCTCCTGGCTCCATGTGGAATCCTGGTCGCGTCCGTCTGTGAGACCCCACACTCGTCAATATTGGGGACTGGCCGGCTCTTCATCTGTTTAGTGATGTTGGTGCCGACAGACCCATTACAGGTAAACCCTCCGGATATAGCTGCATCCGTGCAGATCACACGGACACCAAAACACAGAGTGTTGGACCTTTTGGTCCGAATGGACATCTTTTTTTGGGTATATGGGATATCTTTCCCCATTGCCCCCCTAGACTACTATTGTTGGCTATTTTTTGGCCTGGTTTTCAAATTCTTTGCTTTGGTTTACTATTTTATTCTATTTTTTTATTTTTTCTTTGCTTTTTTTTGCTCTTTTTGTGCTACCCAATGCAGAAGGTATTATCATTTTGAAATGTGTATTGCTATCTCAGATAAAGCATGTATGTATTATGGGGGGGTTGTACTCCCTGACTGGGCCTCACCCTGGGGGACTTTGTGCTGTTGTGGAGCCCACTCTCGACCTGGACCCGATTTCTATCTTAAAGCTACCCCTCTGGACCCAATATGGGTATCAAGGTAATTTCTCACAATGTAAAAGGGTTTAATACCCCTCAAAAACGAAGGAAAGCGTTTAAAGCCTATAAGTCACTTGGAGCGGACATAGTACTGCTTCAGGAGACACATTTCTCCAGTGATAACCACCCATCATATTTTGATAAAACATTTAAACAATGCTTTTTCACTACCTATGGGTCCAGGTCTAGGGGGGCCGCTATCTTTATCAGGAATTCAGTGTTATTTCAAGTCCAACAGACATATAAAGATCCTAACAGTCGGTTTGTAATAATTCAGGGCACCATCCAGCACAAACAACTAACCCTAGCTTCAATATATGCGCCTAATGCTTCACAGGCCACATTTTTTAAAGAATTCTTCCAGATCCTGGAAAGGTTTCACTCCCCCCATCTGTTAATTGGAGGGGATTTTAACTTGGTAGCCCATTCAGGATTGGACAGAAGTAGGACATGCCCAACCTCTAAGGCTTTTCCCAAGTCCCTGCAGTATTCTTTGAAAACCTCTCAGTTGATAGACGTATGGAGGGCCCATAATGTAGGTTCGAGAGAGTACACCTTCTATTCCCACCCCCACGATAGTTACTCCCGTCTAGATTATGTTTTCTGCACTCCTTCTCTAACGGTGAATTCCACCTCAGCCAATATTCATATATGCCCTTGGTCGGACCATCACATGGTTTCCACCAATATCTCTTGTTTAGGCCTCCCCCACACGGCCAGGTCTTGGCGCTTAAACGAAGCACTTCTTACAGACCCAGTGATCCTGGCTCAGCTGACGGATCGCCTTAAAGAATATTTTAGAATCAATAATGTCGAGGATATCTCCCCAATCACCCTCTGGGCTGCCCACAAGGCTGTTATGAGAGGCCACCTGATAGAAATTTCTACAACACAAAAACGCCAAAGACAACAGGACACTCATAAACTCACCGTAGAACTAGAACGATTATATCACAGTCACTCTCAGACTCCTTCAACGGAGTTGCTCCGGCAGATCACAGAAAAGAGAAGGGCCCTTGATGATATACTTTCTAGTCACATAGAGAGGTCTCTTAGGTGGTCCAAAGCTCGTTTTCTCCTTCACAGTAACTCGGCCTCCACGATGTTTGCCCGTAAACTAAAACAATCATCCCAACCAACCCACCTTTATAAATTGAAAGATAAAAATGGCAACATTACCTCCCATCCTAAACAGGTTTTGAATATTTTTTCCGCCTTTTACCAGAAACTATTTTCGGGCCCAGATCCCTCCCTTCCCCCACCCTTGCAGTCATGGTTGGACACCCTCTTGCTTCCCCAGTTGACAGAGGAGCATCTTAATATCCTCAATGCTCCTTGTTCGTCTGAGGAAGTGGCTTCTATCATATCCTCCCTTAAGCCATCTAAGGCCCCAGGCCCGGACGGGTTCTCAGCAGCCTACTACAAAAAATTTGCGGATTCCTTACTCCCCACACTTACCAACATGTACAACCAGGTCCTCGGAGGAAAACAATTCCCTGAGGAAATGCTGTTAGCTAATATGTCCCTCATACCCAAACCGGGCAAAGACCATACTCTCCCTCAAAATTTTCACCCCATATCGGTTATTAATAACGACCTTAAAATATTCGGAAAAATCTTGGCAGACAGATTAGCTAAAGTAATACAATCCTTGATATCCCCTGACCAAACCGGTTTCATCCCAGCGAGACAGATCACAGATAACATTCGTTTGGCCACCAATATTGTGCAGGACGCCCAGATGCATTCAAATCAGGTACTGCTCCTAAGTTTGGACATTAACAAAGCATTCGATAGTGTCCTCTGGACGTATCTAGACACAGTTTTGTTAAAATTTGGATTCAGGGGGGCATTTCTACAAGGCTTTAAAGCCCTTTACCATCACCCTAAGACCCGCATAAAGTTGCCGGGATGTAATTCAGACTATTTTTCTTTGCACTGTGGTACAAGACAGGGGTGCCCCCTCTCCCCTTTATTATTTGCACTGGCCATGGAGCCCCTGTCTAGGTCCATTTCCAACAATCAGAACATTAGAGGTTACATAAAAGGAGACCGAGAATTTAAACTTAGCCTCTATGCGGACGATGTACTTTTATTTATTTCGGACCCCTTGATCTCCCTCCCTAACCTCATGTCCACTCTAAATTTCTTCCAAAAATTAACAGGCCTCGGAATTAATCTTAGCAAGTGTACGGCGATGCCCATCCATCTTCCGCAACCTTTATTAACTACACTTAAGGACAGATTCAAATTCTCGTGGAACCTCACCTCTTTACAATATCTAGGCATTAAGCTGGCCCCCTCTCTCAAACAAATATACTCCTTAAATTATCCCCCGGCGTTCTCCAAAGTTAAACTCCTTTTAAATCAATGGTCCTCATACCGTATATCATTTCTTGGTAGGATTCAAGCAATAAAAATGAACATCCTTCCAAAACTTCTGTTCCTGTTTAGGTCTTTGCCTTTATATGTTTCTCGCTCCACCCTAGTGACGGTGCAGTCGGCTCTGCTCAAATTTGTATGGCAAAACAAAAAACCTCGCATAGGACGTTTGATGATGTATAGAACACAGATAAGGGGGGGCTTGGGTTGCCCGGACCTTTGGAAGTACTTTCTGGCATCCCGCCTTACTCAATTGGCGCAGTGGCATATCAACCCCGCCTCTATACCATGGCTGCAGTTTGAGCAGATCTCGGTTGAGCCGTACTACCTTCCGGGTCTATTGTGGTCTCGTACTATAACTCCAAAAGATATCACACCACTTAACTCTATAGCAGGCCAATCACTGTACCTTTGGTCCCTTTACTCCAAGAAATATAAGTTACAATCAGACAGACCCCTCCTGTCCTCCTTTTTGGGAGAGCCGTCCTTCCCCCGGCCTTCTCATCCAGATCACCATTCTGTGGTTGGATCGCTAGGGGTTTGGTGAACCTTGAATCCTTGCTGCAAAACACCTCCTTTTGCTCTTATGCTCACCTGCGGCAGACCCATGACATGGGACGATTTGAGTTTCACCAATACCTGCAAATAAGACACTTTTACTCAGCACTTACCTCCAGTGGGGTCGACTTATCTAAGACCCCATTTAAAGTTGATGTGTGGAGAGGCTTCACGAGACAGGGGGACCATATCCATTTTATATAGATACCTTAATGACTATAACTCTCCTCAAAAATCTAAAGCAATGGAGGATTGGGAGGCGGAGATGGCTCAGGAATTCTCAGCGGAGGACTGGCAGGATATGATAGCCAATATGCACAAATGCACAAAATCTATATCCATTAAAGAGACAACTCTCAAAATTCACACCAGGTGGTATTACACTCCTGATCGTCTCCACAGAATTTATCCCCTGGTACCTGGCACATGTTTTAGAGGATGCCAGGACAGGGGAACGCTGATGCACACGTTCTGGAGTTGTAAGGTCCTGGATACCATCTGGCATAAGACTATGTCTCTCATATCACTTATCTCAGGTATCTCGATTACGCTGACCTCTCCAATGTGTCTGCTTTTTGCAGAACTCCCAGAGGTTCCTATCCCATTACAGAAATTATTTCACACTCTTTTTGGTGCTATCCAATGGGCAATAGCATTAAACTGGTAACATCTCCAAGTACTTTGGTCGCAGGTGATCTCACGTATGGAGTCCATCAGGGCTATGGAAAGAATACACCACACTCTCCTGGACTCCATGCACATTTTTGACCGTAAATGGAATATTTGGACGGCTCACCTACTGAGTGACAGACTAGAAGATCCTTCGGCCCCAATAGCTGAATCACAACAGATATGATTATGTTCCTAAAAGACGTAATCTGTATGAGAATGTACCTCTAGAAGCTGCATAGCCTCCTGACTTCAGGAATAAAGTTACATAACATCCTCATGGATAGATGGCTATAACAATATGAATGGGATGCACATTTATCACAATAATTTTTCTTTTTTTACATTTCTCATTACTCTGATTTATTGGGTGCACCTTGCATGTACTGTACAACGAGATATACTTTGCAAGTATCATATTACTCAGCTATTACTGAATTTATTACCATTGTATCTCCTGTGCCTTCAACGCTTGTTCACCCAGATGTTATACTATTCTACAATAAAAACGTTTGTAAACAAAAAAAAAAAAACTACTCGCGGCTATTGCATTGCCGGTCCGACAATACACATAGAAGTTCATTGATAAAAACGGCATGGTAATTTCCCACAGGGGAACCCCGAACCAAAATAAAAAAATAAAAATTATGTGGGGGTCCCCCTAAATTCCATACCAGGCCTTTCAGGTCTGGTATGGATATTAAAGGGAACCCCGGCCAAAATTTAAAAAAAAAATGATGTGGGGGTCCCCCTAAATTCCATACCAGACCCGTCAGGTCTGGTATGGATTTTAAGGGGAACCCCGGCCCCCCCCAAAAAAAAAGGCGTGGGGTCCCCCCAAAAATCCATACCAGACCCTTATCCAAGCACGCAACCTGGCAGGCCACAGGAAAAGAGGGGGGGACGAGAGTGCACCCCTCCTGAACCGTACCAGGCCACATACCCTCAACATTGGGAGGGTGCTTTGGGGTAGCCCCCCAAAACACCTTGTCCCCATGTTGATGAGGACAAGGGCCTCATCCCCACAACCCTGGCCGGTGGTTGTGGGGGTCTGCGGGTGGGGAACTTATCAGACCCCCAGATCCCGACCCTCCCCCCTGTGTGAAATGGTAAGGGGGTACTTACCCCTACCATTTCACTAAAAAAACTGTCAAAAATGTTAAAAATGACAAGAGACAGTTTTTGACAATTCCTTTATTTAAATGCTTCTTCTTTCTTCTATCTTCCTTCATCTTCTTCTTCTGGTTCTTCTGGCTCTTCTGGTTCTTCCTCCAGCATTCTCGTCCAGCATCTCCTCCGCGACGTCTTCTATCTTCTTCTCCTCGGGCCGCTCCGCACCCATGGCATGGGGGGAGGCTCCCGCTCTTCTCTTCATCTTCTTCATCTTCTTCTCTTCTTCTTTTCTTCTCTTCTTCTCTTCTTCATTTTCTTCTCCGGGCCGCACCCATGCTGGCATGGAGGGAGGCTCCCGCTGTGTGATGCGTCTCCTCATCTGACGGTTCTTAAATAACGGGGGGGCGGGGCCACCCAGTGACCCCACCCCCCTCTGACGCACGGGACATGACGGGACTTCCCTGTGGCATTCCCCGTGACGTCACAGGGAAGTCCCGTCAAGTCACCGTGCGTCAGAGGGGGGCGGGGTCACCGGGTGGCCCCGTCCCCGTTATTTAAGAACAGTCAGACAAGGAGACGCCATCACACAGCGGGAGCCTCCCTCCATGCCAGCATGGGTGCGGAGCGGCCCGGAGAAGAAAATGAAGAAGAGAAGAAGAGAAGAAAAGAAGAAGAGAAGTAGATGAAGAAGATGAAGAGAAGAGCGGGAGCCTCCCCCCATGCCATGGGTGCGGAGTGGCTCGAGGAGAAGAAGATAGAAGATGCCGCGGAGGAGATGCTGGACGAGAATGCCGGAGGAAGAACCAGAAGAGCCAGAAGAACCAGAAGAAGAAGATGAAGGAATATAGAAGAAGAAGAAGCATTTAAATAAAGGAATTGTCAAAAACTGTCTCTTGTCATTTTTAACATTTTTGACAGTTTTTTAGTGAAATGGTAGGGGTAAGTACCCCCTTACCATTTCACACAGGGGGGAGGGCCGGGATCTGGGGGTCCACTTTTTTAAAGGGGGCTTCCAGATTCCGATAAGCCCCCCGCCCGCAGACCCCCACAACCACCAGCCAGGGTTGTGGGGATGAGGCCCTTGTCCTCATCAACATGGGGACAAGGTGTTTTGGGGGGCTACCCCAAAGCACCCTCCCAATGTTGAGGGCATGTGGCCTGATACGGTTCAGGAGGGGGGGCGCACTCTCATCCCCCCCTCTTTTCCTGCGGCCTGCCAGGTTGCATGCTCGGATAAGGGTCTGGTATGGATTTTTGGGGGGACCCCACGCCGTTTTTTTTGTTTTTTTGGTGCGGGCTTCCCCTTAATATCCATACCAGACCTGAGGGGCCTGGTATGGAATTTAGGGGGACCCCCACGTCATTTTTTTAAAAATTTTGGTTCGGGGTTCCCCTGTGGGGAATTCCCATGCCGTTTTTATCAATGAACTTTTATGTGTATTGTCAGACGGCAATGCAATAGCCGCGAGTAGATTTAAATGGGTTTTTTCCTTCGAAATGTCATTTTGCTGTCAGACTGTTCTAAACACAGGAAACATACGCCCCTTTACAGGCATACTATAGACACCCCCAGCTATGAAATTTAAAGGGATATTACACTTTTATTGTTTGAATTTAAGCATTATTAAAATCACTACTCCTGAAAAAACGTCCGTTTTTAAAACTTTTTTTGCATTGATCCATGTCCCCTGGGGGCAGGACCCAGGTCCCCAAACACTTTTTATGACAATAACTTGCATATAAGTCTTTAAAATTAGCACTTTTGATTATTCATGTTCGTGTCCCATAGACTTTAACGGTGTTCGCGTGTTTGAACAAACTTTTTTCCTGTTTGCATGTTCTGGTGCGAACCGAACAGGGGGGTGTTCGGCTCATCCCTAGTGTGAACCCATAGGGGTGGATTGGGGGCCTAATCTCGGGTGGACTGGATCCAGACTTTAAAATATGCCTCATGTTGGGTCTATCTGTTTGAAAATGTCCTAGATAATTTTTCTAAGTTAATTTAGAGATATATATGTAGATGCTAATCACAATATTTAGGTGTGATAAATCTGCTCTCTATGAACCATGGCAAGTGGAGTGTCACACAGCTGCAGTAGAATCAAGTGCTTCGATAGGCAGCATCAATGAACAGGCCTGCATCCTCAGAGTCGATTAGAGCCTGTAACTTGACTGACGACTCAGCCCAAGAAAGGGTAACCCGAAACCAGGGGCTTATCCTTTTGGATAACTGGGGACAAAACAACGCCACTTAAGGTCTGTCCGTGACCTCGAGGTTCAGGCATTCCCTGGACGGGTAGGACAAGACTTCAAAAAGTGACCTGCCTGGAAACAATAATTTCAAATAATTTTTATTTTGAAAAATGGATGATTTATACAAAGATATCTTAACAGTAAGTTCCATGCATAGATCTCATACAGTTTCAAAGGTTAAAATTAACGAAGTGGCAAACATCCGTTTTCCCTTCTCGAAATCATTAAAGCCCATATTTAAGGTTGCGAGGCCTATATACTACGTGAGAGCAAAGGGCTAGATGAGTAGATTACAAAACAGGAAAGAGAAGACTAGGCTATAAGAAGTAATAAACGGAGATGAACCTGTGGGACTAACACAGGAACGAAAGGTTCTTACTCAGACTTCCGCCCGATGGGCAGACCACCCCCGTGGGAGCTCGCTGTGGCCTGTCCGGGGGGCCCGAGTTCCAGGTTCCTGCGACTTTGCCCAAAAACAAAAATTGTACCATGCTAAGTTAATCGTGTTTTGTAAACAGTCTAAGGATTATCTCTATTCTCCGCTCTAGACGTTGAGAATGAAAACCTGCCTTGCCGCCTGATGATTTCGAGAAAGGCAACTTGGAGAACAGATAAAACAAGCGATAAAGAAAAATAAATAGAGTAACAAAACCGCCCGTTCTCGGGCTGCACCTGAGAGAGCTTAGTCTTTGTTAAACAAGAAAAGAGACAAGAGAGTCTTCAGAGAAGAGAGAGGAGAAAGAAGGGGGGAGGAGGGGTAGAAAGAAAAAAGGGGGGGTACTCTGTAAACGGTTCTATCTTACTCTATATCTTGTGGAATGCCCGGAAATAAGGGTACCCTACAGTATTTGGCCCATGGTTCCCAGATAGCGAAAAATGTTTCGTTTTTGTCATTAATGTTTGCAACGATTTGTTCTTGTGCCATTATCCACGACACCTTTCTTTTAAAAGCTTTTATTGAAACTCTGGGTTTCTTCCAGAACTTTGCTAGAGAAGCTTTAGCTCCTAAGAGTATAAAGAAAGTTAGCTTCTGTGAAAATTTGGAAAAAGTCCTGATCTTCCCATTAAGCAAAGCAATGGAAGGATCAGGGGAGACTCTTTGCTGTAACACAGAGCTGATCGTGCGGAAGACCTTACCCCAGAACGATCTGATTCTCGGGCATGTCCACCATATGTGTATCATTGTTCCCTCCATCTCACAGCCCCTGAAACACAGGGGGGAGGATCCTGGAAAGATGTTAGCTAAACGAGCCGGTACGTAGTACCATCTTGTTAAGACTTTAATACTGGCTTCTATCAATGATATGTTGAGGATACCTTTGAATGATCGTTCAAACCTGGAGTACCAATCCTCCAACGTCCAGGAGTTGTCCAGATCCTCCTCCCAGGCCCGTGCATATCTCGGTTTCTCCGCTGAAGATTTTAAGGCGGAATAGATTATGGAGATTCCTCCCCTCTGGACTTCTGAAGTGGAGCACCACTGTTCAAATGGAGTCAGAGAAGACCTACCTTGATTTTGCTTCCAAATGGAATGGATGTAGTGGTGTATCTGTGAGAATCTGAAAAATTCTGATTGGGGCATGTCTAGTTCGTTTCGACAGTGGTTCAGTGTGATTGGCCCCCTAGGGGAGAGGAAATGACCAATCCTATAGAGGCCCTTGTCCGTCCACCACTTGTAGGCCCTGATTACCATCCCTGGAGGAAAAGCTGGGTTATGGAATAAGTGTGCTAAAGGTTTGAGAGGTGAAACCAGATTAGTATTTGAAAAGAGTTTTGTGCACAAGGCCAACGAGTGGGATAGGGTAGGAGATAGTATGGCAGGTCTATCAGCAGGGGAGCACCAGAGAAGATAGTCGATCGTGTTCCGAGGGGTTGCTTGTCTTTCCATGGCCAGCCAACTTGGTTTCGGGCCCCGAGTAAACGCCAGCGAAATTTGGGAGAGCTGAGCTGCTTGATAGTAGCCCCACAGGTCAGGGAGACCAAGACCTCCCTGACTTTTAGGACGGGTCAACGTACTGGAGGGGCATCTATACCCTTTACGGCCCCAAATAAAGCGAACGATTTCGGATTGAAATTTGAGGAGGGTTGATTTCTTAATAGGAATAGGAAGGGAGCGAAAAAGGTATAAGAGACGGGGAAGTAATGTCATCTTGACGGCGTGTATTCTCCCCAGCCAGGACAGCCCACATCCAGCCCACCTGTCGAGGTCATCTTTACATTTACGGATCATGGGGGGGAAATTAGCGTTAAACAGTTTTTGAATGTCTGAAGTTAAGTGGATACCTAAATATGGGATATCTGTGGGTGCCCAGGAGAAGTTAAAGTTAGAAGAAAGCTGATTTAGTGTATCCTGAGGGACTGTAATGTTCAGCGCGATAGACTTGGACATGTTAACCTTTAGGCCCGAAATATTGCTGAATTCTTGGAGGATCTTATAAATCACCGGAGTGGAAATGAGAGGGGAGGTGATGTAGAGAAGCAGGTCATCCGCATATAGGGCACATTTGTGCTCCTGGTCTCCACACTGGACCCCTTTGACATCTGGGTTGGTTCTAAGTGCTATAGCTAGTGATTCAATTGCTATCGCAAAGAGGAGAGGGGAGAGTGGGCATCCCTGCCTGGTTCCTCTGTGAATAGGGAATGTGTCTGAGTACCTTCCTAGGAGACGAACCTGAGCAGACGGGGTTGAGTATAGGGATCTAATGTAGTTCAGAAAGAAGGGACCGAATCCCCGGCGCTGTAAGATGTCAGATAAATAATCCCAGTTAACGGAGTCAAATGCCTTGTGTAGATCGATGGAGAGGAGGAAGCCCCGCTGCGGTGAGCTTCCATCCCAGCACGACTTTAGAAGGGATATAATGTCTATCGTCCTACGTATTTGGTCCAGTCCCTGTCTACCAGGGATGAAGCCCACCTGATCATTGTGAATATAATTGGCAATGAAGCTCGCCATTCTATTCGCTAAAATTTTTGTCAGGAGTTTGATATCGTTGTTAATTAGCGAAATGGGCCTATAGTTCCCCAATTCACTTGGGTCCTTCCCAGGCTTCGGTATCACCGAGATATATGCCGAGTTAAGGTCAGGTCCCAGGGGGGCTCCATCCCTGAGGGAGTTGAAGAATTTAGCTAGGTGGGGGGCAAGAGTAGTGGCAAATTTTTTGTAATACCCAGTGGACAGGCCATCTGGACCTGGGGCAGAACCCGTTTCAAGCGAGGCAATCGTGTCCAATATTTCCTCCTCAGTGATCTTGTCCTCAAGCAACTCCCTATGGTCTTTGGTTAAGGCTGGTAGGGGTAAGTCCCTGAGGAAGCGGTCCCTTTGTTGCAGTGATGGAGGCTCAGAGGATTTATATAGATCAGTGTAAAATATGGAGAAGGCTTCCATAATTTTAGAAGGGTTCCGCGTCAGGTCTCCTGATGCTGTTTTGATTTTAGGGAACGCCAATGTTTGATGTTTTGGGGTGAGTTTGGCTGCTAGTTTGGAGCCCAAGCGGTCTGTTTGGTAGTAAAACTTGGCTCCTGTCCATCTCAAGTGTTTCTCTGCTGCAGAAGTAAGGGCAAGATTAAGTACCGTCCTAGTGCGGTCAAGGGTCTCTAAGGAGTCTGGTGTGGGTAGTCTCTTATGTGCTTTAGCCGCTGCCCTGTAGTCCGCTGTGAGTTTTAGGATGTCGGCTTTATGGACTGCTTTAAGATGTGAGGATAAGCTGATTATGTGGCCCCTTATCACCGGCTTATGGGCCGCCCAAACGGTGGAAGGCGAGACCTCCCCCGTTTGGTTAATTCTAAAGTAATCTTTGATGTTTTCCACTATGCCCTGACAGTTTATGGGATCATTGAGGAGCGATTCTTGTAATCTCCAACGTGGCGGACCCTTGGAGGAACCCCCCTTCTGAACTACTACCAGGACCATTGCGTGATCTGACAGCGGAGAGTCCATGATCCTAGAGTTGAGGATAAGCGGAATTGTGCTCGATCGTGTGAAGATGTGGTCTATCCTGGCCAGGGAGTTATGCGGAACCGAGAAGTGGGTGTAATCTTTTTTGTGCGGGTTTGCTTCCCTCCAAATATCCACCAAACCCTCCTCAAATAATAGCGCTGCTATTTTGGTGCTCTGTTTTGAAGGGCGTTTTGATTTGGAAGTACCATTGGCTAGCCTGTCAAGTGCGGAATCGAAAGCGACGTTCGAGTCTCCTCCCATAAATATTGTACCTTTAAGGTGGGGTTTTAGTTTTTTGAGTAACAGATCAAAAAACGATTTTTGACCTCTGTTAGGCGCATAATATGAAACAAATGTATAAAGTGCACCCTCAATGTAACCGGATACTAGCAGGAAACGCCCCTTGGGATCGACTATCGTCTCCGGTTGTGAGACATTTAAATGCTTGGCAAAGCAGATGGCAACCCCTTTTGTTTTGTTTTCGGCAGAGGACAAGAAGAATTGTGGGTAGTGTTGGTGGAGAAATGAGGGTTTGTAGTGTACTGGAAAGTGAGTTTCCTGTAGAAGAAGGACGTCAATATGCATAGATTGGTAGGACTGGAAGATCTTTCTGCGTTTAATTGGGGAGTTCAGGCCTTGGGTGTTGTGTGAGATGATTCTAAGGGGGATATTCCGATCCTTTAGACTAACCATGGTCCAGAGGGGAGAGAACTGTCAATTCGTATTGCGGCTTACCGTTACCCGTGGAACGTGAAAGCTGACTGTGATCTGTTGGTGAGGCAAGATGACTGCTCGGGCCCGGCAGGGGGATAACAGGACCACCCCCGAGACTGGTCGAACCTACAGAGGAGTACAGGAGGGTATAGAGAGCGGATGGGGAAAGAGTAGAAGAGAGAAACAAAAGAAGAATGATTAATTTCATGTAATAAACATTAAGCTTCGATAAAACTTCAGTCATGACTAATAAGTGTACTGAGGAGGTAAAAAGAAAAAACACCTCGCACAGTCAAAAGGGTAGGAATAAATGTCTAACCTACCCTAAAGGCCACTCGGGCCAGGGCCTCCTGAAAACAGGGAGACCAACCAAAGGAAACACCTCAGGGGAGCTTAAGGCGTACCTGAGGGTAAGTAGAGGCGCACTGGGTCCACCACAGCCCCAGTTCCTCTAAACTATTATGCCTGAGACCGTGTGCGGGTCTTTTAAGTAGAAATTTAGACAGAGCATACCAAAAAATGTAAAGATATGGGGTGAACATGGAAAAGGAAATCAATATATAGAGAAAAAAAAAGAAAAAAAATATTTCCATGTTGACCCCTGTTGCCACCTATGCAGTAAGGGTGTGACTTTGTATGAGCCTCTTGAACAATGGGGGAGATCATGAATCCCTTACAGGATGGGTCGCTAGGTCTGGCCCATCAGTGCCCAGGAGGAGGTGGGGATCCCAGGGTCGATAAACATCCTTCTTTGGATACCTAAGGGACACCACTATCACGTGGGGATACTACATGTGATGCCCCTCACCCCCAAGGCTCAGCAGGGAGGGCCCTCGTAACCCCTCCCTACTCTAAGTTTAAAGTATGAGAAAACACTTCTAAAAAATAAAAAAAAATAATAAAAAGTAAAAAAAAAAGTAAGGGGGGCCTAGACCCACTAAGATTAGGTTCGGAGCCCATGGGCTCAGGGGAAAAAGGGGGCTAGCCCCCACCAGTCCTTTAGCAAATGTGCTGCACCCTTCAAAAAGAGGGAAAATGAGGAAAAACAGAGTACTTGTGAGCGAAGTGGCAGTTCAAGTGGGGAGATTTTCCTTCGATCTCTTGTAGCCTTGTTTTAGCCAGGATGGCTGTAGCGGGCTTGCTGGGGGGGGTCTTTTGATTGAAGATGGGGTACCCCTGCTGGATTGTGACGATGCAGGCTCTTGAGGGATGAGGCCCAATTGGAGGAGAATCCGTTCACCCTCCGCGAAGGTGGAGAAGCTGTAGTTTCTACTCTTGTGTGAAAAGTTCAGTCTCAGCGGGAAAGACCACCTATAGGGGATCTCCTTCTCCTGTAGGAGTAGTAGTAAAGGTTTCAAGGCCCTTCTCTTCTGCACTGTGTAGGGGGACAGGTCCGCGAAGATCTGAATTTTGTGACCGAGAACGGAAATGTCCTTTAAATTTCTGGCTTTTCTCATAACTTCCTCCTTGACCGCATAATGATGGGGTTTTACAATGATGTCCCGCGGGAGTCCATCAGTGCGGGGGGGTTGTAGGGCTCTATGGGCCCTGTCGAGCTCAAGGCGGTGCTCTGGTATCTCCGGAATAAGATCCTTGATGAGGGTTTTGATGACAGAGTGGACCTCCTTTTCCGTTTCTGGGACCCCCCTTACCCTAAAATTATATCGTCTCGATCTGTTCTCCAAATCATCAATTTTGTTAAAGGCTAATTCGAGTTGGTCCTGCATATCTTGCAATCTCCCTGTGTTCTGATTAATCCTAGCCCCTGCTTGATCCGCTTTCTTCTCCATATTGTCAAGCCTAAAGCCAAATTGCTGCATGTCAGCGAGTATGGATGCTGTTATTTGGGCTGCGTTTTGGGCTAGGCTTTTGGATAATAACTGAGCAAAGGCCTCCATCATGGAGGGGAAGTCTGTGGGTGTGGGGGCGGCTTCTTGTGCTGCACTGACTGATAGCAGAAGGCCTGTGTGCAGGTCCATCATGGGGGTGGATGGGAGGCCTGTCTGTAGGCTGAGCAGAAGAGATTCTGTGGACGCTGGGGAATGGGCCTGGGGTGAGGGGGAGCACAGGGTACCTGGAGACTGAGGCAGGACACAGTCTTGGTCTGCAATGGAGTCGTCCTCAGCTGCCGCCACGCCGAGTCTCGGAGGAGCGGTGGCCATTTTGGCATAACTGAGCAGTCCGGGTGCGGCCGTCATTTGGCTTGTCAGGCTTCTCCTGGCAGGCGCCCCCAGCATTAATCCGTTCCCGGGGGTGTCCGGAGCCCGATGGTGTTCTTTAGGGGCTGAGGTGAGTGCTCTGTCAGCGCTGTGGGAACGAGCGGGGTAGTGGTGGAGCGGAGCTTCAGTGGCTAGCGGCCATCTTGGAAGCTTCCGCGCATGCGCTCCAGCCTGGAAACAATAAAGGCACAATCTCCCCCTCCTCCTAAGGGTTCTCTCATCTACAGAGAGATGTGTGAAGCCCAAGTGCATGGGTTCATCTTCTCGGGACTGCAATGTTCTGGGACAAATGTACAGGAGGCTTTCGCAAGTGCTCCTTAAAAGGAAGTCCTTCTCTGAGTCTTAGGTCAATGAGGATGGCAAACGTGATCAACTTCTCCAGCTCAATGGGTATATCTCAGGCTACTATCTCATCCTTGATGGTATCTGAGAGACCATAAAAAAAAGCAGCCACGAGGGCCTCATTGTTCCAAGCAACCTCTGCTGCCAGAGTACGGAATTCAATGGCGTAGTCAGGGCCGGTTGTCATACTTTGTTTGATGGACATGAGGCACTTGGCAGCAGAAGCGGAGCATGCGGGAACATCAAATACCCTTTAAAAAGAAGCCGCAATCTCAGGGTAACTCAAGATAACAGGTTTTTGCATCTCTCATAGAGAGTTTGCCCAGGCCAAGGCTCTCTCAGAAAGCAAAGATATCATGAAACCTACTTTTCTTCTGTCCGTGGGAAATGAATGGCGCAGCATTTCAACGTATATCTCTGGTTGAGAAACCCTCTGTGTTGGACTGGATTGCCCCCAAATTGCTGGGGAAGTGGAGCAGAACCAGACATACCTCTTATAGAGGTAATACTCGAGGCGGGTGCCTGCACTGAAGCAGAAGCAGGGATGACCTGCAACACAGGTTGTACTGGAGCAGCCACAGTGGGAGATTCCAGTTGAACCGTGCAACTCAGGATCATTTGTATGGCAAACTGATCCATGCGGTGATCCTGCTCATCCAATCTGGAAAAAATATTACCAACAAGTGGATTGACTGCATCTTCTGAATTCATGGCCTTCGCCTACTGTCAGAAACCATGAATCAGACTGAGACAGAAGTACAGTTAAATTTAATGATAATATAAAAAGGTAAACAGAGTAAATATAGTCAAAACATAGCCAGGGTTTAGGAACCGGAACGGATAGTCAGACAAGCCAAAACGTTAGGGAGCCAGATATGAGCGTAGTAGCACTGCAAGCAGGATCTGGAGCCAGAAGGAATGTCAGCCAAGCAAGTCTTTAACAGGAACACAGGAGAGCGTCTCTAGAGATGTGACCAAGGCGAAGGCAGAGATCATCTGGTCTGGATGGCTTAAGTAGTCAGGACTGATGAGCAGAATATCATCAACAGGTGAGTCACTGTGGAGAGACAGAAGCTGGCAATTAGCCGACAGCTGAGCAGCCATCTAAGAGTGAAGGAAGGGCTGAGCCCAGCCCTGACTCCATGCTCACCTCCAGGACTTTTCCAGAGCCTCTCCCATCCTATGGAACTTCCCAATCTGTCTGATTATCTCCTACTCTGTTAGCTTTTCGACAATCCCTGAAAACCTTCCTGTGACAGCCCACTCCATTCAGGTCTGTCTCAACCCTGCTATTGCTCTTAAGTACCAATTACTCTCAGCTCACAGTGGACATTTGAACTGTGTGCATTTACACATGCCCAAGTCATAGGAGAGGAGAAGCTCCTTTAACAGGTTTCTGCATGAAACAAGTAGTCTGCAAGCCCAGTTACTGGTTTAAAGAGTCGTTGAAAGGTTAAATGTTTTAGTACCACTAGTTGGCTGCATGCCCAGTTTTTGTATATAAGATGTGTTGAAATGTTTGAATGTACCTGTGCCTCATGTGATTGGATAAAGTTTACCTCACCCTGTGTCTCTTTGCCAACAAGGAGGGGGGATTGTCTCCAGAGATATATACTTGTTTATGGTCTTCAATAAAAGTCTTATGCTTTTATTCAAATGGATAGAAATGTGCAGCGCTAAATGATCATTGAGATTTGACAAACAATATATATACACTTAATAATGTGCAAGGTGAATCAAAAAAAGACTTCCAAAACAGCACAAAAAATGTCTGTGAAAGAAAAAATTTCTGTGAAAGAAAAGTTTTTTCAAACACCAATGACGATCATCAGCTACATATGTGTACATAATGTGTACATAAAGTGTAGTGACAATCTTCAATTTCATATGCATGCAAAAGTTATGGTGACAATCTTCAACTTCACATGTGTACATGAGATATACTAATAGTTTGTTTGATAGTAGATCCACCACCAGAAACACCGAAATGCTTACCGGAGGGATTGAACTCAAGTAGGTGTACACCTAGTGAGTCAATCAAACTTTGTAGTATAATATACCTAGGTGATATCAGGTTCTTGATCCGAGTATGACCTCCAGATGGGTATGGAATATGAACAGGATCAGTTGATATGGGCAGTCAGCCCCACCATAAAAAGAAGAAGGGAGGCATATAGCATATTTCCGTATGGAAGAATTTAATGTATAAAAAGCAGAGGCAATACACTCACATTTTCAGAAGTAAAAACATACGCTTAGATAAAGAACAACTTTAGGTGTTTTAGGGACATAAATTACACATGGTTGTCTCTGTATGAGCGGTCAGTGTATATAGCTTACTTAGCATTACCCATGGCATTCCCCATTCCAATAAGCCAAGCAAGCCTAGCCTACTGGTATGTGGCTTCCCCCATGAATGCCACGTTCACTGGTCAGTAGGGATGAGCTTGGAGTTCGACTCGAACATCGGCTGTTCGCCAGTTCTCCGAACAGCAAACAATTTGGGGTGTTTGCGGCAAATTTGAAAGCCGCGGAACACCCTTTAAAAGTCTATGGGAGAAATCAAAAGTGCTAATTTTAAAGGCTTATATGCATGGTAGTGTCATAAAAAGTGTTTGGAGACCTGGGTCCTGCCCCAGGGGACATGGATCAATGCAAAAAAAAGTTTCAAAACGGCCATTTTTTCGGGAGCAGTGATTTTAATAATGCTTAAAGTGAAACAAAAAAAGTGTAATATTCCTTTAAATTTTGTACCTGGGGTTGTCTATAGTATGTCTGTAAAGGGGCGCATGTTTCCCATGTTTAGAACAGACTGACAGCAAAATGACATTTCAAAGGAAAAAAAGTCATTTAAAACTACTTGCGGCTATTAATGAATTGCCGGTCTGACAATACACATAAAAGTTCATTGATAAAAATGGCATGGGAATTCCCCACAGGGGAACCCCGAACCAAAATAAAAAAAAATACGTGGGGGGTCCCCCTAAATTCCATACCAGGCCCTTCAGGTCTGGTATGGATATTAAGGGAAACCCCTAGCTAAAAAAAGAAAAAAAGGCATGAGGTCCCCCCAAAAATCCATACCAGACCCTTATCCGAGCACGTAACCTGGCAGGCCACAGGAAAAGAGGGGGGGACGAGAGAGAGCCCCCCTCCTGAACTGTACCAGGCCACATGCCCTCAACATTGGGAAGGTGCTTTGGGGTAGCCCCCAAAACACCTTGTCCCCATTTTGATGGGGACAGGGGCCTCAACCCCACAACCCTTGCCCGGTGGTTGTGGGGGTCTGCGGGCGGGGGCTTATCAGAATCTGGAAGCCCCCTTTAACAAGGGGACCCCAAGATCCTGGCCCTCCCCCTTGTGTGAAATGGTAAGGGGGTACAAACGTACCCCTACCATTTCACAAAAAAAGTGTCAAAAATGTTAAAAATGACAAGACAGTTTTTGACAATTCCTTTATTTAAATGCTTCTTCTTTCTTCTATCTTCTTTCTTCTATCTTCTATCTTCCTTCGATTTCTTCATCTATCTTCTTCTTCTTCTGGTTCTTCTGGTTCTTCCACCGGTGTTCTCGTCCGGCATTTTCCTCCACGGTGTCTTCTTCCCTTCTTCTTCACGGGCTGCTCCGCATCCACCATGATGGGAGGCTCCTGCAGTGTGACACTTCTCCTCTTCTGACGGTTCTTAAATAACGGAGGGCGGGGCCACCCAGTGACCCCGCCCCCTCTGACGCATGGGGACTTGACGGGAACTTCCCTGTGGCATTCCCCGTGATGTCAGAGGGGGGCAGGGTCACCGGGTGGCCCCACCCTCCGTTATTTAAGAACCGTCAGAAGAGGAGAAGTGTCACACAGCGGGAGCCTCCCATCATGGTGGATGCAGAGTGGCCCGAGAAGAAGAAGGGAAGAAGACGCCACGGAGGAAGATGCCAGATGAGAACACTGGAGGAAGAACCAGAAGAAGAAGAAGATGGAGGAAGAAACCGAAGGAAGATAGAAGAAAGAAGATAGAAGATAGAAGAAAGAAGAAGCATTTAAATAAAGGAAAAAAACTGTATCTTGTCATCTTTAACATTTTTGACACTTTTTTTGTGAAATGGTAGGGGTACTTTTGTACCCCCTTACCATTTCACACAGGGGGGAGGGATGGGATCTGGGGGTCCCCTTGTGAAAGAGGGCTTCCAGATTCCAATAAGCCCCCGCCTGTAGACCCCCACAACCACCGGGCAAGGTTTGTGGGGAGGAGGCCCTTGTCCCCATCAACATGGGGACAAGGTGTTTTGGGGGGCTACCCCAAAGCACCCTCCCAATGTTGAGGGCATGTGGCCTGGTATGGTTCAGGGGGGAGGGCTCTCTTATCGCCCTCTCTTTTCCTGCAGCCTGCCAGGTTGCGTGCTCGGATAAGGGTCTGGTATGGATTTTTGGGGGGACCCCACGCCATTTTTTAAACATTTTTTGCCGGGGTTCCCCTTAATATCCATACCAGACCTGAAGGGCCTGGTATGGAATTTAGGGGGACCCCCACGTCATTTTTTTTATAACTTTGATTCGGAGTTCCCCTGTGGGGAATTCCCATGCCATTTTTATCAATGAACTTTTATGTGTATTGTCGGACCAGCAATTCATTAATAGCCGCGAGTAGTTTTAAATTACTTTTTTTCCTTTGAAATGTCATTTTGCTGTCAGACTGTTCTAAACACGGGAAACATGAGCCCCTTTACAGGCATACTATAGACACCCCCCAGGTACAAAATTTAAAGGAATATTACACTTTAATTGTTTCACTTTAAGCCTTATTAAAATCACTGCTCCCGAAAAAACGGCCGTTTTAAAAACTTTTTTTGCATTGATCCATGTCCCTTGGGGCAGGACCCAGGTCCTCAAACACTTTTTATGACAATAACTTGCATATAAACCTTTAAAATGAGCACTTTTGATTATTCATGTTCGTGACCCATAGACTTTAACTTTGTTTGCGCGTTCAAACAAATTTTTTGCCTGTTCGCATGTTCTGGTGCGAACCGAACAGGGGGGTATTCGGCTCATCTCTGCTGGTCAGGAATCAATTCAGGTGGCATGCAGAGAAATGGCTAGAAATCAGGGAAAGAATTGGCTAAGGCAGCAGACAGAAACAAGGTCAATAAACAGGCCAGAATTAGTAGAGGTGGCAGGGAGAGGAAACACTGCACTGGTGTGGTGATGATCAGGAACACTGTTGCAGGCTGAACTGGTCTGCTGACAGTGGGAGTAGCAGCAATCAAGAACATTGTTGCTGGTTTACACTGGTTTGGTGACTCTGGGACTGGTGTGGCAACAATCAGGGACAGCATTGCTGGCTTACACTGGTGTAGTTGACACTGGCACTGGTGTGGCAGTGAGCAGGAAAATGGTTTACTGCACTGGTCTAGTGCAGTGGCAATCAAGAACCCTGATTCTAGCTACAGGAAGTAGCCGGTGGGTAGTACAGACGGGAAGTGGCTAAAAAGTAATATTTTACCAAAGTGTGGTTGATGTTTGGAACAAAATTCCATTAAAGGTAATGAGTCAGTAAGTTGTAAGTGAATTTAATTACATTTGGAGTAAATATGTTTAAGCTTAGATACAAAGGTTGAAAAACAATAAAGGAAAACATATGTTTCTACGTATATTGATTCACAAATGCAATGCAGATGATTTCTGAAAGTTCAAATATTTATAATTAGTACTGCATAAATAGACATTAGGAAAGTTTCAGCTATGAGTCTTTTTAAATATTATATATACAGTATTTGGAATTTGGCCAACAACTTTTCTACTGTGTATACTGTAAATCATACAATAGTTTTAATAATCCAAGATAGTCTAAATTTTCAAATATGTCAGATTAATGATATCTATGACATGCAGAGTTTAGCAAGCAGCAACATAAATAAGTAATTAGTGTTGGGCGAACAGTTTGGGCCGAGCAAAAGTTCTGCCTGAATATCGCCTGTTCGCCCATTTGACGAACGCCCGAATTTGCGAGGGCGCTTGGCAGGATGTTCGCCCGCCGAATGCATTGTGGCCCAAAGGTCAAATAAGTAATTTTGGTTCAAAAATTTGGGCCAAAATTTATACTGCTACATATCTTTGGCAAAAATAACCCAGATTAGTGGATATTATTTAGTCTGTGTGAAAGTTATAGGGTCTATAAGCTACGGTGCCAATCATTGAAAGTTGATCACACCTGATCACACCTGATGTACTAAGGTCCTATCTCATTTCTTGAAGCCCTGAAATTTCAGGACAGTACATATATCCCTCAAATTACCCCTTTTTGGAAAGTAGTCAACCCAAGGTATTTAGTAAGAGTCATGGGAGTTTTTTAAGTTGTAATTTTTCCTACAATTCTTGGGAAAATTAAGATTTTTTTTTTTTTTTACACAAAATTGTCATCTTACCAAAGTTATTTCTCACACACAGCATATGCATACTTGCAATTGCACCCCAAAATACATTCTGCTACTCATCCTGAGTATGGTGATACCACATATGTGAGACTTTTCTACAGCCTGGCCACATACAGAGGCCCAATATCCAAGTAGCAACTCCAGGCATTCTAGGGACATAAATTACACATCTAATTTCCCGACTACCTATCACATTTTTGAAGGCCCTGGAGCACCAGGACAATGGAAATGCCCACAAAATGACCCCATTTTGGAAGGCAAACACCCCAATGTATATTCTATGAGGCATAGGCTGGAGACAGGTACTCAGGTACTCTGATGGGCTGCAGATAGGTACTCAGGTACTCTTATGAACTGCAGATAGGTACTGTGGTATTCTGATGGGCTGCAGATAGGTACTCTGATGGCCTGCAGATAGGTACGCAGGTACTTTTATGGACTGCAGATAAGTACTGTGGTATTCTGATGGGCTGCAGATAGGTACTCGGGTACTCTGATGGCCTGCAGATAGGTACTCGGGTACACTGATGGACTGAGGATAGGTACTTGGGTACTCTGATGGGCTGGAGAGAGGTACGTGGGTATTCTGATGGGCTGCATATAGGTACCCGGGTACTCTGATGGGCTGCAAATAGGTACTCTCATGGGCTGCAGATAGGTACTTGGGTACTCTGATGTGCTGGAGACAGGTACTCGGGTATTCTGATGGGCTGGAAATAGGTACTCAGGTACTCTGATGTGCTGGAGACAGGTACTCAGGTATTCTGATGGGCTGGAGATAGGTACTCAGATATTCTGATGGGCTGCAGATAGGTACTCAGGTACTCTGATGGGCTGGAGACAGGTACTTGGGTACTCTGAGGTGCTGCAGATAGGTACTCGGGTACTCTGAATGGGCTGGAGACAGGTACTTGGGAACTTTGATGCGCTGCAAATAGGTACTCGGGTACTCTAAAGGGCTGAGCAGGAACTGGTTAAAATATTGTTTTTCTTACTTTTATTTAAGGGATTGGCAAAAACTCTTGTGTCTTTATTCACTTTTTTATACTTTTTTGGTGTATGGGTAGGTGTACTATGTACCCCATACTCATTCACATAGGGGGGCTGGGATCTGAGGGCCCACTTGTTAAAGGGTGCTTCCAGATTCCAATAAGCCCCCTGCCGCAGCCCCTCACAAGCACAGCCCAGGGTTGTCGAGAAGAGCCCCTTGTCCCCATCAATGCGAGAACAAGGTGCTTCGGGGTGGGGGGCAGAGGCCCCCACCCCAAAGCACCCCCCCGTGTGGAGGGTAAGTGGCTTGGTATGGTTCAGGAGGGGGGGGCGCTCGCTCATTTTTCATCCAAGCATGCATCACTTTTCTGACCTGTCGGGCTGCATGCTTGGATAAGCATCTGGTACGGATTTTAAGGGGGCATGTTTTTTTTGGGGGGGTGGTATGTACTGGGGTGACCCCACTACATTTTTTTTCAAATCTTTTTTGTATTGCCGGTTACCGGCAATAGCTTGCAGCCGTGAAGTATATATTTTTTTGGAGAAATGTCAGTTTTACTGCAGCAGGTTCTTTACACTGTACAGATGTGCCACTTTACAGGCAGACTAAGGGGATTCCCCAGGCACTATATTTAAAGGAACTTTTCATTTTTATTGTTTCATTTTTAAGCATCATTAAAATCACTGCTCCTTTAAAAATGATAATTTAAAAAAAAATATTTTGCATTGATACATGTCCCCCAGGGCAGTACCCAGGCCCCCGTACCCTTTTTATGGTCAATAACTTGCTTATAAGCCTTCAAAATGGGGACTTTTGCTTTTTCAAGTTCGGGTACCATAGACTTCAGTGGGGTTCGATGTTCGGGTCTGAACTTTTTGGATGTTATTATTATTATTATACAGGCTTTATATAGCGCCAACAGTTTACGTGGCGCTTTACAACTTGAGGGTAGACAGTACAAATACAATACAATTTGATACAGTAGGAATCAGAGGGCCCTGCTCCTTAGAGCTTACAATCTAAGAGGGAAGGTCAAGAGATACAAGAGGTAATAACTGTGGGTGATGTGCTGATTGAGAAGATAAATGTACAGTTGTTAGGTGGGGGCCAGATAGGCTTCTCTGAAGAGATAAGTTTTCAGGGATCGTCTGAAAGTGGATAAAGTAGGAGAAAATTGGACGGATTGGGGTAGAGCATTCCAGAGGATGGGGGAGGCTCTGGAGAAGTCCTGAAGGCGAGCATGGGATGAGGTGACAAGGGAGTTTGAGAGCAGGAGGTCTTGGGAGGAGCAAAGAGAACGATTAGGTTGGTATTTTGTGACTAGGTTAGAGATGTAGCTGGGGGCCAGGTTGTGGATGGCTTTGTAAGTTATAGTTAGTATCTTGAATTTAATTCGGTGACTGAGTGGCAGCCAATGGAGGGATTGGCAGAGAGGTGTAGCAGACGCTGAGCGGTTTGTGTGGTGGATGAGCCTGGGAGCAGCGTTCATGATGGACTGAAGTGGGGATAGCCTATTTAGAGGTAAACCAATGAAGAGGGAGTTGCAGTAGTCAAGGCGGGAGATGACCAGGGAGTGGATTAGAAGCTTTGTGGTGTCATTGGTTAGGAACGGGTGTATCTTGGAGATGTTGCGAAGACTGAGGCGGCAAGCTTTGGATAGTGATAGAATGTGGGGTCGAAAGGTTAGTTCAGAGTCCAGGATTACACCTAGGACCTTGGCGTAGGGAGATGGGTTGATAGTTGAGCCGTTGATCTTGACAGGGAGATCAGGGGAAGTGGCACCTGAGGGAGGAAATATCATGAGCTCGGTTTTGGATAGGTTGAGTTTGAGAAAGTGATGTGACATCCAGGCTGATATGTCTGCTAGTACGTTGGTAATGCGTGAGGAGACAGATGGAGAGAGCTGGGGGGTGGAGAGATAGATTTGGGTGTCATCAGCGTAGAGATGATATTTAAAGCCGTGGGAGGCAATCAACTGACCCAAGGAGGTGGTGTAGATTGAGAAAAGGAGAGGTCCAAGAACAGAACCTTGGGGGACCCCAACAGAAAAAGGAAGAGGAGAGGAGGAAGTAGAGTTGTAAGTGACACTGAAGGAGCGGTGGGATAGGTAGGATGAGAACCAGCAGAGAGCTCCAGGAGAAGTAGTACAGAATAGTGTCCATTGGCTTTAGCCATTAGTAGGTCATTTGAGAGTTTAAGGAGGGCAGTTTCCGTGGAGTGTTGAGGGCGAAAACCGGACTGAAGGGGATCAAGAAGTTTATTCATGGTCAGATGGTCGCTTAGTCGGTTGTAGACCAGTCTTTCAAAAAGTTTGGAGGAGAAGGAGAGTAAGGAGATGGGACGTAAGTTGTTGAGATTGGTGGGATCCAGTGAGGGCTTTTTTAGAATGGGGGTGACTAGCGCATGTTTTAGAGAGTTTGGGAAGATGCCACAAGAGAGGGAGAGGTTGAAAATGTGAGTTAGAGAGCGTAGAATCGAGTCAGAGGGTGAGCGTAGCATTTGCGAGGGAACAGGGTCCAGGGGGCAAGTGGTTAGATGAGGCTGTTCTGGTGCAAACCAATCTGGGGGGTGTTGGGCCCATCTCTATAAGTAATATAGACCCAAACTAGCAGCCAAAAAATTAGATCAACTTGTAAAACTTTCATTTAGAATTACCATTTTGGTATTTACAAAGTAGTTGTAAAGGCTAAAGTTATTTCTTTTTACCTTAATGCATTCTCTGCATTAAGGTAAACAAAAAAAATCATGTTTTGCTCTCCCCCTCAGCTCCTCAAAATATTTACCTGAGCCTGATCTTGACCCAGCTCTGTGCCCAATAGCAGCATAACTGCTGTCTCTCCTCACTGGCTGAGAGTCTATAGACACTGACAACAAGCTTGAGATTGAGCTTGCAGGTGTGCCACCATATGATGGAACACTGAGAGGAGCAGGAGCCAGGAATGCCAGTGGGAGATCCAGGAAGAGGAGTATCGAGACTGCTCTGTGCAAAACCATTGCACAATGCAGGTAAGTACTGTTTAAACGTATTTGTTTTTGTTTTGTTTTTTAATTAGCCTTTACAATCACTTATTAAAAAAAATAGACAAAGCAATTTCTTTAATGAATGCAAATGAATAAAGTTTATACGACATTCTAAAACCATGATACCTCTGTAGAGAAAGTAAAAAATCCATAGAGACAGCTTATTAATCTGCAAATGTTATCACTGTGCTGAAATTTTGAAGTTTGGGTTTTCTAAAGGTCATAAAGGTTAGATTGGCTTCTTCTTTCATAATTATTATTTCCAGGGGTATTGCATGTTAATTCTCAATATAAATCTAGCAGAACATGCTTTGCCTGTCGATTTGCAGACAATCACTCATTACCAGCAAGGGAATGGCCAATTTTCAAAAAGTCATTCAGGCTTAATTCGGCTGCCCTTGAAACCAGTCATTAATGTAGCAAATGCCTTTCTCACTAGGGAATTGACCTCACTCAGCCAAATGTTCTAAACTATTACCAATGAATATCATGCTATTTCTGTATAATGGTCTAATATGGATGTCTATATTTAAATTTATTTTATCATAATTGTCAGCATTAAACCTAAAGCCTATAGCATTAGTTATAAACCGTATGTACTGTAAGTGATGACATATTTTAGTTAGAATTGAAGTAAAACTGGATGGTCACTTTCACATGTATACAATTACTATATACTGAATAATAGTGTACTACAGTATTTTAAAAATGGAATAATATGTTAAACTTGCAATTGTAAAATGCATACTTAAAAAATTATATTTTCCTTGCATATTTATCATACTAAATACTTAACTGATAATGTTTTACAATTTATATCTATCTCACATATTGGTGAAATAATGTTTGACCAATTGATTGTTTTTGGGGATGGATTGTGAGAAAACTGGAATATCTGATTCAAACCCAAACAATCAAAATAAGAGCAGCTTTAATAAAACTAAAACAAGGTGGTGATATTTACTATAGTAATCAGCCAGTTTTTCTGTTCAGTATGTAGTTCATGGAATTAGTTGGTCTAAAGTGACTGAGAAAATGTTTGCCAATCAATAACAACAGGCAGTCACAATCACTATGCTAATTAAACTATATGCAATGCTAAGTGGGCAAACCTAAGTGAGCTATTGTGTATGCCAGAAGGGGCTGGCATTTGCAAAGAGCAGGTTATAATTATTTTAATTAGTTTTATTAGTGTCTACTGAAAACCAAAAGGGATAAAGTACATACTAAGAGTGCAGCCCCATTTTGTAACCTTTCAAAATCCTTCACAGCCTTATGTTTGTACAGAACATGTGTACTTAATTATACATTTTTTTAAATTGCATGCATTTGTTTTATATGTTTTTCAACTTGTTTTTGATGTACAGTATGTTTAAGCATTCTGTATTCACCTTTACATGTAATTTCTTTTTGCATTTTGTCTAAGTTAAAATACATGTAAATTCTACCTATAGGAGCTCATTTGCCACTAGTAATTGCACACATGTAAAATTTCCAGCAAGTCAGTTTAGCCACTATGAAAAGCCTACGCCTGGGATAGGGAGGTGTAGAAGAACTATTCTAGGTTCTTTCTGATTCTGAATAATGACATGAAATTTCCAGAAATTTTGAACAGAAAGGATATCAGTTTTAGGACCAGACCACCATATGTGGAGTACATCAATCAAATCACCACATCCCTCAAGCACCTGTAACTATAGGACGGCACCACTTTCAAGATTCAAGCTGGTACCCAGCACATCTAAATAGTCGACTGCTTCCATAAAAGTAACAAAGGGGGGCATTAGAATGCTAGAGTATTATAGTGAATGCTCTTATCAAGCTATGAAGCTTTGGGTGCCCAAGAGAAGGCAGATAAGCTACAGTATATGACGGAGACAAAGCAAAGCTTAGATCAGAATTGGGTCACAGTTTGGAAGCTCTAAAATGACTCAAAGGGGAGTATCCCTAGTTGCATGTAGCAAAGTAAGTTGGGAAATCTGAGCAGCCTGGTAGCATTTATTCACTTAAACTGCCCTTCATTTGTACATGTAAAGAATGGGCCATGCAGCCCTTATTCCAGAAGAATGCAAGGATGCGTCTCTGAATTATTTGCAAGTAGATAAATGGAAATCTTGTAGCTAGAGTTCTGAAGTAGTATAAAATCCTAGGTAGGAGGGTCATTTTCATTGCACTAATGCAGCCTATACAAGATGGAGAGGGAATCTTCCAATTCCACAGGAGTAAAGGTAAAAATCTAAGAAAAGGGTGATAATCTGAGCTAAAGAGGGAGGCAAAATGTAGGATAAAATTGATCCCTAAATAGTCCAATGATGAAGCCAACAAGGCAAAGAGAAATTGTGATTGAATATGGGGTACTATTTTTCAACGGAAGAGTAATGTTCAGGGCAGTGGATTTGTCTTGATCTTATGATTTGAGGATTTGGCAAATTGGTTCAGGTCATAGCAATAATTGGGGAGGGAAATGTGGGCGTTAATAAGAGTTAGGAGTGTGTCACTGTAGGTCATAGAGGTCCTGGAAGTGTGTGGAAGTGTTGAGAAAAATGTCCATTTACTGCACCCTTGCTGAGGTCTAGAATACAAAGCAGTCACCCAGGCAAGCAAGGAATCCCTAAATCCCCATTTATGTAGTATATATTTTTTGCAATCCTATGACAGAAAATCAAATGCTTCAGAAATGTTGAGGTAGAGAAGGAATCCAGTGACCCTGTGGTAGTGTAACAGAAGAATGAGGTGGACCACCTTTAGAGGTTTATTGCTACCTTGGTGTCTTTTCTTTCAATTTAAGGACATTGTGAAAATGTCTGTGTGTTTCTTTACATTGAACTAATAATGGAAATGAAGAATTCAAGCTACTTATGTACCCTGTGCTCATTTCCTTCAGGGGGATAGATATCTGGAACCACCTTACTCTAAAGGAGGGCTTCCAGGTTATGATAAGTTGCTCCCAAAAAAACTCCTACATTTCTTGTGGGGGACAGAATGGACAGGTTGTGAGATGAGGCCCTTGTCTCCTCAACATGGGGACAAGGTGTCTTTAAAGGGTGAGAAGGCTTAGCCACTGCTCCTTGCAAGGTCCCTCCCTTAGTTTGTTACAGGAGGGGGTACAACAATTGCTTCCCTTCCTTTCCTGGCCTTCCAAGCTGAATTCCTGGATAAGAGTCTGATTTGAATTTCAGGGGGGGGGGGGCACCATTTACAAATGTCACTCTCAGCAGACTACAGCTGTTTTGTAGCAGAACGTGCAGTTTGAAGGCATTTACAATGCATACTATTGAAATGATTTGTTTATTTCAAATGTGAAGCTGTAACCAGCAGGAGATATTCCTCCAAATATCTTTTTTTTCTTATTTTTTTTTAAACAAAAGAAAAAAAAATCACTTTAGAAAAAATACTCAATCATGTTATTTAAAAACTGGTGCCACATAACATATTTTTTGGGGGAACCCCAGCAATCTCCCACTATGGAATCTGGCCGTTTCAATAGGGACAATACTCTAATGCCGCGTACACACGGTCGGACTTTCTATCCTACTTGGTCCGGCACACTTTCCGACGGACTTTGTCCGCCAGGTGCGCCGGACTTTAAAACGGACGGACTTGCCCACACACGCCGGGACTTTCCGGTGGGCTAAGTCCGCCCGTCTTTCCGACGGACTTTCACCGGAGTTCCGGCGGACTTTCAGAATGAACGGACTTACCCACACACGGACAAGTCCGTTCATTTTGAACGTGACTCAGGTGCGACGGGACTAGAAAAGGATGTCAATCTTGCCACTTTTATCGGCGAGATTGACACCTTGCGAGCCCCGTCGCGGGGCATACCAGGCCCTTAGGTCTGGTATGGATTATAAAGGGAACCCCGCTACGCCGAAAAAACGGCGTGGGGTCCCCCTAAAATCCATACCAGACCCCGATCCGAGCACGCAGCCTGGCCGGTCAGGAAAGGGGATGGGGACGAGCGAGCGCCCCCCCCCTCCTGAACCGTACCAGGCCGCATGCCCTCAACATGGGGGGTGGGTGCTTTGGGGGAGGGGGCCCCCCCCAAAGCACCCTGTCCCCATGTTGATGAGGACAAGGGCCTCTTCCCGACAACCCTGGCCGTTGGTTGTCGGGGTCTGCGGGCGGGGGCTTATCGGAATCTGGGAGCCCCCTTTAATAAGGGGCCCCCAGATCCCGGACCAAGTATGCCGGAAAGTCCGACCGTGTGTACGCGGCATAATATATGTTTGATCACCTGTATTGATTTAGCTTAATTTGGAATGTATTTTTTTTACAAATAATTAGAACCCCTGTCTGTTTAGAACTGCTCTTCTGGGGCTTTGTTAAAAGGATAGACTACTGTAAGTGAAAAGCAGCACTGCTCCCATGCTCCTATCAAATGTAATGGTCCATCAAACTCTGGTGCAGGGTGGTGGGTCACTGATACTGTAAGAGCATGTCAAAACTGTCCATATAGCTACAAATGTTTCTCAGGCCTGCACATAAGTATAGTGAATCACAAAACAAATGATCACCAAATGGTTTCATATGACTCTCCACCCATCAGGAAAGCCCTTTAACATGACTTACTCGTGTATGGCTTAATCGTAGAGGCATAAAGAGATGACACATCAATTCCATTCTTAGTAAAAACATTTTTTTTAAATTATCCTGGCAAATATAGTGAAACTCTATAAGTTTAGCATCCCCAAGCATGTGCGATAGCAATTTCTATAACAGTAGTTTGACTTGCACATGATTGGAAGATTTGAGTATGCACAGCTCCACCTCATTCATTAAGGTTCAAATTCACTTTACACAGTAAGCAAGCTCTGTTCATGTATTTGGATACATGAAATCATAAGAATATTAAATAGAACTAAACAGAAATACATTTTTCAAAGAGAACACACTTTACTCTTTTATTAAATCCACCCCACCCTTCTGTTTATACAGCTCAGCTGGAACATACCAGCGATGTTCCTAACACGGAGACAGCCATGAGACTCCTAACAGCGATCCGCCATGCTCTCCAAGCCCCGAGCCAAGTACTACATGAGCAGGGGAAAGCACCACTCCTTCTCCTCCTTAATATCGGAAACTCACTGACCTTCAAGTCATAGCAGCGGATATCAAATCCATCTTGACAGCGGCAATAATGGATCTCCGTACTGACATATAGGCAGTGGCCACGAGTCTGGGATCAGTAGAACAAGTGACAACTCGCCATGCTGATGCCATCCGCCAATTGCAAAGATCCTCTGACAACCAATTATCTCACATCATAGAGATGCATCGGCACTTAGAGGATCTGGACAATCGGGGGAGATGCCATAATATAAGGGTGAAGGTGTACCCGAAAATATCGATCAGCAAAAACTTGTACATTCCATAACATCTATTTTCAATAAGCTCCTGGAGAGACCTGTGGACTCCTTGATTGAAATGGAGTGAATTCACAGAGCTCTCCATCCAGGGATTCATGATACAGATCCCCGAAGGAATGTAATCTGCTGTCTGGTTAACTTTCCTTTGAAGGAAACCATTTTAAGGAAAGCTCGAGAAAGAAACCATGTTTTCTTTAATAGAACAGAAAAAAACTATTCCAAGACCTATCAAACATCACTCTGCAACACAGGAGAGCTCTGCGCCCCCTGCTGGAGCAATTACACACAAAGGGCATAACATATCGTTGGAAGTTCCCGTTCTGTTTGTCGGCCACTTGATGGGGACACACAGCATTTCTCTGCACCTCAGACCTACAACTCTTCTGTGAATCTCTGGACCTGCCAATCATTGAGGTTCTGGAATTGTACAGCTCCTTCTCCCTCACAGAAAACTGGTCTGAAGTCACCAACAAGTACACACCACAAGCACAACGACAGAGAGCTCAACGCCACAGATTCTAACCTTCAGATCCGCCAATCACCTCAAATCAAGAGGACAAGATAATTGAAGCCCGGGTATTTCTCCACCTAGATGCTGCGACCACATAGAGACCTGAAAAATCAATCCATGATTTATCCACTTATCCAAAGCACAAAGGGTTGTGAGTACCCTGCAGCCTTAAAGCTTTTTTATTTTTTACTTTTATATTTTTTGTTGTTATGTGTGTTATCACTCTCTTTTTTGATACTTCCATCTAAACTAACAACTTCTTTGTCTAAACCGTTACCTGTTATATGCCAAGTAAAATCTCAGTCCTCCCTTACCATATCTTGAAACAGTGTTATACCACGCCCTGCTAATCAACATAACTAGACTCCAAAGATTTAGGTCATTGACTGTCTTATCCTAAAACAGCACCACATATACCAAGGAGGTCTTATCCCTGATTGGATATATTGCAGCAAGACTTTCCACAATAAAAGGCGTTTATTGTGGAACTTTCAACTCTTAAGACTCAAAAACTATTTTACAGTAAATCTATACTGGCTCAGGGGGGCGTGGCCTGGATGGAGACTAAGATAGCAGCATAAGCTGATAGCTCCTGTGACCCGGGGACCAAATCCTGCCTAAAGGGGAGCCTACACCTCGCTACTATTATGAGCAGAACCACCCGGAGCTCCTCTGCATCTCGTGCCGCCACGGACATTTTTCGCACCCAGAAGCTGTCCGCATACGTGGCTGCACAGGCCCAGACACCGATCTCGCCTTCCACGCTGTCCGACATGCAGACTTCGGGAAGTTCCACCCCTAGTCTTGGACGAGCTCAACCACCTAGTCTGTTTGACCTTGAGAAAGTTGCCTCAGACATTAAAAACACAGTGACGGCTGCGATCGCCAACTTGAAGTCAGATATTCAAGCAGTTGCCCACCGCATTGAAACAGTGGAACAAACCTCCCTGACGCACACGGCCGCCATTCGCCAGGTCCAATCCACCTACGACTCCCAACTCTCCCAATTATTCGACCTCCACAGTTATGTGAAAGACCTCAATAACCAAGGCCGAAGGCACAACATTAGAGTGCGGGAAGTCCCTGAAAGTGCCGATCCTGGCTCATTACAGCAAACCTTGTGCACAATTTTTTAATGATCTGATAGATCGCCCGGCGGACTCTCCTATTGATATGGAAAGAGCCCATCGTGCTTTATGCCCCCAACCCAGGGAGAATGAACCACCCAGAGATATTGTGTGCTGCCTGGTTAATTTTCCCCTCAAGGAGGAAATCCTTTGAAAAGTAAGGGAAAGGGGACAAATTCTTTATAATGGTGCTGACAAAAAGTTGTTCCAAGACTTGTCACAGATAACGCTTCAGAATAGAAGAGCCCTGCGACCTCTACTGGCTGCTCTTCATGCCAGAAACATACAATACCGATGGAAATTCCCTTTCGCACTATCTGCGTCCGCTATGGGGTGCTCTGCCCTACTCCGCACACCGGAAGACTTAAAGAATTTCTATGATTAACTCGACCTTCCTCGGATTGAACTTCCGGAATGGTATGAGCTCTATTTCCCATCAGAACCATGGCTCCCGGTCTCTCTCCACCCATCACCGAAGGCTTCACGCCAGAGATCACGCAGACACAAAGTGGATCCGGTATCCCCAAAAGCACATTCATCACGCCGCGACCTCTACCAACGAAGTCTGAAACACTCACCTCTACCACCCACCAGACGTGATCGCATGGAGGCCTAATTTGCTTTGTTTCAGCCATACAGTATCACCCGTGAGTAAATACCTCTGCTTCTGACTCCCTCCTCCTCGTCCAGCTGTATGATGTATACCCTGCTATACGCTTCTCTACCTGGATGGTCATCCTTCCTGCCCTTTACCTTGCTAATTTCTCCCTTCATTCCCCGCTTGCAGAAGCACATCAACTGAAGTGACACTCCTTTGCTCCACAAGCCTTTCCCGTTTACATCCGAGTGGCAACACCCAGACGATGCTGAATCTAGCCACCTCAGGTTTTCTGAACACGATCCGCCTTGTTATTGTTGTCCCTATCCTATATGAGGCAAGAAGCCTTCTTTTAAGTTTCCACAGATGAAGACCTTGCCTATATACCCCAGATCTAGTTGGACTCCAGCAATCTCCTGTTTACCAGTAACCTATACGTTGATTAAGGAATATTCACCTTTCTCCATTAGCATATTATTACAGTAAATAGTTACATGTGTTTTTTCCTCCTCGTTCTCTACAGACAGTGCTTGTATAGGAGTATTCGTTAGTCCTACTGTGATATTCCTAACTGATGTCTTGGTTTTGTATACAAACACATATGATATCTATCATCTTGATCATCAGGGATGTCCCATCTAAATACTTTTAATACATCTATAAGCTCCTATCAATGATTATTGGCCTGATATATTGAAATTGAAAATTAATCACCCAACTCATTCATAGGATGAACTTCGCGTGACCTGATTTGATGGGACATCCCTGGCTCTAGGATGCTTACGCAATAACCCCAGGAATATCTACATTGCAGTACGTTCGGCCTGGTAGGGCTACATTGCTGATTCCTTAAGCTTACAGCAAGTACAGTAGAAACCATGCTGCTATGTAATGCTCTTTACCAGACACACTGTTCAGGATCACCCTACTTCCTCTTCCCCCCCCTCCTTCTCTGTCCCGTCCTCCTTCTCCCCCCCCTCCATCATCCCTCCAGAGATGTACCCTTTCTGTCCCTCACAGGCAGAGGGTATTGTCCTGCAGAGAGGGATTGGAAGGTTTAATCTCCCCTACTTGCTCACGCTCATCTTTAGCGATGATCCTAAGCGTAAATAATGTATGGCTGGTTTGTTATGTCTTTTACATCTGTTATAGCTGTTAACATTAATGACTCTTCCCTTTCTGTTCCGGTTAATGTGGTAGCATGTTTACTGTGTTAGTAGGCTCCCCACATAACTACAGTTCATGTTTTCTTTCAGTATATCCGTAGGCTCGATCCCCTGTTCGCAAATATCCTGAGGTGCCCGCCCTTTCTTTCTTCCCCACACAGCAGTCCCTCTGGGACACTAGCTGACACTCCAGGTTTCCCTTCCTTTAGGTGGAATAGGATTTCTAGTTCCACCTCTGGTTTAATCCCCTCTCTCGTCCTTCTCCTCCTTTTTCTTCTCTCTCTACTGTCTTTCCCTTTTCTCTTCTTACTTCTCTCTCACCTCTCTCTCTTTTTCTACCTTAAATCCTGCCCCTCTTACTCATCCTTTTCTCTCTCCTTCTCTCGACCCACTAACTCCCCCCTCTCCCTATCCCCTCCCTGTGTACTGTAGGTTGGACTGGGCCCACGCCCACCCCTCTCAGCTGCCCTCTCAAGTTGCCAAATCTTCTTTAGCACAATCCACTCTTGAGAACATTAGCAATTAATCAATACCCTGGCTCTATCATGCAAACCAAATCACCAACCAATTTATCCCTGAGGTTGAAATGCATTTCTCTTAACATAAAAGGCCTTAACTTGCCCGAAAATCAATCTCAAATCCTGTCATCACTTTCTAAACACAAAGCTCATTTCATTTTTCTACAAGAGACCCACTTCCGCTCAGACGCCATACCTAAACTCTCCAACCACATATATTGATCAGCTTTCCACACCACCAACCCAGAAGCTAAGACGAAAGGCATTTCTATATTAATCTCCAAACATGCAAATTTTCATTTGTCAGACTCTTTGATTGACCCAGCAGGTAGATTTATTTTCCTCAAAGGCTCCTACGCAGCTAAACCAATAACGCTGGTGAATATTTACTGCCCTAATGAACACCAGGTCACCTTTTATAGGAGTATCTGCGATCTTTTGGCTTCCTTTCAGGAAGGCTTAGTCCTCCTGGGTGGGGACTTTAATGTCCCCCTGAACCCACTACTGGATTCCTCGTCAGGAACTCCCGCCTTAACATATAGAGCACTGCCCCAGATTAAAACTCAATTGCAAAACTTGACCCTCCACGATACGTGGCGCACTTTGTCCCCCTCAGTTAAAGATTACACATTCTATTTGTCCCCACACCAAAAGTACTCCAGAATCGATTATTTTTTTCTCTCCCAATCAGATCTCCCATTCCTACAACAGTCCACTATAGAACCAATGTTTTTATCAGACCAGCATCCTATAACGGTTACACTAACTTTCCCTGAAACGTATCCGAGGACAAAAATCTGGCGCTTTAATGCCTCTCTGCTCAAAGATCCACTTTCTTTTGAATGCATATGCACAAGCATCCAACATTACTTTACCGAAAATTCGAATCCGGAAATTTCTCCAATTTCCCTCTGGGAAGCGCACAAATGCGTGATTCGGGGAGAACTGATATCCCTAGCAGCAAAAGCCAAGAGACTAAACCAAGAAACCATTAACACCCTTCTTGAATCAATTAAGTCCCTTTACAAAGCCCACAAACGTACTCAGGCACTTTCAGTTCTACAGGACCTAGTCCATACCCGCTCTCTCCTTAGGGAAGAACTAGATAAATGTTCCAGAAGGCGATACATTCTTGGCCAGAGGATTTTTACGAGCACGGTAACAAATGTAGCCGCCTTCTCCTTTCAATCCTCTAAAATGTCCACCAGAATTCATCATATACGCAGGGAAGTCTTCTGGCCAAGAATTAAGACATTGCTAAAGAATTTTAAGAATTCTACTCAAAGCTTTATAACCTCGCCCCGATCAAGTATCCCAGAACGACCCAGAAACACGCACCGAACTCATTAAAGATTTCCTTACTTGATACAGCCCAAAACCAATATCCCCCCAAATGAAACTTGACCTTGAAAATCCCTTATCTGCAACAGAATTGGAGGTAGCAATCAAACAAATGAAACTAGGCAAAAGCCTGGGACCCAATGGTTTTTCCCTCCAGTACTATAAAACGTTTGTGGACATTCTCTCCCCCAAACTCTTGGCCACCTTCAATGCCTTATCAGATGCCCAGATCAACCCATCTAGAATGTTAGCCGCCCACATCTCTGTAATACTCAAAGAGGGCAAGGACCCTGCGTTAGTTGTGAATTACAGACCAATATCCCTATTGAATGTGGACATTAAACTATACGCAAAGATCCTTGCTAATAGATTACTCCCCCTGTTGCCTGACCTTGTCTCCCTAAACCAGGTGGGGTTTGTCCCTGGTAGGGAAACCAGAGACAACGTAATTCGCACATTAAACGTACACCAACGGCTATCCTCCTCCAAACCCCATGGATTCCTCCTCTCACTTGACGCCGAGAAGGCATTTGACAGGGTGGCTTGGGACTATATGTGTGAAGCGATCCTGGCTATTGGAATCGGAGACCGCATGCTAGCCTTTATAATGGCCCTGTACTCCGGGCCTTCAGCTGCTGTTAGGGTCAACGGTCACCTGTCAAATGCCTTCCCTATTAGTAACAGCACACGTCAGGGATGCCCGCTGTCACCATTGATTTAGGTCCTTACTCTTGAACCTTTTCTTAATAAGCTACGAAACAACCCAGATATTCAAGGTATTACTGTAAAGGGGAGAGAGTTCAAAGTCGCGGCTTTTGCCGATGACATTTTGCTTTCTTTGCAAGCACCCCGCGTATCTCTCCCAAACCTCCTTCATGATATTGACCTTTTTGGTAAAATATCCAATTTAAAAATTAATCATGCAAAGTTGCAGGCCCTGAATATCTCTCTCCCTCCTCAGGAAATGACTAACTGTGAAGAATCCTTCCCTTTTCACTGGAATAAAAGTGCCATTACCTACCTAGGGGTTCAGATTCCAACTCATCTGTCAGACTTGTACGCATTGAACTTCCACGTGGCCCTACTCAAGGCTCAAATTTCTTAAAGAGTGGGAAACATTAAATGTTTCATGGTTCGGGGGGGCTTCTCTGATCAAAATGCTTATTCTACCACACCTGTTATACCTGATGCAAGCAATCCCAATAACTCTACCATCCAGTTTTTTTTTCAGCCTACCAAAAAGCCTGCTCAGTCTTTCTATGGAGAGATTCCCCCCCATGTATTAAATACTCCAGACTCACTTTATCTAAATCCAGGGGTGGCATTGGGCTACCTGATTTGCGTAAATATTACACTGCCTGTCACCTCACAAGGATCGCAGACTGGAATATGGAATATCCACGCCCATAAAAAGTCTTGGATATTCCTTGAAAACGCCTTTTCGTCTGGTTCCTTGCACCTTCTTCCATGGCTACCCCCTAAACATTGGCCACAAACACTAGCCACACACCCGCTAATACACCCGTCCCTCTTAGCTTTTAGGAAAGCGTCAACAAATGGGGCCCTCGCCTCAGTCCCAGGTCCCCTAACCACACTAAAAGGGAACCCTGCATTCTCTCCGGGTAATTCCGTCAACTTTTTACAGAAGGAGTGGCCACACAAGGATGTGTTAGTCCTACATTTCTATCTCTATGAGAAAATCATTTCCCTAGATAAACTCAGAGAGATATCAAAAACGTCCTGATTCTCTTTTTGGACCTATAGACAAATCAGGCATTTTCTTGAAACCCATACCGGACAAGCACACTGGACAAGACAGCTTCAACCCTTTGAAACTTTGTGTCACTGTAAAACCCCACAAAGACACCTTATTTCTCTCCTGTACACCTTTCTCATGGATCATCTGAACCCGACAATTACGCCCTCACAAACTTCATGGAACAGGGACCTACTAACACCCTTAACACACGAGGAGTGGACCACGGTCTAAGAATACGCACATAAGGGCTCACTAAATATAGCCATTCAAGAATATGGGTACAAGATAGCTACCAGGTGGTATAGGACCCCCTCACGGCTCCACAAATTTTCTTCTACTATCCCTAACAACTGCTGGAGGTGCGGTCTGGAGGTGGGTACAATGCTTCATGTGTGGTGGGATTGTGTGCTCTTCCAACCCTTTTGCAAGGAGGTCCACAATTTAATCACACATATTACTATACTCACTCTTGAATACACCCCTGCCCAATTCCTTTTACACCACACATCCCTATCTAAACAGAAATATTACAAGTCCTTAGCCAGGCATTTGGTCAATGTAGCCAGGCTATGCATTCCCAAACATTGGCGTTCTACCTGCACTCCAACAATCAAGGAATGGTTTGCAAGAGTCTCTAAAACAAAAGATGTTTGGAGATGGAAGAACTTATCCATATTTCTCAGGACAGAATGCATAAATTTTCTGCTACCTGGGCCTGCTGGACTCACTTTATAATCACTGACAGATACCGTCAGTATTTTTCTTAGGTTCTCTTGTGGACCTCGTAGCTGCAAATATGGTTATTTTTAACTAGAGGTGGGGGGTGTGGGCCCACTCCTGACCTTTTTTCCTTCCTGGTGTATGATCTTTTTCCTCTCTATCCCCCCCTCCCCTTTTATTCTATTTTGTTTGGCTTTCTCCTTTCCCTCTCCTTTCTCTTTCTTTTCGCTTTCCCCTACTCTTATTCTTTTCGCTCTTCTCTCCTTCTTACTGTCCCCCAGGACTTTCCCTCTTATGGCTCTCTCCACCCTGTTTCTCCTACTATTACTTCCTTAATTCCCCATATAAAACAGCTGAACATGGATAATAATACTCGATGATTGTTACGTCTCATAATGTTCACCATATATGTTCTGTGGGGAATCAGTACACCTCAGATCTATGCTAGGATTGGTTTAGTAACCCATCCCCTCCTCTGGTTCACCAGAGGAGAATTTTGGGGGGAGGACTACACTGTAATAGGATCCTCCGCCCTAAGACGCTGTTTCCCCATACTTTGACTTATTCCAGAATACCTCCCTTTAAGCCTGACTTCTGTAACGTTTCTTTAATTGATATGGGTATCTTGTCCTGAGCTAATGATGTCATGTGACAACTGTTTACAAATGTCTGTACATTTTTGTTACTATATTCAATAAAATCTTTATGGAAAAAAAAAATCTATACTGGCTCTTTTGGTTTCATGGCTTGAGAAACCTTCCCACTGAATGGATTACAGCAAAGTGACCACATTTGGTCTGTAGCCATGGAAGAACTAAAACTTTGCCCCCTTATATTTTTACTAGTTTCCTACTTCTCTCTACAAAGGGGATATTATGCCATGCATAGTTCTTTCTTTGGTGCAAATTGAACTGCGTACCACCTGTATTTGATGCCCAAACTGATTTAACCCTTCTACTCAAAGAATGGCATAGTATTGCTCAGTGTAAAGAAAACTACTTCTCTCTCACTCTACGCACAAAGAAAAAACATACAGGAGGTTTATAGCTCTTAAAAACTTTGTATTTTTCTCCACAGCAACCATTAGTAAATCCAGCGATTATTTCTAATACTCCAGTATGGAGTCTAAATATACTATCCACAGAACAATAACAATCACAGCTCTAATACCTTCACAAGGGGTGTGAATAATCACTGGTATGCACTGTAGCTAGGAGAATAATAAATGTTTCAAACATCCTCCTACTCATCTCCAGGCAAAAACAGGGGTAACTATAAGGTCTCAGGTCTTTTGTTAAATATGGTAAATATGGTAAATACTTTGTTCATGGTTTGCAACATTTAGTACTGTATGATTATGACTATGTCACTACAACTGATCTATTCCCAGCCCTTTACCTCACCCTACCCTCCCTATCTCTTCCCAACCCCCTTCACCCCCTCCCGACTTACCTTATCCCCTTCACCCCCAACTGAAGCATACTGCCAAGTTTGCTCCAGTGACGAGGAGGGAGGGGATGATGAGGTCACTGACTCTACTTGTGTGCCTAATAGAAGAGAGGAGGAGGCACATATCCAATGAGGCAGGATGCCCTCCAGGGGGCAGCTTAAGGGCAGCCACCCTACTGCATCATACCGCAGAGCTAAGCAGGTTCAGGGCGCTGCTGACTCCCCACATATTTTGAAAAGTTCTTTGGTGTTGGTCTTTTTTAACACGTGTGCAGCAGATCGCACAGTTGCTGTTTGCAACATATGTCTGAAGCGTATCAAGCATGGCCAAACAGCAGCCGCTTGGGCACCACATGCTTGACCAGACATATGGTGACCTCACATGCAGTCTGTTGGCAACAGCACTTAAAAGACCCACATCAAAGAACAAGGCGGACCTCTCCTTGCTCCTCATCAGCTGGGATCTCCAACCCCACTATACCTCCAGTCCTCTCAGAAACCTGCACCGAGAGGAATGAAGGTAAAGAAATAGGTGTCCCAAGTACTTGTGACCAATCTGTTAGCTGTGCACCAACATCCGCTTTTAGCAGGCAAATTTTCTTACCCCAGTTGCTAAACTGTCAAAAGAAATTCGGTCCAAGCCATCCACATGCTTAGCGTCTGAATGCTAGCTTGGCCAAATTGCTAGCACTGCAACTGCTGCTTTTTCAGCTGGTAGACTCTGCCCCCTTTCGTGAATTTGTGGAATGTGCGGTACCTCAGTGGCAGGTTCCCAAACGCCATTTCTCAAAGGCCATTCCGGCTCTCTACCGGCATGTGGAAGGCAATGTTTTGGCCTCGTTGGACAGGGCGGTCCGCAGTAAGGTGCATATTACTGCTGGTCCAGCAGGTATGGACAGGTACATTACCTTTCTTTCACGGCACACTGGGTAACACATGGATGCACTACGCAGGCTAGACACTGAGCCATAAGGAGGTAGAAAAGAACAGTCAAAAGACCTGCGTAACAAGTGTAGAGGGGAGACACTGGAGTCTCCTTCCCTTCCGCCCGTGGATGATCTTTTTCTCCCCGATGCTGGGAACGAGGTGGATATCGCAGCTGTGAGACCGGGGTCATATCATCTGCATTTTATGCTTGTAGCCCTGCAGGGGGGAAGCGCTCTGGTGAGTGAAGGCACAAGAGGGGAGCACAGTCACTTTTTGTCACTCTTTCTGCTTACCATTGGATAAACTTTCACTAATCGGAAGGAGCACTTTATCACTTTATATGGACACTTATTTTATTTTATTATTTACTGATTCATTATTGGATAACATTTTCAGCAGTTACACCATGTTTACATTTTGATATTTATCACATTGTGTTTTTTGTGAATTGATGGACATTATTAGCATCATTTGATATTTATAGATATATTTTTATATTTTGACTTCTTTTTATTCTTCATATTAATTAATTTTCAAGCACATGTCACTTTTTATGGTCACCTGTTAGGGAGGATTCATCCTTGCTAGCTTACACACCTTATACGTATGTATACACATATATATATATGTCTACTCGATGGTACATATGTTACAAGTAGTTACATATACACCTTTGTTGTTTTTTTCACACAGAACAGCGCCAATTCCCTTTCTGATGTTTTTCACATTCTGATTGGGTTCCACCTTGGTGGGACTTTCTTGTATAGGGAGGCAGCAGTTACACACATCCTGAGCGTGGATATCTTTGATAATTTCCACTGGGTAACTCTGCTGGCAGCTGGGAAGGATGCAGAACAGGGTTCAGTATTGTTGGAGCTTGTTCTGCCACCATGCCAGACAAAAAGATGCCATGCGGTGCTTGAGTTGGTCTGCTTAGGGGACAGGAGCCACACTGGGGCATAGATTTTGGCAGCTCTGCAGGGGCAGGCTCAGAGGTGGTTGATGCCATGCCAGCTTCAGCCAGGAATGGTTATATGCGACAATGGCACTGACCTCCTCTCTGCCCTCCGACAGGGACACTTGACCCATGTTCCCTGTTTGGCTCACATCCTGAATTTGATGGGGGGCAGTTCTTGAGCAGGTACCCGGGCATATAGGATCTCCTGAGGCAGGCCAGGAAAGTCTGTAGCCATTTTTGCCAGTGCTCGGCTGGCTGACATGCAAAGAGAATGCAACCTGCCCAAGAACTGCCTCATTTGTGACATGCCCACCAGGTGGAACTCAATGTTGGCAATGCTGCAGCGGCTGTACATGCAGCAGAGGGCCATCAATGAGTACCTGTGTGAGTATGACATCAGGACAGGGTCAGGGGAGCTTGGCTTTTTTTGCCACGCCAGTGGCTACTGTTTAAGGATGCATGCACTGTCCTGTCACCATTTGAGGAGGCCACAAGGATGATGAGCAGTGACAGTGCATGCATCAGTGATACTGTCCCTCTTGTCTTCCTGTTGAAGTACATGCTTCATGGAATAATGGACAGGGCACTTGAGGCAGAACAGCGGAAGGAAGAGGAGGACTTCCTTACCTCTCGAGGCCCCCTTTATCCAGATAGTATTCCTGAGGGCCCACCAATTACACAAGAAGAAGAAGAGGAGGAGAAGGATTGTGTCAGCATGGAGGTGGAGGATAACACTCAGCATTAGCAGCAGTCTTCAAGGGATTGTTTTTAGTCCCCAGAAACCCATGGACTTGTACGTGGCTGGGAGGAGGTGGTTGAGGATCAATAAGGATCATGTGATCCTTATTGACCCAGAGGACTCAGGATTGAATGCCTCTGCAAAATTACACTGCATGGCCTCCCTGATCCTGAAAAGCCTGCGAAAGGATCCTAGGATTCATGGTATCAAGGAGAGGGATCATTATTGGCTGGCAACCCTTCTTGATCCACGTTACAAGGGTAAGGTTGCAGAACTTATCCAGCCTTCGCAGAGGGAGCAGAGGATGAAACATCTTCGGAGGCCTTGCAGAAAGGTTTGTGCAATGCATTTCCAGAGCCTGGAAGGTTACAATTTCCTGGTGCTGGACAACGTGTTGCTGAGGCTTCGTTCAGTCACAGAAAAAGTGGAAAAGAAGGTGGCCGGCTGACTGATGCCTTCAGACAATTCTTCAGTCCTCAGCACCAAGGTCTGATAGGTTCCAACAACCATTGCCAGCGTTTGAATTACATGGTGCAGGGATATCTAGGGGCAAGATCAGACTTGGAGACCTTTCCAAGAAGACCACCAAGGGGTTACTGGTTCTTGAGGATGGACCACTGGCCAGAGCTTGCTCAATCTGCAATTGAGCTACTGGCCTGTCCTGCATCCAGCGTTCTTTCTGAATGCACAATCAGTGCTGCTGGAGGCTTTGCAACTGATCACAGAGTGCGTCTGTTCACAGACTCTGTTGATCAGCTCACATTCATAAAAATGAATCAGTCTTGGATCACCTGTTCCTGTTCGGTTCGCACCAGAACATGCGAACAGGAAAAAAGTTTGCTCGAACACGCGAACACCGTTAAAGTCTATAGGACACGAACATGAATAATCAAAAGTGATAATTTTAAAGGCTTATATGCAAGTTATTGTCATAAAAAGTGTTTGGGGACCCGGGTCCTGCCCCAGGGGACATGGATCAATGCAAAAAAAGTTTTAAAAACGTCTGTTTTTTCAGGAGCAGTGATTTTAATAATGCTTAAAGTCAAACAATAAAAGTGTAATATCCCTTTAAATTTCGTACCTGGGGGGTGTCTATAGTATGCCTGTAAAGGGGCGCATGTTTCCCGTGTTTAGAACAGTCTGACAGCAAAATGACATTTTGACATTTCTGACGCACGGTGACTTGACGGGACTTCCCTGTGATGTCACGGGGAATGCCACAGGGAAGTCCCGTCATGTCACGTGCGTCAGAGGGGGCGGGGTCACCGGGTGGCCCCGCCCTCCATTATTTAAGAACCGTCAGACGAGGAGACTCCATCACACAGCGGGAGCCTCCCTCCATGCTAGCATGGGTGCGGAGCGGCCCGGAGAAGAAAATGAAGAAGAGAAGAAGGAAGAAGAGAAGAGGATGAAGAAGAAGATGAAGAGAAGAGCGGGAGCCTCCCCCCATGCCATGGGTGCGGAGCGGCCCGAGGAGAAGAAGATAGAAGACGCCGCGGAGGAGATGCTGGACGAGAATGCCGGAGGAAGAACCAGAAGAGCCAGAAGAACCAGAAGAAGAAGAAGATGAAGGAAGATAGAAGAAAGAAGAGGCATTTAAATAAAGGAATTGTCAAAAACTATCTCTTGTCATTTTTAACATTTTTGACAGTTTTTTAGTGAAATGGTAGGGGTAAATACCCCCTTACCATTTCACACAGGGGTTCCCTTGTTAAAGGGGGCTTCCAGATTCCGATAAGCCCCCCCGCACGCAGACCCCCACAACCACCGGCCAGGGATGTGGGGATGAGGCCCTTGTCCTCATCAACATGGGGACAAGGTGTATTGGGGGGCTACCCCAAAGCACCCTCCCAATGTTGAGGGCATGTGGCCTGGTACGGTTCAGAAGGGGGGGCGCACTCTCGCCCCCCCTCTTTTCCTTCGACCTGCCAGGTTGCGTGCTCGGATAAGGGTCTGGTATGGATTTTTGGGGGGACCCCACGCCGTTTTTTTTTTTTTTTTTTTTGGCGTGGGGTTCCCCTTAAAATCCATACCAGACCTGAAGGGTCTGGTATGGAATTTAGGGGAAACCCCACGTCATTTTTTTTAAAATTTTGGCCGGGGTTCCCCTTAATATCCATACCAGACCTGAAGGGCCTGGTATGGAATTTAGGGGGACTCCCACGTCATTTTTTTTTTTAAATTTTGGTTCGGGGTTTCCCTGTGTTGAATTCCCATGCCGTTTTTATCAGTGAACTTCTATGTGTATTGTCGGCAATGCAATAGCCGCGGGTAGTTTTAAATGGAATTTTTCCTTCGAAATGTCATTTTGCTGTCAGACTGTTCTAAACACGGGAAACATGCGCCCCTCTACAGACATACTATAGACAGCCCCCAGGTACGAAATTTAAAGGGATATTACACTTTTATTGTTTGACTTTAAGCATTATTAAAATCACTGCTCCTGAAAAAACGGCAGTTTTTAAAACTTTTTTTTGCATTGATCCATGTCCCCTGGGGCAGGACCCGGATCCCCAAACACTTTTTATGACAATAACTTGCATATAAGCCTTTAAAATTAGCACTTTTGATTTCTCCCATAGACTTTCAAAGGGTGTTCTGCGGCATTCGAACTTGCCGCGAACACCCCAAATTGTTCGCTGTTCTGCGAACTTGCGAACAGCCAATGTTCGAGTCGAACATGAATTCGATTCAAACTCGAAGCTCATCCCTAATCACCAGCTACCAAGCACCTAATGCTGATGTAAACGATTGATTTTTCTATGAACGTGGGATCCCTTGAAGACTGCATATGCTAAATGACGATCCTATTATGCTGAGTGACTATCCTATTCCTCCTCAATCTTCATGATGATAGCTTCTAAGAATATTTTTGGTTCAGGGCAGCACCACCACTGCCTAAGGCCCAATTTTTCTGCCCCTGTTTAACAGGGGCACGTAATTACAATTTTTGATCTAATATTTCATTAGACAACAAAATCCGTTGTCGGAATTTTCGATCGTGTGTACACAAATCCGACGCACAAAGTGCCACGCATGCTCAGAATAAATAAAGAGATGAAAGCTATTGGCTACTGCCCCATTTATAGTCCAGACGTACGTGTTTTACATCACCGCGTTCAGAATGATTGGATTTTCCTACAACTTTGTGTGATCCGGATTATTCTCCTGAAGCAGCAATGGCATATTACATAATTGGTCATGATTAAGCAACCAATTTTTGGTCCAAGAACTCCTCCTGTTCCTGGACTGGACTTGGGTCAAAGCAATAACTCCAAGCCCAATAATAACACGTTCTCTCCTCCGATTACGCAACATGGCTGGTTGATTAATGGCCGTTCAGAAACGAACTGAAAAGTGCAAATCAACACTCACCAAACTTCTACTAACACAAAATTAGCAGAAGGAGCCCAAAGGGTGGTGCTTGAGAAATGAACTTCCTCTTTATAGTCTCGTAGTACGTCTAGTATGTCACTACGTTCCTGTTTGTTGGCCGACAATTATACCGTTAGTATGCAAGACAAGTTCCTGGCACACGCCTTTTGGACAAAAATCAGACTCTCGGTTGGCCAACAATCGGATCGTATGTACGAGGCTTTACACTGTGTTTATGTGAACCGGTAATGGAAAATGTGAGCCACTCAGGCTACAAGGGAAAGCAAACCGGCATCTTAACAGGGCTATTTTTTGGCATCTTGAATGCTTTCAAGTGCAAAGAAGGGATTTGGGGTCCTATTGACCCTTGATCCCTCCATAAAAAGTACCTGTCACGTGTCTATTGCTGTCACAAGGATGTTTACATTCCTTGTGACAGCAATAAAAGTGATAAAAAAAATTGAAAGCAACAGTGTCAAATTAATAAATAAATAAATAATAAAAAATAAAATAAACCACTTGCCTACTGGGCACTTATACCCCCTTCCTGCCCAGGCCAATTTTCAGCTTTCAGTGTTGTCACACTTTGAATGACAATTGTGTGGTCATGCAACACTTTACCCAAATAACATTTTTATCATTTTGTTCACACAAATACAACTTTCTTTTGGGGGTATTTAATCTTTATTGAAAAAGCTTGAAAATTAAAAAAAAAATTTAAAAAAATGTAGCTTGCTGTAAAATTTTGCAAACAGGTAAGTTTTCTCCTTCACTGATGTGCGCTGATGAAGGTGCACTGATGGGCACTCATAGGCACTGATGAGGCAGCACTGATAGATGGCATTGATGGGCACTGATGAAGCTGCACTGATGGACACTGAGGTGACACTGGTGGGCACTGATGAGGAGGCACTGATGAGGCTGCACTTATAGGAGGCACTGATGTGCACTGATAGGTGGCACGGATGGGTACTGATAGGTGGCACTAATGGGCTTTGATAGGCAACACTGATGGGCACTGAGATGTGGCACTGATGGCACTGAGAGGTGGCACTGATGGGCACTGATAGGTGGCACTGATGGAAACTAGAAAGTGGCACTGATGGGCACTGATAGGCACTTGTAAGCAGCACTGATAGGCAGCACTGACAGGTGACACTGATGGTCAGGCATTGATTGGCACTGATTGGCAGCACTAATGGACAATGATAGGTGGCACTGGTGGGCAATGATTGGCAGCACTGGTGGGCATTGATAGGTGGCACTGGTGGGCACTGATATGCACTGATTAGCTGCACTGGCAGGCACTGAGACAGAGACCGATGTCCCTATAACAGAAGCCGGTTACTCTCATGGGAAGAAAAAAAGCAGATAACCAGCTTGTTTACTTCCATGATCAGCTGTCATTGGCTGACAGCTGATCACGTGGTAAATGTCCCGCTGGGATTGGCCCTTTACCCTGTTCTGTGATCAGCCGAGTCAGAAGGACTCGGCAGTCACAAGGGGCATGCGAGCAGTGTGGACGTCTATTGAATTGGCATTGGAAGCCCACTCTGTAGCCTTCATTTGGCTATAGCACAGGTGGAAAGTGGTTAAAGAGCCCCTGTCCCCCTAGCATGTAAAGGTGAACATGTGCATCATTCCCGCACACACCCAAACAGTGATCTTCACACAAATGCGAGGTATCAACATGAACGTCAGATCATGGGCAGTAATTCTAGCACTAGACTTCCTCTGTAGATATAAAGTGGTAACCTAGAATGTAAAGGAAAGCCCCTTGGTTCAGACTTTAGAGGCAGACTTGGGCCATACAATTGTATATAAAAATCTATATTTAATTTATACATAGAAAAAACACGGCCGTAAATAGTCAAATTGACATTACATAGTATCAGGTGATTAAGCCTGTGTGTCAATGTGTTTTGCTGATCCGCTTTCAGAAGGACACACATAGGGGTGATATAAGAAGAAACAGGTCTCACTAAATGTAAATAAATGTAAATAAAGGAACATAACAGTTTTAGCATATCTACTTGTTATTTATACATAGCATTTATAAAACAACCCTGTATAATGTAGTCAAATATATGCATGCATCCACATATTCGCCTTATCAGAACATGAGCACTAGACCTCCTCTGTAGATACAGTGGGGACGGAAAGTATTCAGACCCCCTTAAATTTTTCACTCTTTGTTATATTGCAGCCATTTGCTTAAATCATTTAAGTAAATTTTTTTCCTCATTAATGTACACGCAGCACCCCATATTAACAGAAAAACACAAAATTGTTGACATTTTTGCAGATTTATTAAAAAAGAAAAACTGAAATATCACATGGTCCTAAGTATTCAGACCCTTTGCTGTGACACTCATATATTTAACTTAGGTGCAGTCCGTTTCTTCTAATCATCCTTGAGATGGTTCTACACCTTCATTTGAGTCCAGCTGTGTTTGATTATACTGATTGGACTTGATTCAGAAAGCCACACACCTGTCTATATTAGACCTTACAGCTCACAGTGCATGTCAGAGCAAATGAGAATCATGAGGTCAAAGGAACTACCTGAAGAGCTCAGAGACAGAATTGTAGCAAGGCACAGATCTGGCCAAGGTTTTCAAAAAAAATTCTGCTATATTTAAGGTTCCTAAGAGCACAGTGGCCTCCATAATCCTTGAATGGAAGACGTTTGGGACAACCAGAACCCTTCCTAGAGCTGGCCGTCTGGCCAAACTGAGCTATCGGGGGGAGAAGAGCCTTGGTGAGAGAGGTAAAGAAAAACCCAAAGATCACTGTGGCTGGGCTCCAGAGATGCAGTCGGGAGATGGGAGAAAGTTGTAGAAAGTCAACCATCACTGCAGTCCTCCACCAGTCGGGGCTTTATGGCAGAGTGGTCCGACATAAGCCTCTCCTCAGTGCAAGACACATGAAAGCCCGCATTGAGTTTGCTAAAAAACACCTGAAGGACTCCAAGATGGTGAGAAATAAGATTCTCTGGTCTGATGAGACCAAGATAGAACTTTTTGGCCTTAATTCTAGGCGTTATGTGTGGAGAAAACCAGGCACTGCTCATCACCTGTCCAATACAGTCCCAACAGTGAAGCATAGTGGTGGCAGCATCATGCTGTGGGGGTGTTTTTCAGCTGCAGGGACAGGACGACTGGTTGCAATTGAGGGAAAAATGAATGCGGCCAAGTGCAGGCATATCCTGGACGAAAACCTTCTCCAGAGTGCTCAGGACCTCAGACTGGGCCGAAGGTTTACCTTCCAACAAGACAATGACCCTAATCACACAGCTAAAATAATGAAGGAGTGGCTTCACAACAACTCTGTGACTGTTCTTGAATGGCCCAGCCAGAGCCCTGACTTAAACTCAATTGAGCATCTCTGGAGAGACCTAAAAATGGGTGTCCACCAACGTTTACCATCCAACCTGACAGAACTGGAGAGGATCTGCAAGGAGGAATGGCAGAGGATCCCCAAATCCAGGTGTGAAAAACTTGTTGCATCTTTCCTAAAAAGACTCATGGCTGTATTAGATCAAAAGGGTGCTTCTACTAAATACTGAGCAAAGGGTCTGAATACTTAGGACCATGTGATATTTCAGTTTTTCTTTTTTTAAAAATCTGCAAAAATGTCAACAATTCTGTGTTTTTCTGTCAATATGGGGTGCTGTGTGTACATTAATGAGGAAAAAAAATGAACTTAAATGTTTTTAGCAAATGGCTGCAATATAACAAAGAGTGAAAAATGTAAGGGGGTCTGAATACTTTCCGTCCCTACTTTATATAGTGGCAACCTGTAAAGGCTTTTAAAGCATCACCTAAGGAGAGTAAAATTGACATTGTTTGTCGGTGCTGCGGGGGCCTGCACAATTTTTAAATGTGACATGTTTGGTATCTATTTACTTGATGTGACATCATATTTTATATTTTACAAAAAGTTGGGTTATGTACTGTGCTTATTTTTCATTAAAATAAAAAAGTGTATTTTTTTCCCCAAAAATTGCATTTGAAAAAACTCTGCACAAATAACGTGTGACATGCAAAACCCACCAATTTATTTTCTCGGAGGTCACGCCTTTGGTCAGCCAGGAAGTGACAGACAAGGAAGCAAGCGGTGGACGCTGCTCCCTGCATTACATGTGAGTCACCTCTCCTTAAATGCTGTGAGGAAGTGAATGTTGATCTGCCTTGAAACAATGTTATAAAATTACTTTTGACTGATAATAATTTTGGAAAAACTTTTTAATCAATAAATGTGAGAAACGGAATTAAACTATTGGAAGTATTTCTTTTATCCCTGAGAATCAATGGAGATGCTGTGACATTGCCTTGTGTGCTGCTGAATACTGTGGTTTATCAATCCATGCTTAAAACATACATCTTTTTGGTGAGTGTAAACCCCGAAGGGGAACGTGTTGCACAGATTGTGGTGAGGTATCTTTGATACAGCATAAACAAGATTTCCATCTACGGTTTCTGGGACTGTCTTCTCACAACATCTGTCAAATATTTTCCACTCAAGTGTATTTTATACACATGAAAGCTGATCATATGAACTGTATGATAGTAACGCTGCTTTAGTAATTACTAACACTTGATCTGGTCTTGTGGATTGTTATTATTAATATTGTTTTGATATCTATGCTTGTGCATTTTAAGCAGCAGCTGTTAATTTTTATTATTACTGTTATATAGTGATGATATTAAGGTTATGGATATGAATAGTCCATTTATGTGAAATCTGATATATCCTCTGCGCCGAGATAGTGGAAGGAGGCCATGTGTACACTATTTGTATATATATATATATATATATATATATATATATATATATATATATATATATATATATGTGTATATATATGTATTTAAGAATTATACATTTCATGTACAGGTTAAGGTAGACAAGTACCATTGTCACTGAGAGCTCCTGGGTCACTGATGGCTCTTGTGTGAGTCCTAGCTCGTCCTGGTCTTCTCCACACAGATCTGGTGACAAAGCCTCAGTTGATGTTGATGGCAGAGTAGACAATGAAGTTCTGCAGTCGCAATGATCCGTCAAGCTTTCAAAATACCACAGTTTGGGCACATATATGTGTTCTGCTGCAGCTCCAGATTGTTCTGATTTCTTTATTTTGTTTAACTCCTTTTGAAAACAGTATGGAGATTTGCAATTTTGTTCCATACATAAGTGAGGTTAGCGTTTGGAGAGATAGTCTTGCACATCTCCAATAGCTTGCATATAGCCTCATGTTTCTTATTCTGGTCCAAGTACTCCTTGGACTTTACCCTCCATAAACAGGGCATTTTCCTATATTGGTCAATAAATTGAGGTAAGAAGGAAGACGAGGTTAATTTGTCTGCCATGTATCCTGCAAAATACAAAAATAATAAAAACCATCATTACTTTTAGTATCATCCTACAAATAATAATCAATAGCAAAGTTTACCTTATTTTGAGCAACAAAAATTCTGTGGTTTGGAATGTTTGTAAAGACAAAATTTTCTGTGTTCTCTCATTAACGGGCGTTCGTTAGAACACGTCGACCCCTCGTACGTTACGTACGGAGCTCCACCTCTTCCAGACATGTGACACTGCGGTGTATACATGCACGCCAGCCGCCGTCTGTGACACCAAGACAAAGCAGGCCAGAAAACCAAGATGGGGGAGAACACAACGGAAGGCACAAAAGCAGGCAAAGTCTAGGCCACAGCCATGACCATGGGTGAGATGGTGGAGCTGGTATATCTGCTAGAGAAATATGATTATGATGGAAAACAGAAGAACTATGTAAAACCCAATGCAAGGAAAGACCAGATTTTACAGAAAGTTCTAATGTCGCGTACACACGGTCAGATTTTCTGATGGGAAATGTTGGATGGGAGCTTGTTGTCAGAAATTCCGACCGTGTGTAGGCTCCATCGGACATTTTTCGTCTGAATTTCCGACAAACAAAATTTGAGATCTGGATCTCAAATTTTCCGACAACAAAATCCGTTGTGTACGCAATTACGATGCACAAAATTCCATGCATGCTCGAAATCAAGCAGAAGAGCCGCACTGGCTATTGAACATTTTTCTTGGCTTGTCGTACGTGTTGTACGTTACCGCATTCTTCACAATCGGAATTTCTGACAAGATTTGTGTGACCGTGTGTATGCAAGACAAGTTTGAGCCAACATCCGTCGGAAAAAAAACATGGATTTTGTTGTCGGAATGTGCGATCGCCTGTACGCGGCATTAGAGTGCTGCAGAAGAAATTTGGAGTGGAGAGATCCAAAGACCAAGTGAGAAAGAGATGGTCTGATCTCAAACATAAAGAACCTGAAAAGTTTGGCCGCATTCATCATATTATCAAAAAAAGTAATTAATTACTGATCTATATTGTTCTCTGATTGTTGGAACGTTGCATCTTTTATATGAATATTGCTATTTTAGGTGGTGCAAAAATTAGCGTAGTTATCACATCTGCCACAAAGGGCTGGTCATTGTTTTTTGCATCATAACTCCCCAAGAAAAAATGTTATGTGGCAATATAACAATGCCATGCCAAAACTGTGGGTGTGGTCAAAATTTATCAATATTTGGACTTTATTAAAGGACCATAATCTTTAATGACTGTGCAACAAGCGAGTATGTAGCGGATAGAAATCTCAGTGCACTCCAATTTTAGAAAAACTATTATTTTTATTTTTATTTCAATAACAAACATGTTATAATTATCTGCTATATGTAGTGTTTTTTCACAGAGCAGCTTGGATCGCTCTCTTCCTGGGTCCCTCGCTGGAACCCCTAGCCCCTCCCTCTTTCAGGGTGACCCCACAGCAGGCAGCTTACTATGGGGGCACCCAAGCAGGTGCACTCCCGAATAACGGCTCTGTGTGTCCATTCACACATCGAGCCATGGATTGTCACCTCCGTCATCAGATTTGCTCACTGGCTGTGATTAACAGCAATAGGAGCCAATCGCTCTGACGCGAACAGCCAATCAGCAATGTGAGTCCCCAGAGAGCCAATACTCTTCTGGTCAGTGTACATGCCTCCGTCATCCGCACCTCTCCTTTGACTTCCACTCTCTTCCTCTTTCTGCCTGTCAGCTCAGTGTCAGTGTCTGCCCTTTCCCTCTTGCTGCTGAAATTACTTGTATAATTCCATAAATTATTGCAGAGCACAACTTGGTTCTCATGTGACTGTCCACCTCTCCCCTCCTCTACCACCCCCACCCCCCTCCTGGCTAATGTAAATGCCCCTCATGCTTTAGCTGTATGATTGAGAGAGAGGAGAGGGGAGAGGAAGGCCGATCATGTGAGCGCCTAGTTGTGCTATGAAATAAGGTATAAACTTTTTTTTTTAAGCATATACACACACACACCTATCATTATTAAACACAGAGTATTGTGTAAAGAGAAGACTGTGGGCTAATAAACACTTTATTCTCCTATTTTTTTTTAAATATGTTTGGCAGAAGTCGTGCAAAGTGAGGAGGGAACATCCCAGACAATGATGCCTGCCAGCATAAATGAGGAAGATTTTGAGGAGGAAGTAACTGAGCATACCTCAGGAACAGATGCTCCATGCAAATGTTAGTAAAATATGCTATACAATATAATATTATATAGAAATGTTTCAACATTGGCTGTGTATCAGCAGTGGGTGACATTATTTCCAATTGTTCATAGCCATTGAGATGCGAATTTGAATGTGATGCCTTTGGATCATAAACTTTTTATACAGCAGGGTAAGTATTTGTTTTATATTTTCTCTTAAAAGATTAATATAATACAATTTTAATAATTTCTTAGATGTCCAGATCATCACAAACCTGAACAGGTACATGGAACTGCATTGTGCCTATCAGGATTCTGGAATTGACATAAAAGAACACTCCCCAAGGCCACCCACAGTTGACTTTGCAAGAATTGATTTGAGTTCAGCTAGAGGTGTTGATGAGTTTCTCTGAATATAGATGACATGGATCCTCTTTCCTACACACATACTGTAGGTGTACATGGGCTAGCACAAAGGAGACAATGCTACAATAAAAAACCAACACACCGTAAATTCTTTATAACAACTCATTTATTTTGGAAATTAAATTTTGGCCACGATGTTGTTCAAGGGGTAACCTTATAATGCAATGAACTTCAAATAATTATAAAGCCATCTTGGCTATAATACATCACTCAAATTTACACTGTGTCCATCCAGACAATGCTGGACGACTATTCCCCCACTAAACAACACCATGACTGATAAGAAAATTGGGGAGGGCGGGTGGGAGTCCCGGTCCGGTTCCACAGGGTCTGCTTGTTAATGGCCGGACTGCCCCTTTTATCTCCTTCAGGAAGCAGGCTATGCAAACCGCCAATTTCCTCCAATCAGCTGCTTGTTGCTGTGCAGCAGATAACCAATAGCAAACCTGTAAGAAACATAAGGAAACCTGCATCCCCTTTGAGCTCTCCCATGTTGGTCCTGCATATTGCATGGACCTGTCATGGGCTAGCACAAAGGAGACAATGCTACAATAAAAAAACAACACACCGTAAATTCTTTATAACAACTCATTTATTTTGGAAATTAAATTTTGGCCACAATGTTGTTCAAGGGGTAACCTTATAATGCAATGAACTTCAAATAATTATAAAGCCATCTTGGCTATAATACATCACTCAAATTTACACTGTGTCCATCCAGACAATGCTGGACGACTATTCCCCACCGACCGAAGCCAATAGAGAAACCTTTGGCTGAGGTCCTCCCAACAACGTGGCCCTTTCAATTAAAGTTTGCAGTCCCATGTTGAAAATGTCCAGACCTATGTCTGACAAGTGGACTAAATCCTTCCTAAATAACCCTGGAATGAAACCTTCCAGCTCCAAGTGGCGGAAGGACACACCTCCCGAGGACACTAAGAAATTATGTATCGTCCTATTTAACCGTCTCCGAATCTTATCCAAATAAAATAGATTCCCAGAAGGGGACCAAAGGAGTCTAGGAACCATTTCAGAGAAGGCTAAATTGGTATTTGGAAACAAAAGTTTAATGGAATAAATATCCTTCTTCATTTCACAAAGGAGTTCCCATGTTCTAACTTTACCAACATCGTTTGCTCCAACATGAAGCACTAGCACTTGGGGAGAAGGCCAAATTGCGGATAATTGAATTAAGTGGTCTTTAAGATTACGCCATCTGAGGCCCCTAACTCCAGACCATAACACCTTAAAGACATTGCTATCCAAACCTGAATTGTTCGTATAGATCCTGGATGCAGCCTGATTTTCAGCCCAGAAAATGTAGGAGTGGCCTACTATCCAGATTGTGCATATAGAAGAATCTGAAAATAGAAAATCACACAATTAATAATTCAGGGCGAACATAAATTTTATATCTACTACTAACCCACCTACCAACCCGTTTTTGACCTTCAGGAGAGAAACCCAACAAATTGGCTGTGGTGGCGGCCCCAATTCTAAACGAATGTGAAGAGAATCCGAGGCCCCCGAGGTTGAGACGCTTGAGACATGCGGATAGAACCGCTGAGAATTGGTAACGAGTCAAAGGGGACAAATCCTGGTGGATAAAAAATGAACTGTTAGAGAAAGGCCTCACTGACATATAACTAGCCGTATGTGACACCGGGCAAATCAAGTTATTGGGGGATTTTCCTAGATATATCCACTGACCATTGCCCAAGCCAAAAGTTTTGGACCGGCAGATAAACAAACTTAAGCAATCGGATTCCAACAACACATGAGAAAATAGCAGAATAGATGAAGATGACCTGTTTTGGGCAGTAAGTTCTCCAACTCTGAGGGTACCAAAAAAGGTAACCGAAAAGGCTGCCCTGAAAAGCAGAAGTTCAAATTTGGTAAAACAGATCTCTTCCAATATAGATAGTAATTGGATTAGTAAATTAACTGAAATGGGACGTCTGGAATCCTGGTTAGGGTGTGAATTCTTGATACCTTTGAGGACCTGGCTGACCTGAAAAAAGGAAGATAGGGCTGGTAAACCTGCAAATTTTAGGAAACACCAGCCAACACCTTGCTAATAGAGGCAGGCCTAAGACCAGACTGAATCATTAAAGGACACAAAAGCTAAAGAAACATACGCGTTCACTTCCAATTCATCTATACTCCTGCTAGAGCAAAAAGAACACCATTTGGACCAGGCCAGACTATATTCCAGCCATGTCTTACGTGCTACAGAGTTCCTAAGATGCGCATAGATCAGTCCCAGATCAAGCCCCAGAGGAAATCCGGGCACGGGGTTCCACACTGATCCGCCGATGGGGCCAACTCCCGGAATCTCCGCAACTGTAAACGAGATAAGGCGTCAGCTATGTTATTATCAATCCCAGGAATATGCTTGGCTTTTAACCAGATATTAAATCTCATGCAGTGCAACACCAAAAAACGTAAAAGTTTGATAACTAGCTCTGATTTGGAAGAAAGCATATTGATAGCAAATAGAACACCTTTATTATCCGTATTAACAATAATCCTACGATTAACAAAGTGTTCTTTCCAAATCACAATAGAAACTATAACCGGAAATAACTCGAGGAGGACTATATTGCGCAAAATGTCTTGCTGCAACCAACTGGAGTGCCATCTAGAGGCACACCAGTGGCCATCAAGAAAAGCGCCAAAACCAGATGAACCGGCGGCGTCTGTAAAAAAGTTTAACTGAAAATCATTAGTAAAAGATTGCTGCCATACTGTGGACCCATTGAAATTGCAGAGAAAAGAATCCCAAATTTTAAGATCCTCTTTAACACTCTTAGAGATGCGGATATGAGAATCAGGGTTCTTAAAACCTCTAATAGCTAGAGCAAAACGTCTGGAAAAAATTCTAGCTATGGGAATAACCCTAGCCGCAAAGGCAAACAGACCCAAAAGGGATTGGGCCTCTTTTAATAAAACTTTGCGTTTTGACAAAAATAAGGAGATCATTATTCTCATACGGTGTAATTTATCCTCGGGCAATCTGAACTCCATTGACGATGAGTCAATAGTGATGCCCAGAAATTCTAAAGAGGATACCGGGAGTACTGTCTTCTCATGGGCAATGGGAATACCGAAGGAGTCACAAATATGAAAAAATGTTTCCAGCAATACTGAACATACTGGGGAGTCTGCTGGACCTAAAAATAAAAAATCGTCCAAATAATGCAGAATACCCCCAACAGGGGAACATTCAGACAGAACCCAATGCAAAAATTTTGAAAAGGACTCAAAATAAAAGCATGATAACGAGAAACCCATGGGCATACATTTATCAAAATAAAATTGGTCCTGAAAATGAAAACCCAGGGAATTGAATCCCTGTGGATGCACCGGTAGCAGGCGAAAGGCAGATTTGATGTCTGCCTTAGCCAACAGCGCACCGTGCCCAAAGTGATGTAAAAGTTCTAGTGCTTCATCAAAGGAGGAGTATGACACTGGGGCTATAACCTCTGCAACCTCATCATTGAGTGAAGCATCCACAGGATATGATAAATGGTGAATAAGCCTGAAACTACCCCGCTCTCTTTTAGGAACAATGCCCAATGGGGATATGCAAAAATTTTTAAAAGGTGGGCAGGAAAAGGGGCCAGCTACTCTTCCTTCTGACACCTCTTTAAAGATTTTCTCTTGTACAATTTCAGGATGACACCTAGCAGAGCGCAAATTTTTAACTAAAGTGCATCCAGACCCTGAAAAGGAGGGAACCAAAAAACCGTCCTTGAAACCATCAAATAGCAGCCGCGCCATCGTGCGGTCTGGGTAGAGATCTAGCCACGGTTGCATGCTTAGCAGGCTCACTGGGGTCCTGGCCTTTTCCACCAGCATCGCGTGGAAAGGATGGGAGGGAAGCAACTGATGATTTTTTGAAACATCTATTCGCCGAATGGTTCCCATTGCAAAAGGAGCACTCATGCCTATATCTGCAGTTAGATAAAAATCTGCACTGTCCTTCATTAAAGGCAAAACAGAAACCTTTACGAAAGGCAGTCTGTGGGCTAGGCCCAGTTCTAGGTGTGAACTGCGGTTTTTGTGGAAGCATGAGATTCAACCATAAACCCACATCCTTACATCCCCATTTCAAGGAAGGGTGAACTGCTAATTTTTGTCTGAAATTCTCATCATAGGTGAACCAGGCTGAACCGCCAAAATTACGAAATGCTTCAGAAACTATATCCACGTGTTGAAAAAGGCCTGAGCATTTCTCAGGAAATTGCTCTCCCAACACGGAAGCAAAAATGCAAAAGGGCTGCAGCCAGTTCTGAAAGGTTTTAGGTACAGCCCTGCGCCTATCCTCTTCTGTGCGCTCATCTGATTTCTTGTCAGATTTAACTAGAAATTCCTTGGAAGCTGGCAATAAAGGCAACAGATCAACAAATTTACCTCCCCAAATTTTTTCTTTGACAGAAGTGGATAAGTGGAAGCCCAGCGGCGATATTTCACATGGCATAGGAGCCTTAAAGGAGGACTCTGCAACCAAGGAATGCGCAGAGCGTGCAGAAGGCATAACAGCTTTACGAACCTGAACCGGCTTGTGGGCCGTACCACCTGTATTATGTTTAAAATTCTCACCCAGGGGGTTCTCTAACACATTATGCCAAATTGTACCTATGTCATCACTTTCATACTGTTGTAAAAAATTCTCAGCTTGCTGAGAAAAAGCACCATGTAAATGTGCCCCTTTTAAATCATTAATAGTATCAGCCTCATACAAAGCACCAGAAAACTGTGCACCTTCAGCCTTCTCAGCAAAAGCACCAACTGTGTGTGCCCCTTTAAGCTTTTGCAACATACCAGATAACGATTTAACAAGAGCATTAAATTCAGTGACATTAACATCTGAGAATGTCTCACCAGCAGGCAGACTCCTATTTTGCTCACTTCTGGCCGCAGCAGCTGCAGACTGAGTAGCAGTACTTTCTCTCTTTGGAGGTGCATTCCTGTGAGGAATGCTGCCAGCTCTCTCCTTTCCTTTAGGCTGAGAAGAAGCCTCCGTTCTCTGTCTCTTCTTTTTCCTCCCTGGCTGCTGGCGCGGACTGCGCATGACCTCTTCTGGCTCCTCCATCTTTATTTGGGCTGTGACATTCGACGGGCCGGGCGGAGACTCAGCACGTCCATCCTCCAGGCACTGCATAAGCCACTCCACACCTCCTGAGCCCTCGGCTTTTTCTATGAGGCGGCGGAGCAAGCTCTCTCTTCTCTCAGGTGAGCGGCGCTTCATGCTCCTGAGTCCCGGTCCGGTTCCACAGGGTCTGCTTGTTAACGGCAAGACTGCCCCTTTTATCTCCTTCAGGAAGCAGGCTATGCAAACCGCCAATTTCCTCCAATCAGCTGCTTGTTGCTGTGCAGCAGATGCTGCTGCTGTAACCAATAGCAAACCTGTAAGAAACATAAGGAAACCTGCATCCCCTTTGAGCTCTCCCATGTTGGTCCTGCATATTGCATGGACCTGTCATTATCTTAGAATTAACATTTACTTTTCCTAAATGCAGATTTTAATTATATTTCTTCATACAGATCATGGTGCGAATAGTGCAACGGTTTCATGTATGCAAATGGGTTTGTTCAACTGCTATCACGAATTAGAAAAAATAAGGGATGCAGCAATTGCTGCACATCAAAAATTGATGGACTTTATAGACTTGCTTGGTAGATTCTAGACATGCATGGAGGAACATATGTTTTTATTGCCAAAGTTTATTGACCTTTCTGTCATGACCTTTAAAGAAGTTTTTATACTTGTACACACTATTTTTTTTCAGAGTTAAAAACACTCAGCCTGGGTTCACATTAGTGTGATGTCTGAGCAATGTGAGTTCAGCCATACAGTTGTATGGCTGAATTCAGATTGGATCGCACAAAAAAAGGTTTCACGGACTGCAAAACAGGTCTGTTGCAAATGTACTAGTCATTTGACATTTGCAGTGAGCTCTCTTGCTGTGCTATTGTGTTATTACACAGGGATTAGGGGTTACCCCTGCGCCAGAACACGGTAAGCAATTTGTCATTGGTTTATAGCACTCACCATGAGACAGTCAGCAGCCATTTCACTATTTTGCTGGAATTTGGATAATCCTATACAGCCTGAAAGCTGTAATGTTTTCTTGTTTTTGGGTGACGCGTACCCTCTATCTTCTGGAAAAGTGTGTCCAATCCATAGGCTTGAGCCTGCTGGACACACTTTACCCATGTGCACATCCAAACTGTGTTGTCTACATTTATGTTTTGTTAAAGTTTATATTTAAATAATTATGCTGTACAATGGGTCCCCCTCACCTTAATCAAGATTGCAGGTAATGACAAATATACATATTTTTGAATAATGTTCAATGATTAGTTATGTATATTTGGTCACTTTTTTACTTAATTTTACGCTATTTTAATTACAATTCTATATGATCCCATATAGAATAAATGTACTTATGTTGCATAAATAAAGCAACTTTCAATTAATTCTACACGGGCCTACCTCACTCTCTTTATAGCTGTTGAAAAACAAAGCTTTATTATTTGTGCCTACATCCAAGACAGACTTTGTCATGACACAGGGAGGAGTTGACAAGCTGAGGGTAGATGATGCAGGGTAAAATGGTCAACTCCTTCCTGTATGCTGACCTGAAGTTTGTCCAGAATGTAATAATTGAGGAGTGTTTTTAAAAAGCTATGAATGAAATAAGCCTGTGTAGAATTCATGAAAAAATGGTCTCATTTTTGCAAGTTAAGTTCATTCATGTTCTATAGTTACATGTGGGAGCTGCTATTTTGAAAACAACAGTGAATATAGGTGAACTTGGTCTTGTACTAAATCATTGTAGTACAGAATGTGACTTTACACACATCACAATTTTATCATTACATTATCATTGTGTTATTTTGGTTATGCTAACATTTTAAGGTGGGCAAACGACTAATGTTTAATGTTCCTATAATGTTTACTTGCACTTTAGTATTTCCAAAGGAAGACCATAAACATACCATGACCAAATATTTGCATATTATGCACAATGTATGCTTGAAATCGTTAAGATTACCGATTATGTTTACATGTGGCAATAAAGTCTTTTTTCATCATTTTTTTGAAGTAATGGTTCAGTCTCTTTATTATAACATAAGATTTTTTTTTAATGACAATTCTTTTTAACAATTAATCTTATACTTTGGTTATTTGTAAATATAAACATATATGGTATGTCTTTGGTTGAGACAGAAACATCACAAAATATATATTTTCTACTTTTTTCGGGCATTAACCACTTGACCACTGGGCACTTAAACCCCCTTAATAACCAGACCAATTTTCAGCTTTCGGTGCTCTCACACTTTGAATGACAATTACTCAGTCATGCAACACTGTACCCAAATGAAATTTTTGTCCTTTTTTCACACAAATAGAGCTTTCTTTTGGTGGTATTTAATCACTGCTGGGTTCTTTATTTTTTGAGCTATAAAAGAAAAAAGACTGAAAATTCTGTAAAAAAATGCATTTTTCTTCGTTTCTGTTATAAAATTTTGCAAATTAGTAATTTTTTCTTCATATATTTTTGCCAAAATTTATACCGCTACATATCTTTTGTAAAAATAACCCAAATCGGTGTATATTATTTGGTCTTTGTGAAAGTTATAGAGTCCACAAGCTATGGTGCCAATCTCTGAAAATTGATCACACCTGAAGTACCGACTGCCTATCTAATTTCTTAGAGACCCTAACATGCCAGAAAAGTACAAATACCCCACAAATGACCCCTTTTTGGGAAGAAGATATTGCAAGGTATTTAGAAAGATGCATGATGAGTTCTTTGAAGTTGTCACTTTTTCCCACAATTCTTTGCAAAATCAAGATTTTTTTTTTTACAAAATTGTCATATTAGCAGGTTATTTCTCACACACAGCATATGTATACCACAAATTACACCCCAAAACACATTCTGCTATTACTCTCGAGTATGGCGATACCACATGTGTGAGACTTTTACACAGCGTGGCCACATACAGAGGCCCAACATGCACAGAGCACCTTCAGGCGTTTTGGGGCACCCAGGCCAAGTCTGACATTTCTCTTCTACATGTAAAAATCATAATTTATTTGCTAGAAAATTACATAGAACCCCAAAACATTATATATGTTTTTTAGCAAAGACCCTAAAGAATACAATGGCAGTCATTGCAACTTTTTATCTCGCACGATATTTGTGTGGCGATATGAGTATGGCGATACCACATGAGTGAGACTACCACAGCCTGGCCACATACAGAAGCCGAGTATAGCAGAGCATGACTGGGTATGGCTGAGCATGGGAAAGTATGGCTGCGTATCACTGAGTATGACAGAGTATGGCTGGGTATGGCAGAGTATGGCTGGGTATAGTGGGGTATTGCAGAGTATTGCGAGGTATTGCAGAGTATTGCAGGGTATTGCAGGGCATTGCGGGGCATTGCAGAGTATTTCAGGGCATTGCAGAGTATTGCAGAGTATTGCGGGGCATTGCAGAGTATTGCGGGGCATTGCAGAGCATTACAGAGTATTGCAGAGTATTGCAGAGTATTGTGGGGTATTGCAGGGCATTGCAGAGTATTGCAGGGCATTGCAGGGTATTGCAGAGTATTGCTGGGCATTGCAGAGTATTGCGAGGTATTGCAGAGTATTGCGGGGTATTGCAGAGTATTGCAGGGCATTGCAGAGTATTGCGGGGTATTGCAGGGCATTGCAGAGTATTGCAGGGTATTGCAGAGTGTTGCGCGGCATTGCAGAGTATTGCTGGGTATTGCAGAGTATTGCGGGGCATTGCAGAGTATTGCAGAGTATTGCGGGGTATTGCAGAGTATTGCGGGGTATTGCAGATTATTGCAGAGTATTGCGGGGCATTGCAGAGTATTGCAGGGTATTGCAGAGTATTGCGCGGCATTGCAGAGTATTGCTGGGTATTGCAGAGTATTGCGGGGCATTGCAGAGTATTGCAGAGTATTGCGGGGTATTGCAGAGTATTGCGGGGTATTGCAGAGTATTGCAGAGTATTGCGGGGCATTGCAGAGTATTGCGGGGCATTGCAGAGTATTGCAGGGTGATGTGGGGTATTGCGGGGCATTGCAGAGTATTGCGGGCTATTGCAGAGTATTGCGGGGTATTGCAGAGTATTGCAGAGTATTGCAGGGCATTGTGGGGTATCGCGGGGCATTGCAGAGTATTGTGGAGCATTGCAGAGTATTGCGGGGCATTGCAGAGAATTGCAGGGTATTGCGGGGCATTGCAGAGTATTGTGGGGCATTGTAGAGTATTGCGGGGCATTGCAGAGTATTGCGGGGCATTGCAGAGTATGGCGGGGCATTGCAGAGTATTGCACAGGGAATTGCAGAGTATTGCAGAGTAGTGCTGGGTATTGCTGAGCATGGGGGGATGGCTGAGCATGGAGGGATGGATGGATGGCTGTGACTGCACATGTCACTGAGCAGCGCACTACACATCCAGCCCACAGTGCTGCTCCCATCCGATCTCTCCCTCTCTCCTCCCCCTCTGTACTGATCAATACAGGGAGGGGATTAAGGAACCAGTGTCATGACCTGACGGAGCGATCACATGGTAAATGGCCGCGATCAGCGGTCGTTTACCATGATCCGTGATGCGCCGGGTCCTCTGGATCCGGCGGTCACGGATGTTCCTGTTTTCTGGGAGCACGTCATATGACGTGCTCCCAGAATTATCCAACCACCCTGCAGCCGTCATTTGGCTATGGGTCGGTTGGCAACTGGTTAATAACATAAAATATTTGTGATAACAACAAACATGCAATATTGTAATCATACCCATTAACTTTGAAACAACATTGAACAACATGCATTAAACTTTTGATATTGATATTACTGACATAGAAGCATAAACAGTCTGTGATGACCTACATTTACACGTCATTTTGCCATTCCACTGCATCAACTCCATTAAAATAGTACATGTAGTTGAGAAGATTTTGTCTGGCGCTTTGGGTGGATAATGGGGAAGGGCCTATGCCAATGGATGTCATCACCTCAAAGCTTTGGTTGATTCATGATAAAATTGATTAAAAGAAATGTACTCATTTGTATGTCTTCTGAGGAAATTATGAAGAATGCAGCAGGGCAGGACTAGATTGTCCATATTATATAAGGCAAGATTGATAGTCATAAAAAAGTTTCTAAACTGATTAGCCATGATGCCAAAAGTGTTCTCCACCACACGCCTAGCCCGAGAGAGTTGATAATTATAAATCCATTGCTCCCTTGTCAGATTTAGTATTGGGAATGGCTTCAAAACATTGTCAGAGAGTGCAAAGGCATCATCTGCTACGAATACAAAGTTGATATTTTCAACATTCTCGTCACAGTTGGGCAAGTTTAGGGTCCCATTTACCAACCTTCTATGAAATTCTGTCTGATTGATTATGCCACCATTAGAATTATGGCCATTCTTTACAATATCACAGTGGTGTAGTGAATAGCACTTTCACCTAGCAGTAAGAAGGGTCGCTGGTTCGAATCCCAACCACAACACTACCTGCCTGGAGTTTGCATGTTCTCCCTGTGCCTGCCGTGGGTTTCCTCTGGGTACTCAGGTTTCCTCCCACACTCCAAAGACATGCTGGTAGGTTAATTGGATCCTGTCTAAATTGTCCCTAGTATGTATGAATGTGAGTTAGGGACCTTAGATTGTAAGCTCCTTGAGGGTAGGGACTGATTGTACAATGTATATGTAAAGCGCTGCGTAAATTGACAGCACTATTTAAGTACCTGAAATAAATAAAAAAATAAAATATCCAGAAAAATATACTCATAGTTTACATTTACAAATGCCATCAGGTTGATGTTGAAGAAGCCCTTGTAGTTACCCTGATTTGGGAGGGGGGCTTATTCTTACGTGTTTCCCATATATTGCTCCTCCGCAATTACTATTGGGTAATTTCCTTCCACTCCTCAGCATTTGTTAGAAACCAATATAGAAAGAAAAATTTATGACACATCAATATAAGTGTGTTTAGAATATATTTTATTCTGTGCAAAGGTTACATCAACACTTATCAATTTTGGTTAATATATATGCACTGTAGCTTGAAGTAGTCTTTCTATAGGACTCTAATGATGGCTCGACAGGTTTCAGGTATTATAATACCAAGGGCTTGCGGGAAAATGCCTGTAGTAAATTTTAAATCCTGTAGACTTCTGCCTATGGCCAGGTAACGCAATGTGAGTTCCGCAGTGATTGATTCTCGTAGGATGGTATTTTTCTTGATGATGTATGGCTGAACTGCATTAAGTAGTATATTAAAAATTTTGTCGGTCATTCTTAAATAATTCCTGAAGTCGTCAGGATTATTTCCCTGTAATTCACAAGGGTCATATGTGATAACTGGTCACGTTTCTGCAGCCATTTCTTGCACCAGGTTCTCTTTTTTCACTTATTTTTAAGCTGGTTGTGCATAGCCAACACTCCAAGGCCGACTATGGTAAGTGCCTCTGATGTTTCCATCTACATCTTGAAAATCGTACTGTCACAAAAAATGTGGCGATTAGACATTAATCCACGGTGCAAAGATATGAATTTTCCGAAGACGGAGAGCGCACGTCACTTCAGAAACAAGATGGACCACAAAGGCGAGGCTACGGGGTCACATGTAGATTACATCACAGAGTATAATGTACGATATAACGTCTGGATGTCACAAAATCGGATGAGAAAATTTGTACAACATAGAGTGCTATCAAATAAAAATGGTTATGACCGTTGAGCTATGGCGAGAAAAATCTGACGATTTTTCGGACGATTTTCATACAGTGTGTACCGGGCACAAGACTCAGAGAGGGGATTGAAATTAAGGTGAGTTACAGGGAAGAGTGATCTGATATGGTCCACAATTGGTATGTACCTGAGAGACTCTGGGGGTTAACTAGTCATCATAATCTACCCTAGATTGAGCAAAATGTGAATCACAGCTTCATGAATATTCCCTCCTATCGGTATACTTCCATCTCCAGGGATCCATCAGCTTGTAACTCTGGGGGTTATTTATGAAAGGCAAATCCACTTTGCACTACAAGTACACTTGGAAGTGCAGTCGCTGTAAATCTGAGGGGTAGATCTGAAATGAGGGGAAGCTGTGCTGATTTTATCATCCAATTATGTTCAAGCTAAAATGCTGTTTTTTATTTTCCTTGCATGTCCCCCTTGGATTTACAGTGACTGCACTTCCAAGTGCACTTGTAGTGCAAAGTGGATTTGCCTTTTGTAAATAACCACCTCTGTGTCCAGACCTGTAACATTGACAGGGAAGGATGTATACTTTGAAGTCTATCAATCTGAGCATCAAGGACAATGTAAAAGTTCCCAGCCAAAATAATGGAGCCTTTTGTGATAGCAAGAATTGTATGCATGCAGCCATCCTGTCTAGTAACATTAAATGGAAGTGTAAAAATCACATTCACTAAAGTCTACTGTTTACCCATATATGCAAATACTAAGATAACATAGCAACCTTGAGAGTCTGTCTTTGTATTATCATTCCTTTGTGGTGGCTCACCCTACTTGCTGCCTAATTCCTAATTTAAAAGACTTCTAAGTAAAAATAACAAATAAATGTTCAAGTACTAAGACAAAAGGGGGTTATTTACTAATGGCAAATCCACTTTGCACTACAAGTGCAAACTACAAGTGCAAAGTGCACTTGAAATTGCACTGAAAGTGCACTTGAAATTGCACTGAAAGTGCACTTGAAATTGCACTGAAAGTGCACTTGGAAGTGCAGTCACTCTAGATCCGAGGGGGACATGCAAGGAAAATAAAAACAGCATTTTAGCTTGCAGATGAATGGATAATAAAATCAGTTTCCCCTAATTTCAGATCTACCCTCAGATTTACAGCGACTGTACTTCCAAGCGCACTTTCAGTGCAATCTCAAGTGCACTTTGCACTTGTAGTTTGCACTTGTAGTGCAAAGTGGATTTGCCTTTCATAAATAACCCCCATTGTGTGCACTTATTGTAATCACACTGAGATGGGGTGCTGTCCCAACCATATTAGTAGACAATAATAATACATGTAGCAAGTGTAGATATAATTATATAAATGCTATTTTCTATTGTTTTATGAGTTTATATGTAAAATTTTTACACAAAAATGGAAGCAAATATATATATATATATATATATAGATATATATATATATATCTATATATACTGTATTTATTGGCGTATAACACTCACTTTTTCACCATGAAAATCGGGTGCAAATAGTGCATGCGTGTTATACGCCAATACTTCAGTTTTAGCTGCCTCGGAGGGGACAGGGAGGGGGGGGCAGGACGAGCACCGTCAGATTACATACAGTGAGAATCTCCTGTTTACTTGGTGGCCTCTGTAATAGGAAGTCCCATCTCCTGGGCCACCATTGGACCACTGTTCTGTCTATCATAGGAGATTCTCACTGTATGTAATCTGTCGGCGCTCATCCCGCCCCCTCCCTGTCCCCTCTGGGCTGCAGATGGGCATCGATCAGGCTGCACTGATGGCAAAGGTGAGGCTGCATTGATGTCGACTGATGAGGCTGCATTGATGGCACTTGTGAGGCTGCAGATGGGCATTGATCAGGCTGCATTGATGGCAATGGTGAGGCTGCAGATGGGCACTGACCCTTATTTTACTTCAAAGTTCCTTATTTAAATTGTAAGTTTTTTTCCTGAAACTTCCCTCTTAAAATGAATGTGCGTGTTATACGCCTGTGCGTGTTATACGCCGATAAATACGGTATATATATATATATATATATATATATATATATATATATATACACAGTAAATACCCATAATATAATATTCTATGCATTTACCCTTACTTTACAATATTTGCATTGATACAGGCTGTAACTTGTGTATGCTACCATACTATTACCCTTCCTACACAACTTTATTTACTTTTGTTTGTTGCAAAGCTTTATGAGTAGTCTACATTTTATGAAAGGTCATTTTAGGGATTTATAAGACAACTAAACTTTAAGAAAGGTCATTTGATACAATTGAAATTCCAAAGTAGCAGTGGAAAATGAAACTGACTAATGGGGATGGAATACATTTTGAACTTACCCTTACTGTGATGATGTTCTGTATTATTATTAAATGACTTAATGCCACAATTTTTTTCACTGTTTGCTTTCAGCAGTTGTTTTTAAATGATAGCATCAATGCATACCTATTTATTTGCTACTGGCCTTATGCTTTAAACATTGAAAAACAGGTGACTTTTGAGTATTTGCAATTAAAGTTTTTTTTTTTTTTTTTTAGTAAATGGTCCATGTAACTTGGTATTTATATAAACAAGCAACTTGTTTAGTTCTTGGCAATTAATAATTAGGACTTTTTCAACAGGTTTTGCCAACTTTAGGATTTATTTATCAACTAAGAAATAAAAATCACAAAGACAAAAATAACTTTGTTTTTTATAAGAAGTATACATCAGTGTTGAAAAGTGAGATTTTGATCACCTTCATTGATGCCTAGATGACCTGGTCAAATTAACAGCATCAACATGTCCTATTAATTAGTCAATAATTATATGTTTAATTTACATTCCTGTTTGCATGCTATCTGTATGCTGTTTTGATTTTAAAAAAAACCTTATTGTAGGCTGACAAATATGCAAAAATAAAACAAGAAATATATTTATTTTTGATTATTTAATTACTATTTTTCAATGTAACTTTATCTGATTGTTTCCCCATTAAACACATGGCCCCATAGATGAGCACTCCAACCCATAGGATGGCATTGTTTATATGAAGCCTTAAAGTGGATGTAAACCCGATTCATGAAATTTGAGCTGGGCACATATATCTGCAGTGTTTTGTTATCTCTCTTAAAAACACTATGTCCCGTAGCTGTCTCCTGCTCTGTTCTTCTGTTATCCGCCTGATAACCCCTGACAAGTTCTCCATCATATGATAAAAGCAGTCAGAGTTTTGTGTTGGATGCTATAAATAGATTAGCAGAGCCCTGAACTTTTCAGCAAACAGAGCTAAAAGTCTCTACCTATGAGGATAGGGGTGTGTGCCTTTCCTTAAATCAGCTGTCTTGACTGTATGCCCAGGCTTCACTGTAGTGTTGAACAGGAAGAGGAAATCTTCTAACACGATCTGAACTTTCTAAACAGTATATAAAAATGAAGACAGCAGATATACAGCTAAAACTTATGTAGTGAGATCCCTGTGTATCATCTGAGGCTGTTCACCTCACTTGGTATATGTGAGGGTTTACATTCACTTTAAGACTTTCATTTAAATCCATTTGATGATGACTAAGGACCCTTTCATACTGATCAGTTTTTGATGAGCTGTTGGTGTTTAAAAAAACAGAAATTAAAAAAAAAAACAGAAACAGAAATAAACAAAAATACATGAAAACATATCTCTTTAAATCCAATGGACCTCTTCAGACCAATGCGCTGTGGATATGGTGCATTTTTGGTGCATGTTTATAGAAAGAATCAAAAACATATCTCCTCATTAAAATGAATGGAAAATGCTTCAAAGACGCATCGTAAATGCATTGTTGATGTGTTTTTTCAGTCACATGTCCAAGCTTCACAGGTGCAGGCTGTAAGTAATAGGTCCAAAAACGCATTGCAAATGTGTTTAAAATTAGATATGCATTTTTTTTTGCAAAATGCAAACCATGTTTTTAAGTTCACCAATGTGAAAGGGCACTTAAGTTTAAAAAATTTTCTTCGTATTTTTGTTCAAAAGAAAGACAACTCAAAATGTGTGTTTTCTTTACTTTCAGTAATAATGGTAAACATCACACATAGAGAGGGTGATTCTACATAATGAGGGGACAGCCAGCAATAAAAACATGCGGTGGGGGTTACTAAAGGCAAATCCACTTTGCACTACAAGTGCAAACTACAAGTGCAAAGTGCACTTGAAATTGCACTGAAAGTGCACTTGGAAGTGAAGTCACTGTAGATCCGAGGGGATCCGAGTTCCGAGTTCCATCACACTGTATTTTCATGCTATATTCATCCCAAACTCCTTTAACACTCTCTTAGCTAACATTTCTTAAACCATAATAAACTTTTACCATTTCTAGCAATCAAAGGTTGCATTACTGAAAAAAAAAAAGATAAAAAAAAAAATAAGTAGGAAAAAAAATCACAAACTATGTACAAAGATATTAATTTAAGAATAATGAATAATCCTTGTTAAAAACATTAAATCAATTTGGCAATGTCCAGTATATACAGTTAATGCTACCCATGCTGAAATTATGATAAACTGAGGGGTAGATCTGAAATGAGGGGAAGCTCTGCTGATTTTATTATAATCAATCATGTGCAAGCTAAAAAGCTGTTTTTTATTCTCCTTGCATGTCCCCCTCGGATCTACAGTGACTGCACTTCCAAGTGCACTTTCAGTGCAATTTCAAGTGCACTTTGCACTTGTAGTTTGCACTTGTAGTGCAAAGTGGATTTGCCCTATCGTAAATAACTCCCATGGTGATTGATGTTTTTTTTTTGTATTTCTCACGCTGAGTGTAGAGCTGTCCTATTTCTGGGTCCAGCTGACCTTCAACATTTTGCTTCACATAGAAATCTATTGGAAATATTTAATACCTAGGGAAGTGGAAGTTTAGGCCTACAAAGGCTCTTCTCTTAACTTCTGTTCCATCACACTGTATTTTCATGCTATATTCATCCCAAACTCCTTTAACACTCTCTTAGCTGACATTTCTTTAAACCATAATAAACTTTTACCATTTCCAGCAATCAAAGGTTGCATTACTGAAAAAAAGATAAAAAAAATAAGTAGGGAAAAAAATCACAAACTATGTACAAAGATATTAATTTAAGAATAATGAATAATCCTTGTTAAAAATATTAAATCAATTTGGCAATGTCCAGTATATACAGTTAATTCTACCCATGCTGAAATTATGATAAACCACCTTAAAAGTGGCAGCATTTTAAAATTGTATTTTCTGTTTCACATAAATGCTAGCATTACAAAACTGATTATTTGAAAGGAATGCATATTGTCACATGCTACATATTTGCATCTAAGAAATAAAGAGCCTTTTTACAATATTTAGGTCTATTCAAACAGATTATTGATATTTGTCGGTAATTTCTATCAATTATACTTTACTTGTGTTTATTCAAGGTTTTAAGGATTATGATTGCAGCTTTATGTGTATGAAAACATATGCAGTTTAACTTCAAAGCCTAAAAGACAGTCTGCATTTTCTGGCAACCGTCTCGATCTTGTGTCAGTTAAACTGCTTCCTGCTGTGATAAGCATTCATTGAGAAGTTACGCATCTTGGCAGGTAGTTTAGGCATTCCAAGGCCAAACTTCACAGATCAGACCAGCTTGACATTTATACTTTTTCAAGATTGGAATTGGATGCTTGGAACTATATGTCTTGAAGTACCTTTTCACTAGCTCAATTGTATCATTGCTTTTAGTGATTGTTATGTCCTTGAAGTAATATTCCCCCCCAAAAAAAGAAAAAAACAACTCTAGAAGTTGGATTTTCAAGTAAAGGAACTCTCACTTTGAGCAACACACACTTTTGATTCATTTTTCAGCAGAATATGTTTGAATACATTTTGAAAATTAATACATTTTTCATAGCAATATCATATTCAAACCTTTGAAAATTATAATGAGGATATACAGTACATGATATTAGTTTTAAAAATCGTTGGATTTTTCAGAATATTAAAAGCTGCACTAAAGTTAGTAGCAAATGGTTCAAATAGACAACAAAACAAAAGAAAGTACTTTTCCTTTTTTTTAGCATATTTTTCTTCATGCAAGCGTCACTGCTATTACTTGAGGGTTCCTCCACACAGGGCATGTATGTTTCGTCATCATCATCTTCTGTACAGTACTGCTATCTAAGTTGACTTGATTATGAGTTAAATGGCATTTTTTTCTCTTGTGTAGTGGGCCTTTAGGACTCTTCTTCTTTGTCACTGTTTCAGATGGTGGAAACTTGCAAATGACAGATCTGCTGAGAGATTTACAGGACATTAATAACATGGCTTGCTTTTAAACTTTAGCATTCTCAGAGGTTGGGACTAATCTCGATTTTGTTTCTTCCAGATGAGAAAGAGTTGGTGGGTGACCTGTGAATTGCAGGATTGCTTGCTTCTGGGACAGTGTCAATGACTTTGGGGCACCATGAAAAAAACAAAGATACTTTTAAGTTGCTGAGTATTTCACTTTACATTGGAGATGTAACATCATCACCTATTGTTTACCATAAACTTTGTTGCTTTTTACAATCTTATCCTTCCTGCAAGTTTTTTGGGGAATGCATTCTTGAACTCCAATAGAATCACAAAGTTATGCACAGTTGGATGGAGAAATGTGAACTATGTTTGGTTGGACAAGAGTAAATACCTTCATTGTGAAGTATGGCACTTACATTGTGAATTTGCCATTCTGAGGTGCTTTTCCCCTTTGCATTTTGTGGGATGACTGCCTACAAAGGTAAGACATTGAAGATGCTTATTTCTATTTGAAATTCCTTTAAAAACACTAGATGCACATTTCAGCACATTTCAATTATTCACATTGTACATTTGAGAGCATTTCAAGACACACATTTTAGGATTGTAAGGAAGCTATCATGACATAACATGTTTTCTTGTCAATTTGGGTTGTACACACTAAAAAACATGTTAGTACGAAAATGTGAACATATGCATGTGTAGGTCTGAACAATGAATACATAATTACATTTGACCATAGATGCTTTAAGGATGCAACAGGTGACTCGTGCTCCATGTTTTTGCACTGTTGAAAAGGAAAAAATGCAATGTTTTGAAGGAGCAGATAAAACAATTGAAGTATATTAAAGAACAAGAGAAAACATATTTTACAATGGTTGAATAGAAATGTATATTTACGGTAAATCAAACAAAAAACAAATGTAACACATAAGCCTGTATATATGTACCTCTGCTGTTAATAACAACTTCAGCCCGGAAGGATTTGCCCCCTTCCTGACCAGACCATTTTTTGCGATACCGCAGTGCGTCGATTTAACTGACAATTGCGCAGTCGTGCAAAGTTGTACCCAAACAAAATTGATGTCCTTTTTTCCCCATAAATGGAGCTTTCTTTTGGTGGTATTTGATCACCTCTGCGATTTTAATTTTTTGTGCTATAAACAAAAAAGTGCAACAATTTTGAAAAAAAACCAAACAATATTTTTTACTTTTTGCTATAATAAATATCCCCCCAAAAAATATTTTAAAAAATGTCCTCCTCAGTTTAAGCTGATATGTATTCTTCTACATATTTTTGGTAAACAAAAACTCAATAAGCATATATTGATTGGTTTATGCAAAAGTTATAGCGTCTACAAAATAGGGGATAGCTTTATGGCATTTTTATTATTATTTTGTTTTTTGCTAGTAATGGCGGCGATCTGTGTTTTTTTGGGGACTGTGACATTGCAGCAAACATATCGGACACTTTTGACACTTTTTTAGGACCATTGACATTTACTGAGCGATCAGAGCTAAAAGATAGCCACTGATTACTGTACAAATGTCACTGGCAGGGAAGGGGTTTACACTATGGGGCGATCAAGGGGTTAAATGTGTGTCCTGGGGAGGCGCATGCGCGGCGCTCTGTGACATGGACGCCTGATCACAGAGCTCCGTCCCGCTCCGAGCATTCGCCACTCCCCGCAACGGATCCTCTCACCCCCCACACCCGTAATCGGGAGCGGAGCACGGCGGCTACCCCCAGGACGGAGATAGGGCAGATTGCAGCAACCAAACGGACCCCAGAGGACTGTTTCTCGGCTGGGTCTCTCACAGCACAGACACCTAAGATGGCGGCGGAGCGGCACACAAGCGATGCTGCATACACAGGCACAGCTGATTCCTCTCCCTGGCGCACTGCTCTGCTTAAAGAGGTATGTGGAGAGGCTCCTCTACCCCACATTATCTTAGATCCAGCATCTCCTGCCTCCACATTGTCCTTATTAGATCAGACCCTGGATGGAATTCAGATACCACACACAGCCTCATCCCCCCAGAGGCCTGTCATGTAGCAACAAGATGTGAATCAGTTCTCCTCAGGTCCCCCTGATATCTCAATGCTCTTTAATAAATTCACAGAAATGCTTGATAAAGGACTTGCACAAACTGCTGCCAAAATAACTTCAGATATCACCTCTGATATTAAATCAGACCTACATCTCCTGGGATCCCGCATTGAGCATATTGAAACTAAAATGGACGCCACAATTGATCGGGTCAATCAAAATACGGATCGCTTTCAAGAACTCAATGATCAGCTGGAGGGGGCCATCGCCAAAATCGATGACCTTGAAAATAGGTCCAGACGGCTGAACTTTAGGATAAAGGGTCTTCCTGAGACTTTCTCAGACATTCCGGAAGCAGTTCACTCTCTCATCAAACACCTGATACCTAATATCAGAGCCCACAGGTTGGAGCTCGACAGGGCCCACAGAGCTTTAGGTCCCCCTCGCTCGGATGGTCTTCCCAGGGACATTGTGGTAAAACCTCACTACTACAACGTGAAGGAGGAGGTCATGAGGAGGGCTCGCACCATGCCCCAAATCCAGCTCTTGGGTCATTCAGTTAAGGTGTACGCTGATATTTCTCCTTATACTATACAAAGACGGCGAGCACTTAAACCACTTTTGAATGTTCTCACACAGAAAAATGTGAAATACTGGTGGCTTTTCCCGCTGAGCCTCAAATTTGAATTTAATGGCAAGCCTTTCAGATTTTCTACACTAGCGGAAGGAGAACTTTTACTGAAAAAACTGGGACTCTTGAACACTGATCCAACTTCACCGATGCAGTCTTCTCCATCACTCCTACCCAAACGACCACCTCCGCCCAGTCCTCTGACTCCTACATGGCAAAAACCCAAGTATAAGAAAGCCAAGGAAAGCCCTGCCACCTCAACCACCGGACTCTCTTTTTTTTTCTCTCCCTTTTCATCCCTTTTTGGGATGTGGACATGCCTTACCCCTTCACCATACAGGTCTCCACCCCCCTTTTTTTTCTTTTTTTTTTTTTTTTTGAGCACCTGTCTGGTCCTGGGGGGCGTTGAAAGTTTTTGATCCTGTCATTTGGGGTTATACCCTCTTCATGAAAGAAAAAAAGAAAAGAAGGAAAACATTTTTTTTTTTTTCTTTATTTTATGTTTGTCATGGGGGTCAATTTTAACTTGTGATCCTTTTTGTTCCCTCCCGTTACAGATATAATTCTTAGTTATTAATGGGATAGGGAGTGTATCCTAATATATTGTTGTCATAGTTTTTTTTTTACGGGGTGCCGTGCACGGGGCGGTACCTTTGCGCCTCATCCTTCCCTCGAAGTCGGATTGCAGTTACTCCTACTTCAGGTTGGGATTTCCTCCACAAGTTTGGAGGCAACATATTTATATCTCGGGATATGATGAACGTTTTTTTCACATATCCCTGGATCTTCTTCTCTTTTCCTACTATTCTTCTGCTTTTTCTCTCTCTTAATCCCCTTACTAAATTTTTACTCTTTTCAGTGACGTGTGCGGTCTCGCTTGCCCACGGGGCCTGGGATCATGATGTGAGGATCCTAACATTGATACATGACCACATGCCACCTGTCAATTGGAAGGTAGGTGATTGGGGTTTACTGGCATCTCAACCTATCCTGCTCCATGGCTGACCAACCCACCTCCTCACAGGCCCTACGCCTGGCCTTACATAACGTACAGGGGCTTAATTCCCCATTTAAGCGTCGGAAAATCTTTCAGTATTATCATGACCAAAAAATAGACATACTATTTCTTCAGGAAACACACTTTCCAAGATCTTACGCTCCGTCTTTTATACATGCCAAATTCCCCACGTTTTTTTTTGCCAGTTCTGATAAAAAAACCAAAGGGGTGGGACGCAAAGCGCAATTTTCACTAACTTCTGAATTTAGGGACCCTGATGGCAGGTTCATTCTAGTGAAGGGACTCATTGATGGTCAGATTTACTCACTAATCTCATATTATGCACCTAACCGAGGACAATCCAAATTTTTCCAATCCCTCTTTCTCACCCTTGCTCCAATGCTGGAAGGCATGGTCCTTTACGGCGGAGATTCCAACATAGCATTTGACGCAGGCAAGGATAAGTCTAGACCCCCGGGAAGGGATGGTGTGCGCCCCACCAGACAGAGCCTCAATGTAGCCAGACAGATCTTCCAGCAGGGTCTGGTAGATGCTTGGAGGGAACTAAATCCTGGTACTCGAGATTATACGCATTATTCCAGCCCCCACAATACTTTTGCCAGAATTGATCACTTTTTCATTATGCAACAACATATCCCGCTGGTGCGTAAAGCAATCATTAAAGACTCTGTCTGGTCGGACCACTCCTTCCTTCTCTTAATCATACACAAATCTGTAACTCATCACCACAGGTTTCATTGGAAATTAAATGCCTCTTTACTCAGCAATCCCTCACATGTCAATGAACTTAGCAAAGATATTCAGGAATATTTCTTACATAATGATGTTGATAATATCTCTCCCATCTCACTGTGGGCAGCTCACAAAGCCTATGTAAGGGTTAAGCTCATCCAAATGTCCGCCAGAATAAACAAAGCCCGCAAACTGGAAATAGCAAGACTTGAAAGTGAATTTTCTCACTTCAGTAAACAACATAAACGCAACCCCACTGTTACATCGACGGCTAGCCTTGAATCCGCGCGCATGGCTCTTAATCTGTCCCTCACGGCCATAGCGGAGAAAAGTCTACGATGGGATGGAGGGAGATTCTATTATCAAAAGGACAAATTGGGTGCCATGGTGGCACGCAGGCATACTCCAAGGCTGAGGGTGCGCACTTTACCTAAGATACGTTTAAGTAATGGCTCGCTATCCCAGAATCCTCTGAAAATCATGGAATCCTTTCATGATTTTTACCGATCTTTATATAGTACTCAAGGGTCGGAACCCTCGTCTCACACAATTGATTCCTATCTGAGCTCCCTGCAGCTCCCTAAGCTACGAGAGCATCATAAGGACAGCCTTCAAAATCCTATTTCTGCGGAGGAAGTATCTCAGGTCATTCATGACCTCAAAAATGACTCCACTCCTGGTCCAGAGGGCTTTTCAACCCCGTATTACAAGCACTTCTCCCAGCAGCTTTCCCCATATCTAGCTCGCTTTTATAATCAGTTACGAGCAGGGGGTCAATTAGACAAGACGCTTAATTCAGCTTTCATTACAGTAATACCAAAGCCAGGTAAAGACACTAGCTGTACAGCTAATTACAGACCCATATCATTGATCAACAATGATCTAAAAATCTTAACTAAAATCTTAGCTAATAGAATATCCTCCTTTATAAGCCTGTATATTCATAGGGATCAGGTGGGCTTCATTCCTGGGAGACAGGGTCCAGACCAGATCAGGAGAGCGATAGATATAGTTTCGTTACCAAACTCCGGCTGGGACAAAGGACTTCCTCAGCAGGGATTCGTTTTGTCTCTGGATCTAATGAAAGCTTTTGACTCTGTCTCCTGGGCCTTCCTGTTCCCGATACTAAAAAAGTGGGGTTTTGGTCAAACCTTTATGAATATAATAGGAGCACTATACGATACCCCGGTTGCACAAGTCAAAATGCAGGGTTACTATTCGGATTCTTTTCTGATCCTACGTGGTACTAGACAAGGCTGCCCTTTGTCTCCATTGATCTTTGCCGTAGTCATCGAGACACTAGCTAGCACCATCCGGCTTAATCCGGACATACAGGGAGTGCGTTGTGGCCAACAAACCCACAAGTGCGCTCTCTTTGCTGATGATGTTTTACTTTTCATCACCTCGCCATTTACTTCTTTACCTAACCTATACAAGGTGCTCGATGACTTCGGCAAGGTATCTGGTCTTAGGGTTAATTACTCTAAATCTATGGCGCTAAACATTAATCTACCGACCTCCGTGCTGGCCTTACTTAAAACCGACTTCCGATTCAGTTGGGGGAAAAAAATGATCCCCTATCTGGGTATCAACCTTACTTCATCAATTGACAATCTCTACAATGCTAATTTCCCCCCACTTTTTCGTAAATTAGGAGAGGACTTATCCAGATGGGACAAAATGGGGCTGTCTTGGTTAGGTAGAATCAATTCCGTAAAACTAACTTTGCTACCACGTGTTCTTTATCTCTTTAGGTCCTTACCGATACCTATCCCCAAAGATCACCTCAGGAAGTTTCAATCGAAAATTATTAAATTTATATGGGGTGGAAAGGGACATAGAATTGCCAAAGAGACTCTGTTCAGGAGCAGGGATCAAGGAGGAGTGGGTTTACCTAATCTTCTTTGGTATCATCAAGCAGCACAACTTTCCCAACTGTCCACTGTATATTCTAGGGTTGCTCACCCAGATTGGGTTCACATGGAGCGACAGGCTATACCTCAATTTACTTTAGATTACATTATCTGGTCCCATCCTAGATCTAGACCTGCCATCATGGTCCCTACACTTTCCCACTCCCTGACACTGTGGGACTCTCTCAAACACAACCCTCGAATAGTATCAAATTGGCATCCGCTGTCCCATATATTCCGAAATCCTCTTTTTCCCCCAGGCATGGAAATACAAGCATTCCAATGGTGGCTAGATAAGAGGATGTATAGAATAGGACACTTTGCTAATCCTACGGGACCCCTCACTCTGACCCACTGCATCAACAAACTTGACATGCCCAACACTGAAAGATTTCGTTTCAGACAGATATTTCACTTTCTGCAGTCTCTTGAGTCCCCCAGTCATGTCCCACTTTCGATCACGGAATACGAGCGGTGGTGTGGTCAAGCTGTGGAGCAGAGGGGAGGGATCTCAGTGATTTACCGATCGCTAGCTAAGGCTGAGACTAAATCACTCTTTATGCGAGAATGGGAGAATGATCTCCATCACACATGGAGTGTGGAGGAATGGCATAGAGCTTCCTTTGCAGAATCTAAGGGTATATTGAATATAGCTTTAATTGAAGCAAATATGAAAGTCCTTATGCGATGGTACATGGTCCCTCTCAAACTCTCCAAAATCTACCCCAGTGCTTCCCCTATGTGCTTCCGAAATTGTGGGCATATAGGGTCCATGTTACACATTTGGTGGGACTGCCCTAAAATCCGGGGTTTATGGAATAGGATCTTTCATACCATAAGGAAAATAACAGGCTTCCCAATCCAAAAGTCTCCTCAGCTGGCTCTCCTAAATTTTCCCTGCCCTAAAACTCCTAAAGTAGTTCAACGACTTATTATGTTCATTTTCCTGGGGAACAAACTCACGATTGCACGGGCCTGGAAGAGATCCACTGTTTCATTTCTCTTGGTTAAGAGAAAGATTTCATGGATCATGGCCCAGGAGAAGACGGTTAGTATTCTCCTGGACACTACTGCTAAACACGATGCCACCTGGGACCCATGGGTTAAATACATATCTCCGCCACCTTTGTCTACAGCTTGACCTGGACCCCTGTGGTTGAGCGAGTACCGCACTGTCTCAAGATGTATCATTTCTTGTTCTCTATCCTCTCTTTTCTTCTCTCTCTCCTTTCCTATCTTCTTCCATTGTTTACCCTATAGATTTTTGGCATACAGGTTAGACTGCTTTGCTAACACTTACAGAAGTTACTATAATCCATTACTTTATTATAGATGATAGGCTTCTTCAGATACTTAACAAAGCTTATTTACTGCTGACTGAACCTATGATACCACTTTCCTCGCTAATTAGATAGACACATGCAAACCTTACCATAAGCTCTACTAGTTTTTCTGTCTTTCTGGGTATAATACTCATGATAGACACCTCAGGTTTGAATTCACTACCCCAATTAAAGATGTTACTGCATTATTATTTCATCACATATCTCTGGTTTACTGGTATTGCTTCTCCTGAGTGGTGGACCTCCCCTCCTAGCACAGCGAGCTCCCATGTGGGGTGCTGGAGTAGGGGAGTGGCCCCTCTTTTTGGAGTCGATCTTAAGGAATTCAATGTAATGATTACGACATATCTTTCTTTGTCCTACAAGCAGTTTATGATCTGTCAACTACTTTATGTATATGAGTATAAGTTGATCTTGTGGTAAGACCTGTAATCTTGATCTTCCTTATTGTTTTGTTAACTTCTCAATAAAAAACTATTGAAAGTAAAAAAAATTTGGGGTAAATGGTTGGCTAGTCCGTTAACTCTTTCCCAACATTGGCCATAATTGAACATTGATGGGCCGCAGCCCAGAGACCTTCACTACAAGGTCCTTTAATAAGGTTATGTCATACAAATATGCCTATATTTGCTATTTTTATTATCACAAATATCTCAGACCTTTTATAATGATTTTTGTCTACAATGACTTGTGTAATCTAATTGCATTTTGGATACCACTTCTGTATGGCCAGTATATCAGATACTCCTGTGTGTTTTTTTTTTTTCCTTTTCTCTTTTGTTTGTGATTGTTTTGTGTTTGTTGGTTTGTTCTGAACCTAAAACAAATAAAAATATCTTTAAAAAAATGTGTGTCCTAGGGAGTGATTCTATCTGTGGGGGGATGGGACTGCCTGAAGCAGGAGACATATGGCTGTTCATACTTGGTATGAACAACAGATGTGTCTCCTCACCCGTGACAGAATGGATATCTGTCTGTTTACATTGACAGACCTCCAGTCTGTGTCTCTCAGGAGCGATTGCGGGTGCCCAGTGAACATCGTGGCCGCCGGCACGTGCATTGGCTCCGTTGTCACACCGCGGGCACCTGTGTGCACCACCTAGTGGTCTTAAAGTGGCCGACGTATACCTACGGTGATTTGCCCAGGTGAGCCAACCTGCCACAGTATAACTGCGGCGGCTGGTCGTCTAGTGGATAAGCCTACCTCAAAGTTGGATGTTTGGAACTATAGATAAAGAAAAATTCTTGTTAGGATTACATGTAGTTTGTGGATCTCCTTTTCCTATTCTAAACCATATCAAACAACAGTACAATAACAACGAAGAATAGCGCCTGTGGGACTTTAAATGAGGTGAGCACAAACAGGTCAATAAGTATACAAAGTAAACATAGTTTATACATGTAATAAAAATGTATAACATTCATTGTATATGGAATGTATAAACAAAGGTGCCAAACCACTTGGCAGTGATACATACAGCATATCAAATGGCCACATACATACATATTGAATTGTTGATATACAGTAATACACAGGCATCATGAAACTCAACGCGTTTCATGAGTCACTGCTCGCTTCTTCAGGAGTAGATGTAAATGCAGTGTATCTACAGAATAAAAATATCAATGAGAAATATATAACATAAAGATAAATATCATAAACCAAATATGGGGGACCTTGCAGAAAGAGATCCCATACTCACAAATGAACTAAGCCAATGTCTCAAAAGCCAATTAGCCCACAGGTGGCAGCAAGGTGTGTCTGTCCTGGGAAACAGAAGGAAAGGAACAGATATTGTTATGAGCATATCTGGTAATGAAGTAGATAGCTGGAGAGCCAACCATATACATAGGTGTATATAGTAAATAATGGAAGATGTCTACATAGTATACAAGCCAATCAAGTATGAGTATGGGCATGGAGGCGGATGGGGAGTAAAGTAGTATGAAGGTACAAAGCAATATTAATAAAGACAGCAATGAAAGGGAAACTGGTGAAAAATATGAACAAACAAAAAGTGACATGTGTACTCTATTGCACAGGTGTAAAGACAAGTTTTGTGTCACATGCTAGTGAAGAGTAAGACTGCTTACCATGATACGTGTGTCCTCAACATGTGATCTGTAGGGCCATGAAAAGAGAAATCCCATTATGCTAATCCATCCATATATACCCTCCAGAGGGCATAGCAGGTTCCACCCTGACACCATATGCAGGTAGTTGAATGGCTCAAAAGCCAATCAGTCAACAGGTGGCAGCAAGGTGCATCTATCCCAAGAGCTAATGGGAAGGAACTAGCAAAAGAATTAGCCACAAAAGGTTACCCCCTAATGTCCTTCAATGTCCAACATGATTGGCAGCTGCAACAAAAGTTATGTCCAAGTGGTAAAATAGCACTTGGAAGGCCAGCCATATGTATAGTATATATGTGAAGGGTCTATATAGTATATGACCCAGTCAGGTAATATTGTGGCCAAATCTGGTAATGAGGCACATACCCAGAAAACCAACCATATATATAGGTGTATGTAGTCAATAAAATCCACATGGTAATCACGCCAATCAGGTATGAGTGTAGGCATGGAGACAGATGGGAGTGGGGTTGTATGGAGGTGCAAAGCAATGTTTATGGGAACAGCAATGAAAAAGACTGTGATATGAAAAAAAGACAAGCAAAAAATGACATATGACCTCTAATGCACAGGTGTGTAAATAGGTATTGTGTTGCATGCAGGTGAAGAGTAAGACTGCTTACCATGATACGTGTGTCCTCAACATGTGATCTGTAGGGCCATGAAAAGAGAAATCCCATTATGCTAATCCATCCATATATACCCTCCAGAGGGCATAGCAGGTTCCACCCTGACACCATATGCAGGTATTTGAATGGCTCAAAAGCCAATCAGTCAACAGGTGGCAGCAAGGTGCATCTATCCCAAGAGCTAATGGGAAGGAACTAGCAAAAGAATTAGCCACAAAATGTTACCCCCTAATGTTCCTCAATGTCCAACATGATTGGCAGCTGCAACAAAAGTTATGTCCAAGTGGTAAAATAGCACTGGGAAGGCCAGCCATATGTATAGTATATATGTGAAGGGTCTATATAGGATATGACCCAGTCAGGTAATATTGTGGCCAAATCTGGTAATGAGGCACATACCCAGAAAACCAACCATATATATAGGTGTATGTAGTCAATAAAATCCACATGGTAATCACGCCAATCAGGTATGAGTGTAGGCATGGAGACAGATGGGAGTGGGGTTGTATGGAGGTGCAAAGCAATGTTTATGGGAACAGCAATGAAAAAGACTGTGATATGAAAAAAAGACAAGCAAAAAATGACATATGAGCTCTAATGCACAGGTGTGTAAATAGGTATTGTGTTGCATGCAGGTGAAGAGTAAGACTGCTTATCATAGTACAGGTGTCCTCAAAATGTGAAGTGTGAGATCATAAGAAGAGAAATCCTATGATGCTAATCCCTCCATATATACCCCTCCAGGGGGCACAGCAAGTTCCAAACTAATTCTATGTACAGGTGACTGGATGGGCCACAATCTTACCTGATTGGGTCATATACTATATAGACCCTTAAAATATATATATTCTATACATATGACTGGCCTTCCCAGTGCTCAATATTGCTTTGTACCTTCATACTACTTTACTCCCCATCCGCCATGCTCATCCTCATACTTGATTGGCTTGTATACTATACACCTATATATATGGTTGGCTCTCCGAATATCTACTTAATTACCAGATATGCTCATAATAATACCTGATTGGGTCATACACTGTATAGACTCTTCATGTATGTGTGTGTGTGTGTGTGTGTATATATATATATATATATATATATATATATATATATATATATATTACACATATTGGTTTGCCTTCCTACTACTGTGTGTGTAGGTGTGCATGCCCCAGGGGGCAAGCGGGAGCGAGATTCTGGGAGGATGTCATAGTACACCTTCCCAGAGTTATCGAGCCGTGTTGTATCCGTCATTCGTCTATGGCGTGGTACTTAAGTGGTTAAAGTCCCACAGGCGCTATTCTTCATCATTGTATTTAATTTGGGAATGGAGGTGTGTCACTGGCAACACCAGACCATTTTATCTTTGAACAACTGCACAACAAACATGTTGGGGCGTGCTTCACAAGTCCAAACAAATGGGAAAAAAGGCTGGACATTCAAACTGGACATTTTTGGACAAACAAGCATGAGGTATGTTTAAAACAAGCAGACAAGGACATAGCATATGTGTTCAAATAAAAAGGGCTCTAAACTTGCAGAAAAGTCCAGTTGTATTGATCAACGCCACATCCTAATGTTGTGCAGAAAAAAAACATTAAAGAAAAAAACAGGAACATTAGGAACTCTGTCTGGTCAGACCACTCTATGGTATTCCTGACCATACAGCAGCCCTCGGGACAGAGAAGTAGCATGTGTTGCATTCTTTGTGATCCGATCAGGTCTAAGGAAATCAAGAGTGCAATTATTGACTATTTTTAAACCAATGACATGCCAGACACCACACCTTCTGGCCTGTGGACAGTACACAAAGCCACGATTAGGGGGAAACTGATCCAAATAGCTTCACAGATCAACAGGTCTAGAAGAACCTTTCTTGTGAAAAAAAAACAGGTCTAGAAGAACCAATATAGACAAACTGGAAAAGCAGTTTCCTACACTCTCGAAAAAACATAAAGCGAATCCAAATTCCGTACCCATAGATGGGTCTAGTAGTCTAGATGCAGCCCGCTCACCCTTTAACTTGGCTCTTACGTCTAAGGCAGAAAAATGCCTCCTTTGGAATAGAGTACGGTTCTATTGCCAAGATGACAAAATAGGAATCCTGTTGGCTCATAGACTGACCCTGAGGACCAAGTCCTTTGCTCTCCCCAAAATTAAAATGAATGGGGGCACACTATCCCAGAACCCTCAGCGAATTATGGAGAAATTCCATAATTTTTATAAAAAACTGTATGGTGCAGGATCACATCCAACACAATCTGAGGTGGATCAGTTCCTGGATGCCATCCGGATCCCAAAGTTGGAAAAGCACCATAGCCAGAAGTTTAGAAGCCCCTATCTCTTCAGAAGAAGTACATTTGGTTATCAAAAACCTAAAATTCCACTTGGCCCCAGGTCGTGACAGGTTTTCTGTCCTCTACTACAAAACATTCTCCGAAACCTTAGCCCCTTTCATGGGTCGTTTCTTTAATGATTTAAGACAAGGAGCTCCAGTAGACAGTTCAATAAACTCAGCTTACATTTCAGTTATACATAAAACCAGGTAAGGATCCTAGCTTTGTTAGCAACTATAGCTGATCTCTCTCATAAACAATGACCTGAAGATTCTGACTAAAATCCTTGTGGACCGCCTATCATCCTTTATAAGCCTGTACATCAACAAAGACCAAGTGGGATTCATTCCTGGGAGACAGGGACCAATCAAATTCGCAATGCAATAGATATTATATCCCTTTTAAACTCGAATTGGAATAGGGACTCCCCACGGGAAGGATTTCTCCTCTCGCAGGATTTTCAAAAAGCATTTGATTCTGTCCACTGGCCCTACATTTTCTCCACCCTTAGACATTGGGGATTCTGGGACTCATTTATTAATATCCTACAAGCTTTGTATTCCACTTCCACAGCTCAGCATTTATTAATATCCTACAAGCTTTGTATTCCACTCCGACAGCTCAGGTCCGCATGCAGGGATTTTACTCAGAATCCTTTCCTATACTAAGAGGTACCAGGCAAGGATACCCTCTCTTAACACTTATCTTTGCCATAGCGATAGAAACCCTGGCAGTTGCAATTAGAGATAACCCGAACATTCATGGCATTTAGTGTGGTACTCACGGTCACAAATGCACCTTATTTGCTGATTATATAATCCTATTCGTATCGTCACCATTAATTTCTCTCCCAAACATATGCAGACTCTTGAACGATTTTGGGAAAATCTCAGGTCTCCTAGTCAACTATGACAAATCCCAGGCTCTGAACACTAATATCCCGACACCTTTGCTTAACAGACTTAAGGAAGACTTCCAATTCTCCCAGAGTGATACCTCGATCACTTACCTAGGGGTCAATTTGACTGCCAAGGTTGAACACCTTTACCAGACCAAATAACCCCCTCTTTTAAAAAAAATTGAGGCAGATCTCTCCAGGTGGTTGCAATCTTCTCTTTTATGGCTGGGTAGAATCAGTGCAATAAAAATGATGCTACACCCTCGCAGCCTATATTTCTTTAGGTCCCTCCCTATCCCGTTAGACAAGGCCCACTTACGACACTTTCAAGCCAAAATTATCAAATTCGTTTGGGGTTCAGGAGGTTACTGGCTCTCTAAGGCGGTCCTATTTTGCTCGAGGGACAAAGGGGGCCTGGGCCTCCCACCTGCTCCAGTATTACCAAGCAGCACAATTGGCCCAGATCTCAACTGTCTACTCCCACTGGGAATTGTCTGACTGGATCCACATCGAGAGACAGACAGTCCCCTCCAACACCTTGGACTACCTCCTATGGTGTCAAAAGAAGTTTAGACCCCCAATACTTTCCCCTTTGCTCTCACACTCGTATTCCCTTTGGGATAACTTGAGACACCACTCCCAGTTAACATCCAAACTGGAGCCTTTAATGCATCTTTTCAAGAACCCAGCATTCCTGCCTGGGATGGAAATCAAAGCCTTCAGCTGGTGGATCAACAAAGGGCTATTTAGGACAGACCATTTCCTTTGACCTCTTGGTCCACTCCCAAAGCATATTGTACAAGCAAATTGGACATGCCACCCTTTAAACTCTCGTTTTACCCAAATTTCCAACTTCCTTCACAAGCTGTGGAATGCCCAATCCAAAGATCCCAAAATAACAGCTTATGAATAAGAATGAGCCAAATACATGACGGTTCAGTTTGCACCAGAACTCGAGAACAGGCAAAAAATTTGGACGAACATTCGAACACCTTCAATGTTTATGGGACACGAACATGAAAAATCAAAAGTGCTCATTTTAAAGGCTTTTTTTTTTTTTTAAACGGCCGTTTTTTCAGGAGCAGTGATTTTAATGCTTAAAGCGAAACATTAAAAATGAAATATTCTTTTAAATATCGTGCCTGAGTGATGTCCTTAGTATGCCTGTAAAGTGGCACCATTTTCCCGTGTTTAGAACATTTACACATCTCCGGAGTGACTACGGTGCGAATTGTACAGGAGACCTGTGCGTCTTCTGGTCCGTTTCAGGTCTGAATTCAGCCAAAAATTTGGTCTGAAATCAGACCTGAAATGGTGAACAGGGACGCACAAGACCCCTGCTATGAGCCTTTTTTTGCTTTTTCTTTGGTTTTGCTGTATAATATGGTCTTGAACTGAACAGATGGCTTTATTTGGTAAAACATATACTACAGTCTACCTTCTAGATGATATACTGTATGTTACAAAGTGTGGTATGCCCTCTCTGTATACTTAAAAATAAGCATTCTACAGCATATACTGTATCTATGTTTATCCTTTTATATTATTTTTCAAAACTAAATAAAGATTGTGAGGGAAAAAATAACCTTGTCCTTTATGTTATAGGTTAATTTAAAGCAGTCTTATTTTTTGTTTTTTTATGAATAATACAGGGTGTAAAAGAAAAGAACCCCCCTGAAAAAGAAGTCATGAGTGGACAGCAAATAGCTATTGAGTTAACATATAGATCTTAGTGCATATCACAATAGATCAATGTGCATATCTAATTACTGCATGTAAAAAAAAGGGGGGCCAACAGTCAGGGGATACCAGGGTATAGATAATAAAGTCCACACAATGAAAACCCCCAACACAGGAACCCAACACTGGGTTAAAGCGGAGTTCCACACAAAAATGGAACTTCCGCTTTTCGGAACCCCCCCCCTCCGGTGTCACATTTGGCACCTTTCAGGGGCGAGGGGGGTGCAGATACCTGTAGACAGGTATTTGCACCCACTTCCGGCATTGACTCCCATGGGAGTCTACGCCTCTTCCCATCCCCACCGCGCTGTCTCCTGGGAACACACAGCTCCCAGGAGAAAGCAGGGACCACTTGGGATGCGCAGCGCGACTCGCGCATGCGCAGTAGGGAACCGGGAAGTGAAGCCGCAACGCTTCACTTCCTGATTCCCTCACCTAGGATGGCGGCGGCAGCTGCCGAGAACCGAGCGGGTTCTCGGCGTCGCCTGCCGACATCGCTGGACCCTGGGACAGGTAAGTGGCCATGTATTAAAAGTCAGCAGCTGCAGTATTTGTAGCTGCTGGCTTTTAATATTTTTTTTTTTTGGCGGTGTGGGTGGACCCCCGCTTTAAGCTAAGTTACTGTTTTGGCTTGATGATATATCCTGCATAGAAAGCAGCATAAACCATGTGTGGTAGATGATTTCAGGTGTTGTATATCTAGCCTTTAAACAGAGTTGATCTGGTATGGGGTTATTCAATATTGAGCAGTGGGTGGAGTTTAGATGCTGGCGAGCACAGGCAGTTAATGCAAATTTAATAGAAAGTCTAAGGACCACAGGGTCCACTCACCCAACCGGCCATATAGGAGATATCTGGTCACTGACAGATGTCCCAGGTGTATCCAATGAGCTCTGCCACTGGGATGAAATTCCTCACGCCCCGGCAGTCTAATCAGCTGGAACACTCCATCAGCTCACAGAAGTCCCACAAGCTTCCCAGAGTGGTCTGCTGGTGTCAGTATGGCATTATCCCTTCCGGGGACTCCGTTTGGATATCACAGCCAAAGATGGCTGCCACTGGCTTCAAAGTGTGTCGTGCGCATGTGCTTGTGTGATGCGGTGCATCATCCATGACATATAGAGTGCAACTCCTGTGATGTCATTGCTGAACTGAACAAATAGCTTTATTTGGTAAAACATACACTACAGTCTACTCTCTAGATGATATACTGTATGTTACAAAGTGTGGTATGCCCTCTCTGTATACTTAAAAAGAAGCATTCTACAGCATATACTGTGTCTATGTTTATCCTTTTATATTATTTTTCTAAACTAAATAAAGGTTGTGAGGGAAAAAAGAACCTTGTCCTTTGTGTTACAGGTTAATTTAAGCAGTCTTATTTTTTTTTTTTTACTTTCCAGTACCAGTTAATGAGAGGTTTATTTATATCATAACATACATGTGGTAAAGGAAAAAAGGGTCAAAGAACCTCCATGGATTATATAGAAATATTAGTATTTTTCTACTTATTGCATATAAGCTATATATTACTATTTAACTTATATACAATCCAAAGAAAGCATTGACAATAAACCTGTACTGAGTTACAAATATAAAATAAAATATAAAACAAACGTGGTATATAATTGCAGGCACTATGGGATGCAAGGGCAGGGCTGGACTGGCCTATCAGGATAGAGGGAAATTTCCCTCTATCTTTAAGCTGTGGCTGCGACAACCTGGTCATCAGCCCAGTGTTGCCAACCACCAGTTACGGGCAGCGGAACCTGTAAAAAATATAGCTGTGGGCCGAAATGGCAATTGCACATACATAGTTCCGAAGCTAGCTGGGCTCGGGAAAGCCCATACACACTCTGTAATTTTGTGCAGCAATGTAATGGCACTGGGCGCCACTGTTTTTAAATGTAAGGCACTCGTCTCGTGGTGGCACGCTCCTCTCTACATTATGACCGGGTAAGACCGGACTCCTCTGCAGCCTCTGAGCACCTCCTGTTACTCTCCTATACCATATCTCCACATCTTATGACCATCTCCTGTTACTCTCCTGTACCATGTGTGCACAGTCTATGACCACTTCCCATAACATGTACACACAGCCTCTGACATCTCCTGTACCATGTCTCCTACACCATGTCGGCAAAGCCTACGACCACCATCTGTACCATGTCTTCACATCCTCTGACATCTCCTGTACCATGTCCAGAAAGCCTCTTTGATGTTTTGCTGTTGGGCTAGCATAATAATGCTATGAAGCTGGTATAAAATTATTTCCAGGGCTGTTTTTTTTCCCAGTCTAGCCCTGTGCAAGGGCATAATATACAGTGGGGACAGAAAGTATTCAGACCCCTTTAAATTTTTCACTCTTTTATATTGCAGCCATTTGCTAAAACAATTTAAGTTCATTTTTTTCCCTCATTAACGTACACACAGCACCCCATATTGACAGAAAAACACAGAATTGTTGACATTTTTGCATATTTATTAAAAAAGAAAAACTGAAGTATCACATGGTCCTAAGTATTCAGACCCTTTGCTCAGTATTTAGTAGAAGCTCCCTTTTGATCTAATACAGCCATGAGTCTTTTTGGGAAAGATGCAACAAGTTTTTCACACCTGGATTTGAGGATCCTCTGCCATTCCTCCTTGCAGATCCTCTCCAGTTCTGTCAGGTTGGATGGTAAACGTCGGTGGACAGCCATTTTTAGGTCTCTCCAGAGATGCTCAATTGGGTTTAAGTCAGGGCTCTGGCTGGGCCATTCAAGAAAAGTCACAGAGTTGTTGTGAAGCCACTCCTTCGTTATTTTAGCTGTGTGCTTAGGGTCATTGTCTTGTTGGAAGGTAAACCTTTGGCCCAGTCTGAGGTCCTGAGCACTCTGGAGAAGGTTTTCGTCCAGGATATCCCTGTACTTGGCCGCATTCATCTTTCCCTCACTTGCAACCAGTCATTCTGTCCCTGCTGCTGAAAAACACCCCACAGCATGATGCTGCCACCACCATGCTTCACTGTTGGGACTGTATTGGACAGGTGATGAGCAGTGCCTGGTTTTCTCCAATTAAGGCCAAAAAGTTCTATCTTGGTCTCACCAGACCAAAGAATCTTATTTCTCACCATCTTGGAGTCCTTCAGGTGTTATTTAGCAAACTCCATGTGGGCTTTCATGTGTCTTGCACTGAGGAGAGGCTTCTGTCGGGCCACTCTGCCATAAAGCCCCGACTGGTGGAGGGCTGCAGTGATGGTTGACTTTCTACAACTTTCTCCCATCTCCCGACTGCATCTCTGGAGCTCAGCCACAGTGATCTTTGGGTTCTTCTTTACCTCTCTCACCAAGGCTCTTCTCCCCCAATAGCTCAGTTTGGCCGGACGGCCAGCTCTAGGAAGGGTTCTGGCTGTCCCAAACGTCTTCCATTTAAGGATTATAGAGGCCACTGTGCTCTTAGGAACCTTAAGTGCAGCGGAATTTTTTAGTAACCTTGGCCAGATCTGTGCCTTGCCACAATTCTGTTTCTGAGCTCTTCAGGCAGTACCTTTGACCTCATGATTCTCATTTGCTCTGACATGCACTGTGAGCTGTAAGGTCTTATATAGACAGGTGTGTGGCTTTCCTAATCAAGTCCAATCAGTATAATCAAACACAGCTGGACTCAAATGAAGGTGTAGAACCATCTCAAGGATGATCAGAAGAAATAGACAGCACCAGAGTTAAATATATGAGTGTCACAGCAAAGGGTCTGAATACTTAGGACCATGGGATATTTCAGTTTTTTTTTAATAAATCTGCAAAAATGTCAACAATTCTGTATTTTTCTGTCAATATGGGGTGCTGTGTGTACACTAATGAGGAAAAAAAATAACTTAAATGACTTTAGCAAATGGCTGCAATATAACAAAGAGTGAAACATTTAAGGGGGTCTGAATACTTTCCGTCCCACTGCAAGTTCATCACTGGGCCCCTATTTGCACCTAACATCCCCCAATGCCATGCACAGTGCCTGTAGAACCAAATGAGATACTCAAGCACTGGCATAGCAGAAACAGAGGGGCATGTAATGAATATAATCTAATTTTATGAAAGCCAGAATTTTCATGGTTAATTCTAGGGTTTCCTGAGGACCGGTGACAGACTAAAAGTATGTCCTGTCTCCTTATAGTTCTGTAATTATGCTTTATGCTTGTTTTTTAAATATATGTTTAATTACATATTTTATATGTGAATTAAAAAAAAAAACAACAACAACAACAAAATGTAGTGTTTAAAATGTTAAAATGTGCTTTGATTGCAATAATCTTCAATAAAGATCAAGATTTAAAAAAAAAAAAAAATAAGAGATCAGGTCAATGATTTTATTGAAGTGACAGAACATCCCTGGAGAAAGATGTTCATATGCCTTTTTTGTTTAAATCGACAGCTGTACAGGTAGCAAACTGCTACAACAACTCAAGCTCATCTTAATGTGTAGAACAAACCTTTTTTGTATTCTATCCTTCTACCATTTATCTCCTTCTACATCTATTTAACTATCTATCTTTCTATCGATTTATCTATTTAACAATTTAACTAGGTTAACTTCACCTTAACTAGGTTACCTCCACCTGTAACAAGCAACAGTAAACTAAATACATGCAATAAAAACTGAAGATGTCGATTGAATACATGCTTAAAAACTATTTGCAGCTATTTGCTTGAAATTATTGATTGTATTGATGATGTGGGTGCCTTATTTGCTAAAAATCACTGAATTATACTGCAATCGAGTGTAATTCAATAATGAAACTGTAATACCTGTATATACTGTATGGTGGATTTATACATCATATTTGTTGTATTTGCACTATTTAAATATAAAACTTAAGCAAGGAGTTATTTAAGCAGGGACAACAATTTGTAAAAATCACAATACTTTGCGTAAAATATTATAAGAGCCATCCACAAAATGAATTATTTTTGACACTGCATGTACTCTGACCAGTGTTCTGGAAAAAAATGAATCCTTTTTTCAGAAAGGAACGTAACAGATGTGAGCTCAGTGGGAATCTTTTAGACACAGTTTTGACATATGTATGTAGTGATTTTATTCTGCAACAGGTCACACCAACTTGAATAAAGAACATAAGCAGGCTTATTCAGTAATGCAGTGCCAAGAACAATTTTATGTGTAAAATGCAGTAACTTACATTAGCCAGTTAGCCATACATAGATCAAATGTCATTTTGCATCTGTTTCTGGGTATTCCTAGTACAGGCGGTCCCCGGGTTACAAACAAGATAGGGTCTGAAGGTTGTTCTTAAGTTGAATCTGTTTGTATGTCAGAACAAGTACATTTATTAAGTGTAGCTCCAGCCAAAAAACCTCTTTTGAAGCTTTTTGGATGCATAGGGAAGGCTTAACACCCCTGTAAGATTTGTTTTGCTGTCTGTGCCCCTGTTCAGAAGATTTCACCTCACTTTCTGTCCCAATGACAATTGGGTTTTGAAAATTTTGGGTTGTTTTGGAAACAAGCCTTGGTGATAAAGCATCAGTGGAGGCACCCTTTTCCCATAATAACTCCTACAGGAGTGATTTTCCCTTCCTAGGGGTAGATTTTCTTTCACTTCCTGTTGTCGCCCTCCATCTGCAAGTAGGAGTCGTTTGTAAGTCGGATGTTTGTAACAAGGGGGCCGCCTGTAAATCTAATTACTTCTGGTGAACTTACAGTACTTGAATATAATTTGGTCAACAATGGTACCCTGAATCCCTTGCCAGGTTGTATACAAAGATAATCCTTCCAGGGATTGGTCAATTAGCAGTGGTAATGCTACTATCTTAAAGCCCACAACGACATTGGGTTGATTTGGCAATCAATTTGACATGTCAAATTGCATGCCAAATTGGCGGCTATTGCCGGCAATGGCACCGTCTGAATCGGTGAGGTGCCGGCTTTGCGGCTCCACACTTTTTCATAATAGTTCCTGTACTACTTTTGGCAACTTGGGGGGTGATTTGATTATACATCTGTACATGAACCCGCAGAGATGTCTGTCAAATCGCCCCCGAAGTCGGACTGCATTGCTGGTTTAAATTTGTGCGAGTTCACGATTGCCGGTTTGAACTTGCATGCTTTCAGACCCGCATCAATGTGAATCTGGGCTGAAAATGACAGATCCTCAGCCTCTGTTTGTAAACAATGTAACTTTTAAAGGTGTGCTTTGCACTGCTCCACAACTTCACTTGTCGGTGTAAACCTTTTGATGCCGCCGCCTTATTTATTGCTTCCAGCTGTCCAGGTCAAGACAAAATCATGACAAGCCACTGATTGAAGCCATCCATTAAAGAATGTGAACCCCTATCATTACTCTACTACTGACACACAACTGCACTGCTCTGCAGCCCTGCTCTATGCCCTGCCTGTCAGCAATTATACCCACTCTAAGGCTGCATTCAGCTCCCCTCTATGTCCCCCTTTTGCACTATGATCACCGGTGCTCTCCCCCAGCTTGTGTGGGCAGAGACAGCGGGTTTCAGAAAGGACATACAGCTGGCCATGTTGCAGCCATACAGCAGAAGGATCACTGACAGGTGGGAGGTGCACAACTGGGGGGAATCAATAAATAATCATCTTATATTTATTGATCCTTTCCTTTTCTGAATGGACATAGTCCAGTGATCAGTACTGATTATTGTGTACATTCATAATGGAAGTGATAGTCAACAACATCAGTCACATGATTGTTGTTGAGAAGTTTTAAAGCAGGGTTAAGTTATACCAAAATATCCCAAGCATTGAACATCTCACAGAGCACTGTTAAATCCATCATCCAAAAATGGAAAGAGTATGGCACAACTGCAAACCTACCAAGACATGGCCATCCACCTAAACTGACAGGCTGGGCAAGGAAAGCATTAATCAGAGAAGCAGCCAAGAGGCCCATAGTAACTCTGGAGGAGCTGCAGAGATCCACAGCTCATGTGGGAGGATCTGTCCACAGGACAGTCGAGGACAGATCGTATTAGTCATATTAGTCGTGGATTCCACAAATCTGGCCTTTATGGAAGAGAGGCGAAAAGAAAGCCATTGTTGAAAGAAAGCCATAAGAAGTCCCATTTGCAGTTTGAGAGAAGCCATGTGGGGGACACAGCAAACATGTGGAAGAAGGTGCTCTGGTCAGATGAGTCCAATTTTTTACTTTTTGGCTTAAAACCAAAATGCCATGTGTGGCAGAAAACTAACACATCACCCTGAACACACCATCCCCACCATGAAACATGGTGGTGGCAGCATCATGTTGTGGGGGTGCTTTTTTCAGCAGGGACAGGGAAGCTGGTCAGAGTTGATGGGAAGATGGATAGAGCCAAATACAGGGCAATCTCTGAAGAAAACCTGTTAGAGTCTGCAAAAGAGGTTCACCTTCCAGCATGGCGATGATCCTAAACATACATCCAGAGCTACAATTGAATGGTTTAGACCAAAGCATATTCTTGTGTTAGAATGGCCTAGTCAAAGTCTAGACCTAAATCTAATTGAGAATCTGGGGCAAGAGTTGAAAATTGCTGTTCACAGACGCTCTCCAGTCTGACAGAGCTTGAGCTATTTTGCAAAGAAGAATGGGCAAAAATGTCACTCTCTAGATGTGCAAAGCTAGTACAGACATACCCAAACCAAACAGACTTGCAGCTGTATTTGCAGAAAAGGGTGGTTCTACAAAGGTGGGTTGACCCTACCCCCTATCAAAACCCAACAGTAGAATATATGAAATCAAAGACCTGCAAATGTAAAATTGAAATAAGTCCTCAATCACACAGTTACAAAGTCACCAATGTTTACAGACAGTGTGGCAGATGCCAAGGCTATATGGATGTAACCGCTCATTGAAGCAGTAACATGCATATAGGGATGGATGATCGGACATGGACACAAACTTTTAGCAACCAGGGCCACTCACTCATCCCTGTCTTCTTGTAACCTCTCGGATATTTGGTTAAATCTTTACAGTCACAGGATCCATCAGCCTTACCAAAATTGATTCGAACAAACTGCTGCCCATGGCTGTACACAAATACCCCGTGACCCGACCACAGAAAAATGTTGACATTGTACAGCCCTTTGCAGCAATGTGAATGAGGTTTAAAACACCCCCCTCCCACACACACACATGCACACACATCACACATTGTGAAAATGCATCTTACATGTGTTGACTGTGGTACGGCATGTTACATGTGATGGTGCACCGAAACAGTAGCAACCTATGCACACTAGTGGATGAGCATAATTTTTCACATAATGAACATGCACTGGTGTGTATTGTGCACATACAGTATGCTGCAGTGCTTTGATACAATGCATCAGAGTGCTTGTTTAAAAAAAAAAAAACTTTTTAAAAATGATGTTTATTTACCTACTGTAAATGCACAGCAGCATGTTGCGACTAGGGATGAGCTTCGAGTTCTGTTCGCAAGTTCGCCAAACAGCGAACAATTTGGGGTGTTCACGGCAAATTCGAATGCTGCGGAACACCCTTTAAAAGTCTATGGGAGAAATCAAAAGTGCCAATTTTAAAAGCTTATATGCATGGTATTGTCATAAAAAGTGTTTGGGGACCTGCGTCCTGCCCCAGGGGACATGGATCAATGCAAAAAAAAGTTTTAAAAACGGCTGTTTTTTCAGGAGCAGTGATTTTAATAATGCTTAAAGTGAAACAATAAAAGTGTAATATCCCTTTAAATTTCATAGCTGGGGGTGTCTATCGTATGCCTGTAAAGGGGTGCATGTTTCCCGTGTTTAGAACAGTCTGACAGCAAAATGACATCTCAAAGGAAAAAAAGTCATTTAAAACTACTCGCGGCTATTAATGCATTGCCGGTCCGACATGGATATTAAGGGGAACCCCGCACCAAAATTTAAAAAAAAGGCGTGGGGTCCCCCCAAAAATCCATACCAGACCGTTATCTGAGCACGCAACCTGGCAGGCTGCAAGAAAAGAGGGGGAATGAGAGAGCGCCCCCCCTCCTGAACTGTACCAGGTCACATGCCCTCAACATTGGGAGGGTGCTTTGGGGTAGTCCCCCAAAACACCTTGTCCCCATGTTGATGAGGACAAGGGCCTCATCCCCACAACCGTGGCCGGGGGTTGTGGGGGTCTGCGGACGGGGGGCTTATCGGAATCTGGAAGCCCCCTTTAACAAGGGGACCCCCAGATCCCGGCCCTCCACCCTGTGTGAAATGGTAAGGGGGTACAAAAGTACCCCTACCATTTCACTAAAAACTGTCAAAAATGTTAAAAATGACAAGAGACAGTTTTTGACAATTCCTTTATTTAAATGCTTCTTCTTTCTTCTATCTTTTATCTTCCTTCGGTTTCCTCCTCCATCTTCTTCTTCTTCTGGTTCTTCTGGCTCTTCTGGTTCTACCTCCGGTGTTCTCGTCCAGCATCTCCTCTGCGGCGTCTTCTTCCCTTCTTCTCCTCGGCCGCTCCGCATCCATGGCATGGAGGGAGGCTCCCGCTCTTCTCTTCATCTTCTTCTCTTCTTCATCTTCTTCTCTTCTTCATCTTCTTCTCCGGGCCGCTCCGCATCCATGGAGGCATGGAGGGAGGCTCCTGCTGTGTGACGCTTCTCCTCTTCCGATGGTTCTTAAATAATGGGGGGCGGGGCCACCCAGTGACCCCACCCCCCTCTGACGCACAGGGACATGATGGGACTTCCCTGTGGCATTCCCCGTGACGCCACAGGGAAGTCCCGTCAAGTCACCATTTTTAAAACTTTTTTTTGCATTGATCCATGTCCCCTGGGGCAGGACCCAGGTCCCCAAACACTTTTTATGACAATAACTTGCATATAAAGCCTTTAAAATTAGCACTTTTGATTATTCATCTTCGTGTCCCATAGACTTTAACGGTGTTCGCTTGTTCGAACAAATTTTTTTCCTGTTCGCATGTTCTGGTGCGAACTGAACAGGGGGGTGTTCGGCTCATCCCTAGTTGCGTCATGATGTTGCTCATAAAGTGTATGCTTGTATAACTTTATCACTAAACACACCAATGCAATACTAGGGATGAGCAGAACACCCCCCGATTCGGTTTGCAGCAGAACATGCGAACAGGCAAAAAATTTTTGCAAACAGTTTTAAATTACATTTTTTCTTTAGAAATTTAATTTTGCTGCTCTCACTCATTCATTACACTTTGTACGGCTGCTATGTAAGCAGCCTTACATAGTGTGGGGCATGGACTTTGCCTTTGGACAATCATGGCTCTCACAGCAGAGCGTGCATGCTTTGGCCAATCAGCAGCCGTCAATGCACTACAATCTCGCAGTGCATTATGGGAGCTCAAATTTCCAGCAATTGCCCCATAATGTTCTAAATTCGGTGAACGGGTGAACGACCGATGTTCGAGTCCTATGCAACACACATGCAGCACTTCAGATTAGGCAAGTACAATTTAAACATTATAAATATTTGTTAATCAATAACTCAGAACAGTTTTTACATTTTTGATTTAGTAGAAATTTAGTGAAAATTTTGAAAGTTATGTTGTGTTTTATTTGTGCGCTAATAATGATTTTAGTGTAAGGGATAGAGTAAATGAAGTTCAACCACTTGCTTTTGCTGCCCTTCTTTCCCCTATGTGAATGAGTTCTAAGGACGTGTTTACATTTGCAGTTGGGGTAAAAACAAAGGCAGCCATATGGGGGAATACACACGTGCAGCAAAAATGATTCCCTGTTATGTTCAATGAGCAACACTGCCCACTGAACATGACCCACGCTTATCAAATTCTTTCTGAAAAGCTATCCAATGCAAATCACACTTCAGAGGACTGCTGCAAGTGTAAACCATTCCTAAGGTTCTGATCACACCTATGCAGGGGAGAAAGAGAGTATGCATTTTTCTGTGTTGTATTTAGGACAGCACATTTCAATAAGCTGCTCTACATGTGAAAAATGCACAAAGAATTGTTTGACCCTTTTTTTTTTTAAATATATGCTTCACCACAGGGTACTTTGTTGTAAGGTGCTTGGGGTGTCATTAAGAATTATTGGCACCACTGCAGGCCTGTAAAAGGGCTGTGCATGCTTGTGTACATTACCACAATGCATAAATGTTAACCTAGGGGAGGAGAGGGGAGGTCTGGGGCTGATTCTCTCCCCTTGTACTGACAGATCACACAGTGACCTCAGCCCACTCTGAATAAAGGTAAACACTCTTTCTTCCTTCCCCTGGTCATTAGGGATGAGCTTTATGTTTGGGTCGAACATGAGTTCGACTCAAACATTGGCTGTTCGCCCGTTCGTCGAAAACCTAACATTATGGGGTGTTTGTGCTAAATTTGGGCTCCGCTTAATGCCCCATAATGCACTGCGGGAGCGCATTGCATTGATGTATGATGATTCGCCAAAGCATGCATCATGACCTGCATGCTTCGGCCAATCCCAGCACCCTCAGCTAAGAGAGCCATAATTGGCCAAAGGCAGGGTGCCTTTGGCCAATCATGGCTCAGGGGGACTAAGTCCACGATCCACACTAAATAAGGCTGCCTGCATGTCGGTAGTGTGGTGTTGGCGTTGATTGAGAGAGAGTGTCATTTAGATTGAGCAGGCAGGCAGGTTATTCAGTTAGCTGCAGTGTATTTAATATATAATATACAGACAGTCTTGTATATATATATATATATATATATATATATATATATATATATATATATATATCCACTGCATCCGGTTTAGCCTAGCCTATATCTGACTGCAGGCCATTCCTGGTGTACTTTTTCTAATATACTTCAGGCAGGCAAGTTATTCAGTTAGCTGCAGTGTATTTAATTTATATATACAGACAGTCTTGTATATACACTGCATCCAGTTTAGCTAGATCTGACTGCAGGCCATTCCTGGTGTACTTTTTCTAATATACTTCAGGTGGTGTACACAGTAAACAGTACCGTGCACCCATAGTGCAGTTGCTACTACTTTTCTGGGGGTGTACACAGTACACAATACATATAGTGCACCCATGGTTGCTATTAGACTTCTGGTGGTGTACACAATACTGTTCACCCCTAGTGTAGTTGCTACTACTTTTCTGGTGGTGTACACAATACATACAGTGCACCCATAGTTGTTATTACACTTCTGTTGGTGTACACAGTACCATGCACCCATAGTGCAGTTGCTACTACTTTTCTGGTGGTGTACACAGTACACAATGCATACAGTGCACCCATAGTTGCTATTAGACTTCTGGTGGTGTACACAATACCGTGCACCCCTAGTGCAGTTGCTACTACTTTTCTGATGATGTACACAGTACACAATACATACAGTGCACCCGTAGTTGCTATTAGACTTCTGGTGGTGTACACAATACCGTTCACCCCTAGTGCAGTTGCTACTACTTTTCTGGTGGTGTACACAATACATACAATGCCCCCATAGTTGTTATTACACTTCTGTTGGTGTACACAGTACCGTGCACCCATAGTGCAGTTGCTACTGCTTTTCTGGTGGTGTACATAGTACACAATACATACAGTGCACCCATAGTTGCTATTAGACTTCTGGTGGTGTACACAATACCGTTCACCCCTAGTGCAGTTGCTACTACTTTTCTGGTGGTGTACACAATACATACAGTGCACCCATAGTTGGTATTCTGTTGGTGTACACAGTACCATGCACCCATAGTGCAGTTGCTACTATTTTTCTGGTAGTGTACACAGTACACAATACATATAGTACACCCATAGTTGTTATTACACTTCTGTTGGTGTACACAGTACCGTGCACCTCTAGTGCAGTTGCTACTACTTTTATGGTGTTGTACACAGTACACAATACATACAGTGCACCCATAGTTGCTATGTGTAGCAACTGTGTACACAGTACACAAGAAAAAAGAAAGAGGGTGCACCGACCTAGTGCATTACCACTGGTATAGCTTTATTAAAGCATAAAACAGCAAAGTAAATACTCACAAACGAGCATTAAAAAAAGGCATTGACAATTGAGCAGGTTTGCTGTTTTGAACACCGACAAGCCAGGACCTGACGTCAAGTGGATCAAACGATACCTCAAGATGGCTGATGCATTTCAGGGGAGAACCCCTTTCTTCAAAGCCTAAGCTTCTTCCGAGCTTATCAAATATTTAACAGCAGGGCTCGTTCCTGTGCTCAACAAGAGTATCTGTGAAAGGTTACAGTGTTGTGGCACCACCACCACTACCTAAGGCCCAATTTTTCTGCCCCTGTTTAACAGGGGCACATAATTACAATTTTTGATATAATATTTCACATATAAGGCTTTACAGTGTTGTGCCACCACCACCACCACCGCCTAAGGCCCAATTTGTCTGCCCCTGTTTAACAGGGGCATGTAATTACAATTTTTGCTCTAATATTTCACAGCAGGGTCCGTTCCTGCACTCAACAAGAGTATCTGTGAGCTTTACAGTGTTGTGCCACCACCACCGGCTAAGGCCCAATTTTTCTGCCCCTGTTTAACAGAGGCACGTAATTACAATTTTTGATATAATATTTCACAGGAGGGCCCATTCCAGCGTCCACCAAGAGTAACTTTGAGGTCTTACAGTGTTCTGGTACCACCAACACCTAAGGCCCAATTTTCCACAGAGTGGCAGGCTGTATAGTATATACAGGTGGTCCCCTATTTTCAAACATCCAACTTACAAACAACTCCTACTTGCAAACGAAGGGAGACAACAGGAGGTGAGAGGAAATCTACCCCTAGGAAGGGAAAATTTTCTCCTGTAAGAGTTAACATGGGAAAAAGGTGTCTCCACTGATGATTTATCACCAATCCTAGTTTCCCTAATAACCCAAATTTTTCAAAATCCAATTTTCCTTGGGATAGAAAGTGAGGTGAAATCTTCTGAACAGGGGCACAGACAGCAAAACAAATGTTACAGGGGTGATAACTCTTCCCAATATTATCCAAAAAGCTTAAAATTAAATTTTTTTGGAGCCTCACTTTAAAAATGTACCTGTTCCAAATTACAAACAGATTCAACTTAAGAACAAACCTACAGTCCCTATCTTGTTTGTAACCCAGGGACCACCTGTATACTGCTGTTCATAGTATATAGGGCCTGGGGGCCCCACGCCTTTTTTTTGTAATTTGGGTGCGGGGTTCCCCTTAATATCCATACCAGACCCAAAGGGCCTGGTAATGGGCTGGGGGGAGGTACCCATGCCATTTTTCTCAATGATGTTCATCTATATTGCTGGAACCCGACATTACATTACAGCCGCAAGCAGTTTTAAATGACTTTTATTCTTTTAGAGATGTTGTTTTGTGCAGGGACTGTTCTAAACATGGGAAAATGCAGACATACCATAGTCACCCCCCAGGCACGATATTTAAAGGAATATTTCACTTTTATTGTTTCACTTTAAGCATTATTAAAATCACTGCTCCAGAAAAAACATCAGTTTTTAAAACTTTTTTTTTGCATTGATACATGTCCCCTGGGGCAGGACCCAGGTCCCCAAACACTTTTTACGACAATAGCTTGCATATTAGCCTTTAAAATGATCACTTTCGATTTTTCACATTTGAGTCCCATAGACTTTAACGGTGTTCGCACAAATTTTTTGCCTGTTCGCATGTTCTTCCGCGAACCGGGGGGTGTTCGGCTCACCCCTACTGGTCATGTGTCAAGAAAAGACAGAAAGAAGGGCAGTCTGCCCTTACTCCCCAGCAGTGGCATGCTAAGATTTAAATGTATTTTTAGTCTCAGTACTGGCTTACTTCTTCCCACAGCATGCTGAAGGGAGAAGAGAGCAGACTCCCTCTAACAGCTATCGGCCTCTGCTCCTTCTGACAGAAGTGATGCTGCAGTCAGAATCAGGAGTGGGGCAAGTGGCTGAATGGGTTTTTTTTTATTAAATTTTTTTTCAATAAAAAAGTAGCAAAGAAAGGTTACACAGTAAATACCACTTATAAAAGGCAGTAATCATATATAGCATTGTCCATATAAACAGTGAAAGTTCCATGGGTTATTCAGGTTACAAACTGAATTAATGTACAGCTGACACTGAAATCCTAGGAAGCATAAAAAAAAGTTTGGTAGTGAGGTTATAAAAGCATAGGCTTAAAGGTAGGTACACCAGTGGGACATATCAGTCAGTAAGTGTCATCATGTTACAAAGATCCAAACCCCATCTACACATCACCCAAAATAGGTATATAGCCATATAGCCTGGGGGGGAGGGGGATTTGGGGTTGGTGGGTTTATTCAGGGGGTTATTCCATATTGTACCACAAATTCCAAACCTTATTACATTTATCAAAAGAATAGTAGCTGTGAGATATTCCATTCTTTTGACATCTCTGATTCTAATGTGATTCTCTATCAAAGTGGGAGGTTCACACCTTTTCCAGTTAAGGGCAACTAGGCATTGTGCTGCCATAAGAATATGTAACAACAGTAAGTTCGATTTTTTTGGATAAAGCAATGGGAGGAAAAGCTAAAAGGTCAATAGGATCCAGATGTCAAAGAGTTGATGGATTAGGATATGAATAGCTCATCAGTAAGGTTTGATAAGGGGTGAAAACCAGAATATATGTTGGATGGTTCCAACTCCAAGAGCTATCTTCTAGCTCCAGCATCTGTCATCAAGAGAATGGTATACAGTGCATACCTTGTCTTATGTATAGTACCAGTGCAAAAGTATTTTGCATTGATTCTCTATGTATAGCATCTGAATTAACTCTTAGCAGCTAGACACCCTATATTAGTTGCCAAGGCTTTGGGGGCAATTCCTCCCTCTGTATTTGTTACTGTTTTTTCATATGTGGGCGTCTGACAGAAGATTGGGAAGGTGAAGAAAACAGTATCTTATAGATTTGTGAAATCAACCCCTGGTTGGATGGGCTTCCCAGGCATATTTTCTTTAAAAAAATTGGAAATTTAAGTGAGCCAGTCAGGATTGGCAGTGACAAATTTGGAAGTACCTAGAAAAGGGACGTCAAAAGTGTTTTGGAGATCTTGAAAGGACCTTAATATTTTGATTCTGTCATTAACCAGGCCACCAAAATGGAATAAGTCCCTTTCTTTCCAAACATGAGAAATCTGTGAAGGTAGATTGCATGCAGCAGCAGGGGAGAATAAGAAGGAAGTCACAAGAGATGCATTTGTTGTTAAGGGGTGTTGACTTTAAGTTTGGTTCCACCAGGTAAGAACCATGGGACATACGAGGTTTACTGAAACATTGGTACTACACAACATAACATTTTGGTAGAGAGTGGCTATCCACACCTTTTCAATTTTGGTCCACCAGTTAAAGGAGTACAGTGTGAGCTAACAGTCCAAGGATCTTAGTTGAGCTACAGTACAAGATAATATTTTGAGACATTTAAAAAAGTTAAGCCTCCCTGATCCTGTGGAGCAAATTAAACAGATAATGAATATCTGTGTTACTTATAATTTCAAAGAAACTTAAGCAGATTATTTTGAAGTGTCCTAAGTTAGGTAAGCATCTGAAGGATGTCATCAGCGGAAGAAGATCCTAATTGGATTTAGGAATTACAGTGCTGTACAAAGGCTGTATGTCTCAATGAATATGGGTATCTTTTAGAATACCATTGGATAACTTAATTATCTGAGGTAGGAGTGTGGGAAGAAATGTTTTGTTATAGGAGTAAGGAATGTTTTAACTGTAGCACTAACTTTGTCTCCATCAATGGGTTAGATTAAGCAAAAATAGCTCAAAGGTGGGGATAGTAGGCATATAGGTGTCTTCCAGTGTTTTATTTTTTGGATCACATCAGGGGGCATGGGAATGTGCAGAATTTTTATATTGTTGTATGAATTGGAGTAGCATTAATAAAAGATGCAGGTTATCTGTTATTTGTCTCTGATTACATGATTTCCATGCCAAGAGCATATGGGCTTTGTTTCCTTGGTGATAATATGATGTTTAAGTCTGGCCAGGGCCTTCCCTATCTTACCTATGTCAAGGTCTCTTAGTATTGCTCTGGTTTGGATGATATTTTCTAAGTAGGGATAGTGGGGGGGTGAGAGGTTAGTATTTAATCTCCTAAGCTGGTCTTTCAGGGCAGAGACAAATCCCTGAAAACTACTACTAGTGGCTGCGGGGAGTATGGATATTTTTAAAAGACTCATGGATGTATATCTTAACTGCGTGCTGACCAGCCACCATTGTTATACGGTGGCAGGTTGGCTCTCCTGCGCAAATCTGCGGGAGTTTGCCTGTGGGTAGGGCGGACTTGATGTCAGCCAGCAACCCGCGATCGCCTATTACAGAGGCAGAACAAGGAACTGCCTTTGTATACAAGGCGATTCCCCGTTCTGACAGGTGACATGACAGGGATCTACTGTTCCCAGTGATTGGGAACAGTGATCTCTGTCATGTCCCTGGCAGCCCATCCCCCTACAGTTAGAACACACCTTTCAAATACATTTAACCCCTTTGATTGCCCCCTAGTGTTAACCCCTTCCCTACCAGTGACATTTACACAGTAATCAGTGGCTATTTATAGCACTGATCGCTGTATAGATGTCAATGGTCTCAAAAAAGTGTCAAAAGTATCCGATTTGTTTGCCACAATGTCGCAGTTCTGCTAAGAAATGCATATCGCCGCCATTACTAGTATAAAAAAATTAACAAAAAAGCCATAAATGTATTCCCTATATTGTAGACCCTATAACTTTTGTGCAGACCAATCAATATATGCTTATTGCGATTTTTTTTAACCAAAAATATGTAGAATATATATCGGCCTAAACTGATGAATGCATTTGTTTTTTTATATATTTTTTGGATATGTATTATAGCAAAAACTTAAAAAAAAAATGTTTTGTTTTTTTCAAAATTGTCACTGTTTGTTTATAGCGCAAAAAATAAAAAACGCAGAGGTGATCAAATACCACCAAAATAAAGCTAAATTTGTGGGGAAAAAGGACTTCAATTTTGTTTGAGTACAACGTACATGACCGTGCAATTGTCAGTTAAAGCGATGCAATGCCACATCGCACAAAATGGCCAGGTCATTAACCGGGCAAATCCTTCCGGGGCTGAAGTGGTTAAAGAACACAACATACAGTGATATGGGAAATAATTATAGACACTGACACACGTACACCAACACAGGTTGAACTAGATGGATTATTGTCTTTTTTCAGCCTTACCTACTATGTAACTATGTGTAACTATGTATACTTTATATTTACCTTGGAGTGTAGAACACCACAAGGGTTGAATTATGAACAGTACCTTTCATGTTATAATGAATGACCTTGATCCTTCCAATTCCTATATTCTTCCTCACCCCACCTTCTGGTTTTTCCTTTGCCTATTTAAGGTCACTTTTTTCCTTCCCTTTTTCCTGCTCCCTTCCTCCTATTTTCTTTCCTTCCCTTATTCCTTCCTACGCTCCTTTCCACTCCCCCCTTCCCTATAGTTTACTAGTAATACAAACTTCCTGCAATGATCCAGTGTTTATGATGTAAATAGTTCACAGATAATGTGTTCTTTTAGGAATTTTAATATTGATTCAAAAATAAATATTTTTATGATGGGGTGTGGATTAGTTAAACAATCAGGAACATGGATTGGATAGTCCTTAAGGAAGGTTTGTATAAATTAAGTTAAAGTAAAAGTATGAAAAACCTCTATTGTGGGATTTTTCAAGGCAATGAAAAAAATATTTTTGAAAAAAATAATTTATTATATAGATAGAAAAAATTCTATAAAATCTCAAACATATTAGATACAAATATTAAAACATTCTATATTGAAAAAGGGGATGAAGTGATACTTTAATCCAATGCGTTTCAATGGGTAATGGTCATTAAAATCTTCATCGGGGATATTGTATCACTATCCACAGAAAATCAAAAATACAGCATTTTAGAATTACATGTAAGAATCACATTCAATACACATAGATGTCATCCATAAGTAAACAAAAATGATAACTTACTTTTCAATACAAAATTAATCAAATAGCAGGTGCATTCCCCATAATGTCAGCAAGGGAGGTCCAAAAATTACACAGTGTACCCTAGTTTTCTACAGGACGGCCGGATACAATAAATCCAAAAAAAATGTTGACACTTAAAAAGCATGCAGTCTGGGTGCTGTACAAATACAAAGACAAAAATCAGGGCAAGTCAAAATTGTCCTCAATTACCATAGGCAAAAGAAGGGGCACTTAGTCTGCAAATAGAACCAAATTCAGGTCCTCTAGCACTGAAAACTCTTGAAACAAACACTCCGGTGGTGATTTGACTCCTTCAGCTGTCTAGCTGAAGAGAGGAATGGTGCCATTTGCCGTCCTCGGCATCTTTTTATTTGCTGTTCTGTGCGTCGTCCTGACACGACACGTGATCATAATGACGCAGCACGCAATGGCGTATCGCGTTATCGGCGATACATCACATGGTCGTAGTGACGCAGCACCCCCGACCACAGCTATTGTGGCCAGGACACGATGCTATACCAAAGCCACAGCTCTTCCCATCTCTTGGATGTAAACATCCAGGAGACCGGGTAGGCGTCCATGTTGGATGGACCAAAGAAAAGGGGGTGTGAGGGGGACGCAAAAGGAAAACATCAAAAATGAGCTACGCTCATGTCCAAATGGCCAAAAACACCTGTACTGCAGACAACCATCCAGAGCAGAGGACATGGCAACACTAGGACAAAAACCGCCAACACTACTTACCTCTAGGGGTGAAAAAACCCACCCCTCTGAGGGAAAGATGAGGCCCCACATGTCTATCAGGCATGGGGGCCCTTTTATGCTGGGTAGAGATATAGGGCCTATCGTTATGAAGGACCTACCACCCTAATATCCAAAGGGGAAAGTTGGGTGCTATTTCCTAGGCTGATTTCACATGAGGAATGCCATTCTGCTGTACATACTGAATCTCAATTCAATATAATATGAACCTCTCTTCCTATAGAACATCCTGATCCTAGGATGCCTAAATAAAGAAAAAAAACGAGGACATAAATCATATACATAAACGTATTAAAGTACAAAAACCCTATATATGTGTGCATCTCATTATCAAAAAATTCTCCCATAAAGCTAAAGACATAAAATCCCACAGTGAGGAAAAAAAAAGAAAAAAAAAGGAATGTCAAATTGGCATCATATCAGAGTGGAAAGAACTAGATTGGTAGAGAGGGCATTGGCTTAAGTTAAAGTAAGGCAGTTTGGTAAAGTGTTTGTGCCAGTGCTGGAACAATAAAGTTGGTTTTAATCTCAAGGAAGTGGTGTGTAGTTCTGTATAATGCTGTTTGTGCTGCATGGGAGAAATGGACCCTGGAAGAATGTGCACCCACTAGTTGGAGAGAAGGATAGCGGCAGTCTTTAGAGCGACTTCACAGTAATAGTGACCAATAATGCCTTGCCTGACATTTTGACTGTGGTTGAAAGGTCGGGGTAACAATGTCAGGCAATGACTAAGCTCTGTGGGCAGAGTGAAATGTGTAGGGGACGTGACCTGGTGGGAGCATGGGCTGAGGCTGTTGTACACCTTCTTATGGGGTTTTGCAGAGATATGCAACTTCCAGGACTGTTCTCTTTTCCATTAAATGTCAGGTTATAACCCTACTGTTCCCCAATAGGTTACAACTGGAACATCTAGCGTCACTCCATCTATAAAGACCTGTGATCTGTAATCAGGTAGTTGACTTTTGTTTCTCTGAGAGCATACTGGAAGGCAGTTGTAGAGATAACGTTAAAATGGCCAATTATAGGGATTTTTGCTATGTGCCAACCCCCTCCCTGTTAAAGTGTGGTTTTCCAGCAGCCATTTTACAGTGTGTTAGAGGTGATTTTTGAGAGCTGACAGCTTGTGTAGGGAGATTTTTTTGCTATACGGTGTTGTACTTTACTATATTGTACTACACTGCATTGCGATAGGCTACATAATTTTAAGAACTGCTGTGACCCATTTTAGGAATACCTTTTCATGTATGTTAGCTACAATTGTAGTTTCTCTTTGGCTGTGCCCCTCCCAGGGTTTTTTTTGTCATGGTTGTTTGGCATCTTAATGCCGTCCTATCAAAACTGCTGTCTTTGCAGGGGCTCACATTCCAGCTCTTGAAATCAGCTTCTTTCTGCAAATGTAAACTTGTGCTACACCACAGTTATAGTACCCAGCCACCATTATTCTTCCGAGAAGGCCTTCCACCAGCATGTTGAATGTATTATGTCTGCGTCGCTGGGCCATGCTGTCAGTGGCAGGGTACATGTCTATGCCTATGTGGTCCAGTAAGCATGGGCCATGATGCTAAATGTTCTCCTGTCAGTATGTACTTTTTTTCTCCCTGTGCTTTTCTTTACACATACCAGGTTCCACCAGTGATTTTTCAGCTGAATCCACTCTTTATTTATTGTACAATACATGGTGAAGTATCAGGGAATAGGGGAACTCTCTCAACCCCCTCTTTCCCTCCCCCTCCCCCTTCTCTCCCCTCTCTCTCTCTCCCCCTCTCTCTCCCTCCCCCTCTCTTTCTCCCCCCTCTCCCCTCTCTCTCCCCCCTCTCTCGCTCCCTCTCTCTCTCCCCTCTCTCTTTCTCTCTCTCTCTGTCTCCCCCTCTCTCCCCCTCTCTCTCTCCCTCTTTCCCTCTCTCTCTTCCCCACCTCTGAAGAGGTGGAGCTCCAATAGGAGGGAGTGGGGTTTACCGATGAAGGGGTGGGTCTTAAACAGGAAGAGGTGGAGCAAATTTAGAAGGGGGGTGCCTGATTTTAGTCTTGCCTAGGGCAGCACAAAACCAAAGTACACCACTGGGCACACCACTGGAGCTGGTGGTGTCACTATATGTCTTGTCCAATGATGACAGTGGAGTCACCTAAACCCCTCCTCCTCACTGTCTTCTCTGAACCAGCAGTCCCTTTCAAGCATACCAGAGCACATGCAAGGTTCCAAGCTAATGCTGCCATACTGTATTGCAACTTATATGACTTTGAGACAAGAGCCACACTGGGCCAGAGCTGCTGGAGGCTTTCCAGGCCCAAATCATCTACAGAGAGACAAAAGCATGTGTGACAATAGCACATATCTGCTGGCCACCCTTTGCCTGGGAAGATTACAAATGTACCTCGTCTGGTATATGTACACATCCTGGTGGTGCAGCTCCCTTAAAGTGATTGTAAAATCTAGTTGTTTTTTCCATAAAAATAACAAACGTGTCATACTTATCTGCTCTGTTGCAGTGGATTTGCACAGAGCAGCCCTGACCCTCCTCTTCCTGGCCCCTCTCTCCTGTTGAGTGTCCCCACAACAAGCAGCTTGCTATGGGGGCTCCAAGCTGAGTTGCAGCTCCGTGTGTCCATTAATACATGGAGCTGCGGTTCGGCCCCGTCCCCTCTCTCTCCTGATTGGCTAACTGATTTTAACAGCAGCAGGAGCCAATGACACAGCTGCTGTGTCTCTGCCAATCAGGAGGGGGAGTCTCAGATGACTGAGACACTTGTGGACATCGCTGGACAGAGATGGGGATCATGTAAGTATTAGGGGGGTGAGGGGGACTGCTGCACAGAGAAGGCTTTTTATCTTAAAGCATAGAATGCATTAAGATAAAAAAAAACCTTCTGACTTTACATCCTCTTTAATGACCTGGCTTCCAGGAGGATCTTTTTCAGGATAGAAGGGTTTGTGACCACTTAAGGGAGTCACATGCAATGACTCCACTGGCAGAAATATAGCAAAATGTTGCATTTTGGTACCTTTTTGAAGAGGTGACCAAAATTGTAAGTGATGATGTGAGATACAACTCCTCTTATCTGCTCTGTTGCAGTGGATTTGCACAGAGCAGCCCTGACCCTCCTCTTCCTGGCCCCTCTCTCCTGTTGAGTGTCCCCACAACAAGCAGCTTGCTATGGGGGCTCCAAGCTGAGTTGCAGCTCCGTGTGTCCATTAATACATGGAGCTGCGGTTCGGCCCCGTCCCCTCTCTCTCCTGATTGGCTAACTGATTTTAACAGCAGCAGGAGCCAATGACACAGCTGCTGTGTCTCTGCCAATCAGGAGGGGGAGTCTCAGATGACTGAGACACTTGTGGACATCGCTGGACAGAGATGGGGATCATGTAAGTATTAGGGGGTGAGGGGGACTGCTGCACAGAGAAGGCTTTTTATCTTAAAGCATAGAATGCATTAAGATAAAAAAAAACCTTCTGACTTTACATCCTCTTTAATGACCTGGCTTCCAGGAGGATCTTTTTCAGGATAGAAGGGTTTGTGACCACTTAAGGGAGTCACATGCAATGACTCCACTGGCAGAAATATAGCAAAATGTTGCATTTTGGTACCTTTTTGAAGAGGTGACCAAAATTGTAAGTGATGATGTGAGATACAACTCCTCTTGTGCTCCTCCTGGAGCACACACTGAGTGGGATGAGCTCTAGTGGAATAGGGGACAAGAAGGGATTACTGCTGTCTCAAGGTCAGCAGGAACCTTTGCCTACTGCCTTCATCCCTATAAGGCAGTTGCAACAGGAAGCTGAGCAAATATGAGAAGGAGGGGTGTTTGGGTGTAGGCAGTGAGGAGGAAATAGCCTAGGCTTCAAGGCAAATATTTGACCCCTCCCAAACCTTGGGTGTCATATGTGGCTGGGTTAAGATTGCTGAGGACAGTGTTGTTCTCAGCAACATCAAAGACTCAGGACCCTCTGTTGCAAAGAGTTTGTGGTATATATTAAACTCTGCAAAAACCCAGGATTCAGGTCATCAGGAATAGAGACCATTGTTGGTTGACCACCCTATTAATTGCCATCTAAAATCTTTTTAAACCATATCTGCTGGGTTCAGCTGCAGGTAGCACTCTCAGACAGTGCCATACCAAATCATTTTTGACTATATTAGGTCCAGGGATAATGCTGATACTCTTAAATATGACTCCAAGGACAATTTGGTATCCATGCTGGCACAGGCTAGAGCTAGTGTTAGGTACCTTGTAGTGGAGCCTGACTTGTAGGAGAAGACCCCTCTTACAGCGCTGGTTCAAGAGCCACTGGAATGGGGACAGTGGTCTTGAGAGCACAGCGGGTAGGAATGCCTGATGGAAGTTGCAGCGGCCGGCACACGAACAGAGTGGAGATCCTCCAGGAATGGCTGGACTGTGGATGACAGCAGGCAGAAGCAGGTCAGCAAGCTGGATGGCAGGTGATGCAGGAACAGCGGCAACTGGAGCTGGATGAGAAGGCCGGAACACAGCAACACAAGGCAGCAGGCAGAAGGCAGAAGGCAAAGTCAGACAGTCCGGTTTGGCAGGTGATCAGGCAGGTGAGTAAAGCAGGCAAATAGCAGAGTCGATAAGGCAAGCAGGAGTCGGCAATGGGTAACCGGAGGGACAAGGCAGAGTCAGGCAGGCCGGGTAGGATTGGAGAAGGTAGAGAAGTTAGATGGAGCCGGGTCAGAACAGCAATCAGCAAACGGATACAGGTAACACTGGTACAGAGCTGCAGACAAAACAGCGCCACACAAGTGTAGCTGAGATACCTTTAAAGGCTCCTTGGCACCAAACAGCACTAGCGCGCACACATGCACTCCCGCTGCACGTGCACCAGTTGTGCACACACGTACCTGGGGAGAGCGCCGGTGCCTACTGCTAGCACACATTGTTGCATAGTCCGGGAAAGGCCCCTGGTCAGTACTGGCACGTCCCTGACATTGCCCTCTCCCAAAGGGCAGCCTCTGGATGCCTAGGTAACCTCTCTTTTCCGGATGGGCAGAAAAAAAAGCACAAATTAAGCGTGGATGTTGCTGTCGGGTTTCCAAGAGTTGTTTTCTGGGCCATACCCTTTCCACTTGATTAAAAATTGTACTTGCCCCTGTCTCTTCCTACAATCGAAGATGACCTTCACTTCATATTCCTTACTTCCATCCACTAGAACAGGTTCAGGGGGTCTGGTACCTCTATCAGGAAGAGGATCAGGCACAGCAGATTTTAATAGTGATACGTGGAACACTAGGTGGATTTTAATAAAATCAGGCAGAGATAGTTCATAAGAAACTTCATTAATCTTCCTTTTAACTGGAAAAGGCCCTATACATTTAGGTGCAAGCTTCTTAGAAGGACAAGTCAACTTAATATTATTCGTAGACAGCCATACCTGATCACCAAGTCGCAGATCCAACTCCCCTCTTCTCTTCTGATCGAAAGTTCTCTTACTGTCTGCTTGGGCCTTGGACACCGCCTCTTGCAACACCCGGTTGTTGTGGCTGAGAAACTCCACCATATCTGTCAGAGTGATAACCGTAGGACGGGTAATTCTGCCAGTATTCCTCATGGTGGCACCCTTCTGCCTATTTAAGCCTGCTGCTGGTGCATGCTGGTTGCTGGATTATCATCAGCTTCCTGTGTTCCTTGTTCCTGTTGTGATATCTGCTTCCTGTTACTACTCGGCTTGCCTGACTGCTCCAGTATTCCGTCTGCATTGACCCCGGCTTGGACCTGACTATTCTTCGGCTCTGCATCTGTACCTTGATCGTCCTCCTGTGTTTGACCCCCGGCTTGGCTACCTTCTCTGTTCCTGATTATCCTGCTGTACCTCACCTTGGACTGATTCCTGTGCTGAATGACCATTGGCCTGGCTCTGACTCCGCTTCTGGTTGCTCCATGGCTCCATACCTGGAATCCCTCCTTGCACAGTTGCCCTTCAACCTTACCAGCGCACCCCAGCAGCTCCCTGCTATCTGCTACTCAGCAACAGCGCTCTGGCAACCCGTGCACCTTTGGGCACCGTACTCCCTGTCTCACTCCCAGGGTTACGCTGCACTTAGCCGCAAGGGGCGCCCCCTCTGCAATCCGGCCTCACATCCAGGACTCCTGAACTGCTGGCACTGGGGATTCTGGAAGAAAATCAGGCAAAAAAGATAAATGGAACCCTTAATTAGCAAAAAAGGGAGACACCCAATCATCTTGTACAAAAGATGTAAAACATCTAATGTATTGTTTGAGAGTCTGGTTGGTCCTCTCTGTCTGCCCATTAGTTTGGGGGTGATAGGCTGAGGACAGGGCTAACTCGATCTTCAGGATCTCACACAGGGCCCTACAGAAGCGTGGGGTGAACTGTACCCCTCTGTCAGATACAATGTTTGCAGGAACCCCGTGTAATCTGACAATTTCTTTAATAAATACACTGTCTCCACAGCAGATTGGGGTTCCTTTTAAGGGTATGAAATGGGCCATTTTGGATAAGCGGTCCACAACCACAAAAATGGCTGAACACTAGGGATGAGCCGAACACCCCCCTGTTCGGTTCGCACCAGAACATGCGAACAGGAAAAAAGTTCGTTCGAACACGCGAACACCGTTAAAGTCTATGGGACACGAACATGAATAATCAAAAGTGCTAATTTTAAAGGCTAATATGCAAGTTATTGTCATAAAAAGTGTTTGGGGACCTGGGTCCTGCCCCAGGGGACATGATTAATGCAAAAATTTTTTTTAAAAACGGCCGTTTTTTCAGGAGCAGTGATTTTAATAATGCTTAAAGTCAAATAATAAAAGTGTAATATCCCTTTAAATTTCGTACCTGGGGGGTGTCTATAGTATGCCTGTAAAGGGGCGCATGTTTCCTGTGTTTAGAACAGTCTGACAGCAAAATGACATTTTGAAGGAAAAAACTCATTTAAAACTACCGCGGCTATTGCATTGCCGACAATACACATAGGAGTTCATTGATAAAAACGGCATGGGAATTCCCCAAAGGGGAACCCCGAACCAAAATAAAAAAAAAAAAAAGACGTAGGAGTCCCCCTAAATTCCATACCAGGCCCTTCAGGTCTGATATGGATATTAAGGGGAACCCCGGCCAAAATTTAAAAAAAAAAATGACGTGGGGTTCCCCCTAAATTCCATACCAGACCCTTCAGGTCTGGTATGGATTTTAAGGGGAACCCCGTGCCAAAAAAAAAAACGGCGTTGGGTCCCCCCAAAAATCCATACCAGACCCTTATCCGAGCACGCAACCTGGCAGGCCGCAGGAAAAGAGGGGGGACGAGAGTGCGCCCCCCCCCCTCCTGAACCGTACCAGGCCACATGCCCTCAACATTGGGAGGGTGCTTTGGGGTAGCCCCCCAAAAAACCTTGCCCCCATGTTGATGAGGACAAGGGCCTCATCCCCACAACCCTGGCCGGTGGTTGTGGGGGTCTGCGGGTGGGGGGCTTATCAGAATCTGGAAGCCCCCTTTAACAAGGGGACCCCCAGATCCCGGCCCCCCCCTGTGTGAAATGGTAAGGGGGTACAAAAGTACCCCTACCATTTCACTAAAAAACTGTCAAAAATGTTAAAAATGACAAGAGACAGATTTTGACAATTCCTTTATTTAAATACTTCTTCTTTCTTCTATCTTCCTTCATCTTCTGGTTCTTCTGGTTCTTCTGGCTCTTCTGGTTCTTCCTCCGGCGTTCTTGTCCAGCATCTCCTCCGCGACGTCTTCTATCTTCTTCTCCTCGGGCCGCTCCGCACCCATGGCATGGGGGGAGGCTCCCGCTCTTCTCTTCATCTTCTTCTCTTCTTCTTTTCTTCTCTTCTTCTCTTGTTCTCTTCTTCATTTTCTTCTCCGGGCTGCTCCGCACCCATGCTGGCATGGAGGGAGGCTCCCGCTGTGTGACGGCGCTCCTCGTCTGACAGTTCTTAAATAACGGGGGCGGGGCCACCCGGTGACCCCACCCCCCTCTGACGCACGGGACATGACGGGACTTCCCTGTGGCATTCCCCGTGACGTCACAGGTAAGTCCCGTCAAGTCACCGTGCGTCAGAGGGGGGCGGGGTCACCGGGTGGCCCCGCCCCCCGTTATTTAAGAACTGTCAGACGAGGAGCGCCGTCACACAGCGGGAGCTTCCCTCCATGCCAGCATGGGTGCGGAGCGGCCCGGAGAAGAAAATGAAGAAGAGAAGAAGAGAAGAAGAAAAGAAAAAGAGAAGAAGATGAAGAAGATGAAGAGAAGAGCGGGAGCCTCCCCCCATGCCATGGGTGCGGAGCGGCCCGAGGAGAAGAAGATAGAAGACGCCGCGGAGGAGATGCTGGACGAGAACGCCGGAGGAAGAACCAGAAGAGCCAGAAGAACCAGAAGAACCAGAAGATGAAGGAAGATAGAAGAAAGAAGAAGTATTTAAAAAAAAGGAATTGTCAAAAACTGTCTCTTGTCATTTTTAACATTTTTGACAGTTTTTTAGTGAAATGGTAGGGGTACTTTTGTACCCCCTTACCATTTCACACAGGGGGGGGGCCGGGATCTGGGGGTCCCCTTGTTAAAGGGGGCTTCCAGATTCTGATAAGCCCCCTGCCCGCAGACCCCCACAACCACCGGCCAGGGTTGTGGGGATGAGGCCCTTGTCCTCATCAACATGGGGACAAGGTGTTTTGGGGGGCTACCCCAAAGCACCCTCCCAATGTTGAGGGCATGTGGCCTGGTACGGTTCAGGAGGGGGGGGGCCGCACTCTCGTCCCCCCCTCTTTTCCTGCGGCCTGCCAGGTTGCGTGCTCGGATAAGGGTCTGGTATGGATTTTTAGGGGGACCCCACGCCGTTTTTTTTTTTTTTTTTGGCGCGGGGTTCCCCTTAAAATCCATACCAGACCTGAAGGGTCTGGTATGGAATTTAGGGGGAACCCCACGTCATTTTTTTTTTTTAATTTTGGCCGGGGTTCCCCTTAATATCCATATCAGACCTGAAGGGCCTGGTATGGAATTTAGGGGGACTCCTACGTCTTTTTTTTTTGGTTCGGGGTTCCCCTTTGGGGAATTCCCATGCCGTTTTTATCAATGAACTTCTATGTGTATTGTCGGCAATGCAATAGCCGCGGTAGTTTTAAATGAGTTTTTTCCTTCAAAATGTCATTTTGCTGTCAGACTGTTCTAAACACAGGAAACATGCGCCCCTTTACAGGCATACTATAGACACCCCCCAGGTACGAAATTTAAAGGGATATTACACTTTTATTGTTTGACTTTAAGCATTATTAAAATCACTGCTCCTGAAAAAATGGCCGTTTTTAAAAAATTTTTTGCATTGATCCATGTCCCCTGGGGCAGGACCCAGGTCCCCAAACACTTTTTATGACAATAACTTGCATATTAGCCTTTAAAATTAGCACTTTTGATTTCTCCCATAGACTTTTAAAGGGTGTTCCGCCGGCATTCGAATTTGCCGCGAACACCCCAAATTGTTCGCTGTTCGGCGAACTTGCGAACAGCCAATGTTCGAGTCGAACATGAGTTCGACTCGAACTCGAAGCTCATCCCTACTGAAAACCCCTCAGAACATGGAAGTTCGACTATAAAGTCCATAGTAATCATTTTCCAGGGTCTGTCGGATACAGGCAGTGGTTTTAGCAGCCCCCAGACTCGGTTTCTCGTGGTCTTATTCTGGATGCAGGACACGAGCTGACATACTTGCTGCAGAACTCCTTCAGGATGGGCCACTAGAACATGTGTTGCACGAGTTCAAAGGTCTTACAGACCCCAAAGTGTAATGCTAAAGTGTGATCATTGAGTAGGGTTAGTACTTTGACTCGAACACTCCCTGGGACAAAGATTTGGCTTCCTTCCCAAAATAATCCATCTTGAGGTGTTTAGATGATACCTGGGGGACTTGAAGAGCTCATGGATGCTTCCTTGATCAGAGACAGGAGGTCCGTCTGTAGGAGTAAAAAGTTGCTTGCGGCCAGGATGGTGTCAGGCACAGATAATTCTCTTGGGTTGTCGAACATGAGTGACAACCCGTCTAGTTTAACGTTTTACATAATGTGAAAACAGAAACAGGTGAAGAATAAGGCCCAACGGGCTTATCAAGGTTTCAGCCGTTTAGTGGATCTCAAGTATTCTAAGTTCTTGTGATCGGTATATATCAATACCGGATGAACAGCACCATCTAACAGATACCTCCACTCTTCCAAATCTCACTATATAAATATAATAATAAACTAATAAACTAGGGCCTAAGTAAGGCCAGGATATATCAGAATGGAATCACTGATATTAATTAACAAAATGAACAATCTATATGTGAAGGCACAATAAAAGCTATGATGAAAGTGTAGTGCTTATACATAGTCGTAGTACCGGGAATGTAGATTTCAGTATGTGAAACCAGGAAGAATAAATTATTATATTGAAAAAAGACAATTTTGTGAAAAAATGCACCACAAGTGCAAAAATATTGGGACAAAATGGCGCCTCCCGTGATAAGATCATTAATATGTGAACGTTGCAATTAGTGCTACATTAGTGATGCTTCCACAGATAAAAAATGATGAATAATAAATAAATAAATAAATAAATGAAATACAGTGAATAATATCCTCAACTTTCAAAAGTGCTGTGACATAAAGCGCCAAAAACAAATATTATAAAAATCAAAACTGGTGGTAATAAATTTCTGCAAATAAGTGATTAAATAATGAATTTCTGACAGAAGAATATACATAAGCTCCGTGCAAACAATAGAAATATTCCAATCAAAAAACGGAACTGAATAAGTTTAAAAGTATATAATATTTTCTTTGAAAATTAATATCCGTGACTTCTGTGCTTGTAGTTTAGAATGGTGACTTGAGGTGCTCGACCCCCCAGTGCTCCCCCACTCACCAGAGTTGATCACCCCTACAGGGGTACCGAGCGATAAGAGTGGGTGCTCTTGGGATAGATAATGGTCTCTCCTCTTGAATTGCTGTAGATTTATTCAGTGCGATCCTTTATAAGTATTCCTGGTTGAGCTATGTGCTTCAGCGTGACATAATCACTCCATATCTCCTTAGCTGTAAACCTCTCCGGGATACCGGAGCCAAGAGGAAAACAAAAAGGCCAGCTTCGTGAAGTATGTCAAAAAAGTTTTATTAAATCAACCTTAATCCAGTCCAATGATGATGGTTAAAAGATTATAGCAAGTCTAAACAGAGAATAAAACGGAACCGCTGTATGCAAGGATGTGACCAAACCGCAAGCTGTAAGCGTGCGTTCCACCTTGCGTTCCAGCATCCACTTCCTGGTCTGACGTGTGAGCGTGACTCCGCCTTACGCGTTTCGTCATCAGACGTTTTCAAAAGCGGTGACGACGCTCACGCCTCACACTCTAATGTAGTCCTACGGACAACATCGACCCTCCCCTAATTATGGTAATATCGCTCGGGGGGGTAGGGAAGTGTTGAAACCGAGGAAAGCCCACATTACTACTCATGCAGCGCGGACATACTGTGACAGTATCCTCTAGCAATACGATCTATACTAAGCTGTGGTAATCATATGCAAACATTGTACTGGTAATAAAAAGAATAATTGCAATATAAATCCTACCAGGATATTATATTGTGATCATGGGACATCAATAATTCTCGTGTCATAACTAAGCCAAGACCCATTGATACAAATAATTAATGCCTGTTAATCACTGGAATGTACATTATGTTAAAAACCATAAAACCATAGTAATAAGATAAAAAAATAATATTAAAAATTAAAATAGATATACAATCCCTAAATATCATAAACTATGGTACACACATTAGGACTACCCATAATTCATACTTGCTGTGTTACCATATTTTATGAAACATAAATCTAATATTTATTATATATGGAATTTTAATATAACTCTAATCTAGACCGTTAAGCAGGATAAATAAATATATTAATAAAATAATTATATTAAAATAATACTGTTTTAAAATCTTGTAAAAAAATATTTTAATAAATATATATACCTCCTATAGTAGTAATCCTTACGGATACTACTTACCTACCCAAAAAATAGAAAGCAAGTATAAATAGATGGATAAAACGACTCAAGATATATTACCAACTATGGGTATTTTAGGGCCATAAACTTCTGCATGTACTGATGTTTACATGCAAAGAAAAGGGGCGGGGTTTCATAGGTGTGTAAGATAAAAAATATATATTCACTCATGTTATAGCTCCCCAAACCTCAAACCCCTATAGGTTTTACCTAAATATACGATTATTGGTAAGGATATCCTACTTTGGGGTTGAAACTACCTCTGATAAATGAAGTATGAATAACTCAGGTAATATAGGTGAGTGGGACTAGGGACATAGAATAGGAGGACAGGCGGAATAGTCCGATCTTCTCTAACGGCCACCCCCTTATTTTCATATCGACTTGGTACGGATGATGTCCATGTTCTGATATTGAATATGAGAGGGGAGGGATATACATAGGTTATGGTCATCCATTCTTGTTTATAATTATTTAGGGATTGGCTATATAACAATTCAAGTCTATGTCCAGGTTGAGCCCTCTTGGGGCAAGAGAACCCAAGCGGTATATCCAGCTTGTTTCATTCCTGGAAATTGCGGTTTCTCTATTGCCACCACGCCAGTGTTCCTCCACTGTGTCAATGCCATAAAAAATGAGCCCACTAGGATCCCTTTGGTGGACCTCATCAAAATGTCTAGATAGACTATGGTTGGGAAATCCTTTCCTGATGTTCTTGATATGTTCCCGTATCCGAACAAAGAGTTGACGTGTGGTTCTTCCCACATATTGCAAGTGGCAGGGGCATTCCACAACATATGTAACATATGTGCTTCTGCACGTGATCAGTTGGTTTATTCGGTATTCTTTGTGATCACTACATGATTTGAATGTATTCTTCCGTCTCGGTTGTTTTTTGGCTACTTTGCAGGGTAGACATCTCTGGCATCTAAAGAATCCTTTCAATTCTGGACATATTTTGATGGGTTTTGGGGGGTCTGTGACATTTTTAACTAGGTGATCCCTTAGATTGGGTGCTTTTCTGTATACAAATTTAGGTTTGGACGGCAACAATTTTGATAGGATGAGATCTTCCTTGAGTATAGGCCAGTATTTTTTTATTATTTTTTCAAAATCTCTAAACTGGCTATTGAACCCTGTGATAAACGCTATATCCGGCCTCTTATCGTTTATTTTGTTCTTGTTACGGAGGAGGGAAAACCTATCTACCGCCATAATATCTGTTTTGAGTTTCAGGAGTTTTTCTTTGTCATATCCTTTTTCCTGGAATTTTTCAATTAGGATATCAGCTTGTGTATTAAAATCTTCAGATTTATCACAATTTCTTCGTATGCGCAAGAGCTGGCCTCTTGGAACATTGGTCTTCCATCTAGGGTGGTGACAGCTGGTGGTGGGGATATACCCATTACGGTCAGTCGGTTTAAAGAAAGTGCGTGTTGATAGCTTGTCTCCTGTTTTAAAAATTTCTAAATCGAGGTAGTCAATTTTGTCAGGACTCCATTTCCCAGTAAACTTAATACCGTATTTGTTGTTGTTTAGGTTGTCAAGGAATTTTGTGAGGTTGTCTGTTGTTCCGTTCCATAAGATGAACACATCATCTATATACCTCTTGTACATCCTAATCTGGGGTATGTTTTTACCAAAAATATATTGTTCCTCCCATAAATCCATAAATAAGTTAGCTACGCTAGGAGCATAGCGTGCTCCCATTGCAACTCCCTTTGTTTGTACGTAGTATTTTCTGTCATGCCAAAAGTAGTTGCAAGCCATGGCCATTTTAAGGCCCTCAAGGATATACCCGATCTGTTCCTGCTTCATCCTTGTATTGCTATGTAGGGCTCTTTCCACACCCTTTAAACCATCTTTCTGTTCAATACTCGTGTATAAAGAGTTTACATCCACTGCCACCATCAACCAGTGTTCTGCTCCCTTTATCTCTTGCAGTTCTTGGATCAGTTGCATACTATCCCGCAGATATGATTTCCCTTCTTTAACTAGAGGTTTAAGAAATGTATCTAGGTACTCTCCCAGTCTAGAAAAAATGGAATTAATCCCACTAATTATGGGTCTTCCTGGTGGTTTTTCTAGACGTTTATGGATTTTTGGTGTATGATATATTACTGGTGTCCTGGTTGAGTTGGATATTAGATATTCCGCTTCTTTGGTACTTAGGATACCCTTATCTCTCCCTTTATCCACATAAATTTTGAGCTTTCTTTCGTATTTTTTCTTTGGGTTCGCTTTGAGTGTTTTGTAAGTATTTTCTATACTCAAAAGGTTATTCATCTCGTCCAGATAGTCCTTCTTGTTTAGGATGACCAGTCCTCCCCCTTTATCTGCAGGCCTAATCACAACCTCATGTTTTTTTCCTAGGTTTTTGATGGTTTTCCATATATTATTAGGTCTTTTCTTGTTGGTATTTGCCATTAATTTAATGTCTCCTTCAACCATTTTTTTAAAAGCATTAATGCATTGATTCCCTGGAGTTTTTGGGTTGAAAATGGAATTGTTCTTAAGACTAGTTTGTTCAAAGTCTGAATCTGCCCTTCTTACTTCACTTGGATTTATTGCAAAATGTTTTTTTATGTTTAATTTTCTCAGAAATTTTTGTAAATCAATAAAGGCCTCAAATTGATCAAATGATTTATCGGGGGCATACTTGAGTCCCATTTCTAACACCTTCAACTCCTCCCTTGTAAACTGTACACTGCTTAAATTAAAAATGCCTTGTCCTAGTAATTTCTGGGTCTCTTTCTTCTTCTTGCCTCCTCGCTTTCCCCTTGCCTGTTTTCTCTTTCTGTGTGACTGTATGTCTGTTCTGTATTCATCTCCTGTTGGTATTCCCTCGTGATTTCGTTGCGAGGGTGAGTTACATAATCCTGATGGGCGTTGTACTCTCTTGGTCTTCTTGGGCTCCAATAACGCTCTTCCCGTCTTGGTCCTTCCCTGTTCTGTCCTCTCCATCCCTGGTTCCTGTATGGGATACGGGGTCTCCATCTTCCTGGTGGCTTGTCTTGATAGGTGACTCTGGGAAAACCCCTCCTTTCTCCTTCACCTCTACCATAACCTGAGTACGATCTATTGTAAACATCCCTTGGGGGTTGTCTTCTGTCCTCTGACCTCAAGGGGGAGTATCGATTTCTAACAGGTACATTATATCTATTTATTGGGGTTCTCGAGGTGGGGGGACCTCTCAGGTCTTCCCTTCTATTATCTCTTCTATCTAATGGGATATTGGGGGTATTTTGCCCCGCTAAGCCGTATGGTGGGTAGTCCATCCTCCTAGGTGTACTGAGGGATGGGATGGGTATTGCTTCTTCAGACTCCTCTTCCATGGAGGGATCTTCTAATAATTCTTCATCCTCTTCCCCATTGACTTGCCATTTATAGACTTTAGAATTTTTATAATCCATTACGTCTCTTTTAAATTTTTTCTGTTTCTTTGCTTGTATATTACCATCATACTTTTTTATGGACTCCTGTAATTCTTTTTCTTTATCTTTATACTCCTTCAAATGGTTGAAGGGTAAAAGTAGGTTTTTTATCTCCATAATACTTGTCTCAATTAATCGCATCTTATATTGTCTCCTTTTAATAATATTCTGGAGCAGTTCTCCCTCACATTTGTTGAAAAGGGAGTACCAGTCTTTCATCAAATCACTATTATCTAGCCCATCATTGGGATGCATGTCCCACCTGAGCCTTCTAGGGGTGATTTTTTCTGTGACATACATTTCCAGTGTGGAAATATCCCACCACACCCTAAGTTGCTTTTCCAGGGTGTGTTTTAATTGTTTAAGCAGGCTATGCATGTCATTATTATTAGAAATCTGTTCTTGGCTGAAAATCGCCTCTACATTTATATTCCTGGTATTAAAATATCCGAAAATGTCCATAGCTGCAGACTAAATCCACCAAAGGTGGTGAAAAGCACTATATATATAAAAATCCGCGCTTAGGACAGACAAAGGGCTGCTGCCTATCTCAAATTAGTACCCCTAGGGGTCTAATTAAGGGATCAATAGGTAGTTAGGGAGATAAAACTGGCGCTGCCCACTATATAAATATAATAATAAACTAATAAACTAGGGCCTAAGTAAGGCCAGGATATATCAGAATGGAATCACTGATATTAATTAACAAAATGAACAATCTATATGTGAAGGCACAATAAAAGCTATGATGAAAGTGTAGTGTAGGCAAGGGGAAAGCGAGGAGGCAAGAAGAAGAAAGAGACCCAGAAATTACTAGGACAAGGCATTTTTAATTTAAGCAGTGTACAGTTTACAAGGGAGGAGTTGAAGGTGTTAGAAATGGGACTCAAGTATGCCCCCGATAAATCATTTGATCAATTTGAGGCCTTTATTGATTTACAAAAATTTCTGAGAAAATTAAACATAAAAAAACATTTTGCAATAAATCCAAGTGAAGTAAGAAGGGCAGATTCAGACTTTGAACAAACTAGTCTTAAGAACAATTCCATTTTCAACCCAAAAACTCCAGGGAATCAATGCATTAATGCTTTTAAAAAAATGGTTGAAGGAGACATTAAATTAATGGCATATACCAACAAGAAAAGACCTAATAATATATGGAAAACCATCAAAAACCTAGGAAAAAAACATGAGGTTGTGATTAGGCCTGCAGATAAAGGGGGAGGACTGGTCATCCTAAACAAGAAGGACTATCTGGACGAGATGAATAACCTTTTGAGTATAGAAAATACTTACAAAACACTCAAAGCGAACCCAAAGAAAAAATACGAAAGAAAGCTCAAAATTTATGTGGATAAAGGGAGAGATAAGGGTATCCTAAGTACCAAAGAAGCGGAATATCTAATATCCAACTCAACCAGGACACCAGTAATATATCATACACCAAAAATCCATAAACGTCTAGAAAAACCACTAGGAAGACCCATAATTAGTGGGATTAATTCCATTTTTTCTAGACTGGGAGAGTACCTAGATACATTTCTTAAACCTCTAGTTAAAGAAGGGAAATCATATCTGCGGGATAGTATGCAACTGATCCAAGAACTGCAAGAGATAAAGGGAGCAGAACACTGGTTGATGGTGGCAGTGGATGTAAACTCTTTATACACGAGTATTGAACAGAAAGATGGTTTAAAGGGTGTGGAAAGAGCCCTACATAGCAATACAAGGATGAAGCAGGAACAGATCGGGTATATCCTTGAGGGCCTTAAAATGGCCATGGCTTGCAACTACTTTTGGCATGACAGAAAATACTACGTACAAACAAAGGGAGTTGCAATGGGAGCACGCTATGCTCCTAGCGTAGCTAACTTATTTATGGATTTATGGGAGGAACAATATATTTTTGGTAAAAACATACCCCAGATTAGGATGTACAAGAGGTATATAGATGATGTGTTCATCTTATGGAACGGAACAACAGACAACCTCACAAAATTCCTTGACAACCTAAACAACAACAAATACGGTATTAAGTTTACTGGGAAATGGAGTCCTGACAAAATTGACTACCTCGATTTAGAAATTTTTAAAACAGGAGACAAGCTATCAACACGCACTTTCTTTAAACCGACTGACCGTAATGGGTATATCCCCACCACCAGCTGTCACCACCCTAGATGGAAGACCAATGTTCCAAGAGGCCAGCTCTTGCGCATACGAAGAAATTGTGATAAATCTGAAGATTTTAATACACAAGCTGATATCCTAATTGAAAAATTCCAGGAAAAAGGATATGACAAAGAAAAACTCCTGAAACTCAAAACAGATATTATGGCGGTAGATAGGTTTTCCCTCCTCCGTAACAAGAACAAAATAAACGATAAGAGGCCGGATATAGCGTTTATCACAGGGTTCAATAGCCAGTTTAGAGATTTTGAAAAAATAATAAAAAAATACTGGCCTATACTCAAGGAAGATCTCATCCTATCAAAATTGTTGCCGTCCAAACCTAAATTTGTATACAGAAAAGCACCCAATCTAAGGGATCACCTAGTTAAAAATGTCACAGACCCCCCAAAACCCATCAAAATATGTCCAGAATTGAAAGGATTCTTTAGATGCCAGAGATGTCTACCCTGCAAAGTAGCCAAAAAACAACCGAGACGGAAGAATACATTCAAATCATGTAGTGATCACAAAGAATACCGAATAAACCAACTGATCACGTGCAGAAGCACATATGTTACATATGTTGTGGAATGCCCCTGCCACTTGCAATATGTGGGAAGAACCACACGTCAACTCTTTGTTCGGATACGGGAACATATCAAGAACATCAGGAAAGGATTTCCCAACCATAGTCTATCTAGACATTTTGATGAGGTCCACCAAAGGGATCCTAGTGGGCTCATTTTTTATGGCATTGACACAGTGGAGGAACACTGGCGTGGTGGCAATAGAGAAACCGCAATTTCCAGGAATGAAACAAGCTGGATATACCGCTTGGGTTCTCTTGCCCCAAGAGGGCTCAACCTGGACATAGACTTGAATTGTTATATAGCCAATCCCTAAATAATTATAAACAAGAATGGATGACCATAACCTATGTATATCCCTCCCCTCTCATATTCAATATCAGAACATGGACATCATCCGTACCAAGTCGATATGAAAATAAGGGGGTGGCCGTTAGAGAAGATCGGACTATTCCGCCTGTCCTCCTATTCTATGTCCCTAGTCCCACTCACCTATATTACCTGAGTTATTCATACTTCATTTATCAGAGGTAGTTTCAACCCCAAAGTAGGATATCCTTACCAATAATCGTATATTTAGGTAAAACCTATAGGGGTTTGAGGTTTGGGGAGCTATAACATGAGTGAATATATATTTTTTATCTTACACACCTATGAAACCCCGCCCCTTTTCTTTGCATGTAAACATCAGTACATGCAGAAGTTTATGGCCCTAAAATACCCATAGTTGGTAATATATCTTGAGTCGTTTTATCCATCTATTTATACTTGCTTTCTATTTTTTGGGTAGGTAAGTAGTATCCGTAAGGATTACTACTATAGGAGGTATATATATTTATTAAAATATTTTTTTACAAGATTTTAAAACAGTATTATTTTAATATAATTATTTTATTAATATATTTATTTATCCTGCTTAACGGTCTAGATTAGAGTTATATTAAAATTCCATATATAATAAATATTAGATTTATGTTTCATAAAATATGGTAACACAGCAAGTATGAATTATGGGTAGTCCTAATGTGTGTACCATAGTTTATGATATTTAGGGATTGTATATCTATTTTAATTTTTAATATTATTTTTTTATCTTATTACTATGGTTTTATGGTTTTTAACATAATGTACATTCCAGTGATTAACAGGCATTAATTATTTGTATCAATGGGTCTTGGCTTAGTTATGACACGAGAATTATTGATGTCCCATGATCACAATATAATATCCTGGTAGGATTTATATTGCAATTATTCTTTTTATTACCAGTACAATGTTTGCATATGATTACCACAGCTTAGTATAGATCGTATTGCTAGAGGATACTGTCACAGTATGTCCGCGCTGCATGAGTAGTAATGTGGGCTTTCCTCGGTTTCAACACTTCCCTACCCCCCCGAGCGATATTACCATAATTAGGGGAGGGTCGATGTTGTCCGTAGGACTACATTAGAGTGTGAGGCGTGAGCGTCGTCACCGCTTTTGAAAACGTCTGATGACGAAACGCGTAAGGCGGAGTCACGCTCACACGTCAGACCAGGAAGTGGATGCTGGAACGCAAGGTGGAACGCACGCTTACAGCTTGCGGTTTGGTCACATCCTTGCATACAGCGGTTCCGTTTTATTCTCTGTTTAGACTTGCTATAATCTTTTAACCATCATCATTGGACTGGATTAAGGTTGATTTAATAAAACTTTTTTGACATACTTCACGAAGCTGGCCTTTTTGTTTTCCTCTTGGCTCCGGTATCCCGGAGAGGTTTACAGCTAAGGAGATATGGAGTGATTATGTCACGCTGAAGCACATAGCTCAACCAGGAATACTTATAAAGGATCGCACTGAATAAATCTACAGCAATTCAAGAGGAGAGACCATTATCTATCCCAAGAGCACCCACTCTTATCGCTCGGTACCCCTGTAGGGGTGATCAACTCTGGTGAGTGGGGGAGCACTGGGGGGTCGAGCACCTCAAGTCACCATTCTAAACTACAAGCACAGAAGTCACGGATATTAATTTTCAAAGAAAATATTATATACTTTTAAACTTATTCAGTTCCGTTTTTTGATTGGAATATTTCTATTGTTTGCACGGAGCTTATGTATATTCTTCTGTCAGAAATTCATTATTTAATCACTTATTTGCAGAAATTTATTACCACCAGTTTTGATTTTTATAATATTTGTTTTTGGCGCTTTATGTCACAGCACTTTTGAAAGTTGAGGATATTATTCACTGTATTTCATTTATTTATTTATTTATTTATTTATTATTCATCATTTTTTATCTGTGGAAGCATCACTAATGTAGCACTAATTGCAACGTTCACATATTAATGATCTTATCACGGGAGGCGCCATTTTGTCCCAATATTTTTGCACTTGTGGTGCATTTTTTCACAAAATTGTCTTTTTTCAATATAATAATTTATTCTTCCTGGTTTCACATACTGAAATCTACATTCCCGGTACTACGACTATGTATAAGCACTACACTTTCATCATAGCTTTTATTGTGCCTTCACATATAGATTGTTCATTTTGTTAATTAATATCAGTGATTCCATTCTGATATATCCTGGCCTTACTTAGGCCCTAGTTTATTAGTTTATTATTATATTTATATAGTGGGCAGCGCCAGTTTTATCTCCCTAACTACCTATTGATCCCTTAATTAGACCCCTAGGGGTACTAATTTGAGATAGGCAGCAGCCCTTTGTCTGTCCTAAGCGCGGATTTTTATATATATAGTACTCTTCCAAATCTACCTTGATAGCGTGTAGCTCTCGATCACCAACGTCATAGTTCCTCTCGGCAGGAGAGAGTTTCTGAGAGAAAAATCCCACGGGGTGCATTAGGTCTCTATTACCGTTGGGAAATGACTGCTCCCACGGCCACTTCAGAAGCATCTATTTCCAAAATGAAAGGAAAAGATGGGTCAGGGTGACTGAGAATTGGAGCCGAAGTGAAGAGTCCCTTAAGTTTTTCAAAGGCGTCTTGGGTCTCAGGGCTCCAATGAAAATTAAAGTTCTGCTTGGTCAGTTGCGTAATGGGCGAGATTATGGTGGAGAATCCCTTGATGAATTTCCTGTAAAAATTTGCGAAACCTATGAAGCGTTGCACTCCCTTTTTATCCAAGGGTACTGGCCAGTCAAGTACTGCAGACACATTCTGAGGGTCCATTTTGATACCGGTTGGAGAGATCACTAAGCCCAAAAGCTGAATGTCCTGTCGCTCAAATTCGCACTTCTCTGCCTTTGAGTACAGTCTGTGCAGGCGGAGCCGGTCTAAGACTCTGCAAACATGTTTCCGGTGCTGATCAAGTGACCCAGAGAATATCAAAATGTCGTCTAAATAGACAATTACAAAGAGGTCAAGGAAGTCTCTGAATACATCATTGATAAGATGTTGGAAGGTGGCAGGAGCGTTACATAGACCAAAGGGCATGACCAGGTATTCATAGTGCCCGAACCAAGTCTGGAAAGCCATCTTCCATTCATCCCCGGCCCGAATATGGACCAGGTTGTAAGCTCTCCTTAAATCAAGCTTGGTAAAGATCACAGCGGATCTTAATTTTTGAAAAAGTTCAGGTATCAGAGGCAATGGGTAATGGTTCTTGACCGTAATCTTATTAAGTTCCCGATAGTCCACACATGGGCAGAGGGTCTGATTCTTCTTGGTAACAAGGAATATTCCGGCACCAGCTGGGAAAGTAGAAGGACAGATGAAACCTTTATCCAAGTTTTCATTAATGTAATCCTTTAGTGCCTCTTGCTCCTTTTCTAATAAGGGAAAGATGCGCCCAAAAGGAATCTCGGCCCCAGGAAGAAATTCGATTGGGCAATCGTACAGGTGATGAGGTGGAAGGGAGTCCTCTCCCTTTTTACTGAAAACGTCGATGAACTCATGGTACGGCTCAGGTGCAGATTGAAGTAAGTTCTGATCAGTGTCCATACATAGTAAGGTGGCTGGAGACTTGGAGAGTTCATGTAGGCAGTGCTTTTGGCAATAGGAGGACGGAAATTTGACTTCTCCAGTTGATGTGGGGATTATGAGCCTGGAGCCAGGGGATGCCTAGGATGATCAGAAATAATGGGGAGAAGATGGCATCGAGAGTTAGAAGCTCCTTACGTTTGGAAGAAATGGTGACAGGCAGAGGAAGAGTCTCCTGAGTAACTTGCCCTGAACTGATGCGGGAGCCATCATCCAAGAAAACAGAAAGTCTATGTGTCTTCTCTCGTAAAAGATTTTTTTGTTGGCTGGCAAAAGTGAAATCAACAAAGCAACTGCATGCTCCAGAGTCAATGATGGCATTGACTGGAATTATCCTTTCCTGGAGCTGTAACAAAAGAGGAAGAGCAAGGTGGGTTGCGTCAGCGGACAAGGCAGACATACTGGCAGGAACAGAAGATGGACACTTACGTGTCTTGGCCGGGCAGTTGTGCACGTAGTGACCTGTTCCACCGCAGTAGAGGCAGAGATTCAGCTGGCGTTCAGCTGCTCATTCTTCTGGGGGCAAGGTAGGTCGCATCAGCCCAAGCTGCATGGGCTCGGAGTATCGGGCACTGAGCTGGCCGGGTTCACACAGGTCGGAGGTAAATAGCGGGAGGCAGGAACTGGAGCTCTTGCAGTCATCTATATTGGATGGTTTCATTCATGGAGACAACGAACTATCTGGATTGCCAGGGTTATCAAAGCTTCCAGAGTATCAGGTATGCCAATCCGAGCCAGCTCATTCTTCAGTCCTTTGGACAGACCCATGTGGAATTGATGACATAAGGCTGCATCGTTCCATCGAGTGTCTGCGCTCCAGCGTTCTGAAGTCCATGACGTAGTCCTCGGCCAGTCTGCGGCTATGCTGGAGTGCAAACAGAGTGGATTCAGCTGTAGCAGTCCGCTGGGGATCCTCATAAATCTGAGTCATAGCTTTAAAGAAGGAAAGTAAGGAATGTGTCTGAACTAAGTCTCCATCAAGTAATCGATCGGCCCAGGTTTGAAGTTCTCCTTGTAGAAGGGAGATCACAAACCCCACCTTAGTGGCCTCAAGGGAGAAAGTCCAGGGTTCTAGGGCAAAATAAAGCTGGCAGGCGTTGCGGAAGGCCCGAAAATTTGTTCTGTCCCCAGAGAACCTTTCGGGGATGGGAACCCTTAGCTCAGGTGGGAGCATCACAACAGAGGGAGAGGAGACAGTCTGTGTCAGAATGGCAGCAGAAGCAGAGGCCGTGTTACCAGGGCAGGTAAGATTCTGGACTTGTCTTTCCAGTCTGGAATAACCATCCTGCAGGGTCTTTACAGCTTGCGTGAGGGGTGCAAGGTGCGTGCAAATCTCCTTCATAGGGGAGGTCTCTCCTGCAGGCTCAGTCATGGCTGTTTTGTACTATTAGGTACCTTGTAGTGGAGCCAGACTTGTAGGAGAAGACCCCTCTTACAGCGCTGGTTCAAGAACCATTGGAATGGGGACAGTGGTCTCGAGAGCACAGTGGGAAGAAGTGCCTGATGGAAGTTGCAGCGGCCGGCACAGGAACGGAGTGGAGATCCTCCAGGAATGGCTGGACTGCAGATGACAGCAGGCAGAAGCAGGTCAGCGAGCTGGATGGCAGGTGATGCAGGAACAGCGGCAACTGGAGCTGGATGAGAAGGCCGCAACACAGCAACACAAGGCAGAAGGCATAGTCAGACAGTCCGGTTTGGCAGGTGATCAGGCAGATGAGTACAGCAGGCAAATAGAAGAGTCAATAAGGCAAGCAGGAGTCGGCAAGGAGTCACAGCAGAGACAAGGCAGAGTCAGGCAGGCATGTGCCCCTGGTCAGTACTGGCACATCCCTGACAGCTAGCTTGCACAGTATGTGCTTGAGCTTCTGGTTTGTCATGAAGCTAATGTCATCTCGCTTTCATTAAAATTACCCAGCCAGAGTTTACCAATGACTAAAAAACTATTTTGCTGATGTTATTTTACAAACTTTAACATGTCATCAGGTTCTCCCTAGAAACCAATACCTGCTACCAAGACCAGCTGTTGCCACTTCCCATGATGCTCTAGCACTGTAAATGTGCCACACAACTCAGCCTCAGCTGCAAGATAAATATTGATTGTTCCTTAAAGTTTGTAACCTATTCTGGTGCTCTGGCACTCAAAAATATGTTTCACTATCGTCTCTTAGATAATAAATCCTAAAGTTTATTTCAAAATATAACTTGCATTGTCTCTTTCTCTTTTATAGGAGTCTAACTAAGTTGCTTACATGCTGTCTAGCTACTGTACACATCTGTGGCCATTATCTCACACATTATACACTCTAATGTCTGTTTCATAAAACCTGCCTCATCTCTCCCTTTTAAATTGCAGACTAACCAAGCTGTGTTACATCATATGGTGATGTTTTGGAAGAAGACCGGTCAAATGTCAGAGGAGCCCCAAGAAATGGTGATAACAGAATACATGAAATGATCCACTTATTTAGTCTAATTTTGTTTTCTATCATCAAGAATGCTGCCCCATGATCTAGTATGTATACTGTACACATATCTGTTGCACTTATCATTGTCACTCTAATGCCCCGTACACACGGTCGGACTTTGTTCGGACATTCCGACAACAAAATCCTAGGATTTTTTCCTACGGGTGTTGGCTCAAACTTGTCTTGCATACACACGGTCACACAAAGTTGTCGGAAAATCCGATCATTCTGAACGCGATGACGTAAAACACGTACGTCAGGACTATAAACGGGGCAGTGGCCAATAGCTTTCATCTCTTTATTTATTCTGAGCATGCGTGGCACTTTGTCCGTCGGATTTGTGTACACACGATCGGAATTTCCGACAACGGATTTTGTTGTCGATAAAATTTTATAGCCTGCTCTCAAACTTTGTGTGTCAGAAAATCCGATGGAAAATGTGTGATGGAGCCTACACACGATCGGAATTTCCGACAACAAGGTCCTATCACACATTTTCCCTCGGAAAATCCGACCGTGTGTACGGGGCATAATAGTATACTATGGAGTATTAGGTAACTATCTTGGTGATCATATGACATGAGACAATATACTATATATATATATATATATATATATATATATATATATATATATATATATATATATATATATATATATATATATGTATATGTATATATATATATATACACTGTATATGTATGCAATAATTCTGACTCTTATCGTTCATCCCAAAATGTTTATAATTGTATATACTTCCAAATGTTTTTATACTAATATCAATATTTTTATTAATATTAACATGATATTTTATTAACATAGGACATACAGTGTATATCCAAGATAGTATTTATATATTAATATTTGTATTTTTTCTTTTTAGAATTTCGCTCTTCATATTCACAATATTTGTTTCTTTATTGTACATCACAGGACACAGCACCGGTTATTATAATAATAACCATTTGGGTTATACGCCACCTATAGGAGAATGGACACTTGCAGGTCAATCAGATCAATCAAACAGGAAGTCCTCCCCTATATAACCCCTCCTACACAGGAAGTATCTCTGTGTTTTTCCTGTGTCTGTAAGGTGATGATCACTGATGTGATACATGTGCTCTGGGAGCATACTTGGAGGTCTGGACATTCTATTTAGAATCATGGACTTCTTTCGGATCCAATCGAAAGAGCTATCAGCCAAAATGGATGGTACCCAAGTCTCATTGGATAGGAGAAGATTCCTCGAGGTTTGCCTGTAAAGTAGCCTTATGGAGCTGGACCCTGCATAATGAAACCTAGTGCAGTATTTGTTCTGACCATGGTGTTTTCCTGCAGGGTGCTATACAGGTCCAGGGGAGTGGACCCCCAGATTTGAATATCTTGATGATAATTGTGATAAAAGGATAGGGGGGTCCGGGAATGTGATTTTTCAGTTTGGCTTGCCTCGTGCAATTTGTTTTGGCATTTTATCAAAATTTAGGACAAAAAGGAAGCTCACAAATTATTGGACTGTTGTGCCACTGGCCAATTCCTTTAGCTTTAGATCATTTTTAAGTGCAGCCTAAAAAGGCCCTTACAGTATAGCCTGGAAAGAAAGAAAGAAAGAAAGAAAGAAAGAAAGAAAGAAAGAAAGAAAGAAAGAAAGAAAGAAAGAAAGAAAGAAAGAAAGAAAGAAAGAAAGAAAGAAAGAAAGAAAGAAAGAAAGACAATCCTAAAAAGTACAGGTCATTAAAAACCTGATGCTATGAACCACACAAAAACTGGATAATATTTAAGCACTAATAGCAGCAATGATAACACTAAAATGAAACCATTAGTATTCATGCTGTTTTTATAATATTTATAATTCTTCATACACCAGAATGTAATGTACTTTAGAAAATGACAAATTAAAAATAAACATGGTTACGAGAGATTTGTTTATTTATTTCATATCAATTTAAAATTCTGGCTGGTCATTCAGATGAACAAATCACATTACAATAAAATTGCATTTACATATTAATCAGAAGGAAAACAGAACTTCAATTTTTTTACGGATGGCTGTTTTTCTTAATTATATTTGTAACAGTCAAGTAACATCTAATTGGTAATGCCTGATGGGCAACCAGATGCATTTTTTTAGGACAAGCAAATGTTCAAATATTGTAGCCTTAGCAAGAAACTTACTTACAATACTGGAAATATGTTCATGTATTAGCTTTTTCACTAATAAGCCAAAAGACAGACACATAAAAAGAGATGGCAGTGATAAAAACCAAGTGGTCAACTGAATCTGATAGATATATATATATATATATATATATATATATATATATATATATATATATATATATATATACCGTATTTATCGGCGTATAACACGCACTTTTTTCCCCTTAAAATCAGGGGAAAATCGCGGGTGCGTGTTATACGCCGATCCCCTGCGATCCAGAGCTGCCAGATCTTCAAAATCGCTGACCGCAATTTGAAAATGGCACCGCCGGTGCCAAAATACACAGAGCCGGTCCTCGGCTCTTCTCGGCCACTTTCGGCTTCACTCGAGCGCCGCCCGAACCTAGCCGAGTACGGATAGCTCCGCTCACAGTCACGCCCATCCCAGGCGGGACTACGAGTGGAGCCGAAAGTGAACGAGAGCCGCTGAGAAGAGCCGAGGACCGGCTCTGTGTATTTCGGCGCCGGCGGTGCCATTTTCAAATTGCGGTCGGCGATTTTGAAGCCCAGGATGGCAGGGATCACAGGATCGAAGGCTGCACTGGGGCAAGGCTGCACTGGGGAAGGCTGCACTGACAAGGCTGCACTGGGGCAAGGCTGCACTGGGGAAGGCTGCACTGACAAGGCTGCACTGGGGAAGGCTGCACTGGGGAAGGCTGAACTGACAAGGCTGCACTGGGGAAGGCTGCACTGACAAGGCTGCACTGACAAGGCTGCACTGACATGGCTGCACTGGGGCAAGGCTGCACTGAGAAGGCTGCAATGATGGGCATTTAAATGTAAGTTTTTTTCCCTTCAACTTCCCTCCTAAAAGTTTTTTTTTCCTTAAAATTCCCTCCTAAATTGGGGTGCGTGTTATACGCCAATAAATACGGTATATATATATATATATATATATATATATATATATATATATAGTGACATTATGAAAGGTGAGGTGATTGATGGACGTTATGTTTCACCTTTGCATGCGCCCCTATGAAGAAAACGAAGGTGGAATCTGGTCCAGGTTTTACCAGCCACCTTGGCAGGGTTGGTTCCGGACCAGATTTTGCGGTCCACTCGTGGTCACCAACAGGTGGTATAAATTAAGCAAGACTGGAGCAAATTATTGATCTTGGCCTGGGACTCGGGAAGCCAAAACCTGAGAGAGCTGCTTATGTGAAGTCTTAGTTAGAGAAAAGGGTTGCATTATCTTTGTTTTGTGGATAACTGGGAGAAGCCCTGCACCTGTGAATTAGTAATCTGCAATGTTTAGTTATTGTCTGGATTGCAAGAATTTATTTTCAGTTTTTTGTTTGTGTTATTTTCATGCAACCTTTAAAAATAAAACTGGCTACATATGGCTAATATGTTTGAATTCACTTACTGTTGGCATAATCTCTACCTTCTGCTAATTAAAAGTGGTTTTCAACCTCAGACATTAAATATGAACAAAGCATATCCCTATATAGTGGCTGTGAGCATTAAGTGTCATTTCTGTCTGCTGCTTCATTCCTTTGCTATCTTTGTAAGTCACTTCTGACAAGTTTTCCTGACACAAGGAAATAAAACAGGGGGAGGGAGCTCCGTGACACAGCCTGTGATTGATAGGCTCAGCTCTGTTCCTGCGTACTGTTTAAAGGGGGTGTGTTTCTTCCCTCCAATCAGCTCTCACTGAACTCTGCAGAGTGTAACTTCAGTTCCCTGCCCTTTTGCCTTCTGAAATCTCAGACAAGCTGTGTGAATTCTGCACTTTGAATGGATGTAGAGGAGAGAAGGCTGCAGATAAATAGGTACAATGTATGCAGGAGGTTTCATCTCTGTGTATCATCTGTTGATAGTCACTTCACTGGGTACATATAAGGGTTTACAACCACTTTAAGATCCTGTCTCCATGTTTCTGATCTTAGCTTCATATTGAAAATACTGCCCTCCTGATCCTGAAATGCGTGCACATTCCTTTAAGCAGCGCACCTTGAGGGATCATTTCTGTGAAGCAGACGTGCTCTCTAAATTTCATCTTTCTAAGGACCTCATTATGTTTCTCTTTGGGGAATTGAGACCTTTTTTGCAGTCCTCTACACTGTGTAGCCATGCCATACCACCCATGACTAGGGATGAGCTTCGAGTTCTAGTCAAACACATGTTCGACTTGAACATTGGCTGTTCACAAGTTCGCTGAACAGCGAACAATTTGGGGTGTTCGCGGCAAATTCGAATGCCACGGAACACCCTTTAAAAGTCTATGGGAGAAATCAAAAGTGCTAATTTTAAAGGCTTATATGCAAGTTATTGTCATAAAAAGTGTTTGGGGACCTGGGTCCTGCCCCAGGGGACATGGATCAATGCAAAAAATGTTTTAAAAATGGCCGTTTTTTCAGGAGCAATGATTTTAATAATGCTTAAAGTCAAACAATAAAAGTGTAATATCCCTTTAAATTTCATAGCTGGGGGTGTCTATAGTATGCCTGTAAAGGGGCGCATGTTTCCCGTGTTTAGAACAGTCTGACAGCAAAATGACATTTGAAAGGAAAAAAGCCATTTAAAACTACTCGCGGCTATTGCATTGCCGGTCCGACAATACACATAGAAGTTCATTGATAAAAATGGCATGGGAATTCCCCACAGGGGAACCCCGAACCATAATTTTAAAAAAAATGACGTGGGGGTCCCCCTAAATTCCATACCAGGCCCTTCAGGTCTGGTATGGATATTAAGGGGAACCCCGGCCAAAATTTTTAAAAAAATGACGTGGGGGTCCCCCTAAATTCCACACCAGACCCTTCAGATCTGGTATGGATTTTAAGGGGAACCCCACGCCAAAAAAAAACAAAACGGCCTGGGGTCCCCCCAAATATCAATACCAGACCCTTATCCGAGCACACAACCTGGCAGGCCGCAGGAAAAGAGGGGGGGACGAGAGAGCGCCCCCTCTCTTGAACCGTACCAGGCCACATGCCCTCAACATTGGGAGGGTGCTTTGGGGTAGCCCCCAAAACACCTTGTCCCCATGTTGATGAGGACAAGGGCCTCATCCCCACAACCCTGGCCTGTGGTTGTGGGGGTCTGCGGACGGGTTGCTTATCGGAATCTGGAAGCCCCCTTTAACAAGGGGACCCCCAGATCCCGCCCCCCCTGTGTGAAATGGTAAGGGGGTACAAGTACCCCTACCATTTCACTAAAAAACTGTCAAAAATGTTAAAAATGACAAGAGACAGTTTTTGACAATTCCTTTATTTAAATGCTTCTTCTTGCTTCTTTCTTCTATCTTCCTTCATCTTCTTCTTCTGGTTCTTCTGGCTCTTCTGGTTCTTCCTCCGGCGTTCTCATCCAGCATCTCCTCCGCGGCGTCTTCTATCTTCTTCTCCTCGGGCCGCTCTGCACCCATGGCATGGGGGGAGGTTCCCGCTCTTCTCTTCATCATATTCTCTTCTTCATCTTCTTCTTTTCTTCTCTTCTTCTCTTCTTCATTTTCTTCTCTGGGCCGCTCCGCATCCATGCTGGCATGGAGGGAGGCTCCCGCTGTGTGACGGCGTCTCCTCGTCTGACGGTTCTTAAATAACAGGGGGCGGGGCCACCCGGTGACCCCGCCCCGTCTGACGCACAGGACATGACGGTCCCATCAAGTCACCGTGCGTCAGAGGGAGGCGGGGTCACTGGGTGGCCCTGCCCCCCGTTGTTTAAGAACCATCAGAAGAGTTCTTCATTTCCTGTTGCATGGAGTCCAGGCGAAGTTGCATGCTGTGAATTTGGTCACACATTTTATTGATTTGGCCATTCCACAGCATTATCTGGCCAATCAGTCTTTGCGCACTGTCTGTGGTGAAGGGCTCTGCCGCTTGGCCTTCCACAACCAGAAACTCACCTAAAATGAGTGAATAAAAACAAGGTTTACAATATGCACGCCAAAATACATTAACTCAAGCTGGGGTGTCAGTCACTCACTTGGTGGGCTTGAAACCTCACACACTTCCTCCACCTCTCCTTCCTCCAGGTCGTCGGGTGGGTGTGGCCTTTGGCTGGGGCTTGGGGTATCTTCTGCCTCAGGCTGGTGACTTGGGGGGGTCCTGGGATCCTTGGACTGTTGTCTGAGTCTTTTCTCCCCTATGAGAATTTAACAAAAGGTATAGTTAAAACACAGTGATATTTTAGATTTTAATAAATAAACGTAAACGTTGATTATGAGTTGTGGCCAATTGCCTTTTTTCATCATAATAAATTTTGAAGACAGGATGAACAGGAAAGCTATTACGATGGCCTACGTATGTCCGTGTGGAAGTAGCGAGCGTCAGAAACGAAGGTAAGATTAAAGTGTGTGTGTGTGTGTGTGTGTGTGTGTGTGTATGTATGTATGTGTCCCCTAGATTACAACCAAAACTAATCCTGTGATTTGTGACTGACATTAGTTTGGATCTTCTGTCTTGTCTTGCAGAAAAAATGAATCCCTTTAAAGAGGAAGAATTTTTGTGCCAATTTATTGAGCTCTATCAGGACAAGAAAAACCTGTGGGAGGTAAAACCCCCCCTATATTATAATAGGGATGTTAGGAAGGCAACACTGGGCACACTTTTAGAGTTTGTGAAGACTCGACTCCCCCAGGCAGACCTCAAGTTTGTGGACAAGAAAATTGGTATCTTGCGAAACATGTATAAGCGGGAACACAATAAAATCCAGCAGTCGCTCAGATCCGGTGCAGCAACTGACCAAGTATATGTACCCAAGTTGTGGTACTACAACAAACTGCGATTCCTGGATGACCAGACCAAAGCCAGGCAATCACTTTCCACCCTTCCCCCCACCCTTCCCTCCAGACTTCCCTCCACTCTTCCCTCCAGTCTTCCATCCACCTCCACCACAGCTGAGGAGTCCCAGGATGAACTGGGCCTTTTCAGCATTGATGAAGTTAATGCGCCCAGCTTCAGCCAGGTATCCTTTTTTTTTAAATTTGTGATTGTGTAAATGGTATTAATGATGTTAACGTGTTAATTTTGAAAGTGCTTCATAAAAAATGACTTCTGCACAAAGATTAATATGTAGACATATCACTAGACAGTAGTGGCCAAAAATATACTTTAACTTCAGATCTTGTTGATCAACTGAAATAATGGTGGTGTCAAATAGATAGCCTTTACTATTTTGTGTAATTATATTTGAAAGTCATGAGCTGAAAATTGTGTGTGATTGCCTAACACAAAATTACAACTATATGTCCTTTTTTTTTACACAGGATGACCTCAGCCAGGAGGAGGCCTTGCCCAGTGGGAGAGAGGAGGAGGCCTTGCCCAATGGGAGAGAGGAGGAGGCTGTGGCTGGGCCAAGTCGAAGCCGCACAGAGTGTCAGGTGCCTCCCCTCCGCATTCTCCACAAAAGGCCCAGGAGAATGACACCAACTGAGCAGGAATCCCTAGCCCTCATACGGGAAGCAAGCCTCATCCTCAGCAAACCACCCAATGTTGAGGAGGCGTATGGCACCTATATAGCCAGAAGATTGCTGGAGTTGGAAAAGGGCCAACGCCTCCTCTGTGAGGGTCTGATTTTGAGGCTTACCAGAAGGGCTTGAGAGGGGAGCTTACTGCTACCACATATCTGGCAGATGAAGCCACTCCTCCTCCTCCTCCTGCCCCAAGTACACCACCAGAGGCACAACCTCCAAGGAAGGCTGCAGAGAAGCGTGGAGGGAAGGCTGCAGAGAAGCGTGGAGGGAAGGCTCCACGGAAGAGTCGAAAGTTATTGCGTGGCTTCTGTCTGGTCTGACTGTGCTCCCTGTGCTCCTTATAGTCGCAAGATACCAATTTTCTTGTCCTCAAACTTGATGTGTGTCCTGGGGGGCGAAAGGCTTCCCAGATTCTAAAAGTGTCTCCAGTGTTGCCTTCCTAATTTTTGGTTGAAAAAAAAAAAAAATTTTGGTTACCTTACATTATGTGTTTTGATTAAAAAAACGCCATTTTCTTTGGGAGTAGGCAGGTACAGGTCAAAAAGACTATGGGGTTGATTTGAGAAAAGCAAATAGTCTGTGCACTTTGCAGAGGGCAGTTGCCCTCTGCAAGTGCAATTGCTCCAGAGCATCATAAATTAGTTAAAAGCTTGACTTTGCAAAGAGTACCCAATCCTGTGCAAGGAAAATTATAAAAAAAGCATTTTTGCTTGCACATGATTGGATGATGGAAGTCAGCAGAGCTTCTGCACATTTACTAAAGCTTTGGAGCAACTGCTCTTGCAGAGGGCAACTGCACTTTACAAAGTGCACAGTCTTTTTCCCTTTAGTAAATCAACCCCTATGTGTTTTTTTGACAAAAGGCTAAATCATTTAGAATATCAAGTGAAAAGAACTAGTGAAAAGTTCACTTGAGAAATTGCACAGCAAGTGTACTTGTTGGAAGTGCAGTCGCTGTAAATCTGAGGGGAAGAGCTGAAATTAGGGGAAGCTCTGCTGATTTATTCATAAAATCATGTGAACTAAAAATTAATTTCATTTTTTGGGCTTCCTTGCATGTGCCCCTCTGATCCACAGCGAAGGCACTTCAAAATGCTCTTTCTGTGGAATTCAATGTAGAATTAGAACTTGTAGTGAAAAATGATTTTGCCTTTGTTAAATACACCCCCCTATGTCTAATGAACAAGGGACACCAACCTCATTAAGGTTCATTACAACAACACACAATATGAATGTTATTGTGGTAACTTGAAAATACACACCAAAAACACCCAAAAAATGTGGTTATCATTTAACACACATTGTAAAATAGATAAGTGTTAAAATAAAAAAAATAAAAAAATGAGTCCAAAATCGAATTTAATTTTTAGAATTTATGGAGATCTGGCTTTTTCAAAATATTATATTAGTCATGGCAGGAGGATAAATCATGAAGAAAGTAGTTTGTGAGAACTCTGTGTGAATATAAAGCAGAAAAACAACTTCATTCCTCTCGCATTATCAATCCTAAAAAAAGGCTGTATTAAAAGACCACAGAAGAGGAATGTGCTAGCTTCAAGACGAAGGCTAGTTTTACCAGACCAAGCGCTTCCGTCTTGTAATTGCTTCAGAGCATGCGTCAGTTTGAGTTCGTCGGACTAGCACACAGACGATCGGTTTGTCCGCTAGAAAGAAGAGTCCGTCGGATAAATTTAAAACATTCAAATCTAAGTCCGTCCAACTTTTGAGCAAACAAAGTCCGCTGGAGCCCACACACAATCGAATTGTCTGACGAAATCCAGTACGCCGGACCAAGTCTGCCGTAAAGTCCGCTCGTGTGTACGCGGCATTAGGCTCCAAAGGGATAAAGAACTCATCTACCGTAATTGGAAGGGCTACCACTTCTTAACCACTTAAGCCCTGGAAGAATTTTCCCCCTTAATGACCAGGCCATTTTTTGCGATACGGCACTGCGTCTCTTTAACTTTTGCGCGGCCCTGCGATGCTGTACCCAAACAAAATAGGCATCCTTTTTTCCCGCAAATAGAGCTTTCTTTTGGTGATATATATTCTTCTATGTATTTTTTGGTTAAAAAAAAATTGGAATAGGCATATATTGATTGATTTGCACAAAAGTTATAGCGTCTACAAAATAGGGGAAAGATTTATGGCATTTTTATTATTTCATTTTTTTTTACTAGTAATAGAGGCGATCTGCGATTTTTTACGAGACTGCGACAGATCAGACACTTTTGACACTTTTTTGGGACCACAGAGATTTATACAGGGATCAGTGCTATAAATAGCCACTGATTACTGTGTAAATGTCACTGACAGGGAAGGGGTTGACACTAGGGGGCGATCAAGGGGTTAAATGTGTTCCCTCAGCGTGTTCTAACTGTAAGGGGGGTGGGCTGCCTGGGACATGACAGAGATACTGTTCCCGATCACTGGGAACAGTAGATCCCTGTCATGTCCCCTGTCAAAACGGGGAATCACCTTGTTAACAAAGGCAGTTCCCCATTCTCCCTATGTAAGATCATGGGATTGCTCCTGCAGCGTGCAGCAGGAGCGAGAGAGCGCCACTGGAGGCGCCCGCCCTCCCGCTATCAAGCCCACATGAGCCGCTCTACAGCTACGACGATTTGCACAAGAGAGCTGACCTGTCGCGGTACAACAATGGTGGCTGGTCGGCAAGTGGTTAAGCATGCAGGTTTTCTGCAGAAATGTTGTCACTGGCTTCCCAGGATCAGTCTAAGATGCCCACATATTAAGGCAAATTAAGGCAATCACATCTCTACCACCATTTTGACACTAACAGAATAACCAGAGACTGGATTATTGGCAAGACCCTTTTTATTAGCAAATACTATATTTCTCAATGCGTGCCACATACATCATACATGGAAGTTTATGATACATATGTTACACTCCTGTGTATCCTTCCCACCCCTTACACATCAAATATACACAGCACAGCCTTGGCTGCTAAAGAAATGGCTAAACGAGATCCTCAACCTGGTGTAACCATTTCCAACTAAAGACACTTTACATATGGCCTAAGGCCTTCACATTACAAACATGTTCAGCAATGAAAACCAAAACGTAGGGAAGAAATGTTCCTGTTATTACTCACTCATCATAGCATACTATTGCTGTTAGAAAAACTGTATTCTTGGTGATTCTGGCTATCCTACTAACACCACTCTTGAGGTGCTCAGCATCTGCAGAATCTCACTACAATGCAGCAATTACTAAGACAAGATGCAGGTCTTTGGGGTTCTGAAAAGCAGGTTCCGCTGTATATGCAGTAGTTACAGTATGTGGATGAAATGGATATACGCTGGCATCATCCCTTTGCAACAAATGTATAGAAGAGAAATCTCAATCGTCCACCCCAAGATAGGGGTGCAAGATGAGATAAGGGACTTTAATTGTGCCAAAAACAATAATAGTGGTTAACAGATTACAACATATAATATTTATTTAAAGACATTGAAAAATGTAATAGATTAAAAGTATATCAGCAGCACAAAGTCTGATATAACAAAAGCTCAGTACATTGAACAAACAACGTGGGTGAAATTACATCAGCCACTGTTCACAAAAGGTGGGCAAAGCTGGATTGACCTGTTTTGCTTTTCAATGCTTCATCAGAATACGTGTAGAACAGTATAAGCAATTCGTACAACATAAGCAATGGAGGAAGCGAGGATGAAATTACAAGGAGACCTCAGCAAATATGGATTTAAAGTAAGGAGAGTCAACAATGGCAAAAGGTACTATATATATGCCTCCAAATACAGCTCATCCCATAAATGAATAAAAATTGAGACAAATATGCAGGTTACAGCTACAATCCATCAAAATCAGGTAGCTTTAGGTGTCCATGTTATTTTCATGCTCTGCCAGCCACACCGCATAGCCTAGCCTGACTGGCTATGCTGCGCTCCTTGTGAAATCCACTGTGTTTACAAGTCATGAGGTATATGCCAAAGGAATTTAGAAGTCTCATCCCACTTTATTACACACTGCTAAATATCTCCTCCTTCTAATGATGAGATGTTTTGGTTCAAAGAGCTAGGCTCAACATTGTCTATAATGACAATTGTGGAGATGTACTAAAACTACAGCACATACAATCTTGCACAGCTGGGCCTAGTAACCAATCAGCTACTAGGTGCTATTGTCCAAGCTTCATAGAACAAGCTGAATTCTGATTCTCTGTGTTCCAGTTTTAGTAAATAGCACCCAATGGCTGTTCTCCATATTCAGAAAGCATACATGTGCCAAGGTATAGCAATTACCAAAAGGAATGTCCCAAAGCACTTGAAGGTGTAACTAAGGACAAAATTGTTGTTGTTCTTTTTCATTTTGGATCCAGTAATAGAGTGTTAAAACCCCTGTCAGTCTGTTTTTGCCATCTGCGTCCCATTGGTGAGATTCACCCTATATTGTTTGGATCACAAAACAAATGTTGTGTGTTTAAAGCCCTTTCACTCTCACTGATAAGTAGGGATGAGCTTCGTGTTCGAGTCGAACCCATGTTCGACTCGAACATCGTCTGTTCTCCCGTTTGCCGAATTGCGAACGATATGGGCCGTTCGCGCCAAATTCGTGTGGCACGTCACGGCCCATAATTCACTGCGGCATCGCAGTGCATTGCTGGCTCATGATTGGCCAAGCATGCACTATGACCCGCATGCTTGGCCAATCACAGCGCCTTCTGAACAGAGAGCCGTAATTGGCCAAAGCCAAGGAGGCTTTGGCCAATTATGGCTCAGGGGATTTAGTACATGCCCCACACTATATAAGGCCGCCTGCACGGCGGCCCTGTGTAGTGTGTGTTCCGGTGTTGAAAGAGATAGACAGAGAGACAGTGTCATTTGATTTGAGTTAGATAGATTAGGCAGAACAATCAGTCAGTTAGCTGCACTACACAGGGCTGCCACTATAGTATATACACTGTATTCAGTTTAGCTAGATCCGTTCCTGTTATCTTCCTACTGACAGGCAGGCTTGTCTTGTTACAGTAGTTACAGCTACCTGAAGAAAATTGCTGGTGTTCTTTTGGTCCTATTAGTACCACAGTCAGGCAGCTAGACTATTTACAGTTAGTGCAGTGCGTTCTGCTCACAGTGTTCAGCTAGATCCGTTCCTGTTATCTTCTAGACTATTTACATTTAGTGCAGTGCGTCCTGCTCACAGTGTTCAGCTAGATCCGTTCCTGCCATTTACATTTAGTGCAGTGCGTCCTGCTCACAGTGTTCAGCTAGATCCGTTCCTGCTATTTACATTTAGTGCAGTGCGTCCTGCTCACAGTGTTCATCTAAAACTACAAGTTAGTGTGGTGCGTCCACCTCACAGTGTTCAGCTAAACCTACAAGTTAGTGCGGTGCGTCCTGCTCACAGTGTTCACCTAAAACTACAAGTTAGTGCTGTGCATCCTGCTCACAGTGTTCAGCTAAACCTACAAGTTAGTGGGGTGCGTCCTGCTCACAGTGTTCAGCTAAAATTACAAGTTAGTGCTGTGCGTCCTGCTCACAGTGTTCAGCTAAAACTACAAGTTAGTGTGGTGCGTCCACCTCACAGTGTTCAGCTAAACCTACAAGTTATTTTTTTGTGAGCTCTGCACAGTGTTCAGCTAAAGCTACCTATAGAAGGTTGGTGGTGTTCTCATACTACAGGCAGGCAGTTGATTTTGCTAGCTGCAGTATCAGTACATATATATATATATATATATATATATATATATATATATATATATCCCAGCTTAGTGCAGCTACAGGCCATTAGTATGTCTGGAAGGCCAAGAAGGAGAGGCAGACAGTCACAAGCCAATAAGAGAGGGCAAGCAGGCTCTGTGTCTAGTGCTGGTCGTGGAGACAGTGCATCCTCATCAGCACGTGGCCGTGGGACACACTTGGCCTTTTTTTCGGCAGCTGGCCGTGTTGAGCCGCAACATGCGGAAGACTTGGTCGAGTGGATGACCAAGCCGTCCTCATCCTCCTCATCCTCTCTCACCCATATCCAGGGTACTTTGTCTGGCAAAGCAGCGGCCTCTTCCCTCGGCTCAATGTCATCAGTGACTCCTTCCCTAGCCCCACCATGTCCTCCTGAGGAGTCCCTCGAACTGTTTGACCACAGTGTTGGGTACATGCTCCAGGAGGATGCCCAGCGTTTGGAAGGCTCTGATGATGATACTGAGCTCGATGAAGGCAGTAACATGAGCACGGCCAGAGGGGGTGCCCAAGAAGGACAGCAATCTGGCAGTCATGCTCCCCCTGCTGCAGCATACTGCCAGGTTTGCTCCAGTGATGAGGAGGGAGGGGATGATGAGGTCACTGACTCAACGTGGGTGCCTGATAGGAGAGAGGAAGAGGAGGAGGAGGAGGAGGCGGCACATCACCAACGAGGCAGGATGCCCTCCAGGGGCCAGCCTAAGGGCAGCACATTGACTGCATCACACCCCAAAGCTCCACATGTGCAGGGCGCTGCAGTCTCTGCGCGTTATTCAAAAAGTTCTTTGGTGTGGGCCTTTTTTGAGACGAGTGCATCAGATCGCACCACTGCTATTTGCAACATATGTCTCAAGTGTATCTCGCGTGGCCAAAACATCTCCCGCTTGGGTACCACATGCTTGACCAGACATATGTTGACCTGCCATGCAGTTCGTTGGCAAGCGTATCTAAAAGACCCACACCAAAGAACAAAGAGGACCACTCCTTGCTCCTCATCAGCTGAGATCTCCAACCCCACTATACCTTCAGTCCTCTCTGAGACCTGCACTGAGAGGAATGAAGGTGTAGAATTACTTGTGTCACAGCCAAGTACTTGTGGGCAATCTGCTTTTGGTACACCGACGTCAGATTGTACCAGGCAAATTTCCCTGCCCCAGCTGCTGCACCGCCGAAAGAAGTTTTCTCCCAGCCATCCACATGCGCAGCGGTTGAATGCTAGCTTGGCAAAATTGCTAGCACTTCAACTGCTGCCTTTTCAGTTGGTAGACTCTTCCCCCTTCTGTGAGTTTGTGGAATGTGCAGTTCCTCAGTGGCAGGTACCCAAACGCCACTTTTTCTCATGGGAGGCGATTCCGGCTCTCTACCGGCATGTGGAAGGCAATGTCCATGCCTCGCTGGACAGGGCGGTCAGCGGTAAGGTGCATATTACCACTGACTCATGGTCCAGCAGGCATGGACAGGGACGTTACCTAAGTTTCACGGCGCATTGGGTGACTCTGCTGGCAGCTGGGAAGGATGCAGGACAAGGTGCAGTAGTGTTGGAGGTTGTTCCGCCACCACGCCTCCAAAATGCTAATGATTGTGACACACCTCTCTCCTCCACCCTCTCCTCTACCTCTTCCTCCATGGCCTCTTCCTGTGCTTTGTCCTCGGAACCAGCGGTGCTCTGTAGCCGTTCAAGGGGCTACGCAAGTACGCAGGCCAAAAGATGCCATGCGGTGCTTGAGCTGGTGAGCTTGGGGGACAGGAGTCACACTGGGGCAGAGGTTCTGTCAGCTCTGCAGGGGCAGGTTCAGAGGTGGTTGACACCACGCCAACTTAAGGCAGGAATGGTGGTTTGCGACAATGGCACCAACCTCCTCTCTGCCCTCCGACAGGGACAAATGACCCATGTGCCCTGTTTGGCTCACGTCCTTAACTTGGTGGTGCAGCATTTCTTGGGCAGGTACCCGGGCTTACAGGATGTCCTGAGGCAGGCCAGGAAAGTCTGTGTGCATTTCCGCCGGTCATATAATGCCAGTGCTCGGCTGATGGACCTCCAAAAGGAGTTTAACCTGCCCAAGAACCGCCTAATCTGTGACATGCCCACCAGGTGGAACTCAATGTTGGCAATGCTGCAGCGGCTGCACACGCAGCAGAGGGCCATCAATGAGTACCTGTGCGACTATGGCACCAGGACAGGGTCAGGGCAGCTTGGTTTTTTCCCCACGCCAGTGGGCCATGATCAAGAATGCATGCACTGTCCTGTCACCATTTGAGGAGGCCACAAGGATGGTGAGCAGTGACAGTGCATGCATCAGTGACACTGTCCCCCTTGTCCACCTGTTGGAGCACACACTGCGTGGAATAATGGACAGGGCACTTGAGGCAGAACAGAGGCAGGAAGAGGAGGACTTCCTTAGCTCTCAAGGCCCCCTTTATCCAGACAGTGTTCCTGCGTGCCCGCCGATCACACAGGAAGAGGAGGAGGAGGAGGAGGAGGAGGAGGAAGATTGTGTCAGTATGGAGGTGAAGCCTGGCACTCAGCATCAGCAGCAGTCTTTAAGGGATCAGTCCCAAGAAACACATGGACTTGTACGTGGCTGGGAGGAGGTGGCTGCGGACCATGTCGTCCTTAGTGACCCAGAGGACTCCGGACCGAATGCCTCAGCAAACCTACGCTGCATGGCCTCCCTGATCCTGCAAAGCCTGCGTAAGGATTCTCGTATTCGTGGTATCAAGAAGAAGGACCAATACTGGCTGGCAACCCTCCTTGATCCACGTTACAAGGGTAAGGTTGCGGACCTTATCTTGCAATCGCAGAGGGAGCAGAGGATGAAACATCTTTGGGAGGCCTTGCAGAAAGGTCTGTGCAACGCGTTCCCAGAGACTGGGAGGTTACAAACTCCTGTTTCTGGACAACGTGTTGCTGAGGCTTCGGTCAGTCAAAGAAGGAGCGGTGGAGAAGGTGGCCGTCTGACCGATGCGTTCAGACAATTTTTTGGTCCGCAGCCCCAAGGTATGATCGGTTCCAGCAACCATCGCCAGCTTCTGTTTTATATGGTGCAGGAATACCTAGGGGCAAGATCTGACTTGGACACCTTTCCCACCGAAAATCCTCTGGGTTACTGGGTCTTGAGGATGGATCACTGGCCAGAGCTTGCACAGTATGCAATTGAGCTACTGGCCTGTCCTGCATCCAGCGTTCTTTCGGAGCGCACATTCAGTGCTGCTGGAGGTTTTGTAACCGATCAAAAGAAAACGGGTGATAAAAGAACCAAAATAAACTCTGCGTTCAAATGTTATTAAGACAGACTAGGGATGGTATTAGCCAAGTCTGTATGAGTTAGAGACTGCTGCTATCACCAGCCATATGTGGGTGTGTTCCTCTGAATTCAAATAGCATATATCAAAAAACAAAAGAAAAAAGAGAATTCTTCGGTGAGGAACGTGCAGTAGTCAATTTTATAAATGTAGATGTAAATTTTATTGAAACAATCACAATAATCACCAATCCAAAGATACACTGTGGAGACAGGTACCATCACCGATTAAAAAAGACAATATTGTCATAGACATACGCAGATGGCCACCTCTCACAGCCAAGATCTCACACCAAGCAATTAGACTTCATTCATAAATTGTGCATACATAATTACAACAGTAGATTTAAATGCACTAGTATGCTGAGAGTCCTTAGTAATCAGAAGAGGGCAGCTGGTTGGGGCAGATGAATATTGCTTGGGCAGTAGGGGAGTAAGAGAACCGGCCTGGTAGTCAAGATGAGAGCCTCCTGAAGTAGGGAGACCTAGAGCAGGGAAGAGGAGAAGGTGCAGGAGGTGTGGAGGGTCTATGGTGGGGAAGCCACCAAACCATGGGACCCAAGGCTGTTAAAACAGCATTTGTAGTGAGTATACACACCTGTATATTAAATGTCTCTCTAGACAAATGATGGCTAGGGATGTTGGAGGCCACTTGCAACTGACTCAGAGCTGCACTGGGTGACTGACTCTGTTGGATGGATGCAGTGTGGCAGACACAAGATGTATGGTTATAATAGCTGTCCCAAGGCTGGGATATATGCAGGTTAAATCTCACCCAGTGTCGACTGCAGTCCTCTCCAGGAGTAGGGAGTAGTGGCTGTCACCATCTCAGGCAGGTGGATTGCGGATTGCTATCTCTTCCACAGGGTCAGTTGATGTGCAAAGCCGTTGGCGGTCCCATAGATGACGGAATGATAGTTATCCTGATGGGGTGCCGCACCGGAGCCGGGTATACTTGCAACCATGTACTTCCTCTTATTCCGTTACCCCGGGTGTATGCAGGCAAGCGTTGTGGTTCAGGCCGGTGGTTACGGGGCTGGTGGGTGGATCTGCGAGACTGCCGAGACGCTATGGGCAGCGTGAGCATATAGATTACTCTGGTGGTATTGCAGTTGATAAAGTTATCAATTTTAAAGCACTTTTTGCCTTCAGAATCGGTGAACATGTCCGTACGCTCAACGTATTTACAGACCGAGCAGCAGCCGCATCTATACATCCCCTTTAGGGGAGGGAGTTGTGTAAGCCAATTAGGAGTGGGAGATCTTTTATACTCTGAATGGATAAGTATACCCGGCTCCGGTGCGGCACCCCATCAGGATAACTATCATCCCGTCATCTATGGGACCGCCAACGGCTTTGCACATCAACTGACCCTGTGGAAGAGATAGCAATCCGCAATCCACCTGCCTGAGATGGTGACAGCCACTACTCCCTACTCCTGGAGAGGACTGCAGTCGACACTGGGTGAGATTTAACCTGCATATATCCCAGCCTTGGGACAGCTATTATAACCATACATCTTGTGTCTGCCACACTGCATCCATCCAACAGAGTCAGTCACCCAGTGCAGCTCTGAGTCAGTTGCAAGTGGCCTCCAACATCCCTAGCCATCATTTGTCTAGAGAGACATTTAATATACAGGTGTGTATACTCACTACAAATGCTGTTTTAACAGCCTTGGGTCCCACGGTTTGGTGGCTTCCCCACCATAGACCCTCCACACCTCCTGCACCTTCTCCTCTTCCCTGCTCTAGGTCTCCCTACTTCAGGAGGCTCTCATCTTGACTACCAGGCCGGTTCTCTTACTCCCCTACTGCCCAAGCAATATTCATCTGCCCCAACCAGCTGCCCTCTTCTGATTACTAAGGACTCTCAGCATACTAGTGCATTTAAATCTACTGTTGTAATTATGTATGCACAATTTATGAATGAAGTCTAATTGCTTGGTGTGAGATCTTGGCTGTGAGAGGTGGCCATCTGCGTATGTCTATGACAATATTGTCTTTTTTAATCGGTGATAGTACCTGTCTCCACAGTGTATCTTTGGATTGGTGATTATTGTGATTGTTTCAATAAAATTTACATCTACATTTATAAAATTGACTACTGCACGTTCCTCACCGAAGAATTCTCTTTTTTCTTTTGTTTTTTTTGTTTTGTAACCGATCACAGGGTGCGTCTGTCCACCGACTCGGTCGATGGACTGACCTTTATAAAAATGATTCAGTCTTGGATCACCACCAGCTACCAAGCACCTGATGCTGATGTAACCGAATAATTTTTTTTGAAATCTCAGATCCCTTCAAAGACTGCCTATGCTGATGCTGAGTGACTATCCCTGAGAAATTATCCTCTTCCTCCTCAATCATCACGCTGATAGCTTGTAAGAACATTTTTGGTTCTGGGCGCCACCACCAGTGCTTAAGGCACAATTTTTCAGTCCCTGTTTAACAGGGGCGTGTAATTACAATTTTTGATGTAATACTTTGCAGCAGGGCTCATTTCAGCATTCCAACTAGAGTATCTGTGAGAGGTTGCAGTGTTGTGGCACCAGCACCAGTGCCTAAGGCCCAATTTTTCTGCCCCTGTTTAACAGGGACGTGTAATTACAATTTTTGATGCAATACTTTGCAGCAGGGCTTGTTCCTGCGTTCCAACTAGAGTGTCTGTGAGGGGTTGAAGTGTTGTGGCACCAGCACCAGTGCCTAAGGCCTAATTTTTCAGCCCCTGTTCAACAGGGGCATGTAATTACAATTCTTGATCTAATATTTCACAGCAGGGCCCATTTCTGCACCCACCAAGAGTGAGTGAGGACTTACAGTGTTGTGGCACCACCACCACCACCACCAAAGGCCCAATTTTTCTGCCCTTGTTCAACAGGGGCATGTAATTACAATTCTTGATCTAATATTTCACAGCAGGGCCCATTTCTGCACCCACCAAGAGTGAGTGAGGACTTACAGTGTTGTGGCACCACCACCACCACCACCAAAGGCCCAATTTTTCTGCCCTTGTTCAACAGGGGCATGTAATTACAATTCTTGATCTAATATTTCACAGCAGGGCCCATTTCTGCACCCACCAAGAGCGAGTGAGGTCTTACAGTGTTGTGGCACCAGCACCACCACCACCAAAGGCCCAATTTTTCTGCCCTTGTTCAACAGGGGCATGTAATTACAATTCTTGATCTAATATTTCACAGCAGGGCCCATTTCTGCACCCACCAAGAGCGAGTGAGGACTTACAGTGTTGTGGCACCAGCACCACCACCACCAAAGGCCCAATTTTTCTGCCCCTGTTCAACAGGGGCATGTAATTACAATTCTTGATCTAATATTTCACAGCAGGGCCCATTTCTGCACCCACCAAGAGCGAGTGAGGACTTACAGTGTTGTGGCACCAGCACCACCACCACCACCAAAGGCCCAATTTTTCTGCCCCTGTTCAACAAGGGCATGTAATTACAATTCTTGATCTAATATTTCACAGCAGGGCCCTGTGGGGGCTTACAGTGTTGTGGCCACAACAACACCTAAGGCCCAAATTTCTGCTGAGTATATAGGGCAGGCCCCTACTTTCAAACATCTAACTTACAAATGACTCCTACTTGCAAACGGAAGGAGATAACAGGAAGTGAGATGAAATCTACCCCTAGTAAGGGAAATTCTCTCCTGTAAGAGTTAATATGGGAAAAACGTGTCTCCTCTCCACTGATGCTTTATCACCAATCCTTGTTTCACAAAAAAACCCACATTTTCAAAAAACATTTGTCATTGGGACAGAAAGTGAGGTGACATCTTCTGAAGAGGTGCACAGACAGCAAAACAAATGTTACAGGGGTAATAACCCTTCCCTATGTTTTCCAAAAAAATAGATAGATTCTTTGGCTGGAGCTACACTTTAAAAATGTACCAGTCCAAAATTACAAACAGATTCTACCTAACAACAAACCTACAGTCCCTGTCTTGTTTGCACCGCCTGTATACTGCTGTTCAGAATATATAGGGCATGGGGGCCCCACGCCTTTCCTTTTTTTAATTTGGGTGCGGGGTTCCCCTTAATATCCATACAAGACCCAAAGGGCCTGGTAATGGACTGGGGGGTACCCATGCTGTTTGTCTCACTGATTTTCATCCATATTGCCAGGACCCGACATTACATTAAACCCGCAAGCAGTTTTAAATGAGATTTTTTCCTTTAAAAATGACATTTTGTGCAGGGACTGTTCTAAACACGGGAAACACGCGCCACTTTACAAGCATACTATAGACACACCCCAGGTACGATATTTAAAGGAATATTTCACTTTTTTTTTTTTACTTTAACCACTTGAGCCCCGGACCATTATGCTGCCTAAGGACCAGAGGTCTTTTTCCAATTTGGCACTGCGTCGTTTTAACTTTTAATTGCGCGGTCATGCAATGCTGTACCCAAACGAAATTTGCCCTCCTTTTCTTCCCACAAATAGAGCTTTCTTTTGATGGCATTTGATCACCTCTGCCGTTTTTATTTTTTGCGCTATAAACGGAAAAAGACCGAAAATTTTGAAAAAAAAAAGATATTTTCTACTTTTTGTTATAAAAAAAATCCAATAAACTAAATTTTAGTCATACATTTAGGCCAAAATTTATTCAGCCACATGTCTTTGGTAAAAAAAATGTCAATAAGCGTATATTTATTGGTTTGCACAAAAGTTATAGCGTCTACAAACTAGGGTACATTTTCTGGAATTTACACAGCTTTTAGTTTATGACTGCCTATATCATTTCTTGAGGTGCTAAAATGGCAGGGCAGTACAAACCCCCCCCAAATGACCCCATTTTGGAAAGTAGACACCCCAAGGAAATTGCTGAGAGGCATGTTGAACCCATTGAATATTTATTTTTTTTGTCCCAAGTGATTGAATAATGACAAAAAAAAAAAAATTTACAAAAAGTTGTCACTAAATGATATATTGCTCACACAGGCCATGGGCCTATGTGGAATTGCACCCCAAAATACATTCAGCTGCTTCTCCTGAGTATGGGGATACCACATGTGTGGGACTTTTTGGGAGCCTAGCCGCGTACAGGGCCCTGAAAAGCAATCACCACCTTCAGGATTTCTAAGGGCATAAATTTTTGATTTCACTCCTCACTACCTATCACAGTTTTGAAGGCCATAAAATGCCCAGATGGCACAAAACCGCCCCAAATGACCCCATTTTGGAAAGTAGACACCCCAAGCTATTTGCTGAGAGGCATGTTGAGTCCATGGAATACTTTCTTTTTTGACACAAGCTGCGGGAAAATGACAATTTTTTTTTTTTGCACAAAGTTGTCACTAAATGATATATTTCTCACACAGGCCATGGAGATATGTGGAATTGCACCCCAAAATATATTCTGCTGCTTCTCCTGAGTACGGGGATACCACATGTGTGGGACTCTTTGGGAGCCTAGCCGCATACGGGGCCCCGAAAACCAAGCACCTTCAGGATTTCTAAGGGCGTTAAGTTGTGATTCCACTCCTCACTACCTATCACAGTTTTGAAGGCCATAAAATGCCAAGATGGCACAAACCCCCCCCAAATGACCCCATTTTGGAAAGTAGACACCCCAAGCTATTTGCTGAGAGGCATGGTGAGTATTTTGCAGCTCTCATTTGTTTTTGAAAATGAAGAAAGACAAGAAAAATGCATTTTTTTTTTCTTTTTTCAATTTTCGAAAGTTTGTGACAAAAAGTGAGGTCTTCAAAATACTCACTATACCTCTCAGCAAATAGCTTGGGGTGTCTATTTTCCAAAATGGGGTCATTTGGGGGGGGGGGGGGGTTGTGCCATCTGGGCATTCCATGGCCTTTGAAACTGTGCTAGGCAGTGAAGAGTGAAATCAAAAATTTACGCCCTTAGAAAGCCTGAAGGCGGTGCTTGGTTTTCGGGGTCCTGTGCGCGGCTAGGCTCCCAAAAAGTCCCACACATGTGGTATCCCCATACTCAGGAGAAGAAACAGAATGTATTTTGGGGTGTAATTTCACATATACCCATGGCATGTTTGAGCAATATATCATTTAGTGACAACTTTGTGCAAAAAAAAAAAAAAAAAGATTTGTCTCTTTCCCGCAACTTGTGTCACAATATAAAATATTCCATGGACTCGACATGCCTCTCAGCAAATAGCTTGGGGTGTCTACTTTCCAAAATGGGGTCATTTGGGGGGGGGTTGAACTGTCCTGGCATTTTATGCACAACATTTAGAAGCTTATGTCACACATCACCCACTCTTCTAACCACTTGAAGACAAAGCCCTTTCTGACACTTTTTGATTACATGAAAAATTATTTTTTTTTTGCAAGAAAATTACTTTGAACCCCCAAACATTATATATTTTTTTTAAAGCAAATAAATAAAAATGATTAAAAGATTAAAATGGTGGGTGTTTCATTTTTTTTTTTTCACACAGTATTTGCGCAGCGATTTTTCAAACGCATTTTTTGGGGAAAAAACACACTTTTTAAAATTTTAATGCACTAAAATACACTATATTGCCCAAATGTTTGATGAAATAAAAAAGATGATCTTAGGCTGAGTACATGGATACCAAACATAACATGCTTTAAAATTGCGCACAAACGCGCAGCGGCGACAAAATAAATACATTTTTAAAAGCCTTTAAAAGCCTTTACCGGTTACCACTTTAGATTTACAGAGGAGGTCTACTGCTAAAATTACTGCCCTCGTTCTGTCCTTCGCGGTGATACCTCACATGCATGGTGCAATTGCTGTTTACATTTGACGCCAGACCGACGCTTGCGTTCACCTTTGCGCGAGAGCAGGGGGGGACAGGGGTGCTTTTTTTTTTTTTCTTTTTTCTTTATTATTTTTTTGCTTTTTTATCTTATTTTTAAACTGTTCCTTTCATTTTTATTTTTTTTAATTAATTTTATTGTTATCTCAGGGAATGTAAATATCCCCTATGATAGCAATAGGTAGTGACAGGTACTCTTTTTTTTAAAAAATTGGGCTCTATTAGACCCTAGATCTCTCCTCTGCCCTCAAAGCATCTGACCACACCAAGATTGGTGTGATAAAATGCTTTCCCAATTTCCCAATGGCGCTGTTTACATTCGGCAAAATCTAAGTCATGAAATGCTCGTAGCTTCCAGTTTCTTAGGCCATAGAGATGTTTGGAGCCATTCTGGTCTCTGATCAGCTCTATGGTCAGCTGGCTGAATCACCGGCTGCATTTTTAGGTTCCCTGTTGGGACAGGAAAGCCAGAGAAAAACATGGAAGACGGTGGGGGAGGGGGGGCATTCCCTCCCACTGCTTGCAAAAGCAGTCTAGAGGCTAATTAGCCGCTAGGATTGCTTTTACATGAAAGCCGACCGCTGGCTGAAAAGAATGATACCAAGATGATACCTAAACCTGCAGGCATCATTCTGGTATAACCACTCAAAGTCCAGCAACATACCAGTACGTTGCTGGTCCTTGTTAGGCATATATTGTAAACTTTTTTTTCATGCAGCCTGTGGGCTGAACGAAAAAAAGATATTGATCGGTGGGTATGCCCACCATTAGAATACCTCCCTTCATCCACCCACTTCTAATGATGGGCATACATGCACCATTTATATATGCCGAAGCATGGGGGCATCTTCCCGCAAAAGGCAGGAGCAAATTGCTCCTCCACCCACTGCTGCCCCTACGCTTCGGCATATATGCTGAAGTATGTAACTGTGGTGGTGAAATCACCTCTGACAGCGCTGGAGTCATGGCTTTATATATCGTGGGAGCAAACGCTGTTGCTGTCAAGATAAATAAATCCGCGCTGCAACTGAATGGCGTACCTGCTAAGCAAATGATGGTTAACAATAAAACAAAGTAACATTACAGTATAACAGTAAGACTTACCATACCTGCAAAGCAAATACAAAAAAAAAACATAGTAAAAAATAAAACATTTAACGCAACCTGTGCCTAAAATATATATATGCCGAAGCATGGGGGCATCCTCCCGCAAAAGGCAGGAGCATATTGCTCCTCCACCCACTGCTGCCCCCACACTTCGGCATATATGCTGAAGTATGTAACTGTGGTGGTGAAATCACCTCCGACAGCGCTGGAGTCACAGCTTTATATATCGTGGGAGCAAATGCTGTTGCTGTCAAGATAAATAAATCCGCGCTGCAACTGAATGGCGTACCTGCTAAGCAAATGATGGTTAACAATAAAACAAAGTAACATTACAGTATAACAGTAAGACTTACCATACCTGCAAAGCAAATACAAAAAAAAAACATAGTAAAAAATAAAACATTTAACGCAACCTGTGCCTAAAATATATATATGCCGAAGCATGGGGGCATCCTCCCGCAAAAGGCAGGAGCAAATTGCTCCTCCACCCACTGCTGCCCCCACGCTTCGGCATATATGCTGAAGTATGTAACTGTGGTGGTGAAATCACCTCCGACAGCGCTGGAGTCACGGCTTTATATATCGTGGGAGCAAACGCTGTTGCTGTCAAGATAAATAAATCCGCACTGCAACTGAATGGCGTACCTGAAAACAATAAAATGGTTAACAACAAAACACAGTAAACGGTAAAGTATAAAAAATCTGAAAAGGAAACATGGTAAAACATAATAACAATAAAACATTGCAGAATAGAATAGAGTAAAAAAGAGAAGAACAATAGAGAGAGAATAGAGAGAGAGAGAACAATAAAACAACAACTATTTTTGTTTTTTTTATTTTATATTTTTTTTTGTGTTTTTATTTTTTTTTATTTTTTTTTATTTATTTTTTTACACTTTTTTTTAGTAACTTTTAACTTTTGTAACTTGTTCCAGGTTTGGGTCTCTCAAAATGCAATGGCATCTTGGGAGACCCTGTGTTAGTGTGCCTAGTCTGTGCAGTGCTGAACCCTACGCTAATACTCAACTAATGTATGGTAGCGTTCAAAGCATTCACCCATGCAAAGACCAGGATTGCCAGGACAGGAGGGACAATAAGACCGGGTGTCACGCCTAAATCCGCGCTTGCTGCAGACACGACATCTTTTTTGGGGGGCTCGTTGGGTAGGGGTACTCGGGATGGCATAAAGAAAATGCCGATCATGCAGACGGCTTACTGAATTTGGTTGGGGAAGGTGAGGTAGAGCACCGTCTGGAAACAGAAGGGCTCTGACGATCTCTTCCTGGAATTTAAGGAAGGATCCAGTCTGTCCTGAAGCTCTGTATAGCACATGAGCATTCAGCAAAGCCAATTGAAATAAGTATACAGACACTTTTTTGTACCAGCGTCTGGCCTTATGGGCAACTAGGTACGGTGCCAACAACTGGTCGTTGAGGTCCACCCCTCCCATATTAAGGTTGTATTCGTGGACACAGAGGGGTTTCTCCACAACACCAGTCGCCGTAGTAATTTGGGTCGTCGTGTCTGCATGAAGGGAGGTGAGAACGAAAACATTCTTCTTATCCCTCCACTTCATAGCGAGCAAATTATTATACTTCAAGCAGGCTCTCTCCCCCAGCCTAAGACGGGAATCTACAAGCCGCTGGGGAAAGCCCCGGCGATTAGGTCGCACGGTGCCACATGCTCCAATCTGCTGATCAAACAAGTGACTAAAAAGTGGCACGCTCGTATAATAATTATCCACGTACAAGTGGTACCCCTATCCGAATAAGGGTGACACCAAGTCCCACACTATCTTGCCAGCGCTTCCTATGTAGTCAGGGCAGTTTGTCGGCTCTACGTGGCTATCTTTGCCCTCGTAAACCATAAAACTATATGTATAGCCTGTGGCCCTGTCACAGAGCTTATACATCTTGACCCCGTATCTGGCACGCTTGCTGGGAAGGTACTGTTTGAATGACAAGCGGCCAGAAAACTTAATCAGGGACTCATCAACGCAGACAACTTGATGGGGGGTAAACAAGTCTGCAAAACGTTGGTTGAAGTGATTTACGAGGGGCCGAATTTTGTAGAGCCGATCGTATGCAGGGTCTCCACGAGAACGACAGAGTTCATTGTCGTTGAAGTGCATGAACCGTAAAATCTGCTCGTATCATGCCCTGGCCATGGAAGCAGAGAACAAGGGTGAATGGTAAATTGGGTCAGTGGACCAATATGACCGCAACTTACTCTTTTTATTCAACCCCATGAGGAGGGAAAGGCCCAGAAAGGTCTTAAATTCGGAGACCGTAATTGGTCTCCAATCTCTGGCAAGGGAGGACTGGGGATTAGCGGCGATGTGTTGACCAGCGTATAAATTGCTTTGGTCCACAATAGATCTATAGAGATCTTCGGTGAAAAACAGTGAATAAAAATCCAGTGGCGTAAAGTCAACTGTTTCCACCTGAATTCCGGGTTGGCCAGTGAAAGGGGGAAGTACGGGTGCTGCAGAAGTGGTGGGTTCCCAATTCGGATTGGCCAATGCAGCAGGAAGGGCACTATGGGCACGACGGGCCTGTCTTTGTCTTCTTGGTGGCAGCGGGACACTACTAGTGCTTGCCACCTCTCCAGCTTGAACTGCACTTATGGGACTCGCCATGTCACCACGTGATACTGCAGTGCTGGATGTACAACCAGGGTGTACTAGGCCGCTGGTGCTTGCCAGTTCACCAGAAGGAGTAGCGGCGCTAGTACTTCTCTGCTCCATACGAGAGCCCTGCGGTTCTTGCACTTCAAGGACAGAAGAAGAAGTTTGGGGTCTGGTACGCCTGACCTTAGCAGGGACCACAACTCTGTCGTCAGAGCTATCTGTCATGGAGCCGCTGTCCTCTACAGGTTCGTATTCTGAGCCTGAACTTGACAGATGAGTGACTTCCTCTTCACTATCTGTCATACTCAGAAACATGTAGGCCTCTTCACTAGTGTACCTTCTATTTGCCATTTTGGGCTCTAAATTTAGGGGTACACTAGTGAGACTCACAGGCAAAAAAGCTCCTGACTGTCAGCGACTGTATCAAAACACTACCAAAAAACTGTTAGCGATCGCAGGGATCAGGCCTGACTCTGCGAACGCTGCAGTTATGTGTGCTTAGTGTTTTGTAAGTGACAGTTATTGATCGATACTGCACTTGGGTGGGCTGGGCAGGGCTGGGCCGAGGAGCAAAACGCAGGTGCTAGCAGGTATCTGGGCTGATCCCGCTAACACTGCGTTTCAGGGAACCCTAAACTGCTGGGGAGTATAGCTCTGATCGGATCAGATATCGATCCGCTCAGATACTATAGCACTAAGGGAGGTGTATGCTGCGTGCGTGGGTTTTAGCGGTACTGGCGCTAACCTGACGCTGCCTGGGGCGACGCAGACCTTATCTGATCCTAAAAACTTAACTTCTATTACCACCGGGCAATTAGGGGGTTAAACCTTTATAGGGTAATAAACGGCGGGTGCCCTAAAACTATAATAAACTGTAATAAACTGTAATAAACTACAAAAAACAAACTAGCTAACCAGCGTCACCCGTAACACTTATACGGTGATCGCTGGTGAAAGGGTTAACTAGGGGGCAATCAGGGGGTTAAAACCTTTAGCAGGTAGTATATGGGGGTCCCTGTCACTATAAAACACTGACAGCGAACCTATATACTTACCTCCCTAACTAGCGTCACCTGTGTCACTAATACAGCGATCAGAAAAACGATTGCTTAGCGACACTGGTGACGGGGGGTAATCAAGGGGTTAACTTTTATTAGGGGGGGTTAGGGGGGTACCCTGGACCTAAGGGGGGGTACCCTAGACCTAAAGGGGGCTAACCTAACTGCCCTAACACTTGTAACTGACACAAACTGACACCAATGCAAAAAAAAAAAATGCTATTGGTGTCAGAGTGACAGGGGGTACAGGGGGGTGATCGGGGGGTGATCGGGGGGTGATGGGGGGTGACAAGTGTGCCTGGCATGTTCTACTGTTAGTGTAGTGTTGTGCAGACTTACTTGATGTCTTCTCTCCTCGGCGCGGCGATGAAAAGACTCGAGGAGAGATGACATCACTTCCTTTCCCTCTGTTTACATTACAGAGGGAAAGGAAGCATTCTCATTCGCCGGGAGCGATCGGGAGGGGGTGGCCAACAATGGATGGCCACCCCCTCACCTCTCATCACCCGGGAAGAAATGGCGACCGCCTCGGGCACCGGGGGGGACCGATCGGACCCGCGGAAGGCAAATCACGTACATGTACGTGATTTTGCCTGTCCGTGCCACCTTGCCGACGTACATCGGCGTGAGGCGGTCGTCAAGTGGTTAAGCATCATTAAAATCACTGCTCCCGAAAAAACGGCCGTTTTTAAAAGTTTTTCTTGCATTGATTCATGTCCCCTGGGGTAGGACCTGGGTCCCCAAACCCTTTTTAGGACAATACCATGCAAATTAGCTTTTAAAATGAGCACTTTTGATTTCGAACGTTTGAGTCCCATAGACGTCAATGGGGTTCTAACGTTTGTGCAAATTTTCGGTCCGTTTGCAGGTTCTGGTGCGAACCGAACCAGGGGGTGTTCGGCTCATCCCTACTGATAAGGACAAACAGTAGAAAGAAAGAGAGGGAATCTTCCTAACAGGGCACAGACAACAAGAAACTGGACAAATGTCTTAACTCCTGTTGTATCCAAAAGAAAAACATGTCACCCTCAGTTACACTTTCTTGCAGTGCAATACAAAAGTCATATATAAAATGCCTTCATGCCCCTAATTTTGTCTTCAATGGCCTTTAAATGACCCTCTAAAATGTCATGGTGTTTTTGCTGTGCCTGGTGGAACCTCTCACTCTACTGTTGCTCATAAACACATTGCTCTGCGTCAAAATTAAGTGTGCGACATATCGTACACGCATGTCATATGTTGATGGTTAGCTTGTGTAAACCCAAATTGGTGTTAACATCTGCTGAACTTTGGCCTAAATTGGTTTATTTGCTTTGGGAACTTTTAGATGGTGGTGTAAGGTTGACTAGCTCAGCAATGACATTAGGCTGCTGTTCTTGTAGCTGATGTCATCATTCTTGCCAGATGCGGAGAAGGCTACATCTTAAATGTCTGCTTTCACAGAAAATAGTAGGATGTTTCCTTCCTCTGTGTTGTCATCTCTAAGAGAACACAGACAGATTAAGTTAAAGTTGGGCCATGTCCTCCCCTTCTTGAATACACACCCAAGTCCAGGTTAAATCCATTGCTGGCCAAACATGCTTCATGGCCATCTGTAGGGCAAGTTTGCCAAAAGATCATTGTATTCTAAAGGAAGGGGGAATTCCTACTGTCAGCATACAATTGGGCTGCAAGGGGGAACCCAGCATCAACACTGAACATGCATCTAGAATACTTGTAAACACAATGTACTTACCTCTCTTTGCAAGGTATCAAAATCTTTTTTTGACATTTTCTTCACTCTGGGGTGGTACTAAATTTGCAGCTCTGGTAACAGTTTTGCATTGCTTTTTCTTCCATGCTTGACTACTTTTAAACATATGGGAACCCAACAACTTGTCAAACACAGGAGCCAAATGCTTGACCAATGCCACATTCTCTGCATACATACGTGAACTTCAGATTTTGTTGTCGACCATCTGAGCAATTCCTCTTGCTAGCAGTACTGACTATTTGCTTGCCATTGCTGTCACCAGAACTTCCATGCTGTCTGCTTTTCTTGGATCTTGAGAGAGTGGGCCTTGTGTAAGCGTCATTGCTGTCAGTTGAGGTTTCCTCTACACAGGGCATGTGCATTTGGTCGGCACCCTCATCATCCACTTATATACTGCTATCTACATGATAGCAGTTGACTTGGGTCAGAGTTAAATGTTTTTTTCTGTCTTGAGTAGTGGGCCTTTGGAATCTTCTTCTTCGTCACTTGCCAAGATGGTGGAAACTTGCGAATGACAGATCTGCCAAGAGATTTACAGGACATTAAGAACATGGAGTTTTCACCCTAAGAAGTTTTGTTTAACTGTGACTTTGTTTCTTCCAGATGAGCGAGACTTGCTGGTTTGATCTGTGGATTTCATGCTTTAGGGACAACGCACTATGAAAAACACAAAGATAATTTTAAGTTGCTGAATAATTCACTTTACATGTGACATGTAAAAATACTAACTATTGTTTACCATAAACTTTGCTGGTTAGACCAAGGCCATCCTTCCTGTGTTTTTTTTTTTTTTGCCATAATGCAGCCTTTAACTACAATCACAAAGTTATGCAGAGTTAAATGTAGAAATATAAAGTATGTTTGGTTGGACAGGAGTATGGATGCTTTAAGGATGCAGCAGGTGACTTGTGCTCCATAGTTTCATTCTGTAGAATAGAGATAGGCAAACAGTTCAAGCTAAGCAAAAGTTCGGCCTGAACTTCGCCTGTTCGTCCGTTCAGCAAACATCCAAAATTGCGGGTAGCTCGCCGGGATGTTTGCCCACCAAGTGCCCCATAATGCACTGTGTGCTTCACAGTGCATTATAGGGACCTAATTGGATGAAGCCTTGCACCTAACCACTGGTCAGGTGCAAGGCTTTGCCAATTGGCACTGTCAGAGCCTTGATTGGACAAAGTGATGATTACTTTCTCCAATCAGGGCTCAGTGCTCATAGTCCCACTTCACACTATAAAAGGTAACTTCCCATAGAAATATCTTGTAGTGTGTTGGAGTGGAGATCAATAGAGCAGGACTTGTTTTGCCACTAGCAGTTAGTGTGTTCACCTATTGTGGCTCTGAGTGTAGAGTGTTAGTTAAGTGTTAGTATAGTGTGTGAGAATAGTGTGTCAGTGTAGTGTGTTAGTGTAGTGCAGTGTTTAACACAGAATTACAAAACATTTAGTGCTGTACACAGTGCTGTATACCTTTTTTTTGGTTGCTATGTTTATTTTTGTCTTTTTCTTTTCTTTTGCCTGCCCCCTTTTTTTAAATTGTCAGCCACAGTTTTTTTTTTTTTTTTTTCATTAAGTGTTTATTAATTTTTTATCAATACAAATTATAATATCAGGAAATGTAATATAGACATTACAAATAATAAGAAAGTAGGAACATTAAAAACATATGGGTATGCACGCATGTTTGCCAGGTGATAAGTACAATCTTGGAACTGCAAAGGTTGCTTATACGATATAAACTATTCATTAATAAACAGTGTCATCAAATATCAAATGTTTTTTTATTTGGATGTCCAAATTAACCAACTGTTGTCAAATGATTTGCATTTAAGAGAGTTCACTGCCAACATTCTTTCAAATGAGTAGTGTTTTTGTACTTTTTATTACATCAGAAATATTTGCAGTGGGTGTATTTGTTCAGGATCGGAGTACCAATGATCTAGCTACCAGGAGAATGTGTGTTATAACCTGTCTCATTGTGTATGGAAAGTTGTCTATTCCTATATGCAATATTGCTGGATTGGATTGGGTATGTATACCCGTAATTGAGGATATTAATCAAAATATTTGGTTCCAGAAATTAGTTAGGCATGGGCATTCCCAGAACATATGCATGAGGTGACCTTTATGTCCGCAGTTGTGCCAGCAGAGAGGAGAAGTATTTGGGAACATTTTTGCTAGTCTACATGGGGTGTACTGCCATCTATTGGATATTTTGAGCGTCATTTCCCAATGTCCTATACAGTGTGACGATTTGTGGACAATCTGAATTGCAGATTTCCATTGATCGTCTGTAAACGCGGTGCCTAGGTCCACTTCCCATTTCTTAAGTGCCTCTGTTTTCCTGAAGTTATGTTTGTCCTGTAGAATGTTATAGTAAAGTGATATACCTTTACAGCTATTTTTTTGATGGGTGAGGTGATTCCATACTTTGGGGGGCAATTGAATGATGGGGACGGGGTATGTGCAGAGAAAATGTGTAATTCTAAGACAGGTGAAGAGGGTATGACTAGGTAAATCAAATTCTTTCATTATACTCTTGAATGATTTGGGTACATTGTTTATGGTTAGATCCTGGACAGTTGTGATCCCATGTCCCAGAAGGTGTTTCAGGAGCCGCAGTTTTTCTGATTGCTGCGCTGGTGTTCCTCCTTTTTTAATTATTTTTTTTTTATATAGCTTTTACATTTCTGTCAGCATCAGTCCTCAGTTTAAAGTGCACCAAACACAACTTTTCATTGAAAAAACTGCATCCATTTACACATTTCCCTGAATCTATAAAATATGGGTAATAATCCCCCCCATCATGTCTGGGAGGCCAACAAAGAAGGGCAGTAGTTCCCATACCACTATGAGGGGGGCAGCAGTGTCTGTGTCCACAGGAAAAGGTGAACGTGGTCCATCTTTAGGCAGGGCACCTTTGTCTCTGTTAAGTGATGTTGCCTGTACCAGCCACAGCATGTAGAGGAGGTGGACTGGCTTATTAAACCATCCTCATCCTCCTCATCCACTATGACCCAAGCTGGCACTAGTGCACACTCTATCGCAGCTGCCAAAGCGGTTTATTCTGCCTTCTTGTCCACAGATACTCCTGCCATAACCCCAGCATCATGCATGGAGGATTCAGCTGAATTATTTGAACACAGTGTCAGCCATCAATCTTGAGGATGCACAGACATTACTTGATTCTGATATTGATTCTGAGGTAGAGGAAGGGACTAACATGAGCCTACAGAGAGGGGAGAACACTGATAAACAACAAATTGTCAGTCATGTTCCCCCAGCCGCAGTGTATTGCCAAGTTTGCTCGAGTCATGACGAGGATGAAGCGTATGCTGGGGATGAGGTCACTGATGTGACCTGGGTGCTGGAAAGAGCAGAGGAGGAAAGTGAGGGGGAGAAACAACCCCAAGGAGGCAAGATGTCTTTCAGAGGCAGACATCATGGAAGAGTAGAGAGCAGCCACCATATGCCATCAGATTGTAGAGCTGTTATCTAACGGCCCACTTCCCACAGCTCAGTTGTGTGGGCCTTTTTTAGCAGATGTGCAGCCAATCACACTGTTGAAATTTGCAATCTCTGCTGCAAGCAGATCAAGCTTGACAAAAACACCAGCCATTTGGGTACCACATGTTTGACAAGCCTCCCACCACTTAGCCAATTGGCAAGAGCACCTGAAAGCCACATACAAGAGATACAATTCTTATCCTCCTCACTTCTCACCTCTCATGTCTAACCCTGCTATATTTCATGACATGAGTGCTTCAGCTGGTCTAGGGGACAAGAGCCATACCAGAGCAGAGATTATTTCAGCTCTGCAGGGGCAGGCCTAGAGGTAGTTCAAACCATGGAAGCTTGAGCCAGGAATGGTGGTGTGCGATAATAACATTGGCCTTCTGTCCACCCATTGACAGGAAAAGTTGACACATGTGCCATGCCTGGTTTGATGGTGCAGTGTTTCTTAAACTGGTACTGGGGTTTACAAGATCTTCTGTAGCCATTTCAGGAGCTCATACACAGCCAGTGTTCGGTTGGCTGAAACTCAGTGGGATTTCCACCTGCCTGTGAGCTGCCTAATTTGTGACATGCCCACCAGGAGGAATTCAATTTTGTGACATGCCCACCAGGAGGAACTCAACTTTGGCAATGCTGCACCAGCTGCACATTCAGCAGAGGGCGGTCAACGAGTACCTGTGTGAGTATGGCACAAGACCAGGCTCAGGGCACCTCAGCTTTTTTTCCCTATGCCAATGACTGCTGATAAAGGATGCATGCTCTGTACTGTCAACATTTGAGGGGGTGACAAGGATGGGGAGCCGAGACAATGCATGCATCAGTGATACAATCCCTCTTGTGTTCCTGCAGACGCATACCCTGCAAGGCACTATGGACAGGGCACTCAAGGCAGAGCAATGGGGAGTAAGAGGAGGACTTCCTTTCCTCCCAAGGCCCGCTTTATGCAGGCACCATTCTTGTGACGCTACAGAACAAGAGGAGAGTGAGGAGGGGGAGGAGGAGGATTCTGGCAGTTTTGGAGTCATTAACGCAGAGGAAGACATACGTCAAATCTTAAGAGATGGTTTTCGGTCCTCGGAACCCTTGGGAATAGTAAGTGGCTGGGAGGAGGCAGTTCCAGATACTGTAATCCTCAGTGACCCCAGGGACTCTGCTTCTCATGCCTCCGCAAACTTGCAGTGCCTGGGCTCCCTTATACTTACTAAAGCCTTCAAAAGGACCTGAGAATTTGTGGCATCAAAATAAGGATCATTATTGGTTAGCAACCCCCTTGACCACCCTTACAAGGGGAAAGTCTCAGAACTCATTGTGTCCTCACAGAGGGAGCAGAGGATGAAATATCTTGAGGACACATTAAAGAGGAGTTATTGTAATGCCTTTCCTGGCCTTGCTAGGTGACAGTCTCATGGAAAAGCTACTTTTGAGGCTTCTGTTGGTCAAGAGAGGAGCTGTGGAGGAGGGGGCTGCCTCAGTAATGCATTTCAAATTTTTAGGGCTGTCAGGTTCAACATCTTATCAAATGGTGGAAGATTATCTAGGGGCAAAAACAGACATGGAGAGATTTCCAGTAGATAATCAACTGGGTCATGAGAATAGACCACTGGCCAGAACTTGCCCAGTATGCAATTGAGCTGCTCGGCTGCCCTGCATCCAACGTGCTTTCTGAACGGGCATTCAGTGCAGCCGGAGGTTTTGTGACAGATGAAAGAGCGTGTAGATTAGCAGCACCTATCAAGCCCCTGATGCCGATGTAGCTGATTAAGTGTTATTGGGATCTCAAATCCCAGCAAGACTGTCTAGGCTGCCTAGCTTTGTGGTTGTTCATCTTGAAGTAAATTTTTGGTATAGGATTTATGGGCACAATTAACACTCAAGGACCAATTTTTCTGAACCCATGTGACAAGTAAGTGCATCAAATTTCAATTTTTGACAGCAAGGCCAATCCTTGCTTTCATCAAGACTGCCTCTAGAAGGTTATAGGGTCAAGGCACCAACAACACCCAAAGACCAATTTTTCCTCAACTCTTTGACAAGGGCGTCAAATTTCATTTTGTTTAGTCTAGGTCAATTCCTGCTTTCATCAAGACTACCTCTACAAGGTTACAGGGTGAAGAGACCAACAACACCCAAAGACCATTTTTTCCACAACTAATTGACAGGAGCATCAAATGTATTTATTTTTTTTACAGCAAGGCCAATTCTATTCCTTGCTTATATTAGTATTGAAAGACCTTTGTTCTCTTTGAGTGGGAGTTAAAGCCTTGCACATTGTGGGTTACAATGGAATATTTGGTTGAGTAAGTATGAAGCATCATGGCTAGACAGGGTGTACTCATCTGTTAGAGGACTGCACTGGACCTGGTAACCTTGAACTCCTGAGAAGCATGCATTCTTTGATCAAATTGGGCAAGCCAGTCAAGAAGAAAGTAGATACAGGAAAAGAACAGAAAGAAAGGTAAGACACAACAAGACCTACAAAACTGGCCTACAGCCAGCAGTGTGGCTAGTTCATCACATCATTTGAATAGTTGTAGGCAGAAGCCTAGTTAGTGAACCAGTTAATTAACGTAAAGTGTGAGGCTGCTGCCATCTGTCAGACGAGGGCAAATTCACTGACCATGGCTGTATGAAAAAAGGAGTTGGGCAAATGAGCAGTACTGCACTGCTTATATGTAGGAAAGGTACCAAAAATGGTTCCATCCACTTCAAAAGACTCAGATGAAGCTGGTTCAGAGATGCAAGAAACCATATGAGGATAGTCATCTAGGAGAACCATATGGGCAAGAGTCAGTACAAATATAACATAATATACAGTGGGGACAGAAAGTATTCAGACCCCCTTACATTTTTCACTCTTTGTTATATTGCAACCATTTGCTAAAATCATTTAAGTTCATTCTTTTCCTCATTATTGTACACACAGCACTCCATATTGACAGAAAAACGCAGAATTGTTGACATTTTTGCAGATTTATTAAAAAAGAAAAACTGAAGTATCACATGGTCCTAAGTATTCAGAGCCTTCGCTCAGTATTTAGTAGAAGCACCCTTTTGATCTAATACAGCCATGAGTCTTTTTGGGAAGGATGCAACAAGTTTTTCACACCTGGATTTGGGGATCCTCTGCCATTCCTCCTTGCAGATCCTCTCCAGTTTTGTCAGGTTGGATGGTAAACATTGGTGGACAGCCATTTTTAGGTCTCTCCAGAGATGCTCAATTGGGTTTAAGTCAGGGCTCTGAGTGGGCCATTCAAGAACAGTCACAGATTTGTTGTGAAGCCATTCCTTTGTTATTTTAACTATGTGATTAGGGTCATTGTCTTTTTTGAAAGGTAAACCTTCGGCCCAGTCTGAGGTCCTGAGCACTCTGGAGAAGGTTTTCATCCAGGATATCCCTGTATTTGGCTGCATTCATCTTTCCCTCAATTGCAACCAGTTGTCCTGCCCCTGCAGCTGAAAAACACCCCCACAGCATGATGCTGTCACCACCATGCTTCACTGTTGGGACTGTATTGGACAGGTGATGAGCAGTGCCTGGTTTTCTCCACACATACCACTTATAATTAAGACCAAAAAGTTCTATCTTGGTCTCATCAGACCAGAGAATCTTATTTCTCACCATCTTGGAGTCCTTCATCTTGGAGTGTTTTTTTTTAGCAAACTCCATGTGGGCTTTCATGTGTCTTACACTGAGGAGAGGCTTCCATCGGGCCAATAAAGCCCCAACTGGTGGAGGGCTGCAGTGATGGTTGACTTTCTACAACTTTCTCCCATCTCCCGACTGCATCTCTGGAGCTCGGCAACAGTGATCTTTAGGCTCTTCTTTACCTCTCTCACCAAGGCTCTTCTCCCCCGATAGCTCAGTTTGGCTGGATGGCCAGCTCTAGGAAGGGTTCTGGTCGTCCCAAACGTCTTCCATTTAAGTATTATGGATGCCACTGTGCTCTTAGGAACCTTAAGTGCAGCAGAAATATTTTTGTAACCTTGGCCAGATCTGTGCCTTGCCACAATTCTGTCTCTGAGCTCTTAAGGCAGTTCCTTTGACCTCATGATTCTCATTTTCTCTGACATGCACTGTGAGCTGTAAGGTCTTATATAGACAGGTGTGTGGCTTTCCTAATCAAGTCCAATCAGTATAATCAAACACAGCTGGACTCAAATGAAGGTGTAGAACCATCTCAAGGTTGATCAGAAGAAATGGACAGCATCTGAGTTAAATATATGAGTGTCACAGCAAAGGGTCTGAATACTTAGGACCATGTGATATTTCAGTTTTTCTTTTTTAATAAATCTGCAAAAATGTCAACAATTCTGTGTTTTTCTGTCAATATGGGGTGCTGTGTGTAAATTAATGAGGAAAAAAATGAAGCACCATGAAGAACATGCTGCTCTCACTGAGGCAAACATTGTATACTGACCTATCCACTGCTGTCTCCTCACTAGCTACTACTGTAAATCAGCATGATCAGGCCATTACACAAATGGAAGCTGAAATGGGGGACTTATTGTCTGCACATAATGAGCTAGTGGATGGCTTTGCGGACCATGATGATGAATTCCAATTAATTAATCTGAAGCTCGCAGACCTGGAAGACTGCTCCAGATTAAATAATATTAAATTCTGTAATATTCCAGAGGCGATCCAACAATCGGATCTAGTACAATTTCTGCAGTCCCTGATGTATGCCCTTTTACCTGACCTGACAACCCGTGACATGGAAATTGACAGGGCACACAGACTCCCCAAGTCACCTCACCTCCTACTTCCACACCCAGGGATGTTTTGGCCCACATCCACTTTTTCACAGTAAAAGAAAAAGTCATGTATGCAGCTAAACGAGCAGCAAGACTCCCTGATCCTTTCAGCAACATCGCTCTTTATGCTGATTTATCCAAAGCAACAATGGAAAATCGCAGACAGTTGGCGACTATAACTGAAGCACTTCAGAATCATAAGATCCCATATAAATGGGGCTTGCCCACTAAACTACTCATCACACACCAAAACAAAACTCATGCAGTGCGCACCCTCCCTATGGGACCTACACTCCTGTGAAACTGGAGGAAATACTGTGCCCTACTGACCAACTCCCAACACGCATGGAGACCAGTGGAGACCCTCCAGATGCCTGAAAGCTGCAACCTATACCCTTCTCTGTACCCACCAAATGGCTGGGAAACTGCAGCGCCTTTACCCGGTACCTGCCTGCCTGTTCAGTGATCCCTGTCCCACGTTGCGGACAACAGATTTCTCTCCCCCACTGACTGTTTGCAGTTGTTTCTGCACATTGAGTCCAGGTCCCTCTTGTTACTGGGCTCTCCTTTTTAAACGCAGACCCTTCACCCAAACCCGGCACCAGCCAATCCCCACCCACCTTTCCACACCACACAGAGCCGGACTACCAAATCGCTCTACATCTACCGATCGCCACCTACACCTGGGGACAATCCACCCTGCCTTTACTCCCCCAGAATGGCATTCAAAATTGTTTCTATTAATGCCAGGGGCTTAAACTCTCTGCAGAAAAGATCAGCACTTCTCAGAGAAGCCAATAGCCAAAAAGCTGATATCCTCCTAGTGCAGGAAACCCATTTTGCTTATGATAAAACTCCCAGATTCACCCTGAAAAATTATGACCGAGTTTTTTTTGGCTTCAGGCCAGAAGAAGAAAAGTGGAGTCCTCACTGCCATACGGAGCACACTACAATTTAAGTTACATTAATCAGTTGCAGACCCCTACGGCCGTTTCCTGAATCTCATCAGTGACATTAATCAAGTCACCTACACTCTGATTATCATATATGGGCCAAAGAAACAACAACTGCACTTCCATAAACAACTATACAAGAAAGTAGCATGACTTTGAAAGGGGAGGCTTTGTATTGGAGGCAACTTCAACATCATTGGAGACCCAAAATTGGATACTACGTCCACAACTAGACACCATCGAACTGTTCTAAACCCCTTTCTTCGAGCAAACCCCTTTCTTCTCAACTCTCATACTCCCGTATTGACTTCTTCCTTGTTGACAAACTCACCCTCCAAGACGTGAGGAACTCCGAGAATGGATCCATCACATGGTCGGACCATGCATCTATCTCCCTTACTGTGGGTAACTGTAGACCTAGAACAACCCGAATATGGAGACTTGACACTTCACTCATCTCCGATCCCAGCAATGTTCAAAAACTGGCTACTGAGCGTCACTCCTATTTTAAAACAACCAACCTATCGGACACTAATAGGTTTGTACTTTGGTCGGCATATAAAGCCTATATGCGTGGCATCCTAATTAAACTTCACAGAAATGTTAGGAACCAGAGGTCTAAGCAAAATGACGAGGTCCTTTCCCAAATTGCACAATTAGAAAACCAAAACAAACTGACTCCCTCCCACAAATTAGCCAGTGTGCTTTTAGATCAGCAACAAAAACTCAGCTCACTTTTACTCTTTAAATTTGAAAACAACCTTAAATTAACTAAAGGCAATTATTATGCCTTCGGTAATAAAGCTGGAGCCTTACTAGCCTGACAGGTCAAAGCTCAACGCGTTAAAAGCAAAATAGCTTCCCTCCACCATCCTACCACCAAACAACTCCTAACAAACTCACAGGATATAGCTAACGCCTTCAGCGACTATTACTCCTCTCTCTACAACCTTTCAAATGACATAACTACTCCTCAACCAACAGACCAAAGCATACAAACCTTCCTATCCGCTATTGATCTCCCAACTATAACCCCTACCCAATCAGAGGAGCTCTTCCACCCATTCTCAGACGAAGAAGTCCTAAAAGGCATTAATACTCTCCCTCTCCACAAATCACCTGGGGAATATGGCTACACTAATGAATTCTACAAAACTTTTGCCAAACTCATCACCCCCCCCCCCTCACTGACCTCTTCAACTCTGCTGCCACCTCTGGTTCTTTACCGATTGACATGCTGCATTCAACTATCACCACCATTCCCAAACCAGAGAAAGACCCTACTTCTACAACCAAATACAGACCCATCTCACTCCTCAACACGGACATCAAAATATTTGATAAAGTCGTTGCATCTAGATTGCTGAGGTGTCTTCCTTCTCTAGTGCACCCGGACCAAGTTGGCTTAATGCCAGACAGACAAGCCTCAGATGCAACTAGAAGGGTCATTAATTTGATTCATCAGATCACCCCAGCATAAACGTCTTCTCTGCTGCTATCTTTAGACGCAGAGAAGGCATTCGACAGGGTGCACTGGGGATTCCTGAAGGCAGTACTATCCAAATTTGGAATCACAGGCTGGTTTCAAACTGCCACACTCTCACTTTATTCAAACCCTTCAGCTAGAGTGTTAACTGATGGAACTCTGTCTAAACCATTCGGGACCTCTAATGGCACTCGCCAAGGCTGCCCGCTCCTCCCTCTCATTTTTTCCCTACTTGTGGAACCCCTAGCGGCAAAGATTAGAGAGGACAAACGCATTTCAGGCATCGTGCACAATGACATGCAACATAAAATAAGCCTCTTCGCCGATGATGTTATACTTTTGATCACAAACCCAGTCCACTCCATGCCTGCGATCCAAGACATCATTACTCAATTTAGCTCTGCCTGCTTCTATAAAATTAACTCCTCCCGTTTAATCTTACACAAAGACAGCAGTCTCTCCTGGAGGGAACTCTTCCTTATTCTTGGACGAGGCAATCTATCCCATACCTAGGGATAAAATTAGCCCCAACACTACCTCGCCTCTATGATCTTAATTATAGTGCCTTCCAAAAACTGCTTCCCCAACTATTAATCCAAATGCGCACAACAGGCCTCTCAAAACTAGGAAGGATTACCTCCTTTAAAATACTAATCCGCCCCAAGCTTCTCTACCTATTCCGCACAGTAATCTTACCTGCGCCCCACTCCTTCTTCACCTCTATACAAAAACAACTTTCCAGATATGTATGGGAAACTAAACCACCCAGATGCGCTCACTACATTCTAACCAGACATCACAAAAAAGGAGGGGTAAGACTTCCCCACATACAAACCTACTACAATGCTTCCATCCTGGACCAGCTTTACTACTGGTGGCACCCAAATCCCAATAAGTCCTGGTCGATCATGGAAGCATCTTGCGTCAAACCGAATACTCTGCGTGATATACTCCTGAGCGCGTCGGCGGGGTTTGCTCCTAACACAATGACTAAACCCAAGGCAATCACGGCCTCACTGACAGCCTGAAAGAAAATCACTCAGACAACATCCATAGCTCACCCATCTCACACAATCCCGATCCCTCTCAGAATGCTAATGACACAATTGCCAAACCTTAACCTACAAACCTGGCAGCAACACAAGATCAGTAGTATCTCAGACCTCTACAAAAAAAAACACTCTAAAAACTTTCACGAACCTCAAAACTGAATACAACCTCCCTCAAACAGAAGCCTTTACTTACATGAGGATCTCCCACTGTCTTCAAACCTCTAAAATCCCCACTGAGGCCAAAATACCTGAACCAATCCACAACTTTTACACATACAAAACATACCCTAAACATGGTATCTCCACAATGTACTCTGCACTTAATGATAACCGACCCTACTCCCAAATATCATCTCTCTCAAAATGGACAGAAGAACTAAATATTACTGTTACCCCTGACATGTGGACACGGGCCTTTAAGCACACTTTCACAGCTTCCCATTGCTCTAACCACTGGGAATCATACCAAAAAACAATACACAGGTGGTATCTTACACCCTACCGTCTTTCCAAATTCTTCCCAGGTCATCCCTCTACCTGTTGGAGGTCTTGTGGAAGTTCTGGTACTATAGCACACATCCTATGGTTTTGCAGATCCATAAGCTCATTTTGAAAACACATATTTGCAATAATCTCCCCCATATCTCAGGTTACAACGGTCCCTAATCCCTCACTAGCATTACTACACCTTGGAATAGAAAAATTCCCCTCCAGATCACGAGTAGTAATAGTGCATCTACTACTCGCAGCAAAACTGAACATCACCAAACTCTGGAAAACTTCAGATTCCCCGTCCATTGCCAATACAATTACAGATTTGAATCTTCAATGTGAAATGGAGAAACTAGTTGCTAGATAAAATCTAAGTATGGAAAGGTTTTTGTACAAATGGTCAGCCTGGCTCGCACATCCAAAATGTTCTGTAACCACCTGATGTTCTCATTATATCACAATTTCCTCCCATTTTTACATCTTCTCTTTACTCCCCTATCCACCCCCATACTAATATGTAGAAAGTTGCCTACCTAGCTGGTGCCCCCTCACCCCTAATACCCCCCCCCCCCGTCTGGAGTTAATATGTTGAAATACTATACATGATTCACCACTGTCTAGTTCAAATTCTAAGACTGTTTATGCATTGCTTAACCCTACTTCTTCGGCTTTGGTTTCGATTGCTAAAAGTCAGAACATCTGACATGTTGTACCAAATGTATCTCTTGTACACTTTGTTGAAATTATTAATAAAGAAATAGTGAATTTAATGAGGAAAAAATGAACTTAAATGATGTTAGCAAATGGCTGCAATATAACAAAGAGTGAGAAATTTAAGGGGGTCTGAATACTTTCCATCCCCACTGTAACATCAGTATAAAATTATGACAAACTATCAACCTATCAACAGGGAGTAGAAGGAAGGGGGGAAAGGGACAGGGAAAAAAGGATGAAGAGGGAGAAAAGGAGAATGCGGGAAGGGTAAGGAAGGAATGAGGACAGTAGGAAAAGAAGTAGGAAGGGTCAGGATGCCCCCAGCAACCTCCCAGTCCTATGAGGCCAATACAAAACACCTCTCAATTGTGAGAGAAAAGATAATGGCTACAGAGGTCCCCCTCAAACAAACAGTCTACAACAGGTATCTGTAACCTAACAAAAGGAGCTCAATGAGCTACTGACAAGAAGGTTGTGCCCCAGTATTTAAGTATTCGGCGACGATCTTCTCACTGACAGCTTGTGTTGGCTGTACCAGGTAGGCTATAGAGGGCGATCCACAGGATGTAGTTAATTAGAGAACAAGGGTTCATGTTAAATAAGGCCTAGACCCAAGAGGACTTCCTTTCCTTCCTGAAGAGTGGAGAATGAATGAGATTTACCTTTGTAGGCAAATGTAAGATGGAAGGGGAAAACTCAGTGATCCATGTTGAGTAAGGTCGGTTTTGGTTCTAGCTGCTGCCATGAGCTTTTCCTTAATCCAATAGAAGTGTGGCTTTACTATTACATTGTGTGGTAAGTCATCTGACCGAGGGGCGTCAGGGCTTGATGGACTCATAGCAGAGAAAAAAATCGTTCCTGTGCACAAGTGGATAACCAGACAAGTAGTGCAAAGACACAGGCCTTGCTGCCCTCAAGGATAGAGAATCCTAATAGACAACAAGAAAATTAGAAAAAATGGGGTGCACCAGCCATGTGCATTATCTTTTGGATATAAATTTATTAAAAACAATGATAAAGGCCTGCTGCGGACCAGGATGGCTGCCTGAAGTCCGAGCTCCGCTCCACGGCCTGGTATCCAGCAACCCTAAGCTACCATCCTTCCCGCTGCTCACACCATAACAGCGGGGAAGGATCGGGGAACCACTCGGGCACACTGATGCAGCGGTATAAGCCGCCAAACCCCCGCCGTCTTACCGACTATTATCCGCCGGCCGCCGCCATGCAGAAGGCCCAAGATGGCGCCGATGAAGGAGACGGCGCCCGCTCCAACAACAGCACAGAGGATCTGCAGCCTACCTCCTCAGCACTCCCTCACCATGGCACTGTGACCACCTCAAAGGAATGGGACAGCATGGACGTTCACCCCCCTCCAGAGGATTCCCCAGGAGGACTGCAACAGGACAGAGGTAAGCGGCTGGCTACCTCCCCTGCACATTCCCCCAACAAAGAGCCTCATGCAAAGAAGCAGCTGTGGTCCCATGTTGTTGCAGGGACACACAGCGCCCAAAATACTCCATCCCTGGCTGCCATACCTGTCACTGACAACACAGTGACAGAAGCTATGCTCAAATCTATGCTTCTCACACTGCAACAAGATCTGCATAGAGACCTCCAATTGTCATTATCACAAATGCATGACAAAATAGACTGCCTAGAAGAGCGCACAGACGTTCTAGAAGAAAATCTGCAAGATTATTCTAAGGCACACAATGAATTGTTAGATGCTCATGAGCACCATTCGGAAGAAATTCACCGTATCAAAATGAAACTGGCAGATTTAGAAGACCGCTCTAGGCGGAACAACATCAAATTCCGGGGCATCCCGGAATCGGTTAAACCAAACGAAATAACTCCCTACTTGCAACAGCTTATCTCGGCCCTACTCCCACGCCTCAACGCCCGCGACACTTTAATTGACCGAGCCCACAGAATTGCCAAACCGCCACACCTCCCTGATGATATCCCCAGAGATATCTTGGCACGCATTCACTTCCTCCATGCGAAGGAACAAGTTCTCTCCGCCGCCAGATCCGTGACACCCCTGCCAGCCCCTTACAACAACGTCAAGCTGTTCACTGATCTGTCCCCGGCTACAATGGAGATGCGCAGAGCATTCGCCCCAGTGACTTCCATACTCCAACAAAGAAAAATAACCTACAAATGGGGCTTCCCTACGAAATTGCTGGTCACTCATCAACAAAAGATAGTACCTATTCTCTCCCCGAAGGATGGCTACAAAAAGCTCACCAATTGGGGTTTTCTCCCCATTGCGCCCAGAGAAGCGGAACATGCTACTCCCTCCTACAAGTCATCTGACTCCAGAAATGTGGCGAACAAAGCTTCCAAAAAGACCTAACTTTGATACAAGCCCAGATCCCCAGATCTACCTATATCCAGCCTGGGCGACACATCTATTCCTTTTCCTCACCACCCCTCAGGTTTACAGATGTGCTAAGCACACGTTTTTTGTCTCTGGTGTTTTTTTTTTTTTTCTCTTTTTTCTTATTCTCTGTTCCTTCTTTCTTGATTACAGCAAAGAGTAATTAGCATTGATTATAAATTTCTCCTAGAATTATAGACTGTTGTATTAAGCATCTGGTTTTGACAATATACTTGTACCATATACGGCATTTAATTATCTAACTGTATATTCACATCCATCATCAGTAGGTGCGGTCTCTCTCCCTCTGCCCAGGCCCTCACAACTACAATACCAATGTGGCACTCTCGATTACCTCCCTCAACGTTAAAGGCCTAAACTCACCATTTAAACGCAACCTCTTATGGAAAGAAGCAATACAACAACGAGCAGACATAATCTGCGCCCAAGAAACACACTTTACTAAGCTCAATCAACCCCAATGTAGTCACAAAAAATATCCCCATTGCTTCTTCGCAAGTGCCTCTAAAAAAAAGAGAGGAGTAATGATTGCCATAAACGCAGCAATAAACTTTAAGCTTCATCACTGTGAAAGTGACGAAGATGGCAGATTCCTAATACTATCAGCCACATTTGACAACCGACCTCTCACTATAGTCAACGTTTATGCCCCCAATACAGCACAAAAAAGATTTTACGCCACTCTCTTTGCCAAATTGGCCCCCTACAGATCTTCCCCCCTGGTAATGTGTGGTGACTTTAATGAAGTAATTGACCCTACACTCGATACCTCCAATCCCACGAGAAATAGGCCCTCATCAATATCAAATTTTCTCAAAAAAGAAGACCTTTATGACATATGGAGGTGCATGCATGATGATGAGAGAGACTACACCTACTTTCCCCCCCCACATCAATCTTATTCCCGTATTGACCTATTTATTACAGATAAACACCTACTACAGGCTATCACTGCCTCCACCATAGGCACTATATCATGGTCTGACCATGCTCCAGTCACGATCAAAATAGCATCCCCCTCCCAAACCACTAGACACACGGTCTGGAGACTAAATACCTCCCTTCTCAACAACCCCTCCTTTGAGTCTCAAATACGATCAGAGATCGATAACTATTTCCACCAAAATGTTAATTCTGTAACTGACTGTGCTATTGTTTGGAATGCTCATAAAGCTTGTCTACGGGGTCTTTTCATTAAACTTGGAGCCCAGGCTAAAAAACAATACTCCTCTATAACAGAGTCCCTCCTGAAACAAATTCGATCTCTTGAAACAATAAACAAGAAATCCCCCACTAAAACTACCTCCTCAGAACTCAAAAAACTGAGATCCCAACTCAGTAATCACCTGCACAAAAATTTTGATTACTTTATCAAACGACTACGACTTCAGATATATTCATCAGCCAATAAGTCAGGAGCATTTATGGCCAAACAACTCAAAAAACAACTTTCTAATAAAAAAATCTCATTTATCACAAACCCCCAGGGCAAACGCCTGACCAACCCACTAGATATTGCCAACGAATTTGGCAATTTCTACACCAAACTTTACGAAAACAGACCCCCATCTCACACCCACCCAAGATGATATAAAGAAATTCTTATCCTCTATCTCCCTACCCTCAATCTCACCAGAGCAACTAGACTCTCTCACAACTCCCTTTTCACAGACTGAAATTCAGAAAGTGATCAACAACCTACCCCTACATAAAGCACCAGGACCTGACGGACTACCCAACGAATATTATAAACGTTTTGCTCAACCCTTAGTCCCCCACCTAAGTGCCATGTACAATCAATTTGCTACAACAGGCATAATCCCTAGGGAATCTCTCGATGCCCTAGTGGTCACCATCCCCAAACCGGGGAAACCCCCAGACAATCCAGCCAACTACAGACCAATTTCACTCCTCAACACAGACACCAAAATCTATGCTAAACTGTTAGCACAACGCCTTTCCACCATCGTCCCCCAGATTATTCATCCCGACCAAGTAGGATTCGTACCCGGCAGACAAGCCTCAGACGGTACTAGACGTTTCATTGACCTTATCCAATGGACGGAGCACACTCGAACGCCTTCTCTCTTCCTATCTTTGGACGCAGAGAAGGCGTTCGATAGGGTATACTGGCCATATATGGAGGCAGTACTCCAAAAATTTGGTCTTTCGGGCACCTTTCTCTCTGCCATACTAGGCCTATACACTCAACCATCTGCACGCATCTGGACGTCGGGAGTTGTCTCCAACCCATTCCAAATCACTAATGGCACGAGACAGGGGTGCCCCCTGTCCCCCCTAATTTTTGCCATGATTATGGAGCCCCTAGCACAAATTATTAGATCTGAGCCCTCGATTACAGGAATAACAATTGGACAGACCGAACATAAAATCGGTCTGTACACAGATGACGTGATTATCGCCTTAACTAACCCACTGTCGTCTCTCCCAGCAGTCCAATTAATCCTTGACAAGTTCAGCGCAGTGTCAATGTACAAACTAAATCATAGTAAATCCCTAATGCTTAACCTAGGCCTTGATTCTCAAACTCTAAATACCATTACCACTAGCTCCCCCTTTGCTTGGGCCTCCAACTCCTCTCTCCCATACTTGGGTATCCAATTAACTTTCCCAAGCCGAATGCTACTAAGAATTAATTTTGAAGACCTTGTGGACAAGCTTACTCAACTAGCAAAGGATCTAGGTAAGGTTCCAGCCTCATGGGCTGGTAGGATAGCCCAGACAAAAATGTATTTACTTCCCCATGTCCTATATTTTTTCCGGACACTGCCTCTTCCTCTAGCGCAAAATCAAATAAAAAAAATCCAAGGGATCATCAACGGATTCATTTGGCAACAGAAGAGACCCAGATAAAAAAAACTATACTTACAACCCCAGTTCAACATGGAGGAAGGGGCGCCCCAGATATTCAAGCCTACCACCGAGCAACTATCCTAGACCAACTGAAATCATGGTGGTCAGACAAACACCACACTACCTGGAAACAAATTGAATCCAACCTACTACCCACGGATACCAAAAACTTCCTAGCCGCAGTGTGGCTCAACCCCCACCCCAAAAGATACCCTCTTGATACTATCACATCCTCCATAAGAATTTGGACCTCAGTACTGCAACTCAAAGGAGGGATGTCAAAGGACACTCTGACAGCAATACCCACTGAGGCATTACACCTCATCTACCCGGACTTACCTCTCTCAGAATGGACAAAAGCCGGCATCTCCCATCTAGGTATGCTCTTTTCATCATCAACTATGTTTTCATTTGAGCAATTAATGCAAAAATACGGATTACCCAAACATACATTTTTTCTCTATCTAAGGATCAGATCTAGCTTATCAAAAATTTTCTGGACAACTGAAGACGATATCTCACTCCCAATACTCAAATTTTATAACATAACTATACCCAAGACCAAAGGAATCTCCTTTATGTACAAGCTACTCACTAAACCAACCACTAACCATCTGGCTTCTTCCGTACAGTACTGGTCCTCTCTATCAGACCAACTACCCTCAGAAACACAATGGCCAAAAGCCCTCACACTGCCCCTATGCCTGTCGCACTGCATTAACCACTGGGAAGCAGCACAAAAGCTTTTCCACAAATGGTACTTCACACCAGAAAGACTGGCGAAAATATACCCGAACACCTCTCCAAATTGTTGGAGGGGCTGTGCTCAAATCGGATCTCTTTCACATATATGGTGGGAATGCCACCTAATCAAGCATTTCTGGAGACAGGTACACAATCTAATTGAAGCTTTATGTGGTACACCCCAATTTCTGTCCCCGCTTGACCTACTCCTAGGTCTCTCGATCCCAACAATGCCCACCCATCGACAAACATTGGTCACACACATTCTCATTGCCGCAAGACTAACAATCGCAAAAAAATGGAAATCAGCCGACCCGCCAATACTTAAAGATGCTATCAACCTACTCAACCAACACTTTCAGATGGAATTCTCTTTTGCCAAAGCCAACTTGTCCATTGAGCGTTTCAATAGAAACTGGCACCCCTGGATTTCGGACTCTAGGAGTACACCACTCTTGTAATAGCCCAACCCCTAGCCCACCTAGCTTTTACATCAGCCCCTGAATCTTATTACGATATCACCGACTCTTATTAAAACAAGTAATATAGGGTACAATGTCATACCATGATTTAAGTTACATAGAGATGTTCCCCCCAATCAGTAATTAACCTACTAATACTAGAACCCTTTATACTACCATAGTTGTCTGTAGTATGCTTGTTTACTTATAACTCACCAATTGTTTCTTTTATTTGCTTTAGATCAAGCAAAATTACACTTAAATAAGTTCTTTTCTCATTGCCGTCTGTATAAATGCTAAGACGCCAGGGTATGCCCAATTGGCGATGTTTCTGTATTTTTCTTCTCTCTTTGAAAAACACAATAAAAATCTTAAATTTAAAAAAAAAAAAAACAATGATAAAAAGGAACTACTCACAAGCAATTGTAGAAGATTTCACAATGTGAATATTCATTGACTAGCAGCATGCAGTCTAGGAAGAGCGGAACCCTCCAGAGGTCATAGAGGAACTCACAAAAATCACTGCCAGCTGACGTGTGAAATCTTCTACAACTGCTTGTGAGTAATTCCTTTTTACCATTGTTTTTAATAAATGTATATCCAAGAGATAATGCACATGGCTAGTGCGCCCCTTTTTTCTTCTTTTCTTGGTGGACTCTGTCTATATCCAGCTGGTCAAGCAAGATATCTGGTATCAGGTCTTTCATTATTGTGTGGACTGATTCCTCCAAATCTGTTATAGTTTTGGGGAGACCCTGTATGGGGGTATTATAACAAAGTGATCTGTTCTCCAAATGTTTGGTTTTAGCATATCCTTCCTCCAGTCTTATTTGTAAATGAGTCATCATTTTAGAGTTTTGGTTGACTCTGGAAATGGTACTGTCAATCTTGGATTCAATAGTCCAATCTGTCTCCAATATTCTGCAAATGATGTTTAAGATCCGTTGTGTTAATTGAACAAACCTTAGAAAGTTCCTGCTGCAAAAGTGCAGAGAATGGAGCAATGAACACTGCATCTCCTGAAAAGTTTGTAGTCTTTAGCATAGGGGAATCAAGTACAGGACTAGATTGGCTCAGAGCCAGTTAGCTACAGTATTTCTGCCATATTCTTATGCATGGAATAGAGTGAGTACCCTTCAAAATCTAATGCTTCTTTGGGTGAGGTAAAAGATGGTGAATGTTGAAACAGCTCACCCTGACAAGCATCTTCTTGATCCCCCTGTGAAGTTAAAGAGTCTCTAATGACTGCAGGCTGTGTTACCAGTGCAGTATAATCAGGGCATGCCTTTAAAGCTGCTGAACTGCTGCATGCTCCCTCCCGGCACCATTTTAGGAAAGTGTGGCTGCACTGAGGAAGGGCACACTGATCTAGGCTGAATTACCACCTGATTCTCCTTTTTTTCGGCGGTCCTGCCACCCTGCACTCCATTGTGAAGTTGGTAAGCCTGGTGGTTGCTGGAGATGTCAGTGCCCAAACTCCTTTCTTCCTATTTTATTTGTAGAATCTGGCAGTGTGCGGAGCCCAATCAGCTCATGTCCAACTCCGGGGCAACGCACATGCATGGTGTACCTTTGCTTTCAAAAAACAATCACTGATACACTATACACAATTTATTTGGCTCAATAAATATTAATGGGTGATATGATACTAGTTTTAAGCAGTTTTTCCATATATTTAGGCCATATTTTAGCTAGCACCCCAACAAAAAAAATCTTTTTGCTAAGCAGATATTCTCCTGGTTGGATGAATTTTAGGTTAGTTGACCCTCTTTTTTTTTTTAAATTGTTTATTTTAACAATTGTAAAACATCATATAGTAAGATACAGAGATCGTGACATTTTAATTTATTTAAATTATTTAAAATACAAAAGTAATAAACAGAACACATTAATAGGACTTGGCAGGGATACAAGCATAGGCGAATGTCAGCAGCTTCCATCATTGGATCATCTAAACAAAAAATATGCATACAGTATCCACATTTAGGTCAAAATAAAAAAAAAATGTGTCAGCTAAATAATCAAATATAAAGGATGGTCAAAGGATGTTGCTAATGGGCTTTAAAAAGGAGTGTGAATATCAGATTCAAAAGAAAATACTGAATCATCCCAAGCTTTCCAGATTTTATCAAATAGGGGGAGATTAACTTCAATCTTTGCAGTCATATGTTCCATCCTGCGTACATCTGCGACTATGGAAAGAACATGGTGTAAAGTGGGAGGGGAAGTAGAGAGCCAAAGCTAGGGATGGCTCTTTTCGCTGCTAATAGTATGAATGACCCAAGTTTCTGTAATGATTTAGGAATGCCCGGGATAAGGAGACCCAGAAGAAAATGTATGGAGTTCAATTGAATGGTTGTAGAGAGAAGTATTTGTAATAATTTTTGAACCTCGATCCAATATGGGCGTAAGATATGGCATTCCCAGAAGATGTGGAGATGAGTACCCACGGACTTTCCACATTTCCAGCATAGGTTAGAGACAGAAGGGTTCTGGGCATGTAGCAAGTCAGGAGTTCTACACCAAAAAAATAGTATTTTAATGGCGGTTTCTTTTTGTGCTACACATCTTGAAACTTTTGAAGATGATTCCCAAATTTTCCCCCAGTCCAACAATGAGATTGGACAGTTTAACATTCTGGACCATTTTGTCATGTAGTTATGTGAGGAGTCAGTTAGAGGGGGCACTGCGTGGAGCATTTTATATATAGATGAAATAAATTTTGGTTCATATGGGCCACTTGCACACAGTATTTCAAAGTCTGTAGGCTTTTCTAAGGACAATGAAGGTGAATTGGCAAGGAAAAAATGTTTAATTTGTATATAAGAGTATTCCATAGAGGCAGAGAGATCATGTTTTTTTTTGAGATCTGAAAATGATAGGAATTTGCGTGTAACCGGGTGTACCAGATGTCGCAGCTGAAAGATACCCTGGGAGTGTTTGTGAATAAGACAGTCCATATGGGATGTCTGGATTAAAAAGGACATTCCGGAGTGGGGAGCATAGTGAGGAAAGAGAGAACCTATCTACACATCTCTTCCAAATGGAAAGGGTGAAAAGCATTGGGGACAAACAAAGAGACCACAATTGGGGCATGAATTTGTTTGAGGATGGCCATAACATGTAACAGGGGTGCACTGTAGCAGTGATCCCCATTTCAATTGCAGCCCATCTACTTGGGGCTTTCCTAGAGGTCCAGGTGGTCAAAACCCTGAGGTGGGAAGCATAATAGTATTTAATGAGATCAGGAGCAGCCAACCCACCTTTAGTTCTGAGGGTTAAGACTACTGATTGAGCAATTCTATGGGAGGCATTATTCCAAATAAAATTGAGGCATTTTCTCTGGAGATTTTTCAGCTGCGAAATTGGGACCGGGATTGGTAATGTTTCAAATAAATACAACAGTTTAGGCAATATGGACATTTTGAGGATGTTGATTCTGCCAAGGAGAGAGAGTGGGATGGGGGTCCAGAAGTGTAGAAGTCTAGAGATTTCTGCAAACATTGGAGGGAAGTTGGCTTGATAGAGCGAGGTACATGAGGGGGGTAAGATGAATTTCTAGATATTTCAACGAGGACTGACACCATCTGTATTTGAATCTGCTTTGTAGAGAGCTGAGCAAATCTGGGGATATATTGATAGGGAGGGCTTCTGTTTTGGTCTGGTTAATCTTAAAACCTGATAAGATTCCAAAAGTGGATAGGATGTCATGTAGAAAAGGTAGGGAGGTGTCAGGATGGGTGATAGTTAGTAAGATGTCATCTGCAAATAGTGACAGTTTGTAGTCCTCTTGTCGCAACGGAACTCCCCTGATATCAGGGTGGGATCTGATGGCTGTTGCTAATAGTTCGAGACTCAATATGAACAATAGGGGTGATAAAGGACACCCTTGTCTGGTGCCGTTACTAAGGGTAAATTTCTGTGATGTGTAGGAAGACATCTGGACTTGAGATGTGGGGTGAGAGTACAGGGTTTGTAAAGCCTGTATAAAGGGACCTGAGAATCCAAATTTGGCCAGGACTGCAAACATAAATGGCCAGCTTAAACAATCAAATGCTTTTTGTGCATCCAAGCTTAAAACTATGGTGGGACGTTCGGTTTTGGTTATTAAGTCAATCAAATCTATGGTTCTTCTCATGTTGTTTCCAGCATGTCTTGCAGGGACGAATCCCACCTGGTCTCTATGAATCAGGGCTGGCAATAAGGTTGATAATCTATTGGCTAATATTTTGGTAAAAATTTTATAATCCGAATTTAATAAAGCAATGGGGCAGTAATTATGTGGTAACGCGGGGTCTTTACCCGGTTTAGGGATAACTGTTATGTTAGCATGCAGGAACTGTGAATGTGGGGTGGTACCTTTAAGAAGAGAGGAATACAGGGATTGTAGATAGGGATTTAGAGTCTGTGAAAATGTCTTATAATAAATGTAAGGAAAGCCGTCAGGGCCTGGACATTTGTGAGCTGGTAAATTTTTAATCACTTCTCCTATTTCCTCTATGGTGATCGAGGAGTTGAGAGTGGAAATATGTTCAGCGGAAAGTTTGGGTAATGTTAGAGAAGACATGAATTCATCAAACTTAGATTGTGAGAATTGAGGATTTGAATCAAGGCTTAAGCAGTTATACAATCAGCTATAGAAATCTCCAAATACTTTTGACAAAGCTTTAGGGCAATATGTGGGGGTACCATCAGGCTGCATCAGATGGTCAGGAATTGATAGAAAGGGCCGTGGCTTTAACCTGTTAAATAACTTGTTAACTAACATTTTGTGGGTTTTTTTTGCAAATTCATAGAATTTGGCCCATAGCATAGATTTAGAAATTTTTTTCATGTCGAACGATTTGATTTAGTCTCGGATTGAGGTAACAGTTCTCAGTTTTTCCACCGTGGGGGATACCAACAAACAATTGCATTGCGCAATTGAGCAAGTAGATCGTTTTTAAGTTTTGCAGAATCTCTCTTCAGGCGAGAGGCTGCAGATATGCATTCGCCTCTAAAAAAGGCCTTGTGCCTCCCACAGGGTGGAAATCTCCGAAACCGAACCATCGTTAATTTGGAAGAATTCGGTTAGCTTCTGTTGCAGGTGGGTTTGGGATATTGGGTTTTTTATCAGAGATTCATTAAGACGCCAGTGACATGTTTTAGTGTATGATGACGTCAGCACAATATCGAGTTCAATGGGTGCGTGATCCGACCAGGTTATAGGGTTTATCTCTGAAGAGACTACATAGGGAAGTAAAGGAGCTGTAACCAGAAAATGGTCTAATCTGCAATATAACTTGTGAGAGTGGGAATAGAATGTGTAACTCTTTTGAGTTGGATGTTTTACTCTCCAAGTGTGAAAAAAATTGTGTGATCTGGTTAGTTTACGAAAAGAGGCAGATAATTTCTGGGAAGCAGTTTGTGGGGTAACTTGAAATAACGTTCTTCTATCCCTGGACTGGGACATGCACACATTGAAGTCGCCTCCTAAAATCATAAAAGGCTGAGAAAAGGATTGTAACTTTTCAAAAACTGTTGTAAGAAAACCGATTTGTCCTACATTTGGGGCATATATGTTAGTCAAAGAAAAATGAGTATTTAGGTGACTACAATTCAGGAGTATGAACCGACCATGAGGGTCCAAGTAAGAGGAGAGTATCCGGATTGGACATGATTGTTTAATAAGAATTGCCACTCCTGCTTTTCCAGAAGGATCAGAGATCATATAAGCTCCAGGAAAATATCTGGAGGCAAATTTAAATGAGCCCCCAGATTTAAAATGAGTCTCCTGAATCATAATCACCTCTGCTTTGGAGGACCTAAATTCCTTCAAAGCTTGCCATCGTTTCCCGATGGAGTTCAGTCCCTTAACAATACATGGGTAAATCTTAAGAGCCGTATCTAATCAGAAGAAATAATGCTAACATTATATATACTGTAAACAAGTAGATCATCCCTAGAGCATCCCTAGAATATAACACATAAAGGTGTACAGATACCGAAGTTGATACAGTATTGTAGGTAAAGCATTGAAAACCATATAAAGGTCAAAAAGGAAAAAAAAGACCTGCAAATTGAAACAGCAAAAAATAACAGAAGCAAAATAGAAAAACTTAATAAAAAAACACAACAAAACAAAAAGATTTTTTTTTTAAAAGCCTGAAGATGAAAAGTTCCAGGCTACCCAGGCAAAAGCCATGGGCTGTAGTGAGGGGCATGGTAGCCTGCAGGGACTGGCGGGGGAGGGGGGGTCCCTGTCTCTGCTTGGAAAGCAGACAAAACTGGCTTGTGATAAGCTGTAAAATGAACATAAAAAAGGGAAGAAACGACTTCCAAAAGAGTTATGAGTGGTAAGATCTAACCAACATTGAAGGGTGTATCTCTCTATATGAGAGAAGGTGACCTATCTCCAGAGAGGTCACTGAGGTAGCCATGACACATATCTGGTCATGGGGTGAAAACGATAAAGATTAATGGAGAGTAGGTCTCTTCAGGTCAGAAATCTGTGGGAGTTGGCTCGTTGCGGTGTGGAAAAGGCCTTCTGCGATTTTCGTTGGACTGGAGTCCAGATCTTGGGTGGGGTGATGAGTGGTTTAGGGTTCGGAGCTTGGGGTTGAAGATCTTCTTAAGGCAAAGGTGGAAGATCCAGGTTGCGGATGAAAGCTTCACTTTCATAGAGATCTCTCAGAGAGTATTGGACGCCATCTTAAGAAGCGGATAAGCGAAAAGGGAACCCCCAGCGGTAAGGGACCTGATAATTTTGTAGATGTGTAGTGACAAGTCGGAAGCTGCACCTTTTGGCCAAAGTAATCGGGGAGAGGTCACTGAATATCTGGATCTTATTTTGCTTAAAGTCAATGCGTGACTTGTTGTGTGTTGCAGCTGTGAGAGCTTCTTTGCTCTCGTAATAGTGGAAACTAACAAAAACGTCTCTGGGGTTAGCATTGGGAGGGGGTTTTGGGGCCAAGGATCTGTGTGCCCTGTCCAGCCACCAGTCTATATGAGGAATATGGGGAGCTAAAGTAACAAACAGGCCCAAAAGATAGGGACGTTGCTCATTATCACTAACCGCCTCAGGGATTCCTCTAATTCTCAGATTCTGACGTCTTTCATGGTTCTCCAAATCTTCCTGCTGTAACTGGAGCTGGGAGACTGTATGTTTCATGGAGGCATTATCCTCCTGGAGAACATGTACATATTGAGTCAGTTCATCAAACTTATTCTCCAAAGTATCAGTACGTTCCCCCAGCTGATCAATTTCTCCCCGCAACTCATGTGCTATTTTACCCACCTCTTTAGCAATGCTGTGGGTCAGATCGTGCAGTAATGAATTCAATTCCATATTGAGGACAGCTACTGTCATGACATCTGTGGGGTTTTCAGGTGGATGAGAATGCTGGGGTTGCTGGGATCTGTTGTCATCCAAGATCGTGGTTCCCGGTATTGTGCGGGAGTCAGCTGTGTCCCGCGGGCCAGGTGGCTCACTTGAGGCCGGGGATTGCGGCCTATACGGGAAGCGCTCCATGCTGTGAGAAGGCCGCGATGGTGGCGGCGGAATAAAGCCTCTATAGATCGCTTTTTGGAAGCTGATCTTACCCATGCAGTGACAGGGGACTTCTAGGAGTCTGCAGTGTTGCTCCTACAGTTAGGGATGATCTGTTAGCTGCGTAGGAGTCGCGGATAAGGAGACAGGGACTGGAGCTCTCCTCTTACACGTTGGCCATCCTGCATTCCACGCATGCGCCCGACCTTTTTATTTCTAATAACAAGCTGACCTTGTTTTTTACATCTGTGATCTAAAAAAAGTACTGATAAATAATTTGCAGAATCTGTAAATCATATTTCAGACAGCATTCCACACAAAACATATATACAATAATCTACTTTTAATCATCAATATATAATGTATAATATTCATACAGCTTTAAGGACAAGTAAACTTTCACTATACATCAGTTTTTTTTAAATTAAAAGTAATCAAAGTAACATATTCCAAGCATCATTTTTAATCTTTCTGCACTTATAGCACTGTTGGAGATAATAAACGCCAGACTGCATATTAATGTGTATTAATCAATGAATGCATATTTGTCACAGTCACCTTGAAAGTCTTTGTAGGTAAAATTCAATGAGCATCAATGAATACATAAAGTCAAATCAGTGTATACAGTATATAAGACAAAGAAAGTTATTTACTTACTTTGAAAACATTTCTACTGTGATATTTTAGAATATGCATGTTATCTTTTTAAATAAAGTGTATAGCAGTGAGAATAAACCTCCTAATGACCAGCATACCATATAGCGGGGATATGCAATTAGCGGACCTCCAGCTGTTGCAGAACTACAAGTCCCATGAGGCATAGCAAGACACTGACAGCCACAAGCATGACACCCAGAGGCAGAGGAATGATGGGACTTGTAGTTTTGCAACAGCTGGAGGTCTACTAATTTCATATAGCTGCATATAGTATTTCCCTGAGGAAGATACATGACCCTGTGTCGACACACGTTAGGGAGGGGTGCGGACGATCACGCCATTAGGAACTAGTGTGGAGCTATCATTTTTCCTCAGAAGTGCTGGCGGGCTTGTGTGAAACGGGAGAGGTGATTCACAAAAATGGGTTATATCTTGGCTGTCTATAAACTGGTGAACTTGTAGCACTAGAAAAATGGGAGTACCCTGTCATCGCTTGTTATGCAATAAATATATAATTTTTAAACAATATAAGCACTATCAGTTTTTTCTCCAGATTTTTGTCATTGGCCAATACCGGCTACTAGGGAGCAAGGAGTGGAGAGGAGTTCTGGAGTTAACTTGGTGTAGCCCTTGGAGAGGCTAAAAAGCTGTTTCTGACCCTACTTAGTTGTAATGGTCACACTTGTTTAGGTAATAATACTCCTGGAGGGGGAAGCACCTGTGGTGACACACATCTTGGATCTTTTTTGAGCACAGAGAAGTGGATTTAATTTGAGCACCTATTGTGAAGCATTTCATTGTGGGGATCTTTTCACCTTATGGACTTTTTAAAATTAATTTATTATTGATTTTCTGCAATTTTATTTATTTATTATTTTATTTTGTATGAACACAGTTTTTTTAATTTTTCAAAATATTTTATAATTGTTTATGTACTGTATATTTTTGGTTTCACTTATGGAGTGATATCTGTGTGGTATCATCAGAATACTTACATTTTTACTATTTATGCACATTAAGTGTGTTAAGAATGTTTTAGAGCTGCACAGTTGACTAGGGTGGACATAGCCATGCCCCATTGAGACCCAAAAAAAATGGCAGGATGGAGGAGGCAGGACCCAAAGGGAGTGTCACATGAACACAGAGCCATGCCCCCATCATTCACTCAGGTCTGCACACCGAAGTTCATCCAAGACCCCATAAGGGGATATATAAAAGGGTCCTGCATCATAAGTGTATAAACAAAATATCTCTCCTGGTAGCATCACCATCATAAAGAAATGATATATAGGGTAAATAAAATATATAACATGTGTGGCCGGCCACCTGGTCTCCTTTCAAATGCATAATTTCAATGTCATTAGATGCCTCCCACCGCAACACCACCACATTACTGCTGACACCTGGTCCAGCTAGCATGGTCAGGGTCAATATATTTTGTTCACAACACAGTAGGTAACTCTGGTTGCAACTCGGAAGGATGCAGGACAGGGTTCGTGCTGAAGCTTGTTTTGCCACCATGTCTTCATACAGCTGGTGGTAATGATGCAAGATTTTTCAGCTCCACCCGCTCCTCCTCATTCTCCTCTGTTAAAATGAGTCAGGCTAAAAGATGCCATGCAGTGCTTCAGCTGGTCTGTCTAGGGGACAGGAGCTACACCGAAGCAGAGATTCTGTCAGCTCTGCAGGGGAAGGCCCAGAGGTGGTTTATGCCATGCCAGCTGGAGCCAGGAATGGTGATGTGAGTAAAAATGGCACTAACCTCCTATCTGCCCTTAGACAGGGAAAGTTGACACATGTGTTATGCCTGGCACATGTCCTCAATTTGGTGGTGCAGCATTTCCTAAACAGGTACCCAGGGTTGGAAGATCTGCTAAAACAGGCCAGAAAAGTCTGTAGCTATTTCAGGCCGTCATACAATGCCAGTGCTTGGTTGGCTGAAATTCACCAGGAATTCCACCTGCCCGTAAACTGGCTGATTTGTGACATGTCTACCAGGTGGAACTCAACTTTGGCAATGCTGCACATGCAGTAGAGGGCCATCAACAAGTACCTGTATCAGTATGGCACAACGGCAGGCTCAGGCCAGCATCAGTGACACAAACCCTGTTGTGTTCCTGCTGGAGCAGACTCTGCATAGCATTATGGACAGGGCATTTGTGGCAGAGCAGCGGAAGGAAGAAAAGGACTTATTTTCCTCTCAAGGCCTGCTTTATGCAGGCACAATGCTTGCGAAGCAACAGAGCACACAAGAGGAAGAGGTGAAGGATGATGGCAGTTTTGGAGGCATTGAAGAAGAGGAAGACACACATCAAACCTTAAAATATGGTTTCCTGTCCCCAGAAACATTGAGAGTAGTATGTGGCTGGGATGAGGCAATTCCAGATACCGTAATCTTCAGTGACCCCAAGGACTCTGCTTCTCATGTCTCCAGCAGCTTGCGGTGCATGGGCTTTTTCATCAAAACCTGCAAAAGGACCCAAGAATTTGTGCAATCAAGGAGAAGGATCACTATTGGTTGGCAACCATCCTTGATCACCGTTACAAGTGGAAAGCCTCGGAATTAATCCCCTCCTCACAGAGGAAGCAGACAATGAAATATCTTGAAGACACCTTAAAGTGGAGTTTATGTAATGCCTGTCCAGATTCTGCTAGGTTACAGTCTCATGGAAAGGCTAGTTTTGAGGCTTCTGTCAGTCAAGAGAGCTGCAGTGGAGCAGGGGGCCGCCTCAGTGATGCATTTCAAAAATTTTTTAGTTCTCGGTGCCCAGGGCTGTCAGCTTCCACATGCCATCGGCAGTGTCTGCATCATATGGTGAGAGATTATCTAGGGGCAAAGACAGACATGGAGACCTTTCCAGTTGACGATCCACTGGGTTACTGGGTCATGAGAATAGACCACTGGCCAGAACTTGTCCAGTATGCAATTAAGCTGCTGGGCTGCCCTGCATCCAGTGTGCTTTCCAGGTGGACATTCAATGCTGCCAGAGGTTTTATGACAGATAAAAGAGTGTGTCTGTCCACAGACTCCGTTGATCGTCTGACATTTATCAAATTGAATCATTCCTGGATTAGCAGCAGCTATCAAGCCCCTGATGCTGATGTTGACAGTTTAGCATTTTGGGATGTGGAATCTGTGCAAGACTGTCTAGGCTGCTTAGCTTTGTGGATGTTGATTTTATCGTGAAGAAATAGAGTTACGGTGTGAAGGCACCACCAACACCCAAAGACCAATTTTTCCACAACTGTTACTTCTATCCAAAGTCTGCAAAAGAGACCCCAAAATTTATTTAAAAAATCTCTAATCTTGTGGCCTCATCATACAGACTGGCTTTGTAGAAGCGTTGTTTACAAAATAAAGAAAACTTGCAGGGAAAATGTATTTTTTTCTTAATAAATGTAATTTCTATACATGGTACAAATGGGACACTTTACAGACTAAAGCCTCGTACACACGATCAGATTTTCTGCAGACAAAGCATCAGACTTTTGTCTGAAGGGTGTGTGCCATGAACTTGTCTTGCATACAAAGGGTACACAATTGTCTGGCAGCAAACACAAACGTAGTGACGTACTTGACTTGGTTAAATTGATGATCGGCAACTCCTATCCTCATATTGATTAGTGGTTCCAAATTACAAATAACTACTGCAGTAGGGAACAGACACAAAAGATACGCTCAGCATCTTTCCAAATAACTATTCTGCTTTATTATGACGCAAATGAAGGTTTTTATGCACATGATTACGTAGGTATCACATTAATACTACAATTGTACGTTTATGGTAACAAGGGGCGTTACATAGGCAGGCTAATTCTAATCAGGACTCGAAAGAATGTAAACATTTACTAAAAACATTATTAGTGCCGTGTGCACAGTGAAGGCAGTGTGCAATACATACAAAATACAATACAATTATATACTGAACATACCCATTTCCATTACAGTCTCCCCTCTTTTGATCAATATTTTGATCACTAACCACACCTGCTATCACCTTTAACCTGGAATCTCCACACGCTTAGATTTAGGTAGTCCTGGCCAAAGAGGCAAAAAAAAAACTCCATTGTGGAGAAAATAATAGCTGAGAAACTTTTTCATTACAAAATGACTTTTCATTGTGAAAAACAAATGATTGATAAGACATATTTACAGAGTACTGACTGTACACTCCTGTGGCCAGAATGGCCTTCTAGCTGAATTGTGGGCATGCTGACTTATCAGCACATGTAAACACAGACAATTCTACATAAAATGGAAAACGTACAAAAGACAAATATGACTTCAACATGGATAAACTACTTTTCAAATATAAATATCCCTTACAATTAAAGCAATTGAATCAAAAAGTACCATAGACTGTGATCACGATAGGGAAACAAATCAAACACAGAGATTTCTTTAATTTAGTCATTTTTGCCGTGTCTGGTGTGGATCCAGGTGACTTTTCCTTCAAGTTTTGCAAAAACTGTACATGAACTAGTGCTGTATTGTGTCTCCAAACATTTCCTTGCATATAAATGTCTCTTAACAATCCGCAAGTCACCTGGCTTTAGTTTTAGATCCTTCCAAACTTTTAGGATCTGGAATTGGGGAGAAAACACATAAATGAGTTTGTCAAAAAAACCTTAAAAGATCAGCAACATTATCTGTGAGATCCGAATGGAGGACTTCAGCTGCTGAGACAAAATATAAGAAAGTGAGTAACACACTCCCAAACCAAATCCCATAGGGAGAGAGTCCAACATCCCCTTTAGGTGCTTGATAAAATATAAGAAAACATTCAGGCAAAAATTTTCTAGTTTCTTACTCTACTTTGTCCACTACATTGTAGACAGTGGGGGGGATGTAAAAATAAAACCTCAAAACTTCTAGTAAGGACTCTCCTATAAAAAAAATGATTTCCTCTGTTACTCTATGTACTTTCTGGCACTCTGTACATACAAACTCCTTCTGATAACACTTTTTACTGTGGCCTTTGCAGTAGCATTTGCCACTGGACATCCAAAAAACATGTCCATACAGACAAAATGCATACTCGTAAGATCCTGACTTGGGCATCTGGATATATCTTTTTAATCTCTGTTCAGCTTTTGGTAACAGCTTTGGTAACAGGTAAAACAAGAAGTGGTATGTTATAAAAACAACTGTGGAGAACCCTGGCTCTATCCCATGCTCATTTACTAAGGCAGCCATAACTTCTTTAGACTGATGACACGGTCCATGTGTCAAACTGGAGGGAAAAGAGTGGCTGGCAGACATAAATGATCACCTTTTCCAAAGTCCTGTTTCATAAGAAGTTGCCCCCTGTGGACCACTTGTTCTTCTCGTTCTGGGGTCCTTAAAGTTGAATTATTAATCCCAGCTATACTGGGCCAGAACTAGGGTGGAATCTGTGAGTTGCACAGACCCATCAAGTGTCCGGGGCTGTAAATGCAGCATCCTTAGTCACCTGGTCTGCTTCCATGTGTGAAAGTTAATATGGCTACCTCAGCAAGAAGCTGGAAGGCTGAAAACAGCCAATCAAATTAACTTGGCATGCTTGGTTGGTTTACCTGCCAAAGTAAAAACAAACTTCTGGCCCTTCAAATGGAACCAAATGCTCTCTAAAACTTGACTATCTATATAAATATACATTCTATTTATAGCTCACAGGCTTTGCTAAAACATGGAGCTCTGCTTCTTGAGCTGGAGAAAAAGGATCCAATGACTTTGAATACAGAGTATCCTTCTGGGTGATAAACTGCATACTCAAATCTACAAAAAATGTAATATCTGGGTCTTCAGGGAGTGTCTCCTGCACTGGGCTCACAGCAGCTGATTCCTACACCATCAATTTAGCACACGTGTCTTCCTTTGTCTCCAGCCTCCTCCAATAGAGGCAATAAGGTGTCTGGATTCAAATGTACACATTTTTCATTGTTAGATTTGTACATAAACAAACTCATATTTTAAACCTTTCATTAGACAAACATTTAGTTAGCTGTATATTTGCTGCACAGAATGTCGGACCATTAAAAATTAAATGTTTGACCAAAACAATATTTAACTTTGTCTAATAGCACCTTTGCATAAAAGCTACAGCTCTGATATATCGGGGTGAACCCTTCATTACTGGGTCCAGCTTGCATAAATATATTACAATGGCTTGTTTTCTATCATGCTATTTGTGTAAGAACTCCAGTTTCATGTTTCAAAAGACAACTTTTTCCTGGCAATATTATAACAAATGATAACAATACCCTGCGGTCATGCAGAGATGCCCATAAATCCAAAATATTTTTCTGCTTATACCACTGTACTTACAAGAAAAAGGGGCACATCATTTCACAATCCACACATTCTGCTTTGGATTTCAAAAATAAAAATAAATAAAAACAAAAGGACCAACAATCTGTATGATGGACCAGAAAGCATCAAAAACTTTAAAACAACTGGCTGCAGGTGGCATCTATCCTAACATGGTGTGTGGACTTGATGTGATGTCTGTTATATTTAAATTCTATTTATTATTACTCTCACATCGTGGACTGCACATAAAGTTATTATCAAGAACCTTGAAATTTCATTTTGGTAGAAAAACTTCTTATGTATCCCATTCATCTTGGCTTTGTTAAATATTATGGCAGCTTTATTCCAAATAACAACCTCATCTTAATCGTTTTTTCTCTCAATAAGGGCTTATTGTATAAATGTAAAATTACAAAATTGTTATCTTAATCTAAACTAATCCCATTCATTACAAATTTCCCCAATAACCTGGATTTCATTTCCAACCAAAGGTTGTCTAAACCAGTTTCAATATATCTATATTATTAATAAAATTGTTAAACTCATATTAGAAATGAACACTCATGATTACTTAATTTTACTTAATTTCCCTTTTTTGAATGCACTGTTTCCACTATCAAAGGATATTCAATTTGTGTAATACACGGTTAAATGTAACCTTCATTTTACCATGCTTGGAAAACAGATTCAAAAAATAATTGTGATCACATTGTTTACCATTAGATTCGTTAACCCGGCACATGTTTTGTCTAAAAACCTGGAATTGGCATGGTGTCCTTCTAGCTTATCACTGACCTCTCATCCCAGCCACATTCATTCATGAGAGCACAAAGGAGGGGGTCACATCTGCGTACATGACACACACAAGTGATAGAACTAAAGGTCCCAGCATTCGCACATACACCAATATCTCTCTAAAATCGCTTAAATTTTTCCCATTTGTACACAACACATGCATTTTATTCTCTCACTTTCTTTTAACTCTTTAATATTTCCCTGCATAAATTCTGCATTCCTTATTTTGTTCAGATATCTTTTATATCTAGCTTCTATGATCAGACGGGCAGCCAGAGTACTCATCCCATCTTCCCTCTCTGACAACATATAAAGTATTCTGTTTTAATTCTCATTTCTCTGTTTCGACTTTACTAGTTGTAGTGCCTGACCCCAAATTCATCCCACAACTTAACATGAAAATGTCCCTTTCTGTCTAGTGTTATTGTCACCCTTGATCCATCCTGCTCACATAGATAGCTGTTTCTCTAGCTGTTTACTCTGCATGATTCTTAGTCCCTATGGCCTTTGGTAACCCAGTTACCCATTGTGGATCCATGTCCACTCTAACCATTAATCTAGGGGCTCAGTATAGGCAGAACCGCACTTTCGGTTCATATATAGCGCTCCTCTTGCGCTGGGCATTTTTGAGGGTCTCTTACCCTTCATTCCCTTACTTAATTCAATGCCCATAATTACTGGCCAGTCTTCTCTCTTCTCTACGTGTGCCTATACCCTCTTGCCTCTAAACTACTTTATCTAGCAGATTTACTACATATACCTGTGGACAGCACTATTCTTCCCTTTTTTATCTATAACACTCCAATGGACAATAGACAGGGACAACATAACATATAACCGCCAATCAATACAGTTCGATTAAGGGGAGTAAAATAGGTACCCTTTGTCCCGAAAATGCCTTACCGATCAAGGAAGTCTGATAACTCAAATGTAAGCAAAAGGCATACCTCAGCCGGTTGATTATCAGAAATTCCCGGATCGTCTCAAGCTCCTCGTTTTGGATACTCAGGGTCACCTGGAATCCCCTCCTAAGGCAAAGCTCGCCATGCTGACTCGGTTAAATTGATGATAGGCAACTCCTATCCTCATATTGATTAGTGGTTCCAAATTAATAATAACTACTGCAGTAGGGAACAGACACAAAAGATACGCTCATCATCTTTCCAAATAACTGTTCTGCTTTATTATGACGCAATTGAAGGTTTTTATGCACATGATTACGTAGGTATCACATTAATATTACAATTGTACGTTTATGGTAACAAGGGGCGTTACATAGGAAGGCTAATTCTAATCAGGACTCGAAAGAATGTAAACATTTACTGAAAACATTATTAGTGCCGTGTGCACAGTGAGGGCAGTGTGCAATACATACAAAATACAATACAATTATATACAGAACATACCCATTTCCATTACTAGATGTACTACGAGTCGATAAAGAGAAAGTTCAATTGTCAGGCTCCATCCCTTGGGCTCCTTTGCTAATTTTGTGTTAGTAGAAGTTTGGTGAGTGTTAATTCATGCTTTTCATTTTGCGCTTTTCATTACTTGCTTTTCAGTTTCTGAACGGCCTTACGTCAATCAGACATGTTGCGTGTTATTTATTATTGGCCTTGGAGTTATTGCTTCGACCCAAGTCCAGTACAAGAACAGGAGGAGGAGGATTTCTTGGACCAAAAATTATTATTAATCGTGACCAATTATGTCATATGCCATTGCTGCGGGAGCTCCAGGAGAATAATCTGAATGATTTTCAGAAATATCTCCGGATGACAGACCCTGCTTTCACCAACTCTTGGCATTGTTGACCCCCTATATTAAGAAGCAGGACACATGCATGAGGTTTTTATTTTATAAAATGCACTTTTTGGTTAAGTTCTATTGGCAGATAGCATGTCTGATTTAATTTGTTTTCTTTTTTTAATGCACAATAAAAAAATTGTGGAGAATAATATTTGGCTATGTGTTTTACTTCAAATGACAGTTTGTGAGTAGGCAGTCACATTGTTACATGTAAAATTAATTAATTAATTAATTAGAAAATAAAAGCCTTTTAAAATACGTTTGGCAGAACTCCATCAGTGTCACCAGCAAAGCAGATTCATTATTATCCCATTAAAGAAGAAGAGAATGTGCGCTGCATTTCGAGATTTCATAATTTGCTGTGTCACAAATGTTAATTCTCCATTACGAACACTAGTTTACAAGACCGACTGCTTCTGGCTCGTCCTTGCTTCCGAGCATGCGTGTTTGTACTTTGGACTTTTGTCTGATGGACTTGTGTACACATGATCACAAAATCTGACAACAGACTGTTGTCCGCGGAAAACTTATAAGCCTGCCATCCAACAACAATTGTCCAAAGCAGCGTACAAACGGTCAGATTTTTGACAGTCTGTCATCACACAATTCCTGGCGGAAAGTCCGATTGCATGTATGAGGCTTAAGGGATCCCCCAGGCACTATATTTAAAAATTATCTTTTTTACAAACTTTTTTTCATTAACCACAGCCCAGGAAGGTTTTACTCCCTTAATGACCATGCCATTTTTTGCGATACGGCACTGCGTTACTTTAACAATTGTGAGGTTCTTTATGCCGGTGATGCTGGAGAGATATTCAGTTTATCCCCGTATGATGCAGGGCCCTTGAACTGTACATATCCCCTTATGAAGTCTTGGATGAACTTCGCTGTGTAGACCTGAGTAAATGATAAGGGCATGACTCTGGGTCCAAGCGACACACCCTTTGGGTCTTGCCTCCTCCTCCTGCCATTTTGCTGGGTCTCGATGTCCACCCTAGTGTTTACTTGGGTGAGTTTCCCCTTAAGAATACACATGTGCCACTGTGGGCCCACAATGCTCTGATTTCTCTGGGCGCTGTGCATACCCCCGCTGCATTGTGTCATCTGCTGCGCGTGGGCCTGAGCGGGGATATGTTGGGTTCCATTGTTACAGAGCATGCATGGTTAGAGCTGCCAGTATTGCTGCTCTAGATGCTGCACATGGCCAGTGTCTGGTGTTATTGGATATGCATTGCTAGAGTTGTTGGTTGCCAACTGGGTGGCTGCACATGCCCAGTAGCCCACCCAAATATTTGTCCCCTTCAGTTGATCCTTCATTATCATTAATTTGGTCCGTTGCTCCATTAGTTATTTCAGTGTCATTCTCATATCTGCCCCTAATGCCTCGTACACACGAGTGGACTTTCCAGCAGACTTGGTCCGACGGTCATTCCTCCGGACTTTCTGGCAGACTACCTGAATGGACGGACTTGCCTACACACGACCGGACTTTCTGGTAGGCTTTCCGACGGACCTTCGTCATTTTAGGGGGGACGTAGTCAACATCACCTGGTGACCATGCCCCCCTAAAATGTCACAGTCCCAGCATGCCCAGGGACTGTGACGGCATAAGGGGGCGGGGCCTCCGCCTATATAAGTTACATCGGAGCGCTCAGAGAGCATTCCAGCCTGAGAGACTGTCCTGTCAACATCGGAAGAAGAGAAGAAGTGAAGAAGCCAAGAAGCCAGAAGTCCGGGCCTCCGCTGGCAAAAGAGCGGCACGAAGATAGCAGAGGAGCCGGCAGAAGAACTGGAACACCGGAAGAAGAGGCCAGAGAGAGCGGAGAAGAACCAACCGGACGCCGGGAGAAGAGGAACCAGAGGGACCCCCGAAGTCTGAAGAAGACCCCCCGGAGCTGTCTAATAAATTACTTTAAAAACCTGTGTAGTGTGTTTTATCATTGACACTTTTTCCCTAGGTGAATGGGAAGGGGTACCATGTACCCCATACTCATTCACATAGGGTGGGGGGCCGGGATCTGGGGGCCCTCTTATTAAAGGGGGCTCCTGGATTCCGATAAACCCCCCGCCCACAGACCCCGACAACCAACGGCCAGGGTTGTCGGGAAGAGGCCCTTGTCCTCATCAACATGGGGACAAGGTGCTTTGTGGTGGGGGGGCCCCGCAGGGCGCCCCCTCCCCCAAAGCACCCACCCCACATGTTGAGGGCATGTGGCCTGGTATGGTTCAGGAGGGGGGGCGCTCACTCGTCCCCACTCCCTTTCCTGACCAGCCAGGATGCGTGCTCGGATCGGGGTCTGGTATGGATTTTAGGGGGGACCCCACGCCGTTTTTTCGGTGTACAGGGTTCCCTTTAAAATCCATACCAGACTTAAGGGCCTGGTATGCCCCGCGCTCGCCGCAATAGGAAAATGTGTATTTCCTATTGCAATGAGAGCGAGATGCAATACCCTGCCCTTGCGTCGTATCTGGTCCGTTGGACCAGCATACAGACGAACGAGACGAACGGGCTTTCCATCAGGAACTGTGTCCGGCGGACTAAGATTTGAAACATGCTTCAATTCTAGGTACGGCAGACTTTAGGGAAAAAAAAGTCCGCCAGAGCCTACACACAATCGGATTGTGCGGCGGACTCTGGTCCGCCGGACCAAGTATGCCAGAATGTCCGCTCGTGTGTACACTGCATTAGGGTTGCACAGTATCCTCTAAGTCACTTATTTCTATGTTCAGTAAGCATCACTCTCTCATTTATATTCTGCACATATCACTTGAAAAGGAGAGATCTACTTTAATACCTTCAATATCTTCCATTAGGGTTGTCTAGTAATGATATATAGTAACCATAACTCATGTTATTGAGGGCTCCCCTTCTTCTTACCCCATCTCAGCAGTACCACTAGATCCTGAAGGCTTACCTTTAGGCATCAGTCTCTCCCTCTGTGGCAGGGGATGTGACTGGGAAGATGGTATCTCCCTCGCTATGGTGTGTCTTTTCAGGAACTACTCTGCTGCACCTTATTGCTCCATATACTGTACATTCCACCAGTGCCATCTTGCTGGGATTCATTAGTGAACTTGGCCAGGCAATACATTGGACTCCTAACAGCATTTTGGCCACCATTTTTGTTATCTAAGCAGGGTGGGGGAGCCATCCAGTCTAAGGCAAAAAATAGGCAGGGCCTGATCAGAAACACTAACTAGTGCAGCGGTGATCAGGGACATTGTGTCTGGTGTGGCAATGATTAAGGATTAAGGACAATATGACTGTTACGGTGGTGATCAAGGACAATGTGACTGGTGTGGCCATGATTAGGGATTCTGACCGGCAATGTCTAGTAATATTGTACTGCTGTGGTGGTGATCAGAGACAATGGCTGGTGGCAGCCATTATACATGATCACAACCACAGCAGTACAATGTCACCATAGTGACACTGCACTTGTTCTGTTGACAGTTTGTTTTATTAAATTAAATTAAAGTTTTTGTTTTTTTTAATTCAATTATTTTTTACAGTATAAGCAATAATTTCTCTGTCTGTGTTTGGAATCATTCATGATGTCATTGTTTGCTACTGTGATTGCTTTGGTTGGCCACAGCTATCACATGCTACAGGGCTGCTGTGATTGAAACTGTACCATGTGATCACTGCGACCAATCACAGAAATCACATTAGTAAGCAGTGACATCATGAATGAAAGACATTGAGGCTGATTTACGAAGCATTTGCGCCATGACTTGCGGTTTGATTTGCGCAATGACGTGGGAGTCCCCCTAAATTCCATACCAGACCCTTCAGGGTATGGATTTTAAGGGGAACCCCGCGCCAAAATAAAAAAAAACGACGTGGGGTCCCCCCAAAAATTCACACCAGACCCTTATCCGAGCACGCAACCTGGCAGGCTGCAGGAAAAGAGTGGGGGACAAGAGAGCGCCCCCCCCTCCTGAACCCTACCAGGCCACATGCCCTCAACATTGGGAGGGTGCTTTGGGGTAGCCCCCCAAAACACCTTGTCTCCATGTTGATGAGGACAAGGGCCTCATCCCCACAACCCTGGCCGTGGTTGTGGGGGTCTGCAGGTGGGGGGCTTATCGGAATCTGGAAGCCCCCTTTAACAAGGGGACCCCCAGATCCCGCCCCCCCTGTGTAAAATGGTAAGGGGGTACAAAAGTACCCTACCATTTCACTTAAAAACTGTCAAAAATGTTAAAAATGACAAGAGACAGTTTCCTTCATCTTCTTCTGGTTCTTCTGGCTCTTCTGGTTCTTCCTCCGGTGTTCTTGTCCAGCATCTCCCCTGCGGCATCTTCTATCTTTATGATCTTCTATCTGGCATGGAGAAAGGCTCCCGCTATGTGACGCGTCTCCTCTTCTGACGGTTCTTAAATAACGGGAGGCGGGGCCACCCGGTGACCCTGCCACCCTCTGACGCACGGTGACTTGACGGGACTTCCCTGTGACATCACGGGGAATGCCACAGGGAAGTCCCGTCATGTCCCATGCATCAGAGGGGGGCGGGGTCACCGGATAGCCCCCGCCCCCCTTTATTTAAGAACCGTCAGGAGAGGAGACGCGTCACACAGCGGGAGCCTCCCACATGGATGTGGAGTGGCCCGGAGAAGAAGATGAAGAAGAGAAGAAGATGAGGAGAAGAGCGGGAGCCTCCCCCCATGCCATGGGTGCAGAGTGGCTCGAGGAGAAGAAGATAGAAGACACCGTAGAGGAGATGCTGGACGAGAACACCAGGGGAAGAACCAGAAGAAGAAGAAGAAGGAAGATAGAAGAAAGAAGAAGCATTTAAATAAAGGAATTGTCAAAAACTGTCTCTTGTCATTTTTAACATTTTTGACAGATTTTTTGTGAAATGGTATACCCCCTTACCATTTTACACGGGGGGGCCGGGATCTGGGGGTCCCCTTGTTAAAGGGGGCTTCCAGATTCCGATAAGCCCCCCGCCCGCAGACCCCCACAACCACCGGCCAGGGTTGTGGGGATGAGGCCCTTGTCCTCCATGGGGACAAGGTATTTTGGGGGCTACCCCAAAGCACCCTCCCAATGTTGAGGGCATGTGGCCTGGTATGGTTCAGGAGGGGGGGCACTCTCTCGTCCCCCCTCTTTTCCTGCGGCCTGCCAGGTTGCATGCTCAGATAAGGGTCTGGTATGGATTTTTGGGGGGACCCCACGTCATTTTTTAAAAAAAAATTTTGGCCCGGGTTAATTAAGGGGACTTAATATCTATACCAGACCTGAAGGGCCTGGTATGGAATTTAGGGGGACCCCCACGTCATTTTTTTTTAAAATTTGGTTCGGGGTTATCCTGTGGGGAATTCCCATGCCGTTTTTATCAATGAACTTTTATGTGTATTGTCGGACCGACAATGCAATAGCTGCGTAGTTTTAAATGACTTTTTTTCCTTTGAAATGTCATTTTGCTGTCAGACTGTTCTAAACACGGGAAACATGCGCCCCTTTACAGGCATACTATAGACACCCCCCAGCTATGAAATTTAAAGGGATATTACACTTTTATTGTTTGACTTTAAGCATTATTAAAATCACTGCTCCGGTAAATACGGCTGTTTTTAAAACTTTTTTTTGCATTGATCCATGTCCCCTGGGGCAGGACCCAGGTCCCCAAACACTTTTTATGACAATAACTTGCATATAAGCCTTTAAAATGAGCACTTTTGATTTCTCCCATAGACTTTTAAAGGGTGTTCCGTGGCATTCGAATTTGCCGCGAACACCCCAAATTGTTCGCTGTTCTACGGAATGAGTTCGAGTCGAATGTGAGTTGGAATCAAACTCGAAGCTCATCCCTACTGGCCAAGTCACAAATATGGCCAATATAGAACGAGAAAATGACTTTCTCGGAACAAGCCGGCAGCGCCAGCAAATACATTTGAACTGCGGGAGGTGAATTTATACACTGCGCATGCTCAAACGGCATTTGCGCTTGTTCAAATACTTTAGTTCAGTGCGCCGGCAAAATATTAGTAAATGTCAGGCAACGTAAAAGCATTTGCATAGGTTATACGGCCACATCTCTAAACTTTTTTTTTTTTAACGCTGGTTCACTTCGTGCGGCTCTAATGAAATGTCGGTCCGGCAAAACACATACAAGCTCATTGATAAAAACAGCATTAAGAAAACAAACACAATTCAGAAAAAAAATACGTGGGGTTCCCCCGAAATTCAATATCAGGCCCTTCAGGTCTGGTATGGATATTAAGGGAAGCCCTGTGCCAAAATTTAAAAAAAATTTGGCGTGGGGTCCCCCTAAAAATCCATACCAGACCCTTATCCGAGCACGCAACCTGGCAGGCCGCAGGAAAAGAGGGGGGGATGAAAGAGCGGCCCCCCCTCCTGAACCGTACCAGGCCACATGCCCTCAACATTGGGGGGGTGCTTTGGGGTAGCCCCCCAAAGCACCTTGTCCCCATGTTGATGAGGACAAGGGCCTCATCCCCACAACCCTGGCCGGTGGTTGTGGGGGTCTGCCAGCAGGGGGCTTATCGGAATCTGGAAGCCCCCTTTAACAAGGGGACCCCCAGATCCCGGCCCTCCCCCCTGTCTGAAATGGTAAGGGGGTACTTACCCCTACCATTTCACTAAAAAACTGTCAAAAATGTTAAAAATGACAAGAGACAGTTTTTGACAATTCCTTTATTTAAATGCTTCTTCTTTCTTCTTTCTTCTATTTTCCTTCACCTTCTTCTGCTTCTGGTTCTTCTGGTTCTTCTGGTTCTTCTGGTTCTTCCTCCGGTGTTCTCGTCCAACATCTCCTCCATGACGTCTTCTTCCCTTCTTCTCCTCGGTCCTCTTGTCCAGCATCTCCCCTGCGGCATCTTCTATCTTTATGATCTTCTATCTGGCATGGAGAAAGGCTCCCGCTATGTGACGCGTCTCCTCTTCTGACGGTTCTTAAATAACGGGAGGCGGGGCCACCCGGTGACCCTGCCACCCTCTGACGCACGGTGACTTGACGGGACTTCCCTGTGACATCACGGGGAATGCCACAGGGAAGTCCCGTCATGTCCCATGCATCAGAGGGGGGCGGGGTCACCGGATAGCCCCCGCCCCCCTTTATTTAAGAACCGTCAGGAGAGGAGACGCGTCACACAGCAGGAGCCTCCCACATGGATGTGGAGTGGCCCGGAGAAGAAGATGAAGAAGAGAAGAAGATGAGGAGAAGAGCGGGAGCCTCCCCCCATGCCATGGGTGCAGAGTGGCTCGAGGAGAAGAAGATAGAAGACACCGTAGAGGAGATGCTGGACGAGAACACCAGGGGAAGAACCAGAAGAAGAAGAAGAAGGAAGATAGAAGAAAGAAGAAGCATTTAAATAAAGGAATTGTCAAAAACTGTCTCTTGTCATTTTTAACATTTTTGACAGATTTTTTGTGAAATGGTATACCCCCTTACCATTTTACACGGGGGGGCCGGGATCTGGGGGTCCCCTTGTTAAAGGGGGCTTCCAGATTCCGATAAGCCCCCCGCCCGCAGACCCCCACAACCACCGGCCAGGGTTGTGGGGATGAGGCCCTTGTCCTCCATGGGGACAAGGTATTTTGGGGGCTACCCCAAAGCACCCTCCCAATGTTGAGGGCATGTGGCCTGGTATGGTTCAGGAGGGGGGCACTCTCTCGTCCCCCCTCTTTTCCTGCGGCCTGCCAGGTTGCATGCTCAGATAAGGGTCTGGTATGGATTTTTGGGGGGACCCCACGTCATTTTTTTAAAAAAAATTTTGGCCCGGGTTAATTAAGGGGACTTAATATCTATACCAGACCTGAAGGGCCTGGTATGGAATTTAGGGGGACCCCCACGTCATTTTTTTTTTAAATTTGGTTCGGGGTTATCCTGTGGGGAATTCCCATGCCGTTTTTATCAATGAACTTTTATGTGTATTGTCGGACCGACAATGCAATAGCTGCGTAGTTTTAAATGACTTTTTTTCCTTTGAAATGTCATTTTGCTGTCAGACTGTTCTAAACACGGGAAACATGCGCCCCTTTACAGGCATACTATAGACACCCCCCAGCTATGAAATTTAAAGGGATATTACACTTTTATTGTTTGACTTTAAGCATTATTAAAATCACTGCTCCGGTAAATACGGCTGTTTTTAAAACTTTTTTTTGCATTGATCCATGTCCCCTGGGGCAGGACCCAGGTCCCCAAACACTTTTTATGACAATAACTTGCATATAAGCCTTTAAAATGAGCACTTTTGATTTCTCCCATAGACTTTTAAAGGGTGTTCCGTGGCATTCGAATTTGCCGCGAACACCCCAAATTGTTCGCTGTTCTACGGAATGAGTTCGAGTCGAATGTGAGTTGGAATCAAACTCGAAGCTCATCCCTACTGGCCAAGTCACAAATATGGCCAATATAGAACGAGAAAATGACTTTCTCGGAACAAGCCGGCAGCGCCAGCAAATACATTTGAACTGCGGGAGGTGAATTTATACACTGCGCATGCTCAAACGGCATTTGCGCTTGTTCAAATACTTTAGTTCAGTGCGCCGGCAAAATATTAGTAAATGTCAGGCAACGTAAAAGCATTTGCATAGGTTATACGGCCACATCTCTAAACTTTTTTTTTTTTAACGCTGGTTCACTTCGTGCGGCTCTAATGAAATGTCGGTCCGGCAAAACACATACAAGCTCATTGATAAAAACAGCATTAAGAAAACAAACACAATTCAGAAAAAAAATACGTGGGGTTCCCCCGAAATTCAATATCAGGCCCTTCAGGTCTGGTATGGATATTAAGGGAAGCCCTGTGCCAAAATTTAAAAAAAATTTGGCGTGGGGTCCCCCTAAAAATCCATACCAGACCCTTATCCGAGCACGCAACCTGGCAGGCCGCAGGAAAAGAGGGGGGGATGAAAGAGCGGCCCCCCCTCCTGAACCGTACCAGGCCACATGCCCTCAACATTGGGGGGGTGCTTTGGGGTAGCCCCCCAAAGCACCTTGTCCCCATGTTGATGAGGACAAGGGCCTCATCCCCACAACCCTGGCCGGTGGTTGTGGGGGTCTGCCAGCAGGGGGCTTATCGGAATCTGGAAGCCCCCTTTAACAAGGGGACCCCCAGATCCCGGCCCTCCCCCCTGTGTGAAATGGTAAGGGGGTACTTACCCCTACCATTTCACTAAAAAACTGTCAAAAATGTTAAAAATGACAAGAGACAGTTTTTGACAATTCCTTTATTTAAATGCTTCTTCTTTCTTCTTTCTTCTATTTTCCTTCACCTTCTTCTGCTTCTGGTTCTTCTGGTTCTTCTGGTTCTTCCTCCGGTGTTCTCGTCCAACATCTCCTCCATGACGTCTTCTTCCCTTCTTCTCCTCGGGCCGCTCCGCATCCATGGCATGGAGGGAGGCTCTGGCTCTTCTCTTCATCTTCTTCTCTTCTTCATCTTCTTCTCTTCTTCATCTTCCTCTCTGGGCCGCTCCGCATCCATGGTGGCATGGAGGGAGGATCCCGCTGTGTGACGCTTCTCCTCTTCTGACGGTTCTTAAATAACGGGGTGTGGGGCCACCGTCCGACACACGGTGACTTGACGGGACTTCCCTGTGGCATCACGGGGAATGCCACAGGGAAGTCCCGTCATGTTCCTGTGCGTCAGAGGGGGGCGAGGTCACCAGGTGGCCCCGCCTCCCCCCGTTATTTAAGAACCGTCAGAAGAGGAGAAGCGTCACACAGCGGGAGCCTCCCTCCATGCCACCATGGATGCGGAGCGGCCCGGAGAAGAAGAAGAGAAGAAGATGAAGAGAAGAAGATGAAGAGAAGAGCGGGAGCCACCCTCCATGCCATGGATGCGGAGCGGCCCGAGGAGAAGAAGGGAAGAAAGCGCTGCGGAGGAGATGCTGGACAAGAACACCGGAGGAAGAACCAGAAGAACCAGAAGAAGAAGAAGATGAAGGAAGATAGAAGAAAGAAGAAGCATTTAAATAAAGGAATTGTCCAAAACTGTCTCTTGTCATTTTTAAATTTTTTGACAGTTTTTTAGTGAAATGGTAGGGGTACTTTTGTACCCCCTTACCATTTCAAACGGGGGGGAGAGCCAGGATCTGGGGGTCCCCTTGTTAAAGGGGGCTTCCAGATTCTGATAAGCCCCCCGCCTGCAGACCCCCACAACCACCAGCCAGGGTTGTGGGGATGAAGCCCTTGTCCTCATCAACTACTGTGATTGCTTTGGTTGGCCACAGCTATCACATGCTACAGGGCTGCTGTGATTGAAACTGTACCATGTGATCACTGCGACCAATCACAGAAATCACATTAGTAAGCAGTGACATCGTGAATGAAAGACATTGAGGCTGATTTACGAAGCATTTGCGCCATGACTTGCGGTTTGATTTGCGCAATGACGTGGGAGTCCCCCTAAATTCCATACCAGACCCTTCAGGGTATGGATTTTAAGGGGAACCCCGCGCCAAAATAAAAAAAAACGACGTGGGGTCCCCCCAAAAATCCACACCAGACCCTTATCCGAGCACGCAACCTGGCAGGCTGCAGGAAAAGAGTGGGGGACAAGAGAGCGCCCCCCCTCCTGAACCCTACCAGGCCACATGCCCTCAACATTGGGAGGGTGCTTTGGGGTAACCCCCAAAACACCTTGTCTCCATGTTGATGAGGACAAGGGCCTCATCCCCACAACCCTGGCCGTGGTTGTGGGGGTCTGCAGGTGGGGGGCTTATCGGAATCTGGAAGCCCCCTTTAACAAGGGGACCCCCAGATCCCGCCCCCCTGTGTAAAATGGTAAGGGGGTACAAAAGTACCCTACCATTTCACTTAAAAACTGTCAAAAATGTTAAAAATGACAAGAGACAGTTTCCTTCATCTTCTTCTGGTTCTTCTGGCTCTTCTGGTTCTTCCTCCGGTGTTCTTGTCCAGCATCTCCCCTGCGGCGTCTTCTATCTTTATGATCTTCTATCTGGCATGGAGGAAGGCTCCCGCTATGTGACGCGTCTCCTCTTCTGACGGTTCTTAAATAACGGGGGGCGGGGCATGTGATAGCTGTGGCCACTTTTATGTGTATCGTCGGACCGGCAATTCATTAATAGCCACAAGTAGTTTTAAATAACTTTTTTTCCTTTTGAAATGTCATTTTGCTGTCAGACTGTTCTAAACACGGGAAACATGCGCCCCTTTACAGGCATACTATAGACACCCCCCAGCTACGAAATTTAAAGGGATATTACACTTTTATTGTTTCACTTTAAGCAGTATTTAAATCACTGCTTCCGAAAAAACGGCCCTTTTTAAAACTTTTTTTTGCATTGATACATGTCCCCAGGGGCAGGACCCAGGTCCCCAAACACTATTTATGACAATACCATGCATATAAGCCTTTAAAATTAGCACTTTTGTTTTCTCCCATAGACTTTTAAAGGGTGTTCCGCGGCATTCGAATTTGCCGCGAACACCCCAAATTGTTCGCTGTTCGGCGAACTTGCGAACAGCCGATGTTCGAGTCGACCATGGGTTCGACTCGAACTCAAAGCTCATCCCTACATATAAGCCTTTAAAATTAGCACTTTTGATTATTCATGTTCGTGTCCTATAGACTTTAACGGTGTTCGTGTGTTCGAACACATTTTTTGCCTGTTCTGGTGCACTTTTGCAAGTTCTGGTGCGAACCGAACAGGGGGGTGTTCGGCTCATCCCTAATTGCCAGACCGACATTTCATTATAGCCACGAGCAGTTTTAAATAACTTTTATTACTTAAGGGCCAGTTCACAACACATGCAGTCCAGGGCGTTTCTGCATCAAAAATACACGGAAAGTAGGTTATATGGTTTTCAATGGCATAGTTCACACCAGTGCTTGCAGTTCCAGTGCGTTTCCAGTTCCCAAAAAAAAAGTTGAATATGCTGCATTTTTTATGCACTGGACTGTACTGGAACTATGTAAAATGCATCAAAAACACACTGGAATGCACCTAAATGCACCAAAAATGCACTGCAACACACTTGTCCTTATTTAGGCCTGATTCACACCTATGCATTTTTAGTGCTTTTTGCATTTTGCAGATTTGCACTACAGAACGTGTTCCATAGGAAACCATGTTAAATGGACTGTAGTGCAGATCTGCAAAATGCAAAAAGCACTAAAAATGCATAGGTGTGAATCAGGCCTTAAGGTTAAGAAAAAAGAGGGGGGGGGACTGCATCAAATATGCACCAAAAACGCACTGGAACGCATAAAAAACGTGCATGCAGAAAAGCACCTGGAACGCATCCGGACTGCGTTTCTATGGTGTGCTCTTGCCCTTAGGGCCAGTTCACACCATAGAAACGCAGTCCGGACGCGTTCCAGGTGCTTTTCTGCATGCACATTTTTGATGCGTTCCAGTGCATTTTTGGTGCATTTTTGATGCAGTCCAGTGCTTTTTTACCCCTCTTAAATAAGGACAAGTGTGTTCCATTGCATTTTTGATGCGTTTTACAGCTTTTCAGTACAGTCCAGTGCAGAAAAAATGCAGCATGTTCTACTTTTTTTTCTGGAACTGGAACGCACTGGAACGACAAGCACTAGTGTGAACTATGCCATTGCACACCATATAACCGAATTTCCATGCATTTTTGATGCATAAAATATGCGATGGACTGCATTGGTGTGAACTGCCCCTTAAGCAATTTGGCATATTTAAAGGCATTTCTCCTTGTTTCGTTTTTGGGGTTGTCCAATTGGTGACATTGATATATGTCCCTTAGGGTGGGACCTGGACCCCATACTCATTTTAAGGCCAATAACTAGAAGATAAGCCAGCCAAGTGGGGACTAGTAAAATTGCCAGGTCAGTTCCCTTAGACTGCAATGGTATTTGTTGTATAACTTTTGCACATGTTAGGCTCTATAGTTGCCCCCCTGGACTGAAGGGTGTTTTGTCCCATCTGTAATTTTGGTGCATGCTGGATGATGTGCTTAATTTTGGACAGTGGGGTGGCTTATTTTGTGCTAGCTACATTTGGGTTGTTCTGAGCATGCTCAGGGACTTTGTTTTTTTTTGGTGGTGCTTTTTGTGTGTGAACAGCACTTGAATGTTTCTGGGCATGCTCAGAGTGTGTTTTTTGGGTTAGTAATTTAAGGACATCCTTAACAGGTGTACCCACTTTGAAGTTCAGTCTCTACATTGGGTGAACTTGCATTTTGTGTGTTTAATGGACTGTCCATGTGTTTGCAATTGCCTCATTAGCACACAAACCTATGTTTTATAAAGCTTGCAGATAGCAATCTTTACTTTGCCCTGAAAAGAGCTGAGATTGTGTGTGTGGGGGTCGGCAAGAGAGTACATTTGGGTGTCCTTATCGAGTTTCTAACACATGTATTTTCTATTTGTATTTTGTTTGTTGTGTTGTTGCAAAACAAATGTGTTTTTATGCAATTTATTTGTTAATTTGGTTTGCTGTTTTTTTTTTGGGTGGTTATTTTACCATGAAATCTTTTTTTATGTTGGCAATTTTTGTTGTTTTTACGTTGTTCACTTTGATTTAACTGTCTGTGCTGCCTTATTTTTAATTTTTTTTTTTCTCAAGATGTTGTGCCTAATGTTGTTTTAATCCTTAATAGATGTCCATTTGTGGGTGCACTCCTTTTAACTCCTGTTGATTTACACTGCAAAAGGGTCAAACCTAAACCTACCAGTACCCTCTTCCAGTGCCACCTATCAATGCCCACCAGTGATCCCAAGCAGTGCTGACTATCAGTGTAACCAATCAGTGCCGCCTCATCAGTGTACATCAATGAAGGAGAAAAATTACCTGTTTGCAAAATTTAATATCAAAATATCCAAAAATATACCAAATTATTTTTAAAAATCTGTCTTTTCTTTTGTTTGAACAAAAGAAAAAAAACACACAGGTGATCAAATACCACCCAAAGAATGCTCTATTTGAGGGAACTTGAAAAAAAACAAACATTTGGCTATGTATGACCGCGCAATTGTCATTCAAAATGGATCAAAATGGATCAGTGCTGAAAAATTGGTCAGGACAGCAGGAAAGTGGTTAATTTCCATGGCAACTATGGATTTCTGTAATAAAGATGTGTGCCCGCTGTGTATAGGGCATGTGCATAAGCAAGTCGCACACATATGAACGGTACCCATTATAAATCATGGGGTACAACTTGTGATGCAATTTTTCAGTCCCAAGTGGCCTTAAGCTCTCTTTCCACTACTATGAGTTGTTGTACGACTTGACACATGTGAGGTCGCAGGACAAGTGAAAACACATGTATTTCAATGTTCCCCCGTTCTAATTGGTGCAACTGCTAAAAAGTTCTTGCACTACTTTGTTACAACTTCAGTGCGACTTTTTCTCTGATGTTTTTAATTTGTCGCATGACACAGCATTAAGGCTCAGTTTCCACTATTGCAAGCCCAAAGTTGCGTGCTTTTTGCTGCGAGTTTCTCCCAACTTTTTGCCAAAACTTAAAGCAATGCCTGTGTATTTTTGAGGTCTATGGACCTCAAGTCGCATCAAAGTGGGACCAAAGTAGCGCAGAGACTACTTTTAAGTTGCTGTGACTTGAAGTCGCAGACATCTAAATGGTACTCATTGTAAATCATGGGGTAGAACTTGTGATGCACCTTTTCAGTCCCTAGTGGCATGACAAGTTGCAATAGTGGAAAACAAGCCGAAAAAGCACATTGTAAATCACGCAACTTTGGTGTTGAAATAGTGGAAAGAGAGCATTAGGCTAAATCGGTAATAGGAAGATGCACTGTAAGAATTACTTCTAATTGTAGAAAATCAAACCGGCTCTTGTACTGAATATAATTTAAGGAAGATCTAACTGATTGGTCAGTGTATGGTGACCTGTAAAGATATGAAACTTGAATTTCTGGGGTTTAAGCCTAATACACACGATGGGACTTTGTACCCTGTGTACGAAGCCCGCTCTGCTCAGCGAGGGATCACTCCATGGATCCCGCTGGGCAGGCAGATGACAGGTCTGACTCTGCACACTGTGCAGGCACAGACCTGTCAGAGTAATGCTCTCCTCTATGGGGGATTGGATGATGATGGACCATAGAGTCCGTCGTTACCCGATCCAATCCGCAGATGGATGGAAAAATAGGTTTTTCCTCCGTTACACTTTTTAGGATTGTAGTGGGTCGGATGTCAGCGGACATGTCACCACTGACATCCGACCCTCCATAGAGTTCTATGGAGTGTTCGTTCAGGTCCGAGGTGGACCTGAAAGGTCCGTCCGTGTGAGGGGAGCCTTAGGCCCCTTTCACACGCGTTAAAACTGCGCTTTTTTTTGCGCTGTTTTACCGGCGGTATTCGGCCGCTAACGGTTTTAAAGGGTTAAATCCACCCACAAAACGCCACCGCAGCGGCGTTTTGCCAGCAGTATAGCCGCGCTGTCCCATTGATTTTAATGGGCAGGAGAGGTTTATACACGGCTCCAAAGATGCAGCTAGCAGGACTTTTTTTAGGCCCCTTTCACACTGCGTCATTTTTAGGCGCTACAGCACTAAAAATAGCCCCTAAAAAACGCCCTAAATAAGTGGCTCCATTCACTCCAGTGAGGGCATTCACACTGGAGCAGTGTGCTGGCAGGGCATCACAAAAAGTCCTGCCAGCAGGTTCATTGGAGCGGTGAACTCACTGCTCCTCCCCATTAAAATCAATGGGGCAGCGCTGTGATACCGCCAGCAAAATGCCGATCCAGCGGTGTTTTGCGGGTGGATTTAACCCCTTTTCATCCGCTAGCAGAGGGGTTAAAAACACCCCGTGGGGGGGTTAAAACTGCCCTGCTAGCAGCCGAATAATGCCGCTAAAATGACAGTAAAGGGCCGCTAAAAATAGCAACGCTTTACTGCAGACACCCCCCTGCCCCAGTATGAAAAGGGCCTTATGCTCTTTTCACACTAATGCGTTTTTTGATGCATTTTGCAGAAATGCATGGGAATTTTTTAACATGGGTTCCTATGGAACATGTTGACATCAATGCATTTTTGTGCCTCTGTGTTTTTGAAAAGGGTCGGGGACTTTTTTTCCCGCAAAATGCAGCGTTTTGCTTGTAAAAGATTTTAATGGACCTGCATCCAAAACGCAAGTACCGTGTTTTGCATTTTTTTATTTATTTTTTTTACACTGTATATAGCTGGTTGCTAAGAAGGGGGCCGGGAAACCTGCTGCCGTGTCCTTAACAACCTATGAGTCATCAGCTGACTTCCTGCTCAATGTAAAAAAAAATGGCGGTTAAAAAAAAATTCTTGAAAAAAACAGCGTGGGGTCCCCCCCAGGTCCATACCAGGCCCTTGGGTCTAGTATGGATTCGGAGGGGACCCCCATGCCAAAATTAAAAAAAAAAATATCGTGGGGGTCCCCCCAAAATTCATACCAGACCCTTATTTGAGCACACATCCCGGCAGGTCAGGAAAGGGAGGGGACGAGCGAGCGCCCCCCCTGAAATATACCAGGCCGCATGCCCTCAACATGGGGGGATGGGTGCTTTGGGGCAGGGGGGCTCTGCGCCCCCCACCCCAAAGCACCTTGTCCCCATGTTGATGAGAACAAGGGCCTCTTCCCGACAACCCTGGCCGTTGGTTATCGGGGTCTGCGGGGGGCTTATCGGAATCCGGGAGCCCCCTTTAATAAGGGGACCCCCAGATCCCGGCCCCCACCCTATGTGAATGAGTATGGGGTACGTAGTACCCCTACCCATTCACCTAGGGAAAAAGTGTCAATAAAAAAACACACTGCACAGGTTTTTAAAGTAATTTATAAGACAGCTGCGGGGAGGGGGGTCTTCTTCCAGCTTCGGGGGTCTTCTTCCGGTTCTTTTCCACTGTCTGCGGCCTTTTCTCCCATTGTTCGACCTGGTGACCACGCCCCCTAAAATGTCACAGTCTCAGCATGCCCAGGGACTGTAAGGGCATAAGGGGGCGGGGTCACCGCCTATATAAGTCAGAGCGGAGCGCCCAGAGAGCATTCCAGCCAGAGAGAGCGTTGTGTCAACATCGGAAGAAGAGAAGAGGGAAGAAGGCAGAAGGCAGCAGACCGGGCTCCTCCACTATAGCAAAAGAGTGGCAAAAGAGCAGAAGATAGCGGAGGAGCCTGGCAAAAGACCCGGAGAGCGCGGAGAACAGGTCGAACAATGGGAGAAAAGGCCGGAGACAGTGGAGAAGAACCGGAGAGACCCCCAAAGTCGGAAGAAGACCCCAAAGTCGGAAGAAGACCCCTGAAGCCAGAAGAAGACCCCCAGAGCTGTCTAATAAATTACTTTAAAAACCTGTGCAGTGTGTTTTTTTATTGACACTTTCACATAGCTTTCACCATGTACCCCATACTCATTCACATAGGGTGGGGGGCCCTGATCTGGGGGCCCCCTTATTAAAGGGGGCTCCCGCATTCTGATAAGCCCCCTGCCCGCAGACCCCGACAACCAACAGCCAGGGTTGTCGGGAAGAGGCCCTTGTCTTCATCAACATGGGGACAAGGTGCTTTGGGGTGGGGGGGCCGCAGCGTGCCCCCTTCCCCAAAGCACCCATCCCCCATGTTGAGGGCATGCGGCCTGGTGCGGTTCAGGAGGGGGAGTGCTCGATCGTCCACACCCCCTTTCCTGACCGGCCGGGCTGCGTGCTTGGATCAGAGTCTGGTATGGACTTTGGGGGGACCCCACGCCATTTTTTCGGCGTAGGGGGTTCCCCTTGAAATCCATACCAGACCGAAGGGCCTGGTATGCCCCTGGGGGGAACCCATGTCGGTTTTTCTCATGCTGCTTTAATAGGAAGAGTATTTTTCCTATTGCAGCGAGTGCGAGATGTACCTCGCCGAGAACCATTCTTGCGTGCAGGTACTCCTGTATCTGCGCTGGTTCACACGCTGGATTATAGATTTATCCAGCGCACCAATTAAGGTCTGAACCAGCGCAGTGCATTCATCTTAGTAAATGACCCCCATTGTTTATTATCATACATATAATTGCTGTAATTGGTCTCAGCAATCGCATGGTACCATGGTACCAGGGTCAATCACAAGGGCCCAGTCACATGATCGGTGATCTGCTTTGTCACTGTCACTTGTAACTCTGTTGTGTGGCCCTGGAGGCGCACGTACAGTAAGCATATGCTCTGTCCCCTTGTCCTTCCCTGCTGTTTATCTACTGCGGCCGAAAGGGAGGTGGTTAAAATGTCAAGTTCATTTAAATTACATTAGTGTCCTAATCCTGTCTTTGAAGGAGCGCATCTGATGTAAAGAAAGTACTGACATTTACAAAGGAAAAAAATGCCAGTTGCATTGCTGGCTTCTTTTTTTTTTTTTATAAACAGAACACATACCCATCCAAGGGCTTTCAATATATTTTGGGGGACCTTTGGAGGGGGTTGTGTGTTTAAAAAAAAAAAACTGCCATTGAATGTAATTTGCCAGCAATTTAAATTGATACATTTTTTCTTTGTAAATTTTTTTTTACTGCAGCGCATGCTACAGCAAGAATGGAAAAAAAAAGCATAGAGTGTCCCTAAAATTCATATCAGACTTTTTGAGTCGGGTATGAATTTTAAGAAGGTATCTCACTAATAAAGTAAAAAAAAATATACCAATAAAAATCCATATCAAATCCTTAATCCAAGCATGTAGCCTGGCTGGCCAAGAAAGGAAGTAATGAGAATGCACCCCCCTCCTTAAGCATACCAGGCTGCATGCCCTAAACTGGAGGGGAGCCTTGCCAGGAGGGACCACCCCTGGCAAAACACTTTGTCCCAATGTTGATGAGGACAAGGATCCTCACAACCCTTGCCTGGTAGTTGTGGTGGTTTGCGGACAGGGGGCTTATTGGAATATGGAAGCCCCCTTTATTAATAAGAGGCCCAACCACGTCAAGCAGTGTGGGTTGTAGCCTAGAAATACACCTAAATGATTGACAAGTCATTTAATAAAAAGGTAAAAATCCCAAAAAGTCTCTAATTGTAAATCCATTGTCAGTCAGTATCATGCCTGCCACTACCATGCTGAAAGAAAATATGACAACTCGCTGCACACAACTGATCTCTGAAGAGAACACTAGACAAATGACAGTACCCTACGCTGCCTTCAGCTAAACAAAGGAAAATGTGCAGATAGAGATACAATTATTGCCCAAATATGGCCATGGTCCTAATAAATGTATAAACCCTTCTGCTCTGATGAATATAATTAATTGTGAGAAAATTATAATGTAAAACCGTGAACCAAATACCATATTATTCTACCAATAGCGAGCAGCTAAGTTCAAATAAAACAATCCAACGGTGTAATGACTAAAAAGTTCCCAGCCTATCTCCCTTTAAGATTATCTAAAAAACCTTATCCCATTAGTGAAAAAGATAAAAAGAGGGACTTTACTGGTACCCAGGAACGACACAAAAGTATTAAAATGTATGCATTTTATTTACAAAAAGTAAAAAAACAATGATCAGTAGAAATGGGGGCTGTATGTTCCCCATTATACAGTTACAGCATCCTTATTTCAATTTAGAAGACTGCCAACATTTATAATAAAATGTAGAAAAAAATGGGGGTACCTTCATCCCAACAGAATAGAGAAGTTTTTGGGGGAGGCTGAAATGGACTTTAATGGTAACACACAAAAGCTTGGAATAACAAAAATTGGTGTAAAAATGTACATTTTTATTACAATCACAGTTTAAAATACATTGTTTAACCACTTGCAGACCGCTTCATGCCGATATACATCGGAAAAATGGCAGTGGTGGGCAAATGGGTGTACCTCTACGTCCCCTTTAAGAGTCGGAGATAGCAGGCACACGTGCGCACCCGCCGCATACAGCGTGACCATGCCCGCGGGACTGGTGGACCCGATGTCTGCCGGTCTCCCGGCGATCATGTCACAGAGCCTCAGAACGAGGAAGTGCCTATGTAAACAAGGAACTACCCCATTCTGGCTAGTGTTATGACAGAATCCACCGCTCCCTGTCATTGGGAGTGGTGTTTGCTGAAATGTGACTTGAAGCCCATCCCCCCCCCAGTTAGAATCACTCCTTAGGACACACTTAACCCCTTCATTGCCCCCTATTGGTTAACCCCTTCACTGCCAGTGTCATTTACAAAGTAATCAGGGCATTTTTATAGCACTGATCGCTGTATAAATGACAATGGTCCCAAAATAGTGTCAAAATTGTCCGATTTGTCCGCCATAATGTCGCAGTCCCGATAAAAAAAATCGCAGATGGCCGCCATTACTAATTACTTAGACGCTATAACTTGCGCAAACCAATCAATATACACTTATTGCGATTTTTTTACCAAAAATATGTAGAAGAATACACATCGGCCTAAACTGAGGAAAAAAATACTTTTTTATATATTTTTGGGGGATATTTATCAAGCAAAAAGTAAAAAATAATGCGTTTTTTTCAAAATTGTCGCTTTTTTTGTTTATAGCGCAAAAAATAAAAAACGCAGAAGTGATCAAATACCACCAAAAGAAAGCTCTATTTGTGGGAAAAAAAGGACATCAGTTTTTTTTAGGTGCAACGTCACACAAACGCGCAATTGTCAGTTAAAGCGACGCAGTGCCGAAGTGCAAAAAGTGCTCTGGTCAGGAAGGGGTAAAATCTTCCGGGGCTGAAGCAGTTAAAAAAAAGGGGGGAGGAACACACAGCAAAGGCTCTATATGGTCAAACATTAGTGTAGACACTCAAAGGATTGTACCATGTGACAACTGGTAGCTCTACATGTTTCGCAGAAAAGATTTACAGCTTCTACAGCAGCTTGTTTATGTACATGTATACACATTATTATATTATTATTATAATACAGGTTTTATAAAGCGCCAACAGTTTGCTCAGCGCTTAACAAAATAAAGTGTGGTGCTAAAAATAATAATATCATCTAAAAAATATATTAATAGTGATATTTGCATAGGTAGAGGTACACAATCCTGAGGTGTGTGCCTAAAACGCTAGTATTGATCCTATAAGGTGTAAAAGGAGATAATGACCTCCCCAAATGTGTGCCAAATACGCTAGTGATAATCCTAGGAGTGTAAAAAGAGATAATAACCTCCCCACCCAAAATATCACATAAACAAAATCAGCAAGGATAAAATTACATGTACAGTGGTAGACTGCATCCATAAACCAAGTAAGTGAAAAGGTGGGCTGATATCCAGTATATCAGCATTAGATGAAACAGCTCAAATGGTTACCTGTAGGTTCAACTACAAGGTATGAACATAAAAAAAGAAAAAATAAAAAGTAAAAAATAAATATAGGAACAACACAGTGATGTGTATTAAATAACCTATAACCCAAAAACAAAGAATCAAAAGTCCATAAGGGTAGTAAGTATAAAACTATTTATAGTCCACCACTATATAATGAGATAATTCTGGATCGCTTCATATCAGCCTAGGTGCAAACAGTCCTTTTAAGTGTGGTAAGCAAGAGCTGTTGGACATATCCCTGCACATAGCTGGCTTCTTCCCTTAGTATGGTGATATTGGCCCAGAAAAATAAATACACAATGCCCTTACCAGACAAGGTGGACTCACAGGCCCTTGGCGTTGAGTCAAACGAGCTTGTACCGTCAAGCGGTGTGGCACTGTAAAACCGTATGGCGGTCCTGGATAGGATCTCAACTGATGTCACAGAATGGCACGTCTCTAGCCAAGTGAAGCTCGGCAGATGTCATCTAATGGCGTATCCTCGGCAAGACTCAGCTGGAATCCAGGGTCGACCTCAATCATCAGGTGAAGAGATAGTTTCCTCAGCGACCGTTACCATATGGATAAGTAGAGAAGGAAAAAACTTCCACATAGTGTAAATCTTTCTCAAACGTAACAACGTTTATTGATAAAAAAGGAGTGCTTTTGCAGTAAATACAAAAAAATGGGCGGTAAAAACTCGGCTCAAAGTAGCATAGAAGTGTATCAGATTTTAAAAAATTTTGCGCAGTAGGTGATGGTAGGGGTAAATACACAAGAAACCGACGCGTTTCAACCTCAAAGACTTCTGCTGGGGTATGAATTTGCCCCCATCCACTGCGCTTATATATGGTGTAACTGACAATCAAAGAAATCTAATTAGCAGTAATGCCGGGCATGACTTCCGGGTAGGGCGGCATCATCGGTGACCAGCGGGTCACGTGATGTTTGAAGGGCCAATCACATCTCCCTTGGCTGGTCAAGAGCCAGACCTCACTTCCATCCTTCAATCAACGGTGGTGCGTCCTCCCTTATGTCGTATTGGTCACACCGCGGTCACGTGATCTATTTAGTGCGGGATGACGTCAGGCCACTCGAGGTCTGCGTATCACAGGAGATAGGAAGTGATGGCTCGCTAGTCCGAGTCCTGGAGCGCAAACAGTGTGGCGGTCGTGGATAGGGGGAATGTTTTAGATCGAAATATATATACCCAGTCGGATATAACGAAAGTCATATCACCGAATATTTACATGCTAATTAAGAAAGAATATTACAAAACAATCCACTATTACTGTGCCTATAAAGATGGATTTTTCCTAGAGCATTTGCATATCACATCATAAAAACAGTAGAAACATAAACAATAATACTAAACTTAAAAATCAAGATTTTGTGAATCTTTCATAGGACATTTAGATGCAGCATCAGAAAAACTAAAATAATGATGCATTTATAAATTTGTGGGTCTAACCATACCTATCAACATAGGCAGAATTATACTAAATGGACATATAAAAAACAAAGCCATTAATGGACTAGATATATGTGTAAAAAAAGGGGGGGGGCTACTAAACAGAGCCCAAACGGTAAGGGGACAAAAAGGGGGAATATGTGTATCTCAGCCAAAGTCCACCCCACTGATGTAAATGTGAATAATATTGGTATAAAAGAAAGAAAAAGCCGAAAACAGTAAAAAATACAAAACTAGGAGATGTGCTAGTGGGAAAACCCACAAATATCTCTAGATAACAGGAGATGATCTCAGTGACTATTAAATGTCTAAAAGTGTTAATCAAAAAAGATGGTTCACTCCCGACAAATTCTAATGAAATAATCTAATGTGACCCCCAGGACTCACCGAGAGGGAGGGACGTGAGGAGGGGGGGGGTTCACACAGATAAGCCTGACGTTATAATCCCAAATACATGTTAGGGGCAACCAATGAAAAGGGGCATCAATGCCTATGATTGATTGATAAAGGCATTGATGTCCCAATCAATGTTGAGTCTGTGGGGTGCATAACATTTGATGGGGTGTATCCAGAAGGTCTCTAACTTAGAAACGCCTCTCACGTTCGGTTCCCCCCTCCAATGTGGTATAAATTTATCTATGATTTGGAATTTTGTTCCAGATGGATTTTGGTTATGATGGTATAAATAGTGTTTAGGTACACTATGGTTTATGCGTCCTTTTCTTATAGCTGTGATATGTTCGTTCACTCTTATGGCAAAATTGCGTTTTGTGCGACCTATATATTGTTTTCCACAAGGACAGGTGATGAGGTATACAATGAACTTTGTGGTACAAGTAGCAAATCTTTTCATCTTATATTCCTTCCCAGTCGTAGCTGAAGTGAATGTTTCGATTTTACGTGCTTTGCAAATATTAAGTTTGCATACTGTGCATTTCCGACAGGGGTAGAAACCTTTCAGGTCATGGAAGTATATATATTTCGATCTAAACCACTGTTTGCGCTCCAGGCCTCGGACTAGCGAGCCATCACTTCCTATCTCCTGTGATACGCAGACCGCGAGCGGCCTGACGTCATTCCGCACTAAATAGATCACGTGACCGCGGCGTGACCAATACGACATAAGGGAGGATGCACCACCGTTGATTGGAGGATGGAAGTGAGCTCTGGCTCTTGACCAGCCAAGTGTGATTGGCCCTTTAAACATCACGTGACCCGCTGGTCACCGATGACGCAGCCCTACCCGGAAGTCATGCCTGGCATTACTGCTAATTAGATTTCTTTGATTGTCAGTTACACCATATATAAGCGCAGTGGATGGGGGGCAAATTCATAACCCAGCAGAAGTCTTTGAGGATGAAACGCGTCGGGTTCTTGTGTATTTACCCCTACCATCACCTACTGCGCAAAATTTTTTAAAATCTGATACACTTCTATGCTACTTTGAGCCGAGTTTTTACCGCCCATTTTTTGTATTTACTGCAAAAGCACTCCTTTTTTATCAATAAACGTTGTTACGTTTGAGAAAGATTTACACTATGTGGAAGTTTTTTCCTTCTCTACTTATCCATATGGTAACGGTCGCTGAGGAAACTATCTCTTCACCTGATGATTGAGGTCGACCCTGGATTCCAGCTGAGTCTTGCCGAGGATACGCCATTAGATGACATCTGCCGAGCTTCACTTGGCTAGAGACGTGCCATTCTGTGACATCAGTTGAGATCCTATCAAGGACCGCCATACGGTTTTACAGTGCCACACCGCTTGACGGTACAAGCTCGTTTGACTCACCTCCAAGGGCCTGTGAGTCCACCTTGTCTGGTAAGGGCATTGTGTATTTATTTTTCTGGGCCAATATCACCATACTAAGGGAAGAAGCCACCTATGTGCAGGGATATGTCCAACAGCTCTTGCTTACTTAAAAGGACTGTTTGCACCTAGGCTGATATGAAGCGATCCAGAATTATCTCATTATATAGTGGTGGACTATAAATAGTTTTATACTTACTACCCTGATGGACTTTTGGTCCTTTATTTTTGGGTTATAGGTTATTTAATACACATCACTGTGTTGTTCCTATGTTTATTTTTTACTTTTTATTTTCTCTTTTTTTATGTTCATACCTTGTAGTTGAACCTACAGGTAACCATTTGAGCTGTTTCATCTAATGCTGATATACTGGATATCAGCCCACCTTTTCACTTACTTGGTTTATGGATGCAGTCTACCACTGTACATGTAATTTTATCCTTGCTGATTTTGTTTATGTGATATTTTGGGTGGGGAGGTTATTATCTCTTTTTACACTCCTAGGATTATCACTAGCGTATTTGGCACACATTTGGGGAGGTCATTATCTCCTTATACACCTTATAAGATCAATACTAGTGTTTTAGGCACACACCTCAGGATTGTGTACCTCTACCTATGCAAATATAACTATTAATATATTTTTTAGATGATATTATTATTTTTAGCGCCACACTTTATATATTTTTTCACACATTTACACTGGTCAGGTTGTTGTGTTGGCTGCTTCACTTTGTAGGAGTTGGCACAAATTTTCTGACACATAGCTTAACAAAATAAGGCAGACATTACAGTTACATTACAATATGGTACAAGAGGACTCAGAGGGCCCTGCTCATTAGAGCTTACAATCTAAAAAGGAAGGGGTCAATTGATACAAATGGTAATAGCTGTGGGGGATGAGCTAATGGAGCTAGTAAAACAGTGTTAGTTAGAAGCAGGATAGGCTTTTTTAAAGAGAAGGGTTTTCAGGGACCGTCTAAAGATGGATAGATTAGGGAACAGTCAGACAAATTGGGGTAGGGAATTGCAAAGGATGGGAGAAGCTCTGGAGAAATCCTTGAGGCAAGCATGGGAGGAGGTGACAAGGGAGCTAGAGAGTAGGAGGTCTTGGGAGGACTGAAGAGAGCGGCTTGGTTGATATTTTGGGACTAGGTTAGTGATGTAGCTGGGGCAGAGTTATGGATGGCTTTGTAAATCATTGTTAGTACTTTGAATTTTATTTGTTGGGTGAGTGGAAGCCAGTAGAGGGATTGGCAGAGAGGGGTGGAGGACACTGAATGGTTGGTAAGGTGGATGAGTCTTGCAGCGGCATTCATTATGGACTGAAGGGGGGACAGTCTATTTAAAGCTAATCCAATGAGGAGGGAGTTGCAGTAGTCGAGGCTAGATTACCAGGGAGTGAATTAGAAACTTGGTGGTGTCATTAGTTAAAAAGAGACATATTCTGGAAATGTTGCTGGGGCTAAAGTGGCATGATTTGGACAGGGATTGTATGTGGGCCTGAAAGGACAGTTCAGAGCCTAAGGTTACCCCTACCACCCTGGCATGTGGGGACAGACTGATAGATGTGCAATTGATCTTGACAGAGAAGTCAGGGGAAGGGGCACATGGGGGAGGAAATATTAAGAGCTCAGTTTTAGATCAGTTTGAGGAAGTGGTTTGACATCCAGGCTGATATGTCTTTTAGTAAATCAGTGATGTGTGGGGAGATTGATGGGGTGAGCTGAGGGGCAGAGAGATAGATTTGGGTGTCATCAGCATATAAATGGTAGTGGAAGCCATGGTAGGCTATCAGCTGACCCAGGGAGGACATGTAGATCGAGAATAGTAGAGGTCCAAGGACAGAACTTTGGGGGACCCCAACGGTAAGAGGAGTTGGAGAGGAGGAAGTGGAGTTGTAAGTAACACTGAAGGTGCGATGAGATAAGCAAGATTCAAACCAATGGAAAGTGCAGCCATGGAGACCAAGCAAATTTAGTTTTTTTTGAGGAGGGGGTGGTCAACTATATCAAAGGCAGTGGAAAGGTCCAAGAGTAAGAGTACAGAATAATGACCATTGGTTTTGGCTGTTAGTAAGTCGTTTGTGAGTTTTAGGAGGGCAGTTTCTGTGGAGTGCTGTGGGCGAAATCCAGACTGAAGGGGATCAAGAAGGTTATTCTAAATGAGGTGGTCGCTCAGTTGGTTGTAGACTAAACGTTCAAGGCAAATAGGAGTAATGAGATGGGTCTTAGGTTGTTAAGATTGGTGGGGTCTAGTAAGGCCTTTTTGGTATGGGAGTGACTAGTGCATGTTTTACAGAGTTGGGGAAGATGCCAGTAGAGAGTGAGAGGTTGAAGATATGAGTTAAGGTGTGTAGGGTAGAGTCAGATGGTGACCGTAATATTTGAGAAGGAACAGGGTCCAGGGGGCAGGAGGCTAGGTGGGCGTTAAAAAAAAGTTTAGTGACTTCCTCTATAGTAGCTGGATTAAAAGAGGGAAGTATTGATTGTGCAGGAGGACAAGGAGTGTAAAGTGAGAAAGAGTGGAAATCTCGAGACAAATTGTCTCAATCTTATTTTGAAGTGATTAGCAATCTTCTAGGCAATGAGTGAGTTAGTTTGAGGTAATGGAGGAAGAAGTAGAGTGGTAAAGGTAGAAAAGAGTTGATGGCGAGCTGCTGCATATCCTCAGTGCCCACCTGTGCCCCCTACCAGTGCCACCTAGCAATAGACAGCAGTGCCGCCTACCAGTGCCCACCAGTGCCACCCAACAGTGCCCACAGTGCCACCCATCAGTGCCCACAGTGCCACCCATCAGTGCCCACAATCAGTGCCTCAACAACAGTGCTGCACATTAGTGCCACCTATCAGTGCCCATCAGTGTTACCTACCAGTGCCCATCAGTGCCGCCCATCAGTGCCGCCCATCAGTGCCACCCATCAGTGCCGCCCATCAGTGGTACCTATCAGTCCCCATCAGTGCCACCCACCAGGGCCCATCAGTGGCCATCAGTGCCGCCTTAACTGTGCCTATCCACGCCCATCAGTGCAGCCTATAAGTGCCTATCAGTGCTGCCTCATCAGCGCATATCAATGAAGGAGAAAAATTACCTGTTTGCAAAATTTTATAACAAACTATGAAACATGATTTTTTTTTCAAAATTTTCCATCTTTTTTTGTTTGTTTAGCAAAAAATAAAAATCCCAGCTGGGATTAAATACCAAAAAATATGTGAATAAAGCAGCGCTAGCGAAATTAACCAAATAATAAATATGTTACCGCTGCTGTAAAAAAGTACTAATACTTGAGAAATATAAAGCAAAACACATACAGCGCTGGAAAAAAAATATTATAACCACACCATGGATATATTATATATAAAGTGCTCTGTGCAATATTGCTAAACATGAATCCATAAATAACATAGGTAGTGAATGTTAGTATACAGTGGGTGCAATACACAGATCAGCTGCTACTTGCCAATAAACCACATACATAAAGTGCAAATTTCAATAGATACGCAATCGGTGCTACCCATTTACTGGTGAAATGGTGAAATATATATTGTGTACTAACAAAGTTAGAGTAATATAGTCCTCATAAATAGTCCTAAATAAGTAACATCAGCTGGGCTACTACACAGGGCTCTTAATAGCAGTCTCACTGGAAAGCAAACAGCATCTCTTCAGCCTGTGTTGTCAATCAATCACCATGGATGTTGTAAGGTGATGCCTCTGATGTAGATATCGATATGAATGGCTGATGTTCATAACAGATAGGTCATATACTTGCGGATGTCAACTCCAAAAAAAGAGAAAGGCAATATGGTGAAGTATTGTGGAGCTAAAAAATCACTTGCGTATCATGGCGCTACTCACAGAATCCACGGTTGCAATCAGGCATGTCAGAAAACTTCCACGATCGCCGCTTACAGCATGCATTCCACGGAAACAGGAAGAAGCGTCACTGGTTAGACGTGAGCCGGATGTTTCGTTGACGCATTTCACCCCTCCCCCAGGGCGTCATCAAAGACTTAACATCCAACCCACGGATGTTGGGATATATAAGGTGTATGGACTCCTCCCAATAAGAAAATAAGAAAAGTGACAGCCAATCAAGGCTAGTGGGAAACAAACACCACCATTTGTCCTAATTCATCATATCCTGTTGCAACAACAAAAAACTTTATTGTAAAAAATAAATAAACAGCATACAATTGGTATACATAAAGACTTAAAATACGTAGACACCTAAGTCTCACATAGATAAGATATGTCTCACTTAAATTAATATAATTTGTTTAATTGGACAAACAATAAACGTATTATTTGGATAGGAGTATTGGCGATATCTATTACCAAAAAATGGAATAATAATGATAAAAATAAAAAATAATAAAAATATCAATAAAAAATAATAAAATAAAAATGAAAATATTTTTTTTTTTTAAATAAAATTGAAAATGAAAAATAAGAATAAAAATAAAAAATAAAAAATAGAAATATGAATAAAAATAAAAATAAATAAAAATGAAAATAAAAATAAAAATAAAGAAAAAGTGAATAAAATAATTAAATTAAAATGAAATGAATTATGAAAATCCATTCAAATTCTACCTTAAACAGAAAATATAAGAACTTTGATTCTACATTGTATGAAAAACGCAACAACATATGGGAGGGGATAGGTGTACCCTACTCCCTACTACCTCCCAATCTAGAATATACTCCAATCAATAATATAAAAACAGATATCTAAAATATCAAAATATAACCATATAAAATGGATATAATGAAACCAATTATAATCTGGAAGAAAATTACCAATTGGATAGGAAACAATTCAGATCTAGCTCAATGTTGAGCCCATGAGGATGCAAAGTACGAAGCCTATGGATCCATTGAGTTTTGTTCTGCGAAACAGCTCTCTTGAGATCAGAGCCTCGCCAATGGTCCTCAACTCTATCAATTCCGCAGAAGGTTAATAAGCTGGGGTCCCTATTATGGAATAGCCTAAAATGATTTGAGAGGCCATGATGTTTGTAACCTTTCTTAATTCTATTAACATGTTCTCTAAGTCTAACCCCTAACTGTCTGGTGGTTCTCCCCACATACTGAAGGTTACATGGGCAGGACAGTAGGTAGGTGACATGCGTAGTACTGCATGTGATAAATTTCTTAATTTCAAAAGCCCTTCCTTCGGATAATGACCTAAAGTGGGTGATTTTTTCTTGCGAAATTTTGAAGTCCTGCATATCATACATCTTCCACAGCTATAGAACCCAGTCCTATCCAAAAAAGTGCACACCTTCCTGGTTGGGTTCACCACATTATGTGCCAGTTGTAATCTAAGTGTGGGTGGCTTTGTGTAGATGAACTTAGGCCGAGTAGGTAGGATCTTCTTCAAATCTGTATCTTCCAGCAATAGCGGCCAATGTTCTTTAATAATTTTTTCGAATTGACGATATTGCCTATTGAAACCTGTCATGAATGCTATACCATAATCATTTTCTTTTATGAATTTAGGTTTGAATAAATCCCTCCTATCCATTTCACCAACTGTCTTTTTGGTACGTTCCAAATCTTCCAATTAGTATCCCTTGGCTCGAAAGCGTTCCAGAATGACATTGGCTTGGGAACTGTAGTCATCTTCTTTGCTGCAGTTTCTTCTGACTCTAAGCATTTGGCTTTTTGGAATACCCCTCAGCCACCTTGGATGATTACAGCTGGTCAGCGGAATGTAACCATTCCTGTCAACATCTTTAAAAAAAGTGCGCGTGCATAATTTGTCACCTTCTCTGAAACTCTCAGAAAAGGAAATGTTGAAAGAATTTTCACTAATTTTCTTTAGAAATTCACAAAAAGATTCTGGTGATCCTGCCCAAATTATAAAAATGTCATCAATATACCTTTTGTAGAGTCTGAGCTCCAGTATATTGGTTTGGTATATAGCTTGACTTTCCCAAAAACTCATGAAAATGTTGGCTACTGAAGGGGCATACTTAGCCCCCATTGCCAAACCTTTAGTTTGTCTATAATAATCTTTTTCATGCCAGAAAAAATTATGACTCATCGCCATATCGAGTGCTTTTATAAGAAATTCTTTCTGCTTAGATTTAATATTGGTACCTCCCAGAGCCCATTCAACAGCTTGAAGGGCCTGTTTCTGCTGGAAGTTTGTATATAGTGAGTTAACATCAATACTTGCCAACAAACAATCTCCAGATACTATCATTGGGCTGATCAGTTCCATAAGTTCCTTACTATCTTTGAGGTAAGAGGGGTATTTCTTGGTGAGTGGCTGCAAAAAATAATCCAAATATTCCCCAAGCCTAGAGAACAAAGAACCGATTCCACTGACTATGGGTCGGCCCAGCGGTTTCGTTGCGTTTTTGTGTATCTTCGGTAACTGATAGATCACTGGGGTTTGTGGAACCTCCGGGATCAGATATCCTGCCTCCTTCTTCTTTAAAATTCCTTCTTCCTTAGCCATTTTAATCAAATCTTTTAACTGGGCTTTGTATTTCTTCGTAGGATTACTTTTTAGCTTTTCATATGTTTCTCGATCACCAACCAGTATGATATGCAGGACTTCAAAATCAGAATTAAGAAAAGTTACAAACATCATGGCCTCTCAAATCATTTTAGGCTATTCCATAATAGGGACCCCAGCTTATTAACCTTCTGCGGAATTGATAGAGTTGAGGACCATTGGCGAGGCTCTGATCTCAAGAGAGCCGTTTCGCAGAACAAAACTCAATGGATCCATAGGCTTCGTACTTTGCATCCTCATGGGCTCAACATTGAGCTAGATCTGAATTGTTTCCTATCCAATTGGTAATTTTCTTCCAGATTATAATTGGTTTCATTATATCCATTTTATATGGTTATATTTTGATATTTTAGATATCTGTTTTTATATTGTTGATTGGAGTATATTCTAGATTGGGAGGTAGTAGGGAGTAGGGTACACCTATCCCCTCCCATATGTTGTTGCGTTTTTCATACAATGTAGAATCAAAGTTCTTATATTTTCTGTTTAAGGTAGAATTTGAATGGATTTTCATAATTCATTTCATTTTAATTTAATTATTTTATTCACTTTTTCTTTATTTTTATTTTTATTTTCATTTTTATTTATTTTTATTTTTATTCATATTTCTATTTTTTATTTTTTATTTTTATTCTTATTTTTCATTTTCAATTTTATTTAAAAAAAAAAAATATTTTCATTTTTATTTTTATTATTTTTTATTGATATTTTTATTATTTTTTATTTTTATCATTATTATTCCATTTTTTGGTAATAGATATCGCCAATACTCCTATCCAAATAATACGTTTATTGTTTGTCCAATTAAACAAATTATATTAATTTAAGTGAGACATATCTTATCTATGTGAGACTTAGGTGTCTACGTATTTTAAGTCTTTATGTATACCAATTGTATGCTGTTTATTTATTTTTTACAATAAAGTTTTTTGTTGTTGCAACAGGATATGATGAATCAGGACAAATGGTGGTGTTTGTTTCCCACTAGCCTTGATTGGCTGTCACTTTTCTTATTTTCTTATTGGGAGGAGTCCATACACCTTATACTGTATATCCCAACATCCGTGGGTTGGATGTTAAGTCTTTGATGACGCCCTGGGGGAGGGGTGAAATGCGTCAACGAAACATCCGGCTCACGTCTAACCAGCGACGCTTCTTCCTGTTTCCGTGGAATGCATGCTGTAAGCGGCGATCGTGGAAGTTTTCTGACATGCCTGATTGCAACCGTGGATTCTGTGAGTAGCGCCATGATACGCAAGTGATTTTTTAGCTCCACAATACTTCACCATATTGCCTTTCTCTTTTTTTGGAGTTGACATCCGCAAGTATATGACCTATCTGTTATGAACATCAGCCATTCATATCGGTATCTACATCAGAGGCATCAGCTTACAACATCCATGGTGATTGATTGACAACACAGGCTGAAGAGATGCTGTTTGCTTTCCAGTGAGACTGCTATTAAGAGCCCTGTGTAGTAGCCCAGCTGATGTTACTTATTTAGGACTATTTATGAGGACTATATTACTCTAACTTTGTTAGTACACAATATATATTTCACCATTTCACCAGTAATTGGGTAGCACCGATTGCGTATCTATTGAAATTTGCACTTTATGTATGTGGTTTATTGGCAAGTAGCAGCTGATCTGTGTATTGCACCCACTGTATACTAACATTCACTACCTATGTTATTTATGGATTTACGTTTAGCAATATTGCACAGAGCACTTTATATATAGTATATCCATGGTGTGGTTATAATATTTTTTACCAGTGCTGTATGTGTTTTGCTTTATATGTGATTAAATACCACCAAAAGAAAGCTCTATTTGTGGGAAAAAAATGATAAAAATTTAATATGGGTACAGTGTTGCATGACCGCGCAATTGTCATTCAAAGTGCGTCAGCGCTGAAAGCTGAAAATTTGTCTGGGCAGGAGGGGGATTTAAGTGCCCAGTAAGCAAGTGGTTAATGGGGCTGTTGAAGTCACCAAGAATGATTGTTGGAATTATAGAAGAGAGAACTTAGGGTAGCCAGGCAGAGAAGTTGTCAAGGAAGTTTGATACCGGTCCAAGGGGGCGATAGATTACAGCAATTCTCAATGAAACTGGAGAAAATAGACGAATACAGTGAGCTTCAAATGAGGAAAGGGACAGAGAGGGGGTGGGTGAAGAACCTGAAAAGAGCTTGGAGGGGATAGGAGGATTCCAACACCACCTCCTTTCCATCAACTAGGTCTGGGAGAGTGAGTCCACAGGAGGCCAACATAGGAGAGAGCAGCAGGAGAAGGAAGGTCAGATTCTTGAATCCAGGTCTCAGTAATTGCAAGTAGGTTCATAGAGTTTGTGATAAACAGATCATGGATGGTGGTGAGTTTGTTACAAACAGAGTGGGCATTCCAAAGGGCACAGGAGAAGGGGAGGCTGGTTCTAGGCTGAAGAGGAATAGAAATGAGATTAAGTGGATTGCGACTGCTATCAGAGCATGGGGGGTGCTGGGTATGTTGACCGAAGGTAAATGATGGAGGTCCAGGATTTGGGGAAATATCTCTAGAAGTTAGGAGAAGTAGAAGGGTGCTTACACATAATGATATAGAGCAAGTGTCAATGTCAACCAAGACACACCCCAGTACACGACTGGTGGAGGATAGGGATGAGTCGAACACCCCCCGGTTCGGTTCACACCAGAACCTGCGAACGGACCGAAAGTTCGCACGAACGTTAGAACCCCATTGACGTCTATGGGACTCGAACGTTCGAAATCAAAAGTGCTCATTTTAAAGGCTAATTTGCATGGTATTGTCCTAAAAAGGGTTTGGGGACCCGGGTCCTACCCCAGGGGACATGTATCAATGCAAAAAAACTTTTAACAACGGCCGTTTTTTCGGGAGCAGGGATTTTAATGATGCTTAAAGTAAAAAAAAAAAAAGTGAAATATTCCTTTAAATATCGTACCTGGGGGGTGTCTATAGTATGCCTGTAAAGTGTAGCGTGTTTCCCGTGTTTAGAACAGTCCCTGCACCAAATGTCATTTTTAAAGGAAAAAATCTCATTTAAAACTGCTTGCGGGTTTAATGTAATGTCGGGTCATGGCAATATGGATTAAAATCAGTGAGACAAACGGCATTGGTACCCCCCAGTCCATTACCAGGCCCTTTGGGTCTTGTATGGATATTAAGGGGAACCCCGCACCCAAATTAAAATAAGGAAAGGTGTGGGGCTACCAGGCCCTATATACTCTGAACAGCAGTATACAGGCGGTGCAAACAAGACAGGGACTGTAGGTTTGTTGTTAAGTAGAATCTGTTTGTAATTTTGAACGGGTACATTTTTAACGTGTTTAGCTCCAGCCAAAAAATCTTTTTTAAGCTTTTTGGAAAACATAGGGAAGGGTTATCACCCCTGTGACATTTATTTTGCTGTCTTTCCTCCTCTTCAGAAGATTTCACCTCACTTTTTGTCCCAATGAAAAATGTTTTTGAAAATTTGGGTTTTTTTGTGGAACAAGGATTGGAAAGTATCAGTGGAAAGGAGAATTTTTTTTCACCATATTAACTCTTACAGGAGAGAATTTCCCTTCCTAGGGGTAGATTTCATCTCACTTCCTGTTGTCTCCTTCCGTTTGCAAGTAGGAGTCGTTTGTAAGTTAGATGTTTGAAAGTAGGGTCCTGCCCTATATACTCAGCAGAAATTTGGGCCTTAGGTGTTGCTGTGGCCACAACACTGTAAGCCCTCACAGGGCCCTGCTGTGAAATATTAGATCAAGAATTGTAATTACATGCCCCTGTTGAACAGGAGCTGAAAAATTAGGCCTTAGGCACTGGTGCTGGTGCCACAACACTGCAACCCCTCACAGACACTCTAGCTGGAACGCAGGAACGAGCCCTGCTGCAAAGTATTGCATCAAAAATTGTAATTAAACGCCCCTGTTAGACAGGGGCAGAAAAATTGGGCCTTAGGCACTGGTGCTGGTGCCACAACACTGCAACCCCTCATAGACACTCTAGTTGGAACGCAGGAACGAGCCCTGCTGCAAAGTATTGCATCAAAAATTGTAATTACACGCCCCTGTTAAACAAGGGCTGAAAAATTGGGCCTTAGGCACTGGTGCTGGTGCCACAACACTGCAACCCCTCACAGACACTCTAGTTGGAATGCAGGAACGAGCCCTGCTGCAAAGTATTGCATCAAAAATTGTAATTACACGCCCCTGTTAGACAGGAGCAGAAAAATTGGGTCTTGGGCACTGGTGCTGGTGCCACAACACTGCAACCCCTCACAGACACCCTAGTTGGAATGCAGGAACGAGCCCTGCTGCAAAGTATTGCATCAAAAATTGTAATTACACGCCCCTGTTAGACAGGAGCAAAAAAATTGGGCCTTGGGCACTGGTGCTGGTGCCACAACACTGCAACCCCTCACAGACACTCTAGTTGGAATGCAGGAACGAGTCCTGCTGCAAAGTATTACATCAAAAATTGTAATTACACGCCCCTGTTAAACAGGGGCTGAAAAATTGTGCCTTAGGCACTGGTGGTGGCGCCCAGAACCAAAAATGTTCATACAAGCTATCAGCGTGATGATTGAGGAGGAAGAGGATAATTACTCAGGGATAGTCACTCAGCATCAGCATAGGCAGTCTTTGAAGGGATCTGAGATTTAAAAAAAAATGATTCGGTTACATTAGCATCAGGTGCTTGGTAGCTGGTGGTGATCCAAGACTGATTCATTTTTATGAAGGTCAGTCGATCGACTGAGTCGGTGGACAGACGCACACTGTGATCGGTTACCACGCCTCCAGCAGCACTGAATGTGCGTTCCGAAAGAACGCTGGATGCAGAACAGGCCAGTAGCTCAATTGCATACTGTGCAAGCTCTGGCCAGTGATCCATCCTCAAGACCCAGTAACCCAGAGGATTTTCGGTGGGAAAGGTGTCCAAGTCTGATCTTGCCCCTAGGTATTCCTGCACCATGTAAAACAGACGCTGGCGATGGTTGCTGGAACCGATCATACCTTGGGGCTGCGGACCAAAAAATTGTCTAAACGCATCGGTCAGACGGCCACCTTCTCCACCGCTCCTTCTTTGACTGACCGAAGCCTCAGCAACACGTTGTCCAGAAACAGGAGTTTGTAACCTCCCAGTCTCTGGGAACGCGTTGCACAGAAATTTCTGCAAGGCCTCCCGAAGATGTTTCATCCTCTGCTCCCTCTGCGATGGCAAGATAAGGTCCGCAACCTTACCCTTGTAACGTGGATCAAGGAGGGTTGCCAGCCAGTATTGGTCCTTCTCCTTGATACCACGAATACGAGGATCCTTCCGCAGGCTTTGCAGGATCAGGGAGGCCATGCAGCGTAGGTTTGCTGAGGCATTCGGTCCGGAGTCCTCTGGGTCACTAAGGACGACATGGTCCGCAGCCACCTCCTCCCAGCCACGTACAAGTCCATGTGTTTCTTGGGACTGATCCCTTAAAAACTGCTGCTGATGCTGAGTGCCAGACTCCACCTCCATACTGACACAATCTTCCTCCTCCTCCTCCTCCTCCTCCTCCTCGTCCTCTTCCTGTGTGATCGGCGGGCACGCAGGAACACTGTCTGGATAAAGGGGTGCCTTGAGAGCTAAGGAAGTCCTCCTCTTCCTGCCTCTGTTCTGCCTCAAGTGCCCTGTCCATTATTCCACGCAGCGTGTGCTCCAACAGGTGGACAAGAGGGACAGTGTCACTGATGCATGCACTGTCACTGCTCACCATCCTCGTGGCCTCCTCAAATGGTGACAGGACAGTGCATGCATCCCTGATCATGGCCCACTGGCGTGGGGAAAAAAAAAACAAGCTCCCCTGACCCTGTCCTGGTGCCATAGTCGCACAGGTACTCATTGATGGCCCTCTGCTGTGTGTGCAGCCGCTGCAGCATGGCCAACGTTGAGTTCCACCTGGTGGGCATGTCACAGATTAGGCGGTTCTTGGGCAGGTTAAACTCCTTTTGGAGGTCCGTCAGCCGAGCACTGGCATTATATGACCGGCGGAAATGCACACAGACTTTCCTGGCCTGCCTCAGGACATCCTGTAAGCCCGGGTACCTGCCCAAGAACCGCTGCACCACCAAGTTAAGGACGTGAGCCAAACAGGGCACATGGGTGATTTGTCCCTGTCGGAGGGCAGAGAGGAGGTTGGTGCCATTGTCGCAAACCACCATTCCTGCCTTAAGTTGGCGTGGCGTCAACCACCTCTGAACCTGCCCCTGCAGAACTGACAGAACCTCTGCCCCAGTGTGGCTCCTGTCCCCCAAGCACACCAGCTCAAGAACCGCATGGCATCTTTTGGCCTGCGTACTTGCGTAGCCCCTTGAACGACTACGGAGCACCGCTGGTTCCGAGGAAGAGGCCATGGAGGAAGAAGAAGAGGAGGGGGTGGAGGAGAGAGGTGTGTCACAATCATTAGCATTTTGGAGGCGTGGTGGCGGAACAACCTCCAACACTACTGCACCTTGTCCTGCATCCTTCCCAGCTGCCAGCAGAGTCACCCAATGCGCCGTGAAACTTAGGTAACGTCCCTGTCCATGCCTGCTGGACCATGAGTCAGCGGTAATATGCACCTTACCGCTGACCACCCTGTCCAGCGAGGCATGGACATTGCCTTCCACATGCCGGTAGAGAGCCGGAATCGCCTTCCGTGAGAAAAAGTGGCGTTTGGGTACCTGCCACTGAGGAACCGCACATTCCGCAAACTCACGGAAGGGGGCAGAGTCTACCAACTGAAAAGGCAGCAGTTGAAGTGCTAGCAATTTTGCCAAGCTAGCATTCAACCGCTGGGCATGTGGATGGCTGGGAGCAAACTTCTTTCGGCGGTGCAGCAGCTGGGGCAGGGAAATTTGCCTGGTACAATCTGACGTCGGTGTACCAAAAGCAGATTACCCACAAGTACTTGGCTGTGACACACCTAATTCTACACCTTCATTCCTCTCAGTGCAGGTCTCAGAGAGGACTGAAGGTCTAGTGGGGTTGGAAATCTCAGCTGATGAGAAGCAAGGAGAGGTCCTCTTTGTTCTTTGGTGTGGGTCTTTTAGATGCGCTTGCCAACGAACTGCATGGCAGGTCAACATATGTCTGGTCAAGCATGTGGTTCCCAAGCGGGAGATGTTTTGGCCACGTGAGATATGCTTGAGACATATGTTGCAAATAGCAGCGGTGCGATCTGATGCACTCGTCTCAAAAAAGGCCCACACCAAAGAACTTTTTGAATAACGCGCAGAGACTGCAGTGCCCTGCACATGTGATGCAGTCAATGTGCTGCCCTTAGGCTGGCCCCTGGAGGACATCCTGCCTCGTTGGTGATGTGCCGCCTCCTCCTCCTCCTCCTCTCTCCTATCAGTCACCCACGTTGAGTCAGTGACCTCATCATCCCCTCCCTCCTCATCACTGGAGCAAACCTGGCAGTATGCTGCAGCAGGGGGAGCATGACTGCCAGATTGCTGTCCTTCTTGGGCACCCCCTCTGTCCGTGCTCATGTTACTGCCTTCATCGAGCTCAGTATCATCATCAGAGCCTTCCAAACGCTGGGCATCCTCCTGGAGCATGTACCCAACACTGTGGTCAAACAGTTCGAGGGACTCCTCAGGAGGATATGGTGGAGCTAGGGAAGGAGTCACTGATGACATTGAGCCAAGGGAAGAGGCCGCTGCTTTGCCAGACAAAGCACCCTGGGCATGGGTGAGAGAGGATGAGGAGGATGAGGACGGCTTGGTCATCCACTCGACCAAGTCTTCCGCATGTTGCGGCTCAACACGGCCAGCTGCCGAAAAAAAGGCCAAGCGTGTCCCATGGCCACGTGCTGATGAGGATGCACCGTCTCCACGACCAGCACTAGACACAGAGCCTGCTTGCCCTCTCTTATTGGCTTGTGACTGTCTGCCTCTCCTTCTTGGCCTTCCAGACATACTAATGGCCTGTAGCTGCACTAAGCTGGGATATATATATATATATATATATATATACTGCAGCTAGCAAAATCAACTGCCTGCCTGTAGTATGAGAACACCACCAACCTTCTACAGGTAGCTTTAGCTGAACACTGTGAGGTGGACGCACCCCACTAATTTGTAGGTTTAGCTGAACACTGTGAGCAGGACGCACTGCACTAACTGTAAATAGTCTAGCTGCCTAACCGTGGTACTAATAGGATCAAAAGAACACCAGTAATTTTCTTCAGGTAGCTTTATATACTGTAACAAGACAAGCCTGCCTGTCAGTAGGAAGATAACAGGAACGGATCTAGCTGAACACTGTGAGCAGGACGCACTGCACTAAATGTAAATAGTCTAGCTGCCTGACCGTGGTACTAATAGGATCAAAAGAAAACCAGTAATTTTCTTCAGGTAGCTTTATATACTGTAACAAGACAAGCCTGCCTGTTAGTAGGAAGATAACAGGAACGGATCTAGCTGAACACTGTGAGCAGGACGCACTGTACTAAATGTAAATAGTCTAGCTGCCTGACCGTGGTACTAATAGGATCAAAAGAACACCAGTAATTTTCTTTAGGTAGCTGTAAATACTTTAACAAGACAAGCCTGCCTGTCAGTAGGAAGATAACAGGAACGGATCTAGCTGAACACTGTGAGCAGGACGCACTGCACTAAATGTAAATAGTCTAGCTGCCTGACCGTGGTACTAATAGGATCAAAAGAACACCAGTAATTTTCTTCAGGTAGCTTTATATACTGTAACAAGACAAGCCTGCCTGTCAGTAGGAAGATAACAGGAACGGATCTAGCTGAACACTGTGAGCAGGACGCACTGTACTAAATGTAAATAGTCTAGCTGCCTGACCGTGGTACTAATAGGATCAAAAGAACACCAGTAATTTTCTTTAGGTAGCTGTAAATACTTTAACAAGACAAGCCTGCCTGTCAGTAGGAAGATAACAGGAACGGATCTAGCTGAACACTGTGAGCAGGACGCACTGCACTAAATGTAAATAGTCTAGCTGCCTGACCGTGGTACTAATAGGATCAAAAGAACACCAGTAATTTTCTTCAGGTAGCTTTATATACTGTAACAAGATAAGCCTGCTTGTCAGTAGGAAGATAACAGGAACGGATCTAGCTGAACACTGTGAGCAGGACGCACTGTACTAAATATAAATAGTCTAGCTGCCTGACCGTGGTACTAATAGGATCAAAAGAACACCAGTAATTTTCTTTAGGTAGCTGTAAATACTTTAACAAGACAAGCCTGCCTTTCAGTAGGAAGATAACAGGAACGGATCTAGCTGAACACTGTGAGCAGGACGCACTGCACTAAATGTAAATAGTCTAGCTGCCTGACCGTGGTACTAATAGGATCAAAAGAACACCAGTAATTTTCTTCAGGTAGCTTTATATACTGTAACAAGACAAGCCCTCCTGTCAGTAGGAAGATAACAGAAACGGATCTAGCTGAACACTGTGAGCAGGACGCACTGTACTAAATGTAAATAGTCTAGCTGCCTGACCGTGGTACTAATAGGATCAAAAGAACACCAGTAATTTTCTTCAGGTAGCTTTATATACTGTAACAAGACAAGCCTGCCTGTCAGTAGGAAGATAACAGGAACGGATCTAGCTGAACACTGTGAGCAGGACGCACTGCACTAACTGTAAATAGTCTAGCTGCCTGACCGTGGTTCTAATAGGATCAAAAGAACACCAGTAATTTTCTTCAGGTAGCTTTATATACTGTAACAAGACAAGCCTGCCTGTCAGTAGGAAGATAACAGGAACGGATCTAGCTGAACACTGTGAGCAGGATGCACTGCACTAACTGTAAATAGTTTAGCTGCCTGACCGTGGTACTAATAGGATCAAAAGAACACCAGTAATTTTCTTCAGGTAGCTTTATATACTGTAACAAGACAAGCCTGCCTGTCAGTAGGAAGATAACAGGAACAGATCTAGCTGAACACTGTGAGCAGGAAGCACTGTACTAAATGTAAATAGTCTAGCTGCCTGACCGTGGTACTAATAGGATCAAAAGAACACCAGTAGTTTTCTTTAGGTAGCTGTAAATACTTTAACAAGACAAGCCTGCCTGTCAGTACGAAGATAACAGGAACGGATCTAGCTGAACACTGTGAGTAGGACGCACTGCACTAAATGTAAATAGTCTAGCTGCCTGACCGTGGTACTAATAGGATCAAAAGAACACCAGTAATTTTCTTCAGGTAGCTTTATATACTGTAACAAGACAAGCCTGCCTGTCAGTAGGAAGATAACAGGAACGGATCTAGCTGAACACTGTGAGCAGGACGCACTGCACTAACTGTAAATAGTCTAGCTGCCTGACCGTGGTACTAATAGGATCAAAAGAACACCAGTAATTTTCTTCAGGTAGCTTTATATACTGTAACAAGACAAGCCTGCCTGTCAGTAGGAAGATAACAGGAACGGATCTAGCTGAACACTGTAAGCAGGACGCACTGTACTAAATGTAAATAGTCTAGCTGCCTGACCGTGGTACTAATAGGATCAAAAGAACACCAGTAATTTTCTTTAGGTAGCTGTAAAAAATTTAACAAGACAAGCCTGCCTGTCAGTAGGAAGATAACAGGAACGGATCTAGCTGAACACTGTGAGCAGGACGTACTGCACTAAATGTAAATAGTCTAGCTGCCTGACCGTGGTACTAATAGGATCAAAAGAACACCAGTAATTTTCTTCAGGTAGCTTTATATACTGTAACAAGACAAGCCTGCCTGTCAGTAGGAAGATAACAGGAACGGATCTAGCTGAACACTGTGAGCAGGACGCACTGCACTAACTGTAAATAGTTTAGCTGCCTGACCGTGGTACTAATAGGATCAAAAGAAAACCAGTAATTTTCTTTAGGTAGCTGTAAATACTGTAACAAGACAAGCCTGCCTGTCAGTAGGAAGATAACAGGAACGGATCTAGCTGAACACTGTGAGCAGGACGCACTGCACTAAATGTAAATAGTCTAGAATATAACAGGAACGGATCTAGCTAAACTGAATACAGTGTATATATATATATATGCAACACCTGGGATGCATATATATACACAATACACTTTAAGTGCAGCTAACTGACTGACTGTCCTGTCTAATCTAGCTAACTCAAATGAAATGACACTGTCTCTCTCTCTCTCTAAGCACACCGGAACACACTGCACAGGGCCGCCGTGCAGGCGGCCTTATATAGTGTGGGGCGTGTACTAAATCCCCTGAGCCATAATTGGCCAAAGCCTCCTTGGCTTTGGCCAATTACGGCTCTCTGTTCAGGCGGCGCTGTGATTGGCCAAGCATGCGGGTCATAGTGCATGCTTGGCCAATCATCAGCAAGCAATGCACTGCGATGCCGCAGTGAATTATGGGCCGTGACGCGCCACACGAATTTGGCGCGAACGGCCCATATCGTTCGCAATTCGGCGAACGACCGAACAGCCGATGTTCGAGTCGAACATGGGTTCGGCTCGAACATGAAGCTCATCCCTAGTGGAGGAGGTCTATCCCGGCAGGCATGGGAGCCTCACATGCAGAGGACACTGATCAGATATCATAATAGTCACTGCATAGCTCTGAATGAGGGGCTTCTATGGTATTTCAAAAGCACACAGCTGCAGCACACTACTGCAATAGATAAACCGCAAAGCTGCAAGTGGGATGTTTTAAATATGCAAGTATATAGAAGATTCATTCCGAAAAATCTGTATGATTAAAAGTATCATCAAGGGTATGGTCACTTACTGCTATAATAGATTGCTGGGTAAAAAGGTACAGGCATCCATTATAGATCCCACATAAGGGCCCATCTGCATAACCGGATTCCCACAGGGGTATGGCGGCAATAGCATTAGAGAGGATGTGTGTTTTTTTAAACCGTGTATTTTAAACTGTGATTGTAATAAACATTTAAATTTTTACACCAATTTTTATTATCCCAAGCTTTTGTACGGGTACCATTAAAGTCCATTTCAGCCTTCCCCAAAAATATCTTCTCTATTCCTTATTTCAATATCGCCCAACAAATAGTACATAACTTTAAAGCGACAGGCTGAAAAGGTCAGCGCATTTTGCAAGATTGCTTCCTCAGGACTTTGGTATGTCTTTAAGGAAGTGTATTCTAAAAAAAACCACATATTACAACCATACAACATATATTTTTATTACATAAATATAATTCCATGCTATTCCGCACTTACAGTACATGTCCATCCAGAATACCTGGCAAAGAACTGGTGGCAATTAGTGAAAGCTTGCAAGCCCAAGCAATACAGGTGATCTACTGTATATACATAAATATAAGCTACTAATGACATTAGTATGCTGATTTAACAGCACCAACATCAAAACTTACTAGAAAATGTATATAGGTGACCATCCAGTCACAGCAGGGGAAAAGGCATTAAGGATCATGTCAGGATAACAGGAAAGTAGCTAGACAACAACCAATAACATATCATGTAGAAGGTTCCGATGTATGAGAACCTGGCAGGAAAAAAAAAATTCCTATAGTCATGTTTATTCATAATTGCAGTTACAACTGCCATAGGAATTATTAAACAAATATAGTACCACAATAGTGATCTTAATTACCTAAGATATGGTAACAGACTCCTAACTGCTGACCAAGATTCCAAATCCAGTCAAGTATCAGTGACCTCTGATAAGCTACAAAGAAGACATAGCACACAAAATGAATAGCAAAGACACAAATAGCAAAGCCACATATAACAAAGAAATTAGCTGGGAATAAGATAAAAGACATCACATGCATTGCCTGTTCAGATAAGCCTATCGAGAAAACAAAAGAGCATATCCTGTAATAGGAACCTATACATCCAAATGGCCAGAAGTTTTGCCAAACTACAAGCATTAGAAAATAGAATGAGCTTCTCTCACAAGGCTGGCCATCCCCCAGCCGGCCATCCCATACATTCCATCTGGCATGTTCTCACCTCATAAAGACATCATCCTCAAAAGAGCCACTGCACTTCAACATTACATCTCTACCACCTTATATTTGTATCTTACCTTCTGCCTTTCAGCCCCAGCGAACTGTCCCAGCCCCTCTGGCACACCTAGCTTAGTGGTAATAGTTGTCTCATGTATTCCAGCAGCCTTGAGAGATACCTGCTATATATATATATATATATAGCCATACATGTCTACATGTCTGGATAACTGGTGTAGAATAATTTCCACCCCATATATCCCAGGAGGTGGAGATGAGGTGGAGGCAGCTTGGCTGGGCCTTGGGATGGGAGTTAACCAGTGGCTCATTGTCCCTGCAGTGTGTTACTGTGCATGCGTGGCCGGGGGAGATAGGATTCAGATGATTATTCTGCATAGCTGTTGTTTTCTTTGGGCTGCTGGATTGGATATTTTCTGTGTGTGCAAATTAATGCATTCTGGGTTTACATTTTTTTTAATTTCCAGGTCATAATCCTTAAATAATCCTTAAATAATCCTGAAGTTATTTATCGTGGCTCCATCATCATCATTCCATCTGAAAATCACTATTTACCTCCCATGGATTGGGAAAAACCTGGATTCTCAGTCCTTGAGGGTTTAAATCCTCCCTAAATCCTTTGAGGAAGTTAATATGCCAACATAAGTTGGATTTGCGCTCTAATGCCCTGTACACACGGTGGGACATTGATCAGACATTCCGACAACAAAATCCATGGATTTTTTTCCGACGGATGTTGGCTCAAACATGTCTTGCATACACATGGTCACACAAAGTTGAAGGAAAATACAATCGTTCTGAACACGGTGATGTAAAACACGTACGTCAGGACTATAAACGGGGCAGTAGCCAATAGCTTTTGTTTCTTAATTTATTCTGAGCATGTGTGGCACTTTGTGCGTCGGATTTGTGTACACACGATCGGAATTTCCGACAACTGACTCTCAAACTTTGTGTGTTGGAAATTCCTATGGAAAATGTGTGATGGAGCCTACACATGGTCGGAATTTCTGACAACAAGGTCCTATCACACATTTTCCATCAGAAAATCCTATCGTGTGTACAGGGCATTATACTTTTCTCATTTTATGTATTAGGAACTCTATGTCTAGTTCTATGCCATTATCATCCCCACAATCCTTGAGTCTATGAAACATAAATCCCTCCCATTCTGTACCAATATAGCCTGTGATGCCCTTTAACTTTACAAGATAGTGGGGGGCGGACTTTGAGATGGGAGTTCACCAGTGGCTCGCCATTCTCGCAGTGTGCTATTGCCCATGCGTGGCCAAAGGAGGAAGGATTTGGGCGATTCTTCCACCAGTGCTTGTTTTCCCTGGGCTGCCGGATTGCGCAGGCACGCATGCAGGTGCCGGCGTGGCCCTATGAGGTCACAGCTGGCATCTCTTGACGCTGTGATGTGCCAGGTGTCTCCAATTATAAGAGACATATATAAGGTGGTAGAGCTGTAATGTTAAGGTGCGGTGGCAATTATGGGGATGATGTCTTTATGGGGTGAGAACATGCTATCTATGGGATGTATGAGATGGTCAGCTGGGGTGATACAGCCTTGTGAGGGAAGCTCATTTTATTTTTTCACACTTGTAGGTTGGCAAAAGTTCTGGCCAATTGGTTGTGTAGGTTTCTATTCCAGTATATGCTCTGCTGCTTTCTTGGCAGGTGTATCTGAACAGGTAATACATGTAATATCTTTTACCTATTTTCCAGATAATTTCTATGTTATTTGTGGCTTTGCTATCTGTGATGGGAGTTATTTTGGGTGGGGGCTCATGGAACTCAACTTACTTTAGAAAGGTTGGGAAACAGCTTAACAGGCCCCTCCTATGTCTAAGTTACCCTGTGTCTATTAGGGGCACAGAGTGACCGCGAAAAGGATGGACAGCTACTTAACCACTTCTGCCCCGGAAGGTTTTACCGCCTCCCTGACCAGAGCACTTTTTACAATTTGGCACTGCATTGCTTTGACTGCTAATTGCGCAGTCATGCAATGTTATACCCAAGCAGAATTTGTGTTCTTTTTTCCCTACAAATAGAGCTTTCTTTTGATGGTATTTGATTATTATTTTTGCGCTATAAATGGAAAAAGATCGAAAATTTTGAAAAATAATGACATTTTCTACTTTTTGTTATAAAAAAATCCAATAAACTCAATTTTAGTCATACATTTAGGCCAAAATTTATTCAGCCACACGTCTATGGTAATAAAAAAGTCAACAAGCGTATATTTATTGGTTTGCGCAAAAGTTATAGCGTCTACAAACTAGGGTACATTTTCTGTAATTTACACAGCTTTTAGTTTATGACTGGCTATCTCATTTCTTGAGGTGCTTAAATGGCAGGAAAGTACAACCCCCCCCCCCAAAATGACCCCATTTTGGAAAGTAGAAACCCCGAGGAAACTGCTGAGAGGCATGTTGAGCCCATTGAATATTTTAGTTTTTTGTACCAAGTGATTGAATAATGACAAAAAAAAAAATTACAAAAAGTTGTCACTAAATGATATATTGCTCACACATGCCATGGTTATTTGCAGAATTGCACCACAAAATACGTTTTGCTGCTTCTCCTGAGTACGGAGATACCACATGTGTGGGACTTTTTGGGAGCCTAGCCGCGTACGGTGCCCCCGAAAAACCAATCACTGCCTTCAGGATTTTTAAAGGCGTAAATTTTTGATTTCACTCCTCACTACCTATCACAGTTTTGAAGGCCATAAAATGCCAAGATGGCACAAACCCCCCAAATGACCCCATTTTGGAAACTAGACACACCAAGCTATTTGCTGAGAGGCATGTTGAGTCCATGGAATATTTTATATTTTGCCACAAGTTGCAGGAAAATGACAAACTTTTTTTTTTTTTGCACAAAGTTGTCACTAAATGATATATTGCTCAAACATGTCATGTGCATATGTGGAATTGCACCCCAAAATACATTCTGCTGCTTCTCCTGAGTACGGGGATACCACATGTGTGGGACTTCTTGGGAGCCTAGCCGCGTACGGGGCCCCGAAATCCAAGCACTGCCTTCGGGATTTCTAAGGTCGCAAATTTTTGATTTCACTCCTCACTACCTATCACAGTTTTGAAGGCCATAAAATGCCCAGATGGCACAAATCCCCCCAAATGTTCCAATTTTGGAAAGTAGACACCCCAAGCTATTTTCTGAGAGGCATGGTGAGTATTTTAGCAGCTCTCATTTGTTTTTGAAAATTAAGAAAGAAAAGAAAAATGTATTTTTTTCTTTTCTTTTTTCAATTTTTAAAACTTTGTGACAAAAAGCGAGGTCTGCAAAATACTCACCATACCTCTCAGCAAATAGCTTGGGGTGTCTAATTTCCAAAATGAGGTCATTTGGGAGGGGTGCCATCTGGGCATTCCATGGCCTCCGAAACTGTGATAGGCAGTGAGGAGTGAAATAAAAAATTTACACCCTTAGAAACCCTGAAGGTGCTTGGTTTTCGGGGTCCAATACGCGGCTAAGCTCCCAAAAAGTCTCACACATGTGGTATCCTTGTACTCAGGAGAAGCAACAGAATGTATTTTGGGGTGTAATTTCACATATGCCCATGGCATATTTGAGCAATATATCATTTAGTGACAACTTTGTGCAAAAAAAAAAATGTCTTTTTCCCGCATTTTGTGTCACAATATAAAATATTCCATGGACTCGACATGCCTCTCAGCAAATAGTTTGGCGTGTCTACTTTCCAAAATAGGGTCATTTGGGGGGGTTTTGAACTGTCCTGGCATTTTATGCACAACATTTAGAAGCTTGTGGCACACATCACCCACTCTGCAAGAAAATAAAATTTTTTTAAAGCAAAGGCCCTACAGATTAAAATGGTGGGTGTTTCATTTTTTTTCACATAGTATTTGCGCATCGATTTTTCAAACGCTTTTTTTTCGGGAAAAAAACACTTTTTTAAATTTTAATGCACTTAAACACACTATATTGCCCAAATGTTTGATGAAATAAAAAATATGATCTTAGGCCGAATACATGGATACCAAACACGACATGCTTTAAAATTGCGCGCAAACGTGCAGTGGTGACAAACTACATACATTTTTAAAAGCCTTTAAAAGCCTTTACAGGTTACCACTTTAGATTTACAGAGAAGGTCTTCTGCTATAATTACTTCTCTCGATCTGACCTTCACGGTGATACCTCACATGCATGGTGCAATTGCTGTTTACATTTGACGCCAGTCCGACACTTGCGTTCACCTTTGCGCGAGAGCAGGGGGGGACAGGGGTGCTTTTTTTTTTTTTCTTTTTTTTTTTTTTTTTTCTTTTTTATCTTATTTTTAAACTGTTCCTTTCATTTTTTTTAATCATTTTTATTGTTATCTCAGGGAATGTAAATATCCCCTATGATAGAAATAGGTAGTGACAGGTACTCTTTTTTGAAAACTTTGGGGTCTATTAGACCCTAGATAACTCCTCTGCCCTCAAAGCATCTGACCACACCAAGATCAGTGTAATAAAATGCTTTGCCAATTTCCCAATGGCGCTGTTTACATCCGGGGAAATCTAAGTCATGAAATGCTCGTAGCTTCCGGTTTCTTAGGCCATGGAGATGATTGAAGCCATTCTGGTCTCTGATCAGCTCTATGGTCAGCTTGCAAAATCACCGGATGCATTCTCGGGTTCCCTGTTGGGACAGGAGAGCCAGAGAAAACCATGGAAGACGGTGGGAGGGGGGACATTCCCTCCCACTGCTTGTAAAAGCAGTCTAGAGGCTAATTAGCCACTAGGATTGCTTTTACATAAAAGCCGACCACTGGTTGAAAAGAATGATACCAAGATAATACCTAAACCTGCAGGCATCATTCTGGTATAACCACTCAAAGTCCTGCACCATACGAGTACGTTTCTGGTCCTTGTTGGGCATATATTGTAATCTTTTTTTTTCATGCAGCCTGTGGGTATGCCAACCATTAGAATACCTCCCTTCATCCACCCACTTCTAATGATGGGCATACAAGCACCATTTACATATGCCAAAGCATATGGGGGCATCCGCCCCAAAAGTTAGGAGCAAATCGCTCCTCCGCCCCTGCTGCCCCCATACTTCGGCATATATGCTCTTTTTTTTAACTGTGGTGGTGAAATCACCCCCTAGAGCGCTGGAGTCTGAATGGAGTACCTGCTAAGCAAATGATGGTTGACAATAAAACAAAGTAACATTACAGTATAACAGTAATGCCCCGTACACACGGTCGGATTTTCTGATGGAAAATGTCCGATCGGAGCGTGTTGTCGGAAATTCCGACAGTGTGTGGGCTCCATTGGACATTTTCCATCGGATTTTCCGACACACGAAGTTGGAGAGCAGGAGATAAAATTTTCCGACAACAAAATCCGTTGTCGGAAATTCCGATCGTGTGTACACAAATCCGACGGACAAAGTGCCACGTATGCTCAGAATAAATAAAGAGATGAAAGCTATTGGCCACTGCCCCGTTTATAGTCCCAACGTACGTGTTTTACGTCACCGCGTTTAGAACGATCGGATTTTCCGACAACTTTGTGTGACCGTGTGTATGCAAGACAAGTTTGAGCCAACATCCGTCGGAAAAAATCCTAGGATTTTGTTGTCGGAATATTCGAACAAAGTCCGACCTTGTGTACGGGGCATAAGACATACCATACCTTCAAAGCAATACAAAAAAAATAGTAAAAAATAAAACATTTTTTAACGCAACCTGTGCCTAAAATATATATATGCTGAAGCATGGGGGCATCCACAAAAGGTAGGAGCAAATCGTTCCTCCGCCCCTGCTGCCCCATGCTTCGGCATATATGCTCTTTTTTTTAACTTTGGTGGTGAAATCACCTCCGACAGCGCTGGAGTCGGCTTTATGTATCGTGGGAGCAAACACTGTTGCTGTCAAGATAAATAAACCCGCGCTGCAACTGAATGGCGTACCTGCTAAGCAAATGATGGTTAACAATAAAACAAAGTAACATTATAGTATAACAGTAAGACTTACCATACCTGCAAAGCAAATACAAAAAAAACATAGTAAAAAATAAAACATTTTTAACGCAACCTGTGCCTAAAATATATATATATGCTGAAGCATGGGGGCATCCGCAAAAGGTAGGAGCAAATCGTATATATATATATATATATATGCTGAAGTATGTAACTATGGTGGTGAAATCACCTCCAACAGCGCTGGAGTCATGGCTTTATGTATCGTGGGAGCAAACGCTGTTGCTGTCAAGATAAATAAATACGCGCTGCAGCTGAATGGCGTACCTGAAAACAAAAAAAATGGTTGACAATAAAACACAGTAAACAGTAAAGTATAAAAAAATGACATACCTGAAAAGCAAACATGATAAAACATAATAACAATAAAACATTGCAGAATAGAATACAGTAAAAAAGAGCAGAACAATAGAGAGAGAATAGAGAGAGAGAGAGAGAGAGAGAGAGAGAACAATAAAACGACACTATTTTTGTTTTTTATTTTATATTTTTTTTGTGTATTTTTTTTTTTACTGTAACTTTTGTAACTGTAACCGGTTCCAGGTTCAGGTTTCTCAAAATGCGATGGCATCTTGGGAGACCCTGTGAAAGTGTGCCTAGTCTGTGCAATGCTGTACCCTACGCTACAACTCAACTAGTGTATGGTAGCTCTCAAAACATTCACCAATGCAAAGACCAGGATTGTCAGGACAAGAGGGACAATAGTAGCGGGTGTCACGCCTATATCCGCGCTTTCTACAGACACAACATTTTCTTTGGGGGCATCGTTGGATAGGGGTACTCGGGAGGACATAAGGAAAATGCTTACTGCATTTGGCTGGGGAAGGTGAGGTGGAGCACCGTCTGGAAACAGAAGGGCTCTGACGATCTCTTCCTGGAATTTAAGGAAGGATCCAGTCCATCGGGAAGCTCTGTATAGCACATGAGCGTTCAGCAAAGCTAATTGAAATAAGTATACAGACACTTTTTTATACCAACGTCTGGCCTTATGGGCAACTAGGTACGGCACCAACAACTGGTCGTTGAGGTCCACCCCTTCTATATTTTGGTTATATTCGTGGACACAGAGGGGTTTCTCCACAACACCAGTCACCGTAGTAATTTGGACAGTTGTGTCTGCATGAAGGGAGGTAAGAATGAAAACATTCTTATTATCCCTCCACTTCATAGCAAGCAAGTTGTTACACTTCAAGAAGGCTCTCTCCCCCAGCCTAAGACGGGAATCTACAAGCCGCTGGTGAAAAGCCCTGGTGGTTAGATCGCACTGTGCCACATGCTCCAATCGATGATCAAACAAGTGACTAAAAAGTGGCACGCTCATGTAATAATTGTCCACATACAAATGGTACCCCCTTCTGAATAAGGCTGACACCAAGTCCCACACAATCTTGCCAGCGCTTCCTATGTAGTCAGGGCAGTTTGTCGGCTCTACGTGACTATCTCTTCCCTTGTAAACCATAAAACTACATGTATAGCCTGTGGCCCTTCTACATCTTGACCCCGTATCTGGCACGCTTGCTGGAAAGGTACTGTTTGAATGACAAGCAGCCAGAAAACTTAATCAGGGACTCATCAACGCAGACAACTTGATGGGGAGTAAACAAGTCTGCAAAACGTTGGTTAAAGTGGTTTTGTAGAGCCAATCATATCCAGGGTCTCCACGAGGACGACAGAGTTCATTGTTGTTGAAGTGCATGAACCGCAAAATCTGCTCATATCATGCCCTGGCCATGGAAGCAGAGAACACGGGCATATGGTGAATTGGGTCAGTGGACCAATGTGACCGCAACTCACTCTTTTTGTTTATGCCCATGAGATAGGCCCAGAAAGGTCTTAAATTCGGAGACCGTAATTGGTCTCCAATCTCTGGCAAGGGAGGACTGGGGATTAGCGGCGATGTGTTGACCAGCGTATAAATTGCTTTGGTCCACAATAGATCTATAGAGATCTTCGGTGAAAAACAGTGAATAAAAATCCAGTGGCGTAAAGTCAACTGTTTCCACCTGAATTCCGGGTTGACCAGTGAAAGGGGGAAGTACGGGTGCTGCAGAAGTGGTGGGTTCCCAATTCGGATTGGCCAATGCAGCAGGAAGGGCACTATGGGCACGACGGGCCTGTCTTTGTCTTCTTGGTGGCAGCGGGACACTACTAGTGCTTGCCACCTCGCCAGCTTGAACTGCACTTATGGGACTCGCCACGTCACCACGTGATACTGCAGTGCTGGATGTACAACCAGGGTGTACTAGGCCGCTGGTGCTTGCCAGTTCACCAGAAGGAATAGCGGCACTAGTACTTCTCTGCTCCATACGAGAGCCCTGCGGTTCTTGCACCTCAACAGCAGAAGAAGAAGATTGGGATCTGGTACGCCTGACATTGGCAGGGACCACAACTCCGTCATCAGAGCTATCTGTCATAGAGCCGCTGCTGTCTACAGGTTCGTATTCTGAGCCTGCATCTGACAGATGAGTGACTTCCTCTTCACTATCTGTCATGCTCAGAAACGTGTAGGCCTCTTCACTAGTGTACCTTCGATTTGCCATTTTGGGCTCTAAATTTAGTGGTACACTAGTGAGACTCACAGGCAAAAAAGCTCCTGACTGTTAGTGACTGTATCAAAATGCTACCAAAAACTGTTAGCGATTGCAGGGATCAGGCCTGACTCTGCGAACGCTGCAGTTATGTGTTTAGTGTTTTGTAAGTGACAGCGATCGATCGATACTGCACTTGGGTGCTGGGTGGAGGGGCAAAACGCAGGGGCTAGCAAGTATCTGGGCTGATCCCGCTAACACTGCATTTTTGGGAACCCTAAACTACTGGGGACGCTAGTATAGATCTGATCGGATCAGATATTGATCCGTTCAGATACTATACCACTAAGGGAGGTGTATGCTGTGTGTGTGGGTGTTAGTGGTACTGGCACTAACCTGACACTGCCTGGGGCAATGCAGACCATACCTGACCCTAAAACCCAACTTATATCACCCGCCGGGCGATTAGGGGGTTAAACCTTTATTAGGTAATAAACGGCCGGTGCCCTGACACTCTAAAAATCTAACTAACTAACTAACCACCATCACCCGTAACAGTTATATGGTGATCACTGGTGAAAGGGTTAACTAGGGGGCAATCAGGGGGTTAAAACCTTTACTAGGTAATATATGGGGGTCCCTGACGCTATAAAACGCTGACAGCGAACCTAAATACTTACCTGCCTAACTGGGGTCACCTGTGACACTAATACAGCAATCAGATAAACGATCGCTTAGCGACACTGGCGACGGGAGGTGATCAAGGGGTTAAAGCTTTATTAGGGGGGTTAGGGGAGTACTCTAGACATAAAGGGGCCTAACACTAGCTGCTCTACCACTTATAACTGTCACAAAATGACACCAATGCAATAATTAGAAAAAAAAACTGCTATTGGTGTCACTGTGACAGGGTGTACAGGGGGGTGATCGGGGGTGAAAAGTGTGCCTAGAGTGTTCTACTGTACGTGTAGTGTTGGTGCAAACTTACTTGATGCCTTCTCTCCTCGGAAGCCGTAAGGAAAAGGCTTCACGAGGAGCGATGACATCACTTCCTCTGCCGCTGTTTACATTACAGCAGCAGAGGAAGATTCTCATTTGCCAGGAGTGATCGTGAGGGGTGGTCATGAATCAGTGGCCTCCCCCTCACCTCATCGCTCCTGACGCTAATCCGACCGCCGCAGGCACCGGGGCGGGTCCAATCGGACCCCCCGGGCAGTGGGCAGGCAGGGACGTACAGGTAAGCCCTTATGCCTGCCTGTGCCATTGTCCGGAGGTACATCGGCGTGCGGCAACTTATTAATGGACACTGAGAATGTAGTTTGGAGTACTTCAAATGGGTCTGTAATATTTATCAACAATTTCCCTCAAGAAATATATAAAGACTATTCCTGGTTTGTTTGATTCTGAACTATAAATGTTTATTAAAATAACTGGTTACCAGTTACGAGGAGGAGGCATGACGTAACGTGCCGGGAGCTGGGGGAGGGTCTCGGTGTCAGGGGGATGAGAGCGGTGTGTGCGACGGCGCGTGCTGCACGTCCGTATCCTAACAGCCGGGAGTGAGAGACCGTGGCTGTCTAAACGCTTCTCCCTCCTCCCTCCCCCCCCCCGCCGCAGACAGGGCTTACCGCCCTGCTGACTTGAGCGGGCGAGAGAGCCGCCCGACGAACACCGGGGACCGGAGCCGTACCTGGATCTCTGACTCAGCAGTTGGAAGGAGGAGCTCCCGCACTAGCCTCTGGCACTTTCGGTCGCCCCCCCCCCGTGAGGCGGTCGCCACAGAACTCTCCGGACTCCGCTCCCTCCTCTGCACCTCTTACGCTGAGACAGGTGGTGGGACTACAGCGGTGCGGACAGGGCTGCCTGACTAAATCGGCTGGAGAGGAGAGTCGAGCCGAGTGTGGACTGACCCCCCCGCCTCCCCTCCCCTCCATCGACACGTGGACACAGCTCCTGAAGGAGTCCCCCTGGAGCACGCCTGGAGTCAGGTAGGATCAGCCTGGCTGATATTAGTGCCTCTTGAACTGGTACTTGCTAGGGTAACTGCTATGGTAATCATAGATGTGGAAGGAAAGGCATGATTACTCTGCAAAAATAACTCCGAGCTGGGCACAGAAAGAGGAGCTAGCCTACACTACTGCTGTGTCTAGAGTGGACATTTAAACAGGGGGAATCGCTACCTATCTGAAACAGCAAAAGGAGCTCGGTCTATCCGAGCGACGTTAATATATAAGCACCCCCTTTAAGGACCTAACTTGAGCGTATGCCCCTCTAAGGCAGACTCAAGCTGGGCCCAAGTTGAGACCGTGGCTGGCTGACATTTTGGCTCCCCCCCCCTAGGACAGAACTGTGACAAAAGTCGGGCTGTACCAGTTAAGCTAACTCATACAAATACATAAGGTGTTATAGCGGGCCCTCCCCTAAGTGAGGGCCGCGGGTGGGGTATCCTCCTGGTGTCAGAGTCTCCGCACGGGCAGAAGCGGAGCCTAGATTTAGCCTGTGAACTGGTGGTGGGACTAGCCAGGGCCTTTAAGACTAAGTCTGCCTGAGGGGTGCGGGGCTGAACATGAAAGGGCGCCCCCAAAGAACGGCGGATCCCAATAAATCCAGAGACAGCCTGAACTCAAGCACTATTCAAAAATTCCTTAAAAGCCCAAGTTCGGACAATAAACAACAAGAGCCAATGGAAACTAAGGACAGAAAAAAGGCAGTCCCCAAAAGTAAAGGAGTCCAGGGGGGGGCCGCTACCTCCGAGACACACACGGAAGGACCCTTAGTGTTTAATATGGAGACAGACCCGTCTAGAGAGGTGCTCCCCACAAAAACGGAAATACAAGATATGTTTGTGAACTTAGAAAAAGTAATTAAAGCTGAAATCTTGAATGTGAGAACCGACATGGGACATCTTCTAGCAAGAGTGGAGGGGATGGAGAAGGAGGTGGAACAACAAGGAGGAGAAATAGCCACTTTAAAAAAACAAGTAAAAACACTACAGAGGGGACACAGAGAGCTGTTATTTAAAATGGAAGAACAAGAAAACCAAAACAGATGTCAAAATTTAAGGATCAGATTACTGCCAGAACATAGAGATGAGGACCTGTTCCTAGTCTGCAAAGAGCTTTTTAACCCCCTCATGGGGAAAAACCCAGATAGTGATCTGAAAATTGACCGTGTTCACAGGATTAGGAAACCCCATAATTTAAGAGGCGACACACCCAGAGACATTATCGTGAAATTTCATCAGTTTGAGGACAAAGCCAACATCTGGGCTAGACTAAGAGGGGCACGGCCGATTAAATTTAACAACCAAGAGATACAGATCTATTCTGATTTATCTGCCGGTACATTGGCAAGAAGGAGACAGCTGAGGCCCCTACTGGACTTATTAAGAGATGCAAACCTAAAGTACAGATGGGGATTTCCGCTGTCCTTGACAGTAACAAAGGAAGGCAGGTCCTGCACCTTGAGACAAATGGAGGACTTACAGGACTTTTGTGGGCAACTTGAAATTGGGGTTCCTACCATCCCTGAAAATGTCTTCCCGTAGGGTTCTTCGAGGGGGAAGGGGGCGGGTGCGGGGGATATGGCTGGGGAGGTGGGAGGGAGGAGGATGGATAACGAGGATGGGACCAGGCATTTGTTATAACTGGCGAAAGTAGTCACCGAGGCCACCTCTGTACCGAGATCCACCCCAGGGCACATGGGTCGCAGAGCGGGCGTGTATAGATGTCTACCCTGCGATCCACTTGCCTAGTAATGGCGGGAGGCGGGCGGGGGGGAGAGGGGAGGGGGGAGGGTGCTGTGGGGGGGGTAGGGGACGCTGGGAAACGAGAGGGGGGGGGAGGGGGGAGGGCAAGGGGGGGGGGCCACCCAGGGCAGACTTACTTTTCATAGAAGATCACTCCTTTTTCACAAAGTTCTTAATATGGCACAAGGCCTAGGTCAAATGGATTTTTTATGCTTAACATATAACGTTAAGGGCCTAAACTCCCCTAACAAGAGACATAAACTACTAAGAGAACTACACCACCTCAGAGCTGAGGTAGTATTTTTACAGGAAACCCATCTTTCATATAATGCTAATATAAAACTCTACTCAAAATATCTCCCATCCTGGTTCTACAGTGATTCTCCAACAAAGCGAGCTAAGGGGGTGGCAATTGGTTTCGGGAAAAACGTTAATTTCTGCCTGATAGATAGGAAGAGCGACTCGGAGGGGCGTTTTTTGTTTTTAAAAATTAGGCTAGGAGCGAGAATTCTCACCCTCGCTAACATCTATTGCCCAAATAGAGACCCACCAAAATTTTTGATGAGGGTCCTAAATGAGCTACTGGATTTTAGAGAAGGAGAGGTGATTGTAGCAGGGGACTTCAATTTTTGTTTTGACCCATCTCTAGACAGCTCATCAAATACGCGGGGGATGAGTAAAAGCACTCTGCGTAGAGTGGGGGCTAAACTACATGACAGCCAGTTGTTAGATATGTGGAGGATTCAGCATGCGGGGGTGAGGGATTATTCCTTTTTTTCCCCCGTGTATAATACACATTCTAGATTAGATTATCTCCTGGTAGATCACAGATTGGTGGATTCAGTAGTCGAGACCAAGATTGGGATTCGAACATTATCAGACCATGCCCCCGTTATGATGAAATTAAAACTAAAAGAGGTGCACAAACCCCCGTTTACGTGGCGCTTAAACGAGAACTTAATTAAAGACCCCAAAACCGTAGAAAGAATTCAGCGGGATATAGACGATTTTTTCCTAACCAACGATACGGGCGAAATAGGGGGGATGATGGTCTGGGAAACCTTTAAAGCATACATAAGAGGGATACTGATCTCGATAGGTGCAGGGCTGAAAAAAGAAAGAACAAAAAGAAAAAAAGCACTCATTGCAGACATTTTTAGGTTAGAGCAGCTACATAAAGCTTACAGAGGCCCGGACAAGACTCTATTGATGCACCTAACCACCAAAAGAGATGAATTGAGGGACTTAATGGAACAGGAGACGCAACACATAATGAACAGATTCACAAGAGAAAAGTTCAAGTGGGGTAACAAAGCAGGAAAACACCTGGCCAAAACTTTGAGGAAAAAACGGGACATAAACTTTATAGACAAGATACAAAACAAAAATGGAGTATTTAAATACGCTTCGGGGGAAATTGGAGAAGAATTTAGGCATTACTTCAAAGCCCTATACTCAGTGAGCAAATCAGGGGGTAACAAAGGGATCAATAATAGCGCAGAGGCCTTTCTTACAGAAGCAGGGTTGCATAAACTGTCCGAATCAGACTCAAAAGATCTTGATAGACCCATAACAGAGGAGGAAATTAGTCTTGCCCTGGGTTCCTCTCCCCCTGGGAGAAGCCCAGGACCGGACGGCTTTACAGCGGCCTTCTTTAAAACATTTGGAAAAACACTGATCCCGAGGATGTGTAGGCTGTGGAATGAGTTAGGATCCCAGGGCGAGATGAGCGAGGGGGCCCTGCTGGCAGCGGTGACCCTGATCCCCAAAGAGGGCAAGGATCGCACCCTTTGCTCCAGTTACAGACCTATAGCGCTTATAAACGCAGATACTAAACTGTACGCAAAGGTGCTTGCATCCAGACTTAGGGGAAAGATGGCATACCTGGCCCACCCGGATCAGGTGGGCTTTGTCCCCGGGAGAGAAAGCAAAGATAACGGGGTGCGGTCCTTGCTCCTGATAGAGGCCTTCAAGAGCAATGGAACCCCAGGTCTATTCCTGTCAATTGACGCCGAAAAGGCCTTTGACAGGGTAGACTGGGGTTTCATGTTCAAAACGTTGGAAGCCATGGGGGTGGGAGAAAAAATGCTAAAATGGATGAAAGTTCTGTATCACCACCCCTCCGCCTTTGTCAGGGTCAACAATTCCCCCTCAGCTCAGTTTGAGATGAAAAACGGCACTAGACAGGGCTGTCCGCTGTCCCCCCTCCTGTTCGTGTTGACACTGGAGCCGTTGCTAGCTGCTCTCCGTAAAAATCCTGATATCAAGGGGTGTATAGTAGGGAAAGAGGAACATAAACTGGCTGCATATGCCGACGACGTCCTCTTATACATCACAAACCCGAGGATCTCGATCCCTAACATATTAGCGATCATCAAGAAATACAGTGAGTTATCAAACTACAAGATCAATTTGGGAAAATCAGAGGCTCTAAGTGTCGGCATGGACAAGAGGGATGAGGTCTGGATCAGGGACACTTTTAACTTCCCAGTAAGGGATAATATTCTATACCTAGGGGTTAAGTTGACAAACTCTATGCAGAGGACGTATGCCCTGAATTTTCTGCCCCTGCTGGATGAAGTCCGATTAGAGACGAAGAGGATGAGTCACTGCCCGACCTCATGGATAGGGCGAATCAATGCAGTAAAAATGGCGCTGGCCCCAAAGGTATTCTATAAGATGCAAATGTTGCCTATCCCATTGCCTCAAATTTATTTTAAAAAGTTAACACAAATACTAAAGGGTTTCATTTGGAAAAATAAGAGACCAAGGGTAGCACACAAAGAATTATGTAGAGGGAAAGCGTATGGGGGACTGGCCCTCCCGGATTTTAAAAAATATCATTATGCAATAGCAATAGCACGAGCAGTTGATTGGGTTAAGGGAGAGACCACCAAAAAGTGGGTCAACCTGGAAATAGGTTTAAGTGGAGCACGTTTGAACACAATACTTTGGAATCCCCCATGCTGTAGAACACTAGGTCCAAATACACACACTATTACACAGCACACTTTCAAAATTTGGGACTGGATGCACACTTCAAACGGGTGGGAGTACAATTCACCATTGATTTTTTTAAAAAATAACGAGCTGTTCCCCCCAGGGATGGAGGAAGTGGGGGGCAACTGGATTATAAACAACAAAACACAAGTTAAACACATTATGAAGAAAGGGAAAATAGGCACGTATGAGCACATAAACACATATAGAGAGTTAATGAGGCTTAACAGATGGCGGTATACACAACTATCGCATTTTGTCAAAAGCCTCCCGGCTCCGATAAGAGAGGAGAACAATCTTTTGCCAATAGAGAAGTTATTTAATAACAATAAGCTGAAAGGTTACATTTCGGCCATATATAAAATACTACTGAGCGCGGAGGAGTTGGAAATGCCGCCATTCGTTAAGAAATAGGAGATAGACCTTGGGGTATCATTAGATGAAAACGCAAAGGGCAACATACTAAAAGCCACACACAGTACGGCTTCTGACATAAAAACAATAGAGTCAAACTATAAATGCCTATCCAGATGGTATGCCACGCCCGTACAGATTAATAAATATCAACCAGATAGGTCCCCTAATTGTTGGAGGGGATGTGGGATGCCGGGATCCATGGCTCACATTTGGTGGAGCTGCCCAGTGGTCAAAAAATTCTGGGTAAAAGTAATTCAAATAATTAAAACGATCACGGGCAGATCAGTACCATGTGACCCATGGATTTGTTTGTTCCACAGTGCGGAAGGAGGTAAGAGGGAGTATAATATGTCTTTAATTCCAGTACTATTAAACACAGCAAAAAGTGAAATCCCCAAGAATTGGCAAAATACAGAAGGTCCTAATGTTAGGGACTGGTTGCTTAAAATACAGGGACTGTATATTTTAGAGAAAGGGGATATAGAGGGGCTTCTTAAAGATGATGCATCGAGGAGAGGTAGATGGGCAATGTGGTTGACCTTCAGGAATTCTCTTTCATATGCCGAATTAGTCTCGAAGTAAGCCGTCCCATGGGGGTATCTAGTAACCACATCGGAGTAAGGGAAAAGGAAATAGAGGTCTGCTGGGGGGGAAGGGTGGAGGGGTTTGGGGTTAGGGGGGGTGGGTTGGGGGGGGTTACTGAGAGAGGAAGTTGAGTTCATGGAATGTCTTTGTTAATTTTATTACTGTATATGTTGTAGCCTCGGCGACTCTCTCAGGTTTTGTATGGTCTGTGAAAAATTAAATAAAGATTTAAAAAAAAAAAAATAAATAAATAAAATAACTGGTTACATTGATCTCTTTAATGAAGGTGCCAGACAGTCTGCTACTGAGGTCTTCTGCTATAGTCTGTTGCCTACTAGGCTGAGGAGGGGGGAGATCACTGTTTGTATTATTAATTGTGCTAATTGGAACACCTTTTATCTCTCCTAGCAAAGATGCATTGTGTTCATTGTTGTAGGGGCAGAATAGTCTAGTCACCTAGGCTGGTTTAAATGACTAGTAAATTATATTTCTGGTTTCAGTTGTATTGTTAGGGCAGTATGATCAGGAGGGTGGGGGGGGTAGTCCTTGTGTGGTGTATATTTTGTGTGAGTGTGTTCAAATAAACATTCCATGTCCCTGCAAGCTAGTGTTGGCTAGTGTTGTATGGCTATAATATCTGATCTCTGATGTTCAGCTGGAGGAGGCTGTATACTGACAGAAGCACTCAAGCAGAGTGTGGAAAATTCTGTTACATACCGCCATGGAAGAGGAATTCGGAAGGAGGTTATGAGAGATGCAGATACAGCACAGAGGACCTGTATCAGAGCAGGCCCTGCTGGGATGCTATGATTCTGTCCACTGGAAGGAAACACTAGCCCATGGGCAGTGCCACCAGGGAAAAATTATGGTCACAGTATGAATTGTGGGTGCTGTTTTTAGGAGAAAAACGCACAAGTAACAGACAGCTGAGTTAAGCAGGCTGGTCTGGGCAGAGTTGCAGTTGGACAAGAGCTATAGAGCCCTCCAGTGGCATGTATCCTAAGCATGCCCTTGGATAGCGGATGACAGCCCAATGGAAGGCTTTGGCTACGATATCCTGGGACTGTTGTACAGGAAGCAGTCAAGGGACCCTAACTTTGGGAGCGATCTGGAGTGGTGGTTGGAGGAAATAATGTATTGCAGAGAAGAGATGCTGAACATCTTGGAAGTGCACTGGGCACTGGAAGATATGGAGTTTCTGGCCATTCAGGAATGGGGGCTGGAGATCGCCTACAGATGGCTGCTAGACTCTGCTCAGCACCAGGGCTTGGCTCCCTTCACCTGGGACTATCCATAAGTACCAGCCGACAGTCCTGAAATCAAGACTGAAGTGTTGGCATTTGAAGCACCATTAAAGCTACATGCGGTATAATTTTTCAAGTGAAGCCATAGCAAAGCAAAGCAAAAGAAAGGTGTAAACAGGACTGTAAGCTGGCCAATTTATTTAGTGACAGGAACTTTGACTAGTGTTCAGAGAGCTTTGTCAAAATATGTCCCGAAATCTTGTTTTAAAGCAAGTGTAAAATAGCCGTTAATGTGTGTTGAAGCCGAAGCAAGTGTAATGAGCCCTAAGGCTTCACCTTCACTGCTGTCCTCTCCCCATTCAGTAGACATGTGCATTAGTTTTCGTCCAAATGCATTTTCGTCTGAATTTCAGGTATTTTCATTATCATTTTAACAAATGATAACGAAAGTGCAGAATCCGAAAAATGAAAGATCCAACATAAACAAATGCTTTATTTTCGTTTTCGTTGCTACAACAGTTCGATATAGATAAGAGATTTGACATGATGCTGACAATAACAATCTGTGTCCATCAAACCTGTGGTCGAATGTGCCTAACCTTAACTCTATTAGTCCAAGATTATTCTACATAGAGAGAAAAGATTTGACGTAGAGAGAAAAGATTTGATGTAGAGAGAAAAGATTCAACATAGAGAGAAAAGATTTGACGTAGAGGAGAAAAGATCGCTGCTGGAATTGGGTGGGGGAAGTAAAATAATGATGATGATGAATGTTATTGGCTGATTGTAACTAAAGAGGAGGATCAGTAAAATAGCTAGAACTAAGTACACACGTACTTTGGCTTATGGTGTCTGTTGAAAGTTCTAAGAAGATTCGACGGAGCAGGTAAACTATACGGCGTTGTACAGTTTAGCTGCTCCGTCAAATCTTCTTTGAACATTCGACAGACACCATAAGCCTTCAATGACAGATTTGACCTTAATTAATTTGGATTTTCGGACGAATGCAATTTTTAACGAAAAACTAAATAAATAAAAACAAATTTCGGGAGTAACTAAATAAATGTATTTTTCGGACGAAAACGGAATTCTGAAACAAAATGAAATATTTCAGTGTGCACATGTCTACCATTCAGTGGGTAAATTTCATAGCCAGTATGAAAATAACAAAAAACAGGCTCCAATAGTGTAGTATCTTAAACATCCAAATGTATTTTACACAAGTAATCAAGGTACTCACATAAGCTGTTTAGGCATGAGCCTAAAATCAAGCATATACTGTAGATGTGTTGGCAAAGACATACAGAGAAGCTGCTGGCCGTCAGCCACTTCAATCCTTTCCAGCTCACAGAAGCAGCAAAAATAACAGGAAGAAGTAACTTATGTTTGGACTGAACACTGAACTCATCTCTATTTATCATCTTTTAAAAATCTTCTGGCTGCGTCGGAATTCAGGTGCTGTGCACCACCTGAAAAGAAGTAATTTTATGAACATCTTACTAACATATTGTTTGTGGTATTCTGGCATAATGAAGTGCATTTTAAAGTCTAATGCCACCAATATATATACAGTGCCTTGCAAAAGTATTCACCCCCTTGGCATTTTTCATGTCTTGTTGCCCCACAACCGTGAGTTAACATGGATTGTTTGAGGATTTGCATCATTTAATTTACAGAACATGCCCACAACTTTGAAGATTTTTTTGTTTTTTTATTGTGAAGCAAACAACAAATAGGACAAGATAACAGAAAAAGGCAATGTGCATAACTATTCACCTCCCTAAAGTCAATACTTTGTAGAGCCACCTTTTGCGGCTATTACAGCTCCAAGTTGCTTTGGATGAGTCTCTATGAGCTTATCACATCTTACCACTGGGATTTTTGCCCATTCCTCCTTCCAAAACTGCTCCAGCTCCTTCAAGTTGAATGGTTTGTGCTTGTGAACAGGAATCTTTAAGTCTGACCCCAGATTTTCTATTGGATTGAGGTCTGGGCTTTGACTAGGCCATTCAAACACATTTACATGTTTCCCCTTAAACCACTCAAATGTTGCTTTTGTAATGGATTTGATCATGGTGAACTGTCTATTCCAATACCTGCTTTATATACCTAACATATATAAACTCAGCTTCTATGCTTATTAAGCCTTAAGACATTTACAGATATTCTGCAAAGCTCAAAGCTTGCTTAAGAACTGGACTGACTGCAAAGAGTTAATCAGAAAGTTTGTGCCTGCTTCCCAGAAGACACATTCTGTAAATGTGCATCAGCTGAAAGCCAAAATTGTGTCACATATTTGTATTTTTTGAAGCGGAGATATTAAACAGAAAGTAATTTGACTCTGAACTAAGCAGTCTCAGTGTGAGCTTACTTGAAGCATGCATGCTTTTGTATTCAACAATCTGATCGGGGGGTAGATATAATAATATCGGAACTTTTGTTCTGAATCCAAAACATTTTGGCGCCCAAACATGGGGCTTGAGGCTAGGATCCCAAGGGATAGCTGATCCAGAAGGGACCGGGACAAGCCAACACGGAGAGACAGGATATGGAGACTGATCACCTCTAAAAACCGTAAGACACTTTTGATATCTCATATATCTAGTCTACTGTTTATCCTGTACCCATGGCTGGTCAACCCCTGGGCCCATATCGGCTTCCTGCGGCCCTCAAAGACAGGTATTTATCTTGCCTCAAGTCTGTTGATAAATTAAGGAACCTGCAATTATATCTACCACCTGTTTTGTTCTGTTCTGTTTTGTTGATCGATCTTGTGTTTTGTGGTGGCTGTTGGGAATGAGGGATTGCTTATATAGTCACGGATGAAAATAGTTGACGTGGTTAAATTTCCCCTGGGGGAAATAATTGTGCGGTAAAGCACGGGTGCAAGGAAGTGCATGGGTAACATAACCAGGAGGGGGCGTCAGGAATAATGTGCACAGTGGTGGCGTGGGGATCCCGTGGGATCGGAGCAATCCTGTATTCCTCTATGGTTGTCACACATTGTGTTGTTGGTCACATTTTTGTTGTTGGTGATAATGTTGTGTCCTAAGTGTGTTTGTGGTCTGTTAATTGCCATACAAGAAGAGGGCTGGGGGTTGGTTAAAGTGGTAGAGCCAGGATATAGGGCTGAGTTTCTTGGTTACAAACCCCTACTGCCACATACTGCGCATTTATTGGTATTCAGATTATTTATTGGTATTCAGATTAAATGTGCATTACCCAGTCAAAGTTGAGGTTGGCAAGTCACCACAGGCTATAGAAAGTGAAGTTAGAAGGAGAGGACAGGCAGCCGAAAGGTGCCCCTTGCAACCTGAACAACCGGAAGGGTTAGAAGAAAGGGAAAAAGTCTTGCTGAGAGGTTTTTTTTCTCTCTCTCTCTCTCTCTCTCTCTCTCTCTCTCTCTCTCTCTCTCTCTCTCTCTCTCTCTCTCTCTATCTCTCTCCCTCTCTCTCTCTCTCTCTCTTTCTCTCTATCTCTCTCTCTCTATCTCTCTCTCTGGAACGATGGGGCAAAAGTTAGCGAGGCCCAAAGAGGGCAGTTTGGCTTGTGACTTAGTATTAGAGCGGGAAGGATAGGGTGCTGTCAAAAAGGGAAAGAAATTGCCTAAAGAGTGTGGTTGATATGCATTTGGGTGGAAAGCTACAGGTAGATGAATGGCGTACTGTTTTGAAACGTAAAAAAGGTCTGTTGTCAGCTCATGGGTTGCTACGAGCAGGAGATGCTTGGTTTAAAGTTGCAAAAGCTATTCATGAAGAGGGGTGGACAGAGCAAGAAATGGGTCAAAATGGTGGAATTGTATATGTGTGTAAAAAAAACAGAAAAGAGGAAGCTAAATAGTCATCCACCGCCCTATAATGGCGTCTGGACCCCAGGAAGTAGACACTCTCCTTCGTCTACTGCCCCTCTCTTCCTAGTGACAGAGGAGTCTCTGACACCTCCCCCGCCGTGCTTAACAGTAGACAAGGCACACTTGTCTGTTTACGGTTCGGGTGGTTGCTGCCACACACACCTGACCCAAACTGTACCACCTGCACCACCGCCCACACCGGAACCTACCTACATGTATCCGCTGATAGACCAGGATCGTATTACAAGGCCCAACCTACCCCATTAATGACAAGTGTACATTCTGGGGAAGACTTGGACAGCTCCCAGGGGGGAAACCCAGACACTCAAGCCTCAGGAGGTTCCTCCCTTGGTCCTCCTACCCTAACAGACCTGTGACTAGGGACTTAGCCCAACTTAATGCTAATAGACCAGGGGACCCAACCTCAGCCCCAACTCGGTCCCTCCTCTCAAAGTCCCAACCAGAGTCACGCCTGCCCTGCCAGGATGCACCAAGCTGACAGACAGTCCGAAAGAGGTACAACCCCAAAACGATAGACTTTTTCATTTCAAGGCACACCCAGCATTGGAACCATCCCTATGTATGACTCATCAGCTGGGGCAATGGGTTCCTTCACGCCACTGTCCAATGACCTATTTGACCACCTATATTGTGAAATACATTTACAGTCCCTCTTACGCCCCTCGCAATTCAATATTACAAATCCAGCAGCCATTACCCCGTACTCTCCCTAAACCCCCTTTTGAATGGGTTCCTGGACCCTCACACCACCAAAAACAACGGCCCCAATACGGCCCCTTCCCTTCATCACCGAGAGTCTGACTTTAAGGCAGTTTCTCTAATAACAGTAAATGTAGCAAATGTGCTATATTTATGCAAATGGTTTTAATTGTGTTTAACTGTATTAGCAATAACTGGTTTAAAATGTAGTTTAAAATGTTCAATTTCAATATTTAAGAGTATTATAAATAAAGAGGAAGTTTATGTATTCTGGGCTTTATGCTACAAGAAGAACGAAAAAGGAAGTGCTTTCCTTGCTTAAATCTATATCTAGATTTAGGGCCCATTCACATCTGAGCGTTTTGTAGTGTGAAAAAAAAAAACAATTATTCTGTATGTATTCATATCTCCACTCTAAAACGCCTGAAGTCAATATGTGTACAAGAGTTCACACAAGAAAAGGCGAATCTGTTGAGAAATATCACAAAACGTTTACTGATTTGGGTTTTAGCGTGCTGAACAGAGTGCATAGACACATGTTAGCTGCCGCATTTATTTCAGGTCTTAAAGAGTCAATCCAAAAGGGTCTGAGTATAGAGTAATGGAGCTTGAGATGTTGTTATTAGTATTTATTAGGTCCAGAATCCTCACAGAGCAGTAGAAAGTAGCTTGTCTCATGATGGCCTCTGACACACCCTATCTGCGCCCACCAGTACCAACTCCACGTGCCTGCTACAACTGCGGAAGACTCGGCCACTCCAGAAGGGAATACCGAAGCCCATGGAAATTCACCCACAGTCAACCAAGCCCCAACTGTGGTCCACATGAAAGCGCCCAGTACCAGAGACATGACACTTCACCTCGCCTACCACCTCTCCCACCTCTCCGGATCACATTCTCCACAAGGATTCAGGCAAACCTGTGTCACCTGCCAGCTACACCTGGACAATTATGCCACAAGGTGCCCAGAACTCCCCCTCCCAATTCGCCAAGGCAATGGCCCTCATTCTGGACACCTGGATGAAGTTACACCCAGACATTGTACTTCTTCAGTATGTAGATGACCTCCTGCTTGTGATTGCCTCAATCTTCTCTGAAAGCCTCCTCCACTACCTGGTTGAACAAGGTTGCAAGACCTTAAAGCAAAAAGTCCAGAGAGAAAGTGATTTTCCTAGGCCTCTGCATCTCCCAAGGCACCTGACATCTCACTGAAGAAAGAGTTGCTGCAAGCAAGGGCACTCCTTTGCCTCAAGGTCAAACGCCCCTTCACGCCTTTCTAGGATTAATCTTCTACTGCCGTTCTTGGATCCCAGTTCCAGAAGCCTCCCTTTCGATGCAATCCCTTTATAATGCCCTTAAATCTGACCCTTTCCTGCTTTCACCAGAAGCTGTGGACAATTTTGAAACTCTGAAGGAGATCCTCTCAACAGCCCTTTGGGCCTCGCAGACTAAAAGACTTTCAATCTGTTTGTCTCAGAGAGTACCAAGTACAGCCATGTCCCCAGCAAGACACCTCCTCAGACTCCAGTGTCCCTTGCTTCTCCCCGATAACATCCCCGTCCTCCTATGTGATACCCTTAACCCATGCACTCTGCTTCCTCTTCTCGAGGGGGGAACCTCTTTGGAGAATAATCCTCATCTCACTGCTTATAACTGCTTCGAAGTGATTACAGCCCTTGGGAATCCTGACTTGATAATTTTGTGGATGGTTCCAGGTATGCAGACAGTTCTGGATGGTACCACACAGGATACGCAGTTACCACCGAAGATACAGTTCTTCAAGCTTCAGCATTACCCTCCTCCATGTCTGCCCAGGAAGCAGAACTCCAGGCCCTAACTATGGCATGCAAATTGTCAGAAGGACATTTTGGGATCATCTGGAAAACCAGAGGGTTCCTGACAGCAGCAGGAACACCTGTAAAACACAGCGCAGCTATCAAGGACTTATTGGATTTCCTACTCCTCCCAGCACAAGTGGCTATACTTAAGGTAAAGACGCACGGCAAGCTGGTTTCCCAAGAAGCACGAGGCAATCACCTGGCAGATACTGCTGTGAAACAAGCTGCAGATTGAACGCGAGAAGTAGTCAGCAGAGTGAATGCACATATCCTGGATGAAACTGTAGAAACCACTGTGATTTTACAAAACCCTCCTGTAAACAGGACCCACCTCAAGGAGCAACAAGAGACAGCTAAAAAGAAGAAAAAGAAGTGTGGATCAAAAAAGGAGCCACAGAAGTTGAAGGAATCATGGAATTAAAGAAGAGACAGTGTCTGCCACGTAGGCCGGAAGCCTATCCCGTTACCAACATGAAGGCAAAGACCACAGCTAAAAGACTTTTACCAGAATTAGTGTGCAGATATGGTGTCCCAGAGGTCATAGAGAGCGATCAGGGGCCGGCTTTCACGGCCTCAGTAACCAAGGAGATATGGACAGCTTTAGGTAGGGGTCACACTAGCTTTCCACACCCCATACCGTCCTCAGAGCAGTGGGAAGTTGGAAATATTGAATGACACAATAAAATCTAGAATGCTAAAAATGTCTCAGGAAACGGGAATGAGTTGGCCAGACAGCCTACCCATTGCCTTATTCAGTGTTAGGTACACTCCAACGGGAAACCATGGTCTGTCATTCTATGGGATATTGTTTGGTTCAGCCCTCAGTCTAGGTTGTTATTTCCCATAACAGTTCCAGCTCCAATCTGATGTATTAACTGATTATGTGACTGTTTTATCTCGAGAATGAACCCATATCCATTTGGAAGTGTCTTCTTCCATTCCAGATCCTGAGCTAGATACAGGAATGCACAAGCTGGTTCCTGGTGACTGATAAAGAAGTTTGTCAGAAAAAATACTCTTGAACCCAGATATGATGGTCCTTTCCAGGTACTCCTAACAACCGCCACATCAGTCAAGGTGGCTGGGAAGAACACGTGGACACACGCCTCCCACTGCAAGAAAGTCCCTGTACCTGAGGAAGAGGCCGAGGGGACCAAATGATTCTGTATATCCTTTTCATAGTAATCATTGCCCAGGTGCAAGAGGTAGCCATCAAACAAAAAGATGGTATAACCCAGTTCTGGTATAACTCATCCAATACACATGTTGCCACTTTTGCATCCTCTTATGAACAGATAATTCCAGGTACTAGCTACAAGATCCGGAACTGGGATGAAGCAGTAAGACCCATGACTGTGTATGTATGCGTCACTGACACCTATTGGAGTAACAACTGTGATTCCTGGGGAGCAGTGGGTTGGAACACTGGGGATACAAACTGGGGGTACAAACCTGAGAACACCCAAAATAGGAAAGACAAAAATGGGAAGTCACTCTTAGATAGAATGACAATCAATAAACACACAGATCAGCCTTACACCAAAGAGTTCAGGCTGACCATTGAGAATCCTAGTCCAGAAGACAGTGGGACCTATGTTCTGGGCCTATGGTCGGGAAGTGGGTATTCTGGTTTTAGAAAGCCTTTCCAACTGAAATATATGTTCAATGACCCAGAGTGGGGAGTTCCCTAATCTCCATCTAGCTCAAACCCCCATTTACAGACATTAAAGGACATGGTGGCCATAGCAGATCCTACCTTTGAGGATACCATGGCTGCAGAAACCGGGTTCTCAGATGTCAACTTGTGGCTCGAGTGGACGAGGTACAGCGCAGGGAAACACAATAAGACCAATTGCTATGTGTGGGGGGGGGCTAGACCACACTTAGGAATGGTACCCCTAAACATTCCCCCAGAACATGGGACATGTTTCCTCAGCTTATTTACCAACACAACCACTGACCACTCCCTGTGTGAAGGAATATCCCATAGTTGCCAAGACCCCCAAGCCAGGTGAAGGTATCACTATATATCCTGGCAATTACACATGCTATGGACGGTATCAGGGAGTGGGGAAACCTCTTGGGAATTTCACTAAGGGTTACTGTGGATCTTATAGTGAGGTGTCTGCAAATCTAGTGCAAAATCAAGTCCAGTCTTTGGGAAACATGTACTGGATCTGCAGAGACATGAAAATTAGAAGCAGATTGACAGGACAGCGGACAGGAGAATGTACATTAGCCAAGGCCATAATGCCTCTACATATTCCCTCGGAGAATCCAAGGCCAAATACAAACAATACACCCGGACCTAACAGGAGGCGTAAGAGTGCCCCAGCAGGAAGCTTTGACCCTCATGTATACATAGATGCCATAGGGGTCCCTAGAGGGGTCCCAGATGAGTTCAAAGCAAGAGACCAAGTAGCAGCAGAATTTGAGTCCCTGATCCCCATCATCACTGTAAACAAGAATGTAGACTGGATAAATTACATCTTCTACAACCAACAAAGGTTTGTTAATCACACCAGAGATGCACTCCGAGGTTTAGCCGAACAACTAGAAGCCGCTTCCCATATGACCTTCCAAAACCGTATGACCATAGACATGGTCCTAGTTGAAAAGGGGTGTGTAAGATGTTGCCTGAAACGAGTACATGCTGTACTTATGTCCCAAATAACACAGGTCCAAATGGTAAAGTGACTTTAGCCATCCAGAAGCTTGAGCATTTGTCCAAAGAATTAAAGAATTCAGGGCTCTCCAACCCCTGGGATCATTACTTCAGCTGGATAAAGGAGGGATGGCAGGGAATTTTAACACAGATCGGAATAGCCATTCTGATAATTCTAGTGACCCTAGCTGTCATGGTCTGCTGTGTTCTTCCCTACTTTAAGAAGAATGTAGAAAAAGCTGTTGACCAATCTACGCCCATATTTTGTGAACCAGGAAATAACAGACTTGATGATGATTATGTGTTATGCTCCGTTATAGTCACATCCTCCCGAGATGCATAGGATTACAGGGACAGACAGTACCTGATTGCCCCTCCAAGCTGTATCGAGGGGGTAGTGAGTTAGTGAGTTAGTCACTGCTCTTCTCTATATACAGCTGAAAAGAGTTGCAGAGGAGAGGGCCAGGGTAGTGAGTAGGACTTTTTAGTATGAGGGACAGTTTGAAATAGACAGCTTCAAGGGGGGACTGTAATGGATGTGATCATGGTGAACTGTCTATTCCAATACCTGCTTTATATACCTAACATATATAAACTCAGCTTCTATGTTTATTAAGCCATAAGACATTTACAGATATTCTGCAAAGCTCAAAGCTTGCTTAGGAACTGGACTGACGGCAAAGAGTTAATCAAAAAGTTTGCGCCTGCTTCCCAGAATACATTCAGAATATAACAGCATAACACAATGGAGCAAGAGCAAGAGAATGCTGCAAAAACAATGATTCACTTCTGTAAATGTGCATCAGCTGAAAGCCAAAATTGTGTCACATATTTGTGGTTTGTATGCGTCAGTCTTGTTGACGTATCTCAATCTTTAATGAAATTGTATAAAAGGCTTGAGAAGCGGAAATATTAAACAAAAAGTAATTTGACTCTGAACTAAGCAGTCTCAGTGTGAGCTTACTTGAAGCATGCATGCTTTTGTATTCAATAGGGATGAGCCGAACACACCCCGGTTCGGTTCGCACAAGAACCTGCGAACGGACCGAAAATTCGCACAAACTTTAGAACCCCATTGACGTCTATGGGACTCAAACGTTCAAAATCAAAAGTGCTAATTTTAAAGGCTAATTTGCATGGTATTGTCCTAGAAAGGGTTTGGGGACCCGGGTCCTGCCCCAGGGGACATGTATCAATGCAAAAAAAACTTTTAAAAATGGCCGTTTTTTCGGGAGCAGTGATTTTAATGATGCGTAAACATAAGAAAAAAGTGAAATATTCCTTTAAATATCGTACCTGGGGGGTGTCTATAGTATGCCTGTAAAGTGGCGGGTGTTTCCCATGCTTAGAACAGTCCCTGCACAAAATGTCATTTTTAAAGGAAAAAAAGTCATTTAAAACTGCTTGCGGCTTTAATGTAATGTTGGGTCCTGGCAATATGGATGAAAATCAGTGAGACAAACGGCATGGGTACCCCCAAGTCCATTACCAGGCCCTTTGGGTCTTGTATGGATATTAAGGGGAACCCCGCACCCAAATTAAAAAAGGTTAGTGTAAGGAAAATGGCTGCACTTTGGTTCACTATATATTTTTGATAAGAGGCCTGAACTTTTTTTTTTTTTGGCTATGTTCTACATTGACCCCCTCTACATTGAGCCAGAGGAAGCCACAGCTATGTTCTACACAGAACATACCTGGTACTCCAAACATTAGGGAATTAAAGATCAGGGAGAATGAAATCCTCCCTGATCAAAGGAGGGATTGTAAGAAAAATGGCTGCACTTTGGTTCACTATATATTTTTGATAAGAGGCCTGAACTTTTTTTTCTTTATACAAGATAGGTGAAACGCTTTTTTTATGCAAGGCTTTGACAATGTTTAAGTGGAAATTTTACTAAGCCAGCTGTCTGCAAAAACAGAAGATTTGCGGTGACAATTCTTGTAAATATGTACGGGAACAAGTTAGAACATCCCACCGCAAGTCTGGGCCTAATGCCAAACGGCACCTTATCGAAAGTATCTTAAAAGGTTATTTCTATATTACACCCTTTTCTCGGAATTAAGCTAAAAAAAATATATTTTGATAAGGAAATTTTGGGTATTTTGGTTAGGTACTTTTTAAGCACGTTATACAGCAGAAATATCATTGTCTTTACATATATGTCATATACCATGTAACTTGTGATACCTGTACTCTTGTGATTGGATAAGCTAAGGGACCGCCCCTTGGTTTGCCCCTAATGATGTATAATGAATTGTTGCCATATATAACATGTGAGAAAAATACAATGGATATATTATCGATATCCAACATAATTGTTGTGGTGTCGTTTATATCACTCATTTTCCAATCGATTGAAGAGGCCTTCTTGGTGTCTGAGTCCAGCTGGAGTAAGGAAAAGGTTTGGGGGCACACTTGACCAGTTGACCAGTTGACCCCTACCCTCTCAGATAGGTTTGTGGCCCCCAGGCCCTATATACTCTGAACAGCAGTATACAGGTGGTGCAAACAAGACAGGGACTGTAGGTTTGTTGTTAAGTAGAATCTGTTTGTAATTTTGAACTGGTACATTTTTAACGTGTTTAGCTCCAGCCAAAAAATCTATTTTAAGCTTTTTGGAAAACATAGGGAAGGGTTATCACCCCTGTGACATTTGTTTTTCTGTCTGTGCTCCTCTTCAGAAAATTTCACCTCACTTTTTGTCCCAATGACAAATGTTTTTTGAAAATTTGGGTTTTTTTGTGAAACAAGGATTGGTGATAAAGCATCAGTGAAAAGGAGAAAAGTTTTTCCCATATTAACTCTTACAGGAGATAATCTCACTTCCTGTTGTCTCCTTCCGTTTGCAAGTAGAAGTCGTTTGTAAGTTGGATGTTTGAAAGTAGGGGCCTGCCCTATATACTCTGCAGAAATTGGGGCCTTAGGTGTTGTTGTGGTCACAACACTGTAAGCCCTCACAGGGCCCTGCTGTGAAATATTAGATCAAGAATTGTAATTACGGTACATGCACCTGTTGAACAGGGGCAGAAAAAGTGAGCCTTTGGTGGTGGTGGTAGTGCTGGTGCCACAATACTGTAAGTCCTCACAGATACTCCTGGTGGGCATAGAAACTGGCCCTGCTGTGAAATATTAGATCAAGAATTCTAATTACATGTCCCTGTTGAAAAATTGGGCCTTAGGCACTGGTGCTGGTGCCACAACACTGGAACCCCTCACAGATACTCTAGTTGGAGCACAGGAACTAGCCCTGCTGCAAAGAATTGCATCAAAAATTGTAATTACATGCTCTTGTTAAACAGGGGCTGAAAAGTTGGGCCGTAGGCACTGTTGGCGGGACTGGCGGTGCCCAGAACCAAAAATGTTCTTACAAACTATCATCATGATCATTGAGGAGGAAGAGGATAATTACTCAGTATAACAGGATAGTCACTCAGCATCAGCATAGGCAGTCTTTGAAGGGATCTGACATTTCAAAAAAATGTATTCGGTTACATCAGCATCAGGTGCTTGGTAGCTGGTGGTGATCCAAGACTGATTCATTTTTATGAAGGTCGGTCGATCGACCGAGTCGGTGGACAGACGCACCCCGTGATCGGTTACAAAGCCTCCAGCAGCACTGAATGTGCGTTCCGAAAGAACGCTGGATGCAGGACAGGCCAGTAGCTCAATTGCATACTGTGCAAGCTCTGGCCAGTGATCCATCCTCAAGACCCAGTAACCTAGAGGATTTTCGATGGGAAAGGTGTCCAAGTCAGATCTTGCCCCTAGGTATTCCTGCACCATGTAAAACAGAAGCTGGCGATGGTTGCTGGAACCAATCATACCTTGGGGATGTGGACTAAAAAATTGTCTGAACGCATCGGTCAGACGGCCACCTTCTCCACCACTCCTTCTTTGACTGACTGAGGCCTCAGCAATACGTTGTCCAGAAACAGGAGTTTGTAACCACCCAGTCTCTGAGAACGCGTTGCACAGACCTTTCTGCAAGGCCTCCCGAAGATGTTTCATTCTCTTCTCCCTCTGCGACGGCAAGATAAGGTCCGCAACCTTACCCTTGTAACGTGGATCAAGGCGGGTTGCCAGCCAGTACTGTTCCTTATCCTTGATACCACGAATACGAGGATCCTTCCGCAGGCTTTGCAAGATCAGGGAGGCCATGCAGCGTAGGTTTGCTGAGGCATTCGGTCCGGAGTCCTCTGGGTCACTAAGGATGACATGATCCGCAGCCACCTCCTCCCAGCCACGTACAAGTCCATGTGTTTCTTGGGACTGTAAATGATCCCTTAAAGACTGCTGCTGATGCTGAGTGCCAGGCTTCACCTCCATACTGACACAATCCTCCTCCTCTTCTTCCTGTGTGATCGGCGGGCATGCAGGAACACTGTCTGGATAAAGGGGGCCTTGAGAGCTAAGGAAGTCCTCCTCTTCCTACCTCTGTTCTGCCTCAAGTGCCCTGTCCATTATTCCACACAGCGTGTGCTCCAACAGGTGGACAAGGGGGACAGTGTCACTGATGCATGCAATGTCACTGCTCACCATCCTCGTGGCCTCCTCAAATGGTGACAGGACAGTGCATGCATTACTGATCATGGCCCACTGGCGTGGGGAAAAAAAACAAGCTCCCCTTACTCTGTCCTGGTGCCAAAGTCGCACAGGTACTCATTGATGGCCCTCTGCTGTGTGTGCAGCCGCTGCAGCATGGCCACCGTTGAGTTCCACCTGGTGGGCATGTCACAGATTAGGCGGTTCTTGGGTAGGTTAAATTCCTTTTGGAGGTCTGCCAGCTGAGCACTGGCATTATATGACCAGCGGAAATGCACACAGACTTTCTTGGCCTGCCTCAGGACATCCTGTAAGCCTGGGTACCTGCCCAAGAACCGCTGAACCACCAAGTTAAGGACGTGAGCCAAACAGGGCACATGGGTCATTTATCCCTGTCGGAGGGCGGAGAGGAGATTGGTGCCATTGTCGCAAACCACCATTCCTGCCTTAAGTTGGCGTGGCGCCAACCACCTCTGAACCTGCCCCTGCAGAGCTGACAGAACCTCTGCCCCAGTGTGGCTCATGTCCCCCAAGCACACCAGCTCAAGCACCGCATGGCATCTTTTGGCCTGCATACTTGAGTAGCCCCTTGAACGCCTACGGAGCACTGCTGGTTCCACGGACAAAGCACAGGAAGAGGCCATGGAGGAAGAAGAAGAGGAGGGGGTGGAGGAGAGAGGTGTGTCAGAATCATTGGTAGTGGCATTTTGGAGGCGTGGTGGCAGAACAACCTCCAACACTACTGCACCTTGTCCTTCATCCTTCCCAGCTGCCAGCAGAGTCAACCAATGTGCCGTGAAACTTAGGTAACGTCTCTGTCCATGCCTGCTGGACCATGAGTCAGCGGTAATATGCACCTTACCACTGACCGCCCTATCCAGCGAGGCATGGACACATGCCGGTAGAGAGCCGGAATCGCCTTCCGTGAGAAAAAGTTGCGTTTGGGTACCTACCACTGTGGAACCGCACATTCCACAAACTCACAGAAGAGGGCAGAGTCTACAAACTGAAAAGGTAGCAGTTGAAGTGCTAGCAATTTTGCCAAGCTAGCATTCAACCGCTGGGCATGTGGATGGCTGGGAGAGAACTTATTTTGGCGGTGCAGAGGCTGGTTCAGAGAAATTTGCCTGGTACAATCTGATGTTGGTGTACTGAAAGCAGATTGCCCACAAGTACTTGGCTGTGATACACCTAATTGTACACCTTCATTCCTCTCAGTGCAGGTCTCAAAGAGGACTGAAGGTATAGTGGGGTTGGGGATCTCAGCTGATGAGGAGCAAGGAGAGGTCCTCCTTGTTCTTTGGTGTGGGTCTTTTAGATACGCCTGCTAATGAACTGCATGGTAGGTCAACATATGTCTGGTCAAGCATGTGGTGCCCAAGCGGGAGATGTTTTGGCTACGCGAGATACGCTTGAGACATACGTTACAAATAGCAGCGGTGTGATCTGATGCACTCGTCTCAAAAAAGGCCCACACCAAAGAACTTTTGGAATAATGCGCAGAGACAGCAGCGCCCTGCACATGCGGAGCTTTGTGGTGCGATACAGTCAGTGTGCTGCCCTTAGGCTGGCCCCTGGAGGGCATCCTGCCTCGTTGGTGATGTGCCTCCTCCTCCTCCTCTCTCCTATCAGGCACCCACGTTGAGTCAGTGACCTCATCATCCCCTCTCTCCTCATCACTGGAGCAAACTTGGCAGTATGCTGCAGCAGGGGTAGCATGACTGCCAGATTGCTGTCCTTCTTGTGCACCCCCTCTGTCCGTGCTCACGTTACTGCCTTCAATTAGCTCAGTATCATCATCAGAGCCTTCTAAACACTGGGCATCTTCCTGGAGCATGTACCCAACACTGTAGTAAAACAGTTTGAGGGACTCCTCAGGAGGACATGGTGGGGCTAGGGAAGGAGTCACTGATGTCATTGAGCCAAGGGAAGAGGCTGCGTTGGCAGCTGCTTTGCAGACAAAGTACCCTGAGCATGGATGAGAGAGGATGAGGAGGATGAGGACGGCTTGGTCATCCACTCGACCAAGTCTTCCACATGTTGCGGCTCAACACGGCCAGCTGCCGAAAAAAAGGCCAAGCGTGTCCCATGGCCACGTGCTGATGAGAATTCACCGTCTCCACGACCAGCACTGTTGCCTCTAGACACAGAGCCTGCTTGCCCTCTTTTATTGGCTTGTGACTGTCTGCCTCTCCTTGTTGGCCTTCCAGACATACTAATGGCCTGTAGCAGCTGTGATATATATATATATATATATATATATATATATATATATATATACTGATACTGCAGCTAGCAAAATCAACTGCCTGCCTGTAGTATGAGAACACCACCAATCTTCTACAGGTAGCTTTAGATGAACACTGTGCAGTGGTTGTTCTACACTAACTTGTAGTTTTAGCTGAACACTGTGCAGAGGACGCACTACACCAACGTTAAAATAATGTAGCTGCCTGCGGTAGTGATAGGATCAGGAAAACACCACCAACCTTCTACAGGTAGCTTTAGCTGAACACTGTGAAGAGGACGCACTACACTAACATTAAAATAATGTAGCTGCCTGCGGTAGTGATGGGATCAGGAAAACACCATCAACCTTCTACAGATAGCTTTAGCTGAACACTGTGCAGAGGACGCACTACACTAACGTGTAAATAATGTAGCTGCCTGCGGTAGTGATAGATCAGGAAAACACCACCAACCTTCTACAGATAGCTTTAGCTGAACACTGTGCAGAGGACACACTACACTAACATTAAAATAATGTAGCTGCCTGCAGTAGTGATAGGATCAGGAAAACACCACCAACCTTCTACAGGTAGCTTTAGCTGAACACTCTGCAGAGGTCACACTACACTAACGTGTAAATAATGTAGCTGCCTGCAGTAGTGATAGATCAGGAAAACACCACCAACCTTCTACAGGTAGCTTTAGCTGAAGTAAATGGAACAGTAGGTAGCAGTGCTAAGCCTGATTATAAGTGACAGTAACAACAGTGTTTCACAGTGAACAATATCAGTACATAAACGTGGGAATTAAAAAGAATGAGAGTCCATCTATATATGATAGGCAGTGCTCAAAATAGTAATGCCCCGTACACAGGGTCGGATTTTCCGACGGAAAATGTGTGATAGGACCTTGTTGTCGGAAATTCCGACCGTGTGTGGGCTTCATCACACATTTTCCATCGGAATTTCTGACACACAAAGTTTGAGAGCTTGCTATAAAATTTTCCGACAACAAAATCCGTTGTCAGAAATTCCGATCGTGTGTACATAAATCCGAAAGTGCCACGCATGCTCAGAATAAATTAAGAGACGAAAGCTATCGGCTACTGCCCCGTTTATAGTCCCGACGTATGTGTTTTACGTCACCGTGTTCAGAACGATGGGATTTTCCGATAACTTTGTGTGACCGTGTGTATGCAAGACAAGTTTGAGCCAACATCCGTCGGAAAAAATCCATGGATTTTGTTGTTGGAATGTCCGATCAATGTCCGACCATGTGTACAGGGCATTAGCCAAAAAGTGGATGAAATTCAGTTGGTTGCATAAATCCTCCACTGCAACCCCAGTGATGACACCACACAAAATGCTCCCTTACCGAAAGGAATTCTCTATAAGCCTGCAAACTATACCCCGCCAAGGCCTTTATCTACAAGGAAACCAAGAGGGCGATATCCAGGCAAACCCCACGAGATGGTCAACATACAGCACAGAACCCGCCAAACTCGCCAATCACGGATCAAATAGGTGGGCAGATTGTGGTATCATTCAGATGTTCCCCAGAATGAAAAAGGAACACCATAGCATAATACTGATAATCAACATTTATTAAGTAAAAAAAATACCACTTACAAAAATCAGGAATTGTAAAAGCAAAACAGCTGGCCGGCTAATGCAGACACCCGTCCCATGAACGGCACATGCGAGATGTCAGCTCCTCCCGACGCGTGATTCGTCATATGATGACGTCGTCTGGGTACAGGCGACGCACTGACGTGTCGCGTATAAAAACAATTTGATTTAAACCAAGCCTCGATGTGAGTCCAAACCAGGAAATCATCTAGCGCTTCACCATAAAACATGGTAAACGCTCAAATCCACCATATTAGTTGCTGGAAGAGCAATCCTCTATGGTGGGCTGGACAAAAACTAATAAGGCTAGTAGGAAGCAAAATAAAATTAAATTAAACGTAAATAAATATTAGAAAAAGGATGATAAATCACCGATATCAGTCATAATCGACTTCTATACCGAAATATTTGAGATATTAAAAATTAAAAACTTACTCAAATTAAAATTAACCAGTGATCAGCATCAAATAAAAATTGGAAAAAAAAAATTGGAATAGGCAGAGGACAAGAGAAACAAACTGGACTCAATGAAATTAATACTGGGTAATTAATGACAAATTATATTCAATAAACTAAAAATGTTATAAAAATATTATCAAAAACTAATGATGATATTAGACATATATATGTATTTGACTATAGGGCCCATGTGAGCAGACCCCATACTGTGATCAGTATATATCATTCTCACTACCAACACATATAGCTGTTATAGGCAGGAAAAGAATGTCACACCGTCATCACCATATTTGGGTCAAAGATGATTTCCACTGGCCCACATGGAGTCCGGTTATATTAAATAATCAAAAAAGAAAAGAAACATACATATTTAACATAAATAAACCTAATTAACCCACATATAATGGAGTATCCAATACACATGAAAGAGAAGAAATCAGGAGGGGAAGAGAAAGAAAAAAGAAAGGACATGTGTACACACTCCATGTGCAAACTGATATAACATGATAAACTGGTGATATGATCATGAAAAAAACACACACATAAGCACATATATGCACGCAGGCATCACAGAATGGCAGATGTTTCAATGCACTCATTGATGCCTCCAGGTGAGAGGATGTCTAGACGATAGATCCAATAGGTCTCCCTTGCACACAATTTCTTGAACCTTTCGGCAGGCGAGAGAGACCTAGGGATCTGTTCTATAACCCAAACAGAGAACCCCAGAGTGGAACCCTTGTGAACTGTGGCAAAATGTCAAGGCACACTGTGGGGGTTTGTACCACCCTCAATACTTCCACATCTCACCATATTCCGGATACTTTTTTAGAGCCCGGTCCTCCTCCGGTCACCATATCACGAAAAAGAAAACTCACAGAAGAGGCCGCAGAGGGGGACGAACTAGACAATCATTATCACATACAGAACCCAAAAAAACTATAAAAATCTTCAATCTGTCCAATCACACTTTGTCCCCTGCAAACATAGCACTCCTTAGTCGTGGTTTAAATTTTGCCCCCACCAACAGACCCAATCCCTTTCTGCTCTTCAAAGATCTGAATGGTTACATTAGAAATCTGACCCTCAAGAGGCATTTCAACATTCAAAAGGATAGAGACAAACAGCAGACTCTCATCCCACCCACTGCCACCACTTCACCTGTGTCAATGTTGGATGAATCAGATAATGTTTCTGAAATCTACGACTGTGATGACCTCGACATACCCTATACTGAAGATGATCTCTCAAAACTACTGACACAACATCTAATCACATCCCCACTCATTATTCATTCTGGTCTAAAGCCTAAATCTATATTTTTTCCCACACAGTCTAAGGTCCCTACATAGAAAACTTTTACAGAGTGGTCTTCTCAGATATGACCAAACTCTGCAACACCACTTCCACTTCCAAACCCCATAATCTTACACCACTGGAAATCAGAGCCCTCCAGCAATTTACCAATGCAGAGGACCTCATAATCAAGCCTGCAGACAAAGGAGGTGGCATCATCCTTCAAAATAAATTAGATTATATCGCAGAGGCAGAACGACTGCTGTCTAACCAGGCCACCTACACAAAACTTTCAAAAGACCCCACTAATGACTTTTTCATAGAAGCAGACCTTTTGATCTCGACTGCTCTATCCGACAATGTAATTTCTAAAATTGAGAGTTCTTTTTTTCACAAACCCATTTATTCCATTCCGTACTTTTATCATTTACCCAAAATACATAAGAATAAAAAAAACCCCGGTAGGCCAACTGTGGCCTCTATGGACAGTATCACCTCAGGTTTCAGCCAATATGTAGATCGTTATCTACAACCAATTGTCCTTCAACTCCAGTCCTATATCTGGGATGGGACACATCTTCTGGAACTCCTCTCACCCTACGCTTGGGAACCCTCTTACGCCTGGTTATCGCTAGACGTCAGTTCACTATACACCTCTATTCCCCACAATTTTGACATTATGGCTCTCGAACATTTCCTTTCCACAGATCCACTCATTAACCCCACCAGGCCACCTTCATAATAGAAGCCACCAAGTTCTGCTTAACGCATAACTATTTCACATTCAATGGAGACTTCTATTTACAGCTACAAGGCATGGCGATGGGGCCGACTTTGCCCCCTTGTACGCGAACCTAGCCATGGGGTTCTGGGAAAATCAGTACATTTACCAAAATTATCCTTTTTCCGCCAACATAATTTTTTTGGCCAATATATTGATGACCTTATCATCATTTGGGATGGTCCTTTAGATCTTATCCATCCGTTCATTGCACATTGCAATAATAACACCTATGGATTATCTTTTACACACGAAAGTGATCAGATCTCCTTAGCCTTTCTGGATTTGGAACTTCAACATGACGACCATGCCATATATGCCAGAAATTACACTAAGCCCACCAGTGGCAACTCATATCTTCATTACAAAAGCTGTCATTACCCACCATGGATCAAAAACATTCCCAAAGGTCAATTTTTTTGACAATTTCGGCAGAATTGCACTAGGGATGTTGACTATATTGAATCCAGTGTACACCTCAAAAACAAATTTTCTGAGAAGGAATACCCTGCAGATATAGAAGAAAAAGCTTATGAACTATATCTCCATGGGAAACCCTCACGCCCTAATCCTTCTACAGACTGTCCCATTCGATTCATACATAAAAAGATGGAGAGGATCCTGCTGAAACATTGGAATATTCTTCAGCAGGACCCTCACCTCAAATCTATCCTCCCCACACACCCACGTGTCACTTACCGCAGGGCTCCAAACCTTAAAAATAAAATTGCTCCTAGTAAATTGAAAACCACCCCTACCTTCCCGCCCATCACTCCGCTCATTCCCTAGGTCTCTCTCGCCTGCCGAAAGGCTCAAAAAATTGTGTGCAAGGGAGACCTATTGGATCTATCGTCTGGATGTCCTCTCACCTGGAGGCATCAATGGGTGCATTGAAACATCTGCCATTCTGTGATGCCTGCACGCACATATATGCTTATGTGTGTGTTTTTTTCATGATCATATCACCAGTTTATTATGTTATATCAGTTTGCACATGGAGTGTGTACACATGTCCTTTCTTTTTTCTTTCCCTTCCCCTCCTCATTTCTTCTCACCCCCCCTTTTTTCCTATTTCCATAACCCCTCTCATTTTTTGTTTCCCTCCCCCCTCCCCTTTATTTCTTTCCTCCCCCCTCTTCCCCCCATTTTCAAATGACTGACTGTTCTCCCATATCCCATATATTACATCATTTTAGAGGGATAGTCATATAATCATTATATACTCTTTCTGGACTATACCATATATTATATACTACATACCATGACACAGATCGGGTTTGTTTTCATTTACATTCTACATTTTTTTTCTATATTTTTAATTTCCCTCCAGTAATTCATGCCTCTATTTATAGTCCATTTATATTTACAGTCCACCTCTTTATCTTAATTACATTCTCATCCCCAGCATTACACATTCATTTATGTCTCCATCTCAATCATGTCCCCTCTGCTTTTTTCCGTACTTTCACTTTGTTCCCCTTCCGGTTCTGCTCACACGTCCTTCATTGCTGACACTACTCCATACAGTTTCCTCTCATGACCACTCCCCCCTACTCCATACAGCTTCTTCTCATGATCACTCCCCTCACTTCCTCCCATATATTCTCTTCACTAGTCCCATAGTAACTAGCTTGACAAAGGAGTGCAGCCGTCATGCCATTCACAGCTTGCTGACTCGGGAAACACGTTGCATGTGTGTGATGTCATCGCCCCTCGCCTGGATTGCTGTTTGCCTTCTGAGCCTCATTCTGGTACTCCTCCCTCATTGCCGGCCGGTGGACACAATGCATCTGAAAGACCAGTATGATTACACATCCATGCCAGGGATGATTGACCTCACGGACCCCTCCAGTTACATCTGGGACTCTCATATGCCTTTTTAACTCAACACAAATGTGAGTGCAATCTCTGTTGCTGCTCTTTTTATTAAAATTGTTTTTAAGTCTGCACCCAGAGGTGCCTCCTTTCTTTGTTTCTTACAGTGCTTTTTGGAGAAAATGGTTTCCATGCCCATTGGAAGGCTGCCGTGAATGTGGGCTTTATACCTCATCATCGACTTTGCACACCATCGTGGACTATTATTATCTTTTCTTATCCAGTTCATCATTTATATGCATAATATTGTCATTTATGTGGATTATTGCTTTTAACCTTTGCGCCAAACACTTGTTAAATTTAATTAAGCTATAGCAATACAACCTGGAAGCTGATTGGTTTCTATGCAGAATTGCGACACATTTTGCCCTCTCCAGCTTTAGTAAATAAACCCCATGGTCTCTGCTTACCAATCATTAACGATTACAGCCTATATTTTTTACCATAGAGAGGAGCTATTATAATTGTAAACGAAACATGTAAAGAAGGTATTGATAACATTATTTATAATAAAACAATTTATTTTACAATTACAGACAAATATAAAACACTTTAAATTGATTAGAGTTCCCCTATAGTGCAAAATTATTTTGTCAGCGCTCTAATTATTGTTTCTTATAGAAAGTGCTAGATTATTGAATTTTTCTTACTCTATAACTGCATATTTTTCTAAAACTAAGAAACGAATGTTGTTGGGCAGCTGTAAACATAGCAGATCAAAGTGGGTAAGCAAGTGGTATGGTAATTCCTTATTTGCATGTGAATTGCATCTCTTAATTGCCAAATTCTGATGATACCATATGCTCTTTATGTTTAGAAAATAACATTAACAAAGTCTGACATTGCATTAACATAATTTGTGAATACCGCATTTCTATTTTCATAAGGTTAACAGGCATTCTTTATTGAATACTGGACCCTGAACATTGGCAAGTACAGTCATTTAACCAAGCATTATGTAGACACAAAAGGATCTGAGGCTGTATAAGAAAATTAACAGATGTACAAGACTTTTTGCATCAGAAGGAAAATGTTCTGGTCTTACCCACTTCTTGCTAAACAGACGTGATGATATTGCAATTCCTATTCAGTATAGCATTGGCTAATTGCTGCAAAATGAATGCAGGTTTTGCTGTTTTGCTTTATCTCTTTACTCTGAAGATTTGATATTATCTGGCATCTGCCAAATTATAAACAATGTGTAAGACATAGAAGGAAATAAACTGGTGCTTAAAGCGGTAGTAAACTCTTGTTAAAAAAGAAAAAAAGTTTCTTCCTGAAAGGCACCGCATACTAGCACATTATGAGAGACTTTTTCTTTAAATGAAGTCCTCCAGTGGCACACTGTTATCGCTGCAGAGGCTTCCATCTTCCCCTGGTCTTCCTTCTGGGTTCATGGGCTGCTATGGCTTGAATGGCCGAGCCACAACAACGTCAATCACATGCATGCATGCAGGAGTCTCTGCCGTTAGCACACAGCTCTGAAGGAATGGACAAATAAAAGCTAACCACCAACTGTCTGCTCTGCCATCTAACAGTTCTTAAATAGGTAAGGGGCAGCATCACCTGGTGGTGCTGTGACATCATCAGTGCATGCTGGATTGGTCACATCACATAGGGGCAGTGCCACCAGGTGATATCGCCAGGTGGCCCCGACCCTTACCTATTTAAGAACTGAAAAATGGCAAGCTCTACAGTTATATTTTTGTGATCATTACTTCTGGCTAGGGATGAGCTTCGAGTTCGAGTCGAACTCATGTTCGACTCGAACATCGGCTGTTCGCAAGTTCGCCGAACAGCGAACAATTTGGGGTGTTCGCGGCAAATTCGAAAGCATGCAACCTGGCAGGCCGCAGGAAAAGAGGGGGTACAAGAGAGCGCCCCCCCTCCTGAACCGTACCAGGCCATATGCCCTCAACATTGGGAGGGTGCTTTGAAGTTCCCCCCAAAGTACCTTGTCCCCATGTTGATGAGGACAAGGGCCCAAACCCCACAACCCTTGCCCGGTGGTTGTGGGGGTCTGCGGGCGGGGGACTTATCGGAATCTGGAAGCCCCCTTTAACAAGGGGACCCCCAGATCCCGGCCCCCCCTGTGCAAAATGGTAAGGAGGTACAAAAGTACCCCTACCATTTCACAAAAAAAGTGTCAAAAATGTTAAAAATGACAAGAGACAGTTTTTGACAATTCCTTTATTTAAATGCTTCTTCTTTCCATCTTCTTTCTTCTATCTTCTTTCTTCTATCTTCTTTATTCTATCTTCCTTCGGTTTCTTCCTCCATCTGCTTCTTTTTCTGGTTCTTCCTCCGGTGTTCTCGTCCGGCATTTTCCTCCGTGGTGTCTTCTGCCCTTCTTCGTCCTTGGGCCACTCTGCATCCATGATGGGAGGCTCCCGCTGTGTGATGCTTCTCGTCTTCTGACGGTTCTTAAATAACGGAGGGCAGGGCCACCCGGTGACCCCACCCCCCTCTGACGCACGGGGACTTGACGGGGACTTTCCTGAGGCTTTCCCCGTGACATCAGAGGGGGCAGGATCACCCGTTACGTAATAAGCCCCCCGCCCGCAGACCCCCACAACCACCGGGCAAGGGTTGTGGGGATGAGGCCCTTGTCCTCATCAACATGGGGACAAGGTGCTTTGGGGGACCCAAAGCACCCTCCCAATGTTGAGGGCATGTGGCCTGGTATGGTTCAGGAGGGGGGCGCTCTCTCAACCCCCCTCTTTTCCTGCAGCCTGCCAGGTTGCATGCTCAGATAAGGGTCTGGTATGGATTTTTGGGGGGACCCCACGCCATTTTTTTAAAAATTTTGGCGCGGGGTTCCCCTTAATATCCATACCAGACCTGAAGGGCCTGGTATGGAATTTAGGGGACCCCCACGCCATTTTTTTAAAATTTTGGTTCGGGGTTCCCCTGTGGGGAAATCCCAATGCCGTTTTTATCAATGAACTTATATGTGTATTGTCGGATCGACAATTCATATAGACACGAGTACTTAAATTACTTTTTTTCCTTTGAAATGTCATTTTGCTGTCAGACTGTTCTAAACACGGGAAACAGACATACTATAGACACCCCCCAAGTATGAAATTTAAAAGAATATTACACTTTTATTGTTTCACTTTAAGCATTATTAAAATCACTGCTCCCGAAAAAACGCCCGTTGTTAAAACTTTTTTTTGCATTGATCCATGTCCCCTGGGGCAGGACCCAGGTCCCCAAACACTTTTTATGACAATAACTTGCATATAAGCCTTTAAAATTAGCACTTTTGATTATTAATGTTCGAGTCCCATAGACTTTAACGGTGTTTGCGTGTTCAAACAAATTTTTTTCCTGTTCGCATGTTCTGGTGCGAACCGAACAGGGGGGTGTTCGGCTCATCCCTACTTCTGGCACATGGATTCCTGTTTAACAATTTCATGTGTTTTATTATACAAATAAAGCTATTTTTAGCTCATATTTTGTTTGTAGACACCAAATACACCCCCCTCTTCTAATCTACCATATGGGAGAATTGGAAGTTTGCCTTTTCTTTCCATTTGAAATAACCATATACTGCAACCTTGTCCCAAAACTTCGCAATTCTTTGCAAAACCGTAGCTTGATCAACATGAACATAGAATATGAAACTGCTAATTGAGGTTGTCAAGCATAACAATTCATACACCTAAAAAATGATAAAATTACTTGAGAGTGGAAAAATAAATCACATTTAATAACCATATACCAAAAATCTTTAAAATAGAAGGAGTCTCATTCCACTACCCTGCAAATTAAAAACTCATGTAGTCATAAATATGAGCTTATTTCAGATATGTCTATTAACAGTCATAACTGCATATCAAATATATGATGATCAACAAGATTTCATATGGATTGAAAATTACAACTAAATATAGTATACATGATCAAAACAGGGTGTACCACGTGTCTACGCATTGCTCAGATCGTGCACACTTCTTCAAGACAGGGGAAACCCAAATAGAACAGCACATGATTTCATACAATGCATCCTAGTGTCAGAATGTGCACAGAAGATCAGTATCTGAAAGACCAAAAAGACAAATGCAATATTTATAGATCCAAAGTAATACATATTTGTTGAATATATGTATATTATCTTTTCATTGAAACACTTGTATTTAACGCATTAAACTCCATACCATTCGTTTCCACTAATCAATTGCTATCTTTTAAAATTCAGCAGTAAGACAATCTTATCAATCAAAATAATTTAAAAAAATAGACATTAAACACAGCCCTAATTGAGCCCAAATACAACATTAATCACTTCAGTCCTGGAAGGATTTGCCCCCTTCCTGACCAGAGCACTTTTTACAATTTGGCACCGCGGTGCTTTAACTTGTAATTGTGCTGTCATGCAATGCTGTACCAAAACAAAATTTGTGTCCTTTTTTTCCCACAAATAGAGCTTTCTTTTGGAGGTATTTGATAACCTCTGTGGTTTTTATTTTTTGTGCTATAAACAGAAAAAGTTTGAAAAAAAATGATATTTTCTGCTTTTTGTCATACAAAAAAATACAATAAACTCAATTTTAGTCATGGGCTAGCACAGATGGGATTATAATAAAGACAAACACTGTTAATTAAATTTAACAAAACATTTATTAATTGGGATTTATAAGGCCACGGTGTTATCCATAGGGGTTACCTAAAATACTCAAATTTATTTTAAAGAATATAAAGCCATCCTGGCTACAACTGAACAAATTAAATGGTGTCCATCCAACAATGCTGGACGACTACTCCCCCTCATGGACAACATCATGACAAAAAAGGGGGCGGGTGGGTGGGTGTCGCTTGCTCTGCTTCACACGGTCAGTGAACGCTGCACTCAGCCCCTTATATAGGCTTCTTCAGGGCTGCACAGCGCCCGCCAAATTCCTCCAATCCTGACGCTGGCCCTTGCTACCAATCCTCTTGCTGTTGCTGCCCTGAGCAACAGTGGCAACCAATGGCAACCTAGCAAATAGATAAAAGGAGAGAAAATGCAGCCCCCTCTGAGCCATCCCATGTGGGCCCCAGCATAATGCTATGACCCTTCATGGGCTAGCACAGATGGGATTATAATAAAGACAAACACTGTTAATTAAATTTAACAAAACATTTATTAATTGGGATTTATAAGGCCACGGTGTTATCCATAGGGGTTACCTAAAATACTCAAATTTATTTTAAAGAATATAAAGCCATCCTGGCTACAACTGAACAAATTAAATGGTGTCCATCCAACAATGCTGGACGACTACTCCCCACCGGCTGAGGACAGCAGCAGTGCTGCCGGCCGAGGCCCCCCCCCCCAACACCGTGGCTGATTCAATTAGATTTTGTAAACCCATATTAAATATATCTAAGCCTATCACAGATAAATGGACCATATCTCCACGAAATAAACCGTGTACAAAACCCTCTAATTCTAAGTGGCGAAAAGATATGCCACCGGATGAACTTAAAAAACTATGGATTGTTCTATTGAGACGCCTTCTAATCTTGTCCACATAAAATAAATTGCCCGAGGGGGACCAAAGAAGACGAGGAATCATCTCTGAAAATGCTACTATAGCATTTGGGAATAAAAGTTGAATATAACAAAGATCCCTCTTGATTTCGCATAGAAGATCCCACGTCTTAACTTTGCCTAAATCATTGCCCCCGGCATGAAGCACCAAGATCTGGGGTAAAGGCCAAACATTAGATAAGTGAAGTAAATGATCTCTCAAATTTTTCCACCTCAAACCCCTAATACCTGACCACAATACTGTGAAAGACTTAGAGTCCAGACCTAAATTAGCCGAGTAGGTTCTAGTTTCAGCATGCTTGGCTGCCCAGAAAACGTAGGAATGACCTACAATCCAAACTGTAGCTGTGGAGGATCCTGAAAAGAGATTACAAAATTAGTAGATCGGGGCGAACATAAATCTTATATCTATCACTACCCCAATGGCCAATTCTTTTTAAAGTTTCTGCCGGGAAACCTAGAGAGTCAGCTGTGGTGGCTGCCCCAATGCGGAAAGAATGTGAAGAAAAGCAAAAACCAGATAGGTTCAAGCGTTTCAGAGAAGCAGCCAACACAGCTGAAAACTGGTACCTAGTTAGAGAGGACAAATCCTGGTGGATAAAGAAGGAATCATCAGAACATGGTCTAATTGACATATATCTAGACACCAATAGCACCGGGCATATTGTAGGATTGGTAGAACTAGACAGAGAAATCCAATGACCTTGACCTGTTGGAAGAGATTTAGACCTACAAAGAAAAAGGCTAAGGGACCCATCATACGCAATGACATGTGATTTGAGGAGAAAAGCTGAGGACCTTCTATTTTCAGATGTAAATTCCCCAATTCTGAGGGCGCCAAAAAAGGCAACTGAAAAAACGGCCCTAAACAAAATTAATTCAAATTCAGAGAAACACACCTCTTCTAAAACCTTAAGGAGATCAACCAATATAGCAGCCGAAATAGGGCGCCTATTATCCAATAACGGTTTTGACCTCCTAAAACCTTTTAAAACTTGATTAACTTGAAAGAAAGAGGTTAGAGCTGGCAAACCTGCGAATTTGAGAAAGAAGGAGACCCCCGCTAAAATTTTGCTGATGGAAGCTGGGCTAAGATTAGCCTGAAGCAATGAAGACACAAAAGACAGGGAGACATAAGAAGTGACAACAAGAGAATCCAGACCAAAGTCCTGACAAAAGGAGCACCATCTGGACCAGGATAGGCGATAATCTGACCACGTTTTCTTCGACACCGAATTCTTGAAGTTACCAAGAATTAACTCCATATTAAGCCCCAGAGGAAATCCGGGCAAGGAGTTCCGCATTGATCCGATGTCGGAGCCAATTCCCGAAACCTCGTGAACTGTGAACGAGATAAAGCATCAGCAATATTATTCTGCACGCCCGGAATGTGCTCTGCTTTCAACCAGATATTGAATCGCATGCATTGTAAAACCAGAAAACGTAGTAGCCTAATCACTGGTTCAGATTTAGAGGATAAAGTATTCACTGCATATAAAACGCCTTTATTATCAGTATGCACCAGAACTCTGCGATTCGCAAAAACGTCTTTCCAAACTACTAAAGAGACTATCACAGGGAAAAGCTCCAAAAGGACCAAATTTTGAATGATGTCCTTTTGTAACCAGTCCTGATGCCACTCACCTGCGCACCAATGCCCATCCATGAATGCTCCAAAGCCTGAAGACCCAGCTGCATCTGTGAAAAAATTAAGCTGTTCGTTAGTAACAAAATCCTGTTGCCATATAGTAGAGCCATTAAAATGACACAGAAAAGCATCCCAAATTCTAAGGTCCTCCCGAACGCTCTTGGAGATCCGAACATGGGAATATGGGTTTGTAAAGCCTCTGATTGCCAATGAAAACTTGCGAGAAAACACTCTAGCCATTGGAATGACTCTGGCTGCAAAGGCAAACAGACCCAGAAGAGATTGGGCCTCCTTCAATAATACTTTCTTTCTTAAAAGAAAAACTGAGATCATGGACCTCATTTTCTGTATTTTTTGAAGAGGCAGTTTAAATTCCATTGCAGCTGAATCTATGGTAATCCCTAAAAATTCAATTGAAGTGGATGGAAACACTGTCTTTTCTGCTGCTAAAGGGATCCCAAAGTGTTCACAAATATTAAAAAATAACTGAAGAGATTTAAGGCACGAGGAAGAATCAGCTGAGCCCACAAATAAAAAATCATCTAGATAATGTAGGAAACTTCCCTCGGGATAGAGGTCAGACAAAACCCACTGAAGAAAGGTTGAAAAAGCTTCAAAATAAAAACAAGACAAAGAAAACCCCATGGGCATACATTTGTCAAAGAAATATTCACCCGAGAATTGAAAACCTAGAGAACTGAAGCCCTGTGGATGGACCGGGAGCAAACGAAATGCTGACTTAATATCTGCCTTGGATAGCAAGGCCCCTTGTCCATGACTCCTTAATATAACCAAAGCCTCGTCGAATGATGCGTAGCAAACAGGAGCTTCAACACCAGCCACCTCATCATTCAAAGAGGAGTTCTCCGGATATGAAAGGTGATGTATCAGACGGTAAGAACCTTGTTCTTTTTTAGGAACTAAACCCAGCGGGGAAAGCCTAAAATTTGCGAATGGCGGGGAAGCAAAAGGACCCGCCACCCTCCCTTCTTCCAGTTCTTTGTAAATTTTCTTTCTTACCACTGAAGCATTAGTATAAACAGATTTTAAATTCTGAACCATGGAACAGCCCGAGCCTTGAAAGGCCGGGACCAAAAAACCCTCCTTGAAACCTTCAGTTAGCAGAGCCGCCATCCTGTGGTCTGGATAGCGCTCTAACCACGGGAGCATTCTTGGGAGGTTCACTGGAGTCACTGCCCTTCCCATGAGCGTGCCCGGGAAATGGCTGAAAAGCTGTCGCTGTAGTTTTGCGAAAACACCTGCTAGCCGGATGGTTCCCACTACAATGAGAGCATTCATGCTTGTATCTGCAATTTGATAGAAACTTGCATTGCCCTTCATTGAAAGAAAAGCAAAATCCTTTATGCAACGCAGACTGTGCGTTAGATACCCCTTTTGGAGTAAACGGAAGCTTAGGCGGCAACATGAGATTTAGCCATAGCCCAACAGCTTTGGAACCCCAATGCAGGGAGGGGTGGACTGCCAATTTTTGGCGAAAATTTTCGTCATATGTGAACCATGCAGAGCCACCGAAATGACGAAAGGCCTCTGCAACAATATCTAAGTGTTGGAATAAACCTGAACACTTCGCAGGGAAACGTTCACCCATAACTGCTGCATAAATGCAGAAAGCCTGCAACCAATTTTGGAAGGTCCTTGGTATGGCCCTTCTCCTGTCCTCCTCGGATCTATCCGCTGCCAACCTATCAGACTTCAACAAAAATTCTTTAGAAGCCGGCAAAAGAGATAATATGTCAATGAATTCTCCTCTCCAAATTTTTTCTTTAACAGGCCTGGCTAAATGGAAACCTAACGGTGACAGAACACATGGTAAGGGTTCCTTAAAAGAAGCCTCCCCAACTGCCACTGCTGAAGGCCTGATAGGCAGGATAGGATTAACAGACAATGGAGAGTTAACCACATCATCATGGTTTAACATGCCATGATCAGACATTTGTGACTCATTTAAGTTTTGCCATACTGAACCAACTTCATTCAATGGTAATTTTCTAACAGCACCATAATCATGTGCCCCTGTAAATATTTCAGTATCGCTACCAACAGGCTCAAATGCACCAGATATCTGTGCCCTCTGATCAATTTTACTGGTATGCAAGACCTGTCTAGCACCAAACCTTTCTCTTTGTGCCCCTAGAATTTGTGAATTAACATTAGTTTGTTTAATATTTAATGCACCAGTGACCTGTGCTCCTTTAAATCTATTAGCAATATTATTAGCACCAGCAGACTGTGCCCCTTTAAATTGTTGTAAAATATTTGACAATGAATTCACTAGGCATGAAACATCTGCCATATTTGAAAACTGACACTGCTCACCATCATATGCTGACGGATGCTCACTGAGTGCAGCAGCCTGGGGAAGCTGAGTAGCGCTGCTCTCCCTCATAGCCGGCTCTCTCTGTGTTGTTGAAGTGTCAGCCCTCTCCTCCCTTGTCACCTGAGGCGAGGCCGCTGTTCTCGTTCGTTTCTTCTTCCTCCCCGGCTGCTGCCTAGTCCCGCCTCCGACTGGGGCCGAAGCTACCTCCATCTTCTGCTTAGTGAGTGATGTCTCAGCAGGCGGAGCCGAGTCGCGCTCCTCCCCTAGGCATTGCAGGAGCCATTCTTCACCGCCCTCTCCCTCCGCTCTCTCAATAAGGCGGCACAGGAGTTCTTCCCGACCTTCAGACGAACGGCGCTTCATGCTGCAGCTCTGTGGTGTCGCTTGCTCTGCTTCACACGGTCAGTGAACGCTGCACTCAGCCCCTTATATAGGCTTCTTCAGCGCTGCACAGCGCCCGCCAAATTCCTCCAATCCTGACGCTGGCCCTTGCTACCAATCCTCTTGCTGTTGCTGCCCTGAGCAACAGTGGCAACCAATGGCAACCTAGCAAATAGATAAAAGGAGAGAAAATGCAGCCCCCTCTGAGCCATCCCATGTGGGCCCCAGCATAATGCTATGACCCTTCATACAGTTACGCCAAAATGCATTCAGCCACACGTCTCAGGTAAAAAAAAATTCAATAAGCATATATTTATTGGTTTGCACAAAAGTTATAGCGTCTACAAACTAGGGCACATTTTCTGGAATTTACGCAACTTTTAGTTTATGACGGTCTATCTCATTTCTTGAGGTGCTATAATGGCAGGGCAGTACAAACCCCCCCCCAAAATTACCGCATTTTAGAAAGTAAACACCACAAGAAATTTGCTGAGAGGCATGTTGAGCACATTGAATATTTTTTTTTTTTTTGTCACAAGCGATTGAAAAATGACAAAAAAAAGTTGTCAACAAAATGATATATTGCTAAAACCTGCCATGAGCATATGTGAAATTACATCCCAAAATACATTCTGCTGCTTCTCCTGAGTACAGGGATACCACATGTGTGGGACTTTTTGGGAGCCTAGCTGCGTGCAGGATCCCAAAAACCAAGCACCGCCTTCAGGCTTTCTAAGGGCGTAAAATGGTGATTTCACTCCTCACTACCTATCACAGTTTCGGAGGCCCTGAAATGTCAAGATAGCACAACCCCCCCAAATGAGACCATTTTGGAAAGTAGACACCCATGCTATTTGCTGATAAGCATGTTGAGTCCATGGAATATTTTATATTTTGTCACAAGTTTTGGGAAAATTACAAAAACATTTTTTTTTTTTCACAAAGTTGTCACTAAATGATATATTGCTCAAACATTCCATGGGCAAATGTGAAATTACACCCCAAAATACATTCTTCTCCTTCTCCTGAGTACAGGGATACCAGGTGTTGGACTTTTTGAGAGCCTATCCACGTACAGGACCCCGAAAACCAAGCACCACCTTCAGGCTTTCTAAGGGCGTAAAATGTTGTTTTCACTCCTCATTACCTATTACAATTTCGGAGGCCCTGAAGTGTCAAGATAGCACAAATCCCCCCAAATGACCCCATTTTGGAAAGTAGACACCCCAAGCTATTTGCTGAGAGGCATGTTGAGTATTTTGCAGATCTCACTTTTTGTCACAAAGTTTTGAAAATTGAAAACAAAATATATAAATAAATAAAAATACAAAACAAATGAGAACTGCAAAATACTCACCATGCCTCTTAGCAAGTACCTTTGGTACTTTCCAAAGTGGGGTCATTGGGGGGGGGGGGTTGTGCTATTTTGACATTTCAGGGCCTTTGAAACTGTGATAGGTAGTGAGGAGTAAAATCACCATTTTACGCCCTTAGAAATTCTGAAGGCGTTGATTGTTTTTTGGGGTCCTGTACGTGGCTAGGCTCCCAAAAAGTCCCACACATGTGGTATCCCTGTACTCAGGAGAAGCAGCAGAATGTGCTTTCAGGAGAAGCAGCAGAATGTATTGCGAGGTGCAATTCCACATATACCCATGTCAGCAATATATCATTTAGTGACAACTTTGTGTAAGAAAAAAAATTGTAATTTTCCCGAAACTTGTGGCAAAATCTAAAATATTCCATGGACTCAACATGCTTCTTAGCAAATAGCTTAGGGTGTCTACTTTCCAAAATGGGGTCATTGGGGGGGGGGGTTTGTACTGTTCTGGTATTTTATGCACAACATTAGAAGCTTATGCCACACATCACCCACTCTTCTAACCACTTGAAGACAAAACCGTTTCTGACACTTTTTGTTTACATTAAAAAAAAATAATGCTAGAAATTACTTTGTACCCCCAAATATTATATATTTTTTTAAAGCAAAGGCCCTACAGATCAAAATGGTGGGTGTTGCAATTTTTTTTTCACACAGTATTTGTGCAGCGATTTTTCAAACACAATTGTTTTGGAAAAAAACACTTTTTTGAATTTTTATGCACTAAAACACACTATATTGCCCAAATGTTTGGTAAAATATAAAAGGTGATCTTATGCCAAGTATATAGATACTAAACACGATATGCTTTAAAATTGCGCACAGCTGTGCAGCGGCGACAAAAAACTACATACATGTTTTAGAAGCCTTTACTGGTTACCACATTAGATTTACAGAGGAGTTCTACTGCTAAAATTACTGCACTCGATCTGACCATCCTGGTTATACCTCACATGCCTGGTGCAATTGCTGTTTACATATAACATGAGACCGACGCTTGCCTTCGGCTTTGCGCAGGAGCACGGGGGGACAGGGGTGCTTTTTTTTCTTTTTTCTTTTTTAATGATTTATTTTGCCTTTTTATTTTATTTTTACACTGTTCCTTTCTTTTTTCTTTTTTTTATCATTTTTATTGTTATCACAGGGAATGTAAATATTCCCTATGACAGCAATAGGTAGTGATAGGTACTCTTTTTAAAAAAAAAAATGGTGTCTATTAGACTCAAGATCTCTCAATTGCCCTTAAAGCATCTGACCACACCAAGATTGATGTGATAAGATGCTTTCCAATTTCCCAATGGTGTTGATTATATCCAGCGAAACCAAAGTCATAAAATGCTCGTAGCTTCCAGTTTATTAGGCCATAGAGATGATTGGAGCCATTCTGGTTTTTGATCAGCTCTATGGTCTGCTGGCGGAACCACCGGCTGCATTCTCAGGTTCTCTGGTGGGACAGGAGGGCCTGAGAAATCCATGGAAGACTGCGGGGGGGGGAAGTTCCCTCCCACTGCTTGTAAAAGCAGTCCAACAGCTAATTAGCCGCTAGGATTGCATTTACATGAAAGTCGACCGCTGGTTGAAAGGAACGATACCAAGATGATACCTAAACCTACCAGTATGTTGCTGGTCCTTGTTTGGCATATATTGTAATGTTCTTTTTCTTCATGCAACCTGTGGACTGAACGAAAAAAGAGATTGATCGGTGGGTACTGATGGGCATACATGCACTTTTTTTTCTTTCAATGTGTTTTTTTTTTAGATTTCAAAAAGAAACAAAAAAAAAACATAATGAAGACAGAATAATGCAAAGGTTACCAAAGTGTGATTACAGAGCATACAGATTTCCGTGGGTTAGGAACATTCATACATCGGGTAGGCAGTAAAGCATGTTACTAGTTAGGATAATTCAATCACTTAACGATTCATCAACGTTATCCTTACAAGGGAACGTATGTCCATTTGAAGTATGTGTCCCGTAGACTTCCAGATGGGATGTTAAGTCTAGACATACCTTATGGAACAGTGTTATGTTCATTACACTCTTGCCCCTTGTGCATCGGATGACTGTCTTGTTCCCTACCAAGGTGGGCTCTATTATGTGTTTTTAACTAGAACTAGGGGGGATTTTACCTTCTGAACTTGGTAACCCTTTATACATGGTAAAAGAGAGAAAAGGATGGAAAGAATAGAAAAGAAGGGTAGAAAAGAGAAAGGGTAGTAATAGATCAGGTGGAGAGGATGATGAAAAAGAGAAGAATAAGATGTCCTGCCGGAATGCTACTCTTAACAAATTTTGATCAGGTCCTATGGAGGGATATGTGCATGTAGTCAGCCCATGGTTCCCAGGTGGGCTTACATTTTTCAACTATGTCTTGGAGGATACTGACCATAATTTCCTGGGCCATGATCCATGATATTTTTTGTTTGGCCTGGGTACTTGAAACAGTGGGCTTTTTCCATGCTTTCACTATCGTCAGGTTGGCTCCTAGGAGGATGAAGTGAATGAGGCTCCTCTTACTTTTAGTGGTCCTTTCGATTGGAAGTTCAACAATGTTATGTGAGAGGGCTTAGGAATGGACAGACCAGTGGTCTTTCTGATTATTGTAAAGATTCTATCCCAGAACCCTAGCTTTGGACATTCCCACCATACATGGACCATGGAATCTATATGTGCGCACCCTCTGAAACATAGGGGGGAGGTTGATGGATACAATTTTGCTAGTCTGATGGAGACTAGATACCATCTTGTTAGAACTTTTAAGTCTGTCTCCATCAGGGACATGTTGAGTATAACTCGGTTTGACCATGTTATTGCTCTGTGCCATTCATCCAACTCCCATTTCTGTTGGAGATCTTCCTGCCAGGCCAATATATAGCTTGTTTTAGTGTGCACTACTGAAAGTGACTCATATATCATTGAAATCCCTTCCCTCTGCTCTGTAATCTGGCCGCACCCGCATTCATATGGTGTGGGGTGGTAAGGGTTTGGTTCTCCAAATGGAGTGTAGGAAGTGTGAGATTTGTCGGTGTCTGAATGTTTCACTCCAAGGCATTTTGAGTTTATTACTGCAGTGATTTAGGGTAAGTGGAAAAAAAATGTCAGATTCTGTACAACACTTTTTTTAGCCACCACTGAAAGGCCCCAATGTTCATGCCTGGTAGGAATTGGAGATTACGGAAGAGATGAGCTAGTGGGCGAATCCCCTGGGAGAATTTTGACTTTGTCCCATAATGTCATGGAGTGAGAAAGCGTTGGAGTGAAAATCGCAGGTTGTTTGCCTGGGTGACTCCACATCAAGAAGTCTAGCGTGAATTGTGGTACTGCTTCTCTTTCCATATGCACCCAATAGGCTTTAGCAAACCAAGAGTAAACAATCGATATCTGGGCTAACTGGGTTGCTTGGTAATATTTGAGTAGGTTAGGTAGACCCATTCCTCCTCTATTTCAGGCTCCAAAAAGTATCCCTTTAGCTAGTCTGTGTCCCTTCGAACCCCAGACAAAGCTAATAATTTTCGCCTGGAAGCATCGTAGATGGTCTATTTTAATAGGTATGGGTTGGGATCAAAACAGGTATAGGATTCGTTTGAGCAATGTCATCTTTATGGAATGTACCCTCCCTAGCCTAGATAGATTGAGTTGAGACCAGTCTCGCAAATCCGATTCCCGTTTTTTAAATAATAGCGGGTAGTTGGTTACATATATTTGATCTATCCTGGTGGTAGATGCACCCATAGATAAGGATTGTTATTTTTCATTCCATGAAAATAGAAAGTAGCTTTTTAGCTGGGAGACTAATACTAATGAGTCTGGAAGATTTATGTTGAGGGCCTTTGACTTTGACATGTTGACTAGGAGTCCTGAGATTTTTTCAAAGTCGTCCAATAGGCGGCAGACATTTGGTAAGGAGATAAGTGGTGATGTGATGAAGAAGAGGCGATCATCTGCAAAGAGTGCACATTTGTGTGCGTTTTGGCCACAACGTACACCATGGATATCCGGGTGGCTCCTTATTGCTATTGCTAAAGTTTTGATTCCTATTGCGAAGATCAGGGGGGATAGGGGGCAACCCTGTCTTGTCCCTTTGGAAACCAGAAAAGGCTCTGAATAGTATCCCTGAAGCCATACACAGGCTTTGGGAAATGAGTATAATGCTCTTAGAATGTTGGTGAAGTTCTGGCCAAACCCCCAGCAGTGTAAGATATTAAATAGATAAGGCCAGGAGACAGAATCAAAGGCCTTTTGCAAATCTATAGATAAAAGAAGTGCTTCTTGTGGTTGCCCCATCCCATCCTGAGCACAACAGCGAAAAAAAGTCTATTTTCTGTCTAATCTGATCTGGACTTTGTCTGCCCAGCATGAACCCTACCTGGTCTTTGTGAATATATAAGCTTATGAAGGACGAAACTCTGCTAGAATCTTGGTTAATATCTTCAGGTCATTATTTATCAGCGATATGGGTCTGTAGTTACTAACCTCCCCTGGGTCTTTCCCTGGTTTTGGGATTATGGTGATAAAGGCTAAATTAAGTGAGCGTTCCAGGGCAGCTCCCTTTCTTAATGCATTAAACAAGCGTGCTAAGTATGGGGAAAGGATGGGTGCAAATGTTTTATAGTAGGGATTTGAGAAGCCATCAGGTCCAGGGGCAGATCCCGTTTTAAGTTTTTGCTAACCAGGGCTACCTCTTCAGCTATTATTGAAGATTCTAATTCCTTTATATGGCGGTCTTTTAGTTTGGGGATAGGTAGAAAGTCTAAAAAGAACTCCATGCTAGTGCAGTTTTTATAACAATCATGGAAGGCACCCATAATTCTCTCTGGGTTATGCATCCCAGAACCATTAGGGAGGAAAATTTTTGGAAGAGTGTGAGAGCGAGGTTTGGGAGTTAGACCGGCAGCTAGCATCGAGTCCATCCTATCCCTGTGATAGAATCGTGCTCCACTCCATCGTAGAATCTTTTCCACCTTGGAGGTAAGAGCTAGATTTAATGCTAATCTGGCTTCGTCTAGTTTAGCTGCAGGTACTGTATGGCCTCTTATGTTGCTTACGAATATTAAGGAATTCCTCTTCTAGTTTGTCTATGTCCAGTCTGTGTGCTCTGCGGATTTGAGAAGAGATCTGAATACGTTTCCCTCTAATGGTGGCTTTATGGGCCGCACATAATGTTTCTGGGGCTACACCTTCCATGTCATTTAGGAGGAAATAGTCATTGATGGTTCTCACTCAACTTCAGTAGTTCTCACCGGGGTCACTAAGGATTTGTCATTAAGCCTCCAGTGACTGTTTCCTCTAGAGCCTTGGAGTCTTTGTAAAAGAAGGAAAACTATAGAGTGGTTTGACCACACTGAATATCTTATGAATGATTTGGGCGCTAGAGGTATGTGTATCATGGACAAGAAAATGTGGTAAATTCTGGAAAAGGATTGGTGCGGGTGTGAAAAGTGCGTGAAGTCTCGTGTTTGGGGACTGAGTTCTCTCTAGATATCTGTTAGTTTTTGTTGGTGAATGAGCCTAGCTATTCGGAGGCTATGTTTGGGAGGACGAGTTGTTTGGGCTACTGGCAAGTGCTTTTTTGTCAAGTCCTGAGTCAAAAGCCATGTTAGAATCCCCCCAACTACAATTGTGCCCTCGAGCAAGGGTCCCAGCTTCTGGAACATGCACTCAAAGAATTTTGCCTGTCCTTGATTGGGTACATAGTAAGATAGAAAAGAGTAGAGCTGGTCATCTAGTACCCCCTTGAGCAGGATGAATCTACCGTCCTGGTCTTTAAATTCCATCTGGAGTGTAAATTTGGAGAAAAGTGTATTGCTACCCCCTTTGTTTTATCTTCCGCTGTAGCTAGGAAAAAAGTAAGGTATTTAGGGTGGATGAACTTAGGGATGTACGATCTTGGTAAGTGAGTTTCCTGAAGCAGGATCACATCTATCTTTTGGTTGTGGTAATGTTGAAAAATGTTCCATCTTTTGACCTGAGAATTCAGACCCTGTGTGTTGTGGGACGCTATTCATAAAGGGGGAGGTGGTTTTGTTAACCTCAGCCATGGAGCAGATAGGGAGGGAGCACAATCGACATATAGTCACTTACCTGTGGGTCTTGTGAAAGGGAGTCAGATGAGTTGCCCAGGTGCTTAGGAATCAGATCAAGTAGGACGCGGAAGTGAGAGTTTCTGAACAGCGAACAATTTGTGGTGTTTGCGGCAAATTCGAACGCGGAACACCCTTTAAAAGTCTATGGGAGAAATCAAAAGTGCTAATTTTAAAGGCTTATATTCATGGTATTGTCATAAAAAGTGGAGGGGAGAAGTTGCAGGAAGAAGCAGCAGAGGAGTTCAGTTGGAGTATCCACGCCATTCCTGTCAGGAGTCCGGCTTGTGCCTTAATACATCTGCCCACTTTGTTTACATATCTGGTAAGGAGGTCTTCCCTAAGGTTCGTTGCAATCTGTGTTTGCCTACTTGGTGATTGGTCCTTGGCTATATTGAGTCTGCTCACAAAGGTTTGCCATCTGGTAAGCAGTTTGCACTAAAAGTTTTCTGCACTTTGTGGGATCTTTTTCACACTTTATTGGGGTGATCGATACATGCTGACTGTCCACTTACATCTGGTAAGCAGATCTTGGGTGTCGTTCATGTCTTTACCTATTCACCTTATAAATTGCATGATTGCATGACACTCACTATATTATCCTGGTTATTGGCACAGGATGTTATATGATCACATATGATTTTAAGTTTAGTCGAGTGTTGCACGTATTATTTAGGTTTGGAGTGTTTTATGTCAACAGTATTACGCTATATTTTTGTCATATATTTTCGGATCATATTCTGTGGATTCACGGGACGAGGGCGTTCATCCTGCCTCAACTGGATTGCTCATCAAAAGGCCCAGGCTGGGTTTAAGCCACTTGCCCCATTTTGGCTTACTTCTACTAAGCGCAATACTTATTGGTGTGTTCCAGATAATATGTCTGTCATTACTGATTTCCTTTGGATGAAGTTCACGTCATTCACTTAAGATAGACTTACCTTCTCCTTTTTGTTTGGATTACACTCTGGACTATTTATTCTGTGTATGGGACTTCATATTTTTATTATTGTTCATATCATTTTTTAGCGCTTTTTTTGTTTTGATTGTCATAAAAAGTGTTTGGGGACCTGGGTCCTGCCCCAGGGGACATGGATCAATGCAAAAAAAAGTTTTAAAAACGGCCGTTTTTTCGGGAGCAGTGATTTTAATGATGCTTAAAGTGAAACAATAAAAGTGTAATATCCCCTTTAAATTTTGTACCTGGGGGGTGTCCATAGTATGCCTGTAAAGGGGCACATGTTTCCCGTGTTTAGAACAGTCTGACAGCAAAATGACATTTCAAAGGAAAAAAGTTCATTTAAACTACTTGCGGCTATTAATGAATAGGCGGTCTGACAATACACATATAAGTTAATTGATAAAAACGGCATGGGAATTCCCCACATGGGAATTCCCCACATGGGAACCCCGAACCAAAATTAAAAAAAAAAAATGACGTGGCCGGTCCCCCTAAATTCCATACCAGGCCCTTCAGGTCTGGTATGGGTTTTAAGGGGAACCCCGCTCCAAAATTAAAAAAAAACGGCATGGGGTCCCCCCAAAAATCCATACCAGACCCTTATCCGAGCACGCAACCTGGCAGGCCGCAGGAAGAGGGGGGAACGAGAAAGCGCCCCCCTTCTGAACCGTACCAGGACACATGCCCTCAACATTGGGAGGGTGCTTTGGGGTAGCCCCCAAAACACCTTGTCCCCATGTTGATGGGGACAAGGGCCTCATCCCCACAATCCTTGGCCGGTGGTTGTCTGGGTCTGTGGGCGGGGGGCTTATCGGAATCTCCCCCGTGTGAAATGGTAAAGGGGTACAACAGTACCCCTACCATTTCACTAAAAAAGTGTCAAAAATGTTAAAAATGACAAGAGACAGTTTTTGACAATTCCTTTATTTAAATGCTTCTTCTTTCTTCTATCTTCTATCTTCCTTCGGTTTCTTCCTCCATCTTCTTCTTCTGGTTCTTCTGGTTTTTCTGGTTCTTCTGGTTCTTCCTCTGGTGTTCTTGTCCGGCATCTTCCTCTGCGGCGTTGGCGTCTTCTTTCCTTCTTCTCTGGGCCGCTCCGCATCCATGATGACATGGAGGGAGGCTCCCGCTGTGTGACGCTTCTCTCTTCATCTTCTTCTCTTCATTTTCTTCTCTTTATCTTCTTGTCTTCATCTTCTTTTCGGGCCGCTCCCAACCAACCCCCCCCAAAGAAGATGTGTCTGTAGGAAACGCAGATACAGGCGTGACACCCGCTTTTTTTGTCCCTCCTGTCCTGTCCTGACCAACCTTCCAACCTGGCTCAGCCCTTCCTTCTCTGAGCTGGCCACTCAGCTGTCGGCTAATTGCCAGCTCCTATCTCTCCACAGTGACTCACCTGTTGATGATATCCTGCTCGTCAGTCCTGCCTACTTAAGCCATCTAGCCAAGATGATCTCTGCCTTCGCCTTGGTCATCATCATAGAGACTATCATAGAGACTATCTCCTATGTTCCTGTTAAAGACTTGCTTGGCTGACATTCCTTCTGACTTCAGATCCTGCTTGCTGTTTTACTACGCTGATCCCTGGCTCCCCGACTTTCTGGTTTGTCTGAATATCCGTTCCGGTTACCAAATTTTGTTTTTTTTTTGAAAATTTTTTATTGAGGTTTACATACCCTGTTTCCCCGAAAATAAGACCTAGCGTGATTGTCGGTGATGGCTGCAATATAAGCCCTACCCCCAAAATAAGCCCTAGTTAAAATCCTTGTAGGTCTTCTTTTCAGGGTAGGGCTTATTTTCGGGAAACAGGATAGGGCTTATTTGGGGGGTAGGGCTTATATTGCAGCCATCACCGACAATCACGCTAGGTCTTATTTTCGGGGAAACAGGGTAGTATAAACCTGTATAATGCAGTATTGCCGAGGCAGGTTAACTCATATATATATACATATAGATGCATACAGCTCTGTATATATATTTTTTAAAAAAACTAAATTCTATAGAAGAAAAAAGGGGGGTATGCCAAGCGTGTTATATTCACCTATAGAACAACAGCCAAAGAATGCTTTTTACATTTCGATGGGTACTTGTATCTTTGTAACCTCGAGAGCGGAAGCAAAATGCAGAAAACATTGTCCGATGTTGATGCAATGTGGTTTAATTGTAACAATGTAGGTTGCGAGAGTTACCAGTGGCAGAGATACAGGGGACATGGAAGTCAAGAAGTTGCAATGACCATTAGATGATTTATGGCGGTATGGGGATCTGTCCGGGTAAGAATTTTGCCCAGTGAATCTGTCATATCTCTTTTCAAGTACCAGTCTGTATATCAGAATGGACACATGACATTTTGTAGAGCATTCTGGCTTAACGTGGCATCTATATATTTACCCCATTTCGTGAAGAAGCGTGAGGTAGAGCAAAAGTTCAGTGTGATGGTATCTAGCCTCTCCATGTAAAAAAACAACATCATAGCATTTTTTACTTCATTGAAATCCAGTGATTCATTATCGTTCTGCGAGCTACTAGAAGGAATAGGTGTGCCCATTGAGGAATATTTATAGGTCCTCTAGCTCAGTGTTTCTCAACTCCAGTCCTCAAGGCGCCCCAACAGGTCATGTTTTCAGGATTTCCTTCAGATGAAACAGCTGTGGTAATTACTAAGGCAGTGAAACTGATCAAATCACCTGTGCAAACTAATGGAAAGCCTGAAAACATGACCTGTTGGGGCGCCTTGAGGACTGAAGTTGAGAAACCCTGCTCTAGCTGTTGGAGAGGATGATTGGGGTGTGTATCCAAATAGGCATAACAATTGATCCTTTGGGATCTGTGTTTTACTGATTTTGCCAATGTAATCCAATACAGAGTTCCAATATGTGGTTATAGCTGTGCATTCCCAGAGACAGTGGAGTAAGGTGGGATGGGGTACAGAACACGAAGGGCATTTCATTTGACCTGGACTGTCCTTGTTGAAGTAGAATGGGTAGTAAGCTCTGTGTATGATCTTGAATTGGGTTTCACGCCTCGTTTCCGATATCATAAGTTTGCGAACGTGTCTATATCCTTCTAGAATCTTTTCTGGCAGTTCATCATCTCCAAAGATAGCAGACCATTTTTGAAATGGTTTGAGGTGGTATTTTGCAGATTGGTGTTGGATGAGGTAGGAGTATAAACTGGCGATGGATAAGTCATTTTTCTGTAGAACCGTGTCTATGAAGGATTTCTGAAAGAGATCAGATTTGGGTCCATAGCAAGATTTCAGATAATTGGTTAATTGATGGTAAAAGAAGATGTGTGTCAATGGTAGGGAAAACTCCCTTGATAGTGATTGGAAAGGTTTGAAGCCTCCCGATTTACCTTGGTACATAGATGTTACTTTCATGAGGCCGTTTGATCCCCATTGCTCAAATGCTTTGTGTAGTGTGGGTGGGAGAAATATAGGGTTGCCTTGGATTGGTAAATGGCTTGAAATATTTGATGGTAGCCCCAGAAATTTCTGTATTTCTCTCCAAGCAATGATAGTATCTCTGATGAGTATATTTGACTTGAAGTGAGGTGGTAGAGCGTTGATATTAGAGTGGAGGACAGATGATAGGGCGTGTGGCGAGGTCATTGCACCTTTGAGGACAGTATTGCAATATTTAGACTTTCCTGCCAGCCAATCCAGTCCCTGTCTAAGCAAGCATGAGAGATTGTAAAAACGAATATTGGGCAGACTTGCCCCACCCTCGGACTTCGGGAGGCTTAGTTTTTGCAGTGCAATGTGTGTTTTTTTGCGAGACCATAGAAAAGCCGTTAATGCTTTATGAATTTTGTGCGCATGGGAATGTTTTAGTAACAAAGGTATGGTCTGCATTGGGTAGAGGAGGCGTGCAAATGATACCATTTTGAATAGGTGGCATCTCCTAAAGAGCGAGAGGGGGAGGGCTGCCCAAGTTTCCAACTCCTGTACAATCTAAGTTGTTAAAGGGGGGTAGTTTAGTACATAGAGAGAGGAAGGTTCACGGCCTATATGTATGCCTAGGTAAGTGATATATTAAGTCGCCAGAGCAAATGGAGATACATGTTTCCATTTAGCAGATAATCGTGGGTGAAGTGGTAAAAGTTCATTCGAAAGCCCGAGCTTAGTCGAAAGGCCGCAAAAAGCTCTCGTAGTCTGTCAAAGCCTGAAAGAGGATCAGTGGAAAACAACAGAATGTCATCTGCAAATAAAGCGGTTCTGAGAACTTGGTCCCCTATTACGATCCCACTAACTATATCGCGGGAGTTAAGTATTTTGGATAAGGGCTCGATGGCTAAGTTGAGAAGTAGGGGGAAAAGGGGGCAGCCCTGCCTCGTTCCCTTAGTTGGGGGTATCGAGTCAGATACGAAGTCCGGGGTGACAAGGCGCGCTGTTGGAGATGCATACATTTGTTGAAGAAATCTCAAGATTGGACCCGTGAAGCCAAACTGTTGCATCACTCAGAATAGCCAGGACAAACTGACATTGTCGAAAGCTTTTTCGGCATCGAGTGATATAATAGCGACGTCTTGATCAGGTAGCGTAATGTAATGTCATAAGCACTTTTTGTATATTTAAAGTGGCTGATCGACCTGGAATGAATCCAGATTGGGCCGAGGGTAGTAGGGAAGGGAATAGGGGGGCTAAGCACGATGCAATGATTTTAGAGAGGATTTTGACATCTACATTTATTAGGGAGATAGGGCGGTAATTGCCTGGCTGTTGGGAGTCTTTCCCTTTTTTAGATATCAGTTTGATGTGAGCCTGTGTCCCCATAGGAAGATATGGCCCCCCTCCCACATGGCTGCGTATACATGTTTTAGGGTGTCAGGAAGAAAGTCGTTGGTCATTTTATAGAATTCGGCCGTGTATCCGTCTGGGTCTGGGGCTTTAGCTGATGACATATTTTTGATTGTTTGCCGGATATCGTCGGTTGTGATAAGAGCATTGAGTGTCTCTAAGTGTGTACTTTGAAGTTTGGGCAGACATACTTTGTATAGGAGAGCTTCAGCAGTGGCTTGATCAGTTTGGTTAGCTGCATATAAATCTGTGTAGTATTTTGTGAGTATATTACTGATTACGTCAGTTGACGTAGCTAGGGATCCATCTGCATCTCTCAAAGTAGAAATGCGAGTGGGTCGTCTCGGTCCCGAGCATAGTTTAGCCAGTAGTTTGCCCGCCTTATTATCATACCTGTGAAAATGTAATTTAGAGTATGACATTTTAGCTGTGAGTTAGTCGTCAAGTATCCACATATTGCATGGAAGCAATGGTTTGTGCTAGAAGAGTAGAGTCGGGTGTTAGGGGAGTCGAATTAGGCGTTCGGCAGGTTGGGTTTTTTGTGCGGTCTGCTAGTGTGGACATGACCGAATTGAAATCCCCACCCACTAGATGCATGGTTTCAGGTGCGAAGAGTATCCACTGTACCATGTCTTGGAAGAAGGAGATGTCTGTCGAGTTAGGAGCATAAATGTTAGTGATAGCCACGTGTCTGGTGTCTAAAGTCATATGTAGAGTAATTTTGCGGCCTGTCGAATCAATCTTAACATCTCTCACTGTGTGCTTTAAATTCTTGTGTGGCAGGATAGCCACACCAGCTTTGCGACCAAGTGCTGGCGAACCATACACCGTGCCAACCCACAGTTTGCGTAGATGGGTTAGATCGTCTGCCGACAGGTGTGTCTCCTGAAGTGGGGCCACATCTGTCCGGAGATGCTTCAGATGCCTAAGGATGGCCATGCGTTTACGTGGAGAGCGAAGCCCCTTAACGTTCCATGAGATAAACTTTAAGTGGTTCCCACTGGTTGAAGAGGCCATGTCTGATTTAAACAATCGTATTGGGTTGAGGGTTTGTATTAGGGCTCCCAGTTAGACAATGCATCTGCAATCTGGGAGTCGCTAAAGTTTCCTGAGGGTACAAGTACTGAACAGGTGAATACATTTGATATAAAAACATAACTATTGGAGAAGAAAAACAGCTTGGCTAAGGTTAGGTGGGAGAAATTCTTAACATTTGTCATAAACTTCACTTTTTTCCACATGAGGTTCGACTACCTATCTTGGCTTCCATCAATCTCCCACTCCTCTCCCGGCAGCAGGGGTTAAGCCAGAGGAAGGGGGGTAGATGGGAAAGGGGGAGGGGATGTTTATTGATTTTAACAAATGTATGCAAGGTACAGTTGTGGCATATTAAACTTCTCCGGGGGGAAGTCCTCCGAAGTGATATAAAAACATACAAACAATATAAGATAGTAGATGAAAGAATCAACAACTGAGATAAAAAGTATGGGTGGGTCGTCTTTATGTCTCTCTTGAGAATGTAGACACAACAGCAAAATAATGGCTGGGCCCCTAGAGTAGTGGGGGTCCACCCACCCCCAGCACCCCTGTCGGGATCAAGCTGTGCCGGGGATAGAGTCCCCCCACCCCCACCAGGCACCCACCTCCGTCATGTCAAGACAGCTGGGTAGTGAAGACTGAGCCATACCGGTAAGCCCAGCATCCGTTGGACAGACTCTTTCCAACTATAATTTGAAAATCGTATATCGTAAACCAGGTTGTATGAAGAGAATAGAGGAAGAGAAAGCAAGAAGAGAAAGGGGATGAAGAGGGGGAGAGGTAATGGGAAGTGGGTTGAGGGAGAAGAGTATTGACGAAAGTGCCTATGGATGTTATGCTATACTATGAAACCAGGAATAAGAGAAGTTCCCAAATAGTTGGCCCATGGTTCCCAGATCTTCCGAAATTTACCACTGGTATTTGTTAATATGCTGGATAACTTTTCTTGTGTCATAATCCACGATATTTTCCTTTTGACTGCTTGTATGGATGGTTTAGGTTTTTTACATGCTTTAGCGATTGTGATTTTAGTCCCAATTAGAATAAAGTGGATCAAGGAGAGGGTGGCTTTGGGAAGATGTGGAATGTGTGCATTGAGGATGGCAACTTCAGGAGATCTATGGATCTGGCAACCTGTTACCTTATTGATCATGTTAAAGATCAATCTCCAAAACATGTGGATCTTGGGGCATTCCCACCATATGTGAGCCATAGAGCCCAGTAACTTGCATCCTCTGAAGCATAGGGGATCTGGAAAGATGGCTGATAGCCTAGTGGGGGTGAAATACCATCTAGTTAAAATTTTTATGTTAGCTTCCATCAAAGAAACATTTTGGATCCCCCTATAAGATTTATTGAATGCCGCTTGCCAGGTCTCTAGATCCCACTTGTAATTAAAGTCAGCCTCCCAGACCAACATGGAAGGGGTTTTTCTGTCCAGGCGAGTGAGGGCAGAGTAGATCACCGATATACCTCCCCTCCATGGCTCCTCCACACCACATCTCATATGCCGTAAATTTGGGGGGCAGAGGTTTGTCTTGCCATATGTTGTTTAAGAAGTGGGAAATTTGTCTGAAGCAAAACTGTTCTGATTCTGGAAGCTCTAGGTTGTTAAGCCATTAACTTAGGATAATGGGGCCACTAGAGGTAAAGTAATGACCTATCCGATATAGCCCCTTGTCCAACCACCATCTGAAGTCTATGATGTCTAATCCAGGCGGGAAATCAGGGTTGTGGAAAAGGTGTGCGAGGGGGGTCCAGAGGAGACCAATGAAGGGTTTTTCCTAAGACTGTCCCAGAGGGTGTAAGAGTGTGAGAGAACTGGAGATAATATGGGCGGTCTGGTTTTCTGAGGGCACCAAAGGAGATAATCTAATGTGTAGCCTGGGGTAGCCTGTCTTTCGATTTTTACCCAATCTGGTTTTTCATATCTGGAGTGAAGTATGGAAAGTTGGGTCAGTCTGGCCACAATAAAGTATTTGTATAAGTCAGGAAGGCCCAGCCCGCCCCTGCGTTTATGTATAAAGAGGGTGTTCTGGGGAACGCGATACCCCGAGTTTCCCCATGTGAATTTCAATATTCTGCTTTGCAGTGAGCGTAGATGTTCTCTTTTGATGGGGATGGGGAGGGATCGGAAGAAGTAGAGGATTCTTGGGAGTAATGTCATTTGAACTGATCCTACCTATCCAAGAAAGTCCATGTTTGGACCATAGTTTGAGATCTGCCTCTAATTTCTTGTATAGTGGGGGGTAGTTGTATGTGTATAAGGTTTCTATTGTAGCCGTCAATGAAATTCCTAAGTAACGAATCGTATAATCGTGCCAATCAGATTTAAAAGATTGTTTCAGTTGAGATACCGTCTGTGGAGTAAAAGAGATGTTAAGAGCTTGTGATTTAGAGTAATTGACTCTGAGTCCCGAGATTCTAGCAAATTTTTCTAATGAGTGATAGAGGTTGGGGAGAGAGGTGAGGGTGGAAGTCAAGAACAATAGGATGTCGTCGGAAAAAAGACCACATTTGTGCGTCTGATCTCCGCAGATGACTCCTTTAATGTCAGGGTTCTGACATATCGCAATCGATAGGGTTTCAATCGCTATTGCAAAAATTAGTGGGGATAGGGGACACCCCTGTCTCGTCCCTTTGGCGATGTCTATAGGTTTGGAGTAGCGACCTTGTAACCTAATGAGAGCTTTTGGTTGTGAATAGAGGGCCTGTAGGATACCCATAAATCTGGCCCCAGAGCCCCAGCGCTCCAATAGTGAAAAGATGTAGGGCCAGGATACAGTGTCAAAGGCCTTCTGTAGGTCCAATGACAGAATGAATCCCTGTTGTTTGGTCCCCCCCTCCCAGTTCGATTGCAGGATTGATATCAAGTCTATTGCCCGTCTGATTTGATCGGGACCTTGTCTACTGGGATTGAAGCCCACCTGGTCTTTATGTATGTATTGGCTTATGAAAGAAGCCAATCGGGAAAACCCCCAGCAATTCTCCTGGTGGAAGACAAACGGATTCACGGACATTCACTCCTTTTTCACCCCCACCAGCATAATATCATTTGAGGCCCTACGCTCCTCTCATGATATCCCGTTACGCGAACACTATAGTTACCTACAGATTTGTCACTTTCTCCAGGGGCTTATAAAATCTCAACCGACCCCTTATATTTTGACCCCCTTCGAGAACTTCTGCAGAGCAAGACCCCAAACCTCAGGTTTAATATCACTGATCTATTCCTCTATTATAACCTCTAAAAAACCACTGACACGGCCCTGTCACCTTCGATGGGAAAGGGAACTAGGAAAACAGCTCGATCCGGAGGATTGGCAGGTCATGACTTTAGCAAAATCCAAATGCTCAAGGAATGTCATCTTTTTAGAAAATGCCTATAAGATACTTTACAGGTGGTATTACATGCCTGCTAGACTGGCCCGGTTCATCCCAGCCTACTCTCCCTTGTGCTTCCGAGGAGGGCACAATGACGCACATCTGGTGGACCTGTCCGAGGGTACGCAGGTTATGGATTAGAGTTTACTCTCTCCTCCGAAACATACTCCATGCCAACCTCAAAAAGGATCCGTTCGAGGCACTTCTCTGCAAACCAATTGCGGAGCTGCTTCGCCCGGAGCGCCAGCTGGCTCTGCATCTTTTTACTGCAACCAGACTAATGATAGCTAGAGCATGGAAGACACAGACACTAAGTTTTGAGGCGGTTAAGAATCGCATGGACGATATAATGGTTAATGAAAAGCTGACTGCTGTCCTTTCGGACACTCATGATAAGTTCCTGAAGGTTTGGAGGCCATGGGTCGAATATACTAAACCTACCAGGTTTGATACCACCCTTCTTCAGGTTTAATGCACTCTTGCTCCCTCACCGCGAGGACCCACCCTTCCCCCTTTCTTCCTCTTCTCTCCTTTCCCCCTATTCTTTACTCCTCCCTTCTCAACCAATCTCTGCCCCTAGCTCTTCTTTAACCTCCCTCTCAAGATTGTTTTCAACCTCTGTTACATTCTTATTGTTTTGTTCTTCTTTGATTTACTAGCATACTTATTTTATTTATAAGATGCTAAACTTTTTGTTATGATTATTCATGATGCATTATCTACACTGTTAAACTGTGAAATTGCTGTGATTATCAATAAAAACCTTTGTAAAAGAAAGAAGCCAATCGGTTTGCTAATATTTTGGTGAGAATTTTAAGGTCATTATTGATGAGGGATATTGGGCAATAATTGCTGATGTCTTCATGGTTTTTTTCTGGTTTGGGGATGACTGTGATATAAGCTGTATTCAGATGAATATCTAGGGGGTCACCTTTGCTTTTAGAGTTAAAGAATTTGGTCAGGTGTGGCGTTAGGGTGTCAGTGAAAGTTTTGTAGTAAGGTGTGGATAGGCCATCTGGGCCTGGGGCTGTCCCCGTTTTGAGGTTCTCGATTACCTCCCTAACCTCCTCCGCTGTGATGGAAGAGTCCATCATGTCCTTATGGACATCTTTCAGGGAGGGGATGGATATACCCTCTAGGTACCGTGAGATTGCATCTGTGTGGGTTTGCGTGTCTGGGCTGTATAATTTCATGTAGAATCCTCGGAAGGCTTCAAGAATTTTGACTGGATTGGACGTGGGGGGTTGACCCCCTATCCTGATTTTGGGCATAGTGTGGATTCTAAGCCGAAGGGAGAGTTTTGTCGCCAATAGTGGGCCCATTTTGTTTGCCTGGGCGTAGAATTTATGTCCGTTCCATCTGATCGATTTGTCTGCTTTTGCCGTGAGGGCGAGGTTTAGGTCTAATCTAGCTTTATCTAATTGGTTTATGGGCACCTTGGATGGGTCCTTTTTGTGTAGTGCTTTTAATACAGCAAAATCCTGCTCTAGTCGTGTTATATCGGCCCTCCTTTCTTTTTTGACTCGGGTAGAGATCTGAATGAGCCTTCCCCTGATGAAGGCTTTGTGTGCTGCCCAGAGCATTTCTGCTGAGGTACCTTCAATGCTGTTTAGTATAAAATACTCTTTAAGGGCTTTTCTCAATTCTATTACTCTGACAGGGTCAGAGAGCAAGGACTCATTCAGTCTCCATTGTCTGTTGGACCCTCCCGGGATCCCTGCCAGGATAGAAATAATCACTAATGAGTGGTCAGATAGTGCTGCGTCCATAATACGGGCTGTGAGTACAGCTGGGAGAAGGATGGAAGGCGTAAGGATATGGTCTATCCATGCGTAAGGGGGTGGGAGTAATGGGTGTAATCCTTCTTGGAGGGGTTTAGTTCTCTCCATGTATCAGTTAGACCATATGCATATAGAGTTTTTGCTATTTTGAGGCTCTCTTTTGAAGGGCGAATCAGTTGGGATTTAGGGGGCTTGGATTTGTCTAGACCTTAATCGAAGGCCACATTCGAGTCTCCCCCGAATATGATTGTTCCCTCCAGTTTCGGTGCGAGAGTGGACAATAGGGTGCTGAAAAATTTGAAATGTCCTCTGTTGGGTGTGTAATATGAGACGAGGGAGATAAGCTGGTCCCCAAGCGTGCCTTTCACTAGGATAAATCTCCCTTCCGGGTCAACAAAATCCGATAATTTCACAAAGTGACAGGATTTCGAGAATAAGATCGCTACACCCTTAGTTTTGTTATCTGCACTGGCTAGATAGAATTGCGGATAATGTGAGTGAAGGAACTTGGGGCTATATCAGGCAGGGAAATGTGTTTCTTGTAACATAATTATGTCTAGTTTTAGTGATTTATAGTAATTAGTACCTTTCTCCTCTTAATCGGGGAGTTAAGGCCCTGAACGTTGTGGGAGGCTATGAGGATTTTGGTGTCTGGAACCTTAGCCATGGAGCAAGAGGAAGAAACAACGGCATGATCCACCCCCACTCACCTTAAGCAGTGTTGAGGTCAAGTTGGTTTCGGAGGTTACTCCTTTGGGATTGAGGGAAGTCTCATAGTTCAGGTCTCGGTCGTCGATGTGGTGGTCTGCAAAAGATAATGGAATTAGGCACTTTGTCAGGAAGTAGGGGTAGAGGGGGAGGAAGAAAGGGGGACAGAGAAGAATAGAAAAAAGAAGTTCACCTAAGTAAGATAACCAGACTACAGGGGGGAGATGCCCTCCATAGACCGTGAGTGGTACAAGTGGGCGCAGACTACCCATCCCTCGGAGACCATCGGGTGTCCAAGGGTTGGGTGGAAGCGCAGTCTGAAACAGGACGCTCTAATATATTAATAACTTGCTAGTTAATGATGAAGATATGCACAGCCATCCAGGGATTCAGCTAGAGAGAAGTTCCATTCTTTCACCGACTCCCTAATGGACCCCCCGTGGTAGAAGTGGGAAGGAGCTCCACAGGGCTCGTTCAGCATATGTTGACCCTGGGTGTTGGTGTGAAGGAATACTTTTCAATCCTCCAGTCTCCCGCTGCAGGGTAATCATCTGGGTAATATAGAGAAGGTCCTTCTAAAGTCTGTGGGTGATAACCCTACTTAGGGTGTGGAAAGTTCCATATTAAGTGGACCGGATTAACCCGGAGAGTCTCGGAAGTCCTGGAGTCATCCCTGGGCCGTTCAAGAAACTTGAACAGGAAACAACAACTTTTAAATTTAAAAAATTAACGGTGAGAGTTCTACAGAAATCCCGTGACCAGGGATAAGGATTTACTCACTGCCCAGGAAATCGCTAATCACTTCAAAAACAAGATTGATACAATCCGTGATGAAATCTCCACTCTACAGGTATCTCCCCCAGCTAAGACCCCATGTCAACAGATACAACTGACACTACCTCTATTCAAATCTACTACTCCAGACGAAGTTGCTAAACTCCTTTCTATCGCCCACCTAACTACCTGTCCCCTGGACCCTGTTCCCTCTCAAATGCTACGGTCACCCTCTGACCCCATCCTACACTCTCTAACCCACATCTTCAATCTCTCCCTCACCTCTGGCGTCTTCCCCGATGCTCTAAAACATGCACTGGTCACTCCCATACTCAAAAAACCATCCTTGGACCCTACCAATCTTAACAACCTACGCCCTATCTCCTTGCTCCCCTTTTCCTCTAAACTCCTTGAACGCCTGGTTTACAACCAACTGAGTGACCACCTCATTAAAAACAACCTTCTTGATCCCCTTCAATCTGGATTTCGCCCTCAACACTCCACAGAAACTGCTCTTTTAAAACTCACAAATGACCTACTAACTGCAAAAACCAACGGACACTATTCTGTACTCCTACTTCTGGACCTTTCAGCTGCCTTTGACACGGTTGACCACCCCCTCCTCCTCAAAAAACTTCACTCCATCGGTCTCCGTGACTGTGCTCTTCAGTGGCTCTCATCCTACCTATCCCAACGCACCTTCAGTGTCACTTATAATTCTACTTCCTCCACTCCTCTTCCCTTCTCTGTCGGGGTCCCCCAAGGTTCTGTTCTTGGACCTCTTTTATTTTCAATCTACACCTCTTCCCTGGGTCAGCTGATAGCCTCTCGTGGCTTTCAATATCATTTCTTTTTTTTTTCCATAAAGATTTTATTATGAAGAGAAAAATATAACACATACAGAAATCGTACATAGAATCTTGTACAAAAGTCATTTAGATTAAAGAACAAATAACATTGGATTCATATGTTTTCCAACAAAATGTTAGTAGGCGGTTGATCTGGAGAGGGATTTATGTTAATGTTGGAAGCCAAAAACGTGGAACTTCTTAACAGAGTGTTATATTCCAGTGCCGAGCTCCCCCCACTCACATCATCATTCGGCGAGTATTAAGGGGAGAGCCGAGCACCGGGCCAGTCCCGGGTAAGGGTTCAGAGAACGTCGAGACCCCCCCGGGCATAAATGTTAGAAGTCTCGAAGTTCCCGGATCGACAAGTGGGTGCCCTCATCAAAGGGCCTAGTATACCTAAGACCACTGTACAATGGTTGCAAACTAAAGAAGGGAGAATAGAGTAGTCTAAAAAGAAAAGAGAAGAGGAAAGGAGAGGAGAAAAGGGGAGGGGGGTAGAGAAGGAGGGGGGAGAGGGAAAAGGTAGGGAAAAAAAAAAAAGGAAAAGCGGGGAAAGAAGGGATGAGGGGAGTACTCAAGAGAATAAGGGAGGAGTTCTTCAAGGTGAAAGAGTAAAATAGTAGAGAGAGGACAGGATGAAAAGGTGGGTAGACCCCCAGGATTGTAGATGTGGGAGCCTAAAGTGAAGCATGGGTTAAAGAGAGTCGTATTAGGTAGGGAGGAAAGGGGAAAGGGTTTAGTGCGACGAGTGAGGTGTATATTAAAGAAAAGAGGGGGTAGAGAGGGTTGCGTTTGGAAGTAAGGCAAGTGACAGTAGAAGAGGGTGGCTCCGGGGTGTGACCAAGTCCTCCCCCCCCAACCCCTGCAGGAGAGGCACCAGCAGGGGTGCCTTCCTGAGTGAACACAGTTATGTTTGTGTGGAGGCTCGTGGAAGGTATTGGCGGTATCCCTCAGTGGTCGTGAAGTGTATCCAACAGGACCATGTGGCCGTGAACTTCTGAGTCCTGTCCTGAGAAACGTGAATGAGCTCTTCCATGTCTTTCGTTTTGGAAATTCTTGTACACCATTCACCAATTGATGGAACCGATGTTGATTGCCAGTGTTTAGGGATGCATAATCTAGCAGCATTCACCAGATGCATCGCTAGGGATTTAAAGTAGTTTCGTTTGGATAATGAGGTATGCTGTAGAAGGTACTGGGCTGGAGTATAGTCAAGAGTGAATGTGGTAATTTGTGTTATTAATTTGTGGACCTCCTTCCAAAAGGGTTGGAGGATTGCGCAGTCCCACCATATGTGGAGCATTGTACCCACCTCCACTCCACAACGCCAGCAAGTGTTGGGAATAGTGGATTTGAATTTGTGAAGTCTGGAGGGGGTTCTATACCACCTAGTAGCTATCTTGTATCCATTTTCTTGTGTAGTTACATTCAGAGAACCTTTGTGTATGTACTCATGGACCTTATTCCATTCCTCATTAGTTAAGGGTGTCGGAAGGTCTCTGTTCCATGCACTCTGAGAAGGTGAGATTGTGGGTGTCAAGGGGTCATTTAGCAGAGTGTACAAAAGAGAGATGAGGTGTCTTTGTGGGATTTTACGGCGACACAGGGTTTCAAACTGAGTGAGCTGTTTACTCCCGTGGGTTTGATTGGCGTGGGATTCCAGAAAGTGTCTGATTTGCCTGTAAGTCCAGAAGGAAAATGCAGAGGTTTTGGATATTTCTATGAGTTTTTCATGGGGCATGATTTTCCCATCCTGATAGAAGTGCATGATTAGAACGTCTTCATGTGGCCATTCTTTCTGTAGAAAGTTAGTGTGGGAGCCTGGGGGGAAATCAGGATTTCCTCTCAGGGAAGTTAAGGGGCCCGGGATTGAGGCTAAGTTCCCCTTAAGTGATGCTTTTTTGAATGCTAATAGGGATGGATAGATTAGTGGGTGTGTCATTATTGATTGTGGCCAGTGCTTAGGGGGTAACCATGGGATTAAGTGTAAAGGAAGATGTGACACAGCATTTTCTAGGGGAATCCAGGATTTCTTAAGGGAGTGGATATTCCAATCTGCTATCCTCGTGAGATGGCTTGCACTATAGTATTTGCTCAGATCTGGAAGTCCTATTCCGCCTCTGGATTTAGGTAAGGTGAGTCTAGAATATTTAATGCGGGGGGGGGAGTCCCTCCATAAAAAAGTTGAGCATATTTTTTGATATGTTGTGAAAAAGTTAATTGGTAGGGCTATAGGTATTGTTTGTATGAGGTAAAGAAGGCGTGGTAAGATAAGCATTTTGATTAAAGCTGCTCGTCCAAACCAGGAAACATTTAACGTCTTCCATTCCTTAAGGAAATTTTGGGCTTTAAGAAGAGCTACCTGGAAGTTCAGTGTGTATAGGTTTGATAAAGTGGGTGGGATTTGTATTCCCAGGTAGGTGAGGGCATTTTTTTGCCATTGAAACGGAAAGGATTCCTGGCAGCTTGTCACTTCTTGGGGGGGAAGTGAGATATTCAGGGCCTGTGATTTAGTGTGGTTGATCTTTAAGTTGGATATTTTGTTAAAGAGATCGATTTCCTGTAGAAGATTTGGGAGAGAGACACGGGGAGCTTGTAATGAGAGCAAGATGTCGTCGGCGAATGCCGCAACCTTGTACTCTCTCCCTTTTACCACAATGCCCCGAATATCAGGATTGTTTCTTAGTTTGTTGAGGAAGGGCTCTAAGGTGAGGATATATAGAAGTGGTGATAGGGGGCATCCCTGGCGTGTCCCGTTCCTGACCGAGAGGGCGCCTGACAGGAGGCCGTTGACTCTAACTGCAGCGGAGGGACCAGAGTACAGGGCCATAATAGAGGAAAGCATACGGTTTCCGATCCCAATCGCCGAGAGAGTTTCGTACATGTAGTCCCAGGCCACCCTGTCAAACGCCTTCTCGGCGTCTAGAGAGAGAAGAAAGCCCTGGGTTTTAGTGGCCGTAATCCAGTGGTGTAAGTTTAACGTGCGGATTACGTTGTCTCGGGCTTCTCTACCCGGGACAAACCCCACCTGGTCCAGGGATATAAGGTTTGGTATTAAGGGGAGTAGTCTAGTAGCAAGGATTTTTGCGTACAATTTGATGTCTACGTTTAATAGGGATATTGGCCTGTAGTTCGCGACTAATGAAGGATCTTTACCCTCTTTTGGTATGACCGTGATATGGGCCATTAGCATTCTGGAGGGATCAAATTGGGCATCAGCTAATGTGTTGAATGTGGCTAAGAGTGTAGGGGAAAGAATGTCTGCGAATGTTTTATAGTATTGGAGAGTGTATCCGCCGGGACCAGGGCTTTTGCCAAGTTTCATTTGTTTAATTGCCACAGCAATTTCAGTTAAAGATATGGGTTTATCAAGTTCTAGTTTAAGTTGGGGTGATATAGGCTTGGGGCTATATTTGGAGAGGAAGGATTTAATGAGGTCAGATCGGGTTTTCTGTGCGTTTTGAGACCTTTGATCAGGACATAAGTTATATAGTTTTGAGTAAAAAGTCTCAAATTCTCTAGCTATTTCCTCGTTCTTGACCAGGAGATCCCCCTTGGAATTGCGTAGGTGATGTATTCTGGTAGAGGTTTTAGAAGATTGGACCGAACGTGCCAGCAGGCGGCCACACTTGTTCCCTTGCTCGTAAAAGATTCTCTGGGAAAGAATGTAGCGTCTACTAGAGCGTCTGTCCAGTTCTATTTTTAAGAGAGAGCGTGCGTGGGATAGTTCTTGTAAAGTGGCGGCTGCTTGTGTCTGTTTGTGTGCTCTTTCCAGGGATTTAATTGTTCCGATAAGTGAGTTAATAAGTTCTTGGTTCCGTTTTTTGGTTTTAGCTGCCAGTGACATCAGCTCCCCCCGGACCACACACTTATGAGCTTCCCATAGGGAGATAGGAGATATCTCAGGTGACGCATTCTCAGCAAAGTAGTTGAGGATGCATGTGCGTATGTGATCTAGGGAGACCGGATCCCCCAGCAGTGAAGGGTTAAATCGCCATACTTTAGTTCGGGGTTGGATTTCAGGGAAGGTTAAAGTGACCGTGATGGGGTGGTGGTCTGATAAAAACATGGGTTCTATCGTAGATTGATTTAAAAAAGAGAGATCGGATTGGGAGAGGAAAAAGTAGTCTATTCTGGAATATTTTTGGTGTGGGGCAGAGAAAAATGTGTAATCTTTTACTGTGGGTGATAGTGTGCGCCATGTGTCATGAAGAGTCAGGTTTTGCAATTGGGTTTTGATCTGGCGTAGGGCCTTGTATGTTAGGGCAGAAGAGCCTGATGATGAGTCCATTAGTGGGTTTAAGGGTACGTTGAAATCTCCTCCCAGGAGAACTAATCCTTCCTGGAAGGTTGTCAGTCGGTCGCAGATGTCCCTGAAGAAGGAGACTTGATGTTCATTGGGACAATAGACGTTTGCCAATGTGATTGGTTTATTTGCGTATTTCCCCTTAAGGAAGATATATCTACCCGCCGGGTCAATTAATGAGTCTGAGAGTAAAAAGTTTGCATGTTTGGAGATTAATATTGAGACACCTTTCGTTTTGGCATCTGGGTTGGTGGCATGGTGAGCTATACGATATGTATTGTTGGTAAGCTTAGGTATTGTGTCGGAGCGGAAGTGGGTCTCTTGCAAAAAAATAAAGTGGGCTTTATGTTTAGAGAGAGATGTCAAGACCTGGGAGCGTTTCTCAGGAAGGTTAAGACCTTTCACGTTGAGGGATATACATTTTAGCGTTAATGAAAGATCAGGTAATGATTTCGAATGCATGGTTATACACTTGTTTGCGTCTGGGGGTCAGGCCCCACCAAAGTGTAATTCGGTAAGTAGTGGAGGATAATGTGGGAGGGTTGTCAGGGGGGGGGCTGAACAGGGTTAGTGAACCCCCGGAGCCAAGAAGCCGAACAAGAGAGAGAGAAAAATAGCAAAGGGAGGGAGAAGAAAAAGGAGGGGGAAGAGGAGAGAAGAGAGGGAGAGGAGGGATGCGGAGAAATAAAGTAAAAGTTGGTTTAGAGTGTAGGGAGCAACGAAGGAAGGGAACGAGAAAAGAAAGTGGTAAGAAGAGGAGGAGAGAAAAAAGAGGAGTAAGTAGGGTAAGATAGGACAAGGGAAAAGGTAGGAATCGAGTAGGGAGGATACACCAGAGGCGAGGTTTAGAAAATCTGCCTCGCCTAGGGGGAGAAAAAAGGAGTTCTGGAGTATCAGCTGGTGTCCTTAGGGACTTGCTGTGTGGGGGAGCGAGAAAAGACGGGGAACCTCAATCGGGTGTGGATCGGGGGACAGATCCGCTTCTCTGCTTAAGTGGAGAAATATAAGTTGAAGGTTTGTAATTTTGTGTTTATGTGATTTTAAGGGGGAGCCCACTTAACATTATATTCTACTTTTAAGCCACCGGTGTCACGGTAAGGTGGTCCGTGAATAGAAACATAATACAATCCTCAGAAAAACAAAAACTTAATACAACATAGTAGAGGTAGCCTATAGGTTGTAACCGTTACCTAATCAGCCATGTATTGAGTTTATCCAACATAGGGGAGAAAATAACAGTGTAATACCCCTAGAACAGACCTAAAAATAATAACAAGAATACTGATAACCGCTATCCGGTGCACATTATGGGAGATATATCGAACATAAATTTTTCCCCTGCTAGGTGGAAAGCTAATCACTATCTTTAGAGGTGAAAGCTAAAATGGCAGTTCTCGTGAGGGGGGGTCAAAGGTGGGGGTGAAGGAGGGGAGGGCTGGATGGGTGGGGGGGGTAGATGTAGGGGACGTTGGGAGGAAGAGGGAAGGAAGGAAGGAGGGGGAGGGAGGATGGGTGGTGTGGGACAGGGGATACTAAAAAGAAAGAAAAAAAATTTTTTATCCACATTTGAACGGCGGGATCATAATACACGATCAAGAGGTTGTAAGGTTATAGCTTATTAGATACCCCCTTTGGGGAACCCATTCATCAGGTAGAGCTTATTGTATGTGTTCTAGTTCCTGTGATAGGTGGATAGCTCACTGAGGACCAGGGACGTCCGGGTTAGTGAAAACTCTCCTACCCACTACAAGTATAGGTTGCGTGGGAAGTGGTTAAGATCAAAGTGAGAGGTTGGAACCCCCCTAAGGGGCTCTTCGGATCGGGTGAGGACCCCGTCCCTGGTGGTCAGGATAGCCATGCGTTTACCTTTGCTAAATACATAAAATCGTATACCTTAATGACATCGCTCTTTAAACATTGTTTTTAACTGTTAATGATAAACATGCTTTATCTTCTATTGTGGGTAATGAAGAAGTACTCAACCTTATCTTACGGAGGTAGAGGGAAGGCAGACCCCAGTCTGTTCTATAAGCTATTCGAGTTAAGTGGTTTTGGGGTGTGTGCATATGTGGAAAAGATCGGTAAGGTCTGCTGTACCTCCACCCCCGGCAAGATTACTCAAGGCCTAAAAAAAAAAAAAAAAAAAAAAAAAAAAGGGGGGGAGGGGGGGAGGGGGGGATTTGAAGATCTGATCTTCTAGGTCCTGAATGTCATTTTCCAGAGGGAGACTTGACCATTTTGTGAGACGTGAGAAAGTGCCTGTATATCATACAAGGGAAAAGTCGGGTAGGGGCGAATCGGGTGAGGGTGAGAAGTGACAGGGGATAACAAGTAGTTGCATTCCTGATATATGGCTTAAAGTACGATAGGAGATCAGGGGGAAGTGTTCAGCGGGGGTTAAGACAGTGACTCACTGCTGCTGCGGCATGGCTGGGCGGGTGACGTCAGTCCTCCGGATGATTGCGTCCCAGGGGGGACAACGGAGCACAAGCAGGGCTTCGTTGGTAGAGATCTCGACGGGATGAGTGTGCTTTCGGGGATGCCGATCCTGCCTTGCGTCTGCGTGATCTCTGGCGTGGTGCTTTCGGGGAAGGGTTGAGGGTAACCGGATGCCATGGCTCCGAAGGGAAGAAGAGGTCATACCATTCCGGAAGCTCAATCCGCGGGATATCGAGTTGATCGCAGAAGTTCTTCAGGTCCTCTGGTGTGCGGAGAATGGCAGAGCGTCCCCTGGTGGACGCAGTTAGGGCAAAGGGAAATTTCCAGCGATACTGGATGTTCCTGGCGCGTAGTGCATCTAATAAAGGTCTTAGGGCTCTTCTGTTTTGTAGTGTAATCTGTGATAAGTCCTGAAAAAGCTTTACTTCGGTCCCATTAAAGATTACTCGGCCTCTTTCCCTGGCTTTCCGTAAGATTTCCTCTTTAAGGGGAAAGTTAACCAGACAACACACAATATCTCTGGGTGGTTCATTCTCCCTGGGCTGGGGGCGTAGAGCACGGTGGGCCCTCTCCATATCTATGGGTGAGTCTGCAGGCCGTCCTATTAGGTCATTGAATAGAGTACACAGGGTTTGCTGTATTGAGTTTGGGTCAATACTTTCAGGTATCCCCCTTACTCTTATGTTATGGCGTCGGCCGCGATTATCGAGGTCCTCGACGTGCCTATGGAGATCGAATATTTGGGAGAGTTGTGAATCATAGGCAGATTGGACCTGGCGGATGGCTGCTGCGTGAGTCACGGTTGTTTGTTCTACCGTGTCAATGCGGTGTGCGATCGCCTGCATGTCCGACTTTAAGTCAGCAATAGCTGCCGTCACCGTGCTTTTAATGTCCGATGCTACTTTTTCCAGGTCGAACAGGTTTAGCATGTGTGCTCGTCCGGCATCGGTTGTGGGAGTGGCAGAACTCATGGTCTGCATGTCGGATAGTTCAGTAGGAGAGGTCGGCGTCTGGGCCTGTGAGGCCGCGTGTGCGGACAGTCTTTGGGTGCGGAATATGTCAGGGATGTTTCTGCTCAGCTGCGTACCTGGATCTAGTGTGATCCGAGACGAAGAGGAACTCCGGGTGGATCTGCTCATGCTGAATTCAGGGTGTGGGCTCCCCTACAAGCTAAGATCTGTCCCCGGATCGCAGGAGCTCTTGGCTTATGCTGCCATCTCGGTCTCCGTCCAGGCCACGCCCCCCTCAATATCATTTCTATGCTGATGACACACAAATCTATCTCTCCACCCCTCAACTCACTCCATCAGTCTCTTCACGCATCACTAACTTACTAACCGACATATCTGTATGGATGTCACACCACTTCCTCAAACTCAACTTGTCCAAAACTGAGCTTATAATATTTCCTCCCCCACGTGCCTCTTCCCCTGACTTCTCTGTCAAGAGCAATGGCAAAACCATTCACCCGTCCACACATGTCAGGGTGCTAGGTGTTATCCTAGATTCTGAACTCTCCTTTCAGCCCCACATCCAATCACTTTCCAAAGCTTGCCGCCTCAACCTCCGCAACATCTCTAAACTACGTCCCTTTCTAACCAGTGAAACTACAAAGCTCCTGATTCACTCCCTGGTTATCTCTCGCCTTGACTACTGCAACTCACTCCTCATTGGCTTACCTTTAAATAGACTATCCCCCCTTCAGTCCATCATGAATGCTGCTGCCAGACTCATCCACCTTACAAACCGATCAGTGTCTGCTACCCCTCTCTGCCAATCCCTCCATTGGCTGCCACTCGCCCAACGAATTAAATTCAAAATACTAACAATAAGTTACAAAGCCATCCACAACTGTGCCCCCAGCTACATCACTAACCTAGTCTCAAAATACCAACCTAAACGCCATCTCCGTTCCTCCCAAGATCTCCTGCTCTCTAGCTCCCTCATCACCTCCTCCCATATCCGCCTCCAGGACTTCTCCCGAGCCTCGCCCATCCTCTGGAATTCCCTACCCCAATCTGTCAGACTGTCTCCAAATTTATCCACTTTTAGGCGATCCCTGAAGACTTTCCTCTTTAGAGAAGCCTATCCTGCCTCCATCTAACAACTGCATTATTTTTCTCCATTAGCTCATCCCCCACAGCTATTACCCTTTTGTATAACTTGACCCTCCCTCCTAGATTGTAAGCTCTAATGAGCAGGGCCCTCTGATTCCTCCTGTATTGAATTGTATTGTACTTGTACTGTCTGCCCTAATGTTGTTGTAAAGCGCTGCGTAAACTGTCGGCGCTATATAAATCCTGTATAATAATAATAATAATAATAATAATAATAATAAGGATAGCCCACAACAGTAAGGTCACAAGACTCCCGGATCGAAGTTTAGGACCAGAAAAAGAGGGGGTCGATCTCTGAGGGAGCTTGCTTCAGGGGGTCCATTGTCCTTTGCCTTCTTTGCTTTACCTTTGGTCCATAGGGGGGACTGCGGGCTGGTAGGTACATGTCAGGAGACTGAGAGCGTCTCCACTCGTCGGGCTCCGGGGCGCATGCGCGGCGGACTGGCGCTTCGCCGTACACCCGTCCACGGCCTGATGGTGCGGCGCGTGCGGGTGCGCGTCGTCGCCCGCGCAGGTACCCGGTAGCGCGTCACGCTGACGCGCTCGCCGGGGGGAGACTATTTCTGACGGATCCAGCACCCAGTCGGGTTGCTGGTTCGTCGTCAGCTCCTCCTGATCCCTGTGCCTAGTTGTTCCTGTGAGACCTGTCTACTGCTCTGTGTACCGAACCCCTGGCTTGTTAAACACCTACTCAGCTGATTGCCTGATACCCTGACCTCTGCCTGCCTATAACGGACTTTGCCTTTGCCTGATTGCCTGATACCCTGACCTCTGCCTGCTTAACGGACTTGCCTTTGCCTGATTGCCTGATACCCTGACCTCTGCCTGCTTAACGGACTTGCCTTTGCCTGATTGCCTGATATCCTGACCTCTGCCTGCTTATACGGACTTGCCTTTGCCTGATTGACTGATACCCATCTGACCTCTGCCTGTTATACCGACCTGCCTCTGCCTGATACCCGGTTCTGACCTTTGGCCTAATATACGGACTCCAGTGCATCAGTTCCCCACCTACGGATCTCCTGCATACCGGAAGCCCGTGCCTCCGCATGCCCCCAGCTCCCTGTACCAACTTCGGGGGTCTGGGTGCGCGTGGTCATAAGGGCGAGCCGTTCTCGGCATCTCGGCCTCGGTGAGTACTAGTCGTGGCAGTACGAACCAGCCAGATGTCGGAGGCTGACAGAGCACGCTCTCCTCTTGTCAGGAGACTGAGAGCGTCTCTGCTCGCCGGGCTCCGGGCGCATGCGCGGCGGACTGGCGCTTTGCCGCACACCCGTCCGCGGCCTGATGGTGCGGCGCGTGCGGGTGCACGGCGGTCCCCGTGTGCGTGCCGTCGCCCGTGCGGGTACCCGGTAGCACGTCACGCTGACGCGCTCGCCGGGGGGAGCCTATTTCTGACGGCTCCAGCGCCCAGTCGGGTTGCTGGTTCATCGTCAGCTCCTCCTGATCCCTGTGCCTATTTATTCCTGTGAGACCTGTCTACTGCTCTGTGTACCGAACCCCTGGTTTGTTAAACACCTACTCCACTGATTGCCTGATACCCTGACCTCTGCCTGCCTATAACGGACTTTGCCTTTGCCTGATTGCCTGATACCCTGACCTCTGCCTGCTTAACGGACTTGCCTTTGCCTGATTGCCTTGTACCCTGACCTCTGCCTGCTTAACGCACTTGCCCTTGCCTGATTGCCTGATACCCTGACCTCTGCCTGCTTATACGGACTTGCCTTTGCCTGATTGCCTGATACCCATCTGACCTCTGCCTGTTATACAGACCTGCCTCTGCCTGATACCCGGTTCTGACCTTTGGCCTAATATACAGACTCCAGTGCATCAGTTTCCCACCTACGGATCTCCTGCATACCGGAAGCCCGTGCCTCTGCGTGCCCCCAGCTCCCTGTACCAACTTCGGGGGTCTGGGTGAGCGTGGTCGTAAGGGCGAGCCACTCTCGGCATCTCGGCCTCTGTGAGTATTAGTCGTGACAGTACAGGTCTTTTGTTGGACCCGAAGCCAGTGTTGGAGATGTCCATATCGGATTCTTCAGAAATGAGCTTCAGGTGAAGGAGCAGTCTTTTACCTTCCGGTAGGGTGGAAAAAGCGTATTGTCTCCCTTGTTCAGTGAATTTGACTGCAAAGGGGAAGGCCCACCTGTATTTGATATCCTTCTGGGTTAAAGCATGCAGCAATGGTTTTAAATCTCTTCTCCTCTGAATCGTGGATGGGGAGAGATCTGCAAAGATCTGTACTTGGTGGCCCCGGAATAACACAGAAGGCGCAGATCTAGCACGTTTCATTACTTCCTCTTTTACAGAGTAGTGATGGGGTTTTGCGATGACGTCCCTTGGGGTGCCATCCTTCCTGGGGGGTCCAAGGGCTCTGTGGGCTCTGTCAATTTCCAGGCGGTGGGGAGGGATATTGGGGATCAGGGTTTTGATTAAGTCCTGCGCTGCCTCTGGTATATCTGTAATGGTCTCCGGGAGACCTCGGATTCTAATATTGTACCGCCTGGATCTGTTCTCCAGGTCATCGATACGAGATATGGCCAGATCCAGTTGCTCCTGTACTGTGTGAATGTGCTTGGAGTTTTGGTTCGTCACCGCTATGGTTTCCTCTACTTTGTTTTCGATCATATCAATTCTATTGCCCAGATTGTGGAAATCCATTTTTAAATCCTCTGTGATTTTTGCGGCCGTTTGAGCCAGTCCTTTATCTAAAAGTTCTGAGAATCTGTGAAAGAGATCCTCCATTTGGTGATCTGGGTCTTTGGTCTGGGTTTGGTGAAAATGACAGCCTGCTTGTGGGATCGCAATAGGCCCTAGGGGCGATAGAGGGAAGTCCGTCATTGATCGTTCGATGAGGGACACAGTGGATGCAGGGGATGGTTTGTCAGACATCAAGAATTCTGTGTGCATCCCTGGGGTGAGGTATTGAGGGATGAGGGGAGGCTCTGACCTGAAATTCGCTTGTCCCTCCATGCAGGGCTTCTGTGTCTGAGGAGATGCTGCCGTGGCCATCTTGGATTTCTCTGCTGTGCCCGCCGTCTCTAATTGCGGCCGAAGATTTCATTTTGCCACTGAACCGGGCATTCAGGAATGTGCCCGGATGTGTGAGGGACACTCCTCTTTATTTTGTAGAACCCTGGGACCACTGTGCCGGGTGCTATGGGCGCCGCTGCTGCGGTCTGGAGTGGAGCTCTTGGCTCAGGCGGCCATCTTCCGAGCTCCGCGCATGCGCACTCGGGATGTGGGCAATTTGTAAGTCATATGGACCGAGGTTAGAGATGGAGCCGAAACTTTTAGGAGAAAGCCTAAGCTGCCCCTGTAGAAATGGGATTTTTAGGGGAGACAATAACATCTGTATAGCAAGGTAAGCACAAAATCATTGGGATTTGTTTAAAAAAATAAATTTATTAATGCAAAAATATAATATATAGTATCATATAAAATCACAAGGTTTACATAGTACAAAGTTTGTGGTTAATACTAGGATGTACTATTGCACAAGATGCTTGGATATGCTGAAGGCCGACATGTTTCGCAGTTTCCTGCTTCTTCAATGGCATCGCATGCATCTGTAGATTCATCTAAATGGCATAAAACAACATTAGAACCATAGTTTTTTCAATACCCCACCGGTAAGTGGACGGGGAAAAGAGATAAATATAATTTTTTACAAAGGATATTGCGATGATAGAGGAGCACGACCTTATACCACAATAATATGTTCTAGTTAATAAGTTAGATCATGTACCCCCTATATGATTATAGAAATGGTTTGAATGGCAGGGCAGTATTGAGTCCCGGTGGATAGGTGGCTCTTTGGTTAAAGATCCATCTGGCTTCTTGTTTGAGGATTCTTTTGTCAAAGTCCCCTCCTCTCTCGGATTCCGGTATCACCTCCAATGCGAAGAATGATATAAATTATCTTTATCTCTTTTCCCTGTCCACTTACCGGTCATTATAAGGTATGATTAGTGCTAATAAAATATTCATATCCTGACTGGGAGTTCTGCTAGATGTGGGTATATAGCTATATATATAATTTCTCTTGCTAAGTGGACATACTATCATATATTCAATTAAATCTACATCTCCCCTTGTGGGCTGTAATGTTTTTTATAAGATCCAAGTGGCAATTTCCTATATTCCTTGCCCCTGTTTTCTCCCCCTCCACATCCCTGTTCTATTCATCAACACCCCCCTCCCATTCCCCTTGTTTGTATTATTTTGTATTTATGTAGTATAACCAGTGGATATTTGGAGACTTATGTAAAATCAACTGTTAAAGTTTGGTTATTTTTTGCAATTTTTTGGTATTTTTTCTTTTTCTCTTCTCTGTAATTGCTGGTGCTGTAATGACTGTGTGGTGCTTCAGACTCTGGGCTCAGTGATTCAGCTTCCCGGGATCAGGACATCAGTGGTGCTGTTCGGGCGCCCCTGGTGGAGGGCAGGGAATCTGCACTTCCCTCCCTCATTCCCTTCGCACGTATCCCTGTTCGTTGTGGGCGCGGGAGCGACGCTGGCCGGTTCAGGCCTCCTAGCGCATGCGTTATGCAGGGGAAGTAAAGTCAGGGGTCATCATGGACCCTTTACTTCCGGAGGGATCATGCACACTTAAGGAGACACTGTGAGAGCGCTCTCACCGTCACTCACCTGCGATAGCGAGTGCATCACACAGCGGGTGTGATCTCCTCCGCTGTGAAGCCGCGATTTATCAGGATCCCTCACAGGTAATGGGCTGTACTTCTTCTCTTATATCATACAACTAGAGCATTTTTACATACCTTAGTGGATACGTTACCTGGCCCATCTACCTGCCTGGTTAGGCAGGCTAGAAAATGCCACCATAGACTTATTGTCTATAAGAGTAAAGATCCTAATATAGTATTATGGGTTTGTCCTCTAATCACAGTTGTACACTGTTATAGATTTTTTGTACCTCCATATTATATAGGCTGCTATGTTAAATCTTTGGTGCCTTATCATCTTTGTCGCATTTATGGCCCACTATCAGTAATCAGTATTATATATATATATATATATATATATATATATATATATATATATATATATATATATATATATATATAGTTTTATGTGAATACATTTCGATTAATTAATTAAGTTACTAGTGCCTTATCTCACTAATATGATAAAAAATAGATTTTTATATATATGGATAGAATCAACTCTATACAGTAACCATGTTTTCGCTGAGTGCCACTGGTGGCCCGTGTTGGGCCACTTTTGATCCACACCATTGACCATCTGTGACTACTGTGAAATTACGGGTATAGTGGGTTAGGGGGCTAGCATTATTAGTACTCCACTACTGACCCACTTATATTAAACAAATGGTTATTTTCCACAAATCCCTTTTTATTTATTTTTAGATTAATGGCACTGGCAATACTCTTCTGAGATTTTGGCCACTGCATGATCTGACATCCCACTATCCAACCCTCATGGATCTGGCTTCCACGGGGTAATGATCTTGGTTGGCTGATATTGCTAAATGGGCCCTGATTGTGAATTTTCGCTATACACGTCCTCTCTTTAAAGCACTTGCAATCTCAGATTGGGTAAGCACTCACACGTTTCCAGGGAAACACATATTGGCTATGTATTGAATAAACCATGGTTCTAATGTTGTTTTATGCAATTTAGATGAATCTACAGATGCATGCGACGCCCTTGAAGAAGCAGGAAACTGCGAAACATGTCGGCCTTCAGCATATCCAAGCATCTTGTGCAATAGTACATCCTAGTATTAACCACAAACTTTGTACTATGTAAACCTTGTGAAACCTAAAAGTTTCTCTTCTATATATTACCAGGGATTGGAGACATTTATCTGTATTTGGAAATGATCCAACAATACTTATCTTTTCGTTAAAGATGGAGCGTATTGACTCCATACCGAGGGGAAAGTGTCAATGAGTGGGAATATAGCCTGTGAGTGAGGTCTGAAAAAAGGGGGAATCAGTGGAATGGATTGGTAACTGAAGCCTCTGTGGTGATCATAATACTAAACCATTAAACAGTACGGTATTAACAGATACATGTATCTATGGTTCACGAATCAAATATGGATCGAACATAACTATGCCTAGATATAGCAGCATGTTGTAACGCTAACTGCGGTACTTCGCTTAGGCATATAGAGTGTAGAAGTGTGAATAATAACACAAGGAAGGGGGAGAGGGAGCAAATGGGGGGAGTAATACTACCCGTCTCCCATGCAAGTGTAACAACATCTGGTCCTTGTGGTTCATCAGCGATTTCCCGACCGATCCTCTTTTTGGGTAACACGGATTAGTTTGTATGGGGGTTTGGTTGGACTACATTGAGGTTTAGAAGATGTAGATAGAGAAATCATCGATGATGAAGTAAAGCTCTCTTATATTTTTCCGCTTTATCGGGCGTGGCAAAAGTGAGTAGTTCCCCTTTGTGCGTTTGAATGCTGACGGTTGCCCGGTAGGCTAAGGAGAATCTGATCTGATTGTTGTGTAAAATGGAGCATATCAGAGAAAATGAGAAAATGCCTTGGGCCTATTCATGGCGAATAATAGCAGTTTTGCGCCATCTACTGTCAGTGAGCGAGTGCGGTGAAACTTCTGCATGATGGCGTTCTTGTCAGCATAGTTCAAATATTTGACTATAACATGGCAGGGTTTGGCACAGGTTTCCGAGTACTGTCCAATGCGAGGCGCTCTTTTAAATAAATTTAAAAGAGCGAACAAAAGTCCTGGATGGCTTAACTCCAATGTAAAAATGCATATAAAAGCAAAGGAGAAGGCCTTCAAAAAATACAAGGTTGAGGGATCATACTCAGTATTTAGACTTTATAAAGAATGCAACAAGAAATGTAAGGGTGCAATTAGGACGGCTAAGATAGAACATGAAAGACACATAGCGGAGGAGAGCAAAAAAAATCCCAAGAAATTCTTTAAGTATGTAAACAGTAAAAAAGAGAGGACAGACCATATTGGTCCCATAAAGAATGAGGAAGGACATCTGGTTACAAAGGATGGGGAGATGGCGAAGGTATTGAATTTATTCTTCTCCTCAGTCTTCACAAATGAATCGGGGGGGCTTCAGTAACCAAAACTGCAGTGTTTATCCTCAAGACACAACACAGGAAGCACCTCCATGGTTAACAGAGGACAGAATTAAAATTAGACTTGAGAAACTTAACATTAATAAATCACCAGGAACAGATGGCTTGCATCCAAGGGTACTTAGGGAACTCAGTCAAGTGATTGCCAGACTGTTGTTCCTAATTTTTACAGACAGTCTACTGACTGGAATGGTACCAGCTGATTGGAAAAAAGCCAATGTAACACCAATATTTAAAAAGGGCCCAAAATACATCCCTTGGAATTACAGACCAGTTAGCCTAACATCAATAGCATGTAAACTCTTGGAGGGGAAGATAAGGGACTATATACAAGATTTTAGCAATGAGAACGGTATCATTAGCAGTAATCAGCATGGATTCATGAAGAATCATTCTTGCTAAACCAATCTACTAACCTTCTATGAGGAGGTGAGTTGCCATCTAGATAAAGGAAGGCCCGTAGACGTGGTGTATCTGGATTTTGCAAAAGCATTTGACACAGTTCCCCATAAACGTTTACTGTACAAAATAAGGTCCCTTAGCATGGACCATAGGGTGAGTACATGGATTGAAAACTGACTACAAGGGCAAGTTCAGGGGGTGGTGATAAATGGGGAGTACTCAAAATGGTCAGGGGTGGGTAGTGGGGTTCTCCAGGGTTCTGTGCTGGGACCAATCCTATTTAATTTGTTCATAAACGACCGAGAGGATGGGATAAACAGTTCAATCTCTGTATTTGCAGAGGCTACTAAGCTAAGCAGGGCAATAACTTCTCCGCAGGATGTGGAAACCTTGCAAAAAGATCTGAACGAATTAATGGGGTGGGCAACTACATGGCAAATGAGGTTCAATTTAGAAAAATGTAAAAAAATGCATTTGGGTGGCAAAAATATGAATGCAATCTATACACTGGGGGGAGAACCTCTGGGGGAATCTAGGATGTAAAATACATTGCCAAGCTGCTGCTAACAAAGCAAACAGAATATTGGCATGCATTAAAAGGGGGATCAACTCCAGAGATAAAACGATAATTCTCCCACTCCAAAAGACTCTGGTCCGGCCGCACCTAGAGTATGCTGTCCAGTTCTGGGCACCAGTCCTCAGGAAAGATGTACTGGAAATGGAGCAAGTACAAAGAAGGGCAACAAAGCTAATAAAGAGTCTGGAGGATCTTAGTTATGAGGAAAGGTTGCGAGCACAGAACTTATTCTCTCTGGAGATGAGATGCTTGAGAGGGGATATGATTTCAATATACAAATACCGTACTGGTGACCCTACAATAGAAATAAAACTTTTTCGCAGAAGAGAGTTTAACAAGACACGTGGCCACTCATTAAAATTAGAAGTAAAGAGGTTTACCCTAAGTAGAGGGTGCTTTACTGTAAGAGCGGCAAGGATGTGGAATTTCCTTTCACAGGCGGTGGTCTCAGCGGGGAGCATCGATAGCTTCAAGAAACTATTAGATAAGCACCTGAATGACCACAACATACAGGGATATACAATGTAATACTAACACATGATCACACATAGGTTGGACTTGATGGACTTGTGTCTTTTTTTTAACCTCACCTACTATGTAACTAATAGTGCGCGGTATGCGGAGACCCAGTTGTTCGGGAATGATCTTTGCACATATATTTGTGAGATGGGGACTAGTGATTGATTCTGGGAGTCCTTTTATCCGTAACTTATTTCATCTGGAACGATTCTCCAAACCATCGAGTTTGTCCCAGATCTTTTTGTGTGTGGTGTTCATACGTGCCACCGCAGCAGATGTGGCAGCAGCTTCATCTTCCAGAGATGAGATCCGTTCCTCAGTGTGTGTGAGCCGCTGCGCCTGTACTTCTATATGTAGCAGCTCCAGCCCTCTGTTATCTGCTGTGTCCACAGAGGCGGCAAGTGTAGGGCCTAGCAGTGCAACTTCTGCTTGAGCTATTCCTTCAGGAGAGGCAGGGTCAGCGGCTATCATTCCCGGAATTGAGGAAGGCTGTATAGGCGGCTGCTGAGGAGATCACAGCCGCCATTTTGGCTGCGCTTGTCTCTGTCCCTCCTGTCGGGTGTTAGCGCAGAAGATGCGGTTCGCGCATATAATCGCTCCACAAAACGATCCATATGTGCCCACCGGGTAGCAGGTGGAAAGGGGGGTCTCCCCAAGGCATTTGCAGGTATTTGCGGCCAGTTAAGCTGGGAGTGTGGCGGGAGCTGAGGGTTCCTACCTCCTCCTCATGTGGCGCCGGAACCGAAAGTTTGGCTATGTTTTGACTACGTTTGTTCTATTTACTTTTATTATTAAACAAATGTGATTTAACTGTACTTCTGTCTCAGTCTGATTCATGGTTTCTGACACAGAAAGGCTGTGATGACCTCTTCCTGGGATTTAAGGAAGGATCCAGTTCATCCTGACGCCTTGTATAGCACATAAGCGTTCAGCAGAACCTATTGAAATAGGTATGCAGACACTTTTTTGTACCAGCGTCTGGCTCTACAGGCAATTAAGTACGGCACCAACAAACGGTCGTTGAGGTCCACCCCTCCCATATTAAGGTTGTATTCGTGGACACAGAGGGGTTTCTCCACAACACCAGTCGCCGTTGGAATTTGGACTGTCGTATCTGCGTGAAGGGAGGACAGAACGAAAACATTCCGTGAATCCCTCCACTTCACTGTGAGCAAATTATTACATCTCAAGCAGGCTCTCTTCCACAGCCTAAGACGGGAATCTACAAACCGCTGGGGTAAGCCATGGCGATTAGATCGCATGGTGCCACATGCGCCAATTCCACAATCAAAAAGGTGACTAAAAAGTGGCACGCTCTTGTAACAATTATCCACATACAAGTGGTACCCCTTTCCAAATAAGGGTGACACCAAGTCCCACACAATCTTACCAGCGCTCCCTATGTCTGGGAAGTTCTCTGGCTCCACCTGACTATCTTTTCCCTTGTAAACCATAAAACTATATGTATAGCCTGTTGCCCTGTCACAGAACTTATACAACTTGACCCCAAATCTGGCATGCTTGCTGGGAAGATACTGTTTGAAAGACAAGCGGCCAGAAAACTTAATCAGGGACTCATCAATGCAAACAACATGATCGGGAGTAAACAAGGCTGCAAAGTGTTGGTTGAAGTGGTTTATGAGGGGGCAAATTTTGTAGAGCCAATCAAATCCAGGGTCACCCTGAGGACAACAGAGTTCATTGTCGTTAAAGTGCATAAATTGCAAGAACTTCTCCTATCTAGCCCTGGTCATGGATGCAGAGAACACAGGCATATGATGAATTGGGTCAGTGGACCAATATGACCGCAACTCACTCTTTTTAGTTATGCCCATGAGGAGGGATAGGCCCAGGAAGGTTTTAAATTCGGAAACCTTAATAGGTTTCCAATCTCTGGCAAGGGTCAACTGCGGATTTAACTGCGATAAATTGACCAGCATACAAATTGCTTTGGTCCACAATAGATCTATAGAGATCTTTCGTCAAAAACAGCAAATAAAAATCAAGTGACGGAAAATCAACAATTTCCACTTGAATTCCGGTTTGACCAGTGAATGAGTGAAGTATGGGTGCTGCAGAAGTTGTGGGCTCCCAGTTAGGATTGGATTGCAGCAGGAAGGGCACTATGGGCTTGACGGGCCTGTGTTTGTCTTCTTAGTGGCTGTGGGATGAGCGGCACTAGTACTGGCTTTCTGCTCCATACGAGAGCCCTGAGGTTCATGCACCTCAACAACAGCAGAAGAACGGGGTCAGGTACGCTTGACCTTGGCAAGGACCACTACTCTGTCATCAGAGCTATCTGTCAGGGTGCAGCTGTTGTCTACAGGATTGCATTCTGAGCCTGAATTTGACAGATGGGTGACTTCCTCTTCACTCTCATCTGTCATGCTCAGAAACGTGTTGTCCTCTTCACTAGTGTACCTTTGATTGGACATTGTGGCCTCTAAATTTACTGGTACAACTAGTGAAACTCACAGGAAAAAAGGAGCACCTGACTGTCAGCGACTGCTTCAAATGCTACCAAAAAACTGTTAGCGTTCACAGGTATCAGGCCTTAATCTGCGAAACCTGCAGTTATGTGTTTAGTATTTTGTAAATGACAGCGATCGATTGATACTGCACTTGGGTGGGCTGGGCTGGGCTGGGCGGAGGGGCTTAACACAGGTGCTAGCAGGTATCTGGGCTGATCCCGCTGACGCTGCATTTTTGGGAACCCTAAACTACTGTGGATGCTAATATAGTTCTGATCAGATGAAAGCTATTGATCCCTTCAGACACTATACTACTAAGGGAGGTGTATGGTGCATGCGTGCGTGGGTGGTAGCGCTACCGGCGCTGGGTGATCAGAGGGTTAAATCTTTATTAGGTAATATACAGCGGGTACCCTGACGTTATAAAAAAATAACTAACTAATCAGCGTCACCCTTGACACTACTGCCCTGTACACACGATCGGACATTTATCGGACATTCTGACAACAAAATCCATGGATTTTTTCCAACGGATGTTGGCTCAAACTTGTTTTGCATACACACGGTCGCACAAAGTTGTTGGAAAATCCGATCGTTCTGAACGTGGTGACGTAAAACATGTACGTCAGGACTTTAAACGGGGAATTAGCCAATAGCTTTCATCTCTTAATTTATTCTGAGCATGCGTGGCACTTTGTGCATCAGAATTGTCCACACACGGTCGGAATTTACGCAAACTCATTTTGTTGTCGGAGAATTTTATAGCCTGCTCTCAAACTTTGTGTGTCGGAAATTCCGATGGAAAAAGTCTGATGGAGCCCACACATGGTCGGAATTTCTGACAACAATCTCCGATCAAACATATTTCGCTGGAAAGTCCGACCGTGTGTGCAGGGCATAATAGGGTGATCACCGGTGACAGGGGGTGAAAGGGTTAACTGGGGATGATCAAGGGGTTAAAACCTTTATTCAGTAATATATGGGGGTACCCTGACGCTATAAAAGACTCATGGTGAAACTAACCAACTGGTTAACCCATGACACTAATATGGCGATCAGAATATAGATCTATACACTGTATTAGTGACACTGGTGACAGGGGGTGAAAGGATTACCTGGGGGCGATCAAGGGGTTAAAACTTTATTAGGGGGGTTTTAGGGGGTATCCTAGACCTAACGGGGCCTTCTACTAACTGTCCTCACACTTATTAGTCACAAATGACACCAATGCAGTGATCAGTGAAAACTGCACTTGGTGACACTGTGACAGGGAGTGAAGGGGTTAACTGGGGGGGGATCGGGGGGTGATCGGGGGTGACAAGTGTACCTACGTGTACTGGTGGTAGTGTAGTGTTGTGCAACTCATGGTAAGTTGTTCTCTCTCCTCTCTCTGTAACAAAAAGAGTTCCACGAGGGGAGATGTCCTCTGCCTGTAAGTGTAAACACAGGACAGTCTCTCATTCACCAGAACCAATCAGCACGTCCAGGCCAGAAATCATTTGCCTGGGCCTGAGATTGATCGGTTCTAACGTGAATACGATTGCCACAGGTGCGCTGGGTGCACGTGCGTGCACCCCCTTGGCAGCCACGCCCAACATACAGTATACCTACTGCGATTTGCCCAGGAGAGCCGACCTGCCGCAGTATAATGACGGCGGCTAGTCGGCTACTGGCTAATGTGTTCACATGACACATAACTGGGCTAAAGGTTATTACAGATGTAAAGCTTCCCTTATGCACTATATACAATATCATTGTACAATCTCCGTAAAGTCTCCTTTAGACTTGCCAAAACTATGTAGTGTGGGAGCCTAGGCCCTCGTTCACATCAATGCGATTTGTCATGCGATTTGACAGTTCAAAATTGCATGACAATTTGCACCCTATTTTTGGCAATGGAACTGTTTAAATCATTGCAACTCAAGACGCAGGTATGTTGAAAAAGATTCCTGCACTACTTTTCTGCAATTTCATTGTGACTTGCATTGACTTCTCCTAAATGAAGTTGCAAGCTGCAATGAAATTGCCAATCCAAATCACACTGACCTATGGCTTTGAAATCACGCTGAAGTAGCATGATTTCAAAGCCGCACTGGTATGAATCAGGGCTAATTAAACAATTAAATTCTATCTATCGGTCAGGCCCTTAAACAAACTTCATATGGGTAAATTTAAACTATACTGTACTGTCTTGTATAATGTGTATTCTGTACAGTAGGCAATCATTAGATATGTATTTATTATCATATCATTGCAGAACCATTCTTTCGTGTGAGGAATATGTTTATATATACAATGATATTCAGTATGAGAAGGGAAAGTTGTGCTTTTGTTATCAGCTGGGAACAACACTTAAAGAAGAGCTTCCACTTCCTTTGTTTTTGTTTTTTTGTTTTTTCAGTTTAACTTTCCACATATCACCATGTTTCTTATGTCATTGATTTGCAGCCAACACTGATGGCATCAGATCTTGCACATGCACAGACAGAAATCTGGTGCCATATCTTTCACATTATGTGTTGCCATAGTGTTGAGTGATCTCCACCCCCAGCCTCCTGGGTCATGCATTTCAGGAAACTACAGGGCTATAGAAGTTTGTAGAATCTTCTGACACTATGTCAACATATAATGCACAAGACAGTGCCAGATCTCATGCATACAAACATGGAGATCTGGTGTCATGTTTTTCACATTACACATTGCCATCAGAAGTCAGGAGATCTTGCAAGAGATTGGCACCTGTAGCCCTGCAGCCTTCTGAGATATGTGATGTGTATCCCAAGAGGCTGGAGGCAGAGAAAGGCTATGGCATCCTCTCTTAGATGAGGAACAAGGAAGCTACTGTAAATGATGAAAAAAAAACAAATAAGGTAATTATAAAAGGAAAAAAATAGTAAGCAATTATGTAAAAGAGAGGAGGGAGAAAATAAAAGAGTTGTACATTTAGTAGAAGGGTCCACTATAATGTTTTGGGGTACCTTCAATGAAAATGATAGCTTGTGATTAGTGATTTTACATTTTGTGTTGTTATTTTATGTTCACCCAAAATTAGTTTTTGATGTATTATTTACATTTTACTTGATTTCTGTTCCATATTTTTGTTGAGTGTTTTAAAAATAAATTTATAGAGTACAATTTTATTCCTTCTTGCTTTTTTTGAAAGGACAATGGTATTAATTTTTTGTTACATTGGGCTATTATTTTGTGTACATGTACATTTTTTAATGCAAAGTAAATTACATTTGTTATTTTTGGTGTTTTTTAGGGATAAAAATCTACCTTGGTTTGGTTTTTGAACACATTTGTGAACCTTGCTCTAAGTTCAAAGTTCACAAACTTTGCAGTGAACCCTACTGAGGCTCACAGGTTGACAATTTTTTTGCCCATTTCTTTTTTAATCAAGTTTTTATTGGAATTTTCAAACAAGAGTTAACATGTACAGAGGAACTGTAAGAAATTGCTTATAAATGCAGTTGGGTGGACGCAGCCGCTTTGATAACAAGATTAAACAGTAATGTTACAGAATTGTTTAAGCTTTGAGGAATAGAAAAAGGGTACAACATTTGTTACAATAACTATGGGGACGCTAATGTGTGTTCTTATTGGCAACAGGGATATTGCTGTGTATGGATAAAAATATGAGCAAATCTTTATATCTCATTGGGTACCGTGTTGGGGTGAGTTCGGGATGATTTCAAAACTGTCGATAGCTTATGCAGATATGGCGTCCGATGCAGGGGTACCGGCTAGGATTGGGACGGTTTATGTAAGAGGCCTGAGAGATATGTAGGGGGGGGGAATTTGATATGGTAGGTCAGCGGAATGGTGTAAGGTTTAGAAGTCTAGTTCATGGATACGGTTGGATATTGAGTGTTATTGGGGTGGGGGAGTAGGAAGAGAGAAAAGGCAAAGAGAACAAGCGGTTCGTAGTGAGGGAGGGAGGCGGAAGCATGGAGGGAGAGGACGTGGGATACAGTGGGATGAGGAGACAGGGAAGTACCTAGTTCCTGCCACAGCCCAGTGAAGGTATTCATGTTATGTATTGTTTGTATACATCTGTAGTGGTGAAGTGTATCCAAGATGTCCATGTTTTGGCGAACTTTGCTTGAGTGTCATTGGATTGGTGGATGAGGTCTTCCATTACTTGTGTTTGATGTATACAATGAAACCACTCCTTTATGGTAGGTGGTCCATTTATGGGGTATGCACATTCTAGCAGTGTTCACCAAATGCATGGCCAGAGAACGATGATAAGCTGGTATGTGGAAAGAGGAATGGTGTAGTAGGAACATTGCGGGGTCGAAGTCTAGGGTATAAGTGGTGATTCGCGTGATTAGGGTGTGCACTTCTTTCCAGAAAGGTTGGATTTTGGAGCAAGACCACCAAACATGTATGAGTGAGCCTGTGTCTGTGTTACATCTCCAGCATGTTTGGGGAATTGTTGGATTGAAGCGATGTAGCAGGAGTGGAGTTCTATACCATCTGGAGAATATTTTATATGCAGATTCTTGGACTTGCACGTTCATCGAACCTTTGTGGATTAAGGTGTGGATGTTAGCCCATTCTTGATCACTTAGTTATATTGAGAGATCTCGTTCCCATTGTCTATTAGTCCAATGTGTTGTCAGGTTGTGTTCATTGAATAGGAGGGTGTATATTTGCGAGATCAGGTGCGTTTGGGTGCATTTGCTTAGACATAAATTTTCAAATGGGGTCGTAGTTCTGGACCATTGCGGGGTGGGTTTTGGTTTGTTGAGGAAATTACGTATTTGGACGTATGTCCAAAAAAGGGAAGGATTCTATTTTTAGTTTTGAAGCTGAAGCGGTTTGTGATAAGAGGTGACCTCCCTCAAAGAAGTGTTCAGCTCGGACAGTCTGGTGGGGCCATATGGATGTTAGGAAGGTAGCATGCATTCCTGGGGGGAAGTCAGGGTTTTGTCGTATAGGTGTTATCGGTCCGTTTACTGATGAGATTTTGTGCTTGTTACAGGTGTTTCTGAATGAGATCAGTGTAGGGTTGATGAGTGGGTGTTGGGAGTGTTCAAAGAGCGATGAGAGGGAGTTAATCCATGGGAGGTTTTGGATGGGCACTGTTGAGAACGCTTGTTCCAGGTGAACCCAATCCTTGTGTTCGGAGTGTACGTTCCAATCAATGATTCTAGCCAGGTGGCATGCTTGCTGGTATTTGCGTATGTCTGGGGTACCTATGCCTCCTAAGAGTTTGGGTTTGGTCAGTCTTGAGAAGCTCAGTCTTGGGCGCATTTTACCCCATATGAATGTCGTGCAGGCTTTTTGGTAGGTAGTAAAGAATTTGGGTGGTATTTTGATCGGGATAGTTTGTAGGAGGTATAGAATTCTGGATAAAATGTTCATTTTGATAATAGCTGCCCTGCAGAACCAGGAGAAATAACCTGAGGACCATTTCTTCAAGTCAGCTTGTATTTTTTGGAGGAGTGGGGCATGGTTGAGGGCGTATAGGTTAGTTAGAGAGGTCGGTACCTGAATGCCTAAGTACGGGAGTGCATGTTTAGTCCAGGTGAATGGGAAGTTAAGTTGGCATTGTTGACAGATTTCTGGGGGTAGGGAGATGTTCAGGGCATTGGATTTTGAAAAATTGATTTGAAGATTTGAGAGGATATGAAAGGTTTGGAAGTCTTTGAGTAGGTTTGGGATCGTGGTAAGTGGGTCTGTAAGGAAAAGGAGGATGTCATCCGCGAATGCTGCTAATTTATATGTGCAGTGTTTAATTTGTATTCCTTTGATGTCTGGGTTGGAATTGAGTCGTCTGAGAAGAGGTTTAAGAGAGAGAATAAAGATTAAAGGGGAAAGTGGGCAGCCTTGGCGTGTACCATTAGACACGGAGAAGGCATCCGACAGGTGACCATTAACTTTAACTTTTGCAGTGGGACTAGAGTACAGAGCTAAAATGTAATTTAGCATCATTTGGGGAAGGCCTATAGTTTTGAGAGTTTCTTTCATGTAGTCCCAAGCCACCCTGTCGAATGCCTTCTCCGCGTCGAGGGAAAGCATAAAACCTTTGTTTTTGGTGGATGTAAGCCAGTGGTGAATACTGAGCGTTTTGAGGGTATTATCTCTCGCTTCCCTTCCGGGGACAAAACCCACTTGTTCAAGGCCAACTAGTTGGGGTATCAAAGGTAGGATTCGGTTTGCTAAAGTTTTTGCGTACCATTTGAGGTCAACATTGAGTAGTGAGATAGGTCTGTAGTTGGTGACTAAGGAATGGTCCTTGTCAGGTTTGGGAATTACAGCTATGTGGGCTGAAAGGAGGTCCCTCGGGGGGTCGGTTGATTGTGCGAAAGAGTTGAATGCTTTTAGGAAGGCGAGTGTAAGCAGTCCTGCATATGTTTTGTAGTAGCCTGCAGTAAGGCCGTCAGGGCCAGGGCTTTTGCCCGTTTTCATCTGTTTTTGGGCCATTTCAACTTCAGTGCGGGAAAGTGGGGTATTTAATTCCTGGGCTATGGATTCCGATATAGGTGTTGGGCTGTATTTTTTTTTTAAATCGGATATCATTTGAGCGCGGGTGGTGTCGCCTGGGGGGGGGGTGGGCTTGTCTAGGTTATACAGTTTACTGTAATATTTTACAAATTGTCGGGCAATGTCTGGGGTTTTGTTTAGTTTATTGCCTGAAGGGTCGATGATATGGTGGATTGTCGTGTTAGATTTAGATATTTGTAGGGGTCTGGCTAGCATTTTGCTTGCTTTGTTGCCAAATTCATAGAATTTCCTTTTAGATAGGATGTATTTGCGTTGTATTTGTTTGTCTAGTAGTTCTAGGAGATCCTTTCTAGCTTGTATCAAATCATTGAAAGTGGTAAGTGCTTGAGATTGTTTATGTACCCTCTCAAGTTTATGAATCTTTTCTATCAGATCTGAGTGTTGTTTTCTTTTTTCCTTATTTCGTTTTGCTGCCGCTGCGAGGAAAGTGCCCCTAATTACGCTTTTATGGGTTTCCCAGTTGATTATTGAGGATGTGTCTTCTGGATTATTTTCTTTGAAAAAGTGTTGTAAGGTGGATTCTATTGCCATTGTGACAGAGGGATCTGTGAGTAAAGAGGGGTCTAACCTCGAAATTCTTGAGCTAGGTGTTGTTTCGGGGAGCTGAAGCGATAAAGAGATAGGATGGTGATCTGAGATAGTCATGGGTTCAATGGATGTTTGATGGATCAGATGCAGGTCATTTTGTGACAGGAAAATGTAGTCTATTCTGGAATATCTGGTGTGTGGCATTGAATAGAAGGTGTAATCTTTAGTGTCTGGGTTTACGGTGCGCCATGCGTCATGAAGTAGTAGTCTTGTAAGTAGAGACTTGATTTCTCTGAGGGCCTTATAGGAAAGTGTTGAGGATCCTGATGATGTGTCTTGGATAGAGTTTAGTGGGACATTGAAGTCACCTCCCAATACATGGGTGCCCTCTTTGAAGGTTGTGAGAGCATTTGTAACAGACCTAAAGAAAGGGACTTGGTGCTTGTTTGGCGCGTATATGTTCGCTAATGTTATTGTTCTGTTATGTAGTGATCCTTTTAGGAAGAGATATCTGCCATCTGTGTCTATAAGAGAGTCTATGATCTGAAAGGGGCAGTGTTTTGCAATGAGAATCGAGACCCCTTTCGTTTTGTGTAGGGGGGTTTGTGGCATGTAACACTGTTGGGTACTGAGCATTACATAATTTCGGAATATTATTGGAACGGAAGTGTGTTTCCTGTAAAAATATGATATTAGCTTTTAGTCTGTGCATGGTAAGGAGGAGCTTGGAATGTTTTTCTGGTGTATTAAGTCCCTGTACATTAAGGGATACTATTTTGAGTACGAGTTTATCGTTTGCAATGGTTTTCGGTAACATGGTAACGTTTATTTGTATGTGTTCTTACAATGAGGTGTGGGCTGTGGCAGGAGGATGGGTGTGGGGCGGGGTAGGATCTGGGTAGTAAGGCAAAGGAAAGTTTCCAGGGGGGATAGGTAAAAGGGGCCGGCACTATGTGGCGTTCTGGTCACCTAAACGGTGTTCCGAGCCACAGATATGTATTCACCGGTAAAATTCAGTGGTTTTAGTCGTATGGTAATGTGTATAGGGGTTGGGCGTAGTATGTTTATCCACTGTGTGGGGGTTGGTTTGTCAGTCGAGAGATATGGAGTCTGATGAAGATAGAGAAAAAAGGATATATAGGGTTGACCAAGGTGGTCCATCTCACTATCAGCCACATGTTATGGGGCTGGGGGTTTATGTGTGGTGATGGGTATTAGTAGGTGGACTGTGTATGGAGCGATCACAAGGATGTGTTAGCTCATGTGTAGAGAATGGGTATGATAGTGGTAGTATAGGGTGGGACCCTGCGCGGGATACCTGTGAGCAGGCAAGTTGTGTGGGGTTGAGATAGGGGTACATGTATGGAGAATAGCAAGTAACATTCATCATTATTGATCCAACCAGAGACAACGGATGATCGTTTTGTCTGCTACAATTAAGTATTTTCAACGAAGCGCACGAGAAGTTTGTGTGAGCTCAAACAATTATAACAATGTTTTTAAAACAAGTAAAATACATTCAGAACAAAGTAGAATAAAAGCGGTTTAACTGAAAATAACATAACCATTGTGGTGTCCGTGGCTTGGTTTTCATCTGTCTGTGAAGAGTATTAGAGTGAGTGTTTAATGTGTGTATAACAGTATCTCTATGTGCCTGGTATATGGTGATTGATGGGGGTGGTGCGGTGAGAGACAGTTATATAGAGAGCATAAAATCCATAACCTTAAATACAATCAATCACAGAAAATGTGTTGGTTTGGGCAATGAATAAATGTAAGCATGTCTACATGCTTCTATTTCTATTGGCTTGCAACGGGTATTGTACCTTTGGCAGTAAGAGGAGTGCAATAGATTATAGAGGCAGCTAATGTTTCCCATGAGGGTGATAGTGGAGAAAGCAGTGTGTGGATATAGAAAAACTTCCGTGTCTCTATCTTGAGCTGTGATTGGTGTGGATTGCTGCGTAAGCCTTGTAGTCGGTTATTAGAATCGTTAACCTCTCGGTTTTTTGGTAGGCATGGGGAGTAGTGTGTAGCGAGGGGATTTGGGTCTCCATAGGGCTACCGTGTGTTTAGCCTTATCTGTCTATGTAGGATGTTATGGTGGTGTTAGTATAGGTGTATTGTAAAACGATGTGTTATTGATGCTATGTGTTCTGAAAGGGTGTAATGCTAGAAGGATGTGTTAGACCGGGAGAGGCAGTGAGCGTGTAGTCCCCTGTAGCATCAGGGGGATATCCCGGGCATAACATGTCTGCGTGTAGGGTGATGCCTAATCAGTAACCCCTTATGGGAAGTGAAGCATTCTATAGAGCAACATAGTTCATGTAGGCAGAGTAGACAATACATACGTCTCTGTGGGTAGGTTTCGGTTGTTAGAAAACCAGCGCTTTGTCTGTCAGATGAGATGAGAGGGGTGAGACTGGTATTCGAAGTGTTGTTTAGATGTCTGTCGATGTTAAAGTGAAGAGGAATGTCTTGGTGCAGTGTCGAATTCCGTGGTCAGGGTCGTCCGTTCTTCCTTCGTTGATGTCATCTGTATGGGCGTTGAGGGTCCGTTGTAAGTTGTTCGGTTAAGCAGGTTAGACAGTCTTTGTAGTGATGTATGGTGTAGGCGTGTGATGCGGTAGGGGACTCTCTCCTGTAGAGGTAAGGATCCTTAGCGGTCTCGGCGGGCTCGACGAGGCAGGGGCGCCGTCATGGGGCTGGACGGTGGGAGGCGTGAGCCTGAAGAGGAGCCAGTTCTAACAGCTGATGGCGAGCGTCTCCTGCGGAAGCTGGTGTTGAGAGCGTCCATCGGTTCTTCCGTTTGAGGGTGTTGATGGGGAGGTTGTAGATCGAATTCAGAGTACCAGTTGGGGACCGGGGTGTACGGTATATCCAGTGTACGGCAAAAGGCATCCAGTTCCTCCGGAACTCTGAGGAGTGCTGTGCGGCCTTGATGGGAGGCGGATAGATGTTCCGCGGGAAGATGTTCCCATTATTGAGGGGCGGATGTCGTCCGTGAACCCCGTTAAAAGTGAATTGTAGGCTGTGGTGAGAGGGAGCCAGAGGATCAAGCAGTAATCTTCTCTCAAGGCAAACCACGCCCCCCCTTTTTGCCCATTTCTAAATCTAACAGGCAAGCTATTGTGAAACAAAAGCTACGGGAAGCCCAATTCTGCAATAGGAGACATGTAGTAATGTATAAAAAATAAATATCTGTACTAACACAGAACCGTCAGCTCTCAATAAAAGCTCCAACACTGACATTATGGCTGGTGTGAGCCCACCCATTTATATAAAGGTATAAAGGAGCTGGGCTATCCATTCCCTCAACCTGTTGGCTCTTGGGATCCAGTTGACCATGGAAAAAGCTATACAGACATAACAAGTTGGTTCTTATTTTTGGTGGTGAACCTGCAAACCTTTTCTGTTCCTATACAGGCAGATCTTCCTTCTACAGTTAAAAAATAACTTTCACTTTCACTGTAAATCTTATTTTTGTTCAGTTAAGCAGTAAAGTCTTATTTTTTTCAGTTAAGCATTCAATTGCTTTAGGAAGTTGGTTGCCTCATTCCTGTAGTAATAATTGAACATTAAACTCTATTCAGATGTATATACACCCTTTTTTATATTCTTTCAGAATGTTAAACTATTTTAAACAATCTGATACCTACAGTGCCTTGAAAAAGTATTCATACTCCTTGAAAGTTTCCACATTTTGTCATGTTGCAACCAAAAATGTAAATGTATTTTATTGGGATTTTATGTGATATACCAACACAAAGTGGCACATAATTGTGAAGTGAAAGGAAAATGATAAATAGTTTTCAACATTTTTTACAAATAAATATCTGAAAAGTATGGCGTGCATTTGTATTTAGACCCCCTGAGTCAATGCTTTGTAGAACCACCGTTTGCTGCAATTACAGCTGCAAGTCTTTTTGGGCATGTCTCTACCAGCTTTGCACATCTAGAGAGTGACATTTTTGCCCATTTGCAAAATAGCTTAAGCTCTTTCAGACTGGATGGAGAGCATCTGTGAACAGCAATTTTCTTGTCACAGATTCTCAATTGGATTTAGGTCTGGACTTTGACTAGGCCAAGCTAACACACATAGGCGTGCCCAAAGATCTGTCCCAAAATGTTGCATTTAACAGTGTGTAGCCTACGCTGCCAGGTAGTCCAGGCAGCAGATGGTGAAACTTGCCAGAGCCACTGCGCTGAGTGTGTGAACTGTGCAGTAATGTCACTGCTTGCAGAGAGAAAGACCATCTGTCAAAACTGAGCTGTGATTTCGGGGGTGGGCGGGCCGAAAAGCTATCAAACACCAGCCAATGGGATGGGGTCTGGGTGGGCTGCTTTATGTGGCTCCGCCCCCTTTCTTAAGCAGCCCAATCATTGGCTGGTGGTTGTTAGCTCCTCGGTCCCGCCCACCCCCGACATCGCGAGTTGTGACAGCTGGTCTTTCTCCCATTACATGACAGTGTCACACACAACGGCTCTAGCAAGCCTCACTACCTCTCCCCAATCAGTGCCACTCACTGCCAATCTGTGCTGACACTGACAATCAGTTCTGCCAATCTGTGCTGCCAGTCAGTGCCACTCTGTGCTGACAATCACTGCCAATCTGTGCTGCCCATCAGTGCCACTCTGTGCTGACAATCAGTGCCAATCTGTGCTGACAATCAGTTTTGCCACTCTGTGCTGACAATCGGTGCCAATCTGTGCTGACAATCGGTGCCAATCTGTCCTGACAATCGGTGCCAATCTGTGCTGACAATCAGTACCACTCTGTGCTGACAATCAGTGCTGCCAATCTGTGCTGACAATCATTGCTGCCAGTGTCCATCAGTGCTGCCTATCCATGCAAATCTGTGCTGCCAATCAGTGCCCATCAGTGCAAATCTGTGCTGCCAATCGGTGCCACTCTGTACTGACAATCAGTGCCAATCTGTGCTGCCAATCAGTGCCACTCTGTGCTGACAATCAGTGTCAATCTGTGCTTACAATCAGTTCTGCCACTCTGTGCTGACAATTGGTGCCAATCTGTGCTGACAATCAGTGCCAATCTGTGCTAACAATCAGTGCCACTCTATGCTGACAATCAGTGCTGCAAATCTGTGCTACCAATCAGTGCCAATCAGTGCCAATCTGTGCTGCCAATTGGTGCCACTCTGTGTTGACAATCTGTGCCAATCTGTGCTGACAATCAGTGCCACTCTGTGCTGACAATCGGTGCCAATCTGTGCTGACAATCGGTGCCAATCTGTGCTGACAATCGGTGCCACTCTGTGCTGACAATCGGTGCCACTCTGTGCTGACAATCAGTGCTGCCAATCTGTGCTGACAATCATTGCTGCCAGTGTCCATCAGTGCTGCCTATCAGTGCAAATCTGTGCTGCCAATCAGTGCCCATCAGTGCCAAACTGTGCTGCCAATCAGTGCAAATCTGTGCTGACAATCTGTGCCCAGTGCTGCCAATCAGTGACCATCAATGCTGCCTATCAGTGTCAATAAGTGCCCATCAGTGCTGCCAATCAGAGCGCATCAGTGCTGCCAATCAGTGCCCAACAGTGCTGCCTATCGGTGCCAATCAGTGCTGCCATAATACTGGTCTCTGTGATATGCAACTTTATATATAATACATATCAGTTTGAAAACAAGACGTAATAGAAACTTAGCAGGGATGGCGGAAACCCTCTCCGAAACTCTATGGATAATTGCAATACAAATTAACTTCAATTAAACAACTTTTTAGCTGGGAGGTTCACACCTTTATACTTTGGAATTTTAGTTTTTTAAATTGTTACACTTTATGTTATATGTTTTAGTTACTATTGTAATGTAAATTATTGCACTTGAAGTTAATATTCCACCACCCTTCCTAAGTCCATGTCTTTATGGATGTTGCTTTGTGCACTGGTGCACAGTCATTTTGGGACAGGAAGGGGCCGTCCCCAAACTCCTTCCACAAAGTTGGGAGCGTGAAATTGTCCAAAACTAAGGGGCCAAGCCCAACCCCTGAAAAACAACCTCACACCATAATCCCCCCTCCCCCAAATGATTTAGACCAAATGATTCAGACCAGTGCACAAAGCAAGATCCATAAAGACATGGATGAGCGAGTTTGGGGTGGAGGTACTTGACTGGCCTGCACAGAGTACTGACCTCGACCCGATAGAACACCTTTGGAATGAATTAGAGTGGAGACTGCAAGCCAGGCCTTCTCATCCAACATCAGTGCCTGACCTCACAAATGTGCTTCTGGAAGAATGGTCAAACATTCCCATAGACACACTCCGAAACCTTGTGGACAGTCTTCCCAGAAGAGTTGAAGTTGTTATAGCTGCAAAGGATGGGCCAACTAAATATTGAACCCTACACCTACATGTGTGTAAAGGCAGGTGTCCCAATACTTTTGACAATATAATGTGTGTATCATATTATATATATATACACGTATGTGTGTTTGAGCTTTGGGGTGCACACCCTAATGCAATAGGCTGCACACGCCTATGCTAACACATGAATATGCTTGGATCTAAACCATTCCATTGTAGCTCTGGCTGTATGTTCAGGGTCATTTTCCTGCTGGAAGGTAAACCTCCAGCCCAGTCTCAAGTCTTTTGCAGACTCTAACAGGTTTTCTTCAAATATTGCCCTGTATTTGACTCCATCTTTCCATCAAATCTGACCAACTTTCCTGTCCCTGCTGAAGAAAAGCGTCCCCACAACACGATGCTGCCACCACCATGTTTCACAATGGGGATGGTGTGTTCAGGGTGATGCGCAGTGTTAGTTTTCTGCCACACATTGTGTTTTGCTTTTAGGACAAAAAGTTCAATTCTGGTTTCAGAGGAAACTGAATAGTGTGATACTGTTTCACATATTAATAAAAAGATAACACTCTTCCCTTTAATAGAGTACTCACGTTTCATGGGTGCTACAGTGCACCACTCTATAAAAGCCAGAAAACTTTTTTTTCAGTTTTTCAGGATGGGTGTGTGCTGTTGCTGCTGAGGTGGGGGAGAAACACGATCGTGGGACTGGACTGAGCAGATGAGGGAGGCTCCAGGCGGACGAGCTGCAGTCAGTGGTGTGAGAGGCTGAGACATGTAGCAGAGGTGAAAGCCCACTGTACCCCGATAACACCACCAGGACAGCGAATGTTCGAATCGGCAGCCGGCTTGATGTTGGAAGAGAAGGAGGGATGGCAGCCCTGAGCACAGGAGAGAACACAGAGCGACACACCTGGAGGACCCACTCTTGCACCCCCCCCCCTTTAAGATTTGGAAGGAACATACAGGGGGAGAGGTGAGCAGACAGTTATGAGCTTTGTTGCGATCAGCCTATGCACTGCTAACTGAACATGAAACCTTGTTGAAGAGTGAAATTTTGCATTTGCATTTGCATTTGAAAAACCTAAATGACTGAAAAGCCTGACATGTGTATTCCCCTGCCTGCACCTGTATGATGATAATAGGGAATACATATAAAAGAGCAAATGGATTAATGGATTGTGTGCAGTAAGCATTACCTTTATATATGCTATACATATAATCTATTCATGCTATGGTAATGGACTAGGAAACCCTATTGAAATCTTGTTGAATGTGAAAAAACTGCATCTTCAACTGCAGTACCCTGCTGGCTGTGAAAACTTAATTTGTACATTTCTTCACTTGCTCTAGTGTGACCCCCTAAATAAGAGAGGTGAGCAAACTGATGAACGGACTGTGAGCAGGGGGTTTTATTTTCACACGGGCTTTGCAAGAAATCTGTCTACAGTATGTCATGGCAAGCAGACTGTGAAACTCTGTTGAAGGTGTATCTCTCTGCCTGTTCCAGTGTGACCCCCTAATGGAAGTACCTAGAGGGGAACAGGCAAACGGACTGTTAAAAGCAAGAATTATTTTTTATATAAGCCATGCTTGCAATTTGCTGATGAGCTGGAAATTGATGATGAAATTCTGTTGAAAGTGAAAATCCTGCACCCTGAACTTGCTTTCGCAAACCCTGTTAATGGTAGAAAACGTACACGTACACCTTGTCATCTGTTACAGTGCGACCCCCAGAAAAGATATACCTATAAGGGAGAGGTGAGCAAACGGACTGTAAGCAGCAAATAAACACCCTTAAATATATTTTGCACGGAAACTGCTTATGCACAGGTGATTGAATGTGAAACCCTGTTAAATGTAAAAAGCTTGCATTTGCCTGTGCAAACTTTACTGACCGTGAAAATTTTTACATGCACATCTGTGTGTTGCCCCAGTGTACCCCCTGAAATCTGTTGATGGACGGTGAATTGACTGTGTAACCTTGATGAATGGGAAAATTTTGCAGGTGCATTGGCGAACCCTGGTGACTGTGAAAACCCTGCATCAGTCTTCTTTCTTATCTATATAAAACAAAAGAATGAGAAGCAGAACTACAAAAGGAACCAAGCCTAAAACCCCAAGGGAAAGTTTTAACACTAGTACGATCCAAAAATATTTAACAAAAGAGGGACAAGCAAAAAGCCCTGTCCCTGAAAAACAGCAAATGACTAAAGAAAAGAAAAAAAGAGTCTGCGAAACAGAAAGGAGAAATACAGGAAAAAACTAAAGGATGGACAACGAAGCAGGCGCAGGAGAGCAGTACTTATGCCCAATTGCCAACCAAATCAGAAATAATAGAGATGTTTGAAGGATTAGAAAACAGATTAGAAAATACTTTCAAGACAGAAATCGCAACAATGCGAGCTGACTTGGGTCATCTGCTAAAAAGGGTGGAGGAAACGGAGGACAAGAACGAAAAGCAAGCCTCAGAAATACAAGAACTAAAAACACAAGTTAAAACTCTGCAAACCAGTCAGAGGGAAATACTATACAGAATAGAAAATCAAGAAAACCAAAGCAGACGCCAGAATCTAAGGATAAGAACGCTCCCAGAAGAGAGAGGTGAAGAGCTGAAAAAAACTATGAAGGAAATATTTAACCCTCTACTGGACAGAGGAGAAGAGCAAGAACCCAAAATAGATTGAGTGCATAGGATTAGGAAACCTCCGTATCTAAATGCAGAGATACCCCAGGATATCATAGTACGATTTCAGCTATATGAAGATAAGGCAGAGATATGGAAGAGAATGAGAGATAGACCACCACAAAAATACAGAACTTTAAATCTTTACAGATCTATCAGTAGAAACACTGGGAAGAAGAAGACTTCTTAGGCCATTATTGGTTCAAATGAGAACGGCTAATATTAAATATAGCTGGGGGTTCCCGGCGTCCCTAGTAGCTCAGAAAGAAGGTAGATCTGTGAGACTAAAATAGACCCCATAAAGAATAATCGTAAACTCAGAAATAGATTGCATCTGTATGAAAATAGGATGCAAATAACCCATCTCTATGAAAACAAGCTGCAAATAACTATACCATGACTACAGTTAATTCTCTGACCTACAATGTACGAGGGCTGAATACACCAACAAAAAGGCATAAAATCTTGAAAGAGATGGAGCATCATGGGGCTGGGGTGGTCAGCCTACAGGAGACACACCTGTCCCATGAAACTAATGTGAGGTTGTATTCCCATCAGCTCCAAACTTGATACTATCGTGACTCAATGACAAATAAGGCAAAAGGGGTTGCAATTGGAATAGGTAGGGGAGTTCAGTTCTCCTTGGAGAACAGATTAACGGACCCAGAGGGAAGATTTCTCTTCTTAAGGGGGAAGCTGTTGGGAATGGAATGCATATTGGCTAATATTTATTGCCCTAAAAAAGGTCCAACCGTATATTTGGGTGGAGCCCTGGAAAAATGATCGGAATTTAAAAAATGGAAATTGTTCATGGCAGGGGACCTGAATTTTTGTATGGATCCAAAACAAGATAGTATGTCACGTGTACAGGGGACGAGAAACGTCCAATTGAAGGCGATAAAACAGAATTTTTTTTTTTTACACCATTACCAGTTAGTAGATATATGGAGAATACAACATCCTAGGACACAAGATTATACGTTCTACTCCCCTGTACACGGGACATACACTAGGATCGATTATTGGCTGATAGAACATAGAATGCTAGACTTGGCAGTATCCACCAATATAGAAATAACTACACTATCTGACCATGCGCCAATGACTATGAAAATAAAGATACCAGAAACTCAAATACAAGCATATTCATGGAGGCTAAATGAAGATCCTCTAGATAAACAAGGGGAGGAGATAATAAAAAAAAGAATTGGAGCAATATTTTAGCTTAAATGGAACCAGTGAGATTGCGGATGATACCCTGTGGGAGGCTCATAAAGCATACATAAGGGGAATCCTGATCTCAATGGGAACTAGGAGAAAGAAGGAAAGAATAAAAAGAGGGCAAAATTGATAGAAGAAATATACCTATTGGAGAAAAGACACAAAAAAGGGAGAGGGCAAGATCAGGAACTGTCACAAGAACTAGTAATAAAAAGAGACGAATAAAAACAATGAGAAAAGGTGTGTTAACCACTTGCCGACCGCCTACCGCATATATACTGCGGCAGAGCGGCACGGGCAGGCAAAATCACGTACCCGTACGTGATCTGCCTCCCGCGGGCGGGGGGTCCGATCGGACCCCCCCCCGGTGCCATCGGCGGTCGGCATTTGACTGGGAGCGTCGGGAGGCGAGGGGGAGACCATCCGATCGTGGCCCCCCCCTCGCGATCGCTCCCAGCCAATGGGAGTCCTCCTCTGCCTGTGTGTCGTTTCACACAGGCAGAGGATGTGATGTCATCTCTCCTCGGCTGGGCAGTTTCCGTCCCAGCGCCGAGGAGAGAAGACAAGTGAGTGCACCAAACACACACACACACAGTAGAACATGCCAGGCATATTTACACCCCCGATCCCCCCCGATCGCCCCCCGATCCCCCCCCAATCACCCCCCCCCCCCCTGTCACAAACTGACATTAGCAGTATTTTTTTTTTTTTTTTTTTTTCTGATTACTGCATAGTGTCAGTTTGTGACAGTTAGTGTTAGGGCAGTGAGTATTACCCCCCTTTAGTTCTAGGATACCCCCCTAACCCCCCCTAATAAAGTTTTAACCCCTTGATCACCCCCCCTCACCAGTGTCGCTAAGCGATCATTTTTCTGATCGCTGTATTAGTGTCGCTGGTGACGGTAGTTAGGAACGTAAATATTTAGGTTCGCCGTCAGCATTTTATAGCGACAGGGACCCCCATATACTATCTAATAAATGTTTTAACCCCTTGATTGCCCCCTAGTTAACCCTTTCACCACTGATCACCGTATAACTGTTACGGGTGACGCTGGTTAGTTCGTTTATTTTTTATAGTGTCAGGGCACCCGCCGTTTATTACCGAATAAAGGTTTAGCCCCCTGATCACCCGGCGGTGATATGCGTCGCCCCAGGCAGCGTCAGATTAGCGCCAGTACCGCGAACACCCGCGCACGCAGCATACGCCTCCCTTAGTGGTATAGTATCTGATCGGATCAATATCTGATCCAATCAGATCTATACTAGCGTCCCCAGCAGTTTAGGGTTCCCGAAAACGCAGTGTTAGCGGGATCAGCCCAGATACCTGCTAGCACCTGCGTTTTGCCCCTCCGCCCAGCCCAGCCCACCCAAGTGCAGTATCGATCGATCACTGTCACTTACAAAACACTAAACGCATAACTGCAGCGTTCGCAGAGTCAGGCCTGATCCCTGCGATCGCTAACAGTTTTTTTGGTAGCGTTTTGGTGAACTGGCAAGCACCAGCCCCAGGCAGCGTCAGGTTAGCGCCAGTACCGCTAACACCCATGCACGCACCGTATACCTCCCTTAGTGGTATAGTATCTGATCGGATCAATATCTGATCCGATCAGATCTATACTAGCGTCCCCAGCAGTTTAGGGTTCCCAAAAACGCAGTGTTAGCGGGATCAGCCCAGATACCTGATAGCACCTGCGTTTTGCCCCTCCGCCCGGCCCAGCCCAGCCCACCCAAGTGCAGTATCGATCGATCACTGACACTTACAAAACACTAAACGGATAACTGCAGCATTCGCAGAGTCAGGCCTGATCCCTGCGATCGCTAACAGTTTTTTTGGTAGCGTTTTGGTGAACTGGCAAGCACCAGCCCCAGGCAGCGTCAGATTAGCGCCAGTACCGCTAACACCCACGCACGCAGCATACGCCTCCCTTAGTGGTATAGTATCTGATCGGATCAATATCTGATCCGATTAGATCTATACTAGTGTCCCCAGCAGTTTAGGGTTCCCAAAAACGCAGTGTTAGCGGGATCAGCCCAGATACCTGCTAGCACCTGCGTTTTGCCCCTCCGCCCGGCCCGGCCCAGCCCACCCAAGTGCAGTATCGATCGATCACTGTCACTTACAAAACACTAAACGCATAACTGCAGCGTTCGCAGAGTCAGGCCGGATCCCTGTGATCGCTAACAGTTTTTTTTGTAGCGTTTTGGTGAACTGGCAAGCGCCAGCGGCCTAGTACACCCCGGTCGTAGTCAAACCAGCACTGCAGTAACACTTGGTGACGTGGCGAGTCCCATAAGTGCAGTTCAAGCTGGTGAGGTGGCAAGCACAAGTAGTGTCCCGCTGCCACCAAAAAGACAAACACAGGCCCGTCGTGCCCATAGTGCCCTTCCTGCTGCATTCGCCAATCCTAATTGGGAACCCACCGCTTCTGCAGCGCCCGTACTTCCCCCATTCACATCCCCAACCAAATGCAGTCGGCTGCATGAGAGGCATTTTCTTTATGTCCTCCCGAGTACCCCTACCCAACGAACCCCCCAAAAAAGATGTTGTGTCTGCAGCAAGCGTGGATATAGGCGTGACACCCACTATTATTGTCCCTCCTGTCCTGACAATCCTGGTCTTTGCATTGGTGAATGTTTTGAACGCTACCATGCACTAGTTGAGTATTAGCGTAGGGTACAGCATTGCACAGACTAGGCACACTTTCACAGGGTCTCCCAAGATGCCATCGCATTTTGAGAGACCCGAACCTGGAACCGGTTACAGTTATAAAAGTTAGTTACAAAAAAAAGTGTAAAAAAAAAAAAAAAAACACAAACAAAAATATAAAATAAAAATAGTTGTCGTTTTATTGTTCTCTCTCTCTCTATTCTCTCTCTATTGTTCTGCTCTTTTTTACTGTATTCTATTCTGCAATGTTTTATTGTTATTGTTATTGTTATTGTTATTGTTATTATGTTTTATCATGTTTGCTTTTCAGGTATGCAATTTTTTATACCTTACCGTTTACTGTGCTTTATTGTTAACCATTTTTTTGTCTTCAGGTATGCCATTCACGACTTTGAGTGGTTATACCAGAATGATGCTTGCAGGTTTAGGTATCATCTTGGTATCATTCTTTTCAGCCAGCGGTCGGCTTTCATGTAAAAGCAATCCTAGTGGCTAATTAGCCTCTAGACTGCTTTTACAAGCAGTGGGAGGGAATGCCCCCCCCCCCCCCCCAACATCTTCCGTGTTTTTCTCTGGCTCTCCTGTCCCAACAGGGAACCTGAGAATGCAGCCAGTGATTCGGCCAGCTGACCATAGAGCTGATCGGAGACCAGAATGGCTCCAAACATCTCTATGGCCTAAGAAACCGGAAGCTACGAGCATTTTATGACGTAGATTTCGCCGGATGTAAACAGCGCCATTGGGAAATTGGGAAAGCATTTTATCACACCGATCTTGGTGTGATCAGATGCTTTGAGGGCAGAGGAGAAATCTAGGGTCTAATAGACCCCAATTTTTGCAAAAAAGAGTACCTGTCACTACCTATTGCTATCATAGGGGATATTTACATTCCCTGAGATAACAATAAAAATGATTTAAAAAAAAAAAAATGAAAGGAACAGTTTAAAAATAAGATAAAAAAATAATAATAATAAAGAAAAAAAAAAAAAAAAAAAAGCACCCCTGTCCCCCCTGCTCTCGCGCTAAGGTGAACGCAAGCGTTGGTCTGGCGTCAAATGTAAACAGCAATTGCACCATGCATGTGAGGTATCGCCGCGAAGGTCAGATCGAGGGCAGTAAGTTTAGCAGTAGACCCCCTCTGTAAATCTAAAGTGGTAACCTGTAAAGGCTTTTAAAGGCTTTTAAAAATGTATTTAGTTTGTCGCCACTGCACGTTTGTGCGCAATTTTAAAGCATGTCATGTTTGGTATCCATGTACTCGGCCTAAGATCATCTTTTTTATCTCATCAAACATTTGGGCAATATAGTGTGTTTTAGTGCATTAAAATGTAAAAAAGTGTGTTTTTTCCCCAAAAAATGCGTTTGAAAAATCGCTGCGCAAATACTGTGTGAAAAAAAAAAATGAAACACCCACCATTTTAATCTGTAGGGCATTTGCTTTAAAAAAAATATATAATGTTTGGGGGTTCAAAGTAATTTTCTTGCAAAAAAAAATTAATTTTTTTATGTAAACAATAAGTGTCAGAAAGGGCTTTGTCTTCAAGTGGTTAGAAGAGTGGGTGATGTGTGACATAAGCTTCTAGATGTTGTGCATAAAATGCCAGGACAGTTTAAACCCCCCCCAAATGACCCCATTTTGGAAAGTAGACACCCCAAGCTATTTGCTGAGAGTCATGTTGAGTCCATGGAATATTTTATATTGCGACACAAGTTGCGGGAAAGAGACAATTTTTTATTTTTTTTTTTTTTTTTTTGCGCAAAGTTGTCACTAAATGATATATTGCTCAAACATGCCATGGGAATATGTGAAATTACACCCCAAAATACATTCTGCTGCTTCTCCTGAGTACGGGGATACCACATGTGTGGGACTTTTTGGGAGCCTAGCCGCGTACGGGACCCCGAAAACCAAGCACCGCCTTCAGGCTTTCTAAGGCCGTAAATTTTTGATTTCACTCTTCACTGCCTATCACAGTTTCGGAGGCCATGGAATGCCCAGGTGGCACAAAACCCCCCCAAATGACCCCATTTTGGAAAGTAGACACCCCAAGCTATTTGATGAGAGGTATAGTGAGTATTTTGCAGACCTCACTTTTTGTCACAAAGTTTTGAAAATTGAAAAAAGAAAAAAAAAAATTTTTTTTCTCGTCTTTCTTTATTTTCAAAAACAAATGAGAGCTGCAAAATACTCACCATGCCTCTCAGCAAATAGCTTGGAGTGTCTACTTTCCAAAATGGGGTCATTTGGGGGGGGTTTTGTGCCACCTGGGCATTCCATGGCCTCCGAAACTGTGATAGGCAGTGAGGAGTAAAATCAAAAATGTACGCCCTTAGAAATCCTGAAGGCGGTGCTTGGTTTTCGGGGTCCCGTACGCGGCTAGGCTCCTAAAAAGTCCCACACATGTGGTATCCCCATACTCAGGAGAAGCAGCTAAATGTATTTTGGGGTGCAATTCCACATATGCCCATGGCCTGTGTGAGCAATATATCATTTAGTGACAACTTTGTGCAAAAAAAAAAAAAAAAAAAAAAAATTTGTCACTTTCCCGCAACTTGTGTCAAAATATAAAACATTCCATGGACTCAACATGCCTCAAAGCAAATAGCTTGGGGTGTCTACTTTCCAAAATGGGGTCATTTGGGGGGGTTTTATGTCATCTGGGCATTTTATGGCCTTCAAAACTGTGATAGGTAGTGAGGAGTAAAATCAAAAATGTACGCCCTTAGAAATCCTGAAGGCGGTGCTTGGTTTTCGGGGCCCCGTACGCGGCTAGGCTCCCAAAAAGTCCCACACATGTGGTATCCCCGTACTCAGGAGAAGCAGCTAAATGTATTTTGGGGTGCAATTCCACATATGCCCATGGCCTGTGTGAGCAATATATAATTTAGTGACAACTTTTTGTAATTTTTTTTTTTTTGTCATTATTCAATCACTTGGGACAAAAAAAATGAATATTCAATGGGCTCAACATGCCTCTCAGCAAATTCCTTGGGGTGTCTACTTTCCAAAATGGGGTCATTTGTGGGGGTTTTGTACTGCCCTGCCATTTTAGCACCTCAAGAAACGACATAGGCAGTCATAAATTAAAGGCTGTGTAAATTCCAGAAAATGTACCCTAGTTTGTAGACGCTATAACTTTTGCGCAAACCAATAAATATACACTTATTGACATTTTTTTTACCAAAGACATGTGGCCGAATACATTTTGGCCTAAATGTATGACTAAAATTGAGTTTATTGGATTTTTTTTAGAACAAAAAGTAGAAAATATCATTTTTTTTCAAAATTTTCGGTCTTTTTCCGCGTATAGCGCAAAAAATAAAAACGGCAGAGGTGATCAAATACGATCAAAAGAAAGCTCTATTTGTGGGAAGAAAAGGACGCAAATTTCGTTTGGGTACAGCATTGCATGACCGCGCAATTAGCAGTTAAAGCGACGCAGTGCCGAATTGTAAAAAGTGCTCTGGTCAGGAAGGGGGTAAAACCTTCCGGGGCTGAAGTGGTTAATATAGAACACATAATGGCTAATAAAACAGGGCAAGATGGAGAAATTAAAGGAAAGAACACCACATCCCAGATATGAGAAATTTCAAAGCATAAATAAAGACTGGGCATAGAGGTGACAAACCTCGGGATTTTAACGGTGTTAAGTGGAGAGAAATGATTTCATCAAGTAGTAATAAAATTTGATTTTTGATATTTTTAGTAATAAAAAAATGGAACATGAGAAAAAAAGCACAATTTTTACATCTGTAACAAACAAAGTATACGTGGAAGGGATGAAGCATGTATAACAAAGCACTACCACTCTCAACATGTTTCACTCGACAGAGTTTCTTCAGGAGATTGATGGTGTAAATCTTTTTATACTATAAATAAAAAAAACAATTGAATAGAAATCTCATGAAAAAAATATATATGCATAGGCATGACTGAATCATGCAAAAATAAGCATAGAATTGAGAAAAGACTATGCGTACATTTTTAAGAGGATCAGTATATCAAAACAAAAAGTGCATAGAAACATTTGGGTACAGAGAGGAACCAGACCTTACCAGAGAAGCTTCAATATCCACAAGAAGTAAATGCAGTAATAAAATCAATTGATGTGTGTAACGTCCTAATTCAATCAACCAGCACACCTTAATTGCTTGCAGAGAGTAGCTAAAAGTGTAATATTTCTGTAATGAAATATATATGGGAGATAAATAGCTAAATAAAATAGATAAACTGCATAGGAGCAAAATAGATAGTGGCCAATAACAATGGGTTTTAAACAAAATCAAAGCTGAGAATACAGCTATGTAAGAAGCGGATAATTACCTTAAGGTTGAATCAATAGGAATTAAGCTGGTACAGATCAAGGGGATGATAAAGGATAGTCATCTTAATGCCTGACAACCCTCAAAACAATTTTAAGGAAAGCCAAAGCAGAAGAGATCTATAGATGGTAATAAGGAATATATAGAAAGATAAATAATAAATCTAGAGCACTTATGGGCAATATGTGGGCGCTTAAACACTCAGGTGTGTGAAAGAGAACTGCTTACCAGACAGACACACCAGTAACTTCAACAGATCCAGGGAATATTGAGTCCTCCCAATACAGGGATCTCAGTCAGACATTAGAGGCGAATAAACGCCATTTAAATAGCCCCCTCTGACTCGGCGTCGTCTGACGTCACCGTCGGATCGTGGGCGTAAAGGAAGTGCCAACGCACATGCACCTGGGCTGACGGACGGCACAAGCATCACCGACGTGTGACATCAGTGAAGCGAGGCCGCCATCTTAGAAAGTCCAATGCCCTCAAAACGAGGGGATAGAAAAAACATAATGGCTAATACACAATTAGGAAGGAATATAAGGATACCACCACATAATAGGACATTGGGAGAAAATACACACACATTGACACGGATGGTATTAAAAATTTGGGATGCACTACACAAGAAAAATAAATGGAAATATAATTCACCATTGATGGCACTAAAGGAAAAAAAAAATTATTTGCACCGGGGAAAAGTTTGATAAGGGGGAACTGGATTAAAAAAGAAAACGCACAACTACGTGATATAACACAAGGGGGAAAAATTTGCACTTTACAAGAATTGAAAATAAAAAAATATATACTGGAGATCAATGAATGGAGGTATTTTCAACTCAAACCCTTCATAGCAGCACTTCCTCACCCAATAAGAGAAGGAGAAGCACTTACATTGATAGAGCAATTATGTACCACTGAAAAACAAGTGGGAATATATCTAGGATATATAAAACCTTGATAGAAGGGGAAGATTTGGAAATTCCAATATTTATAAAAAATTGGGAGAGGGAATTGGGGAAACGAGGAAAGAAGTAGGAAAAATTCTGAAACTAGTACATGGATCATCAGTAAATAATGGAATGGTGGAAATGAATTGTGCGTAACCCGATGCTATTGAACCCCAGAAATACTAGGGAAATATCAAATAGGACAAACAATGGAGTGTTGGCAGGGCTGTAAACAAACGGGAACCATGGCCCATATATGGTGGGGGTGCCCTAAAATTAGAACGTACTGGAAGGAAATACTGAGTCATATCAAGAAAATTGCTGATATAGATATACCTGAGGAACCATGGACATGTCTATTTCATGGGGTAGATATCCCGACAAAAGAATATAGAAACTCAATGATTGTACATATGATGAACGCTGCAAAAAGTTTGATACCGAGGAAATGGAAGGAAGTAGAGAGTCCAAAAATCAGAGAGTGGTTTGATGAAATAGAAGAGATATATAGCATGGAATTCCTAAGACAGAGCCACAAGGATACTAGAGAGGGATTCATTAAGAGATGGGAAAAGTGTGAAAAGTTTTAATTAACAAAGAAATACAGTGAGATTAAGATTACCTAGAGAAAAGGAGAAAAAAGGGTCTGAGAATGGGTGGAGGGTGGGTGGGGGGGGGTAAGGATAGATAAAGGTTTGGAAACAAAATTTGTTACTGTATATCCCTATTGAGTAGGGAAAATGTTTTACTTTTTTGTGTATAATAATTTTTGATAAAATAAAGAATAAAAAAAAAAAAAAGCATGTTTTGACCAAGCTTAGCTGCGAGGTCACATGCTCTAAGGTGAGCGCATACACCAAAGAGGGAGCACAAGAGTGGACACGAGCACTTGTTGTTGTATCATCTTAAATAATAATTAGAAAAATGGATTGAACTGGAATGGACTTTATGTTTCATTTTATTAAGGGCACATTAATGAATGAGTGCGCACTAGTGCACTATGCAAGGTCCATAAATATTGTTTGGGTACAGAGCATGACTGCGCAATTACCAGTTGAAGTAGCACAGTGCTAAATAGCAGAAAATTGCCTGGTCATTAAGGGGAAAAAATCTTCTGGAAGTCCAGTGGTTAAGTAAGAAACCCCCCCCCTCCTTTTGTCAGCAGGCAAATGACCACATTTTTCCTCTAACAAAAAAATGTAATGCCCATCTCTATATCCCTTGAGCTATGATACTTAATAGATTCATGACCAAATCCCTAAAAACCAAGAGATTGCATGATAAACCTCAGAGTTGAGATCCTATAGTCCACACAATTTAAATGTGGAGTGAGATCTCAATTGTTTTATTAACAACAGTTGAGAACTCCCTCTGCCAGGTGTTTACTTTTTCATGTCTTCCCATATTTATATATCTTTTTGATTCATGTCATTATATATATATATATATATATACATATATATATATATATATATATATATATATATATATATATATATATATATATATATATATATATACACAGTATATTACAAAAGTGAATACACCCCTCACATTTTTGTAAATATTTTATTATATCTTTTCATGTGCCAACACTGAAGAAATAACACTTTGCTACAATGTAAAGTAGTGAGTGTACAGCTTGTATAACAGTGTACATTTGCTGTCCCCTCAAAATAACTCAACACAGAGCCATTAATGTCTAAACCTCTGACAACAAAAGTGAGTACACCAATAACTGAAAATTTTCAAATTGGGCCCAAAGTGTCAATATTTTGTGTGGCCACCATTATTTTCCAGCACTGCCTTTACCCTCTTGGGCATGGAGTTCACCAGAGCTTCACAGATTGCCACTGGACATCACGGAGCTGGTGGATGTCAAAGACCTTGCACTCCTCCACCTTCTATTTGAGGATGCCCCACATATGCTCAATAGGGTTTAGATCTGGAGATATGCTTGGCCAGTCCATTACTTTCACCCTCAGCTTCTTTAGCAAGGCAGTGGTCATCTTGGAGGTGTGTTTGGGGTCGTTATCATGTTGGAATACTTCCCTGGGGCCCAGTCTCCAAAGGGATTGGATCATGCTCTGCTTCAGTATGTCACAGTACATGTTGGCATTCATGATTCCCTCAATGAATTGTAGCTCCTCAGTGCCAGCAGAACTCACGCAGCCCCAGACCATGACACTCCCACCACCATGCTTGACTGTAGGTAAGACACACTTGTCTTTGTACTCCTCACTTGGTTACCGCCACACACGCTTGACACCATCTGAATCAGATAGGTTTATCTTGGTCTCATCAGACCACAGGACATGGTTCCAGTAATCCATGTCCTTAGTCTGCTTCTCTTCAGCAAAATGTTTGCAGGCTTTCTTGTGCATCATCTTTAGAAGAGGCTTGATTCTGGGATGACAGCCATGCGGACCAATTTGATGCAGCGTGCGGTGTATGGTCTGAGCACTGACAGGCTGACCTCCCACCCTTTCAACCTCTGCAGCAATGCTGGCAGCACTCATATGTCTATTTCCCAAAGACAGCCTCTGGATATGATGCTGAGCACGTGCACTCAACTTCTTTGGTCAACCATGGCGAGGCTTGTTCTGAGTGGAACCTGTCCTGTTAAACCGCTATATGGTCTTGGCCAATGTGTTGCAGATCAGTTTCAGGGTCTTGGCAATCTTCTTATAGCCTTGGCCATCTTGGCCAACAATTATTTTTTTCAGATCCTCAGAGAGTTTTTTGCCATGAGGTGCCATGTTGAACTTCCAGTGACCAGTGTGATTGAATGAGAGCGATAACACCAAATTTAACACACCGGCTCCCCATTCACACCTGAGACCTTGTAACACTAATGAGTCACAAGACACAGAGGAGGGAAAATGGCTAATTGGGCCCAATTTGGACATATTCACTTAGGGGTGTACTCACTTTTGTTGCCAGCGGGTTATACATTAATTATGTTGGTACACCCCAGGCTTTGTTATTTGGAAAGTTTTTGGGCTTTTGATTGAGTTTGTTGTCATAGGAGAAGCTGCTAATGTGTTGTGGGGTTGACCATTTCATAGCGGTACTGCTTCTATTACACAGGCATAAGATGAGAATTCAGGAAAATAAGGTATATAAATACAATATAATTGCCATGATTTCAAGGAAGTAACACTATACTTACAAATAGCAATGACCAAAGCAGGCTTCTGTATAAAATGGCAAAGTTTTATCAAAAAATTAAATATAGTGTGCACAACACACTAACGCCATTAGGTAAAAAACTGAACATGACTGTCTTTAATTTACGTCGGATAATCTAATGGTTCATCCATTCTCCATAAAAGTTCACAATTAATCTGAGTCTCTACCCCAAAAGAGCAGCACATCAGCACTTTTAGCTTAACTGCTTATCTGCAGTTTACCAGCTCCAAATCTGAAAACAAGCATACCAGTTTTCAAAAAAACAAAGACTTGCAAAGTAAGAAAAAATATGGCTTGGTATATGTTAAAAAATGAGGGGCGTGGCTGGCACTCGAGCAGCATGGACGCTCAGAGCTAAGCTCTCCACCCCGACCCGGGCTTAGTGACTTTCCACAGTGCTCCAGACCTCACATTCAGCCCACATTAGCCCTAGTAGCTCTCAACACCTCGCACAGCATTGGTAGTATGTCTCCTAAACAAAAGGAGGAGAGACACCCAAAGAAAACTATGGCCTTTCTAGTCCAGCCAGCCTTGGGACCCGGCCAAGAAGCCGCCAGGGTTGCAGCACATGTCTCTCTTCCCACATGGCTCCCAGTCTCACTCTATTCAGCTGCTGGAGACAAGGGAGATGGAGCCATGGAACTATCCAGTGCTGCCCCTCACTTGCCCTCATCTCCTCCGGGCACATTGCTGGCAGGCCACCCAGCCAAAGCCAGAATGAGAATGGATGCATCTTCTACAACCACTTAAGAAGTGAGCCATAACATTATGACTGCTGACTAGGGATGAGCTGTTCACCAGTTCGACTGAACAGTGAACAATTTGGGGTGTTCGCGGCAAATTCGAAAGCTGCGGAACACCCTTTAAAAGTCTATGGGAGAAATCAAAAGTGCTAATTTTAAAGGCTAATTTGCATGGTATTGTCATAAAAAGTGTTTGGGGACCTGGGTCCTGCCCCAGGGGACATGGATCAATGCAAAAAAAAGTTTTAAAAACAGCCCTTTTTTCAGGAGCTGATGCTAATGATGCTTAAAGTGAAACAGTAAAAGTGTAATATTCCTTTAAATTTTGTACCTGGGGGTTGTCTATAGTATGCCTGTAAAGGAGCGCATGTTTCCCGTGTTTAGAACAGTCTGACAGCAAAATGACATTTCAAAGGAAAAAAAGTCATTTAAAACTACTCGCGGCTATTAATGAATTGCCGGTCCGACAATACACATAAAAGTTCATTGATAAAAACGGCATGGTAATTCCCCACAGGGGAACCCCGAACCAAAATAAAAAAAAAAAAAATGATGGGGGTCCCCCTAAATTCCATACCAGGCCCTTCAGGTCTGGTATGGATATTAAGGGGAACCCCGGCCAAAAAAAAAAAAATGGCGTGGGGTCCCCCTCTAAATCTATACCAGACCCTTCAGGTGTGATTGTGATTGATCATATCCACTGCTTACCAAGGCCAAAATTTCTGCCTGAAACTATTCCAAGAGATGTGATCCTGCGCATACACCTTTATCACGTCAAAGAAAAAATTACGCAGAAAACCAGAAATGTGAAGTCCCTACCTGATCCATATGCGCACCTCAAAATATTTTCTGATCTATCGCAATACGCAGGGAGCTCAATACTGGGACTAAATTACAATATAATGTATCAGTGGATCAACCCTGAAAAACTACTGATCACCTACAATGGTGGAACATATTCTGTGACCACCCTTGCCTGCTTTGTCTTCACTCTTAGGGTAAAATCCCAGAAGCTCCAGACCTGTCTCTTGAAAGTTACAAACCTAACAAGTCCCCTCCTGACAAATAACTACTTCAGCGTACTCGTTTTTCACATAACCGCTGATTGAGGTATCCGCCTCACAACAGCCTTCATATTACAGATTTCTATATGTCACATTACAACCAAGAAAGTGCTCATCACTTAGTTTTGGGGAATCATCCCCTTGGCCACTTGGTTAACTGTTTTGTTAGTTTTACTTTTATGGTTACAAACTCTGTTTTTGGTGACCTGACTGTTCTTTTTTGGCTCTAATTAATACTTAACAGTATCCTACAAATGAAGATGATGTTTGAATTTCTTACCATCAACGTCAAAGGCCTCAACCACCCGGTAAAGTGGTCCTCCTTTTGGAAACTGGCTATTGAAACCCAATGCAATGTCCTTTGTGTGCAAGAGACACAATTTAAAGCTCCCTCTCTGCCCACATGTACTGACAGCCATTTGCCACACATTTTACGGCTAATGCAGACTCCAAAAAAGTGATGTGCTCATGGTGATTAAGTCTACTCTCTCTTTCCAACTGTGTTAAAGTATTCTAGATCAAGCTGGACATTTTATTATTCTTAGGTGGTCTCTGAACAACTCCCTGTATACACTAGCCAAACGTCTATGCGCCAAATGTCCACCAAATCCGATTCTTGTCATTTTATGGTGGCATGAATGTAATATAGTTTCAGATATGCATATGGATTCCTCTGTCCCATCCAGATGCCACAATCTCTTTCTGAACCCTCTTCTGAAAGAGTTCCGGCTACAAGAAGTATGGAGATGCCAAATGCAGAATGTCACAATTCTTATTCAATAATTGATTTGTTCTTGACTGACTAGTGGACTCTACAAAAAATCTCTACTTCCCACAGCCATCCGATCACATGGTCTGACCATTCTCCTGTGAGTTGTATAACCATCACAGACTCTCCTCACTCTTCGCACACCTTTCCATGGTGTATGAACACTTACATCCTGCAGTCTTGTCCATAAGGAAGCATTCTGGGAGAACATCTGGAGAACTTCTTTCTCATCAATGAGGACTTAGTTTCTATCCCTGCCACAGTTGGGCAACTCATAAAGCCTATACGCATGACATCTTTATACAACAAGGGTTCAGGGAAAAGAGGAATAGAACACAGTGCAGAGATAGCCTATTAAAAGAAATCCAGGATCTTCACTCCTTGAACAAAATGCAGGCAAACGACCATTTTAAAATCAATTAGGCCATATCCACTTAGAACTCCGGTCCTTGTTATTAGAACAGTTTGAGTATGACCACAAATGCCTATATGCAAATAGCAAAAAATCAGGCGAAACAGATCAAAGGTCAGCAAATCAAAATGACCATCCCTTACCTTTATCACCCCATCACTGAGGAAAAGCTGCTAAACCCCTCAAGATATAGCCAATGCGTTTAGTGCATACTATAATTCCTTAAACAACCTAAAAGATGATTCTAATACTAAGCAGCCATCTCCTTCTGACATAGCATCATTTCTGCACAATATTCAGCTACCTAGTTTGACTACTTCTCATTTTGAGATAAGTCATGAAGTAGACAAGGCTATTCAATCTCTTCCCAATAACAAAGTACCAGGGCCTGATGGTTCTGTTGCTGAATACTATAAGCAATTCACTTTCATTCTCTTAGATCCCCTTGCATCGCTGTTCAATGCCTCTGCAGTCTCATCCTCTTTCCCTGATGCTATGTTAAAAGCTTTAATAATCACTTTACCAAGCCAAGGAAGGAACCCAATTCCTCTCAAAAAAGGCAACCTTATATCGCTATTAAATAATGACCTCTTTACCGAAGTGACAGCAAACAGGATCATAGACATACTTCCTATTTTAATCCATCCAGACCAATCTGGGTTTACAAAAGGGAGACAAACAGCAGATGCCACTAGACGTCTATTCAATATTATCCATCATACCAATCACCATAAAATGCCTTCTCTGCTCCCCTTTTTGGACACAGAGAACGCATTTGACAGAGTCCATCAGTCTTACTTACTGCAGACCCTACAGACATTTGGATTTCAAAGCTACATCCTCTCTGAGATCATGGCACTGTATGCCAAACCCTCAGCCCAAGTTTATTGTTCAGCTATGCTTTCCACGACCTTGCTTATCTCAAATGGCACACGGCAGGGGTGCCCCCATCCCCCCTTATTTTCAACCTTCTTATGGAACCATTAGCGGAAAAGATTTACTCCCATTTAACAATTTTGGGGTTCCTAACTGGCCAAAGGGAGCACAAAATCAACTTGTTTGCTGATGACGTAATATTTATGTTAACTAATCCTGATTCTTCTCCGGCTGCTGTACAAACAACACTGATATCTTATTCTCAATGTACCTCCTATTGGAAAGGAATACCTGGGGCTGTTCCAAACATGCCCCTGGCATAAAAAGGATTAGGACTCTCACAGTACCCATGCATAAAGAAAAGGTTATAATAAAATTAACAATTTATTAAGAAAAGGACATAATTAAAAGCAAATATACATACATTAATAGGCAGTTAATTACATTACTATTACTGTGCATAGTGAATACAGATGGTTCCAAATGAATGAATAAACTCCATTGGTATTGATGGAAGCTGAGATGTATGTCTTGATGTGATCTTCTACATGTTTTGCAACTACAGTCGCTTCCTTAGGAGGAGTCAATCATTCCCATCTATAAGGAAAGTACAATCTCATAGTTACGTAATCACAAATAATTTTTAATATTTAATAACAGAGAGAGAAAATCAAAAATATATATAGTAGAGCAGACATAATATTAATATTAAAGTTCCTATTCATTTGTGCGTTGCTTACCAATGGGGACCAGCGGAGCACAGAGCAGCACCTGTTGAGGCACCCCACGGTGAACATGGGAGACACTTGAGGGCTTGAATATTCTGACTTTAAAAAAATAATAATGGGTCAATGTAGTTCACAACCTCAAGTGTCTCCTGTGTCCGCCGTGGGGGGATTACCTTTGGGTGCCTCAACATGTGCTGCTCTGTGCTCCGCTGGTCCCCATTAGTAAGCAACGCACGAATGAATAGGAACTTTAATATTAATATTATGTCTGCTCTAATATATATTTTATTGATTTTCTCTCTCTGTTATTAAATATTAAAAATTATTTGTGATTATGTAACTATGAGATTGTACTTACTTATAGATGGGAATGATTGACTCCTCCTGAGGAAGCGACTGTAGTGGCGAAACATATAGAAGATCTTGTCAAGACATCTCAGCTCCCCACATTACCAATGGGGTTAATTTGTTCCTTTGAAACCATCTGCATTTACTATGCACAGTTGTAATTAACTGCCTATCAATTTATGTATAATTGTTTTTATTATGTCCTTTTCTTAATAAATTGTTAATTTTATTATAACCTTTGCCTTATCTATGCGTACCGTGATAGTCCTAATCCTTTTATATGCCAGGAGCATGTTTGGAACAGCCCCAGGTATTCCTTTCCAATAGCCCATTACAAAGGATGATGGTACCCGCCCCCACCCTTAGACTCAATTGATCAAGGCAATCCCTTTTATTCAATGTACCTCCTAATGTCTAAACTATGCTTGCTGGATGTTTCCCCTTTGACTGAGCAAAATACTCCATTACCTATTTGGGAGTGCAACTCACAGCTAATATCACTTCCCTTTTTTTCAGGAAAATGTTATTCCCTTTCTACAGCCCCTACAAATAGACTTTTACAACCTCTCCAAATTCACTCTCCACTGGACAGGCAGACTAACTGCCTTCAAAAAGCTTCCACAACTTCTTTTCCGGTCCTTACCCATCCCAATACCTGCATCAATACCTGCATCTTACTTTAGGAAGCTCCAGTTGATACTTGGCCACTTTATTTGGCAAGACAAATGAGCAAGATGCTCCCACATTAAGCTTATTAAGCACAAATTAGTAGGGGGAATGGGCTATACTGATTTTAAAGGAGTTGTAAAGGCAGAAGGTTTTTTTATCTTAATGCAGTCTATGCATTAAGATAAAAACCTTCTGTGTGTAGCAACCTCCCCAGCACCCCCCCAATTATTTAGCTGAGTCCCATCTCTATCCAGCAATGTCCACGAGTGTCTTAGCCATCTAGGACTCTCCTCCTGATTGGTTGAAACACAGCAGCGGAGCCATTGGTTCCCGCTGCTGTCAATCAAAGTCAGTTAGCCAATCAGGGGAGATAGGTGGCAGGGCCAGGTTGGGGCTCCATGTGTCTGAATGGACACACAGAGCTATGACTCAGCTCAGGTGCCCCATAGCAAGCTCCTCGCTGTGGGGGCACTCAGCAGGAGGAAGGGAACAGGAGTAGCAAAGAGGGACCCGAGAAGAGGAGGATGCAGGCTGCTCTGTGCAAAACCAACTACACAGAGGAGGTAAGTAGGTAAGTATAACATGTTTGTTATTTTTATTTTAAACAAGACCTTACAATCACTTTACGGATTACTACTTTGCCACATTACTAGCGCAACTAAAAGTGTGGTTTACGCCCCACTCACAGTGTGTTTAGAGGGAGTTAGAGACTCTTCAAGGCCCGGATCAAACCCTTTACAACTGGCTAATTGGTGATCTCTATATGTGCAACAAAGACGAGCTCCTTTACCCTACTATACTGGCCTCACTTTTAGCATTTCAACACCTACTACTCAAAACGCCTAAAGGTATTTCCCATGTTCAGTTACCGATTCCCTTAACTTCCCTTTTTTTACTAACTTCTGACATCAACATCTAAGCATTGACAGGAAAAGGTATCATGCTTGTATTAGATTTATACTCCTCTGGAGTGCTCAAACCCTTTCCAGCACTTCAAAATGAATTTAACCTGCTGTAAGAAACCATGAATCAGACCGAGACAGGAGTACAGTTAAATCACACTTGTTTAATAGTAAAAGTAAATAGAACAAATGTAGTCAAAACATAGCCAAACTTCGGCAACCGGAACGGATAGTTAGACAAGCCAGAAAGCCAGGAAGCCAGGGAACAGTGTAGCGGAACAGAAGATTTTTTGATTTTTAAAGTGAAAACATAAAAATGAAAAATTCCTTCCAATATAGTGCCTGGGGGGGTCCCCTTAGTCTACCTGTAAAGTGGCAGATCTGTACCATGTCTAGAATCTGCTGCAGCAATAATTGCATTTATAGCCCAAAAAATGACAATTTTCCCTGCGAGCTGCCTTTATTTTGCTCAGCAACAGCTGGGGAGCCAGTGTGTATGATCAGGCCACAATGTAGTGCACTGGGAGCAAGATTAGAGATTTTTTGGATACATTCTGGTGTCACTTTGGATAGAAATAACGGGTGCGTAAAAATTGGTCTTTGGGTGTCAGTGGTGCCTTCCCACCGTAATGCTATAGAGGTACTCTTGATGAAAGCAAGAATTGGCCTTGCTGTAAAAAATGCAATGATATGCACCTGTCAAACAGGTGCTGAAAAACTTTGGGTGTTCATTGTGTCCATGAAACCTATACCAAAAACATTCTTCGAGATGAAATGATTGAACACCCTCAAAGCTAGACAGTTTTGAAGTCCTGCAGAGATTCCACATCCCAAAAAGACTTAATCAATGACATTGGCATCAGGAGCTTCATAGCTGGTAATCCAGGACTTCATTTTTATAAAAGTCAAACGGTCCACAGAGTCTGAGGACAGAAGTGTTCTATGATCAGTAACAAAACCTCCTGCAGCACTGAATGCCCATTCTGAAAGCACACTAGATAGCATGGGCAAACTCACTAAACAAAGGAAATGATGCCCTGCCTGAGGACTGACCACCACCTCCACCTTTGCCTGTGGACACATTTGTTCGGCCCAAATTTATGCTTGGGCTGAACCATTCGCCCATCCCTAATTGTCAACAGGTGAGTCACTGTGGAGAGATAGGAGCTGGCAATTAGCCAACAGCTGAGTGGCCAGCCCTGACACCTGCCTACAACCGATTATTTTCAGTACCTTAGAATTACCCACTGCTTAATACACTCCCCTAAAATATTCCAATATGTTCCCAAACAGGCATGGAATTTTTGGTCAGAGGAGAACATTTACTTTAAAAGATATATCCCTCTTTTATCATCTATTACCGGACAAACTAACATTTACAAAATCACACTCTTATATTAAATAGGAACATGATTTGAGAACCTCCTTTATAGACACACAGTGAATAGCTGCCCTTAACGTCCCTTTTAAGGTTTCCAAATCTGCTAACCTATGGGAATGTTCCTATAAAATGACTCTCCGCTGGTACATAACTCCTCACATACTGCATACAATAGACTCCTCCAGCTCACCTCTGTGCTGGAGAGGATGTGGCTCTCATGCCACACTCTTATAGGGCGTACACACGGTCGGACTTTGTTCGGACATTCCGACAACAAAATCCTAGGATTTTTTCCGACAGATGTTGGCTCAAACTTTTTTTGTCTACACACGGTCGCACAAAGTTGTCGGAATTTCCGATCGCCAACCACGCGGTCACGTACACCACGTACGACGAGACTAGAAAGGGCCGGTTCAGAACGGCACCCTTTGGGCTCCTTTTGCTAATCTCGTGTTAGTAAAAGTTTGGTGAGAGACGATTCACGCTTTTTCAGACTCGTGGCTTTCAGATCGTTTTCTGCCGTTCAGTTTGTGCTTGTGGGTTTGTATCGGCTCTTCAGTGCATGCAGAAAGTTCTGCGTGACTTTAGGTAGTCATTGTATTCTTCTTCGTTCGTTACTGTTTTTCAGGTCGCTCTTCACAGGCCTTGCTGTTCTTCAGTGCGTTCTGTTACTTCGTTCTGAGCAGCCGACCGTTTTCTAGCCATGTTTCGTATGCGTACTCCTCGTAGAGTTCGTGCTGTGCGGGGGCTTGGTGTTGGGGGCCTGACCTTGACACAAGTCCAGTCCATGAACAGGGTAGGGAGGAGTTCATGGACCAAGAATTGGTTGCTTCAGCGTGACCAGTTCTCTCATATGCCTTTGCTCCGTGAGAATAATCCTGATGATTTCAGGAACTTTCTCAGGATGACAGACCCCGTGTTTCACCGTCTGTTGGCTTCTCTGACCCCCTATATCAGCAGGCAGGATACCTGCATGAGGCAAGCCATCACTCCGGAGCAGAGGTTGGTCGCTACCCTGCGGTATTTGGCGACGGGGAGAAGTCTGCAGGACTTGAAGTTCTCGACAGGCATCTCCCCCCAGGCTCTGGGGATCATTATCCCAGAGACCTGTTCTGCCATCATCCAGGTCCTGCAGAAGGAGTATATGAAGGTAAGATTTTTATCCTTTAATATCACATTTTATTGTATTGAATGTTTGTTAATATATTGTATTTCTTTCCTCATTCCCTAATTACCATGATTGTAATATGCTGTGAATGTCCCCTTTGTTCTCATGCATGATGGATTTTTATGTAATTATTATTTTAGGTCCTTCATGCATATTTGCCCTTCACTAACCTCCCCAGCATGGTGTCTCCTGCCCTATATTCACCTCATGTAGTCACTTAACAATGTATTTTATCAGCTCCATAGTAGTGCTTTACCCCAAACACCCCCTAAAATGTTTGGAAATGTTATTTTAGCTTTAAATTCAGGCAGAGTGGCAGAGGCTTTTTTTGTGGTGTCCCCAAATAATTTTTAGTAACCCTCCCTCCCCCAACTGCTAAGTCAGCTGATCCCAATTCTCTATCCTCAATCATCTATCTGCTGACTTTGCCAAACCCATACACACTATACCCACCTTTTTACTGGTCAGATTTATGGATGAATTCCCCAAAGCATGTAGTACAAGGGCCTGCCTGTATACTTTCCAATGGTACTGTTTAAAGTTTTTGTATCCTATTATTATCTTCATAGGTAATAGCAGAATGTCCAAATGTCCTCAAATGTGTACAGTGTGTATTTATATCTTTGTATTCAGACACTTCTTACCTGTCCAGTGGTCTGACAATAGTGTAACTAAGGAGGGTCTGTTCAAAGTAATACCCATTATTTAGGCATTCATCTCTCAATGAAGTGAAGAGGGTTACCTGTCCAAGATTCCAATCCCCCTATAATGTTAGAAATGGCCCATGAGAGGGGGGGAGGGGTAATATGATAGGTGTACCTTATACTTTGGTGTTGTTAAATTCCCCTTAATAAATGCTATCTGGAGGTTGCCCCATAATGTTTGTGTCTAATCTGCTTGCCATGTTTCAGAGTAAAAATAGTAATGTTTATTGTTTTTTCCTCAACAGTTTCCTTCCACGCCACAGAAATGGCAGACTGTGGCCTCCCACTTTGCCCATCGGTGGGACTTTCCTAACTGCGGAGGGGCAATTGATGGGAAACATGTCCACATCGTCCCACCACCCAACACGGGGTCATACTATTATAATTACAAGGGGTTTAATAGTATAGTGATGTTGGCGGTGGTGTCGGCTAATTACGACTTCTTGTATGTGGACGTGGGGAAGAATGGCCGGATGTCCGATGGTGGAGTCATCGCCCAGACGGAGTTCTACAGGCGTCTCCAGAATGGTAGCTTGGACTTGCCAGCTCCAGAGGACAATGTGGAAGGACTCCCATTTGTGTTCGTTGCTGATGAAGCATTTGCGCTGGGGGACCACCTGATGCGGCCATTCCCAATGAGGACCTTCACCCCGGAACAGAGGGTTTTTAATCACTGGCTGGCCAGAGCCCGAAGAGTGGTGGAGAACACATTTGGAATCCTGGCCAGCCGGTTCCGACTATTTGTGACACCCATCCATATGGCGGAGTAAAAACTAAACCATATTATACTGGCTTGCTGTGTTCTCCATAACTTTTTAAGGAAACATTCGGCCAACTATGCTGGCTCAGTTGGGCCTGAGGCCGGAATCCTACATCAAACCACACTGACGGCGCTTGAAAGTGGCCATCCTGGCTTGCCCTCCCTGAGTGCCCGTAATGTCCGGTTACGCTACCTGGAGTTGTTTGCGGGTAGGGGGGCTATCAATATGCCAGACAATCTGTGAAGCCTTTTTATAATAAAAAAAAAAAAGAAATTCTTGGTGGACATTTACTGCTTGTGTTTGTTTTAGCTGACCCCGACAGAAATGTGTTGAGTCCAGAAAATGTCGTGATTGTGTAACCTTATTATACAAAGCACTGTTGGCTGTTATTTCCTAAATGCAAAAACACATTTCACTACAAGTGCACTTGCAACTGCACGGAACCTGCACTTGTAGTGCAAAAAGGATTTGCCCTTAGGAAATAACCCACATTTTCTCAGAAAACAACAATTACATCACCCCAAAAGTGTTGTATTGTAGTGTTGACACAATAATCCACACATTCTTGAGTAAGCAACTTTTTTATACCTGCACAATCACATGTGCATTTACCAAAGGTTTTTAAAACAAACCAACATGTTTGTTGTATAACAATTTTTGCAGTAGCATTATCAAAAATAGAAATGTCCATTTCAGATAAAACAGGCCTGGTTTAAAACCAACAAGAAAGAAAAAAACTTGAACTTACAAAGTTCACATATGGCAAAACCTGAAGGCTATATCAGACATCAGTATTTAGGAACTGGGTTTGATATAGCATTCAGATGGGGGGAAATCACCCCTGGAAAAGCCACATTTGGAAGATGCACACCAATTTACGAATGTCAGCATGTGCTATCTGCCATCAGGGGGGATCAAGGGTTCGTGTTTTGGGGGAGCAAGCCCTTCCTCAACGCGACTTTAAAAATTGAGGAAGGGGTTGCACCCCCAAAACGCGTCCATTGATCTCCCGTGATGGCAGATAGCACATGTTGGCACACTGTGTGCATCCTCCAAATTTGGCTTTTCAAAACATTGCAAAAAAATTTAAAAGATTGGACCACAATCCAAAAAGTGATTTTGTGGGGTTTTAAATTCGCCCCAAAACATCAATGATGTTATTATTTTTTTTAATAACATCATTGATTTTTTGCTGGATGTTTTGCAGTTCGGCATTACACCCCATAATCTCCCCGATCAGGATCTGGGCACTTTCTGATGTGAAACGTTCTCTATCCCTCACATCACGATCACCTAAAAAGAGAGAAAGAAAAAAAAAACAGGTCTCAAAAATCTGCCACCATCCATCTCTTTTACCTGAGCCTGTGGTCGTAGACACTCACCTGTTGTGGTGCCAACCTCCACCACATCTTCTTCTTCCTCCTACTCAGCTTGGGTTTGGGGTATTTCACCTTCTTCCAGAGGTGGGGGGTCTCTGGTCTCCTCGGATGAGGGGTGTCCTCCGAGTCTTTTGTCCCCTATGTAAAACAAAAATGGTATAATTAGCACACAGATATTTGATGGCAGAACTAGAAATAGGAAACATTGCTTGGAAGTGGGGTACAATTGTCTATTTTAGCCGAGTTCCAAGATGTCTTTTTTTTTTATTGGCCTTTGTCAAGCTGCAATACTTTACCTGTTTAGTACAAGCTTCACAGATGTAGCCCCCCCTATAGTATACACTGGAGCACCTGTGTGGCCCCCTAATAAAAATGTTGTTCTTGTGTCCCACACTAGTGCTCCAGTGTCCAGATGTGAAAACAGCTGCTCAGTGTCCTCTCCTTACACAGAATCTAGTTGGCATTTCATTCTAGTAACAAACCCATCTACACAAACAAATATTTGGCATCCAAGTAGGCCCAAAAAAAATGTGGGAAAATGCATATGGCCTAAACAATGGTGTTTTAGAGGCCAAAAGAAAAATGTTTGATACGAACGAATAATGGGCCCATGAACATTAAAGTTGCCCTTTTAAACGTTACAATTAATAAAAGCACATGGAGCAGCACGAACGCAATAAAGACAAAAAGAATAGGAACACAGCACAACTACTTACTTTTTTACAGCACTCTCCGGATCTTTCGGTACTGCTCTGGCTCTCTTAATTTCAGGTCCGACCACCGCTTCCTGAGCTGATCTTTCGATCTTCGTACCCCGAAATTACTGTGAAGGCTTTTGATCACTTTCGCCATGATCTTGGCCTTTCTGATGTTGGGGTTGGGGTAAGGCCCATACTTCCCGTCATAGTCGGACTTCCTCATGATGTCGACCATCTCCAACATCTCCCCAAAGGACATATTTGTGGCCTTAAAAGCCTCCTTCTGGATCGGGATGTGTCCGGATCCGGGCTTTCCTCCTCCTCCTCCTCGTTGCTATAATTAGCACACACCTGCTCTAACTCCGCCATCATGCTCTTCACCCACTGCGCCGAACGAAAAAGGGGCGGGGAATAGACTAGAAAGAACGTCAGGGGTGGGCAGAGTTACACGCATGCGCAGTGTGTATAAAGCGTAACACGCGTGCGTATTACTTACGATCTGTGAGCGGAGGAAGGAGCATTGGACGCGCCGATCATAAGAGCGAAGGTAAGAGACAAACTTGTGCCTATACTGCTTCTACATTGAAGCCTATATTGTAACAAGATTAGGAGAGTTTTGTCTGACATTAGGTCTTGTGTTGTGTCTTGCAGTGAACATGGATATCTTAATGAAAGACAATGACTTCATGTCAGTATTCATAGATATCTTAAGGGAGCTGCCCTGTCTGTGGGAGATTAAACACCCCCATTTCAAGAACCAAGCAAAGAGGAAGGCAGCACTGGTGCAATTGTGTGAAATTGTGAAGCAGGTGATCCCCACGGCAGACATCACCTATTTAAAGATCTTCATTGGTGGCCTGAGGAGCACATATCTGAGGGAGCGCAAGAAAGTCCTGGATTCACAGAGATCCGGAGCAGCAGATGACATCTTTGTCCCCAGGATGTTGTACTACGACAGGCTGCATTTTCTGGCAGGCCAGACTGAACCCAGGCCATCCCTCTCAAGTCTTCCTTCCACGCTTCCTTCCCCCCTGGCTGAGGCTTCTGACGCCCAACCTGGGCCTTCCAGGCCACATGTGGAGGAGCCCAGATTGAGCCAGGTATAGCATTCCTCTAAATATTTCTGCTTGTCCAATCAATGATGTTTACTAGATGTTAGTTGGGAGTACTAATTTAGGATTGTGATTGATGATGCAAAACATTACAACCATGTCCCTTTTTCATACACAGGGAAGTCTCAGCCAGGAGGTGGCCGGGCTGAGCCGGCTGGCTGATCTGCAGGTCCCTCCACCCCCCCTGAAAAGAGAAAGTGGCAGTAGGAGGAGTGCCCTAGAGGAGGCTACCGGAGGACTCTTTTGGAGGGCTACAGAGGTCCTGGGAGCACGACAGACCGTGGAGGAGGACATTGCTGCCGTCATTGCCTATAAAATGCACCTCAGACACACCTTTGCGATGGTCCTCCTCCTCCTCCTGCAGGTCCTCCTCCTCGTCCTCCCTCTCCTCCAGGTCCTCCCAGACCTCCTCCAGGTCCTACTCCTCCTCCTGCCACATCTCCAACAGCACAGCCACAGCCCGGAAGGAAGCGTGAAAGGAAGACCAGAAAGTGAGGACCCTGGATCCAGTCTGGTCGGCCAAAAAATGCAGCCTCTTGTGGTACCACAGCCTGGGGACACACATGTCATCTGCTGCTATCCGGATCTCTGCGAATTCTGGACCAGACTGCCCTCCCTTACATATGGACTCCTCAGGCCACCAATTTTGATGTTCAAGAATTGATGTCTGCCGTGGGGGTCCCAGGCTTCGCTAATTTCTCATGTTGATCCAGTGTTGCCTTCCTCTTTGTTTGGTTCTGAGCCCTTAATAAAGGATTTTTGTTTTGAATTATACTCTCCTATGTATTTTACTTCAAAAATTACAGTTTTTTTGTGAGGATTCAGGTACATTTCAAATATACAATGTGAAATGAACAAGGGACACCAACAACAAACAATCTCCTTGAGATTAAATAATAAAAGATATCAATGGTGTTGGGGTAACTTGACACCCAAAACACACACAAAAATATTCTGGACTAAAAATAAAAATAACATTGAACAAAGATCAGCCTTGGAAAAAATCCAAACATTAAATAAAAAAAAAGGCTTAAAATCCCCAAAAAAATAAAATAAAAAAAAAAAACATTCTGTCAGATGTGACAACTAATAACAATATATTCAGGGAATCCCAATAAAAAAACAAAAATAAAAACTTTGTGAGAAGTGTGTGTGAATATGAGCAGCAAAACTACTTAATTCTTGTCACATTATAAAGAAGAAGAGAGTGCGCTGTATTAAACCATTTTTAACATTGCAGCGTGACGAAAGTGCTGTGTCCATTGCGAACGCTAAGTTTACCAGAACGAGCTGTTCCGTCTTGGAATCTTGGAATTTCTTCTGAGCATGCATGGCACTTTGTGCGTCGGAACAGGCCACACACGGCCAGAATTGACGCGATTGGATTTTGTTGTCGGAAAATTTTATCTCCTGCTCTCCAACTTTGTGTGTCGGAAAATCCGATGGACAATGTCCGATGGAGCCCACACACGCTCCGATCGGACATTTTCCATTGGAAAATCTGACCGTGTGTAGGGGCATTACACATATTTTGGTCATGTAACATCCTGTTCAGTTACTGGGCTGATATTTTCCAACTGAACAAACTGAAATGCCACCAACATTTGCATCTACCCCATTCCAGAACTTGCTATTTTGAACTTGGATCTAGACAATTTTTCTTACCCATTCAGATGCATGGTTATTCATATACTTTTATCTGCCAGATTGGCCATCACTCGCAATTGACTTTCTAGCTCTTGTCCTTCTTGCTCTGAAGTTATTGCCTTCACTCAGTTGCATAGTGTTTACGAATGCCTGTTCGCCTCAAGCAAGGGCTGCCTCTGCGCAGCCCAAGCCAAGTGATTTCACTGGTATGCTTGGTATAAAGAAGTGTACATTACTAAAAATGAATATGACATTAGTAAGGGATTATTCTTCCTTGTAGATTTGGGAACATACTACTGATCTGTGTACCTCTAATCTTTTTTTTCTAATAAGTGTATCATTTATGGTACTGTTGTCACAACTATACACAAGAAGTGTAATGGTATTTTTTGCAAAAGTTAAATATGCTTCCTTTTAGTTCTTTTCTGTTACTTTACTTACCATTGAACTGCATTGTATTATTGTATGCATCAAAAAGTTCAATAAAAATGTATTGAAATGAAAAATTTAAATAAACAAGGAAAAAAGGTGTACTATAACAGTAAACCTAGGTCAGACTTTAGAGGCATAGGAAACAATGAAGAAGTAAGAGAATAAACACTATTTATTGAAAAATACACAGCATGAATAGAACAATACAGAAAAATTAAAAATCACGTATACTGATGCATAATGTGCAGTGAGCCCTTGTGTATCAAACATATGTATATAGTATATATGATTTTTAATTTTTCTGTATTGTTCTATTCATGTTGTGTATTTTTCAATAAATAGTGTTTATTCTCATACTTCTTCGTTGTTTCCTATGCCTCTAAAGTCCGACCTAGGTTTACTGTTATGCCCCGTACACACGGTCGGATTTTCCGACGGAAAATGTGTGATAGGAACTTGTTGTCGGAAATTTCGACCGTGTGTAGGCTCCATCACACATTTTCCATCGGATTTTCCGACACACAAAGTTTGAGAGCAGGCTATAAAATTTTCCGACAACAAAATCCGTTGTCGGAAATTCCGATCGTGTGTACACAAATCCGACGGAAAAAGTGTCACGCATGCTCAGAATAAATAAAGAGATGAAAGCTATTGGCCACTGCCCCGTTTATAGTCCCGACGTACGTGTTTTACGTCACCACGTTTAGAACGATCGGATTTTCCGACAACTTTGTGTGACCGTGTGTATGCAAGACAAGTTTGAGCCAACATCCGTCGGAAAAAATCCTAGGATTTTGTTGTCGGAATGTCCGAACAAAGTCCGACCGTGTGTACGGGGCATTATAGTACACTTTTTTCCTTGTTCATTCCCTCAATTTATGGATGTGGCTATGTGAGTGCGCTCCTTTTCTGTTCATTGAAAAATTTAAATATTGTCTTGTCCACTAAAGGCAGACCAAAGTGAATCAAAGGCAGCAGAAAGAAAAGTACTGATAAGCTATTTGCTTGGATAGCTAAATATACATGAACTCAATCCTAGAAAATTAACATAAGCATCAACACCAGAAAAACCACTGCATTATCATCAACCTTTTTTACAGCCTTTTTGATGCAAGCCTGGGAATTAACACATCATCACAACAATACTTGAATCTCAGTGCTTGAATTTTTAGGCATGATCTGACCATCATACAATTTTTGCCACCAGTATGGAAGTTTGGCTTGCTCAGGACTTGAGTGTGCATTTTAAGCAAGTAAAGATGAGATGAGAAGGAAGTCAGACAGTTTCAACATTCCATTTCTGATAGCAGAACTGTACAGGTTTTTTAACTTGTCTGATCACTACTTATCCTGAGATTTGCACCAGTATTAAAGCCTTAAAGCAAGGGTCCGCTGAAAAAAAATATTAAAAGCCAGCAGCTACAAATACTGCAGCTGCTTACTTTTAATATATGGACACTTAGCTGTCCAGGGAGCCTGAGATGTCGGCAGCCGAAGCCGATCTGTCCATCGGCTTTCGGCTGCTGCCGCTGCCAACCAGCTTCACTTCCTGGTTCCCTACTGCACATGCGCGAGTCGCGCTGCGTGTCCTCTCTGGTCCCTGCTGTGTTCTGTGTCTCACAGAATACAGCGGTGGAGGAGTGTGTAGGCCCCAGAAGTGGCGTAGGTCACCACAAGCGCCGCAGTGATCTATGCCAGGAAGTGGGAGCAAATACCTGTATTAGACAGGTATCTGCTCCCCCCTCCCCCCTGAAAGGTGCCAAATGTGACACCGGAGGGGGGGAGAAATCCAAAAAGTGGAAGTTCCATTTTTGGGTGGAACTCCACTTTACAATCTTAAGCTGGTAGAGCAATAATAACCTCTTTAATCACTGTTTTGTGACAGTATATAATGATCATAGGCAACACATTTTGGAGGAGTGGGTTGTCTTGGGACACATTTCTCTTTAGATTTAGGAGCATCCGCTGCTGTACATAGACATGTATTCATTGTCCAAATTAAAATCATCTGGATTAGACCAAGTATTTTTTTAATGTGGCTGTTTTAAAATTTTACTACCTCTTCACATAATTTATGCAAGTTAAAAATGTAATTAAATGATAATTATCAGTGTGGAAACAATTGCATAGTTATATGCAATTGAATCCTTTCAGAAGAAAACAAACGTTTCCTTTACCATACTTACTGAGAAAATGTTCTGATCGTAATTGACATTTTACCTTGGGCCTATTTTTATTTTATTTTTTTGCAAGCAAAAAGTTCTTATATAATGCACTTGCAAATTGTTTTAAAATGAATCAGTGCTTCTTGAGATTATTGTCTCTGACAGAATAATAACAGACAATTGGCAATAAGAGTCACAAAGTCTCATGTGTAAGAAATGTCTCTCAAAGAATAAATAAGTCTTCTCCTATGTGCATTATTACCTAGCAGCAAAATAAATATTTTAAACGTTGTGTCGCAATCCCATCGCTTGCATATCCAAAGATTTGTTTCTTTATATTGTCTGGCATTTTATTGCATTGTTTAAATCCCTCTGTCTTGCCTGCCAGTTATTTTTCCCTCTTTTACGAATGAAAATGGTCCTGCTGCACAGTATTCACAGTATTCATTTTAAATTTAACAGGCTATGCTTTTTTCCCGAAAGACAGCTGGTGGTCACATTCATGTATACTGTATCTTAGTCTGTCTGGCTGGATGTTTATGTAAAAGTAAAATAAAAAAAAGGCTTTTCAAAGGTGTTCAGGGACTCTGACATAAATTGGTGAGGATTTAAATCCATGTGAAAAAGTCAAAACTCCTTTTCCAGATATTCATTAGCCTTTGGATAAATAGGTATAGAAGGCAATAGATTTACACATTTGAAGGGCAATTAGAGCAAAATGTCAGGTTCTCAATACTTACAGCTTACTTCCCTAGCAGGACATTACATATGCAAATCCCAACTGTCTTATATCTTCATTGAACTGAGGTAAAAAAAAATATTCTTTTGTACATATAGTCACAAAACTACTTGTGTTTTATATTACATAATAGACATTTGGTGATATAATACTTATGTAAATGTAATATTGAATTGTATGATCAAGTAAATAATGTAATGTGTAAATAAATATTCATAAATTCAATTGTGTGTTACTTTTTGTGTTATGATTTTAAGGTTTGTAAAAGGAGTCATTTTAAACTTTTGAGCTTACATTTATAAAAGGCTAGCCCCACACAATACTGAATATGATAATAATAATGATTGCTTCCATACTTCCAAGAACAAGAATACACTTTAATGAGAAAAAAGATTCGAAAGAGTTTGATAAATCAGCTTGGGTGATGATGTTCTTTACCTACCAAATTATTGGCCGGTGAAGGAATTAGACCCTTATAGTTGCCAGAATTACATAGTTGGTAAGGCTGAAAAAAGACACAAGTCCATCAAGTCCAACCTGTGTGTGTGCACTTTTATGTCAATATTACATTGTATATCCCTGTATGTTGTGTTTGTTTAGGTGCCTATCTAATAGTTTTTTTTAATTATCTATGCTCCCTGCTGAAACCACAGCTTGTGGAAGAGAATTCCACATTCTTACCACTCTTACCATAAAGAACCCTCTACGCTGTTTCTGGTTAAATCGCTTTTTCTCTAATTTAAGTGAATGGCCACAAGTCTTTTTAAATGCCCTTTCACTGATAAGTTTTATCCCTATTGTGGGGTCACCAGTATGGTATTTGTACATTGAAATCATATCCCCTCTCTAGTGTCTCTTCTCCAGAGAGAATAAGTTCAGTGCTTGGAATCTTTCCTCATAACTAAGATCCTCCAGTCCCTTTACTAGCTTTGTTGCCCTTCTCTGTACTCTCTCCATTTCCAGCACATCCTTCTTGAGTACTGGAGCCCAGAACTGGACAGTATACTCCATTTATCTCTGGAGTTAATTCCCTTTCTAATGCATATCAATATTCTATTGGCTTTGCTTGCAGCAGGTTGGCATTGCATGTCGTTGCTAAGCCTGTGATCTACTAGGAACCATCAGGTCCTTTTTCACCCTAGATTCCCCCAAAGGTTCTCCCCCTAGTGAGTAGATTGCATTCATGTTTTTGCCACCTAAATGCATTATTTTACATTTTTCCACATTAAACCTCATTTGCCATGTAGTTGCCCACCCCATTAATTTGTTCAGATCTTCTTGCAAGGTTTCCACATCCTTCGGAGAGGCTATTGCCCTGCTTAGCTTAGTATTGTCTGCAAATATCCAAACAAAAGGACTTGCTGCTCCAGGTGAGACATGAAGCCCAATGATATCAGGGGTGCCCACCTCGACTCGCCTCCGCATACGATCAACACTGAAGAAATGGCTGCACTCCAATACCCATCAAAATTTTATTTAATAGACGAACATCCCAAGTAACACTTGGGATGTTTGTCTATTAAATAAGAATTTCGATGGATCTTGGAGTGCAGCCATTTCTTCAGTGTTGATTGTCTGCAGATACTGAGATTGTGCTGTTTATCCCATCCCCCAGGTCATTTATGAATATATTAAATAGGATTAGTCCCAGGACAGAACCCTGAGGGACTGCACTTTCCACATTGGACCATTCCGAGTACTCCCTATTTATCACTACCCTCTGAACTTGCCCTTATAGCCAGTTTTCAATCCAGGTACTCACCCTTTGGTCAATGCCGACAGACCTTGGCTTGTATAGTAAACATTTGTGGGGAACTGTATCAAATGCCTTTGCAAAATCCAGATACACTACATCTACTGGCCTTCCTTCAACTAGATGGCAGCTCACCTCTTTACAGAAGGTTAGTTGATTTGTTTGGCAAGAACAATTTTTCATGAGTCCATGCTGATTACTGCTAATGATACCGTTTTAATTTCTAAAATCTTGTATATAGTCCCTTATCATCCCTTCAAAGAGCTTGCATACTATTGATGTTAGGCTAACTGGTCTGTAGTTCCCACGGATATATCTTGGTCCTTTTTTAAAGATTATTGCTACATTGGCTTTTCTCCAACCAGCTGGTACGATACCAGTCAGAAGACTGTAAAAATTAAAAACAACAGTCTGGCAATTACTTGACTGAGTTCCTTAAGGACCCTTGGGTGCAAGCCATCTGGTCCCAGTGACTTATTTATGTTAAGTTTTTCAAGTCTGTTTCTGATTATATTTTAACCATGGTGGGGCTTCCTGTGACATGTCATGAGGATAAACATTGCAGTTTTGGTTAGAAGCCTCCCATTTACCTCATGAAGACTGAGGAGAGGAATACATTCAAAACCTTTGCCATCTCGCCATCCCTTGTACACAGACTCCCTTCATCATTCTTTATGATGCCAATATGATCTGTCCTTCCTCTTTTACTATTTATGTACTTTATGTACTGAATTTCTTGGTATTTTTCTTACTCTCCTCTACTATGTGCCTTTCATGTTCTAGCTTATCCACCCTGATTACACCCTTACATTTCTTATTGCCTTCTTTGTACAGTTGGAATGCTGATGATGTTCCCTCAGCATTGTATTTTTTGCATTCAATGGTTTTTATTGGTTTTCATAAAGTAAGCATAGCACACAGATGTATGGACATAATAGACAGCCAGTACATTATCATAGGAGAATGAGTGTGAGACAAAACCTGTGATATTGAGCTAACAACTTGAGGAGCCTGCTAAAGTGACGCTTCAAAAACCACAGACCTGGAGGGTCCCGGGGTTTAACTCCATCTCGTCCACCTCCTGCATCCCAAATGGGAACTAACTGTGCAGAACGGGAGTGGGTGAACCCCTCCTTCCTGGCTCCCACCCGTGAAGGCTCCCCAGTAACTGTGGGGGATCATGGAGGGTCGGTGATCAACAGGAATAGTCACTTTGTGCATGTACCATGCATGGATCTGAGATGCATAGCGGGGGTAATGTCTCCCGCTTAAAGGAATAACAGTGTGTGTCCAAAACAAAACATTGGTGTGGGGGACAGAACCCAGATAGTATAGGTAGGGGTGGGGGAGGATATGGGGACATATGAGGGGGGAGAAAAGGAGGAAGAGAAGAGTAGGGGGATAAGCAGTCAGCTGCCAAGACCCCAAAGTCGATCTTTAGGGTTGAACGTGCCAGGGGAGTTCCCCCCCCCAATAGTTGGCCAAAGGTTTCCAAGTCTCCTTGAACTGAGCAGAGGTGTCTAATATGGAGCTCACCATCTTCTCTTGGGACATGATCCATGTTATTTTACGTTTGGCCGCTAAGATGGAGACCTTGGGGCGTTTCCAGGCTTTAGCTATGGTGAGTTTGGTGCTTAGGAAAATAAAGAAGATTCATTTTTGAGAGAATTTTGGGATCTTGGGGATTAAAAAGTTCAGGAGGGCTGTCGAGGGGGACTTGGGAATCGTGAGTCCTGTAACTTTGGATGTTATTTGGAAAATCTTGTTCCAGAAGCTTCTGATTTTGGGGCAGTCCCACCATATGTGCATCATGGTTCCCTTCATCTGACACCCTCAAAAGCAGAGGGGGGATACCGAGGGGAATATAGTGGAAAGTTTGGAAGGGGTCATGTACCATCTGGTGATGACCTTTACACTAGCTTCCGATAAGGAAATGTTAACCACCTCAATACTGCGCACTTTCACCCCCTTCCTTCCCAGACCAATTTTCAGCTTTCAGTGCTCTCTCAATTTGATTGACAATTACTCAGTCATGCTACACTGTACCCAAATAAAATTTTTATCATTTTGTTCACACAAATAGAGCTTTCTTTTGGTGGTATTTATTCACCACTTCATTTTTTTTGTGATGTACAGTAAGCGAAAAAAGAGCCACTATTTTGAAAAAAACCACAACATTTTCTACTTTCTCTTTTAAAAGAAACCAAAAATATCTAATTTTGTCGAAAATTTGGCCAAAATGTATTCTACTACATGTCTTTGGTAAAAAAAATCCTGCTAAGTGTATGATCATTGGTTTGTGTGAAAGTTATAGAGTCTACAAGCCATGCTACGCATTATTGAAAATGTATCAATCCTAATGCACTGATAGCCTATCTCATTTCTTGAGGCCCTAAAATGTCAGGACAGTATAATAACCCCCCAAATGACCCCTTTTTGGAAAGAAGACAGTCTGAGGTATTTAGTAAGAGGCATAGTGAATTTTTTGAAGTTGCAATTTTTTCCCTACAATGCTTTGGAAAATTAAGAAATATATATATATTTTTTTTCTTCACTAAATTGTCATGTTTACAAGTTATTTCTCACACACGGTGGAGGCATAATTGCAATTACACCCCAAGATACATTCTGCTATTCGTCCTGAGTATGGCGATACCCCATGTGTGATAATTTTCCACAGCCTGGCCACATACAGAGGGCCAACATCCATGTAGCACCATCAGGTGTTCTAAAGGCATAAATTACACATTTAATTTCCTGAGTACCTATTACATTTTTGAAGGCCCTGGAGCACCGGGACAATGTAATTACCCACAAAATGACCCCATTTTGGAAAGAAAACACCCCAATGTATATTCTATGAGGAATAATGAGTCTTTTGAACATGTAATTTCTTTCCAAAAGTTTTTGGAAAATGTGGAAAGAAAATGAAAACATATTTTTTTCTCACAAAATTGTCAATTTAGAAGATCTTTCTAACACATGGCATGTACATAGCCAAAATGACACCCCAAAATACATTCTGCTACTCGTCCTGAGTATGGCGATACCCCATGTGTGAGACTTTTCCACAGCCTGGCCACATACAGAGGCCCAACATCCATATAGCACTATCAGGCGTTCTAAAGGCATAAATTACACATTTCATTTCCTGAGTACCTATCAGAATTTTGAAGGCCCTAGAGCACCAGGACGATGGAATTACCCACAAAATGATCCCATTTTGGAAAGAAAACAACCCAATGTATATTCTAAGAGGCATAATGAGCCTTTTGAACATGTCATTTCTTTCCCCAAGTTTTTTGGAAAATGTGGAAAGAAAATGAAAGCCTTTTTTTCACAAAGTTGTCAATTTAGAAGATCTTTCTTACATATAGCATGTACATAGCCAAAATGACACCCCAAAATACATTCTGCTACTCGTCCTGAGTATGGCAATACCCCATGTGTGAGACTTTTCCACTACCTGGCCACATACAGAGGCCCAACATGCAAGTAGAACCTCCAGGCTTCTAACATATAGCATGTACACACCAATAATTACACCCCAAAATACATTCTGCTGAGCAAAGGGTAAAAAAAAGCTCACCTGTGGTTTTAGCAGGCAGGAATACCGTTCCAGAGCAGTCAAAGCATTTGTCCAGACAGCCAAAGAAATGTCCAGAAATTGTCCAGGCAGCAGACAGATATGGAAAAGTATGAACATAGTTCAGTACAGTCCAAGGTTTAGCAGGCAGTTTAGGTAACAGGCATAGGCATGGCGAGTTCAGGTGGCAGGCAAAGGCATGGCCAGTTCATGTGGCAGGCAAAGGCATGACCAGTTCAGGTGGCAGCAGGCAGCACTTTGTACATTGGGCCTTGGTCAGGTAAGACCTGAGGACAGGGGTAGAGGCTTCTTCCCACCCAAATGTCTACGAAGCCTCTGAGTCTCCAGACCCTAATCTGAGAAAACTAAAAATGCGGAGAAAATTTTTTTTCCACTTGGAAAACCTTTTCTGGAGCCCCTCAGGCCCCTACAGAGGCCTGGCTGGGAGGGACATTGGGGACAGTAGTATCGGGTGTCACAGTGACTTCCTCTACTTGAACACACACAACATTTTTTGGGGGGCTTGCGACCTGTTTGGGTAAGAGGGAGGATTTCAGGAAAGTGCCTTTCGTGGAGTCTGGCTAATGAATCAGAGCAAATTAGTTGAGGGACTTGGCCATGGGGATAGAGAAGGGCTGTGACAACGTCTTCTTGGAATTTTCGATAGATTAGGGAACTTTGGGTGGGCTTAGAAAAAATAATATATGAATTGAACAGGGCTAGTTGCATCAAATAAATGACTTTCTTGTACCAAAACAGTGATCTCCTGGTGGCCAAGTAGTGCTGCTTCATCTGGTCGTTCATATCCACCCCCCCATGTATAGGTTGTACTCATGCACACATTTTGGATTCTGGATGGGGCCTCTTCTTCTTTGCAGTTCCACCAAGGTGTCGTCATGTATTGTGGAAAGGATGTAGACATCTCTTTTTTTATCTCTCCACTTCAGCGCTAGTACCTCTTCAGTCCGCATACTGGCCATTTCACCCTGCTTCAATTTCTTGGCAACCAATCTCTGTGGGAAGCCTTTTGTGGTTGGTCCGTGCTGTCCCACAGGCCACAGTGTTCTTTTTGTACAAATGGTGCAAAAGTGGGAGACTAGTGTAGAAATTGTCTACGTATAGGTGGTAACCTTTCCCAAGCAATCGTTGGATCAGCTGCCAGACAATTTTGCCACTTGTTCCAATGTAGGTAGGGCATCCAGGGGGGTTTAGCTGTCTGCCTTTTCCCTCATAAAGGATAAAGTCATATGTGTAACTCGTGGCCCTGCCACACGCCTTATAAAATTTTACCCCACGTCTAGCTCTTTTACTGGGGAGGTATTGCTTTATTCCAAGTCTTCCGGTGAAGTATACTAGGGATTCATCTACACAAATATTTATATCGGGGTAAACATCTGCTTGAAGCTGGCGCAAAAAAAATGATTAGGGGCCGAATTTTGAATAATTTATCGTAAATGGGATGATTTTGAGAGAGGCATTGGGCATTGTTGTTGAAGTGTAAAAATCTCATACAGTAGGTGACCGCGATATTGTGTCAATCTCGCCGCTGTTATCAGTGAGATTTGACACCTGCGAGCCCCGTCGTGGGAGCCAGCGCCAAGCTGGCTCGCTGATCGGGAAAGGAAAACTTTTTTTTCCTTTTGCGATGAGCGACAGGTAGTGCTGACAGGTATCTGGTATGAATCATGAGGGGGAACGCCGCGCCAAATTTTAAATCCTTAGGTCTGGTATGGATTTTAGGGGGACCTGGGGGGAACTCATGCTGTTTTTTTTATTTAAAATTTGGCTAGGCGTTCCCCCTCGTGATTCATACCAGACACCTGTCAGCACTGCCTGTCGCTCATCGTGAAAGGAAAAAAGATGGGATCGTGCTGGAAACACAATCTCGCGGTCAGGTACTGTAATCATCTCATAACGGGTTCTGGGCATCAATGACGAATAGACCGGCGTGGTGGACAGGTTGGGTAGACCAGTAGGAATGGAGTTAATTTTTTTTGTCAGCCCCATGTTGAGGGTTAGGCCAAGGAAAATTTTTAATTCTTCCATGGTGAGGGGTTTCCGAACAAAAGGACGAGCTTATGAAGAACTTGGATTGTTGGCTATATGTTGGCTGGCGTATAGATTACATTGCTCCACAATGTAGGTTAGGAGATCATTGGTAAAAAAAAAATGAAAATAATAAAGTGGGGTTACATTTTCCCTCTGTATCTGAGGGCCTGGCTGGGCTGTAAAAAGGGAAATTACAGGTTCTACTGACGTATCGGGCAGCCATGTTGGATACAGTAGAATATCTGGGAGGCTAGTATGGGCACTGCCTCGTTGATGGGATGCTCCATTGCTAGCATCTGGCCTATCCTCTAAGAAGGTTGCAGAACTGCTGGTGGATGCCTGTCTATCCCGGAGTGCTGTGCTGCTGGTAGATGCCTGCTGGTGGATGCCCTGGAGTGCTGCACTGCTTGTGGATGCCTGCTGGTGGATGCCCTGGAGTGCTGTGCTGCTGGTGGATGCCTGCATATCATCCTGGAGTGCTGCGCTGCTGGTGGATGCCTAATGGTGGATGCCCTGGAGTGCTGCGCTGCTGGTGGATGTCTGCACCTGCTCATTTCTCCTGATTCTCCTTGTTAGGATTCTATCTTCCGTCGCTATCCGAGTCTGACGGAGAGAGTTCCCCGTTACTCCTCTGCGCTGTACGATCTTTTCGCCATGTTGGCGGGCAGATGTGCTAGATGGCGGGCGGCAGACGTGCCAGATGGTGGGCGGCTGTGCCAGATGGTGGGCAGCCATCTGGCACAGTATATCATTTTTGATATACAGGCATACCCCTAACCCTTTTTTACCCTCCCTGCCCCTGCGATATAGGGAATACCATTGAATGGTTGCCAGCCAATCATGAGAGCTATTGAACCAGGTCTCTAAAAAATTCCCACAAAATCTAATTGGCGATTGAATACATTTTGTAAAACTCACAGTGATGGGGATACATCACCCAGAAAAAGACAATGAAGTATCTTCACATAACACACATATTACAAACATTATGGGTATTCATTTTTACTTGCACAAATGTTGAGAGATTTGGAAAGCAATTTTTTTTTACAAATAGACCCCTTGTAATTGACATCAAGCTGGCAGCTATTACTTCCTGTCAGCTCATTCCCTGCATGAAGCCTGATTTGTATGCATTCCCTTTGTGGAACCGAAGCAAATCTCTATTGTTACCATTCCTCCAATGTGAGCATGTCTGTAAGAAAGACATGTGTGTTTATGGTAACTCTAGAACAGTGTGCAAGGAAAAATATCATACTGTTTTCACCATCATGCACATTCTGCTATATCTTCCCTACGCCGTCCTCTCCAGCTTTTATCCACTCTTCTGGTTAACACACTCCCTCCCTTTGGTTGACACCCCTTCCTTTAGCCAAATATTCTTCCACCCCATTGCCCAAGTGAAAACTGCCCACACCATGTTGTCTTCTCACTGTCTGAAACACCCCTTCTCCCAGGCAGACACGCTCAAACACTCTGCTTTCATTGTACTGTCAATCACCACCTGTTAAGCATTCATCTCCTGCAGAGTAGCGTGGTCAGACCAAATTTAGTCAATGTCCCCTGTGTTCTCCAGTGCTCTGTTGACATTCTCCTGCCATATGTGACAGGAGTAGCTGTGGAAGAGCATCATCATGATGCTCCTCATCAACGTGATTGATGTGGTTGATGTTGGATTTACATCTTGGGATAATGCTTATTTAATTTTTTTTTTAAATAAAGGATTTTTTCACAGTGTCTGTTTTATTTACAATTCAACTTTTTTATGGCTAAGTAATAAGACATACTATGTCTTATTCATTCAAAGGGGATGTGGCAGGAGACTTCCAGATTCATTTTAGTCTCCCCTGTTTGAGGAAAAAAGAGAGAGAAATAGAGGGGAGAGAGAGTAAATAAATCTGTTAAACATCATTATTAGAAATTACCTCCTTCCAAGAGAAGTAGGAACTGACCTGTCGATTTCTACTGCATTAGAAAATAACAACATTGTCTGCCTGATAGGAGGACAAAAGTCTGTCTCAGCATCAAGGAACATCCACAATGCTGAGACAAATGGAGTAGCATGGTAACCGCTCCAGCCTAGTAACCGTCAAAATTGCAGTACTCAGGTGGGTATAGCCCCACTAGAGACCTTAGGACTAACCTATAGGGACTAACTTTAGGAACCCCCAAGGACTTAAGAGTCCCACTTTCAGGAGGGCCAGATTGTGAAAGGCCAACCTAACATCGGTGGCTACAACTGATCCGACTGGCACCCCCAGGATGGGACTTTACTAATAAAAAGGAACAAAACCATAATGCATGAAAATGCAACTTGTATAAGAGCTGGCCCCTGGGTTGGCCTCCCAGGGCCACTATTTGAACACTTTAGAGTTCCTAAAGAAGAGGTAAAGAGAGCTTGTTGAGCAAAAGTTACAAATTTCCCCCCTTAGCTCAAAAAAGAACTAGAGCAACACTTGGGGAGGGAGGGGATCTGGTCTTCTTGGGAAACTTGGATTAAGAACAGCAAACTCATGAGGAGAAAAAGTCAGTCTGTAGAAAATACAGCTCGAGCGACAGGGAGTACCTCACGTAATAACCAAAAACAGGAAAAAAAATAGATTTTTCAACACATTAAATGATTCAGGATTCAAGGAAGCTGGGAGTCCCAAGATCTCTTGGATTGTTGTTGTTGCCAGAATGAGCAGGCTCGTATGGGAAGGCCTTTTAGAGGAGCCAAAATCTTTGTGGGATGAGGTTAAGGATAAGATTTAACATATTTCTGTGACAAGACCAGCAATAAGGGTCTGAGAGCGTCTCTTCTGGATGGTAGAGGGAGATAGATTAGCGAACACTTGGATCGGATGCCCCTGGATAGTGAGTTGATCCTTGTCCCTAGAGATGCACATGAAATCCAAGTTCAAATGGTAGAAGTGGGGTTTTACCACTATATCTCTAGGAATTTCATCAGGACAGGGTGGTTGCAGGGCTCTATGAGCCCTGTCCAGCTGTAGGCAATGTTCTGGGATATCTGGGAAGAGATCTTTTATAAAGGAATGTACCACTGTGTGGACATCTTTAATAGGTTCTGGCAGGCCCCTAATGCGAAATATAGACCTCCTAGACCTGTTTTCCAGGTTGTCAATTTTGGAGGGGATAGTTTCCAACTGATCCTGTAGATCCTGTATGCGTGCAGTGTTCTGATTGGCCCTGGCCACAGTTTAGTCCACTTTTAATTCTATTGCTTTAACCACTTAAGGACCGCCTCATGCCGATGTACGTCGGCAATGTACGTGATTTGCCTCCCGCGGGTGGGGGGTCCGATCGGACCCCCCCCCGCCGCCCGAGGCGGTCCCGTTCTGTCCCCCGGCGATCAGAGACGAGGGGGAGGCCATCCGTTCGTGGCCCCCCCCTCGCGATCGCCGCCGGCCAATGGGAACACTCCTTTGCTGCTGTATGCTAAACAGCAGCAAAGGAAGTGATGTCATCTCCCCTCGGGTCGGTAGTTTCCGTTCCGGCCCGAGGAGAGACGACATGTGAGTGAGTGCACCAACACACACACACACAGTAGAACATGCCAGGCATACAAAACACCCCGATCCCCCCCCGATCCCCCCCCAATCACCCCCCCCCCCTGTCACAAACTGACACCAGCAGTTTTTTTTTTTTTTTTTTTTTTCTGATTACTGCTGTGTCAGTTTGTGACAGTTACTGTGTTAGCACAGTTACTGTTACCCCCCTGTAGGTCTAGGGTACCCCCCTAACCCCCCCTAATAAAGTTTTAACCCCTTGATCACCCCCCGTCACCAGTGTCGCTAAGCGATCATTTTTCTGATCGCTGTATTAGTGTCGCTGGTGACGCTAGTTAGTGAGGTAAATATTTAGGTTCGCCGTCAGCGTTTTATAGCGTCAGGGACCCCCATATACTACCTAATAAATGTTTTAACCCCTTGATTGCCCCCTAGTTAACCCTTTCACCACTGATCACCGTATAACCGTTACGGTTGACGCTGGTTAGTTCGTTTATTTTTTATAGTGTCAGGGCACCCGCCGTTTATTACCGAATAAAGGTTTAGCCCCCCGATCGCCCGGCGGTGATATGCGTCGCCCCAGGCAGCGTCAGATTAGCGCCAGTACCGCTAACACCCACGCACGCAGCATGCGCCTCCCTTAGTGGTATAGTATCTGATCGGATCAATATCTGATCCGATCAGATCTATACTAGCGTCCCCAGCAGTTTAGGGTTCCCAAAAACGCAGTGTTAGCGGGATCAGCCCAGATACCCGCTAGCACCTGCGTTTTGCCCCTCCGCCCGGCCCAGCCCAGCCCACCCAAGTGCAGTATCGATCGATCACTGTCACTTACAAAACACTAAACGCATAACTGCAGCGTTCGCAGAGTCAGGCCTGATCCCTGCGATTGCTAACAGTTTTTTTGGTAGCATTTTGGTGAACTGGCAAGCACCAGCCCCAGGCAGCGTCAGATTAGCGCCAGTACCGCTAACACCCACGCACGCACCGTACACCTCCCTTAGTGGTATAGTATCTGAACGGATCAATATCTGATCCGATCAGATCTATACTAGCGTCACCAGCAGTTTAGGGTTCCCAAAAACGCAGTGTTAGCGGGATCAGCCCAGATACCTGCTAGCACCTGCGTTTTGCCCCTCCGCCCAGCCCAGCCCAGCCCACCCAAGTGCAGTATCGATCGATCACTGACACTTACAAAACACTAAACGCATAACTGCAGCGTTCGCAGAGTCAGGCCTGATCCCTGCAATTGCTAACAGTTTTTTTTGTAGCGTTTTGGTGAACTGGCAAGCACCAGCCCCAGGCAGCGTCAGGTTAGCGCCAGTACCGCTAACACCCACGCACGCACCGTACACCTCCCTTAGTGGTATAGTATCTGATCGCATCAATATCTGATCCGATCAGATCTATACTAGCGTCACCAGCAGTTTAGGGTTCCCAAAAACGCAGTGTTAGCGGGATCAGCCCAGATACCTGCTAGCACCTGCGTTTTGCCCCTCCGCCCGGCCCAGCCCACCCAAGTGCAGTATCGATCGATCACTGTCACTTACAAAAGACTAAAACGCATAACTGCAGCGTTCGCAGAGTCAGGCCTGATCCCTGCGATCGCTAACAGTTTTTTGGTAGCGTTTTGGTGAACTGGCAAGCACCAGCGGCCTAGTACACCCCGGTCGTAGTCAAACCAGCACTGCAGTAACACGTGGTGACGTGGCGAGTCCCATAAGTGCAGTTCAAGCTGGCGAGATGGCAAGCACAAGTAGTGTCCCGCTGCCACCAAAAAGACAAACACAGGCCCGTCGTGCCCATAATGCCCTTCCTGCTGCATTCGCCAATCCTAATTGGGAACCCACCGCTTCTGCAGCGCCCGTACTTCCCCCATTCACATCCCCAACCAAATGCAGTCGGCTGCATGAGAGGCATTTTTATGTCCTCCCAAGTACCCCTACCCAACGAACCCCCCTAAAAAAGATGTCGTGTCTGCAGCAAGCGCGGATATAGGCGTGACACCCGCCATTATTGTCCCTCCTGTCCTGACAATCCTGGTCTTTGCATTGGTGAATGTTTTGAACGCTACCATGCACTAGTTGACTATTAGCGTAGGGTACAGCATTGCACAGACTAGGCATACTTTCACAGGGTCTCCCAAGATGCCATCGCATTTTGAGAGACCCGAACCTGGAACCGGTTACCGTTATAAAAGTTAGTTACAAAAAAAGTGTAAAAAAAAAAAAAAAAATGAAATAAAAAAAAATAGTTGTTGTTTTATTGTTCTCTCTCTCTCTATTCTCTCTCTCTATTGTTCTGCTCTTTTTTACTGTATTCTATTCTGCAATGTTTTATTGTTATTGTTATTGTTATTGTTATTATGTTTTATCATGTTTGTTTTTCAGGTGTGTAATTATTTACACTTTACTGTTTACTGTGCTTTATTGTTAACCATTGTTAACCATTTTTTTGTCTTCAGGTACGCCATTCACGACTTTGAGTGGTTATACCAGAATGATGCCTGCAGGTTTAGGTATCATCTTGGTATCATTCTTTTCAGCCAGCGGTCGGCTTTCATGTAAAAGCAATCCTAGCGGCTAATTAGCCTCTAGACTGCTTTTACAAGCCGTGGGAGGGAATGCCCCCCCCCCACCGTCTTCCGTGTTTTTCTCTGGCTCTCCTGTCTCAACAGGGAACCGGAGAATGCAGCCGGTGATTCAGCCAGCTGACCATAGAGCTGATCAGAGACCAGAGTGGCTCCAAACATCTCTATGGCCTAAGAAACCGGAAGCTACGAGTATTTCATGACTTAGATTTCGCCGGATGTAAATAGCGCCATTGGGAAATTGGGGAAGCATTTTATCACACCGATCTTGGTGTGGTCAGATGCTTTGAGGGCAGAGGAGAGATCTAGGGTCTAATAGACCACAATTTTTTCAAAAAAGAGTACCTGTCACTACCTATTGCTATCATAGGGGATATTTACATTCCCCGAGATAACAATAAAAATGATTAAAAAAAAAAATATGAAAGGAACAGTTTAAAAGTAAGATTAAAAAAGCAAAAAAATAATAAAGAAAAAAACAAAACAAAAAAAAAACACCCCTGTCGCCCCCTGCTCTCGCGCTAAGGCGAACGCAAGCGGCGGTCTGTCGTCAAACGTAAACAGCAATTGCACCATGCATGTGAGGTATCGCCGCGAAGGCCAGATCGAGTGCAGTAATTTTTCCAGTAGACCTCCTCTGTAAATCTAAAGTGGTAACCTGTAAAGGCTTTTGAAGGCTTTTAAACATGTATTTATTTTGTTGCCACCGCACGTTTGTGCGCAATTTTATTTATTTTTTTTTTTTTCCAAATAAAGCTTTATTAAGTTAAATCCATACAGAAAAGTAGTACATAAAAGCAAGGTTTGAGATAAAATGACAATAGTGTTATACAGAGGGAACAGTCCAGAGAGTACAACGTTGTATTTTAACAAGTATTCAAATCTACGACTGTGGATTTGTTGAAAAACACATTACATCTGGTGTGTGGATAAATGGGATTACAGAGTAGTGTGGGCAGAAAATATAAAGAACATATAGTAAAGCAGGTAAAACATTTTTTAAACATGTTGATTTTTGAGGGCGAAAAACATTAAAAAGGGAGAGAGGAGTAAAAACCGTATTATAATAGATTGCCTATGATAGCCTTAGTATATGAGTCTGAGATTTTTGTTGGATTGTGTTTGGAATAATCGTTAATTACTATGTCTGTGTGAGAGTGTGAAATTGATCCTGGTGCGTGGTGTCCATAAGTCGGGTAATGTCTGTAGATAGAGATATAATCATAGCATACAACCATGGATATCTAACATAGCAAAGTTTCGATTAAATGGTGGTCAAAATATAGTGAGAAATACAAAGGGAAGGTAGGGGAAAGTTATTTCCCGTCCCTGGCTCAGCCATGGGTCTAACGGGAAATATCTTTACAGAAGGACCAAGTTCCAGGAAGAAAAGCATAATAGAGCTTTTGAAGTGAATTCTGTATGCGTAATGATATAGTTACCTCCTGAATTTTGTTTCATGCACGACTATAGGGAGGACTATAGACAGTTGGGATGGGATGTATGATGTGTCTTATGGTGTGCTGGAGGAGGGTTCCTAATTGATTAATTGGGTATATTCAGATGTTGTGCGGAAATGTAGCCAACAGGCCCAAGTGTTCCTGTATTTAGTATAGGAATCCTGTGCTTGATGTACAAGTTCCTCCATTTCAGCTATTTTGTTTACTCTTTTGAACCAGTCTGCGATTGTGGGTGGGTTGGGAGATCTCCAGAGAACTGGGATACAGAGTTTGGCAGCATTGATTAGATGTAGTGCTAGGGATTTGTGATAAGTTTTCATCGGTAGGGGGAGGAGTGGTGTAAGAGGGCTTGTGCTGGAGAGAATTCTAGCTGAAGTGTAGTGATTTGGGAGGAGAGGTGAAAAACTTTAGTCCAGAAGGCAGAAATCGCAGGGCAGTCCCACCATATGTGAAGGAGTGATCCGTTTTTGTCATTACATCTCCAACAATTACATGGGATCTCTGGATTAATGGTGTGTAACTTGAGAGGCGTTTTGTATCATCTGGAGAAAAGCTTGTATCCGTTTTCTTGAGTTGTTACATTAATGGAGCCTTTGTGTATGTTAGAGTATATCTTTTCCCATTCCTTATCAGAGAGGTGGATGGAAAGATCTTTTTCCCATTTTGCACTAGCTATATTTGTTTTAGGAGTATGCTCGAGAAAGAGGTTCAAGTATATGGTGGATATCAGGTGTCTTTGGGGTTCAGTGGCAGAGCAAAGGGATTCAAAGTGTGATTGGTTTCTTGAGTATGCAGCCCTAGTTTGGGGATCAAGAAGAAAATGTCTGAGTTGCATATAAGACCAGAATGGGATCTGGTGATTCGTTTCTTGGGAGTTCAATGAGGACAGCGGTTTAATATTCCCCTTAGCGAAGAAATCTCCCGCTGTCATCCTTGTCTGGGATCCTATGTGATGAAGGAACGAATCATCATTGCCTGGTGGAAAGTCAGGGTTATGTTTGATTGGCGTGAGAGGGCCTGGAGAGGAGGAAATGTGCAAATGTTTACATGTCTTTTTAAAGGAATTCAGTGTTGTACCGATAAGGGGATGTTGTTTGCAATGTGGAGAGATGTGGCGAGGGTGAATCCAGGGTAGATTATGGAGCGGGAATTGTGAGAAGGCTTGTTCAATTGCGATCCACGCTTTAGTTTTAGGGTGAACATTCCAGTCCACTATTCGAGAGAGTTGACAGGCCCAATAGTATTTTCGAAGATCCGGTAGGCCTAATCCACCTTTCATTTTGGGTACGGTCATTCTGTTGAAACTCATTCTAGGTCGCTTATCGTTCCAGATGAATTTCATACAGGATTTGCGGTACGCATTAAAAAAAGTTTGTGGTAGAGACACTGGGATTGTTTGGAGCAGGTATAGTAATTTTGGCATTATAGTCATTTTTATAATGGAGACTCTGCCAAACCATGAGAACAAACCCGTTGACCAAGTGTTGAGGTCTTTTTGAATATTTTGGATAATGGGAGTATAGTTTTTGCTGTATAAGTCCGATAGCGAGGTTGGAATGTAGACCCCAAGGTATTTAATGGCGCTCGGTTTCCATATGAAAGGGAAATTAGTTTGACATTGTTTCACTATATCTGGTGGTAGAGTGATATTTAGGGCCTCTGATTTAGGGAAGTTAATTTTAAGATATGTGAGATTTTCAAAGAGAGTAAGATCTTTGAGGAGATTGGGTAGCGTAATGTGTGGCTCTTTCAGGAATAGTAGGATGTCATCCGCAAATGCCGCTAATTTATAGGTAGATTTTGCGATGGTTATTCCTTTAATGTTTGGATTGTTTTTTAGATGCGTTAGACATGGTTCCAGTGCCAAGACAAAAATAAGTGGAGAGAGTGGGCATCCTTGTCTTGTACCGTTAGATATGGAGAAGGCATTCGACAGGTGTCCATTTATCCGGACTTTGGCAGTTGGGGTGGAGTATAGAGCAAGAATAAATTGTAGCATGCGATCTCGTATGCCAATGTGTGTTAGGACCTCTTTTAGGTAGTCCCAGGCTACCCTGTCGAATGCCTTCTCCGCATCAAGGGAGAGAAGGAATCCCGGTTGTTTCTTTGAAGTCAGCCAATTGTGAATACTAATTGCCTTTAGGGTGTTGTCCCTTGCCTCTCTACCTGGGACAAAACCAACTTGGTCCAAGGAGATGAGGCCAGGGAGAAGGGGTAAAAGTCTATTAGCCAAAATTTTTGCATATATTTTCAGGTCAACATTTAGTAGAGATATTGGTCTGTAGTTGTGAACTAAATTTGGATCTTTATCAGGTTTTGGAATAACCACTATGTGAGCTGTGAGAAGATCTCTGGGAGGGGGGTTCTCGGATGAAAGGGAGTTGAAAGCATTTAAGAAGTGAGGATAAAGCGTAGCTATGAATTCCTTATAGTATCCTGCTGTTAGGCCATCTGGACCTGGACTTTTGCCTGTTTTGAGTTGTTTGAGCACAGTCTCTAGTTCGTCCTTAGAGATGGGACGTTCTAGATGCGAAGCTTCTGCATCAGAAATGGGTTTGGGACCATGTTGGGCTAGGAACTCTTTAATCAAGTGTGTTCTACGATCATTGTTTATCGTGGGTTGATGAGGATTGATATTATAGAGCTGCGAGAAATAATTCACAAATTGGTCTGCTATCAGTGTATTAGACGTTACTTTAGAACCCGAAGGGTCATTAATGGAATGAAGTGTTGTAGATGATCTTTTTGCACGGAGGGCTCTGGCTAGAATTTTACCGGATTTGTTGCCATGTTCGTAGAATATTTTTTGTGATAATATGTATTTGCGTTTTATTTGTTTATGTAACACTTCTTTCAACTCTGTCCTCACCTGAGTAAGTTCCTCAAGCGTGGAGAGCGCTCGAGTTTTCTTATGTATTTTTTCTAAATTCTGTATGCGTTTGGAAAGGATAGAAATATGCGCTTGTCTTTCTCGTCTTCTCTTGGAAGCGATAGCTATTAATTTTCCCCGTATGGTGCATTTGTGGGCTTCCCATTTTATCATTGGGGATATGTCCAAGGAGTCGTTATCCTGGAAATAAAGTTTTAGATTGTCGTGTATAGTAGACACAATTGAAATGTCTGTCAGCAGTGAGGGATCAAGACGCCATATTTGTGAGCGAGTATGTTTGGATGGAAATTCCAAGGACATGGTTATCGGGTGGTGATCTGATATGTACATTGGTTCGATGGAGGTGTGCTTGAGCATGGGGAGATCGTTTTGTGAAATAAAGAAATAGTCAAGTCTGGAGTAACTGCCATGTGGGTTGGAGAAAAAAGTGTAATCTTTAGTTGAGGGGTTTAAAGTACGCCATGCGTCATGTAATGTCAATTCTTGAAAACATTGTTTAATTGCTCGTAACGCGGAGAAGGGTAATTTGGATGCACCCGAAGATGTATCCTGTATTGGGTTTAAGGGAACATTAAAATCTCCTCCAGTTAATAGTATACCCTCTTGAAACGATGCGAGCAATTGCAGTGTGTGTTGGAAGAACGGGACTTGTTTAATGTTGGGGGCGTATATGTTTGCTAAGGTTAAAGGTTTACCGAAAAGTGAACCTTTGACAAAAAGAAATCTTCCATCTTCATCCGCTAGAGTGTCTTTGATTATGAGTGGACACTGTTTTGAGATAAGGATAGAAACTCCTTTTGTTTTTGATTGTTTATTGGTAGCATGAAAAGCTGTTGGATAACGTAAGTCGGAGAATTTGGGGATAGAGTCCGTTTTGAAATGCGTTTCTTGGATGTATATAATGTCTGCCTTGAGTTTATGCATAGAAAGGAGAACTTGTGTACGTTTCTCAGGGACATTTAGTCCCCGTGCGTTGAGCGAGACTAGTTTAGTAGTGGCGTTGTGGTGAGATATTGATGTAGAATTGTGTGAGACCGGTGTCATTCTGTAATTTGGGAGGTGTTGTGAGTTAGACTGGAGTGGTGTTTACTGAAGATAGTCCGCGGTGCAGGTGTATGTGTGGCAGAAAAAGAACAGTAGTTGGACTTGTGCCTTATGCTCTTATGTGTGGAAGGTGTGCTCTAGGAGAGTGATGAGATTCTATTCAGGATGAAAGTAGATTGTTCAGGAGTAGAGAGTGATGTGAGGGATATTGGGTATGCGGGGGAGAGGAAACTGTGAAGACCACTGTGTAGTGTTGTTAGGGGTTATAGGTAGTGAAAAGTAATCCGGGGACTAGCGATGCCTGCTCGCTAGGCTATGTACGAGTATGCACTCGTGATATATGGTACCGGAATGGGTCAGTGGTGGTTTAAAGGAGGGTTGAGTGAAGAAATCAGGTAATCAATTGAAACCACTGTTTGGGAAGGTGACCAAACGGTAACGTAGAGAAAAGTAAAACCTGTCAATAAGGGACAAGAGCCGCTGACATATGGGATAGATGTAGGAAGAAGGTATGGACTGAAGACGGTCCATGTGTGAAATGGTTGCATTGAGATTGCTGTGAATGCCGCCTATTAACTTTCTCAGTGGATTTGGAGAAACAGCATGGGTCAGATTTGCGAAAAGCAGATAAAGAATTAGGTGTATGGTCAGATGAAACATTAAGTTAATGACACATTTTGTGAGATCGTTCCCCTGGTGATCGTTAAGTGAGAGGAAAGAATGAGAAAAAAACCAAAAAAAAACAGAAAAATAAAAGAAATAAAAGAAATAAAAATCCCCATGAGTAGCACATAAAATAAACATCTGGTGAGGCGCAGATATTCATAACGCAAAAGTCTATGTAATAATTCAGTTAAACAATCAGCCAGAAAACTTGAACAGTTTGCAGATCAGAGTATTCAACATAGGTAGAAAGTATTATCTCTTAAGATAGATAAACCGTGCCTGAACTAATTAATAATGAACTACCCCTGAAGGCTATGAAGAAGCTTGTCAAAATAATTAATAAAACGAAGTATCCATGTAGATCGTCATGCTATTTAGGAGCATATCTCATTGGATAGGAGGGGATGAATATATGAGAAAGATCAGTGTCTGTGAAAGTCCCTTAGAGTGCCTTTATCTGAGAAGCCTGTCAGTTCCGCGTTTGGCATGTAGACAGCTGTCTAGTCAGGGAAAGGCACTCGCAAGGATAAGTTCTATATAATCATACAGGGTAGTGAGTGCCCTAATCTTTGCGTAATACATGACAGATGAGGTGATGTTAGGACTACTAAGGAGATGAATCATGTGTCACAACTATCTCGGGCTGGGATGACACAGGCATCCTCCTATGGGAGGTGCGTGTGTGGAGGCAGGGGAGAGAGGTCTGCAGTGTGTCACCACGGTAACAAGTCAGGTCTCTAACCTTGTGAGAGCCAATGAGCGACTGCATGAGTCATGTTGGGGGAGAACTTTTTACCTCAGACCTTGGCTCCTCTCATGAATTCGCGCCAAAAGACAGCAACCAATAGAGCGATGAACAGCTGGTTGTCATGGCAATAAGATTGTGTGGTAGTTCTAGTAGTTACCTACTAATGTAGTTGCTATCTAAGAGGAACAGAGAGTTAATACAGGATCAAAATAGGGGTGTCAATGAGTATTACTAGCAGCCTGTAGTGTGTAAGAGAAGGGCACATTTGCAGTTAGAATTATCAATCCGTGCAATCGGAGCAGGATGAAACCCTGTCAAACTGTCAGTGTACCGATCAGCTAGAGGAGGGAGAGATAAAGTAGATTGGAGATCTCTGATGACCCTATACCTCATTAGATTGGAAAATACAGTCACATAAGAATTTAATTATAATAAAGCTCTAATGAAGGGTGGAACTGCTAGTGTAGGGCTGTATTGGAGAGTAAGGTGTGACAGAATAAACCATGCAGACACAGCGCTGCTTTGGTAGTCAGCGTTAAGGGGGATATAGATATGCCTGTGTGTATGAACTATGATCTACCTAAACTAAACTTAACATATTGAAATACTTTAGGAGCATATTACCAGCCGGGGTATGAACTTTCAATATTCTAAAAATGGCACATGAACAGTCAGAGGAAATCTTTCAGTCTATGCTGCAGATGCCATCTGTGTTCACCGATCTCTTCTAGCTCTTCTGGAGCGTGGAGGTTTCGTCGGGCTGTAGATGGAAGGAGACTGCGGGTCGGGTTGATGAATTCTCGGTTCCGATGGCGAACGGTGTCTTCTGTAGCTTGTATGTTGGGTCTCCATTGCTTCACTCCTGGAAGGTGCTTTAGATGCTGTAGGGGTACGAAATTCCGCGTACCAATCTGGGACCTCCATGAGAGGGATTCCGAGCGTATCACAGAAGGAATGTAGATCCTCAGGGACTCTGAGGAGAGCTGAGCGTCCTTGTACTGTTGCCGCCAAACCAAAAGGGAACTTCCAGCGGTAAATTATACCTTTAGCCCGGAGTACTGACAGAAGGGGTTGCAGTTCCCTTCTGCGCTGCAAGGTTATATTTGATATATCCTGGAATAGACGAAGTTCTGTGCCGTTATGTAGTAAAGGGGTCAGGGAACGTGCAGCCCTCAGAATGTCTTCCTTCAAACGGTAGTCAATAATGCAGCATACCACATCCCTAGGTGGGTCAGAGTCTTTTCCCTTCGGTCGCAGGGCACGGTGGATTCTTTCCATCGCAATAGGAACCTCTCTGGGTCTGCCGAGTATGTTATTAAAGATATGGATAACTTCACTTTGAAGATGATCCGCATCCACGGTTTCAGGCAAACCTCTCAGCCTGAGGTTATGGCGTCTGCCGCGATTGTCTAAATCTTCCAAGTGGCGATTGACATCTCTTAATTGCCGTGTATGTGTGTCAATCGCCAGATGCTGGTGACGGATCTTGGATGAATGAAGGGCAGTCGTTTGTTCCACCGCCTGAACTCTGCCTGTAATAGCTTGGATTTCAATTTTTAAATCTGAGATTGCTGCTGTCAGGGTGTCCTTAATGTCCTCAGCTACGGATCTGAGATCGCTCAGGCTCGGATGCTGATGAGGAGTGAGGAGAATTCCCCTGTCATTGAGTTCAGCGTGAGATGGAGAGGCAGCAGCATTAGAGTGAGAAGGATGCTGATGCTGGCTCCGTGAGGTGGGAGCCGGCGCCGAAGTTCCCATCTGTGCCCGGAACATCTCCGGGATGTTCTGACTGGATCTTGCCGGTATTTCATGGGGAGAACGGGACCGGGAGGTCGACGAAGTTCTAGAGGATGTACCCATCGCTTTTCGGGCGTTTGGGAGGCCGTTGACCGGCTTTAAAATTCAGATTTCTATCCCTGTCAGCGGAGCTCTGAAGTTAAGCAGCCATTCTCTACGAGGTCAAGCCACGCCCCCTTGTGCGCAATTTTAAAGCATGTCATGTTTGGTATCCATGTACTCGGCCTAAGATCATCTTTTTTATTTCATCAAACATTTGGGCAATATAGCGTGTTTTAGTGCATTAAAATTTAAAAAAGTTTGTTTTTTCCCCAAAAAATGCGTTTGAAAAATCGCTGCGCAATTACTGTGTGAAAAAAAAAAAATGAAACACCCACCATTTTAATCTGTAGGGCATTTGCTTTAAAAAAATATATAATGTTTGGGGGTTCAAAGTAATTTTTTTGCAAAAAAAAAAAACTTTTTCATGTAAACAATAAGTGTCAGAAAGGGCTTTGTCTTCAAGTGGTTAGAAGAGTGGGTGATGTGTGACATAAGCTTCTAAATGTTGTGCATAAAATGCCAGGACAGTTCAAAACCCCCCCAAATGACCCCATTTTGGAAAGTAGACACCCCAAGCTATTTGCTGAGAGGCATGTCGAGTCCATGGAATATTTTATATTGCGACACAAGTTGCGGGAAAGAGACAAATTTTTTTTTTTTTTTTTTTTTTTGCACAAAGTTGTCACTAAATGATATATTGCTCAAACATGCCATGGGAATATGTGAAATTACACCCCAAAATACATTCTGCTGCTTCTCCTGAGTACGGGGATACCACATGTGTGAGACTTTTTGGGAGCCTAGCCGCGTACGGGACCCCGAAAACCAAGCACCGCCTTCAGGCTTTCTAAGGGCGTGAATTTTTGATTTCACTCTTCACTGCCTATCACAGTTTCGGAGGCCATGGAATGCCCAGGTGGCACAAACCCCCCCCAAATGACCCCATTTTGGAAAGTAGACACCCCAAGCTATTTGCTGAGAGGTATAGTGAGTATTTTGCAGACCTCACTTTTTGTCACAAAGTTTTAAAAATTGAAAAAAGAAAAAAAAAAATGTTTTTTCTTGTCTTTCTTCATTTTCAAAAACAAATGAGAGCTGCAAAATACTCACCATGCCTTTCAGCAAATAGCTTGGGGTGTCTACTTTCCAAAATGGGGTCATTTGGGGGGGGTTTGTGCCACCTGGGCATTCCATGGCCTCCGAAACTGTGATAGGCAGTAAAGAGTGAAATCAAAAATTTTCACCCTTAGAAATCCTGAAGGCAGTGATTGGTTTTCGGGGTCCCGTACGCGGCTAGGCTCCCAAAAAGTTCCACACATGTGGTATCCCCATACTCAGGAGAAGCAGCTAAATGTATTTTGGGGTGCAATTCCACATATACCCATGGCCTGTGTGAGCAATATATCATTTAGTGACAACTTTATGAAAAAAAAAAAAAAAAAAAAAAGTGTCACTTTCCTGCAACTTGTGTCAAAATATAAAATATTCCATGGACTCAATATGCCTCTCAGCAAATAGCTTGGGGTGTCTACTTTCCAAAATGGGGTCATTTTGGGGGGTTTTGTGCCACCTGGGCATTCCATGGCCTCCGAAACTGTGATAGGCAGTGAAGAGTGAAAGCAAAAATTTACACCCTTAGAAATCCTGAAGGCGGTGATTGGTTTTCGGGGCCCCGTACGTGGCTAGGCTCCCAAAAAGTGCCACACATGTGGTATCCCCATACTCAGGAGAAGCAGCTAAATGTATTTTGGGGTGCAATTCCACATAGGCCCATGGCCTGTGTGAGCAATATATCATTTAGTGACAACTTTTTGTAAATTTTTTTTTTTTTTTGTCATTTTTCAATCACTTGGGACAAAAAAAATAAATATTCAATGGGTTCAACATGCCTCTCAGCAATTTCCTTGGGGTGTCTACTTTCCAAAATGGGGTCATTTGGGGGGGTTTTGTACTGCCCTGCCATTTTAGCACCTCAAGAAATGACATAGGCAGTCATAAACTAAAAGCTGTGTAAATTCCAGAAAATGTACCCTAGTTTGTAGACGCTATAACTTTTGCGCAAACCAATAAATATACGCTTATTGACATTTTTTTTACCAAAGACATGTGGCCGAATACATTTTGGCCTAAATGTATGACTAAAATTTAGTTTATTGGATTTTTTTTATAACAAAAAGTAGAAAATATCATTTTTTTTCAAAATTTTCGGTCTTTTTCCGTTTATAGCGCAAAAAATAAAAACCGCAGAGGTGATCAAATACCATCAAAAGAAAGCTCTATTTGTGGGAAGAAAAGGACGCAAATTTCGTTTGGGTACAGCATTGCATGACCGCGCAATTAGCAGTTAAAGCGACGCAGTGCCAAATTGGAAAAAGACCTCTGGTCCTTAGGCAGCATAATGGTCCGGGGCTCAAGTGGTTAATCCTGGTGCCCAGGTTTTGTAGGTCGGCCTGTATGATAGATGTAATTTGGGTAGCTGTTTGTGCCAAACCCCTGGATAACATTTTGGAGAAAATGGCCATCATAGTAGAAAAGTCTAGGGTATTTGCAGGGGAAAATTTGGTCTGGAAGCTCAGAATGGCTGGTGTAGCTTCCAGATCTCCCAATGGTGTAAGTAAAATGTCATCTAGTGTTCTCTCAATTAGAGATTCCAATGAGTCCGATGATACTTGTGCTGTGGGGAGGGTACTCACTGCTGGGTACATTGTTGCTGAGAAGTCCATGCCTGCTTCTGTGTCATCCTCCCCTGTGCTGGACCTGTGTTGCTGTGTGGTTCCCATCTTGGATTTCTCCATGAGTAATGGGCTGAAGCTGAGCTGCAGGGTTAAGTTCCTTCTGGCTGTTCCCACTGACATGGGGGTGATCCTGGGCCTGTCATGGGACTGTTCACTCATAAACGGGAGTAGGGTTGCTCAATCAGAGAGCCCCAGTGGGTCAGGAGTGGCTAGAGAAGGTCAGAGATATGATATCACGCCACCATCCTTGGAGCTGCCGCACATTCACTCAAAACTTTTTTAAGGTACAGAAATGGTATAGTACAATTGGTTACAATAGCCAAAAATGTAGCATGTATAAACCAGTAGTGCCTTAGGTTGGAAGAAACAGTATGAACATGCAAAAATGGTAAAGCATACACAGGCCATGGTAACAGGTGTGGAACAGACTTTTCAAAAATAAAAAACAAGCTAATTAACCTAGGATGTCTAGGGCACTGAGGTGTATGGGAATGGTAAGGGATGAGTAGTGAGGGAAGATTTAGTTGTTCTGAAAATGCTTGAAGATACCATAAATATAGGTAGAAGTTGACAAGTTAGTGTGAGACTAGGGCTTAAAAAGTTACTATAGGACCACCAACAAGTCCATGTGGTACAAACTCTTTGTAGGATCAGGACTGTCTTCTGCCACCATAATTGCCATTGCCATGATGTTGTTGAGTATCCGGGCCTATTTCAGGTGAGGTAGATATATAGAATAATTCTGCGCTACCCTAAAAAAACACACAGAAGCAGCCAACACGACCAACAAAGTATAAAATTGCAAAACAACAAAAAAGTGTGGCGCTAAACAATGTCACATACAACTGTAAACCAGTCAATAAGCAATGAGAAGGATCAATTGTGTCTGCTTTGAACAGGTAGTCCTCATGTGGACATTACAGATGCGTAGTCCAGATGAGGTGGACCCAATGGGGCATACGCCGGATTGGGTCGGACAAGGCTTAGGTGGTGAGTGGCTGTGTATACTCCGAGAAGGATGAGAAGGATGTTTTTTTCACCTTCGCTTTCCTCCTCTGGGATCTCCAACCTCCCCTTGTACCTCTCTTGGGTCGGGACCCCTTTTTCTTGGTCTCTGGACCTCGTGAAAAACCTGTGGATGACGTAGGTTGGTGTTGGATGGAGGATAGTCCTGGAATGACTGTTCATGTCTGAACCCAGGGCTATATCCATAATCGTCCCCATATTCATCATCCCTGGTATTCCTAAGGTGCAAAAACCTATTATGTGTGGTTAGGGGTGGTTGTTCATAGTAGTGGGGATTCTGGTAGTGGGTATCTGTGTATGAAGTCTGTCGGGATTGGGGGGTTTCATATTGTCCTGAATATGGTTCAGGGGGATGCCTCCCACGGCCACGTTGGCCTCTTCCCCCCGTCTACCTCTAGTAGAGCCCCTACTTCTCTGGTTGGCATAGGGGGTGTGGGGGTTATGGTGATATCTGTTAGTACGTGATGGAGATTTGTACCTAAAGTTGTTATTCCCTCTTGTATCTGCAGGGGTGCCCGGAGGTGATGCACCTGAATTGGCAACTCTAGATGCCGAGGTGCTGGGGGGGCAGGATGCAGAGGATGCAGAGGTAGTGCTGCTGGAATTTGCAGTATACAACTTCTGCCAACCAAATACATTCCCTGTTTTGTAATCCCCTACATCTCTAGAGTACTTTTTTTGTTTTTTATTCCTCTGTTCTTTATCCTCCTTCTCAAGATGTTTCTGGAGATTAGAGGAAAGAACGGAGTACTCTGAGGAATTTTTATATGTTGAGAGTTTATCTTTGATCTCCTTGATCTCGCCATCCAACATGGATAGCCTATGACGTTTCTTGGAGATGAGGACACCAAGGAGATTAATCCCTGCCTCGTGAAATATTTGTACCAAGATTCTATATCGGGGTCCCCTTGAGGGGGGTGTACATCCCATCGGAGGCTTCTTGGGACCATATGTTCAGAGACATACTGTTCTAAGAACACCATGTCCCATTGTAGATGTAGTTCCGAGGACATGATGTTCTTAAGCCTTAGGAATAAACCACCTAATTCGGTATCATTATTAGTAACTACGAAGACCCCGTCCGTGTTAACGGTCCTAGAGGCCCTGTAGTCAAAGACATCCATTATACTGACAAATGGGGTGGGTTGCTGCAGAATGTGATATCAAAACACTTAAGAACTAGATATATAGAATAATTCTGCGCTACCCTAAAAAAACACACAGAAGCAGCCAACACGACCAACAAAGTATAAAATTGCAAAACAACAAAAAAGTGTGGCGCTAAGCAATGTCACATACAACTGTAAACCAGTCAATAAGCAATGAGAAGGATCAATTGTGTCTGCTTTGAACAGGTAGTCCTCATGTGGACATTACAGATGCGTAGTCCAGATGAGGTGGACCCAATGGGGCATACGCCGGATTGGGTCGGACAAGGCTTAGGTGGTGAGTGGCTGTGTATACTCCGAGAAGGATGTTTTTTTCTACTTCGCTTTCCTCCTCTGGGCTCTCCAACCTCCCCTTGTACCTCTCTTCGGTCGGGACCCCTTTTTCTTGGTCTCTGGACCTCGTGAAAAACCTGTGGATGACGTAGGTTGGTTTTGGATGGAGGATAGTCCTGGAACGACTGTTCATGTCTGAACCCAGGGCTATATCCATAATCGTCCCCATATTCATCATCCCTGGTATTCCTAAGGGGCAAAAACCTATTATGTGTGGTTAGGGGTGGTTGTTCATAGTAGTGGGGATTCTGGTAGTGGGTATCTGTGTATGAAGTCTGTCGGGATTGGGGGGCTTCATATTGTCCTGAATATGGTTCAGGGGGATGCCTCCCACGGCCACATTGGCCTCTCCCCCCTGTCTACCTCTAGTAGAGCCCCTACTTCTCTGGTTGGCATAGGGGGTGTGGGGGTTATGGTGATATCTGTTAGTACGTGATGGAGATTTGTACCTAAAGTTGTTATTCCCTCTTGTATCTGCAGGGGTGCCCGGAGGTGATGCACCTGAATCGGCAACTCTAGATGCCGAGGTGCTGGGGGGGCAGGATGCAGAGGATGCAGAGGTAGTGCTGCTGGAATTTGCAGTATACAACTTCTGCCAACCAAATACATTCCCTGTTTTGTAATCCCCTACATCTCTAGAGTACTTTTTTTGTTTTTTATTCCTCTGTTCTTTATCCTCCTTCTCAAGATGTTTCTGGAGATTAGAGGAAAGAACGGAGTACTCTGAGGAATTTTTATATGTTGAGAGTTTATCTTTGATCTCCTTGATCTCGCCATCCAACATGGACAGCCTATGACGTTTCTTGGAGATGAGGACACCAAGGAGATTAATCCCTGTCTCGTTGAAATATTTGTACCAAGATTCTATATCGGGGTCCCCTTGAGGGGGGTGTACATCCCATCGGAGGCTTCTTGGGACCATATATTCAGAGGCATACTGTTCCAAGAACACCATGTCCCATTGTAGATGTAGTTCCGAGGACATGATGTTCTTAAGCCTTAGGAATAAACCACCTAATTCGGTATCATTATTAGTAACTACGAAGACTCCGTCCGTGTTAACGGTCCTAGAGGCCCTGTAGTCAAAGACATCCATTACACTGACAAATGGGGTGGGTTGCTGCAGAATGTGATATCAAAACACTCAAGAACTAGATATATAGAATAATTCTGCGCTACCCTAAAAAAACACACAGAAGCAGCCAACACGACCAACAAAGTATAAAATTGCAAAACAACAAAAAAAAACAAAAAAGTGTGGCGCTAAACAATGTCACATACACAGCCACTCACCACCTAAGCCTTGTCCGACCCAATCCGGCGTATGCCCCATTGGGTCCACCTCATCTGGACTACGCATCTGTAATGTCCACATGAGGACTACCTGTTCAAAGCAGACACAATTGATCCTTCTCATTGCTTATTGACTGGTTTACAGTTGTATGTGACATTGTTTAGCGCCACACTTTTTTGTTGTTTTGCTATTTCAGGTGAGGGAAAGAGGACGTTTTCCATTGATGGGAGATAGCGACTTTGAAAGCTAACAGACAATGCTGTAGGATGCCCTTTTTAACCTTTGATTTGCACCCTGGAATCATCACCAAAAGGGCAACTGCTGCTAAAGCCTGAACATCAGAAATACACATAGGGGAAGATTTACTAAAACTAATGCACACAGAATATTGTGCTGCTGTTCATAGTATCCAATCAGCTTCAGCTTGTTCAGTTAAGCTTTGACAATAAAACCTAGAAACTTATTGGTTACTATGCACAGCTGCAATAGTATCCGTGTACACAAGTTTTAGGAAATCTCCCCCATAGAGTTGTAAAAGGTAAATATTTTCTGCTGAAATGGTGAGATCAGATGGCATCCCCACCATATGAGATAGGAACCATCATCTTCAGAGTATCTCCAACATATACTAGGTGAGCAGGAGTATATACGATCTAAATCTACGGGGTCCAGTACCATAGGGTCAGTATCTTATAGCTCTTTTTCTCAAATTGAGAGGACATGGAAAGTTTGTCTGAAAATGAAACTTTTTTCCAGTGATGTTCAGAGAATGAGGTGCAGAGGTACAGTACTGTGCAAAAGTTTTAGGCAGGTGTGAAAGAAGGATGCAAATGAAGAATGCTTTCAGAACTAGAAGTGTCAATAGTGTATTTTTATCAATTAACAAAATGGAAAGCAAATGAACAGAAGAGAAATGCAAATCAAATCCATATTTATGTAACCACCCTTTGCTTTCAAAACAGCATCTATTTTTCAATTCTTCTAGGCACACTTGTACACAGTTTTTGAAGGAACTCGGCAGGTAGGTTGTTCCAAACATCTTGGAGAACTAACCACATATCTTCCATGGATGCCTTAAATCCTTCTCACATAGGGTGTGTGTTTTTTTTACAGGCAAGGGCAGCAGGCTATACAGATTAGGACACAGGGAGTTCTCTGGCAGAGGTTCCGAACCGACGTTCCATCACATTCCACCAGAAAAAAAGCCAAAAGTATTGGGATACCTGCCTTTACATGAACATGAACTTTAATGGCATCCCAGTCTTAGTCCATAGGGTTCAATATTGAGTTGGCACAACCTTTGCAACTTTAACAGCTTCAACTCTTCTGTAAAGGCTGTCCACAAGGTTTAGGAATGTGTCTTTGGGAATGTTTGGCTATTCTTCCAGAAGCGCATTTGTGAGATCAGGCACTGATGTTGGAGGAGTAGGCCTGGCTCACAGTCTCCACTCTAATTCATCTCAAAGGTGTTCTGTCGGGTTGAGGTCTGGACTTTGTGCGGGCCAGTCAAGTTCCTCCACCCCAAACTCTTGCATCCATGTCTTTATGGACCTTGCTTTGTGCACTGGTCCAAATCATTTGGTGTAGGGGAGATTATGGTTTGGGGTTGTTTTTCAGGGGTTGGGGTTGGGCTTGGCCCCTTAGTTTCACTGAAGGGAACTCTTAAGGTGTCAGCATAACAAGACATTAGAGTGTTTTAATATTAACTACATCAGTGATATTTCTGAGGAGTAGTAGTTCCTTACTGTATGTGTTCTTAAAACCAAAGAGTGGTCATCTCCATGTGGTTATAGGGATACTATATTAGACAGTCCCTTTACAGTTTGCATTTTCATTTTTGTTTTTTATTTCCTATCTCATTTGCTAAAGAATGGACCTATCGTCTGGTAACATGTGATTGTCAGCCTCCTCTATGTATTAAACAGTTCATCCCACAAACAACATGTTAAGGAATTTTGGATCGCCCTTATCAGCTCTCATCTTGATATCCAGAGCAGTGGTCTAATCAAGTTATACATGGTTATAAAATAAAAATAGACAAAACTGCGCTCAGGGAAAAAAAGGGGTTAAAAGCTGCGGTTATAAGTGTGGCACACCAAAGACAAAGTAATAAACAAAAACCGCGCTAGTTTGATGTAAATATGAGAGATTATGTGATCTTAAGCATAGTCCGTGTAGTCCCAAATGAATGTTCACAACAAACGAAAGAAGTATGACTTCAAAAATATGTGAATAACATAAAAAGTTCATCCGAGATGATGAAGTAATGAAACACCACCACATTATCACCAAGATAATGTGCTTACCAGAAGTAAGCCAAATAGGGGCAGGTGGCTTAAACCCAGCCTAGGCCTTTAGATAGATGATCCAGATATATCAGGATAGTCGCACTCGTCCCGTGCGCCCAGTTCATGTAGATTTGAAAAAAATGGATAACCAAAACATAGTGTGATACTGATATTATAGAGCACTCCAAAAGTGAACAGTGCAACACTCAAATAAAGCTAATCCTGTGTAATCATATATCATCCTATGTGAACATAACAACCAAGGATGGTAAATGAGTGTCATGCAATCATGCAAGAATGCAGTGTAGGGTGAAAAATAATAAAATAAAAAATAAAAAATAAAAAATAAAATATATAACAACACTCGGAGTTTGTGATACCGATTGGGTGGAGACAAAACTGCACCACAATATTAAAAAGGGAACAGGAATCCTCTATGTGTGACACATCGCATGCACAAACTGCTTACCAGATGACAGTGAATAAATTTCCACACAACCAAACGTGTAAACCACAAAGTGAAAGTTGCAGCAGTGAACCTGGGGGATATCCTGCTTACCAGATATCCAAGTAGAGTGGGCAGATGTAGTGGAGCATACACAGGATCCTAACAGGAACGGCGTGGACACGTTCTGGTCACTCTAATCCCATGCTCAATGGTGTATATAAAATGAAAATACCAATAGTGTAATACTGTATAATAAGGTTTATTAAAAATAGAGTAACACTTACTACAAAATGAAGAAAACAAAGCGAAAGCTGGAGCCGGCCGGCACTCAAAACACACTCCCGTCCTCACAGGGCAAACGTGGTGACGTCAGCATGTCCCTCCCAGACACGTTTCGTCACACGCTGACGTTTTCAATGGGGAACGGGCAGCATGCTGAGCCACCACGTTAAATACACACACCAAGCCTCGTTCTGAGTCCCGCTAAGGGAACCACAAAACGCCATCTTGGATGTGGGCATCTGCATACATATTACAGGGAATAAGGTCAGAATGACAAAAAACAAAAAATTGCCACCCAACCAAACATCCCTTGGACAAGAATATTAAAAAACATATATTATTAAAAGATGCTATTAATCGAATGTAACATGAAATATTATACATATAGTAGTGACACAGTATTTCATGTATTTTTTTTTTTTTTTTTAAAGTATATTTTATTAATTTTCTACAAAGGTTACATCAAGGGAAGCAGAGATATATATGTCACAGTGTAGCCAAAAATCAAGTAAAGAGTTACATCTTAAAACATAACGTTATATCTTATAAGTTACAATAAGAGAAAAACAAATAGAACGTATAGATATTGTGGTGGTTCTCACTGTAATGGACAAATATTTCTTAAGTTACGTGAAAGGGTTTTGGTGAAAGCCCCATAGCATGTATAGACATTTCATGTTAAATATGAAAGATGGGAAAAGATTTGCTATTTCCTATAACCCTAGGGTTATAACTTCATCTATATCAGAAAGTGACTTTAATCGTAAATTTAAGAGACGTTATAAATTATATAATTCTCTTTTTATTTTTTAAGCTTATTTTTTATTGATTTAGTATCGTTTCCTTTTTGTTCTTAAGCCCTTCTTCACCTTCTTTCACCCTTTCTCGTCCCAACTTTATCCTTCTCTATTCTTTACTTTCCTCTTTTCCTCCTTTCTACCTCCCCTTTCCTTTACAGACTTTATCCGCTTAACTCCCTCCTCTGAGCACCCCTATTGGGAGCAGTCTGTGCCCAGTGGGAGAGATATAAGTTCAGGTAAGTCAGTAGTGTGTCAGTTCATTCTATGTAAAATAAAAATAGTGCTGGAGGTAATCTTAGCAGTTCTAGAGTGGCCTGTGGTATGTCACTCAAGTTGTGCGGGGTATCATTGTGGGTAAAAAGGGTACGGCAGGGGGGGGGGAGTAGTGATGGAGGATCAGTGTGAGCCAAATGTTGGTTCCAATATATTATGCCGTTGTTTGTGTGGTAGTGTGCTCTTCAGAGCGAATGAGAGTGGGACCCGTAGAGGTATGCGTATCTTGGGAAGATTTGAAGTGTGCCCAACATGCCCATATATTTCCATACTTGGATGGCGTGTCGGTAGATTGATGGATGAGGTTTTCCATTTCAGCTATCCTGTCGACCCTCTGGATCCATTCAAGAATGGTGGGGGGGGGATGTATTTCTCCAGTGGACAGGGATGCATAAAGTAGCTGCGTTAATAAGGTGAAGAACCAGGGATTTCTTATAGGTATGTTGTGGGAGTGAGGTGTGATGAAGTAGGTATTGGGCTGGAGTGAAGTCAGGGGTGTATGTCGTTATCTGTGAAATTAGGCGATGTATGTTGGTCCAGTAGGTTTGAATGAGGGGGCATTCCCACCATATGTGAAGCAGGGTGCCTCTGGATGCATTACAGCGCCAGCAGAGTGGAGGAAGAGTTGGATGGAATTTGTTAATCCTATCTGGAGTTCTGTACCATTTTGAAAAGATTTTATATCTGTTTTTCTGTGCGGAGATATTGAGTGATCCTTTATGTATATGGTTGAGAACATGTTTCCAGTCATCAGTGGTGAGATCTAAATCGAGGTCCCGTTCCCATTGTTTAATCAAGATGTCAGTTTTAATTTCGTGGGATGTAAATAGAGGCATGTATATAGAAGAGATAAGGTGTCTTTGGGGTTCGGGATTGTTGCACAAGATTTCAAAGGGCGTAAGTTCCCTATGTAAGTCTGTTATGGGTTTGAAGCTATTGGTGAAGTGGCGTATCTGCAGATATTTGTAGAAGGGAATGTGGTAGTCCGGAAATTCGCAAGTCATTTCCTGGAACGACATGAGAGAACCCTGGTGGAACAATTGGTGTATTTTAAGTCTGTGTCTGTGCGGGTCAGTCGTAGGAAGGAGGGTGTGTACTCCTGGATCGAAGTCTGGATTGTTTTCCAGAGGTGTCATGGGGCCAGGTGTGGGTTTCAATTTAAGTAGTTTGCATGCCGTTTTGAAGTTAGTTAGAGTGGAGTTGATGAGTGGGTTTGAAGAGGCCCCCTTAGGGATTTTTTTTTGATTAATCCATGGTAAAAGTTTTAGAGGTATTGGGGTGAAAGCATTTTCGAGACGTACTCAGTCTTTGTTTGAACCGTTAGTGTGCCAGTCGACTATCCTGGAAAGATGGCAAACCCAATAATATTTTTGCATGTCTGGTATGTGTAGTCCTCCTTGGAGTTTGGGATATGTCAATCTGTTCCAGTTCAGTCTAGGTTGTTTGGAGGACCATATGAAATTCCTACATAATCTCTTAAGTGTACTAAAGAAGGGAAGAGGAAGTTGTATGGGTATGGTTTGGAACAAATAAAGCAGTCTGGGTAGTACGTTCATTTTCAGGATGGCTGTCTTTCCGAACCAAGAAAACGGCCCTGAACTCCATTTTTGTAGGTCTGTCTGAATGTTTCGTAAAGTGGGTAAAAAGTTTAGTCTATAGATATCCGTCAATTTGGAGGGTATTTTAATACCGAGGTACGTGATTGCATGGGGTTCCCAGCCAGTTGGGAAATTAAGTTTGCATTGTGTGACTAACTCATTAGGTAAGGAAACGTTTAGGGCCTTGGATTTAGAGATGTTTATTTGTAGGTTTGAAAGGGATTTGAAATTTGCAAAGTCTTTAAGAAGGTTGGGAATGGTAGTAATCGGGTCAGTGAGGAATAGTAGGATATCGTCCACATATGCAGCTACTTTAAATTGTTTGTTGTCGATTTCCAACCCCTTGATGGTTTGATTTTCTCTAAGTTTGCGGAGGAAGGGTTCCAAAGTAAGAATAAAAATCAAGGGGGATAGGGGGCATCCCTGTCGAGTACCGTTGGATACAGAGAAGGCGTCCGACAGATGACCATTCACCCTTACTTTAGCCGTGGGTGAGGAGTATAGGGTCATAATCATTTGGATTAATTGCGGTGGTAGGCCTATGGAGTATAAGGTTGCTTCCATAAAGTCCCACGCTACTCTGTCGAACGCCTTCTCCACATCAAGGGACAGGAAGAAGCCTTGTGTGTCAGAGGTGGTTAGCCAGTGGTGGATGTTTAAGGCTTTAGTGGTGTTGTCTCGGGCCTCCCGTCCGAGAACAAAACCCACCTGTTCTGTGGAAATTAGTTTGGGAATTATCGGTGATAATCGGTTGGCAATGGCTTTTGCAAACATTTTGACATCTACATTGAGTAGAGAGATTGGACGGTAGTTGGAGACCATAGTGGCATCCTTACCTGGTTTATGAATGAGGGTAATGTGTGCTTCTAACGTGTCCTTGGTAACTATACTGGAGGATGGGAAGTTATTAAACGCCTCAGCTAAGGGCGGGATAAGTATGTCTGAGAAGGATTTGTAATATCCAACCGTAAGTCCGTCAGGACCAGGACTTTTGCCTGGTTTCATCTGCTTTAAAGCTAGCGAGAGCTCCTGTGGCGTCAACGGGGAGTCTAGAGCCTCAGATTCCTCTGTCGTGAGGGGGGTAGGGGCATATTGGGCAAGGAATGTTTTAATGGCATCCTGTCTGTCCTCTAGGGTGTTGGTCGTTAAAGGGGGGCGTAAGTTGTATAAGTTTGTGAAATAATGAACAAATTGTTTTGCTATGTCTTCAGAAGTGGCAAGGGGTTTACCTGAAGGGTCTTTGATTGTATGTATGGTGTTAGCAGCTCTCTTGGCCTGTAGTGCTCTTGCGAGGAGCTTCCCTGACTTGTTGCCAAATTCATAAAAACATTTCCGCTGCAATGTGTATTTGTGCTTAATTCGTTGATGTAATTCTTCTAGTAGTTCGTTTCTAGCTTGTGTAAGTTCTGTAAGTGCCTGAGATGCTAAGGATTTTTTGTGTTTTTGTTCCAAATGAGATATGCGTTTAGTCAGTTCTTCCAGTTTAGCTTTCCTGAGTTTGTTTCGTCGTGCCGCTTCAGAGATGAGTGTGCCTCTTACAACGCATTTATGTGCCGCCCATACCACTTCTGGAGTGGTCTCCCCCTTACCATTTTCTGTGAAGAAATTGGTGAGTTGTTGGGAAATCGTGTTTACGATGGCAGTGTCAGTAAGAAGGGAGTTATCCAGTCTCCATATTGGAGAGTATATCCTCTTAGTAGGCAGTTGTAGAGTTAAAGTTATGGGGTTATGATCTGACAGGACCATCGGTTCGATGGTAGATTTTTTGATCAATGGTAGATCGTCTTGGGATATAAAGAAGTAATCGATTCGTGAGTATTTAGAGTGTGGTGGAGAGTAAAAGGTGAAGTCCTTACCATTAGGGTACAGTGTACGCCATGTGTCATGTAGCAGTAGTTCACTGAGTTGCATTTTTATGGCTCGAAGAGCTCTGTAGGTGAGAGAAGAGTGACCATTGGAGGTGTCGAGTGTAGGGTTTAGAGGGACGTTAAAGTCGCCTCCGATTATCAATGTACCGGAGCTGAAGGACGTGAGTGTTTGGAGCGTGTTGCGGAAAAAGGAGACTTGTCGCGAATTTGGGGTGTACAGGTTAGCGATAGTGATTTGTTTCTCGTGCAGGGAACCTTTCAAGAATATGTATTGTCCAAGTGGGTCCCTGTGGACATCCGATACAATAAATGGGCAGTTTTTAGAAATGAGGGTGCAAACACCTTTTGATTTAGCTTCATTATTGGACGCATGGTATATTGTCGGAAATTGTTTATCGTGCAGTTTGGGGATTGCATCCATTCTAAAATGTGTTTCTTGGATCAGAGCAATATGGGTCTTGGACTTATGTAGGGAGGAGAGTAATAGAGAACGTTTTTCTGGCGTGTTTAGTCCGCGTACATTGATGGATTTGAGATTTAGAAGGGCGGGAGATTGCGTTTCATTTTTTGATGGTTGATTGGGGTCCATGACCTCCGTCAGGGTCAAGGAAAAAAAAAAAAAAAGGAAATATATATATATGTGGGGGGGGGGGGTGGGGGGGTGGGGGGATTTATCCGAAGAGAGAACAGGGAAAATTAATTATCCCGTTTTCTCCAGTCTAGAAAAAGAATCGGAAGTTTACAGCGCAGGGGTAGCACGTAGCCCGTAAAGCACGGGCTGGTACACTACACCGTTACTGTGTGGGGGTTGGTGTAGACCCTACACGAGAGAGCTGGCGAGTGTGAGTAACAAGTGTGAGCCCCGCCATCACGTGACCATGGATATAGGTGATAGGAGGGGTGCAGTGCAAATCCTCAAGGCGTATATGCGATTGATGTTTTCAATTAGCATAGTAGAGAAGTTAGTGGGTATGTCACATCTATGACCTAGGAGGCTGCCCATGCTATTGAATGCATCAGGTAAGTATTCTTTAGTCCCAGACTCTGCATAGGTTAAATTCAGACTACCGGAGTCACCGCCATGTCCGTGGAAGGATGTAGCAGAGACTCCAGGGTGCGAATTATAGAGACTTATATAGCCTATTTAGTAATTAAAGTGGACTAGAATCCTACAACTTGAGCAAGTATACTCAACCTAGCTATCGAAAGCTGAACGTACCTTTGAAACACATTAGGTAAACCATGACTTAATGACGTAATAAGACAGTCAATACAAAATAATAACGCCTCCGGAAAAGTACCTAAGGGGGTGTACCTGTAAAAGAAAATCAGTTGCAAATATCTGCAGGATATTAACGATGTTGACATAGTATACCCCCTTCCGTGTCAGCTTTCACAATCACCTGGAGAACCGCATTGGTTTAAGGTTCGGCTGCTAAGCTGAGTCCAAAGGTAGTTGCCGTTCTTTCCTTTAGTATCGGGGGGTCTGCATACAGTCGGCCGATCGATCCGGCATTAGCAAGGGAAAACAGCATGCGCCTGTAGCATGTGAGTCCTGGAGCAATCATCTATGTGGGGCTGGATGCCTTGTGGATCATTTTCGCTTGGCTTTGTCCGCCTATGACTGTTGCTGTGGTCCACCGCGGTGCATATGGTGACGTGTCTAGGTGTCGGTCATCGTTTAGCGATCACCATCCAGTGTCGTGTTCCAGAGGGGCAGGTGTGTAGGCTATACAGTGTGAGCGCCTGGAACGCAAAGTCCAGTTTCCATTGTGGAGGTGACGGTGTCCGTGGGGTGCGCTTACGGGAGTGTGTAGCAACATCCGCTTGCATGAGTGTATGTGTTCACTTCCGGAAGAGGCGCTCGGGGCATTAAGGGGATTGTAGGCTGCCACTCAGGTGACGAAACTCAGAGTCAGAGGGAGGGCCGCCAAAGAGGGCTCGCAATCCTATTCGTGGAATCCGGCCATACTCTAGCAGTCTAAGCCTCCTCAGCATAGCTAGCCCGACTATGCTAGCAATGAGAAAGTCATTTGTAAGTGAACAAAACAGAACACATTTTGGCCTTATTAAAGATGTTTGAACGCCTAACGTGGCATAACTGAACTATTGGGCTATTGTGACATTGAATACTTCCCTGACCTTTTAGCGATCCCTCCTGGCTCTCCTTGAGGTAGGCGAAGCTGCTGCACTGAAGTCCCGGTGTTGAGAACGGTAGGCGCCGTGGTGTGCTGAGGCAGAAGGCGATCGTCTCCTCCTATGGCCCGAGTTCAAGGCCTCCATAGGTTCTTCAGGCTGGCGTTCTCTTCGTACGGCCGAGGGGCGAAATTCTGAGTACCAATTAGGTACCTCCACAATGGGGATGTTTAAGGCATCGCAAAAATAGGGAAGATCCTCAGGCACTTTGAGGAGTGCTGTGCGCCCTTGCAAGGTGGCTGCCAGGCAGAAGGGGAACTTCCATTTATATGGTATACTTTTGGCGCGAAGTGTGTCCAGTAATGGTTTCAGGTCCCTGCGGTGTTGGAGGGTTATTCCAGAGAGATCCTGAAATATTTGAATAGTCTTTCCTTCATGGACTATTTGCGGAATGCTCCTGGCCTGTCTAAGGATGTCTTCCTTGACCTTGTAGTCAGTCAGACAGCAAATTATATCCCTGGGAGGTTCCGTATCCTTTCCTTTGGGTCTCAGTGCACGGTGGATCCGTTCAAAATCGACAGGGGTCTGTAGAGGCCTGTGTAGTATGCCATTAAATAGGCTAATTACGGAGGGTGTCAGTTGATCGCCTTCGATCGATTCAGGGAGCCCCCTGATCCTCAGGTTTCGTCTTCTGCCCGATTATCGAGGTCCTCGAGGTGCCTCTGCATATCCCTCATCTGGAGGGTATGTGTGTCCACATGGCGGGTAGTTTTCCGTATTTGAAGTTCTTGTTGTTCCGTCGTTTGTTCCGCCGCCGCGACCCTTTCAGAGAGGGCGCGGATGTCTAAGCGGAGTTCTGATATGGCAGCGGAAAGAGTGTCCTTTATGTCCGTGGCAATCATCCGCAGGTCGTTTATATTTAGGTGATGCTGGGGATGCTCTTCTGAGGTATTCTCGCCCATTAGGCTGCTAGGTAGAGCAAGTGACGGCGCTCCCTGTGAGGAAGTCGCGGCCTGTGAGCTCCTGTGGCGGGAGGATGCCATATTTCCTCTGCCCGTCCTGAACATTTCAGGGATATTGTGTCCAGGGTTGTCAGATTGTTCCCTCGGAGATCTGGAACGGGAGGCAGATGTGTTCCTGAAAGTGGTCCCCATGTTTTGTGAGGGGTGTAGCTCGTTTTAGCCTCCGGTGAGCTGAGTGCAGGTCGTGTGATGGCAGGAGCTGTGGAGTTAAGCAGCCATCTTCATGCCAGGTCAGGCCACACCCAGTATTTCATGTATAACCTCTGCCGGATCTCAAAAATCCAACAAAGTGTGCTTTCAACAGCATTGACATATATTTTTTATAAATCAAAACAGAACATATAGAGATTTAAACAATACAGTCTAAGAACAGCTATATGGATAAAAATCAGAAATAAAATCCGACTAAAAAAATATAAATTAAAAAATATAAGAATAAAAAATAAAATATAAAAATGTATACTAGGAAATAAGGTAAAATGTGTCTCGTAAACTAGACCAGACAAAACCTCCTCAAGGGCATAGGCAGTATGGTCCAACTCAGGTAAAAAAGTGGGTAAGTCACATTGATATCAAAAAATCTTATAGTCAGAACCGATTCAACTGAAAAACCAGATCATACCAGAAAAAAACAAAGATGTATTAGGTACTCCCTAATTCAGATGTATACTATTCACCCTTTAAATAAACCAAAATCCGATGTAATTTATTAACCCCTTATACCTCATGATCCTGATGGTTCATATATATTCTATTCACCCCCTGTATATACCATATTCACTTGAATTCTATTTACCTCTCAAATAAGTCATACTCTGATGTATACTATTCACCTCCATAATCACGTTTCAAGAATTGTCAATAAAAGCGTTGACATCCACATCTATATTCAATCCATGGGGTGTATAGCTTTTAATTCTATGGACCCAAGACATCTCTAATCTAGAGATGTCCCGTACCATAGAACTCCCTCGCCAATGGGGTTGATAACGGTCAATGCCCAAGAAGAGAGTATTAGCAGGATTCCTATCGTGTACCAAACGGTAGTGTTTGGAAACCGAATGGTTTTTAAAACCTGTCAGGATGTTAGTGATGTGCTCGTTAAGCCTCACTTGGAGGGGGCGTTTAGTTCGTCCCACATATTGCAAGCCACAAGGGCATTGCAACATGTAGACTACCCCTAAGGTGAAACAGGTGATAAATGGGTGATAGGGTGGGTTCGCCCAGTTATCGTAGACACAAAGGATTGGGTCCTCCTGTGTGAACAGGAATTGAAAGAACACACCCGGTATTTGTTACATTTATAAAAGCCTGTCAGTTGGTCAAAGAAGGTGGTTCTAGTAATCGGGGGGTCCAAAATCCCAGGAGCCAACTGGTTCCTCAATGAGGGAGCCCCTCTAAAAACAATCTTAGGTTTAGATGGTAAGGCCTCCTTCAACACCCTATCATTGGAGATATATGGATATGGAAATTTATTTTGTCTGTTTGGTATATTACTGCAGCTGGGAGTGATATCTTGGATATTTTTGAATTCAGAGCTCAGAAGGTGGTCAACACCGATGGTGTCTTTGAGCTATATAAAGAGGATGAGAATGATCTGGGGGGGTTGTTCACGAGATTGAAAAATCTTATGATCTCTGAAACCCATACCCAGTGGGATATAGCCTACTTAGAAACCTATTATAAAAACTCAATGGTTCCAAGGAGTCTAAGATGGGAGGTCTCCCCCCAAAGGGGGGAATCAGAATTGGAGGAGTGGTTTAAATATTTTAACCAGGCGGGGTTATCACTCCTACAATTTCTGATAGATAGGAAAATGGCTAAATTAGTAAAAATTGATACTGAGAGTCATCAAAGATAAACTCAGCGCCAACAGGGACAGTGACGAATATAGGGAGAGGTCCCAAGGTTTGCTGAAAGTCCTCGAGAAAAAGGACAAGGATCAAAAACTCAAGAAAAAGAAAAAATACAATCGGGATTTAAATGATTATTGTAATAATATGGTGTTTGAGTGGCAAAAAAGAATGCTTGAGGATTTAGCAAGTCAGACCGCCACTGAGATGGAGGTGTCTAATCAGAGTCATGGGAATAGTCTAGGAGTTCCCTCCAGACAGCCCCAACCTATGAGGAATACCAAAAAAGGTCCCCTTGAGAAAACCCAAAAAGGTCCCCAGAGATATCAGTCTCCTCAGAGGCCTGTGGGACCCATCAAACCCAATTCGTTCCCCCCCAGTATCCCTACAATTCAGGACCCCCTAGGCCCAACTACGGCCAAAGGGGGGGAGGGACGCGACATATGCCACCACCCCCATGGAGGGGAAGCTACCAAAATGGTAGGGGAGGGCGTGGTCCTTCTAATTCTAATAGAGGTCGGGGTTTCAATGCAGGCTACCAAGACTGGTGGACATCCAATCAGAATTATAACCCATCTTACCAAGACCCTTATATCCCTGATTGGGAATATAACCTCCCTACCCAAAATAGGTTTTTCCCTATGAGTGATATGAACCCTTATGAAGGAGGGTCAGATCCCCAGGGGCCATATGAACAACAACAGGTTAATCACGATCCCTCTATGATCTACCCCTCTCAAAACCTGTCTACTTCCAATTACAACGCTCCACCTACTAATGGCCCTGGACCTTGGGGCCAAGGCCTGAAAAGGCCCGTAGTAAGAAGCGAGGAACTAGAGGGGGGAGGAGATTGCGAACAAAAAAGAGCCAGAATGTAATTGGACAGGGTATTTTTAACTTAAGTACTAAAGAACTATCCCATTCTGAGAAAGTAGTTTTAGACAAAGGCCTCAAGTTTGCCCCTCCTAGGAGCCTTAACAGGTTCCAAACCTATATGGATGTTCACAAGTTTGTTCGCAAACTCAACATCAAAAGGTACATGATTGGAAATCCCATTGCTAGGAACTCCCAACCTACGAGCCAATTTGTCCACTCGGGCTTAGCCAATGCATCCCTTTTTAACCCGCCTGGTACACTTGCTCCCACACTGAAAGTGTTTAGGGATGTAGTCCTTAGGGATCTGGAAGAGTTGGAGATAAAGAATGCAAAAAATTCAAAAATTTTGCAGGAAGGTTTGGATTCTCTATGTAAAAATAGAGACTTGGTTATCCGTCCTGCGGATAAGGGGGGAGGGATAGTGGTGCTCGACCGGAAGGATTACCTGTCTAAAATGGCTAGGATCCTTGGGGATGTCGATACCTATACCCCTCTACCTTCTGACCCCATAAGGAGTTATACAAAAGAACTCCGTATGATCATCTCTAAGGGTTCCACTTTGGGAATTTTGGGGGAGAAAGAAAGTCTTTATTTGATTCTGAAAGCCTCTAAGACTCCCATTATTTATTATCTTCCCAAGGTGCATAAGAACCCTATCTGCCCCCTGGGACGCCCCATTGTGAGTGGCATTGATTCAATCACATCCCTGATGGGCAGATATATTGATTTTTTTCTCCAGCCCCTTGTTCAAAAAATGCCCTCATATATCAAGGACACACGTCATGTGCTTAACCTTCTTTCCAATATTGTTATTAAACCTGGTATGTGGATGGTCAGTGCTGACGTTACCTCCTTATATACCATAATTCCCCATGATATGGGTTTAAATGCGGTAAATTATGCTCTAGTGAAGGAATCGGGTCTTCCTTTAGATCAAAGGCTTGGCACGCACAGCAAAGCTTGGCGCAGAGCTGTAACGTCACCAATGTGCGACACGTTTCCCAATATACAGGCTATGGATGGTCGGCATAGCAGAACTCCTTTGTCAAGCATGGGGTGTGTGGGTCTAGGCAAAGTCTTATAGTCAACAGTGGGAGGGGCCAGATAAATACACACTAGGTTTAACACATTGTAGGCACAAAGGGGCTGAAGGATAATCAGCAAATCAGGAAACAATGAGATAAACATGGCAAAGAAATACTTGATGGAAAAAAAATGCATGAGAAATAAATAAGCATTTAAATAAGTAAAATGCAGATTAATAAAATAAATTAAAATAGGGAGATAATTAACATTTATAATAAATATCATTATCCAATGAATACATGGACCACCAGTCAAAAAATAATAAAATATAAAAATAATTAAAAAAAAAAAAAATAAAAAAAATAAAATAAATAAGGAAATAATAATAAAGGGAGTAGGGTATAAATATGTGTGGGGTACATTAATTAAATGAGAAATGGTAGAAAGATGACGGATAGGGTTAGAGAATCTGTATATTAATGTTTAAAAACGGGGAAGAGGGGGTGAATATATTATTATATAATATATTACACAATATGTTTTACATGGAGCATAGTGGGGAATGTAAGGGAATATATATATATATATATATATATAACAAATATATGAGACAATATATATATAGGTGATAGTCACTGTATGATGGGAGGGGAGAAAGGGGAGAGGAGAATGGGGGGGGAAGGGGAAGGGGTTGGGAGGGGAGAAGGGGAATGGGGGAGGGGGGTATGGGGGGAGGGGAAAAAAGGGTGGGAAAGAGGGAGAAAAGAAAAAAAGAAGAAAGGGAGGGAGGGTGGGGAAGGAAAAGAAGGGAGGAAAAGAAAGGGGGGAGGGGAAAGGAAGGGGGTATAGGGAGGGAAAGGGGGAGGAAAGGGGGGTGATGGGGGCAAACCAATACTTACTGGAAGGGACCGAATCAGCTCCCCCATATATTAAAACATAATGTGTGAAAAAAGATACCTGTAGTGAAAAAATTGCAGAGAATGGGTGAATAAGAGATCAATGTAAACATCCAGGTTAATAATAGATAACTATAGTACGGTAACAAGTTATAACACCATGGCGATTTTAATAGCCTAGCACCATAAAAAATCCACCATTGGCCTAAAAGTTTGGGTGTTTGAGCAAATTTCCAAATCACTCACTGCAGCTGAGCATTTTAAAAAAAACTGTGCGTGAGAGAGACATTCTGGATCTACACTCTAGATGTCCTCTCGCCCGGTGGTTTAAACAAGGAAATTGAAATCGCCACGGTGTTATAACTTGTTTCCATACTTTAGTTATCTATTATTAGCCTGGATGTTTACATTGATCTCTTATTCACCCATTCTCTGCCATTTTTTCACTACAGGTATCTTTTTTCACACGTTATGTTTTAATATATGGGGGGAGCTGATTAGGTCCCTTCCAGTAAGTATTGGCTTGCCCCCATCACCCCCCCCTCCTCCCTCTTTCCCTCCCTATCCCGCCCGCTTCCTCTCCCCTCCCCCTTCCCTCCCTCCCCCATTCCCCTTCTCCCCTCCCAACCCCTTCCCTTTCTCTTCCCCCCCCATTCTCCTCTCCCCTCCCCTTCCTCCCCTCCCATTATACAGTGACTATCACCTATATATATTGTCTCATATATTTGTTATATATATATATTCCCTTACATTTCCCACTATGCTCCATGTAAAACATATTGCGTAATATATTATATAATAATATATTCACCCCCTGTTCCCCGTTTTTAAACATTAATATACGGATTCTCTAACCCCATCCCTCATCTTTCTACCATTTCTCATTTAATTAATGTACCCCACACATATTTATACCCTACTCCCTTTATTATTATTTCTTTATTTATTTTTTTATTTTTATTTTTTTTTATTATTTTTATATTTTATTATTTTTTGACTGGTGGTCCATGTATTCATTGGATAATGATATTTATTATAAATGTTAATTATCTCCCTATTTTAATTTATTTTATTAATCTGCATTTTACTCATTTAAATGCTTATTTATTTCTCATGCATTTTTTTCCATCAAGTATTTTTTTGCCATGTTTATCTCATTGTTTCTTGATATGCTGATTATCCTCCAGCCCCTTTGTGCCTACAATGTGTTAAACCTAGTGTGTATTTATCTGGCCCCTCCCCCTGTTAAGGAGGGGCCAGATAAATGTGCCAAGCCTCTTTCTGGTTCCCTCTCCACGGCCGTGCTACCAGAGGAGACTGACAATATCACGGCACTGTTTGCGACAGGACACGGCAACCTCCTTCCCCCTCCACTGGAACCCACACATGCCTGGATACTTCTACATACCATCACATCTCAGTTTTGTGTGCCAAGGAGAAGAACCGCTGTGCCCCACCACCTCACATCATCCTATGTGGATCCACCAGCCGTTTGTGGACATGCTGAAGCTTACAGTCCCTCTCCTCTCATCCAGAGACATGCCTGAGTGCAGATATGCTATCTTCCATGTGAGTGGATATTATTTTTTATAATAAATGTTTATTGATACATACTCAGAGGTGCCCCATTTTCCTTGTTTTTTCTCAGCCTGTTTGGACCTTGCTTCTGGTCCCATCGGTGGCAGCCCTGACAGACCAGTCTCTATATATATATAATCATCATATATAGTTTCCGACCCCCCTGGACTATGAAGGTATACTCTATAGAGGTACTGTTGCACTGCGCCTGTTTTACTTGTAAACAGCGGGACTGATTGATCAGGAAAAACCTGATAGGCTGATTGTACACAAGTCGATAGATCGACTTGTATAAAACCAGATAGCTCATACATGTATTGGAATTTGGCCAGTCCTTGATGAACCAGCTGAATTTCAACCCATGTATAGCAGGCTTAACAGATGTAAAAAAAAATGGAATTATAAATATATTTTAGTTATAGTTGTTTCAATGTGGGTGTGTAATATGTATTCTAGTACATTTTCTGCAGATGGATGGGAATGGTTTGAGCTGAACTGAAGCTGCCAAGGTGAATATGCTATTAATTGCTACCATATTCTAGAAGGCTGGACAATGGGCTGAGAGCCTTCTAGAATATGAAGGCTCAGACAGAAGGATGAAGGCTCAGACAGCTTCAGACAGTTCAGTGCCTGAGCTCATTTATCTGAACAATAGGACCCTAACCTTTTTGTTTTTACATATATGCACTTCAAAAGATCCCCTCATTTAGATATGCAGTGAGGCTGGCCATCCTTTTATGAATATGTAATTTTACCTCCATACAGGTTGTGAACCTGTGCATACATATTTTTCCCTACAAAAAAGTTCTGCTAAGGATTTGCATTACAAGGAACTGACTTTTGTAAATACAGGGGATTGGGATTTAGTGGGATTCAAATAAAGTAAATAGATTTTCTCACCAATCAGTGCCATTCAATGCAAGCTAATGGGAGAGAGGCCTATAAAAATGCACACATTTGAGAGAAAGGGGGTAGGGGGAAGAAGTTATAAGAAGTATGGGAAGCTATGGGTAATTAAGGAATACATCCCTGGCACTTATCTATATGCGTTTTTGTCTTTCTGTTTGTATTGTTTGTATATTAATACTAGGTTAGAGCAGGTTCAATAATTCCTTTGCTTATTTTTTTCTCTTTTTCTCTAACTAGCTGGATTTCTGGTTGTTAGATTTAGAACATTTTACTCTTTACCAATGCATTTCTGTTGTTGTGTTGAAGCTTTCGCTCACAGGTATAAACTCTCATTTCTAAATCATATCGCGCAAGATATTACATTTTAGATATATAGGTTTTGGAGAACAGTTCCCTTAACCCCCTTAACTTAAACCCCCTTCCTAACCAGACCAATTTTTACCTTTTGGTTCTCTCACATTTTCAATGACTTTTTTCACACAAATAGAGCTTTCTTTTGGTGGTATTTGATCACCACAGTTTTTTTTTTTTTTTAATGTTTGCGCTATAAATGAAAAAAGACCAAAAATGTTGTAAAAAATGAATTTTTCATTTTTTTTGTTATAAATTTAGCAAATTAGTAATTTTTCTTCATACATTTTGGCCAAACTTTATACTGCTATATATCTTTGGTAACAACAGCTCAAATCAGTGTAAATTATTTGGTCTTTGTGAAAGTTATAGAGGCCACAAGCTATGGTGCCAACCATTGAAAAGTGATCACACCTGATGTACTGACGGCCTATCTCATTTCTTGAGACACTAACAAGCCAGGAAAGTACAAATACCCCCCATGACCCCTTTTTGGAAAGTAGACATTCCAAGGTATTTAGTAAGAGGTATGGTAAGTTTTTTCCAGTTGTAATTTTTTCCCACAATTATTTGCAAAATGAAGATTTTTTTCTCTTTTTCTCCCCACAAAATTGTCATATTAACAGGTTATTCTCTCATGCATCCTAGGCATACTACAAATCACACCCCAAAACACATTCTGCTACTTCTGCTGAGTATGGCGATATCACATGTGTGAGACTTTTACACAGCCTGGCCACATACAGAGGCCCAACATGCAGGGAGAACCATCAAGTGTTCTAGTGACATAAATTACACATATCATTTCTAGACTACCTCTTACACTTTTGATGGCCCTTGAACCAGGACAATGGAAACCCCAAAAAATTACCCTATTTTGGAAAGCAAATGCCCCAACGTATATTCTATGAGGCATAATGAGTCTTTTGAACATGTCATTTTTTTCACAATTTTTTGGAAAATGTGGAAAGAAAATAAAAATGCATTTTTTTTATACAAAGTTGTCAATTTATAAGATATTTCCAACACATAGCCTGTACATAGCAAAAATTGCACCCCAAAACTATTATTCTACTCCTCCTGAGTATGGTGATACCACATGTGTGAGACTTCTACAAATCCAAGCTACATAGAGAGGCCCAGCATGCAGGGAGCACGTCAGGTGTTTTAGGGACATGCATTTCAAATCTAATTTGACTACCTATTACACTTTTGTGAGGTACTGCTGGACACTGTAGTGGCACTGATGGGCACTGTAGTAGCATGGATGTGGCACGGATGAGCACTGATGTGGCATGGATGTGGCACGGATGAAAACGAATGTGGCATGGATGTGGCACAGATGAGTACTGATGTGGCATGAATGTGGCACGGATGAGTATGGATGTGGCACGGATGAGTACTGATGTGGCATGGATGTGGCACTGATGTGGCATGGATAAGCACTAATGTGGCATGGATGTGGCACAGATAAGTACTGATGTGGCACGGATGAGCACTGATGTGGCATGGATGTGGCACAGATGAGAACTGATGTGGGATGGATGTGACACAGATGATCATGATGTGACATGGATGAGCACTGTTGTGGCTTGGATGTGGCATGGATGAGCACTGATGTGGCACGGATGTGGCATGGATGAGCACTGATGTGGCATGGGTGTGGCACGGATGATCGCTGATGTGGCATGGATGTGGCACAGATGATCACTGATGTGGCATGGATGTGGCACAGATGATCACTGATGTGGCACGGATGAGCACTGATGCGGCATGGATGAGCACTGGTGTGGCATGGATGTGACACAGTTAAGCACTTATTTGGCATGGATGTGGCATGGATGATCACTGCTGTGGCATGGATAGCACTGATGTGGCATGGAGGTGGCACAGATTATCACTGATGTGGCATAGATAGCACTGATGTGGCATGGATGTGGCAAGGATGATCACTGGTGTGACATGGATGGGGCACGGATGATCACTGATAATTTAAGATACACATATAACTTCTAGACTACCTCTTACACATTTATGGTCCTGGAGAACCAGGACAATGAAAACCCGAAAAAAATACCCCATTTTGGAAAGCAAACAGCCCAACGTATATTCTATGAGGCATAATGAGTCTTTTGAATGTGTAATTTTTTTCACAAGTTTTTTTGGAAAATGTGGAAAGAAAATGAAAACAATTTTTTTTTTTTTACACAAAGTTGTCTATTTATAAGATATTTCCAACACATAGCATGTACATAGCAAAAATAACACCCTAAAATGTATTCTACTACTCCTGAGTATGGTGATACCACATGTGTGAGACTTCTACATATCCAGGCCACATAGTGAGGCCCAACATGCAGGGAGCATTGTCAGGTGTTTTAGGGACACACATTTCAAATCTAATATGACTTCCTATTACACTTTTGTGAGGCACTGATGGACACTGTAGTGGCACAGATGGGTACTGTAGTGGCATGGATGTGGCACGGATGAGCACTGATGTGGCATAGATGTGGCGTGGATGAGAACTAATGTGGCATGGATGTTACACAGATGAGCATTGATGTGGCATGGATGTGGCACTGATGTGGCATGGATGAGCACTGATGTGGCATGGATGTGGCATGGATGTGGCACAGATGAGTACTGATGTGGCATGGATGAGCACTGATGTGACATGGACATGACATGGATGATCACTGATGTGACATGGATGAGCATTGATGGTACTTGGATGTGGCATGGATGAGCACTGATGTGGCATGGATGTGGCATGGATGAGCACTGATGTGGCATGGATGTGGCATGGATGAGCACTGATGTAGCATGGGTGTGGCATGGATGATCACTGATGTAACATGGATGTGGCACGGATGATCACTGATTTGACATGGATGTGGCATGGATAATCACTGATGTGGCATGAATGAGCACTGATGTGGCATGGATGTGGCACAGATGAGCAATAATGTGGCATGGTTGTGACACAGATAAGCACTGATGTGGCATGGATGAGCACTGATGTGGCATGGATGTAACACGGGTAAGCGCTGATGTGGCATGGATGTGGCACAGATTATCCCTGATGTGGCATGGATAGCACTGATGTGGCATGGATGTGGCATGGATGATCACTGGTGTGACATGGATGTAGCATGGATGATCACTAACGTGGCATGGATGTGGCACAGATGATCAATAATGTGGCATGGATGTGGCACAGATGATCACTGATGTGGCATTGATGAGGCACGGATGAGCACTGATGTGGCACGGATGAGCCATAGATGGGGATGGATGGGGGTGGATGAGCCATGAATGGGGATGGATGAGCCATGAATTAGGATCGATGGGGAGGGATGAGCCATGAATGAGGATGGATGAGCATGGCTGAGCCATGGATGGAGCATGGATGAGCCATGGATGGAGCATAGATGGATGGATGAGCCATGAATGGGGATGGATGAGCATAGATGAGCCATGGATGGAGCATGGATGATCCATGGATGAAGCATGGATGGATGGATGAGCCGTGAATGGGGATGGATGAGCTTGGATTAGCCATGGCTCATGGATGGATGAGTCATGAATGGGGATGATGAGCATGGATGAGCCAGGGATGGATGGATGAGCCAGGGATAAGCACAGATCAGCACTGTGGGCAGTTCCGATTCAGCCCACAGTGGTGCTGCACCCATCTCCCCCCTCTCCTCACACGCTGTACCAATTGGCCTGAGGAGAGGGGTGGAGCCGAACTGTACATGCTCCGGTTTGTTTACAAGTGATTACGCCATTGGACGGCGTGATCACGTGGTAAAGGGCTGCTGTCATTGGCCCTTTACCCGGATCCATGATGCGCTGGGTCTTGAAGACTCAACGGTCATGGACACACCCCACGGGAGCGCGATTCTGGGAGGATGTCATAGTACGCCCTCGCAGAGTTATCTGACCATGCTGTCGCCATCATTTGGCTATGATCCAGTTGGCAACTGGTTAAAACTGGAACCAAAGCAAAGTCCATTAGTGTGTCAGTTTGTGATATGTAAAATTTATCACCAACATTTGGATATACGAATAAAGTTTGTTTTCTCCATATTTTTGATCAGTTTAATGAGAAATTGTTAAATCTGTATAAACACATGGTTAAGTTTTCTTTATGTTTATAGAAAGTTGTCTACTTTTCAGTATTAATTTCTCATGTTGCCAGCTACCAAAGGTTGCAGTTGACTACAGCTGTAGCAATGAATGCAAATAGTAAAGTTGCTATCAATATGTTAAAATCAATTAAATTCCAAGAGGCAAGCTCTGTGCATGTTAATATGGCATAAAATGGCACTGCAAAACAGCTATAAAGAGAACATGTATGATTGTATACAGTAATGAGTGTGTGTATATATCTTCTGAAAAAAAAATCTATGACATGACAAAGAGTATAATATTGTTCCAGCTGCTTGAAACTTTTAAGGGAGAACTTTGTATTTGTAATATATTTACACCGAATGAGCAGCATTCATTTCAAAATATTTAACAATACTAGGTCACTATTTTCTACTTTGAGGCTTTACTTAAATCTGACATTTTGTCATAGCTCAGCGCCATCTCTAATTTTGTATGCCGGTTTAAGGCTCCTTTAACACTAGCCGACTCCAAAGTTGCGTAATTTGCAGTGCGAACTTGATAGGACTTTGAAGTGGCTTTGATAAGACTTTTACACTCCCTGGCATTGAAGCTGTGTCAAAGTTGGATCAAAGTAGTGCAGGAACATTTTCTGAAGTCGCAGCAACTTCAGTAGTGTCAATTGGAAAGGCTCTCATAGAGATACATGGCATTTCACATGTCCTGCAACTTTGGGTCTCACAAGTTGGATCCTCACAAGTGTGAAAGGAGCCTTAAGCCTTTACATATCTATATAAAACCATGCACACCTGTGTTAACCTCCCTGGTGTTTTTTTCAAGTGTGGCTCTGGGTTAAATTTGAGTTACCATTAGAGGTAACCCCGAGCCACACTCAGGATTGCATTGCAGGATCCTGGCGCAGTGTACTTACCTTGTCCCCAGGATCCTGCGATGTCCCCCCGCTGTGTCTATGGGCTCCGTCCTCAGCCCGATGCCTCTGTGTGCCAGGCTCCTCACGTGTGCATTGCGATGCTCGCAGGTAACGGAGCCTGGCACACAGAGGCATCGGGATGAGGACGGAGCCCGCAGATTCAAAACATTTTAAATACATAACACATACAGTACACTGTAATCTTACAGATTACATTACTGTATGAAATCATTTCACATCTCTTTTGTCCCTAGTGGTTTGTCCAATGCCTGCATGCACTTTTATATTATATATACTGTTCTTTCTGCATGGAAATTTGAGATTGTCCATAGCAACCAAAAAGTGTCCCTTTACGTCAAAAGTGGTTTGAGACCAGCTAGAAAACAGCGATAGTAAATTAAAACACGAAATTAAAGAATTACAGGCCTACAATATAGAACGCCAAATATCTATGCAAAACAATTGTGCCGCTTTGGTCTGTGCTGTGGGCTGGATCTGAAGTGCCCACGGCACTGATCTGTGCCCATTCATGCCTCATCTGTGCCTCAAACATGCTCATCCATGCCTCATACATGCCCATCTGTGCCTCAAACATGCTCATCTGTGAATCATACATGCCCATCCATGCCCATCTGTGCCTCATACATGCTCATCCGTGCCTCATTCATGCTCAAAGGCTGTAATCATGCAGCCTTTGTTTGTTGATCGCTGTGATTGGTCACAGTAATCATATGGTATTAGGCCAATTTTGCTGGCCCTGTACCCCGATCTGTGATCTATTGTGTCCGTAGGATTTGCATGAGGTGCAGGAGAGGGAGGACCAGAAATGATGAAGCTCCTGCCTCTTTGGTTATATTCAGTGGATGGGCAGGAGGTTGTTAAAAAGGAACTCCAGGAGGGCGGAGCCGGCGGCCGGAGCTGATGGAGCAGTAAGGAGAGAGCTCCGACACCAGGTGCTTCTAAGCTACTCACAGCAGCTAGAAACGAGAAGGAAACGGTCACACGAATGGCGGAATTAGAGAGGAACTGATCCGCACTAATGGCTAAACGTAAGGAGAGAGAGGGACCTAGAAAGCTGACCAACTTTTACACGACAGTCCCGGCCAGACTGTCACAAGATGGCGCCGGCGCGACATCTCCTCACAGCAGCACAGCCTGCTATAAAGACGGTGAGCTCCTTGACACGGACACTGCAAATATATCCCCACATTCAGCCTCAAACAGCCCCATTAAGCAAAAGAGGAGGCTGAACACCCCAGATGATACTGATAGGCAGGATAATGAGGAAACTGACATGGAGCACACCAATGAGTATAACCAGAAGCTGGATGCTCTCCCCACCTCAGGCCTGCCTATGACAGACATCACTATGAAGGAGATGATTCTCACCCTGAGGGGAGCTATACAGCAAGACATCACTAATGTCCTGCGCTCCACACGCAAAGAAATGACAGCACTGGGTGACAGAGTTGACAATGTGGAGACTAAAATGGATGACTTCTCTGCGGCCCATAATGAGCTCGTAGATGCGCATGTGGATGTGGAGGATGAACTTAAAGCCCTTAGACTAAAAGTCGCCGACCTCGAGGACCGCTCACAAAGAAATAACGTGAAATTTAGGGGGATCCCTGAATCCGTGAAGCCAGCTGATCTGAGCCTATTCCTCCAACAATTAATGATGAAAACACTCCTGTAATGGAAGTTTGTAAGTTCTGTATATAATTGTATTGTATTTTGTATGTATTGCACATTGCCCTCACTGTGCAACAGCACTAATAATGTTTTCAGTAAATGTTTACATTCTTTCGAGTCCTGATTAGCATTAGCCTGCCTATGTAATGCCCCTTGTTACGATAAACCTACAATTGTAATATTAATGTGATACCTACGTAATCATGTGCATAAAAACCTTCAATTGCGTCATAATAAAGCAGAACAGTAATTTGGAAAGATGCTGAGCGTATCTTTTGTGTCTGTTCCCTACTGCAGTAGTTATTATTAATTTGGAACCACTAATCAATATGAGGATAGGAGTTGCCTATCATCAATTTAACCGAGTCAGCATGGCGAGCTTTGCCTTAGGAGGGGATTCCAGGTGACCCTGAGTATCTGAAACGAGGAGCTTGAGACGATCCGGGAATTTCTGATAATCAGCCGGCTGAGGTAAGCCTTTTGCTTACATTTGAGTTATCAGACTTCCTTGATCGGTAAGGCATTTTCGGGACAAAGGGTACCTATTTTACTCCCCTTAATCGAACTGTATTCATTGGTGGTTATATGTTATGTTGTCCCTGTCTATTGTCCATTGGAGTGTTATAGATAAGAAAGGGAAGAATAGTGCTGTTCACAGGTATATGTAGTACATCTGCTAGATAAAGTAGTTTAGAGGCAAGAGGGTATAGGCACAAGTAGAGAAGAGAGAAGACTGGCCAGTCATTATGGGCATTGAATTAAGTAAGGGAATGAAGGGTAAGAGACCCTCAAAAATGCCCAGCGCAAGAGGAGCGCTACATATGAACCAAAGGTGCGGTTCCGCCTATACTGAGCCCCTAGATTAATGGTTAGAATGGACAGGGATCCAGAATGGGTAACTGGGTTACCAAAGGCCATAGGGACTAAGAATCATGCAGAGTAAACAGCTAGAGAAACAGCTAGCTATGTGAGCAGGATGGATCAAGGGTGACATTAACACTAGACAGAAAGGGACATTTTCATGTTAAGTTGTGGGATGAATTTGGGGTCAGGCACTATAACTATTAGAGTCAGAAACAGAGAAATGAGAGTTAAAACAGAATATTTTATATGTTGTCAGAGAGGGAAGATGGGATGAGCACTCTGGCTGCCCGTCTGATCATAGAAGCTAGATATAAAAGATATCTGAACAAAATAAAGAAAGTAGAATTTAGACAGGAAAATATTAATGAGAGTTAAAAGAAAGTGAGAGAGATATCGGTGTATGTGTGTGCGAATGCTGGGACCTTTAGTTCTATTGCTTGTGTGTGTCATGTACGCAGATGTGACCCCCTCCTTTGTGCTCTCCTGAAAGAATGTCCCTGAGAGGTCAGTGATAAGCTGGAAGGACACCATGCCAATTCCAGTTTTTTAGACAAAACATGTGCCGGGTTAACGAATCTAATGGTAAACAATGTGATCACAATTATTTTGAATCTGTTTTCCAAACATGGTAAAATGAAGGTTACATTTAACCGTGTATTACACAAATTGAATATCCTTTGATAGTGGAAACACTGCATTTAAAAAAGGGAAATTAAGTAAAATTAAGTAATAATGAGTATTAATTTCTAATACGAGTTTAACAATTTTATTAATAATATAGATATATTGAAACTGGTTTAAACAACCTTTGGTTGGAAATGAAATTCAGGTTAATGGGGAAATTTGTAATGAATGAGATTAGTTTAGATTAAGATAACAATTTTGTAATTTTACATTTATACAACAAGCCCTTATTGAGAGAAAAAAAAGATTAAGATGAGGTTGTTATTTTGAATAAAGCTGCCATAATATTTAACAAAGCCAAGATGGATGGAATACATAAGAAGTTCTTCTGCAAAAATGAAATTTTAAGGTTTTTGATAATAACTTGATGTGCGGTCCATGATGTGAGAGTAATAATAAATAGAATTTAAATATAACAGACCCATCACATTAAATCCACACACCCTGTTAGGATAGATGCCACCTGCAGCCAGTTGTTTTATAGTTTTTGATGCTTTCTGGTCCATCATACAGATTGTTGATCCTTTTGTTTTTATTTATTTTTATTTTTGAAATCCAAAGCAGAATGTGTGGATTGTGAAATGTTGTGCCCCTTTTTCTTGTAAGTACAGTGGTATAAGCAGAAGAATATTTTGGATTTATGGGCATATCTGCATGACCGCAGGGTATTGTTATCATTTATTATAATATTGCCAGGAAGAAGTTGTCCTTTGAAACATGAAACTGGAGTTCTTACACAAATAGCATGATAGAAAAAAAGCCATTGTAATATATTTATGCAAGCTGGACCCAGTAATGAAGGGTTCACCCCGATATATCAGAGCTGTAGCTTTTATGCAAAGGTGCTATTAGAGAAAGTTAGATATTGTTTTGGTCAAACATTTAATTTTTAATGGTCCGACATTCTGTGCAGCAAATGTACAGATAACTAAATGTTTGTTTAATGAAAGGTTTAAAATATGAGTTTGTTTATGTACAAATCTAACAATGAAAAATGCGTACATTTGAATCCAGCCACCTTATTGCCTCTATTGGAGGAGGCTGGAGACAAAGGAAGACATGTGTGTTAAATTGATGTGGGAATCAGCTGCTGTGAGCCCAGTGCAGGACACACTCCCTGAAGACCCAGATATTACATTTTTTGTAGATTTGAGTATGCAGTTTATCACCCAGAAGGATACTCTGTATTCAAAGTCATTGGATCCTTTTTCCCCAGCTCAAGAAGCAGAGCTCCATGTTTTAGCAAAGCCTGTGAGCTATAAAAAGAGTGTATATTTATATAGATAGTCGAGATATAGAGAGCTTTTGGTTCCATTTAAATTGCCAGAAGTTTGTTTTTACTTTGGCAGGTAAACCAACCAAGCATGCCAAGTTAATTTGATCAGCTGTTTTCAGCCTTCCAGGTTCTTGCTGAGGTAGCCATATTAACTTTCACACATGGAAGCAGACCAGGTGACTAAGGATGCTTCATTTACAGCCCCGGACACTTGATGGGTCTGTGCAACTCACAAATTCCACCCTAGTTCTGGCCCAGTATAGCTGGGATTAATAATTCAACTTTAAGGACCCCAGAATGAGAAGAACAAGTGGTCCACAGGGGGCAACTTCTTATGAAATAGGACTTTGGAAAAGGTGATCATTTATGTCTGCCAGCCACTCTTTTCCCTCCAGCTTGACACATGGACCGTGTCATCAGTCACAAGAAGTTATGGCTGCCTTAGTAAATGAGCGTGGGATAGAGCCAGGGTTCACCACAGTTGTTTTTATAACATACCACTTCTTGTTTTACCTGTTACCAAAGGTGTTACCAAAAGCTGAACATCCCTCCCAGAGATTAAAAAAAAGATATATCCAGATGCCCAAGTTAGGATCTTACGAGTATGCATTTTGTCTGTATGGACATGTTTTTTGGATGTCCAGTGGCAAATGCTACTGCAAAGGCCACAGTAAAAAGTGTTATCAGAAGTAGTTTGTAAGTACAGAGTGCCAGAAAGTACAGAGAGTAACAGAGGAAATCATTTTTTATAGGAGAGTCCTTAATAGAAGTTTTGAGGTTTTATTTTTACACCCCTTACTGTCTACAATGTAGCGGACAAAGTAGAGTAAGAAACTAGAAAACTTTTGCCTGAATGTTTTCTTATATTTTATCAAGCCCCTAAGGGGGATGTTGGACTCTCTCCCTATGGGATTTGGTTTGGGAGTGTGTTACTCACTTGCTTATATTTTGTCTCAGCAGCTGAAGTCCTTCATTCGGATCTCACAGAGAATGTTGCTGATCTTTTAAGGTTTTTTGACAAACTCTTTATGTGTTTTCTCCCCAATTCCAGATCCTAAAAGTTTGGAAGGATCTAAAACTAAAGCCAGGTGACTTGTGGATTGTTAAGAGACATTTATATATAAGGAAAAGTTTGGAGACTCAATACAGCATCTATTTCATGTACAGTTTTTGCAAAATGTGAAGAAAAAGTCACCTGGATCCACACCAGACACTGCAAAAATGACTAAATTAAAGAAATCTCTGTGTTTGATTTGTTTCCCTCTTGTGATCACAGTCTAGGGTACTTTTTGATTAAATTACTTTAATTGTAAGGGATATATATATTTGAAAAATAGTTTAGCCATGTTGAAGTCATATTTTGTCTTTTGTACGTCTTCCATTTTATGTAGAATTGTCTGTGTTTACATATGCTGATAAGTCAGCATGCTCACAATTAAGCTAGAAGGCCATTCTGGCCACAGGAGTGTACAGCCAGTACTCTGTAAATATGTCTTATCAATCATTTGTTTTTCACAATGAAAAGTCGTTTTGTAATGAAAAAGTTGCACAGCTATTATTTTCTCCACAATGGAGTTTTTTGCCTCTTTGGCCAGGACTACCTCTACCTAAGCGTGTGGAGGTTCCAGGTTAAAGATGATAGCAGGTATGGTTAGTGATCAAAATATTGATCAAAAGAGGGGAGACTGTAATGGAAATTTGTAAGTTCTGTATATAATTGTATTGTATTTTGTATGTATTGCACATTGCCCTCACTGTGCAACAGCACTAATAATGTTTTCAGTAAATGTTTACATTCTTTCAAGTCCTGATTAGAATTAGCCTGCCTATGTAACGCCCCTTGTTACGATAAACCTACAATTGTAATATTATTGTGATACCTACGTAATCATGTGCATAAAAACCTTCAATTGCGTCATAATAAAGCAGAACAGTAATTTGGAAAGATGCTGAGCGTATTTTTTGTGTCTGTTCCCTACTGCAGTAGTTATTATTAATTTGGAACCACTAATCAATATGAGGATAGGAGTTGCCTATCATCAATTTAACCGAGTCACTCCCATCCCTAACACCTAAAGATGTCATCATTGATAGAGCCCACAGGCTGCACAAACCACCACACCTCCCGGAGAAAGTTCCTAGAGATGTCATTGCTAGGATTAATTTTTCCATATTATAGACCAACTCATGCGGTTCTCAAGGCAAAACAACACTCTCCCAGATCCATATGCGGGGATCACCCTATACGCTGACCTCTCACAAGCCACCATGTCGGCCAGGAACAACCTAATCCGGATCACTAAAGTGTTGCGGAACCACAAGATCCTATATCGTTGGGGCTTCCTAGCCAAACTTCTAATTCAAAGAGGCAACAAATCTTATGCCATGTCATCCTTAGAAAAGGGCCTGGAGCTTCTGCACAAGTGGGCAATTCTTCCTACCAAAAATAACCCAGAAGACATGGGCCCTGCGGCCTCCAGAGCAGGCCATTATAATAACCGCGGCTCCAGAGGAAGACACAAATGATGACCGCTTCTCACCGCTAACATGCGATGAGACCTACCTGCTACATTTATGGGAAGACATTGCCCCGCAGTTCCACTCTACCTTCCATGCTTCATTGAAGCTAATGCAAGTAGCACCTGATGTACGGCTGTACCGGAAGATAAATATATGACTTTACCCCACTTTGATTTCTGGGATAATCCCAAATTTACCCAGTTAATGTTGACTGTTCTATTGTTCTCTCTACCAGTTATCACAGTTATTTTACCTATACCTCCATCTTACTGGAGCTTTCACTTCGCAAGTATGAAAAGCAGTCAATCCCTTTCCACTGTACTAGATGCTCTAACCTCTTAATACAAATACCAAATTGCACCACTAGATGGCTTCAAAGCACCACAAAAGAAATTAATGTCTCTTAGATTAAAGAGGAGCTGCACCTTAAAAAAATTATTAAAAGCCAGCATCTACAAATACTGCAGCTGCTGACTTTTAATAAATGGACACTTACCTGTCCCAGGGTCCAGCGATGTCGGCAGCCGAAGCTGATCATTCGCTCGGCTCTCGGCTGCCTCCGCCACCATCTTCGGTCAGGGAATGGGGAAGTGAAGCGCTGCGGCTTCACTGCCCGGTTCCCTACTGTGCATGCGCGAGTCACGCTGCGCCTCTGCACTGGTCCCCGTTGTGTGCTGGGAACTGTGTGTTTCCCAGCATACAATGGGGGGGCGGGCATCTGCGGATATTCTGCGGTTGTCTAAGCCCGGAAGTGGCTGCAGATACCTGTATTAGACAGGTATCTGCACCCCCTCCCCCCTAAAAGGTGCCAATTGTGGCACCGGAGGGGGGGGGATCCGATGAGCGGAAGTTCCACTTTAGGGTGGAACTCCACTTTAATGTCTCTCAATACTAGAGGACTCAACAGCCCATTTAAACACAGAATGATGTGGAAAACAGCCCCGCAGAAAAACTGTGACATTCTATGTGTGCAGGAAACACATTTCTAAGAACTGAACACTCCAAACTGCACCCACGTCAGATTCCCGTACATTTTTACTGCAAATAACTCTTGCAAACATAATGATGTATTAGTAGCTATTAAAGACTCTGTCACGTTCAAACTGCTAGAGCAATACTCTGATGACCTTGGTAGGTATATTATCTTGGTTGCTGAAATCAACAAACACATGTATACGTTGGTAAATGTATATGCTCCCACAAAAAGACCAGTGAGATTCGTACGTAAAATCTTACAAAAGGCTAAATGTTTGAGGAAAGGCAATTTATTGATATGTGGGGATTTCAATGTAATTTTGAATGACGAAATGGACTCCTCCTCTGTGGGGAGGAGGCACAGACCATCCCTGGGCCATATTTGCCTATCAGAGGAACTATACGACCCGTGGCGATGCCTCCACACCACAAAGAGGGACTACACGTACTTCTCACTACTACATAAAACTTACTCTAGAATCGATTTCTTTCTCACTGACAAATTCACCCTACAAAGTGTGGTCAAAGCGGATATCCATAATATCACATGGTCTGACCATGCCCCAATTACGATAGACATTATGGATACCCGCAAAACCAACATTACACCCCTATGGCGTAACAACACCTACCTTCTTTCTCTACCCAACATTAGGGAGGAAATACAAAAGAAACTAGAGGAATATTTGACATTAAATGAAAACCGGGGTACTCACCCTAGCACAGTATGGTGTGCACACAAGGCCTTCTCCAGGGGGGGAATTAATCCACATAGTTGCTAGGGAAAAAAAGGAAAAAAATGTGGCATATAGAACAACTACACAAACGCATTTTGGACCTAGAGACCAAACACAAACAATTACCCGATCACTCACTACTCCTCCAACTAAACAATTGCAGAGAGGAACTAAAACTAACATTAAAACATGATTATGACTTATACTTTAAAAGGCTTAAATTCTCATATTACTCCCGGGGTAATAAAGCGCGCAAACTTTTAGCTTCACAACTTAAAAAACGTCAAGCTCGGGCAAATATCTCAGGGATTAAACACCACAAGAACAATAGCTTATATACTAACCCCAAAGATATAGCTAACGCTTTCAAAGTCTACTACAAATCCCTGTATAACCTTAATCAAGATGTAAACACATACCAACCCAAAGATACAGACATCACAGATTTTCTCCAAAGAATTAATCTTCCGACGATAGATGAAAATACACTACATACATTGAACAGGCCGTTTACTGAAGCTGAAATCGAAGATGTGATCAAACGTCTCCCAAAAAATAAATCCCCCGGATCAGATGGGTTCTCAGCGGAGTATTATCAAGCATTTCCCCCCCTTTTGATTCCCAGATTAGTAGAGGTTTTTAATAATGCAGCAGAAATAGGTATTTTCCCAATTGAAATGCTACAGGCCATAATAGTGACTATACCTAATCCAAAATTTTAGACCCATCTCCCTATTAAACTTGGATCTCAAAATATATGGCAAAGCAATCGCCAATAGATTGATGGAAGTCATCCCTACCCTTGTAGAACTGGATCAGGTGGGATTTGTCAGAGGAAGACAGGCCCCTGATAGTACCGGAAGAATGATAAATCTAATAAGACATGCAGAAATAACACAAACATCCAGTATATTTGTAGCATTAGACGCAGCAAAAGCGTTTGATAGGGTGCACTGGAAATACCTATCAGAAACACTCACTAAATTTGGACTAAAAGGATTTGTTCACACGGCTATAATGTTCCTATATTCTAACCCCACAGCTAAAGTATATACCTCAGGCATGTTATCTGATCCCTTCACCCTAACTAACGGTACACGTCAAGGATCCCCACTATCCCCAATTGTATTTTCTTTAGCCATCAAACCACTAGCAGAACTCATAAGGACCAATACTGACATCCACGGTCTTATGCCCCGTACACATGATCGGACATTGATCGGACATTCCGACAACAAAATCCATGGGTTTTTTCCGACGGATGTTGGCTCAAACTTGTTTTGCGTACACACGGTCGCACAAAGTTGTCGGAATTTCCAATCGCCAACAACGGGGTGACGTCAACCACGTACGACGAGACTAGAAAAGGCCAGTTCAGAACCAAGCTCGTGCTACCAAAAGTTTGGTGAGAGACGATTTGCTCTTTTTCAGACTCGTGGTTTTCAGATCGTTTTCTGCTATTCAGTTTGTGCTTGTGGGTTTGTATTTGCTCTTCAGTGCGTGCAGCGAGCTACGAGTGACTCTTGTCATTGTGTTCTTGTTCATTCGTTACTGTTTTTCAGGTCGCTCTTCACAGGCCTTGCTGTTCTTCAGTGCGTTCTGTTACTTAGTTCTGAGCAGCCGACCGTTTTCTAGCCATGTTGCTTATATGTACTCCTCGTAGAGTTTGTGCTGTGCGGGGGCTTGGTGTTGGGGTCCTGACCTTGACACAAGTCCAGTCCATGAACGGGGATGGGAGGAGTTCATGGACCAAGAATTGGTTGCTTCAGCATGACCAGTTCTGTCATATGCCTTTGCTCTGTGAGATCCGTGAGAATAATCCTGGTGATTTCAGGAACTTTCTCCGGATGACGGACCCCGTATTTCACCGTTTGTTGGCTTTGCTGACCCCCTATATCAGCAGGCAGGATACCTGCATGAGATAAGCCATCACTTTCTGGAGCAGAGGCTCATCACCACCCTGCGGGACTTGGCGACGGGGAGAAGCCTGCAGGACTCGAAGTTCTCAACAGGCATCTCCCCCCAGGCTCTGGGGATCATTATCCCGGAGACCTGTTCTGCCATCATCCAGGTCCTGCAGAAGGAGTATATTAAGGTAAGATTTATCCTTTAACATCACATTTTATTGTATTTAATGTTTGATAATATATTGTATTTCTTTCTTCATTCCTAAATTACCATGATTGTAATATGCTGTGAATGTCCCCTTTGTCCTCATGCATGCTGGATTTTTATGTAATTATTTTTTCTCCTTCATACATATTTGCCTTCACTTACCTCCCCAGCATGCTCTCCTGGCCCTATATTCACCTCGTGTATTCACTTAACAATGTATTTTATCAGCTCCATTGTAGTGCTTTACCCCAAACACCCCCTAAAATGTTTTAAAATGTGATTTGTGCTTTAAATTCAGGCAGAGTGCCAGAGGCTTTTTTGGGGGGGGTCCTCAAATCATTTGGAACCCTCCCTCCCCCCAACTGCTAAGTCAGCTGATACCAATTCTCTATCTATCCTCAATCACCTATCTGCTGACTTTGCCAAACCCATACACACTATACCCATCTCTTTTGTGGTCAGATGTATGGATGAATTCCCCATAGCATGTAGTGCAAGGGCCTGCCTGTATACTTTCAAATGGTACTGTTTAAAGTTTTTGTATACTATTATTATCTTGATAGGTAATAGTAGAATTTCCAAATTTGCTCAAATGTGTACAATGTGTATATATATCGTTGTATTATGACACTTCTTACCTGTCCAGTGGGCTGCCAATAGTGTAACTAAGGAGGGGCTGGCCAAAGTAATACCCATTATTTAGGCATTCATCTCTCAATGAAGTGGAGAGGGTTACCTGTCCAAGAGCTCCCCCCCCCCACCCTAAAATGTTAAAAATAGCCCATGAGAGGGGGGGAGGGGTAATCTGATAGGCTCAGTTGGGCCTGAGGCCAGAATTCTAAATGAAACAACCCTGACGGCGCTTGAAAGTGGCCGTCCTGGCTTGCCCCCCCTGAGTGCCCGTGATGTCCGGCTAAGATACCTTGAATACTTTGCGGGTAGGGGGGCTATCAATATGCCAGACAATGTCTGAAACCTTTTTCAAATAATAAAAAAAATACTCAAATCTTTGGTGACATTTACTGCTTGTGTTTGTTTTAGCTGACCCTGACAGATATGTGGTGAGTCCTGAAAATGGCGTCATTGTGTAACCTTACAAAGCACTGTTGGGTGTTATTTACTAAAGGCAAAGACACTTTGCACTACAAGTGCACTTGAAATTGCACTTGTAGTGCAAAGTGGATTTGCCCTTAGGAAATAACATCCATTGTCACAGAAAACACCAATTAGAGCACCACAAATGTGTTGGAGCGTTGAGACAATAATCCACACATTCTTGATTAACAATCTTTTTAATACCAGCACAATCACATGTGCATTTAGAAAAGGTTTTTAAAACAAACCAACATGTTTGTTGTATAACAATTTTTGGGGTCACATTAGAAAAAGTAGAAATGTCCATTTAAGATAAAACAGGCATGTTTAAAACCAACAAGAAAGACACAAATCTTGAACTTACAAAGTTCACATTTGGTAGAACTTGAAGGCAATATCAGACATGAGTATTTACAAACTGTGTTTGATATTGCGTTCAGATGGGGTGAAGTCACCCCAGGAAAAGCCAAATTTTGAAGATACACACAAATTGCCGAATGTCAACATATTCTAGCTGCCATCATGGGGAATCAAGTGACGTGTTTTTGGGGTGCAACCCCTTCCTCACAGCTATTTTATTATTGAGGAAGGGGTTGCACCCCCAAAACGTGTCCATTGATCTCCCGTGATGGCAGATAGCACATGTTGACACACTGTGTGCATCCTCAAAATTTGGCTTTTCGCAAATATGTCAAAAAATGGTAAAAAATTTTAGCACACAAAAAACCCAAGGGATTTGGAGGGGTTTTAAACTCTCCCTAAAACATCAATGATGTTCTTCATTATTTGTTGAACATCATTGATGTTTTTCAGGATGTTTTCCAAGTCCCTATTACACCCCATGATCTCCCAGATCTGGATCTGTGCACTTTCCGAGGTGAAATGCCCTGGATCCACAACATCACGTTCACCTAAAAAGATAGAAACAAAAACACACCATGTATTATAAATAGGCCGACGTCCATCTCTTACCTGAGCCTGTGGTTGCAGACACTCACCTGTTGTGGTGCCAATTTCCACCACGTCTTCCTCCTCCTGCTCTGCTTGGCTTAGGTGGATTTCCCCTTCTTCCAAAGGTGGGGGGTCTGTGGTCTCCTCGGATGAGAGGTGTCCTCCGAGTCTTTTCTCCCCTATGTAAAAAAAAAATAGGTACACTTAGCACACAGATATTTGATGTCAGAAATAGGAATATGAAACATTACTTGAAAGTGGGGTACAATTGTCTATTTTGGCAGAGTTCCAAGATGTAGAATTTTTATTGTCCTTTGTCAAGCTTCAATACTTTACCTGTTTTGTACAAGCTTCACAGATGGAGACACCCCTATAGTATACACTGGAGCACCTGTGTGGGCCCCTAATAAAAATGGTGTTCTTTTGTCCCACACTAGTGCTCCAGAGTCCAGATGTGAAAACTGCTAAGTGTCCTCTCCTTACACAGAATCTAGTTTGCATTTCATTCTAGTTAAAAAATCCATCTACACAACCAAATTATTTTCAGACAAGTAGGCCCATGCATATGTGGGCAAATGCATATGGCCAAAGCAATGGTGTTTTCTAGGCCGAACGAACAATTTTTTATACGAACGAATAATGTGCCCATGAACATGAAAGTTGCCATTTTAAACTGGATAACAGTTAAGAAAAGCACATGGAGCAGCACGAACGTAATAAACATAAAGAATAGGAACACAGGACAACTACTTACTTTTTTGCAGCACTCTCCGGATCTTTCTGTACTGCTCGTGCTCTTTTAATTTGAGGTCCGACCACCGTTTCCTGAGCTGATCTTTTGATCGTCGTACCCCAAAATTCCGGTGCAGACTCTTGACCGCTTTTGCCATGATCTTGACCTTTCTGACATTGGGAATGGGGTAAGGTCCATACTTCCTGTCATAGTCAGCCTTCTTCAGGATGTCGACCATCTCCAACATCTCCCCAAAGGACATATTTGAGGCCTTAAATTGTCTCCTTCTGGATCGTGACATTTCTGGCTCCGGGCTTTCCTCCCCCTCCTCGTTGCTGTAATTAGCACGCACCTGCTGTGTCTCCACCATGTGCTCTTCCCCGACTGCGCCGAATGAGAAGGGGGGGAATAGAATAGAAAGAACATCAGGAGCGGGCGGAGTTTCATGCATGCGCAGTGTGTATAAAGCGTAACACGCGTGCGTAGTACGTACGATCTGTGAGCGGAGGAAGGAGTATCGGAGGCGCCGATCGTGATAACGAAGGTAAGATCTAAACTTGGGCCTATACTGCTTCTAGATTGAGGCCTATATTGTAACAAGATTAGGAGAGTTTTGCCTGACATTAGGGTTTGTCTCATGTTGTGTCTTGCAGATAAAATGGATGGCTTCAATGACCACAACTTCCTCCCCCTGTTCATAGACAAGTACAGGGAGCTGCCCTGTCTGTGGCAGGTGAAACATCCACAATATAATAATAAACAAAAGAGGCAGACAGCGCTGGAGAAACTGCTGGAGTTGGTGAAGCCGGTGGTACCCACAGCAACCATCCCCTATTTAAAAGCCAAAATTTGTGGCCTGAGGAGCACTTATCTAAGGGAGCGCAAGAAGATCACGGATTCCCAGAGAGCCGGAGCAGGAGCAGATGACATTTATGTCCCCAGGCTGTGGTACTATGAGAGACTGCGATTTCTGTCAGACCAGACTGGAGTCAGGGAATCCCTCTCAACCCTTCCTTCCACTCTTCCTTCCACCCCAGCTGAGGCTTCCGATGTCCAACCTGGGACTTCCAGCCAGGAAGAAGTGGAGGAGCCCAGCTTGAGCCAGGTATAGCATTCTTCTACAGATTTCTGGTCAATAAAGAAATTATGTCTACTAGATGTTATTATTGATCACTAATTGCTGATTTAATAAAGGCGTTTACATATCAATAGACAGTAGTGGGCAAAAATAATTGGGACAAGAATGAAAAATGCTGGGCTCAGAAAGATAGTCTTTTATATTTGTTAACATTCAATTTGCAACAGTCATGAGATGAAAATTGTGTGTGATTGATGAAGTAAAAACTAACTCATACACAGGAAGACCTCAGCCAGGACGAGGCTGTGGAATGTGGCAGCCAGGAGGAGGCGGGGGTTAGTGGCAGCCAGGAGAAGGTGGGGCTAAGATTACTAATACTAAGGCTTGATGTGTGCCCTGGGGGTCAAAGGCTTCACCAATTTCTGCTGTTTCTCCAGCATTGCCTCCCTCTTTGTTTGGTTGTGAGCCCTTAATAAAGGTTTTTTGGTTTCAATTAGACTCGCCTATGTGTGTTTTCCTTCAAAAAGGACAGTTTGTTTGTGAGGAGGCAGGTACATTTTAAAATACAATGTGAAATTAACAAGAGACACCAACACCAAGCAATCTCCTTGAGATTAAATAATACATGATAATAATGGTGTTGTGGTAACTTGACATACAAAACACACACAAAAATACTCTGGATGTTAAATAACTAAAAAAAAAAAAAAACAAGATCAGCCTTAAAAAAAATACAAACCAAAAAAAACAACTAAAAATCACATCAGGCTTGAAAAAAAAAAAACACAAAAAAAATTATATAGATTTTTGGTCAGATGTGACAAATCATAATATATTGAGGGAATCACGATAAATAAGAAAGAAAGAAGTTTGTGAGAACTCTGTGTGAATATCAGCAAAAACTACTTGTTCTTCCTGCATTATAAAGAATAAGAGAGTGCGCTGTATTAAACAATTTTAAAGATTGCAGCCTGACGAAAGTGCTCTATCCATTCCGAACGCTAATTTTACCAGACCAAGCTGTTCCGTCTCGGAATTTCTTCTGCGCATGCGTGGCACTTTGTGCGTCGGAATTGTCCACACACGGTCGCAATTGACACGATCGGATTTTATTGTTGGAAAATTTTATAGCCTGCTCTCAAACTTTGTGTGTCGGAAAATCCGATGGAAAAAGTCCGATGGAGCCCACACACGGTCGGAATTTCCGACAACACGCTCCGGTCGCACATTTTCCGCCGGAAAATCTGACCGTGTGTACGGGGCTTTACAGTAGGACAGAAGGACCACAAAATCGGACTTTTTGCCAACAATGTTATACTAACGCTATCGAATCCTAAATCTTCCCTACACATAATTAAAAAAATACTACATGACTTCGGGAAAATAACCTACCACAAAATTAACACCACTAAATGCTGCGCTCTCCCTTTAAACCTCTCCACGCAAAATATATCTATGCTTCAGGAGATATTCCCCTGCACCTGGGATTCACCCTCTATCACATACCTGGGTATACAAGTGACTCATCCTACCTCTAATTTGTACACCACCAACTATCTACCCCTGCTATTACAAATACAGAAATAATTCGTCCAACTATCCGAAATTCACTTAACATGGGTGGGACGCATAGCAGCTTACCAAATGCAAATACTCCCCAAGTTACTCTACCTCTTCAGAACTCTCCCAATCCCCATCCCAAACAAATTCTTCAAGAATTTAGCCTCAAGCCTGAAGAAGTTTATCTGGCAAGTAGTAGAGTAGCTCTATCTACTCTTTATAAACATAAGAAAATAGGAGGTGGAGGTCTACCCAATGTCCAAGCTTATTATCAAGCGTCTTTGCTGGACCAAGCGAAATACTGGTTCTCTTGCCAGGAGGACAATCTATGGTCTCACATTGAACATGAGATTACACTGGGACATGACCTGACGGCACTGTTAATGGCCTCTACTATCCATCACAAATCCTTAACTCCACCATACCCTACCATACAAGCAACACTAACAGCCTGGTCGTTACTGATTAGAAATCAATTCCCTAATGAAATACTCTTTAAGCTTAATATACCCCTAACAACCTATGAATATCTTATACACAATTTTTCCACACATCACTGGAAACAAAAAGGCATCCACTTCTCTACGGACGATATAGTGAACCCAACTGCCCTAGATATCCTTAGGATTCAACAAATTGACCACTACACACAAAAAAACCCCACTCCCAAATATGACAATCCCACTTTCCATTTGGAATTTTCTACAGAACAAACACAAACCCAGTACTAAAGGCATATCATTGTGCTATAAATATTGTAACTTCCATACCTTCCTCGTTAAACTTCCAATGATGGATAAATGGGAAACAGAACTGTAAATGTCTCTCACTTTACCACAGTGGCTACTAGCAATTAAGAACAATAGCACCTCTTCAGCATGTGTTGACCACTGGGACAACTCACTTAAAATGCTCCACAGGTGGTATTTGACTCCCATGCGTCTCCATACTGTAGACCCCACACTATCACCACTATGTTGGAGAGAATGCCATCACAAGGGCAACCTCCTACATGTCATGTGGCATTGTAAAGCCCTACACACCTTCTGGAAGGATGTATTCTCCCTATTATCGAAAACCTCAGACACTATATGTACACCCTCTCCAGCACTAGCTTTACTAACCCTAGGGATAGAATCCTTTCCCACCCTACACAGCAAAATTGATGGTACACATTCTGTTTTCAGCACGCATAACTATAGCGAAAAAATGAAAGTCACCTACTCCTCCCAACATTAGCGAAGTTATTGCCAGAGTGAAATCACAAAGCCTTATGGAAAAAATGTTAGCGCATAAGGAAGGCTGACTGCATACCTATCATAAGTATTGGGACAGTTGGTTAACTATCCAAGATAGCCTCTAATATTGAGCTTGATGATACTTACAACACTCAATTATTGAAAAGTACCATGCATCTAGGGTGCTATAGCTGTAACAATGCAAAGGGATTAATGACTTTGGCTATAAATATGAAGAATTACTATGTTTAACCACTTGCTTACCGGGCACTTAAACCCCCCTCCTATCCAGACCAATTTTCAGCTTTCAGCGCTGACGCACTTTGAATGACAATTGCGCGGTCATACAACACTGTACCCAAATGAAATTTTTATCATTTTTTCCCCACAAATAGAGCTTTCTTTTAGTGGTATTTGATCACCTCTGCGATTTTTATTTTTTGTTAAAAAAATTTAAAAAGACCAAATTTAAAAAAATTTTTTTTTTTTTTTTTATATTTTGTTATAAAATTTTTTAAAAGGGTAATTTTTCTCCTTCATTGATGTACGCTGATGAGGCGGCACCAATGGGCACTGATAGGTGGCAGTGATAGGCACTGATGGGTGGCAGTTATGGGCACTGATTGGTGGCAATAATGGGCACTGATCTTGTACACTGCTAGGTGGCACTGATTGGCACCACTGGTGGGCATAGTTAGGTGGCAATGGTGGGCATTGATAGGTGGCACCTGTAGGCATTGATAGGTGGCACTTATGGGCATTGATATGTGGCACTGGTGGGCACTGTGGGCACTGTGATGTTGTAATGTAAGGTGGCACTGGCAGGGGTACTGGTGGCATAATTAAGGCACAATTGAGGCATTATTGCCTCCTCCTCTTCGGGACCGATGTCCCTTGCTGCTGAGCCGGTGATCGGCTTTTTTTTCTCCTCGCACTGTCAGTGCGAGGAGAAAAAAAAACGATCACAGAGCTTTTGTTTTGATCATGTGATCAGCTGTCATTGGCTGACAGCTGATCACATGGTAAGGGGCCGGGACCGGCCCCTTACTTGGATCGGTGATCACCCGAGTCTCAGTGACTCAGTGATCACAGCGCGCTCCACGCGCGCCCTGCAGGGCGCGCGCAGGGCACGTGCACAGGGAAGGCCGTCATATGACGGCCTCCCGGGAATGCAGGTCCGCGCTGTAGCCGTCATTCGGCTATAGCGCGGATAGCAAGCGGTTAATATTAAGATTTAGTATAAGCAATTTGATTTTCAGCTAGTACATACTAAGAATTGTTAGAGTTACTGTTACTTGGTTTCGGAACTACGGTATTGATTATACTACATGATCTATTTAGAGTGACTGCCTTCCGGGTCATAAACGCAGTTCCTGAGAGGGTAACTGGCACGCCTGCTCACAGTATGCTCCCAAAAGGGGTGACAGGCTTCTTCCTCAATTTACGAAGACTCAACCTGTCTTATTGGGAACCCTGACATATCTTATGGTCTCAACTGTTAATGTAACGAACTAAGGATCCGCAGCCTACTTTTACTCTTTGCTCCATGTAATCTGTATTCTTTTCTTTTCTATAGTACTTTGTATACAACTACTCGTTATGTCTTACATACCATGAAAATGTAATAAAAAAAATGTCAAAGTTAAAAAAACTCCAGTCTGCTCACATAATTTGTAATAAAAACATCTTTGCCATCCTTCCCTCCAACCACTTTGCATATTATTTTATATATATTGTGATTCTGTACTTGTCAAATATGATGCATAAATCTCCCTCCACTGAGTCTGGGTGCATCCATTTTAACTGTGGGCAGCTGAAGCCACTGCCTGTTCATTTCCTGGACTTCTGTGCTGCTGGCTACTCAATATGCACTTCCTAGTCTCGTGCCTGTGCAGTAACAATTGGTTTGCATAACCAAAGAAATTCTGCACAAACTGTCAGAAACTGTTTCAGGGAAGCTCATCTGCATGCTCGCCGTCTTTGGAGAGGTGTTCTCTTCACCGATGAATCCCAGTTTTCACTGTACAGGGCAGATGGCATGGTGTCGTGACGTGACATGTATGGCGTCATGTGGGTGAACGGTTTGTTGATGTCACTGTTTTGGATTGAGTTGCCCATGGTGGCATTAGGGTTATGGTATGGGCAGGCATATGATATGGACAACAAACAAGGGTGCATTTTATTGATGTAATTTTGAATGCACAGAGATACCGTGACAAGACCATGAGGCCTATTGTTGTGCCATTCATCCACGACCATTACTTCATGTGGCAGCATGATAATGCACAGCCCCATACTGCAAGGATCCGTACACAATTCCTGGAAGCTGAACACATCCCAGTTCTTGAATGGTCAGCATACTCGCTGGACATGTCACCCATTGAGCATGTTTGGGATGCTCTGGATCGATGTATATGACAGTGTGTTCCAGTTCCTGCCAATATCCAGAAACTTTGCACAGCCATTGTAGAGGAATGGACCAACATTCCACAGGCCACAATCAACAACCTGATCAACTCTATGCAAAGGAGATGTGCTGCACTGCGTGAGGCAAATGGTGGTCACCAGGCCCGGATTTACTCACTTTGCCGCCCCAAGGTTGGGTCCTTCAATGCCGCCCCCCCCCACACGTACACCACCATTCTCATCTTTTATCGATGACTGCTACAATAGTCCAATTAAAAACATATCTCCACACACGACAACACTGAAAATAACTGGCTTTAACTGTACAGACTGAAAATACTCTGTAATGCAGAAAATGCCTTTTAAAGATTATAGCAGTAAGAAATTCCCTACAATTTTTTAATTATAACTTTTCTTTTGGGCAATTCATCGATAATATCTTCGTAAGACAAAGTATTTAAAAGTTCTGACGCAATGGGAAGTAAAGGCTGCAGACATACCACAGGAGATGGACAGAGGCTGCATACATACTACAGGAGGTGGACAGAGACTGCGGACATACTACAGGAGGTGGACAGAGGCTGCGGACATACTACAGGAGGTGGACAGAGGCTGCAGACATACTACAGGAGGTGGACAGAGGCTGCGGACATACTACAGGAGGTGGATAGAAGCTGCGGGCATACTACAGGAGGTGGACAGAGGCTGCGGACATACCACAGGAGGTGGACAGAGGTTGTGGACATACCACAGGAGGTGGACAGAGGCTGCGGGCATACTACAGGAGTAGGGATGAGCTTCGTGTTCGAGTCGAACCCATGTTCGACTCGAACATCGTCTGTTTGCCCATTCGCCGAATTGCGAATGCAATGGGCCGTTCGCGCCAAATTCGTGTGGCGCGTCACGGCCCATAATTCACTGCGGCATCGCAGTGCATTGCTGGCTGATGATTGGCCAAGCATGCACTATGACCCGCATGCTTGGCCAATCACAGCGCCGTTTGAACAGAGAGCCGTAATTGGCCAAAGCCAAGGAGGCTTTGGCCAATTATGGCTCAGGGGATTTAGTACAAACCCCACACTATACAAGGCCACCTGCACGGCTGCCCTGTGTAGTGTGTGTTCCCGCGTTGAAAGAGATAGACAGAGAGAAAGTGTCATTTGATTTAAGTTAGATAGATTAGGCAGGACAGTCAGTGAGTTAGCTGCACTTACAGTGTATTGTGTATATATATGCATCCCAGGTGTTGTATATGTGTATATATATATATATATATATATATATATATATATATATATATATATATATATATATTTACACTGTATTCAGTTTAGCTAGATCCGTTCCTGTTATCTTCCTACTGACAGGCAGGCTTGTCTTGTTACAGTATTTACAGCTACCTGAAGAAAATTGCTGGAGTTCTTTTGATCCTATTAGTACCACAGTCAGGCAGCTAGACTATTTACAGTTAGTGTAGTGCTTCCTCCTCACAGTGTTCAGCTAAAGCTACAAGTTAGTTTAGTGTGACCTCTGCACAGTGTTCAGCTAAAGCTACAAGTTAGTGTAGTGCGACTTCTGCACAGTTCAGCTAAAGCTACAAGTTAGTGTAGTGCGTCTTCTGAACAGTGTTCAGCTAAAGCTACAAGTTAGTGTAGTGCACAGTGTTCAGCTAAAGCTACAAGTTAGTGTAGTGCGTCCTCTGAACAGTGTTCAGCTAAAGCTACAAGTTAGTGTAGTGCGTCCTCCTCACAGTGTTCAGCTAAAGCTACAAGTTAGTGTAGTGCTACCTCTGCACAGTGTTCAGCTAAAGCTACAAGTTAGTGTAGTGCACAGTGTTCAACTAAAGCTACAAGTTAGTGTAGTGCGTCCTCTGAACAGTGTTCAGCTAAAGCTACAAGTTAGTGTAGTGCGTCCTCCTCACAGTGTTCAGCTAAAACTACAAGTTAGTTTTTTGCGACCTCTGCACAGTGTTCAGCTAAAGCTACCTATAGAAGGTTGGTGGTGTTTTTCTGATCCTATCACTACCGCAGGCAGCTAAATAAGCTACAAGTTAGTGTAGTGCGTCCTCTGAACAGTGTTCAGCTAAAGCTACAAGTTAGTGTAGTGCGTCCTCCTCACAGTGTTCAGCTAAAACTACAAGTTCTTTTTTTGCGACCTCTGCACAGTGTTCAGCTAAAGCTACCTGTAGAAGGTTGATGGTGTTTTCCTGATCCTATCACTACAGCAGGCAGCTAAATAAGCTACAAGTTATTTTTTTGCGAGCTCTGCACAGTGTTCAGCTAAAGCTACCTGTAGAAGGTTGGTGGTGTTCTCACGCTACAGGCAGGCAGTTGATTTTGCGAGCTGCAGTATATATATATATATACCAGCTTAGTGCAGCTACAGGCCATTAGTATGTCTGGAAGGCCAACAAGGAAAGGCAGACAGTCACAAGCCAATAAAAGAGGGCAAGCAGGCTCTGTGTCTAGAGGCAACAGTGCTGGTCGTGGAGATGGTGCATCCTCATCAGCACGTGGGCGTGGGACACGCTTGGCCTTTTTCGGCAGCTGGCCACGTTGAGCCGCAACATGCGGAAGACTTGGTCGAGTGGATGACCAAGCCGTCCTCATCCTCCTCATCCTCTCTCACCCATGCTCAGGATACTTTGTCTGGCAAAGCAGCTGCCAACGCGGCCTCTTCCCTCGGCTCAATGGCATTAGTGACTTCTTCCCTAGCCCCACCATGTCCTCCTGAGGAGTCCCTAGAACTGTTTGACCACAGTGTTGGGTACATGCTCCAGGAGGATGCCCAGCGTTTAGAAGGCTCTGATGATGATACTGAGCTAGATAAAGGCAGTAACGTGAGCACGGACAGAGGGGGTGCCCAAGAAGGACAGCAATCTGGCAGTCATGCTCCCCCTGCTGCAGCATACTGCCAGGTTTGCTCGAGTGATGAGGAGGGAGGGTATGATGAGGTCACTGACTCAACGTGGGTGCCTGATAGGAGAGAGGAGGAGGAGGAGGCACATCACCAACGAGGCAGGATGCCCTCCAGGGGCCAACCTAAGGGCAGCACACTGACTGCATCACACCCCAAAGCACCGCATGTGCAGGGCGTTGCTGTCTCTGCGTGTTATTCAAAAAGTTCTTTGGTGCGGGCCTTTTTTGAGACGAGTGCATCAGATCGCACCGCTGCTATTTGCAACATATGTCTTAAGCGTATCTCACATGTCCAAAACATCTCCCGCTTGGGCACCACATGCTTGACCAGACATATGTTGACCTGCCATGCAGTTTGTTGGCAAGTGTATCTGAAAAACAAAGAGCACCTCTCCTTGCTCCTCATCAGCTGAGATCTCCGAACCCATGATACCTTCAGTCCTCTCTGAGACCTGCACTGAGAGGAATGAAGGTGTAGAATTAGGTGTGTCACAGCCAAGTACTTGTGGGCAATCTGCTTTCGGTACACCAACGTCAGATTGTACCAGGCCAATTTCCCTGCCCCAGCTGCTGCACCGCCGAAAGAAGTTCTCTCCCAGCCATCCACATGCCCAGCGGTTGAATGCTAGCTTGGAAAGATTGCTAGCATTTCAACTGCTGCCTTTTCAGTTGGTAGACTCTGCCCCCTTCTGTGAGTTTGTGGAAAGTGCGGTTCCTCAGTGACAGGTACCCAAACGCCACTTTTTCTCATGGAAGGCGATTCTGGCTCTCTACCGGCATGTGGAAGGCAATGTCCATGCCTCGCTGGACAGGGCGGTCATCGGTAAGGTGCATATTACCGCTGACTCATGGTCCAGCAGGCATGGATAGGGACGTTACCTAAGTTTCACGGCACATTGGGTGACTCTGCTGGCAGCTGGGAAGGATGCAGGACAAGGTGCAGTAGTGTTGGAGGTTGTTCCGCCACCACGCCTCCAAAATGCCACTACTAATAATTGTGACACACCTCTCTCCTCCACCCCCTCCTCTTCTTCTTCCTCCATGGCCTCTTCCTGTGCTTTGTCCTCGGAACCAGCGGTGCTCCGTAACCGTTCAAGGGGATACGCAAGTATGCAGGTCAAAAGATGCCATGCGGTGCTTGAGCTGGTGTGCTTGGGGAACAGGAGCCACACTGGGGCAGAGGTTCTGTTAGCTCTGCAGGGGCAAGTTCAGAGGTGGTTGACACCACGCCAACTTAAGGCAGGAATGATGGTTTGCAACAATGGCACCAACCTCCTATCTGCCCTCCGACAGGGACAAATGACCCATGTGTCCTGTTTGGCTCACGTCCTTAACTTGGTGGTGCAGCGGTTCTTGGGCAGGTACCCAGGCTTACAGGATGTCCTGAGGCAGGCCAGTCAAAGAAGGAGCGGTGGAGAAGGTGGCCGTCTGACCGATGCTTTCAGACAATTTTTAGTCCCCAGCCCCAAGGTATGATCGGTTCCAACAACCATCGCCAGCGTCTGTTTTACATGGTGCAGGAATACCTAGGGGAAAGATCTGACTTGGACACCTTTCCCACTGAAAATCCTCTGGGTTACTGGGTCTTGAGGATGGATCACTGGCCAGAGCTTGCACAGTATGCAATTGAGCTACTGGCCTTTCCTGCATTCAGCGTTCTTTCGGAACGCACATTCAGTGCTGCTGGAGGCTTTGTAACCGATCACAGGGTGTGTCTGTCCACCGACTCGGTCGATCGACTGACCTTCATAAAAAATGAATCAGTCTTGGATCACCACCAGCTACCAAGCACCTGATGCTGATGTAACCAAATAATTTTTTTTGAAATCTCAGATCCCTTCAAAGACTGCCTATGCTGATGCTGATGCTGGCACCAGCACCAGTGCCTAAGGCCCAATTTTTCAGCCCCTGTTTAACAGGGGCATGTAATTACAATTTTTGATGCAATACTTTGCAGCAGGGCTCGTTCCTGCGTTCCAACTAGAGTATCTGTGAGGGGTTGCAGTGTTATGGCACCAACACCAGAGCCTAAGGCCTATTTTTTCAGCCCCTGTTTAACAGGGGCGTGTGATTACAATTTTTGATGCAATACTTTGCAGCAGGGCTCATTTCTGCGTTCCAACTAGAGTATCTGTGAGGGGTTGCAGTGTTGTGGCATCAGCACCAGTGCCTAAGGCCCAATTTTTCAGCCACTGTTTAACAGGGGCGTGTAATTACAATTTTTGATGCATTACTTTTGCAGCAGGGCTCATTCCTGCGTTCCAACTAGAGTATCTGTGAGGGGTTGCAGTGTTGTGGCACCAGTGCCTAAGGCCCAATTTTTCAACCCCTGTTTAACAGGGGCATGTAATTACAATTTTTGATGCAATACTTTGCAGCAGGGCTCGTTCCTGCGTTCCAATTAGAGTATCTGTGAGTAGGGATGAGCCGAACACCCCCCGGTTCGGTTCGCACCAGAACCTAGGAACGGACCGAAAATTTGCACGAACGTTAGAACCCCATTGACGTCTATGAGACTCGAACGTTCGAAATCAAAAGTGCTCATTTTAAAGGCTAATTTGCATGGTGTTGTCCTAAAAAGGGTTTGGGGACCCGAGTCCTACCCCGAGTCCTACCCCAGGGGACATGTATCGATGCAAAAAAAACTTTTAAAAACTGCCGTTTTTTCGGGAGCAGTGATTTTAAAGATGCTTAAAGTAGAAAAAAAAAGTGAAATATTCCTTTAAATATCGTACCTGGGGTGTGTCTATAGTATGCCTGTAAAGTGGCGCGTGTTTCCCGTGTTTAGAACGGTCCCTGCACAAAATGCTTGCGGGTTTAATGTAATGTCGGGTCCTGGCAATATGGATGAAAATCAGTGAGACAAATGGCATGGGTACCCACCAGTCCATTACCAGGCCCTTTGGGTCTTGTATGGATATTAAGGGGAACCCCACACCCAAATTAAAGTAAGGAAAGGTATGGGGCAACCAGGCCCTATATACTCTGAACAGCAGTATACAGGCGGTGCAAACAAGACAGGGACTGTAGGTTTGTTGTTAAGTAGAATCTGTTTGTAATTTTGAACGGGTACATTTTTAATGTGTTTAGCTCCAGCCAAAAAATCTATTTTAAGCTTTTTGGAAAACATAGGGAAGGGTTATCACCCCTGTGACATTTGTTTTGCTGTCTGTCCTCCTCTTCAGAAGATTTCACCTCACTTTTTGTCCCAATGACAAATGTTTTTTGAAAATGTGGGTTTTTTTGTGGAACAGGGATTGGAAAGCATCAGTGGAAAGGAGAAATGTTTTTTGCTCTCTTACAGGAGAGAATTTCACTTCCTGGGGGTAGATTTCATCTCACTTCCTGTTGTCTCCTTCCGTTTGCAAGTAGGAGTCTTGATATTAGATCAAGAATTGTAATTACATGCCCCCGTTGAACAGGGGCAGAAAAATTGGGCCTTTGGTGGTGGTGGTGGTGCTGGTGCCACAACACTGTAAGTCCTCACTCGCTCTTGGTGGGCGCAGAAATGGGCCCTGCTGTGAAATATTAGATCAAGAATTGTAATTACATGCCCCTGTTGAACAGGGGCTGAAAAATTGGACCTTAGGCACTGGTGCTGATGCCACAACACTGCAACCCCTCACAGATACTCTAGTTGGAACGCAGAAACGAGCCCTGCTGCAAAGTATTGCATCACAAATTGTAATCACACGCCCCTGTTAAACAGGGGCTGAAAAATTAGGCCTTAGGCACTGCTGTTGGTGCCACAACACTGCAACCCCTCACAGATAGACTCGAACATCGTCTGTTCACCTGTTCGCCGAATTGCGAACGATATGGGCCGTTCACGCCAAATTCGTGTGGCACGTCATGGCCCATAATTCACTGCGGCATCGCAGTGCATTGCTGGTTGATGATTGGCCAAGCATGCACTATGACCCGCATGCTTGGCCAATCACAGCGCCGTCCGAACAGAGAGCCGTAATTGGCCAAAGCCAAGGAGGCTTTGGCCAATTATGGCTCAGAGGATTTAGTACACGCCCCACACTATATAAGGCCGCCTGCACGGCGGCCCTGTGTAGTGTGTGTTCCGGCGTTCATAGATAGAGAGAGACAGACAGTGTCATTTGATTTGAGTTAGATAGATTAGGCAGAACAGTCAGTCAGTTAGCTGCACTTACAGTGTATTGTGTATATATATGCATCCCAGGTGTTGAATATATATATATATACACTGTATTCAGTTTAGCTAGATCCGTTCCTGTTATCTTCTTACTGACAGGCAGGCTTGTCTTGTTACAGTATTTACAGCTACCTGAAGAAAATAGCTGTTGTTCTTTTGATTCTATTAGTACCACAGTCAGGCAGCTAGACTATTTACAGTTAGTGCAGTGCGTCCTGCTCACAGTGTTGAGCTAAAACTACAAGTTAGTGGGGTGCGTTCTGCTCACAGTGTTGAGCTAAACCTTCAAGTTAGTGTGGTGCGTCCACCTCACAGTGTTCAGCTAAAACCTACAAGTTAGTGTAGTGAGACCTCTGCACAGTGTTCATCTAAAGCTACAAGTTAGTGCAGTGCGTCCTGCTCACAGTGTTCAGCTAAAACTACAAGTTAGTGGGGTGCGTTCTGCTCACAGTGTTCAGCTAAATCTACAAGTTAGTGCGGTGCGTCCTGCTCACAGTGTTCAGCTAAAACTACAAGTTAGTGTAGTGAGACCTCTGCACAGTGTTCATCTACAGCTACAAGTTAGTGCAGTGCGTCCTGCTCACAGTGTTCAGCTAAAACTACAAGTTAGTGGGGTGCGTCCTGCTCACAGTGTTCAGCTAAACCTACAAGTTAGTGTGGTGCGTCCACCTCACAGTGTTCAGCTAAACCTACAAGTTAGTGCAGTGCGTCCTGCTCACAGTGTTCAGCTAAAACTACAAGTTAGTGCTGTGCGTCCTGCTCACAGTCTTCAGCTAAAACGAGAAGTTAGTAGGGTGCGTCCTGCTCACAGTGTTCAGCTAAACCTACAAGTTAGTGGGGTGCGTCCTGCTCACAGTGTTCAGCTAAAACTACAAGTTAGTGTGGTGCGTCCACCTCACAGTGTTCAGCTAAACCTACAAGTTAATGTAGTGAGACCTCTGCACAGTGTTCAGCTAAACCTACAAGTTAGTGCAGTGCGTCCTGCTCACAGTGTTCAGCTAAAACTACAAGTTAGTGGGGTGCGTCCTGCTCACAGTGTTCAGCTAAAACTAAAAGTTAGTGTGGTGCGTCCTCCTCACAGTGTCCAGCTAAACCTACAAGTTATTTTTTTGCGAGCTCTGCACAGTGTTCACCTAAAGCTACCTGTATAAGGTTGGTGGTGTTCTCATACTACAGGCAGGCAGTTGATTTTGCTAGCTGCAGTATCAGTATATATATATATATATATATATATATGTATATATATATATATCCCAGCTTAGTGCAGCTACAGGCCATTAGTATGTCTGGAAGGCCAAGAAGGAGAGGCAGACAGTCACAAGCCAATAAGAGAGGGCAGGCAGGCTCTGTGTCTAGTGCTGGTCGTGGAGACGGTGCATCCTCATCAGCACGTGGCCGTGGGACACGCTTGGCTTTTTTTTCGGCAACTGGACGTGTTGAGCCACAACATGCAGAAGACTTGGTCAAGTGGATGACCAAGCCGTCCTCATCCTCTCTCACCCATGCCCAGGGTACTTTGTCTGGCAAAGCAGCGGCCTCTTCCCTTGGCTCAATGTCATCAGTGACTCCTGCCCTAGCCCCACCATGTCCTCCTGAGGAGTCCCTCGAACTGTTTGACCACAGTGTTGGGTACATGCTCCAGGAGGATGCCTGGTGTTTGGAAGGTTCTGATGATGATACTGAGCTCGATGAAGGCAGTAACGTGAGCACGGACAGAGGGGGTGCCCAAGAAGGACAGCAATCTGGCAGTCATGCTCCCCCTGCTGCAGCATACTGCCAGGTTTGCTCCAGTGATGAGGAGGGAGGGGATGATGAGGTCACTGACTCAACGTGGGTGCCTGATAGGAGAGAGGAGGAGGAGGCGGCACATCACCAACGAGGCAGGATGCCCTCCAGGGGCCAGCCTAAGGGGAGCACATTGAGTGCATCACACCCCAAAGCTCCACATGTGCAGGGCGCTGCAGTCTCTGTGCGTTATTCAAAAAGTTCTTTGGTGTGGGCCTTTTTTGAGACAAGTGCATCAGATCGCACCGCTGCTATATGCAACATATGTCTCAAGCGTATCTCACGTGGCCAAAACATCTCCCGCTTGGGTACCACATGCTTGACCAGGCATATGTTGACCTGCCATGCAGTTCGTTGGCAAGCGTATCTAAAAGACCCACACCAAAGAACAAAGAGGACCTCTCCTTGCTTCTCATCAGCTGAGATCTCCAACCCCACTATACCTTCAGTCCTCTCTGAGACCTGCACTGAGAGGAATGAAGGTGTAGAATTAGGTGTGTCACAGCCAAGTACTTGTGGGCAATCTGCTTTTTTTACACCAACGTCAGATTGTACCAGGCAAATTTCCCTGCCCCAGCTGCTGCACCGCCGAAAGAAGTTTACTCACAGCCATCCACATGCACAGTGGTTGAATGCTAGCTTGGCAAAATTGCTAGCACTTCAACTGCTGCCTTTTCAGTTAGTAGACTCTGCCCCCTTCCGTGAGTTTGTGGAATGTGCGGTTCCTCAGTGGCAGGTACCCAAACGCCACTTTTTCTCATGGAAGGCGATTCCGGCTCTCTACCGGCATGTGGAAGGCAATGTCCATGCCTCGCTGGACAGAGCGGTCAGCGGTAAAGTGCATATTACTCATGGTCCAGCAGGCATGGACAGGGACGTTACCTAAGTTTCACGGCGCATTGGGTGACTCTGCTGGCAGCTGGGAAGGATGCAGGACAAGATGCAGTAGTGTTGGAGGTTGTTCCGCCACCACGCCTCCAAAATGCTAATGATTGTGACACACCTCTCTCCTCCACCCCCTCCTCTTCTTCTTCCTCCATGGCCTCTTCCTGTGCTTTGTCCTCGGAACCAGCGGTGCTCCGTAGCCATTAAAGGGGCTACGAAAGTACGCAGGCCAAAAGATGCTATGCGGTGCTTGAGCTGGTGTGCTTGGGGGACAGGAGCCACACTGGGGCAGAGGTTCTGTCAGCTCTGCAGGGGCAGGTTCAGAGGTGGTTGACGCCACGCCAACTTAAGGCAGGAATGGTGGTTTGCGACAATGGCACCAACCTCCTCTCTGCCCTCCGACAGGGACAAATGACCCATGTGCCCTGTTTGGCTCACGTCCTTAACTTGGTGGTGCAGCGGTTCTTGGGCAGGTACCCGGGCTTACAGGATGTCCTGAGGCAGGCCAGGAAAGTCTGTGTGCATTTCCGCTGGTCATATAATGCCAGTGCTTGGCTGGCAGACCTCCAAAAGGAGTTCAACCTGCCCAAGAAACGCCTAATCTGTGACATGCCCACCAGGTGGAACTCAACATTGACCATGCTGCAGTGGCTGCATACGCAGCAGAGGGCCATCAATGAGTACCTGTGCGACTATGACACCAGGACAGGGTCAGGGGAGCTTGGTTTTTTCCCCACGCCATTGGGCCATGATTAGGGATGCATGCACTGTCCTGTCACCATTTGAGGAGGCCACGAGGAGGGTGAGCAGTGACAGTGCATGCATCAGTGACACTGTCCCCCTTGTCCACCTGTTGGAGCACACGCTGTGTGGAATAATGGACAGGGCACTTGAGGCAGAACAGAGGCAGGAAGAGGAGGACTTCCTTAGCTCTCAAGGCCCCCTTTATCGAGACCGTGTTCCTGCATGCCCGCCGATCACACAGGAAGAGGAGGAGGAGGAGGAGGAGGAGGAGGAAGATTGTGTCAGTACGGAGGTGGAGCCTGGCACTCAGCATCAGCAGCAGTCTTTAAGGGATCAGTCCCAAGAAACACATGGACTTGTACGTGGCTGGGAGGAGGTGGCTGCGGACCATGTCGTCCTTAGTGACCCAGAGGACTCCGGACCGAATGCCTCAGCAAACCTACGCTGCATGGCCTCCCTGATCCTGCAAAGCCTGCGTAAGGATCCTTGTATACGTGGTATCAAGGACCAATACTGGCTGGCAACCCTCCTTGATCCACATTACAAGGGTAAGGTTGCGGACCTTATCTTGCCATCGCAGAGGGAGCAGAGGATGAAACATCTTCGGGAGGCCTTGCAGAAAGGTCTGTGCAACGCGTTCCCAGAGACTGGGAGGTCACAAACTCCTGTTTCTGGACAACGTGTTGCTGAGGCTTCGGTCAGTCAAAGAAGGAGCGGTGAAGGTGGCCGTCTGACCGATGCGTTCAGACAATTTTTTGGTCCGCAGCCCCAAGGTATGATCGGTTCCAGCAACCATCGCCAGCGTCTGTTTTACATGGTGCAGGAATACCTAGGGGCAAGATCTGACTTGGACACCTTTCCCACCGAAAATCCTCTGGGTTACTGGGTCTTGAGGATGGATCACTGGCCAGAGCTTGCACAGTATGCAATTGAGCTACTGGCCTGTCCTGCATCCAGCGTTCTTTCGGAATGCACATTCAGTGCTGCTGGAGGCTTTGTAACTGATCAAAGGGTGCGTCTGTCCACCGACTCGGGCGATCGACTGACCTTCATAAAAATGAATCAGTCTTGGATCACCACCAGCTACCAAGCACCTGATGCTGATGTAACCGAATAATTTTTTTTGAAATCTCAGATCCCTTCAAAGACTGCTGATGCTGAGTGACTATCCCTGAGTAATTATCCTCTTCCTCCTCAATCATCACGCTGATAGCTTGTAAGAACATTTTTGGTTCTGGGCGCCACCACCAGTGCCTAAGGCCCAGTTTTTCAGCCCCTGTTTAACAGGGGCGTGTAATTACAATTTTTGATGAAATACTTTGCAGCAGGGCTCATTTCTGCGTTACAACTAGAGTATCTGTGAGGGGTTGCAGTGTTGTGGCACCAGCACCAGTGCCTAAGGCCCAATTTTTCAGCCCCTGTTTAACAGGGGCGTGTAATTACAATTTTTGATGCAATACTTTGCAGCAGGGCTCATTTCTGCGTTCCAACTAGAGTATCTGTGAGGGGTTGCAGTGTTGTGTCACCAGTACCTAAGGCCCAATCTTTCAGCCCCTGTTTAACAGGGGCATGTTATTACAATTTTTGATGCAATACTTTGCAGCAGGGCTCATTTCTGCATTCCAACTAGAGTATCTGTGAGGGGTTGCAGTGTTGTGGCACCAGCACCAGTGCCTAAGGCCCAATTTTTCTGCCCTTGTTCAACAGGGGCATGTAATTACAATTCTTGATCTAATATTTCACAGCAGGGCCCTGTGAGGGCTTTCAGTGTTTTGGCCACAACAACACCTAAGGCCCAAATTTCTGCTGAGTATATAGGGCAGGCCCCTACTTTCAAACATCCAACTTACAAACGACTCTTACTTGCAAACGGAAGGAGACAACAGGAAGTGGGATGAAATCTACCCCTAGGAAGGGAAATTCTCTCCTGTAAGAGTCAATATGGGAAAAACATTTCTCCTTTCCACTAATGCTTTATCACCAATCCTTGTTTCACAAAAAAACCCAAATTTTCAAAAAACATTTGTCATTGGGACAAAAAGTGAGGTGAAATCTTCTGAAGAGGAGCACAGACAGCAAAACAAATGTCACAGGGGTGATAACCCTTCCCTATGTTTTCCAAAAAGCTTAAAATAGATTTTTTGGCTGGAGCTAAACACGTTAAAAATGTACCAGTTCAAAATTACAAACAGATTCTACTTAACAACAAACCTACAGTCCCTGTCTTGTTTGCACCACCTGTATACTGCTGTTCAGAGTACAGAGCCTCTATACTGCTGTTTCCTTTTTTAATTTGGGTGCGGGGTTCCCCTTAATATCCATACAAGACCCAAAGGGCCTGGTAATGGACTGGGGGGTACCCATGCCGTTTGTCTCACTGATTTTCATCCATATTGCCAGGACCCGACATTACATTAAAGCCGCAAGCAGTTTTAAATGACTTTTATTCCTTTAAAAATAACATTTTGTGCAGGAACTGTTCTAAGCATGGGAAACACGCGCCACTTTACAGTTATACTATAGACACCCCCCAGGTACGATATTTAAAGGAATATTTCACTTTTTTTTTTTTTTTTTTACTTTAAGCATCATTAAAATCACTGCTCCCGAAAAAACGGCCGTTTTTAAAAGTTTTTTGAGGGGGGGTGTTCGGCTCATCCCTAATTACCACGCTTTCTATACTTGTTCAGGTCACTACCCATCCCGATCCCTAGGGATTAACTCAGGCGATTTCAATCCAAGATAATCCGCTTTGTGTGGGGCACTAAGGGGCATAGGGTCGCCAAGAAGACCCTTTTTCAAACCAGGGTTCAGGGAGGAATTGGATTGCCGAACTTTGTTTGGTACCATCAAGCTGCTCAGCTATCTCAACTCTCTGTCATCTACTCTAAAATAGCACACCCAGACTGGGTACATATGGAGTGGCAGGCTATTCCCCAATACACCCTTGACTTTCTCCTCTGGTGCCCTGCCAAAGCCAGACCTGCCATCATGGCTCCTACACTGTCCCACTCATGGGCCCTATGGGATTCCCTCAAACAGAACCCGCTTCTAAATTCTCATTGGCACCTACTCTCACACATTTTTCGAAACCCCCTTTTTCCCCCGGGTATGGACATCAGGCCATTTCAGTGGTGGCTGGACAAGGGGCTCTATAGGATAGGACACTTTGTCAGTGCTGTGGGGCCCCTGACCTACACCCACTGTTCTAGCAGGCTTGACATGCCCAGGACGGAAAGATTCCGATTCCACCAAATCTCTCACTTTCTCCACTCTCTAGGGTCCTCTACACCCACCCCTCTGACGGTTACAGCATATAAAATGTGGTGTGGTCAGGCAATGGAGCAGCGGGGAGGGATAACAGTGATATACCGATCGCTTGCCACAGTGGAATCTAAGTCTCTTTATATGAGGGAGTGGGAGAAAGACCTGGGAAAAAGCTGGAGTCTAGGGGAGTGGCACAAAGCTTCTGTATCGGCCTCTAAGGGCTTAATGAATACGACACTTATCGAGGCTAACCTAAAAGTCTTGATGCAGTGGTACCTTGTCCCACTAAGAATCTCTAAAATCTATCCAAATGCATCTCCTCTGTGCTTCCGAAATTGCGGAAAAAACATTTGTCATTGACAGGTGAAATCTTCTGAAGAGGAGCACAGACAGCAAAACAAATGTCACAGGGGTGATAACCCTTCCCTATGTTTTCCAAAAAGCTTAAAATAGATTTTTTGGCTGGAGCTAAACACGTTAAAAATGTACCAGTTCAAAATTACAAACAGATTCTACTTAACAACAAACCTACAGTCCCTGTCTTGTTTGCACCACCTGTATACTGCTGTTCAGAGTACAGAGCCTGTATTCTGCTGTTTCCTTTTTTAATCTGGGTGCGGGGTTCCCCTTAATATCCATACAAGACCCAAAGGGCCTGGTAATGGACTGGGGGTACCCATGCCATTTATCTCACTGATTTTCATCCATAATGCCAGGACCCGACATTACATTAAAGCCGCAAGCAGTTTTAAATGCCTTTTTTTCCTTTAAAAATGACATTTTGTGCAGGGACTGTTCTAAGCACGGGAAACACGTGCCACTTTACAGGCATACTATGGATACCCCCCAAGTACGATATTTAAAGGAATATTTCACTTTTTTTTTACTTTAAGCATCATTAAAATAACTTCTCCCGAAAAAACGGACGTTTTTAAAAGTTATTTTTGCATTGATACATGTCCCCTGGGGCAGGACCCGGGTCCCCAAACCCTTTTTAGGACAATACCATGCAAATTAGCACTTTTGATTTCGAACGTTCGAGTCCCATAGACGTCAATGGGGTTCTAACGTTCGTGCAAATTTTCGGTCCGTTCGCAGTTTCTGGTGCAAACCGAACCGGGGGGTGTTCGGCTCATCCCTATACAGGAGGTGGACAGAGGCTGCAGACATACTACAGAAGGTGGACAGAGGCTGTGGACATGCTACAGGAGGTGGACAGAGGCTGCGGACATGATAGTGTCCTGCTCACCCCCTCACAGTAGCTTCTCTGTCCACCATCATATTACTTCTCCACATCACCAGGGTGTTGTGTCCTCCTCCTGTGCCCCTTTCACCTCTCTACAGGTCAGGGCTTCCCTGACCTGTGGACAGTAGGGATGAGCCAAACACCCCCCTGTTCGGCACCAGAACTTGCGAACAGGCAAAAAATTTGTTCGAACACGCGAACACCGTTAAAGTCTATGGGACTATGGGTCTATGGGACACAAACATTAATAATCAAACATGAATAATCAAAAGTGCTAATTTTAAAGGCTTATATGCATGTTATTGCAAAAAATTCAAAAAAAAGTTTTAAAAACGGCCATTTTTTTGGGAGCAGTGATTTTAATAATGCTTAAAGTGAAACAATAAAAGTGTAATATTCCTTTCAATTTCGTACCTGGGGGGTGTCTATAGTATGCCTGTAAAGGGGTGCATGTTTCCCATGTTTAAAACAGTCTGATAACAAAATGACATTTCAAAGGAAAAAAGTCATTTAAAACTACCCGCGGCTATTAATGAATTGCCGGTCCATCAATACACATAAAAGTTCATTGATAAAAACGGCATGGAAATTCCCCACAGGGGAACCCCGAACCAAAATTTAAAAAAAAATGACGTGGGGGGTCCCCCTAAGTTCCATACCAGGCCCTTCAGGTCTGGTATGGATATTAAGGGGAACCTCGGCCAAAATTTAAAAAAAAAATGGTGTGTGGTCCCCCTCAAAATCTATACCAGACCCTTCAGGTCTGGTATGGATTTCAAGGGGAACCCTGCATTAAAATGTAAAAAAAATGGCGTGCGGTCCCCCCAAAAATCCACACCAGACCCTTATCCGAGCATGCAACCTGGCAGGCCGCAGGAAAAGAGAGGGGACGAGAGAGCGCCCCCCCTCCTGAACCGTACCAGGCCACATGCCCACAACATTGGGACGGTGCTTTGGGGTAGCCCCCAAAACACCTTGTCCCCATGTTGATGGGGACAAGGGCCCTTGGTTGTGGGGGTCTGTGGGCAGGGGGCTTATCGGAATCTGGAAGCCCCCTTTAACAAGGGGACCCCCAGATCCCGGCCTTCCCCCCTGTGTGAAATGGTAAGGGGGTACAAAAGTACCCCTACCATTTCACAAACAAACTGTCAAAAATGTTAAAAATTACAATAGACAGTTTTTGACAATTCCTTCATTTAAATACTTCTTCTTTCTTCTTTCTTCTATGTTCTATCTGCTATCTTCCTTCCTTGCATATATGCCTTTAAAATTAGCAATTTTGATTTCTCCCATAGACTTTTAAAGGGTGTTCCGCAGCTTTCGAATTTGCCGCAAACACCCCAAATTGTTCGCTGTTAGGTGGCCAATGTTCGAGTCGAACATGAGTTCGACTTGAACTCGAAGCTCATCCCTAGTGGAGAGGTGAAAGGGGCACAGGAGGAGGACACAGGGCACTGATGATGTGGAGAAGTAATTTTATAGTGGACACTGGACAGAGCACATCAGAGACTTTCTGTCCCGGCCTCCCCTGCATTCCACGGCTTAACCCTCCGGGCTCCCAGCGATGTCCTCCTCTCACTCTGTTACCCCCCACAGTACTCTCCTCCTTGGAAGCTTTGGTGTACGGACCAATGAATCTTGGGGCAAATTTGAGAGAAGGAACCCGGAGTTTGATGTTCCTGGTGGAGAGCCAGACTTTGTCTCCTGGCTGAAGAGAAGGTGGCTTACGCCTGCGACAGTCAGCAAAATTCTTGAATTTGTTGGCAGCTCTCTGGAGGGAATCATGAACATCAGCCCACATGGAATTGAATGATTCCTGAACAGTAGCCAAGGCTGGAATGTTGGAAGAACAGGTCATAGGAAGAGGGAGTTGAGGATGTTTTCCATAAACAGTGATAAAGGGTGTTTTCTGAGAACTGACGTTGACACAATTATTATGGGAGAACTCTGCCCACGGGAGTAGTGATGCCCAAGCATCGTGATGAGCCGAGACCAAGGTACGGAGAAAGACCTGATTAACGCTCTCAGTCTGGCCATTGGATTGGGGATGGTAAGAAGAGGTAAAATCCAAGGTAATGTTGAGGGATTTGCAAAAGGCTCTCCAAAAACGGGACGTAAATTGAACACCCCTGTCCGAAACGACATGGGAAGGAACACCATGGAGGCGGAAAATCTCTCGTGCAAAAATGGGAACCAAGGCAGAGGCAGAAGGGAGACCAGGAAGAGGAACAAAATGAGCCATCTTGGAGAACCGATCGATTACCACCTAAATGGCTGTATTATTCTCCGACAGTGGAAGATCGGTGATAAAATCCATGGCGATGTGAGACCAGGGCTCCTTAGGAATGGGAAAGGGCATGAGAAGACCAGCAGGGGCTTGTGTGGAAGATTTAGACTGAGCACAGACATGACAAGCCTTAACATAATCTTTAACATCCGAGCGGAGGTTAGGCCACCAGTAGAGACGACTGATGAGCAGGAAGGATTGGAGGAACCCAGCATGACCTGCCAACTTGGAATCATGTCCCCAACTAAGGATCTTAGCTCTTAGCTCCGTGGGCACAAAGGTCTTGCCAGGAGGAATTTTTGATTCCAGGGTGGTAGAATGGGCAACAATGCATGAGGTTGGAATGATCAGCTCAGGATCAGGGGTGGACTCCTCGTCCAAAGTGTCAAATGACCTAGAGAGCGCATCAGCCCGACCGTTGCAGGAACCAGGTTTGTACGTAATCGTGAATTTAAAACGAGAAAACAAGAGACTCCACCTGGCCTGTCTGGGGTTCATACGTTTAGCATTCTGTAGGTATTGTAGATTCTTGTGATCAGTAAAGATTGTAATGGAGTGAGGGGAACCCTCCAAGAGATGACACCACTCTTCCAAAGCCAATTTAATTGTGAGATGTTCCCGATCACCAATGCCATAATTTCTCTCTGCCTGAGAAAATTTTTTGGAGAAGAACGCACATGGTTGACGTCTCTTCTCAAAGAACTGAAGAAGCACAGCTCCCACCCCCATTGAAGAAGTGTCTACTTCAATAAAAAATGGGTCCTCAGGATTTGGTCTCCTCAAGAGAGGTCTATAAACAAAGGCCTGTTTCAGATCGTGAAACGCAGAGACAGCCTTGGGAGGCCAGTCTTTGGCATTTGCACCCTTCTTGGTTAAAGCGATAATAGGCACGGCAATGGAAGAGTAATTCGTTATGAACTGCCTATAATAATTTGTGAAGCCAAGAAAGCGTTGTGTGACCTTAAGGCTAGCAGGAAGGGGCCAGTTGGTAATGGCCGAGACCTCTCCGGGATCCATGCGAAGACCCAAACTAGAAACAAAACATCCCAGAAACAGGACCTCAGGACAATCAAAGGAACACTTCTCCAGCTTGGCATAGATATTATTCTCTCTAAGGCGCTGAAGTACGGTGCGGACATGGTTCCTGTGAGCAAGCAGATTTTCAGAAAAGATGAGAATGTCATCCAGATAGATGACAGCAAACTGTTATAGTAGATCCCTGAAGATTTCATTGACAAAGTTCTGGAGCATTACACAAACCAAAAGGCATAACCAGGTATTCGTAATGCCCGTCCCTAGTGTTAAATGCAGTCTTCCATTCGTCACCTTCCCGTATCCTAATGAGATTGTATGCACCTCTGAGATCCAACTTGGTGAAAATGGAAGCCCCCTTTAACATGTCAATTAGCTCAAATATTAGAGGTAAGGGGTATCGGTTTTTGACAGTCACTGCATTTAACCCTCGATAGTCAATGCAGGGTCTGAGGGTACCATCCTGAGCAATGAAAAAGAACCCTGCTTCATAGAAGAAGCAGTTCTCCAATCCATAAAATTGCCGGCAGCCCCGGAGTCCAGATATGCTAGGACCGATTGGAGAGAAGGGCCTACATGGAGGAACACCTGAAGAAGAAGACGAGAAGGTGATGTTTCTGGGTCCAATACTCCACCTTCTAAATGTATTAGACCCGAGCGTTTCCCGGACAAAGCGAGCAGGAGTCACGAAAATGACCCTTGCCCCCACAATAAAGACACAAGCCCAGAGTTCTGCGTCTAGCACATTCTTCGGGGGTTAGTCTGGTCCGGCCCAGCTGCATAGGTTCCTCAGCAGGCAGAGAATGCTCCACAGGGCGTCGGGAGAAGCGTTCTGGCTGACTAGGACCTAGGGGGTGCTGGCATCTTTTTTCTAGGGACCTCTCCTGGAAACAAATGTCAATCTGATTGCACAAGGAAATTACATCGTCCAGACCGGCGGGGATGGCTCTTCCTGCTAATTCGTCCTTCACTCGGTCAGAGAGGCCATGTGAAAAGGTTGCGACCAGGGCCTCATTGTTCCAGCTCAATTCAGCTGTGAGGATACGGAACTGAAGCGCATATTGTCCCACTAAACGTAAAAGGGCACTAGCCGTTGAAGAAGCCCGAGCTGGCTCCTCTAAGATATTATGAAAAAGCTTCAACAAGTCGGACAGGCTGGAAACCACTGGGTTATTCTTCTCCCACAGGGGGGCAGCCCAAGCTAAAGCTTCACCAGAGAGGAGGGAAATTATATAGGCTACCTTATTGTGATCAGACAGAAAGTTTTGGGGCTGGAGCTCAAAATGAATGGTGCATTGGCTAAGGAAGCCCCTGCAGGCCTTGGAGTCCCCAGAAAAATGGGACGGAGCTGGCAGTGAATATGAATGTGTAGCTGCGACTGGTGTGATAGGTGCAGCTGCTTGAGGCTGCAGGTTTGGGTTTCCCAAGGAGGCCTGGAGCTGCTCGAAGCGGGAAGCCAGATCCTTAAGGAATCGCATCACCTGAGTCTAATTAGATTCCTGAGCCTCGAGTCTGCGAACTATGCCCTGCAATGGATCGGCTGCAGGAAGCGACACATCAGCCGGGTCCATGGCTGATCAAAATGTCAGGTCACCTAGAGGTTGGGTGACAGATGCACACCGTTGGGATCAGGAGTGCACCACAAGGCAGTGGACCCTACGGTTGACTGCTACAGATGGGAGTCCGGGTGGTAAGGAAGGCAGGGCCGCTGGGACACCAACACTGATCCCACCGGGGTTAGAGCGTAGGATTCCCTGGGGCGCGGAGTCTAAGAGCCAGCAGGTGTTCACCAGAGCCTCTAGAGGTGAGTATGGACTGGGCTGCAACTGGCTCCAGGTCGCGACCCCCAGGGTCCCCCAGCTCACACCCACAGTAGGCAACAGGAGGATAGTGAGAGTAAAGGAATAAAATAATTAAAAACAACTCAGCGCTGACACATGAACAATATAAAATAAATGCAAGCAAGCACAAAGGCAAATTCAACAAAAACCTCAAATGACATATAAATAATAAGAGTGCTGCGCAAATAAATTGTCCATTCAACAATAAAAGGTAGGAGATGAGATCACCAGTGGATAGTCAAACGCCTAGGATAAGATCAGAGGTGACTAAAAATCCCTTCACTATATATGGATGGCCCCTCACCTGCAATCTTCGACCTAAAACAGGTCACACAGCATGTAAACCATAACAGAAGGTAAGCTGAAACAGGCGATAGTAACTTCTCATAAAGTACTCCCACTCTCATCAGATGGCATAGATGAAATATGAAAATAAAGCATAGACAATATAGTGCTCTCCGTTTCTAAAACTTTATTGCTAAAATAGAAAAAACTTGTGCACTCACAAATCCAAGCACTCAGAACCGAGTGCCGGCTGGATGGCGTGTGATCGTGAACAGGCTGACAGCCGCGGGTGACGTCATGCGCTCCTGGCCCCCGTACGCAATACGTCCTGTGGGCGGGACTTCATCAGCGTGGGGGGGGACACGCAACGACGTGATAAGTGATGGCATAGTAACCAATGCTCCAATCACAGCACTGATCCAATTATCCAGAGGATGCGAGCCCGCACGTCACTCCGGCTACACCTATTACATTAAAAAGTTTAAACCGCTCAACCTCTCAAAAGGTAAAGGGGCAGTAGAAAAAACTTTTTCATCCTAGATACAATTCTTGTATGGCTATGAAGGGATTCTAGCCCAAGGATATCACTGGAACGAAAGAAACCCCCCTTAAATTAGAGAGGAGATCAGAGCTGGTTAATTATACATTACTTAAAGGGACAGTATAAGCAATTTGATTGCACAAAATCGCTAAAAATCGCATACACAAAGACATGTGGCCGAATAAAATTTGGCCTAAATGTATGACTAAAATTGAGTTTATTGGATTTTTTTTATAACAAAAAGTAGAAAATATCATTTTTTTTCAAAATTTTCGGTCTTTTTCTGTTTATAGCGCAAAAAAATAAAAACGGCAGAGGTGATCAAATGCCATCAAAAGAAAGCTCTATTTGTGGGAAGAAAAGGACGCAAATTTCGTTTGGGTACAGCATTGCATGACCGCGCAATTAAAAGTTAAAGCGACGCAGTGCCAAATTGGAAAAAGACCTCTGGTCCTTAGGCAGCATAATGGTCCGGGGCTCAAGTGGTTAAAGGGACAGTATAAGCAATTTGATTGCACAAAATCGCTAAAAATCGCATACACAAATAGGAAGAACAATTGATAAAAAATAAACTAAAAGAAATATGACAATCAAACTGCGGGTGTCCCCTGGATACGATCACACTTACATATCCCATTAAAAAATAAAATAAACAAAAACAAATAATGTACAAAACCAATAAACAAAAAAATCATCTATTAGAAATAAAGTAATTTAAATCAAAATCCACGTTCATACCTGCCGGAGATAAGACCTTGGTCTCATAGATCCAGAAGGATTCTCTACGGCTAAGTTGTCGGATATAGTGACCACCTCTCCAGTAACGAGGGACCTTTTCAATCCCCCAAAATTTGAGACATTTGGGGTCTCTGTTGTGGCATTGGCGAAAATGCCTGGACACACTGTGGGTTTTTACCCCCCGTTTGATGTTACTAATATGTTCGCCAACCCTAACGTGTAAAGCCCTTAAGGTGTGGCCCACATACTGGAGTCCACAGTCGCACTCCAGCATGTAGACCACCCCCAACGACGAACAAGTAATAAGACCTTCAATTTGGTATTTTTTATGCGTGCTGTTTGAAACAAACTCTTTACGCCTTTTAATATTCTTGCTGGCCTTCCTGCAAGTAGCACACTTACCACAAGCGTAAAAGCCAGAAAGAAAACCAAACATCCTATTGATTCCTGTTTTAGGTGGATCAATAACTCCCGGGGCTAGTCGGTCACGTAAAGATGGAGCTTTACGATATATAAACCGTGGGCGCTCCGGCAGTACAGAACCCAAGGTACGGTCACCTTTAAGTATAGGCCAGTGTTTAGCTATAATTTGTTCGAGTTTTTTATACTGGATATTATAATCAAGTATAATCCGGTAACTAGTGGTCGCCTCTTCACTTAAGGGGGGTTTTGACCTATCTGCCACTATAGAATTCCTGTCAGTAGAAAGTACTCTAGAAATTTCGGAATCAACCATGGTCTACGTGTAACCTTTTTCTTTAAACCTAGTTGCCAACATTTGGGATTGTGTTAGGAAGTCTTCATCAGAGGTGCAATTGCGACGTAAGCGGATGAATTGTCCACGTGGAATGTTACAGAGCCACGATTTATGGTGACTACTAGTCAGTGGAATGTACGCATTCCTGTCCGTCGCTTTAAAATGATTCCTCGTTTGGAAAACTCCCTCTCCTTTGAATATTTCTAGGTCTAGAAATGTAATCTGTTTGTCTATAGTCCATGTCAGCTCAATGTTTTTAGTATTTTCATTCAACTTATCCATGAAAAAATGCAAACTAGTTAGATCACCTTCCCACACCATGATTACATCATCGATGTACCTTCTATAGCACAGTAATTCCGGTGGGGGGTCCTGAAAAATAATATCTTCCTCCCAGTGGGCCATAAAAAGGTTAGCCACACTGGGAGCGAACCTAGCCCCCATAGCGACTCCTCGTGCCTGCAGGAAGTAGTCACCATTAAACCAAAAATAATTACTCAGTAAACAAAATTCCAAACCTTCCAATAAAAAGGAAATATGGTCTTTTGAGAGCTCGATGGTGGTTAAAGCCCACCTCACAGAATCCAAGGCCTGTTTATGATCAATAATTGTATAAAGAGACCCGACAGCTGCAGTAATCAAGAATCAAGAGGGGGTACATGGAAGAGTGGACAGGATTTGTAAAAGCTGTTTAATATCACACAGAAAGGCTTTAGTTTGAATGACAAGTGGCTGGAGGAAGAAATCCAGGACACCCGCGGTTTGATTGTCATATTTCTTTTAGTTTATTTTTTATTAATTGTTCTTCCTATTTGTGTATGCGATTTTTAGCGATTTTGTGCAATCAAATTGCTTATACTGTCCCTTTAAGTAAGGGATAATTAACCAGTTCTAATCTCCTCTCTAATTTAAGGGGGGTTTCTTTCGTTCCAGTGATATCCTTGGGCTATAATCCCTTCATAGCCATACAAGAATTGTATCTGGGATGATACTGGCCCTTTACCTTTTGAGAGGTTGAGCGGTTTAAACTTTTTAATGTAATAGGTGTAGCCGGAGTGACGTGCGGGCTCGCGTCCTCTGGATAGTTGGATCAGTGCTGTAATTGGAGCATTGGTTACTATGCCATCACTTATCAACAATGCGGGCCGTCGTTGCGTGTCCCGCCCCCCGCTGATGAAGTCCCGCCCACAGGATGTAACGCGTACGGGGGCCAGGGGCGCATGACGTCACCCGCAGCTGTCAGCCTGTTCACGATCACACGCCATCCAGCCGGCACTCGGTTCTGAGTGCTTGGATTTGTGAGTGCACAAGTTTTTTCTATTTTAGCAATAAAGTTTTAGAAACGGAGAGCACTATATTGTCTATGCTTTATTTTCATATTTCATCTATGCCATCTGATGAGAGTGGGAGTACTTTATGAGAAGTTACTATCGCCTGTTTCAGCTTACCTTCTGTTATGGTTTACATGCTGTGTGACCTGTTTCAGGTCGAAGATTGCAGGTGAGGGGCCATCCATATATGGTGAAGGGATTTTTAGTCACCTCTGATCTTATCCTAGGCATTTGACTATGCACTGGTGATCTCATCTCCTACCTTTTATTATTGAATGGACAATTTATTTGCGCAGCACTCTTATTATTTATATGTCATTTGAGGTTTTTGTTGAATTTGCCTTTGTGCTTGCTTGCATTTATTTTATATTGTTCATGTGTCAGCGCTGAGTTGTTTTTCATTATTTTATATGACCATTTAATTCACGTTCACTTAGCTGCTGACTATGGATGTTTTCACCTATGTTGAAAATAGAGAGATCTTTCTTACTGAGGTCTTCTCCAGGGAGGCTGTTATCCCGCAACAGGATGACCTTGTTTTTGCGTTTAGAAAACTGGGTCACCTGTTTGAGAAAAAGATTAAGACCTGGTGGGACATAGTGACTTTTGAACAATATTTGTTTGCTAATATTGTACCCAGGCGTCTACGGTGGGATTTACCACCTAATGACGGGTTAACCGATAATGAGTCTAATGTGGAATGGTGCAACTTTTTTGCAGATAAAAGTTTTGATCTCCTCCGTCTGCTGCTTTCACATAAGCAAAGGAAACAGAAGCAGCTGGAGAAGCAGATCAAGGAAATCACTGACCGCTTTGAGAGTTCCAAAGACTCTAGTGAATTTATTCAACTGTCAGGAGAACTTAAATCAAAACTCATAAAATGGGACAAAGAAACACGCGATAAAAAGAGGAAAAAATTTCTGCGTGATGTTAAGGATTTTGAAGGGAAAATTATTTTCAAATGGCAATCTCAGGATTTAACACTAGTGAATGGCCCTGATGGGACGGTGGTTAATGTTCCAGTAGTAGGAGCAGCTATGCCCCCCCAGGGATATTCTAATCATGAAGCACCTATACCTGTATCTCAACAATTCCAATATGCACCTATTGTACGAGATACATCTAGAGGAGGAAGCCAGGGACCTTCCAGAAATAACAAACGGGGCCGAGGGAAGAGAAATTCCAATTCTCACCCAGTCCCACAGGCAAACAATTATGATTACCATTCCCAACATTCAGATAACTACATGTGGCATACAGTGCCTACTAGGGGAAGAGGTAGGCCCAGAGGAAGAGGTAATTCCACCTATAGAAGTGAGCCAGTTTATACCTCTAATAATTTTGCACCCCTACAAAACCTTCAGGAAGATCAGCAATTTGATCAAGATCATTTTTAGGCCAAGAGAGGACCCCCTAGAGGGGACCTCCACAGACCCCTGTGTGGGTAAGAGATCCGACCGGTTATGCAGGTCCTCAGGACCAAAGGAGAGGTCCCCAAGACCTGCGGAACAACCAAGGCAGCCTAAAAAGAAAACACAGAGAGGGTGCAGGGGGGGAAGACGACTCCAAAAGGCCAAGACCCCACTAGGCACTGGCATCTTTAATTTAAGTGGTACCCCTCTTACCACTGATGAAACATTAGTGTTAGATCGCGGTTTGAAGTTTGCCCCGATTCGTAACCTAAACAAGTTTCAAGCATATATCAGTATACAAAAATATATTCGCAATTTAAATATTAAGAAATACTTTCTTTCCAATCCAGTCAAACGGACTACCCCTCAGGTTGATACCGTCTCTAGACATTCCAATCTTCGGAATTGATCCGTTTTTAATCCTCTCTGTGGTGACAACAAACACTTGGAGGTGTTTAAAAACATGGTTTGTCAAGATCTTGATAAACTCAAGATCAAGAGGGCCAGGGACTCTCAGGCCATTAAAAGAGGTATATCCTCCCTCGAGCAAAGGAAGGATATTGTAATCCGTCCAGCGGACAAGGGGGGTGGATTAGTGGTGCTTAGTAAAGCTTACTACCAGGCTGAGATGGAGAAATTATTGAATGACAGGAACACTTACTTACCTTTAAGAGGAGACCCAATGTTAACTTTTAAGAATAATTTACATTCACTAGTAGAAAAAGGTAAGAGTAAGGGCATTCTGAATTCCAAGGAGGCGGCTTACTTAGATCTATTTTATTGTCGGACTCCCATTATATATATTCTGCCTAAATTGCACAAAAATGCGGAGCATTCACCTGGTCGCCCGATCGTGAACGGTATTGATTCCGTCACCTCAAGGCTAGGCCAGTACCTGGATTTCTTCCTCCAGTCACTTGTCATTCAAACTAAAGCCTTTCTGTGTGATACTAAACAGATTTTACAAATCCTGTCCACTCTTCCATGTACCCCCTCTTGCTTCTTGATTACTGCAGATGTCGGGTCTCTTTATACAATTATTGATCATAAACAGGCCTTGGATTCTGTGAGGTGGGCTTTAACCACCACCGAGCTCTCAAAAGACCATATTTCCTTTTTATTGGAAGGTTTGGAATTTTGTTTACTGAGTAATTATTTTTGGTTTAATGGTGACTACTTCCTGCAGGCACGAGGAGTCGCTATGGGGGCTAGGTTCGCTCCCAGTGTGGCTAACCTTTTTATGGCCCACTGGGAGGAAGAGACTATTTTTCAGGACCCCCCACCGGAATTACTGTGCTATAGAAGGTACATCGATGATGTAATCATGGTGTGGGAAGGTGATCTAACTAGTTTGCATTTTTTCATGGATAAGTTGAATGAAAATACTAAAAACATTGAGCTGACATGGACTATAGACAAACAACAGATTACATTTCTAGACCTAGAAATATTCAAAGGAGAGGGAGTTTTCCAAATGAGGAATCATTTTAAAGCGACGGACAGGAATGCGTACATTCCACTGACTAGTTGTCACCATAAATCGTGGCCCTGTAACATTCCACGTGGACAATTCATCCGCTTACGTCGCAATTGCACCTCTGATGAAGACTTCCTAAGACTTCCTGGCTGAAAAGAATGATACCAAGATGATACCTAAACCTGCAGGCATCATTCTGGTATAACCACTCAAAGTCCAGCAGCATACCAGTACGTTTCTGGTCCTTGTTAGGCATATATTGTAAACTTTTTTTTCATGCAGCCTGTGGGCTGAACGAAAAAAAGATATTGATCGGTGGGTATGCCCACCATTAGAATACCTCCCTTCATCCACCCACTTCTAATGATGGGCATACATGCACCATTTATATATGCCGAAGCATGGGGGCATCCTCCCGCAAAAGGCAGGAGCAAATTGCTCCTCCACCCACTGCTGCCCCAACGCTTCGGCATATATGCTGAAGTATGTAACTGTGGTGGTGAAATCACCTCCGACAGCGCTGGAGTCACGGCTTTATATATCGTGGGAGCAAACGCTGTTGCTGTCAAGATAAATAAATCCGCGCTGCAACTGAATGGCGTACCTGAAAACAATAAAATGGTTACCAACAAAACACAGTAAACGGTAAAGTATAAAAAATCTGAAAAGCAAACATGGTAAAACATAATAACAATAAAACATTGCAGAATAGAATAGAGTAAAAAAGAGAAGAACAATAGAGAGAGAATAGAGAGAGAGAGAACAATAAAACAACAACTATTTTTGGTTTTTTTATTTTATTTTTTTTTTGTGTTTTTATTTTTTTTTATTTTTTTTTTATTTATTTTTTTTACACTTTTTTTTAGTAACTTTTAACTTTTGTAACTCGTTCCAGGTTTGGGTCTCTCAAAATGCAATGGCATCTTGGGAGGCCCTGTGTTAGTGTGCCTAGTCTGTGCAGTGCTGAACCCTACGCTAATACTCAACTAATGTATGGTAGCGTTCAAAGCATTCACCCATGCAAAGACCAGGATTGCCAGGACAGGAGGGACAATAAGACCGGGTGTCACGCCTAAATCCGCGCTTGCTGCAGACACGACATCTTTTTTGGGGGGCTCGTTGGGTAGGGGTACTCGGGATGGCATAAAGAAAATGCCGCTCATGCAGCCGGCTTACTGCATTTGGTTGGGGAAGGTGAGGTAGAGCACCGTCTGGAAACAGAAGGGCTCTGACGATCTCTTCCTGGAATTTAAGGAAGGATCCAGTCTGTCCTGAAGCTCTGTATAGCACATGAGCATTCAGCAAAGCCAATTGAAATAAGTATACAGACACTTTTTTGTACCAGCGTCTGGCCTTACGGGCAACTAGGTGCGGCGCCAACAACTGGTCGTTGAGGTCCACCCCTCCCATATTAAGGTTGTATTCGTGGACACAGAGGGGTTTCTCCACAACACCAGTCGCCGTAGCAATTTGGGTCGTCGTGTCTACATGAAGGGAGGTGAGAACGAAAGCATTCTTCTTATCCCTCCACTTCATAGCGAGCAAATTATTATACTTCAAGCAGGCTCTCTCCCCCAGCCTAAGACGGGAATCTACAAGCCACTGGGGAAAGCCCCGGCGATTAGGTCGCACGGTGCCACATGCTTCAATCTGCTGATCAAACAAGTGACTAAAAAGTGGCACGCTCGTATAATAATTGTCCACGTACAAGTGGTACCCCTTTCCGAATAAGGGTGACACCAAGTCCCACACTATCTTGCCAGCGCTTCCTATGTAGTCAGGGCAGTTTGTCGGCTCTACGTGACTATCTTTGCCCTCGTAAACCATAAAACTATATGTATAGCCTGTGGCCCTGTCACAGAGCTTATACATCTTGACCCCGTATCTGGCACGCTTGCTGGGAAGGTACTGTTTGAATGACAAGCGGCCAGAAAACTTAATCAGGGACTCATCAACGCAGACAACTTGATGGGGGGTAAACAAGTCTGCAAAACGTTGGTTGAAGTGGTTTACGAGGGGCCGAATTTTGTAGAGCCGATCGTATGCAGGGTCTCCACGAGGACGACAGAGTTCATTGTCGTTGAAGTGCATGAACCGCAAAATCTGCTCGTATCGTGCCCTGGCCATGGAAGCAGAGAACAAGGGTGAATGGTAAATTGGGTCAGTGGACCAATATGACCGCAACTTACTCTTTTTATTCAACCCCATGAGGAGGGAAAGGCCCAGAAAGGTCTTAAATTTGGAGACCGTAATTGGTCTCCAATCTCTGGCAAGGTAGGACTGGGGATTAGCGGCGATGTGTTGACCAGCGTATAAATTGCTTTGGTCAACAATAGATCTATAGAGATCTTTGGTGAAAAACAGTGAATAAAAATCCAGTGGCGTAAAGTCAACTGTTTCCACCTGAATTCCGGGTTGGCCAGTGAAAGGGGGAAGGGCACTATGGTCACGACGGGCCTGTCTTTGTCTTCTTGGTGGCAGCGGGACACTACTAGTGCTTGCCACCTCGCCAGCTTGAACTGCACTTATGGGACTCGCCATGTCACCACTTGATACTGCAGTGCTGGATGTACGACCAGGGTGTACTAGGCCACTGGTGCTTGCCAGTTCACCAGAAGGAGTAGCGGCGCTAGTACTTCTCTGCTCCATACGAGAGCCCTGCAGTTCTTGCACTTCAAGGACAGAAGAAGATTGGGGTCTGGTACGCCTGACCTTAGCAGGGACCACAACTCTGTCATCAGAGCTATCTGTCATGGAGCCGCTGTCCTCTACAGGTTCGTATTCTGAGCCTGAACTTGACAGATGAGTGACTTCCTCTTCACTATCTGTCATACTCAGAAACGTGTAGGCCTCTTCACTAGTGTACCTTCTATTTGCCATATTGGGCTCTAAATTTAGGGGTACACTAGTGAGACTCACAGGCAGAAAAGCTCCTGACTGTCAGCGACTGTATCAAAACGCTACCAAAAAACTGTTAGCGATCGCAGGGATCAGGCCTGACTCTGCGAACGCTGCAGTTATGTGTGCTTAGTGTTTTGTAAGTGATAGTTATCGATTGATACTGCACTTGGGTGGGCTGGGCAGGGCTGGGCTGAGGAGCAAAACGCAGGTGCTAGCAGGTATCTGGGCTGATCCCGCTAACACTGCGTTTCAGGGAACCCTAAACTGCTGGGGAGTATAGATCTGATCGGATCAGATATCGATCCGCTCAGATACTATAGCACTAAGGGAGGTGTATGCTGCGTGCGTGGGTTTTAGCGGTTTTGGCGCTAACCTGACGCTGCCTGGGGCGACGCAGACCTTATCTGATCCTAAAAACTTAACTTCTATCACCGCCGGGCAATTAGGGGGTTAAACCTTTATAGGGTAATAAACGGCGGGTGCCCTAAAACTATAATGAACTGTAATAAACTGTAATAAACTACAAAAACCAAAATAGCTAACCAGCGTCACCCGTAACACTTATACGGTGATCGCTGGTGAAAGGGTTAACTAGGGGGCAATCAGGGGGTTAAAACCTTTAGCAGGTAGTATATGGGGGTCCCTGTCGCTATAAAACACTGACAGCGAACCTATATACTTACCTCCCTAACTAGCGTCACCTGTGTCACTAATACAGCGATCAGAAAAACGATCGCTTAGCGACACTGGTGACGGGGGGTAATCAAGGGGTTAACTTTTATTAGGGGGGGATAGGGGGGTACTCTGGACCTAAGGGGGGTACATTAGACATAAAGGGGGCTAACCTAACTGCCCTAACACTTGTAACTGACACAAACTGACACCAATGCAAAAAAAAAAAATGCTATTGGTGTCAGAGTGACAGGGGGTACAGGGGGGTGATCGGGGGGTGATCGGGGGGTGATGGGGGGTGACAAGTGTGCCTGGCGTGTTCTACTGTTAGTGTAGTGTTGTGCAGACTTACTCGATGTCTTCTCTCCTCGGCGCGGCGACGAAAAGACCGGCTCGAGGAGGGATGACATCACTTCCTTTCCCTCTGTTTACATTACAGAGGGAAAGGAAGCATTCTCATTCGCCAAGAGCGATCGGGAGGGGGTGGCCAACAATGGATGGCCACCCCCTCACCTCTCATCGCCCGGGAAGAAATGGCGACCGCCTCGGGCACCGGGGGGGGGACCGATCGGACCCCCCACCCGCGGAAGGCAAATCACGTACATGTACGTGATTTTGCCTGTCCGTGCCACCTTGCCGACATACATCGGATTGAGGCGGTCGTCAAGTGGTTAAGTAAGGGATAATTAACCAGCTCTGATCTCCTCACTAATTTAAAGGGGGTTTCTTTTGTTCCAGTGATATCCTTGGGCTATAATCCCTTCATAGCCATACAAGAATTGTATCTGGGATGAAAAAGTTTTTTCTACTGCCCCTTTACCTTTTGAGAGGTTGAGCGGTTTAAACTTTTTAATGTAATAGGTGTAGCCAGAGTGACGTGCGGGCTCGCGTCCTCTGGATAATTGGATCAGTGCTGTGATTGGAGCATTGGTTACTATGCCATCACTTATCAACAATGCGGGCCGTCGTTGCGTGTCCCGCCCCACGCTGATGAAGTCCCGCCCACAGGACGTAACGCGTACGGGGGCCAGGAGCGCATGACGTCACCCGCGGCTGTCAGCCTGTTCACGATCACACGCCATCCAGCCGGCACTCGGTTCTGAGTGCTTGGATTTGTGAGTGCACAAGTTTTTTCTATTTTAGCAATAAAGTTTTAGAAACGGAGAGCACTATATTGTCTATGCTTTATTTTCATATTTCATCTATGCCATCTGATGAGAGTGGGAGTACTTTATGAAAAGTTACTATCGCCTGTTTCAGCTTACCTTCTGTTATGGTTTACATGCTGTGTGACCTGTTTCAGGTCGAAGATTTCAGGTGAGGGGCCATCCATATATGGTGAAGGGATTTTTAGTCACCTCTGATCTTATCCTAGGCGTTTGACTATCCACTGGTGATCTCATCTCCTACCTTTTATTATTGAATGGACAATTTATTTGCGCAGCACTCTTAGTAAAGGAATAAGCCGAGGTCAGGGCCACAAGCAGACAAGGACAACAGAGTAGACGCCAAGGTTCAGGGTCACAGGCAAACAGGGATAGTCGGGGACATGCCAGAGGTCAGGGTCACGAGCAGACAGGAATAGTAGAGAACACGCCAAGGTCGGTAACAGAAACAAACATAGAGCACACGGCAGGCAGGAACAGGAAGCCAAACACACAAAGGTTGATCAGCAGGGCTGGCCTGCAGTGCAGAGTTTAATATAGAGTACTCTGATAGAAGCTGGGGTGGAGCCGTGCTAGAGGAGAGTTAATAAAAGCAGTCAGGTGAGAGTCAGCTGGTCTTTAGAGATGAACACATGGAAACAGGTAAGCTGATAGACAACACTATTGCACAACCATGACACAGGGCATTCCTGAATACTATTAAACAGAAAGGAAGGATGAAAAACGTACTTTGCGAAGAACGGAGATTGTTTTGTGGCTGAATGAGAAGAATTATTGTAGGCAAACTCGGCTAAGGGAAGAAGGGACACCCAATCCTCTTGTGAAAAGGAAGAGAAGCAGCGCAAATATTGTTCCAGTGTCTGGTTGGTTCTTTCTGTCTGACCATTAGTTTGTGGGTGATAGGCTGAAGAAAATGAAAGTTCAATCCCAAAAGATTCACACAAGGATCACCAGAATCTGGAGGTAAACTGGACCCCTCTGTCTGAGATGATGTTTGCCGGAACCCCATGGAGTCTTATAACTTATGGAATCGCATCACCTGAGTCTAATTAGATTCCTGGGCCTCGAGTCTGCGAACTATGCCCTGCAATGGATCGGCTGCAGGAAGCGACACGTCAGCCGGGTCCATGGCTGATCAAACTGTCAGGTCACCTAGAGGTTGGGAGACAGATGCACACCGTTGGGATGAGGAGTGCACCACAAGGCAGTGGACCCTACGGCTGACTGCTGCAGATGGGAGTCGGGGTGGTAAGGAAGGCAGGGCCGCTGGGACACCAACACTGATCCCACCGGGGTTAGAGCATAGGATTCCCTGGGGCGCGGAATCTAAGAGCCAGCAGGTGTTCACCAGAGCCTCTAGAGGTGAGGATGGACTGGGCTGCAACTGGCTCCAGGTCGCGACCCCCAGGGTCCCCCAGCTCACACTAATGCCCCGTACACACGGTCAGATTTTCCGATGGAAAATGTCCGATCGGAGCATGTTGTGTGGGCTCCATCGGACATTTTCCATCAGATTTTCCGACACACAAAGTTGGACAGCATAAGATAAAATTTTCCGACAACAAAATCTGATCGCGTCAATTCCGACTGTGTGTGTCAGAAGAAATTCCGAGACGGGACAGCTCGTTCTGGTAAACTTAGCGTTCGCAATGGATACAGCACTTTCGTCACGCTGCAATGTTAAAAATGGTTTAATACAGCGCACTCTCTTCTTCTTTATAATGTGACAAGAATTAAGTAGTTTTGCTGCTCATATTCACACACACTTCTCACAAAGTTTTATTTGTGTTTTTTTAGTGGGAGTCCCTGAATATATTGTTATTAGTTGTCACATCTGACAGTTTTATATTATTATTTTTTTTTTGTATTTTCAGCCTTTTTTTTTCTTTAATGTTTGGATTTTTTCCAAGGCTGATCTTTGTTCAATGTTATTTTTATTTTTACTCCAGAATATTTTTGTGTGTGTTTTGTGTGTCAAGTTATCCCAACACCATTGATATCTTAAAAATATTTTTAAATCTTGTGACGTGATAATGGTGTATTGCAACCCACGTGAAGAATAAAAATGTGGCGCTATTCTAATCACTCTTTCCAAAATATTACCATTACAAGTAAATATCCTAAACTAATAACCCTTTTGTTCAAAGGGTGTGAATCAAACAAATAATTAGTGAAAAATAGTGATAATAAAAAGAAAATAAAAACAAAAAAACAAAAAACAAAAAACACCAAAACGCAATAAAGTGACTTCAGTGACTCAGTGATATTGCTGAAAATCGCAGATGTGTCAATTCTATAATTAAGTGTGCAGTTGATCAATAACACACTCAGCATGAACTTCGTGACTAAATAACATAAAAGGTCCAATAGTAGGTGTACATATGTGAAATAAAGAAAGTCCGTGATGAAAATGCACAATAAATAGTGTCACAGCAAATCTTGGAAGATCCTGCAGTAAACTTGAACTCTCCACCACACCTCTGTGTTCAGTGTTCCCTCTCCCAATAGACAGTCTCTTACCAACTCTGTATGCCTCCACTTTCGTATGAGGCTAGCAAGCATAAGAATATCCAGGCAATCAGAAGGGGTTAAATGTATTCCATTCAGGGACTCGTTCCATATGTAAATGAGAAAGAACTCCCAATAGTGTGATAACGTAAAAACTTTTAATATCCACACTACAAAATACACTTCAAAGGATACACTCACATTGTGTCAACTTTATAACAGCACATCAAAACATTCCACGGCACTCTGTGCACAGCAATCTCAACAAGGTAATCTGGGTGGTCTATCCTAAGGTTTTCACATAGGGTGTGTGGTCACGGAGGACCTAAATGCCAACAGCGTGTGTAGGGGTCTATCTCACCCACTCCTCGCTCGCTCTTCCAATGACTCCTCCGTCTCCCTGACAAGTGAACCGCAGCCCCTTGTTCTCTTAAGCCACACAGTCTCTGGTGTTTATCCTTCTCTCGGCCTTGCCCCCGACATGTTTTGCTACAACTGTAGCTTATTCATGGGATAGGCCGCTCAGATTGTCAATCTACTTATATAACCTCCCTCCCCTCTGTCTAACTAAGGGGATCTCAGTGCGCATGCGCGTCCCGCGTGTCCCGCGCATGCGCAGTTAGAGTGTCCCCATAACGCGCAAACCACAGCTATATGAAGCTGTCTGTTTATCCTGCCATGTTATTCTCTGCAGCGGTTTCAAGTTATTGACATCCCACTGCTCAATTTCCATGGATCTGGGTGTCCTAAAGCCCAATGACAGTTTGAAAGTTATATTGAATGTCCTGGAATGTATTTCAGAGCGCTTTATGCGCTTAATACTGACACAAACTATATAATATAGGAGTGCTTTAATTCCCTCTCCATTAACCAGAGGGATCCAGAGCTTCTCAAATTATCAGCTAATACTCTCATTGGTTTGTAGCATTGAGTGTCCTCACTGCCACACATCAAAAAGAGGTGTAAAACCATATATTAAAAATCTGTAGCTCTAGAAATTAAAAAAATTAAATATAAAAATAAAAATATCAAAAATATATATAATGCATAAAATTATATCAAATGGAAGAATAGGCTTGGCTAAATTCAAAATAATATGAGATCAGACATATTGCATCTGATGTTACTACAACTGCCTCTATTAATATCAGTCATATGTAACCAATTTCAGGAATATTATTACAGTATTCCAAAAAATTCTGCCTGAAACCATTGTATATCTATAGCTATATCACATATCATTATATTAGGATATCTATATTCCATATTCTCACATAGGTAATATATCCATTACTTCTAATTGGCATGGTCATAACTCGAAATTATCATCTGATTAACTTCAAAGAATATTAAAATACAAATCTGAGACATACATACAGTACGTGCAAAAATATATATAAAAAATATAAAAAATATATATATATATATAAGGATAAAAAAATTCTTTGTAAAAAACTGGACAATCTACTAACAGGCACCGCATTATCTTACTGTTAGGAAAGTTCTGTATTCATCTTATCACAAAATGACACTATTTGTCCTGCAGGAAGTATGAATACAACTCTAGGGTGTATGGGGAAACAGTACCATTTTACATGGAGGCAGGGATTAATATACCAATCTTATACCCGAGAGAATATGCCTACTCAGCTAAAAATCGTTGATGAAGCAATTGAGGTCTAGCTCAATGTTGAGCCCCCTCGGAGTGAGGCTTTTAAACAGGAATATCCATTCCGTTTCTCGGCGTGACAAATCCCTCACTCTGTTCGAGCCTCTCCAGGAGGGGTATACCACCTCTAAGCCACAGAATTGTAGCAAGGATGGGTCCCGTTGATGTTTCTCCCTAAAGTGCATAGACACGCTATGATACTTGTACCCATTTCTTATGTTGGTCAGATGCTCACTAATCCTAATCTTTAGTTGCCTTTTCGTTCTACCAACATAATACAAGCCACAGGGGCACCACATGAGATATACCACATGTGTGGTGGTGCACGTGCTAAATTCCTTGATCTCGAACCTATCCCCCTCTCTGTTGGTGACAGTAGTGACACCTCTATTCCTAACCTTTACTGTCTTACAACAGACACACTTCCCACAGCAGTAAAAGCCCTTAAAACCAAAGGACAAAGATCTTGAATTAGGTGGATCAAGGATCTTTTTCACTATTTGGTCTCCTATACTCGGGGCTCTTCTATATATAAACCTCGGCTGAGTTGACAAGATATCCCCCAGATATTTGTCTCTACATAATATGTGCCAGTATTTTCTAAAGATATACTCAATGTCCTTATACTGACAATGGAACCCGGATATAAAGCTTAATTGATGCCTGGTTTCCTCATTTTGTACTACTTTTTCTTTCAGGCATTCCTCTCTAGGGATCTCAGCAACTTCCTCTATTATTTCGGCTAATACGTCTTCCTTATAGCCCTTCTGCATAAATTTTTCCTTCAGGATATCTGATTGAGTTAGGAAGTCTTCCTTCAACGTGCAATTCCGACGGATCCGCAGCAGTTGGCCCTTCGGTATGTTTTTTATCCATGATGGATGATGTCCACTAGCCACGGACAAATAACTGTTGCGGTCCGTCGGTTTGAAGTACACCTTGGTTTTCAGTGATCCGTTCATTTTTTCTATAGTGACATCAAGAAAATTGATCGACTCCTCACTGACTTGGTATTCCAATTTAATGTTGTTTGTATTGCTGTTAAGGTGTTTCAAGAATACCTCCAACGATTCCTTCGTACCCTGCCATATTAGCAAAATATCATCAATGAACCTTCTGTAGAAGACCATTTCAGGTCTATTGGTGTTAAAAATACGTCTGTCCTCCCATTCAGACATGAACAGGTTGGCGAGGCAGGGGGCATATTTTGCCCCCATTGCCACGCCAACCTGCTGGGAATAGAAGTGTCCATCGAACCAGAAGTAGTTGTGGGACATGCAGAAATCTAGTGCATGTCCCACAAATTTCTTCTGTGCAAAAGGAATATCGTCCCGTTTGCTGAGCGCCCAATTGAGGGCAAGCGCTGCATCTTCATGCTGTATATTGGTATACAGCGACGCTACGTCAGCTGTCACCAAATAAGATGTCACTGTGGGGTCAAGCTTCACTGGTTCCAACAATCGTAGCAAGTCCGAGGTATCCTTCAGATATGCTTTCGTTGTCTTCACACTGGGTTGCAGGAACTTGTCTAAATATTCTCCCAGTCTCGCAGTAACAGAACCAATCCCGTTTACTATGGGTCGCGGAGGTGGATGTAGGGTGTTTTTATGCACTTTAGGTAGTGTGTATATCACTGGTATGCGACTTGCGCTTGGGACTAAATACCTTTTTTCCTTAGGGTTCAGGACCCTCATCCCAAATCCCCATTCTACAAGCGCAGCCAATTGTGCACTATATGAATCTGTGGGATCTGACTTCAATTTCATATAAGTATTTTGGTCACTCAGTAGTTCCACCAGTTGATCATGGTAAAATTTCTTATCCATGATTACCACACCACCACCCTTATCCGCTGGACGGATAATGATGTTTTTCCTATTTTCCAAGGATTCAATCCCCTCCTTAATGTAATAGGGATTTACCCCTTTTCTAACAGGTAATTCCTCGATATCTTTTAAGACGAGATTTTTAAATACCTCCACGAAGTGGTTGTTTTGAATCAAGGGGTTGAAGATGGACCTGTTCTTTAGGCCACTGTCTATATTAACCGGGGTCCGTGAAGCCCTCATACTCGCTTCCACTGGGTGACTCAGAAAATGCTTTTTTATGTTCAATGTCCGAATGAACTTGTGTGTGTCAATGTATACCTGGAACTTATTCATTTGTTTTTTAGGTGCACACTTTAGGCCTAAATTTAAGATGTTAATCTCCTTGTGGTCTAACGTCACCCCACTTATATTATAAATTCCGGTATTCACATGTCCCCATGTGACATGTCACATGTCACATGGGGGCAAGGCCGAGAGAAGGATAAACACCAGAGACTGTGTGGCTTAAGAGAACAAGGGGCTGCGGTTCACTTGTCAGGGAGACGGAGGAGTCATTGGAAGAGCGAGCGAGGAGTGGGTGAGATAGACCCCTACACACGCTGTTGGCATTTAGGTCCTCCGTGACCACACACCCTATGTGAAAACCTTAGGATAGACCACCCAGATTACCTTGTTGAGATTGCTGTGCACAGAGTGCCGTGGAATGTTTTGATGTGCTGTTATAAAGTTGACACAATGTGAGTGTATCCTTTGAAGTGTATTTTGTAGTGTGGATATTAAAAGTTTTTACGTTATCACACTATTGGGAGTTCTTTCTCATTTACATATGGAACGAGTCCCTGAATGGAATACATTTAACCCCTTCTGATTGCCTGGATATTCTTATGCTTGCTAGCCTCATACGAAAGTGGAGGCATACAGAGTTGGTAAGAGACTGTCTATTGGGAGAGGGAACACTGAACACAGAGGTGTGGTGGAGAGTTCAAGTTTACTGCAGGATCTTCCAAGATTTGCTGTGACACTATTTATTGTGCATTTTCATCACGGACTTTCTTTATTTCACATATGTACACCTACTATTGGACCTTTTATGTTATTTAGTCACGAAGTTCATGCTGAGTGTGTTATTGATCAACTGCACACTTAATTATAGAATTGACACATCTGCGATTTTCAGCAATATCACTGAGTCACTGAAGTCACTTTATTGCGTTTTGGTGTTTTTTGTTTTTTGTTTTTTTGTTTTTATTTTCTTTTTATTATCACTATTTTTCACTAATTATTTGTTTGATTCACACCCTTTGAACAAAAGGGTTATTAGTTTAGGATATTTACTTGTAATGGTAATATTACGGAAAGAGTGATTAGAATAGCGCCACATTTTTATTCTTCACGTGGGTTGCAATACACCATTATCACGTCACAAGATTTAAAAATATTTTTCAGATACTATTATACACTAAGTGGCAGCTTTAGATAGGCTTTACCAATTGATGTTTATCATCATTTAATTGATTTGCTCCGAGGCGCAGTGGTGGTTAATTGTGTGTATGTAGGACGTTACACATAGAAGGACCGTTTTTCAACCATTGATATCTTGTATTATTTAATCTCCAGGAGATTGTTTGGTGTTGGTGTCCCTTGTTCATTTCACATTGTATATTTGAAATGTACCTGAACCCTCACAAACAAACTGTCCTTTTTGAAGTAAAACACATAGGAGAGTATAATTCAAAACAAAAATCCTTTATTAAGGGATCAGAACCAAACAAAGAGGAAGGCAACACTGGATCAACAAGAAAAATTAGCAAAGCCTGGGACCCCCACGGCAGACATCAATTCTTGAACATCAAAATTGGTGGCCTGAGGAGTCCATATGTAAGGGAGGGCAGTCTGGTCCAGAATTTGTAGAGATCCGGAAAGCAGCAGATGACATCTGTGTCCCCAGGCTGTGGTACCACAAGAGGCTGCATCTTTTGGCCGACCAGACTGAACACAGGGCAATCACTGTGTCACGTACCTTACAGCAGAGTCTAAATGTTGAGGGAGGCCTCTCGCACGGTTCTGGTCCTGACACCCCTGGTAGTGAGGACAGGGAGTGCCGGGGCACAGAAGGGTGCAGGTGCCTGCGGCTGGAGAACTGGAACTTGGAGATTCGGAATCCTCCGGAGACTAGATGGAAGATAGGTCACCAGAACTGTTAGTAGAAGCCGGGCAGGCGTGGGTTCAGGGACAACTGCAACGTCAGGTCAGGCAAAGGTTGGCAACGGGCTGGCAGCAAGGTATCCAAAACAGAAGACAGTTCGTGGTCAAGGTCAGGCAGAGGTCGGCAACGGGCACCAGGATTGGTGGACGTGAACGTGCGTGCGTGAGAACGTACACCCGCTCATATGGCTGTGCGGGTGCGTGCACACGTTCGTACGGATGCGCGGTTGTGCACGTTCGCTCCGGAACTCGCTTGTATCTGTCGGGCACACCGCGCATGGCCGTTAGACGCTGCTGCATGGAGACGCAAGCTAGTGCTGTGAGTTCTCTGACATTGCCCCCTCCTTAAGGGCAGCCTCTGGATGCCTCTAGACACCGAACCCTCTGAGCGGGAGCGGTGAAAGGCCCGTATGAGTCTTTGAGCATGGAGATTTGTTTCAGGTTCCCAGGAATTCTCTTCTGGGCCAAAGCCTCTCCATTTGATTAAATACTGATTTTGCCCTTGCCGTTTCCTATGGTCCAAAATGGCTTCAACTTCGAATTCTTCTTCCCCATTCACAATTATAGCTTCAGGGGGTCCTACCTCCCAATCTGGAAAGGAATTTGGTACATCGACCTTGAGTAGTGAAACATGGAAAACAGGGTGGATCCTGAATGAATTGGGAAGTTCGAGTTCGTAAGTGACTGAATTAATCTTCTTCTTGACTGGGAAGGGCCCTAAGCATCTAGGTCCCAGTTTTTTAGAAGGGCATGCCAATTTCAGATTCTTAGTAGCCAGCCACACACGATCACCAACCTTTAGCTCCAACTCTCCCCTTTTTTTCTTGTCGAAGAATCTTTTATTATCTTCCTGTGCCTTAGAGATAGTTTCTTTAAGCAACTTATTGTTTGCAGCAAAGAAATTGAGTCTGTCCTGGACAGCAGGTACAGGAGAGTCTGGTACGAGTACTGGCAAAAAGGAAGGGTGAAACCCGTAGTTGGAGAAGAATGGTGACTGGTTTGTGGTAGAGTGCGTCGCATTGTTGAATGCAAATTCCGCCAAGGGTAGCAATGAGGCCCAATCTTCCTGAGAAAAAGAAGAAAAACAGCGTAGGTACTGTTCCAACGTTTGGTTGGTGCGTTCAGTTTGCCCGTTGGTCTGGGGGTGATATGCTGAAGAAAAGCTCAGTTTGATGCCTAGTGTCTCACACAATGACTTCCAAAATTTAGATGTGAATTGTACTCCACGGTCAGAAACAATGTCACTGGGAATTCCGTGGAGTCTAACAATCTCTTTAATAAAAATTCTGGCAGTCTCGGTTGCCGACGGAGTCCCTTTCATAGGGATAAAATGTGCCATCCTGGAAAAACGGTCAACGACCACAAAGACAGATGAAAATCCATCAGAAGGAGGAAGCTCGACAATGAAGTCCATTGCAATTTTATCCCAAGGTCTTTCGGGGATGGGCAGTGGTCTCAGTAGTCCCCATGCTTTGTTCTTGTTACTTTTATTCCTAAGGCAGGTCAAGCAAGAGTTTACATAAATCCTACAGTCCTTTGCAAGGTTGGGCCACCAAAAATGCCTTTGAATTAAGTCCATGGTTTTGTGACCCCCAAAATGGCCCGCTAAGGGATAATCATGACAGACCTGTAGAATGGTGGTACGTAGACCTTGGGGAACAAAAATCTTACTCCCTTGCCAGAAGAGCCCATCTTTTTCTTGAAGGTTAGTTCCTGGAGGTATCGTTGTCCCTAAAGATGCCTGACGGATCTGTGATATCACACTGGATTGGGTTAGTAAGAAATTTCCAGCTTGCAGGATCGTATCTGGCGGTGAAGAATCCACAGTCTCCGTGAACATGCGGGATAGCGCATCGGGTTTGATGTTTTTAGATCCTGGCCGATAGGTAAGATGGAAATTGAAATGGGAAAAGAAGAAGGCCCATCTTGCCTGTCTGGGTCTGAGGCGTTTGGCAGTCCTGAGATACTCGAGATTTTTATGATCTGTGAAGATCAAGATGGGATGCGCTGCTCCCTCTAGGAGATACCGCCATTCTTCCAAGGCTGCTTTTATCGCCAAGAGCTCTCGGTCCCCAACGTCATAATTTCTCTCGGAGGCACTTAATTTCTTGGAGAAGAAAGCCACAGGGTGCATGAAAGATTTTGGCCCTTGGCGCTGGGACAGGATGGCCCCCACAGCGTTCTCTGACGCATCCACTTCCAGGGTATAAGGTAGGGCAGGATCAGGGTGTTTCAACACCGGAGCAGAGGTAAATAACTCCTTTAATTTGTCGAACGCAGCTTGGGCTGCTGTGGTCCATTGAAAACGGCTTTGCTTCCTTGTAAGATGTGTGATGGGTGCTATAATACTGGAGAAATTTTTAATAAATTTTCTATAAAAGTTAGAGAATCCAATAAAACGTTGCACTCCTTTCTTATCGGTTGGGGGTGGCCAGGACATGATGGCTGAGACTTTCTGAGGATCCATTGCTACACCCCCAGTTGATATTACCAAGCCGAGAAAGTGAATGGTCTGGCGTTCAAACTCACATTTCTCGGCTTTGGCAAAGAGTCCGTTTTGTCTCAATCTCAGAAGAACTTGCCTCACATGGTCACGGTGTGTTTCTAAGGAGTTTGAGAATATCAGGACATCATCCAAGTAGACAATTACGAATGAGTCCAAAAAGTCTCTAAAAATGTTGTTCACAAAATGTTGGAAGGTGGCTGGTGCATTGCAGAGTCCGAATGGCATAACTAGATACTCGAAGTGACCGAAGCGTGTCCGGAAAGCTGTCTTCCACTCATCACCCTCACGGATTCGAATCAAATTATAGGCACCTCGCAAATCCAATTTTGTGAATATCAAGGCCAAGCGAAGTCTCTGAAACAGTTCTGGGATCAAGGGAAGAGGATAGCGATTCTTAATTGTTATTTTATTTAAGTCTCTGTAGTCCACACATGGGCGGAGGGAATGATCTTTCTTCTCTACGAAAAATATTCCAGCACCAGCTGGAGAAGAGGAATGTCTGATGAAACCTTTTTTGAGGTTTTCGTTAATGTACTCCTTAAGGACCAGGAGTTCGGGTTCCGACAGGGGAAAGATTCTTCCAAACGGGATTTCTGCCCCTGGTAACAGTTCAATTGGGCAGTCATAAACCCGGTGGGGAGGAAGAGTATCTGCTTTATGCTTATCAAACACATCCAGGAAACTATGGTAGACAGATGGAACCAGTTCTTGGGATTCTGACGTAGATTTTAAACAGCCGAGGACTGGGGTTACATGGTGGAGGACCTTGAGGCAGTTCTGGAGGCAATAGCTGGACTGGAACACTACTTCGCCCGTAACCCAGTTGATTTGGGGATTATGGGCTTGTAGCCACGGCATTCCCAGAATAATTGGAAACAATAGGGATGAGATGACGTCCAGGCACAATAGTTCCTGATGGTTGGGTAATATGCTGGCGGGCAGTGGTTGGGTTTCGTGTGTAATCGGCCCGGATTTAATATTTGACCCATCTGCAAGTCGTATGGAAAGTTGCTGTTGCTTGGGTGTTAATGGAATGTCATGTTGTAGGGCAAAGATACGGTCTATGAAGCAGCTGCAGGCGCCAGAGTCAATTATGGCCTGGACCCGGAGTGTTCCTTCTGGAAGCTGCAAGGAAACAGGGACAGCAATGTGAGCAGATCTTGTTACAGTTAGTGTTCTAGGTTCATGAGGTAGATAATTAAACTTACGAGCTTTATTTGGGCACATATTTGCGTAGTGGCCGGCTTCCCCACAATAGAGGCAGAGGTTGTTCTGACGTCGACGCTGTTTCTCTTCGGGTGACAGTAGTGAGCGGAGCAACCCTATCTGCATTGGTTCCGGAGCTTCGGAGGTGGCAGCAGGTACATGGGAGGTGGACATAGGAGGGTTGCTAGGAACTTTGGGCAGCATCCAGGTGGGTCGCATCTGACTGGTTCTTTCAGATCTCCGTTCCCTTAGACGACGGTCTATCTGGATGGACAATTGGATCAGGTCTTCCAAAGAGTCTGGAAGTCCAACTTGGGCCAACTCATCCTTCAGTGCCTCAGAGAGTCCCATGCGGAACTGATAGCGGAGGGCGGCGGCGTTCCACTGAGTATCGGAACTCCATCGCCTAAAGTCAGTTACGTAATCTTCTACTGGCCTACGTCCCTGCTGGAGAGCATGAAGACTGGCCTCTGCAGTGGTAGCTCGTTGAGGGTCGTCATACAATTTGGCCATTTCATTAATGAAAGAGTCCATAGTGTCTAATAGTGGACTGGCTTGCTCCAATAAGCGGTGAGCCCAGGTTTGAGGTTCCCCCTGGAGTAGTGAGATGATGAACCCCACCTTGGTGCTCTCCAAAGAGAAGGTACGGGGCTGTAGCAGGAAGTATAGCTGGCAGGCATTTTTAAAGGCACGGAACTTGCTACGATCTCCAAAAAACCTCTCTGGAGTGGGGACCCGAGGCTCTAGGGGTGGCACCATTATTGCAGGTGCTGCTGCTGAGGCCACTGGACCGGGAGACTGAGCTGCTGTAGCTGCCTGGTGAGTTGAGGGATTTGGAGACAATGACTCCACTCTTTGCTCAAGTTGCCGGTAGCCATCTTGTAGGCCCTGAACTGCCTGGGTAAGGGCCGAAATCTGTTGGCACAGAGTGTCTAGAGGTGAGGTCCCCCTTTCAGACTCCATCTTGGCTGGATCGTACTGTCACGTACCTTACAGCAGAGTCTGAATGTTGAGGGAGGCCTCTCGCACGGTTCTGGTCCTGACACCCCTGGTAGTGAGGACAGGGAGTGCCGGGGAACAGAAGGGTGCAGGTGCCTGCGGCTGGAGAACTGGAACTTGGAGATTCGGAATCCTCCGGAGACTAGATGGAAGATAGGTCACCAGAACTGTTAGTAGAAGCCGGGCAGGCGTGGGTTCAGGGACAACTGCAACGTCAGGTCAGGCAAAGGTTGGCAACGGGCTGGCAGCAAGGTATCCAAAACAGAAGACAGTTCGTGGTCAAGGTCAGGCAGAGGTCGGCAACGGGCAGGCAGCGAGGTACAAAGTCGGGAGGCAGAGCCGTAGTAGATAGTCCAAGCCAGAGTCGGTATAATCAGCAAGGTAGGTAGCAGACAAGGGAGATCCGAGAGAGAGGTCAGGAAGCCAGGTAATCAGGAGCAAAGTAACAGGTCACACGGATGTCAGGAAATCAGGAACTAGCTGAAGACGATCCAGCACTAGTGTCAGGCAAGAACCTTGTTTATATATGGCGCCGGGCGCCGGGATTGGTGGACGTGAACGTGCGTGCGTGAGAACGTACACCCGCTCGTATGGCTGTGCGGGTGCGTGCACACGTTCGTACGGATGCGCGGTTGTGCACGTTCGCTCCGATACTCGCTCGTATCTGTCGGGGACACCGCGCATGGCCATTAGACGCTGCTGCATGGAGACGGAACCTAGTGCTGTGAGTTCTCTGACACACTGTCTGGTCTTCCTTCCACGCTTCCTTCCGGGCTGTGGCTGTGCAGTTGGAGATGTGGCAGGAGGAGGAGTAGGACCTGGAGGAGGAGGAGGACTGGGAGGACCTGGAGGAGGACTGTGGGGAACTGGAGGAGAGGGAGGAGGAGGAGGACCTGCAGGAGGAGGAGGAGGTGTGTCTGAGGTGTCATTTGGCCCCTCATTCCTTTCTCAAGAGCCTCCAATATGAGGGCCTCACAAATGACTTGTTGGCCCTCCTCCATCCTCTGCATTTTATATGCAATGAAGGCAGCAATGTTCTCCTCCATGGTGTGGGGTGCTCCCAGGACCTCTGTAGCCCTCCAAAAGAATCCTATAGCAGCCTCCTCTAGGGCACTCCTCCTCCTGCCACTTTCTCTTTCCAGGGGGGGTGGAGGGACCTGCAGATCAGCCAGCCGGCTCGGCCCGGCCACCTCCTGGCTGAGACTTCCCTGTGTATGAAAAAGGGACATGGTTGTAATGTTTTGCATCATCAATCCCAATCCTAAATTAGTACTCCCAACTAACATCTAGTTAACATCATTGATTGGACAAGCAGAAATATTTAGAGGAATGCTATACCTGGCTCAATCTGGGCTCCTCCTTGTGTTGTTGCCTGGAAGGCCCAGGTTGGGCGTCAGAAGCCTCAGCCGGGGGGGAAGGAAGCGTGGAAGGAAGACTGGAGAGGGATGGCCTGGTTTCAGTCTGGCCTGCCAGAAAGTGCAGCCTGTCGTAGTACAACATCCTGGGGACATAGATGTCATCTGCTGCTCCGGATCTCTGTGATTCCAGGACTTTCTTGCGCTCCCTTAGATATGTGCTCCTCAGGCAACCAATTAATATCTTTAAATAGGTGATGTCTGCCGTGGGGATCACCTGCTTCACAATTTCACACAATTGAACCAGTGCTGCCTTTCTCTTTGCTTGGTTCTTGAAATGGGGTGGTTAATCTCCCACAGACAGGGCAGCTCCCTTAGCATCTCTAGGAATACTGACATGAAGTCATTATCTTTGAGTAGCATACAGTATCCATGTTCACTGCAAGACACAACACAAGACAAAGCCTAATGTCAGACAAAACTCTCCTAATCTTGTTACAATATAGGCCTCAATGTAGAAGCAGTATAAGCACAAGTTTGTCTCTTACCTTTGTTCTTACGATCGGCGCGTCCAATGCTCCTTCCTCCGCTCACAGATCGTACGTAATACGCACGCGTGTTATGCTTTATACACACTGCGCATGCGTGTAACTCCGCCCGCCCCCGACGTTCTTTCTAGTTTATTCCCTGCCCCTTTTCATTTGGCGCAGTGGGTGAAGAGCATGATGGCGGAGTTAGAGCAGGTGTGTGCTAATTATAGCAACGAGGAGGAGGAAAGCCCGGATCCGGACACGTCCCGATCCAGAAAGAGACGTTTTAAGGCCACAAATATGTCCTTTGGGGAGATGTTGGAGATGGTCAACATCATGAGGAAGTCCGACTATGACGGGAAGTATGGGCCTTACCCCAACCCCAATATCAAAAAGGCCAAGATCATGGCGAAAGTGATCAAAAGCCTTCACAGGAATTTCGGGGTACGAAGATCAAAAGATCAGCTCAGGAAGCGGTGGTCGGACCTGAAGTTAAGAGAGCCAGAGCAGTACCAAAAGATCTGGAGAGTGTTGCAAAAAAGTAAGTAGTTGTGCTGTGTTCCTATTCTTTCTGTCTTTATTACGTTCGTGCTGCTCCATGTGCTTTTATTAATTGTAACGTTTAAAAGGGCAACTTTAATGTTCATGGGCCCATTATTCGTTCATATCAAACATTTTTCTTTCGGCCTCTAGAACACCATTGTTTAGGCCATATGCATTTTCCAACATTTTTTTTGGGCCCACTTGGATGCCAAATATTTGTTTGTGTAGATGGGTTTGTTACTAGAATGAAATGCCAACTAGATTGTGTGTAAGGAGAGGACACTGAGCAGCTGTTTTCACATCTGGACCCTGGAGCACTAGTGTGGGACCCCAGAACACCATTTTTATTAGGGGGGCCACACAGGTGCTCCAGTGTATACTATAGGGGGGGCTACATCTGTGAAGCTTGTATTAAACAGGTAAAGTATTGCAGCTTGACAAAGGGCAATAAAAAAAAGACATCTTTGAACTTGGCTAAAATAGACAATTGTACCCCACTTCCAAGCAATGTTTCCTATTTCTAGTTCTGCCATCAAATATCTGTGTGCTAATTATACCATTTTTGTTTTACATAGGGGAGAAAAGACTCGGAGGACAGCCCTCATCCGAGGAGACCACAGACCCCCCACCTCTGGAAGAAGGTGAAATGCCCCAAACCCAAGCTGAGCAGGAGGAAGAAGAAGATGGTGGTGGAGATTGGCACCACAACAGGTGAGTGTCTGCGACCACAGGCTCAGGTAAAAGAGATGGATGGTGGCAGATTTTTGAGACCTGTTTTTTTTTTCTTTCTCTCTTTTTAGGTGATCGTGATGTGAGGGATAGAGAACGCTTTACTTCAGAAAGTGCCCAGATCCTGATCGGGGAGATCATGGGGTGTAATGCCGAACTGCAAAACATCCAGCAAAAAATCAATGATGTTATTAAAAAAAATAATAACATCATTGATGTTTTGGGGCGAATTTAAAACCCCACAAAATCACTTTTTGGATTGTGGTCCAATCTTTTAAATTTTTTTGCAATGTTTTGAAAAGCCAAATTTGGAGGATGCACACAGTGTGCCAACATGTGCTATCTGCCATCACGGGAGATCAATGGACGCGTTTTGGGGCTGCAACCCCTTCCTCAATTATAAAGTCGCGTTGAGGAAGGGCTTACTCCCCCAAAACATGTCCCTTGATCCCCCCTGATGGCAGATAGCACATGTTGACATTCGTAAATTTGTGTGCATCTTCCAAATTTGGCATTTCCAGGGGTGATTTCACCCCATCTGAACGCTATATCAAACCCAGTTCCTAAATACTGATGTCTGATATAGCCTTCAGGTTTTACCTAATGTGAACTTTGTAAGTTCAAGTTTTTTGGCTTTCTTGTTGGTTCTACACAGGCATGTTTTATCTGAAATGGACATTTCGAATTTTGCTAATGCTACTGCAAAAATTGTTATACAACAAACATGTTGGTTTGTTTTAAAAACCTTTGGTAAATGCACATGTGATTGTGCAGGTATAAAAAAGTGGCTTACTCAAGAATGTGTGGATTATTGTCTCAACACTACAACACTTTTGGGGTGATGTAATAGCTGTTTTATGCAAAAATGGGGGTTATTTCCTAAGGGCAAATCCTCTTTGCACTACAAGTGCAGTTTCAGTGCAGTTGCAAGTGCACTTGTAGTGAAATGTGTTTTTGCATTTAGGAAATACCAGCCAACAGTGCTTTGTATAAGGTTACCTAATCATGACATTTTCTGCACTCAAAACATTTATGTCAGGGTCAGCTAAAACAAACAAGCAGTAAATGTCCACAAAGAATTTCTTTTTTTTTTAATTATAAAAAGGCTTCACATATTGTCTGGCATATTGATAGCCCCCCTACCCGCAAAGAACTCCGGGTAGCGTAACCGGACATCACGGGCACTCAGGGAGGGCAAGCCAGGATGGCCACTTTCAAGCGCCGTCAGTGTGGTTTGATGTAGGATTCTGGCCTCAGGCCAAACTGAGCCAGCATAGTTGGCCGAATTTTTCCGTAAAAAGTTATGGAGAACACAGCACGCAAGTATTATATGGTTCAGTTTATACTCCGCCATATGGATAGGTGTCAGAAATAGGCGGAACCGGCTGGCCAGGATTCCAAATGTGTTCTCCACCACTCTTCGGGCTCTGGCCAGCCGGTAATTAAAAACTCTCTGTTCCGGGGTGAGGGTCCTCATTGGGAATGGCCGCATCAGGTGGTCCCCCAGCGCAAATGCTTCATCAGCAACGAACACAAATGGGAGTCCTTCCACATTGTCCTCTGGAGCTGGCAAGTCCAAGCTGCCATTCTGGAGACGCCTGTAGAACTCCGTCTGGGCGATGACTCCACCATCGGACATCCAGCCATTCTTCCCCACGTCCACATACAAGAAGTAGTAATTAGCCGACACCACCGCCAACATCACTATACTATTAAACCCCTTGTAATTATAATAGTACGACCCCGAGTTGGGTGGTGGGATGATGTGGACGTGTTTCCCATCAATTGCCCCTCCGCAGTTAGGAAAGTCCCACCGCTCGGCAAAGTGGGAGGCCACAGTTTGCCATTCCTGTGGCGTGGAAGGAAACTGTCGAGGAAAAAACAATAAACATTACTATTTTTACTATGAAACATGGCAAGCAGATTAGACACAAACATTATGGGGCAACCTCCAGATAGCATTTATTAAGGGGAATTTAACAACACCAAAGTATAAGGTACACCTATCGTATTCCCCCTCCCCCCCTCTCATGGGCCATTTCTAACATTATAGGGGGTGTGTGGAAATCTTGGACAGGTAACCCTCTTCACTTCATTGAGAGATGAATGCCTAAATAATGGGTATTACTTGGAACAGCCCCTCCTTAGTTACACTATTGGCAGACCACTGGACAGGTAAGAAGTGTCTGAATACAAAGATATAAATACACACTGTACACATTTGAGGACATTTGGACATTCTGCTATTACCTATCAAGATAATAATAGGATACAAAAACTTGAAACAGTACCATTTGAAAGTATACAGGCAGGCCCTTGCACTACATGCTTCGGGGAATTCATCCATAAATCTGAGCACAAAAGAGATGGGTATAGTGTGTGTGGGTTTGGCAAAGTCAGCAGATAGATGATTGAGGATAGATAGAGAATTGGGATCAGCTGACTTAGCAGTTGGGGGAGGGAGGGTTACTAAAAATTTTTGGGGGACACCACCAAAAGAAAAACTCTGGCACTCTGCCTGAATTTAAATCAAAAATAACATTTCCAAACATTTTAGGGGGTGTTTGGGGTAAAGCACTACTATGGAGCTGATAAAATACATTGTTAAGTGACTACATGAGGTGAATATAGGGCAGGAGACACCATGCTGGGGAGGTTATTGAAGGGCAAATATGTATGAAGGACATAAAATAATAATTACATAAAAATCCAGCATGCATGAGAACAAAGGGGACACTCACATCATATTACAATCGTGGTAATTAGGGAATGAGGAAAGAAATACAATATATTAGCAAACATTCAATACAATAAAATGTGATATTAAAGGATAAAAATCTTACCTTCATATACTCCTTCTGAAGGACCTGGATGATGGCAGAACAGGTCTCTGGGATAATGATCCCCAGAGCCTGGGGGGAGATGCCTGTCGAGAACTTCAAGTCCTGCAAACTTCTCCCTGTGGCCAAATACCGCAAGGTAGCGACCAACCTCTGCTCCGGAGTGATGGCTTGCCTCATGCAGGTATCCTGCCTGCTAATATAGGGGGTCAGCGAAGCCAACAAATGGTGAAACACGGGGTCCGTCATCCTGAGAAAGTTCCTGAAATCATCAGGATTATTCTCACGGATCTCACGGAGCAAAGGCATATGAGAGAACTGGTCACGCTGAAGCAATCAATTCTTGGTCCATGAACTCCTCCCCACCCTGTTCTTGGAATGGACTTGTGTCAAGGTCAGAACCCCAACACCAAGCCCCCACACAGCACGAACTCTACGAGGAGTACGCATACGAAACATGGCTAGAAAACGGTCGGCTGCTCAGAACGAAGTAACAGAATGCACTGAAGAACAGCAAGGCCTGTGAAGAGCGACCTGAAAAACAGTAACAAACTAACAAGAATACAATGACTACCTAAAGTCACACGGAACTTGCTGCACGCACTGAAGAGCAGATACAAACCCACAAGCACAAACTGAACGGCAGAAAACGATCTGAAAGCCACTAGTCTGAAAAAGCGCGAATCGTCTCTCACCAAACTTTTACTAACACGAGATTAGCAAAAGGAGCCCAAAGGGTGCCACGCTTGGTTCTGAACCGGCCTTTCTAGTCTCGTCGTACGTGGTGTACGTGACCGCGTGGTTGGCGATCGGAAATTCCAACAACTTTGTGCGATCGTGTGTAGGCAAAACAAGTTTGAGCCAACATCCGTTGGAAAAAATCCTAGGATTTTGTTGTCGGAATGTCCGAACTAAGTCCGACCGTGTACGCCCTATTACAGTAGGCAACAGGAGGATAGGGATAGTAAAGGAATAAGCCAAGGTCAGGGCCACAAGCAGACAAGGACAACAGAGTTCACGCCAAGGTTCAGGGTCACAGGCAAACAGGGATATTCGGGGACACGCCAGAGGTCAGGGTCACGAGCAGACAGGAATAGTAGAGAACACGCCAAGGTCGGTAACAGAAACAAACGTAGAGCACACGGCAGGCAGGAACAGGAAGCCAAACACACAAAGGTTGATCAGCAGGGCTGGCCTGCAGTGCAGAGGTTAATATAGAGTTCTCTGATAGGAGCTGGGGTGGAGCCGTGCTAGAGGAGAGTTAATAAAAGCAGTCAGGTGAGAGTCAGCTGGTCTTTAATGGTGAACACATGGAAACAGGTAAGCTGATAGACAACACTATTGCACAACCATGACACAGGGCATTCTAGAATGCTATTAAATGGAAAGGAAGGATGAAAACCGTAGTTTGTGAAGAATGGAGATTGTTTTGTGGCTGAATGAGAAGAATTATTGTAGGCAAACTCGGCTAAGGGAAGAAGGGACACCCAATCGTCTTGTGAAAAGGAAGAGAAGCAGCGCAAATATTGTACCAGTGTCTGGTTGGTTCTTTCTGTTTGACCATTAGTTTGCGGGTGATAGGCTGAAGAAAATGAAAGTTCAATCCCCAAAGATTCACACAAGGATCTCCAGAATCTGGAGGTAAACTGGACCCCTCTGTCTGAGACAATGTTTGCCGGAACCCCATGGAGTCTTATAACTTCTCTGATAAAAATCCGTGCAGTCTCTTGTGCAGAAGGAGTGCCCTTCATGGGAATGAAGTGGGCCATCTTGGATAATCGATTGACGATCACAAAGATAGTACTGTATCCCTCGGATGGGGCAACTCCACAATGAAATCAATTGAAATCATTCTCCACGGTCTGTTTGGGACAGGTAATGGCTTCAACAGACCCCAGGCCCTGGATTTGCTGGTCTTATTACAGATACAGGTGGTACAAGATTGCACGTATCTCCTGCAGTCCTTTGCCTCTGCGTCATTAAGTTCCCTTGTAGAAGAAGAAAATTTCCAGAGGACAGGATCGTATCCGGGGGAGAGATATCTTGAGATTTGCTGAACATGCGTGATAGTGCATCCGGCTTTATGTTCTTGGATCCAGGTCTGTATGTCAGATGAAAGGTAAATCTAGAAAAGAAAAGTGCCCACCTGGCCTGGCGGGGTCTCAATCTCTTTGCTGTTCTTAGATATTCGAGATTTTTGTGGTCTGTATAGATAAGGATTGGATGTGCGGCTCCCTCGATAAGGTATCTCCATTCTTCTAGTGCTGCCTTAGATGCTAAAAGTTCATGATCCCCGACGTCGTAATGCGACTGGGTGCAACAGGGCCTTGGGACCCTGTCTTTGAGACAAGATAGCTCCAACCGCTGTTTCCGAGGCATCCAAGACATGCGGTAAGGCCAAGTCTGGGTGCTTCAAAACGGGTGCGGTCGTGAAAAACTTCTTCAGTGCCTCAAAGGCCATCTGAGCCTCTGGAGACCAGCAGAATTGGGACCCCTGTTTGGTGAGTTGTGTAATGGGGGCAATGATTGCTGAAAACCCCCGAATAAATTTTCGATAAAAGTTTGCAAAGCCTATGAAGCGTTGAATGCCTTTCTTGTCACATGGAGTAGGCCAGTCCAGGATAGCCGTGACTTTCTGGGGATCCATCCGGATACCTTCGGTGGAAATGATCAGGCTCAGAAATTGGATGTTCTGGCGTTCAAACTTGCACTTCTCGGGTTTGGCGTATAATCTGTGTTGTCGAAGGCGGGTTAATATGCTTCTCACGTGTCTGCGGTGGTGCTCTAGGGAGGAAGAAAAAATTAGCATATCATCAAGGTATACAATGACAAATAAGTCCAGGAAGTCTCTGAGGACATCATTAATGAAATGCTGGAAAGTGGCCGGAGAGTTGCAGAGTCCAAAGGGCATCACAAGATACTCGTAATGCCCAAATCGTGTGCGGACAGTCTTCCACTCATCTCCCTCCCGAATGCACACCAAATTATAGGCGCCCCGAAGATCCAATTTGGTAAATATGGTAGCGGAACCAAGTCTTTGAAAAAGTTCGGGAACTAATGGAAGTGGGTAATGGTTCTTCACCGTCACCTTGTTGAGTTCACAGTAATCCACACAAGGCCTTAATGAATGATCCTTCTTCTGGATGAAGAAAATCCCTGCCCCAGCTGGAGACGTAGAAGGGCGGATGAATCCTTTCCTGAGATTATCATTGATATAGTCCTTTAGCGCTACCAACTCGCTTTCAGACAAAGGGAAAATCCTCCCAAAGGGGACTTCGGCTCCGGGAAGTAGCTCTATAGGGCAGTCATAGGACCGATGAGGTAGGAGGATCTCCGCCCCCTTCTTGCTAAACACGTCTAGGAAGTTGTGGCAGGCTGCAGGCACAAGCTGACTGGTTTCAGAGTCCGTATCAAGACATAGCAAAGCGGGAACATCATAGGAGGCCTGTAAGCAGTGCTGGGTGCAGTAAGAGGAAACAAAGTTAATGCTTCCTTTAGACCAGTCGATATGGGGATCGTGGGCCCTCAACCAGGGCATACCGAGGATTACTGGGAACAGAGGGGAAGCGATGGCATCTAGACGTAGCAGTTCTTGATGGTCCTTAGACATGATGGTCAACAGGGGAATGGTTTCGTGAGTGACTGCTCTGGATTTAATGGTGGAACCATCGGCCAAGTGAACTGAGAGTTTTTGTGCTTTAGGCTGCAAGGGGATATGATGTTCGGCAGCAAAGGTCAAGTCCACAAAGCAGCTGCAGGCTCCGGAGTCAATTATGGCGGTAGTCTGGATAGTCCTTCCTGGCAGCTGTAGAGAGATGGGAACAGTAAAGTGAGCGGAGTTGTTAAGTGAGCTTGGAGTTAGCGAGGCAGAAGTAGTGAAGAGGGACTTACAAGGTTTCACCGGGTAGGACCTCACGTAATGTCCGGATCCCCCGCAGTATAGGTACAAGTTCTGTTGGCGACAGCATTGTCGTTCTTCGGTGGAAAGAGAGGGACACAGCAGGCCGAGCTGCATAGGTTCCGGAGCGTCGGGAGCCGGAGTGGCCGGAGCAGGTGGAGCTGGATTGGATGAGTTGGGTACCCGAGGTAACATCCACACTGAACGGGATGGAGCGGTCGCTCTCTCTAGTCTTCGCTCTCTCAGCCGACGATCGATCTGAATGGATAGATCAATCAGGGTTTCCAAGGTAGAAGGTACCCCTACCCGCGCTAACTCATCCTTGAGCAGTTCGGAGAGGCCCATACGGAATTGGTATCGTAGGGCAGTGTCGTTCCAGTTCGTGTCAAATGCCCAGCATCTAAATTCGGAAACGTAATCTTCCACCGCCCTACAACCCTGTTGGAGTGCATGAAGGGCCGCTTCTGCTGAAGCTGCCTGCTGGGGATCTTCGTACAGCTGGGCCATGGCACTGAAGAATGTAGTTAAGTCTGATAAACATTCGGCCTTCTGTTCCAGAAGGCGGTGGGCACAGGACTGTGGCTCACCTTGCAGCAGGGAGATCACAAAGCCGACTTTGGTAGCTTCCAAAGAGAAAGTGCGGGGTTGAAGGGCGAAATACAGTTCACATGCATTCCGAAACGCTCTAAACTTGCTGCGTTCACCCAGGAACCGGTCTGGGGTAGGTACCCTGGGCTCAGGTGGGAGCATGACCACTGCAGGAGAAGGAGAAGATCCCTGGGCGGAGGCCGATGCTAATGGTGGACCCTGAGGAGTTGCAGAGCCCATCAGAGTCTGTAGGCGCCCCACCAGCTGAGTGTAGCCCTGCTGTAAGCCCTTGACAGCTTGTGCCAGGCCGGCCAGGTGCTGGCAAAGTTCATCCATGGGAGAGGGTCCCTGCGCAGGCTCAGACATGGCTGTCTGTTACTGTCACTTACCTGACGGTAGAGCCTGATATGCAGGGAATGGCCTCTCTTACTCCTCTGATTCTGGCCCCTTGATAGAGTAGACAGGAGGCGCAGAAGTGCAGAGTCGCATGAGTGCCAGACAGTTTGTCTTCTCTGTAACTGGGAACAGCGGCAGGTGGCACGGTGCTGGAGCAGAGTTCTCCTAAGAGCGGAAGATGCAGGTTAGGCAGACCGGGTCAAACACTGGCGGGAATGTCAGGAGCAGAAGCGGAGGAAGTAGCATGGTCAGGATACAGGCTGGGTCGGCAGCGGCTGGCAGTGTGGTAGCAGAAGGAGCAGGCAGGTGCAGAGGTCAGAACAAGCCGGGTCAGATGCAGGCAGCAGGTAGCGAAGTCAGAGGCAACCGGGTCGGTAAACAGGTACAGGTATCAAAGGTTAAGCAGTCAGGAACACAAGGGAACGCTGTAGAACGGACAGCACTGGGTGTAAGCACAGACAGAGTTTAAATAGCCCCTTAGGCGCCAAGCGCCTCAGCACTCGCTGGGCGCACCGGCAATCTAACTGAACAACCAGGCTGCCCTGGAATCCCATCTTGAGTACTGGTGTGCCCTTCTTGGTCCTGTGCACGCAGGTGCACCAGAGGTGTTCTGGCAGGGGTTGAGGTCACAGGTCGTCTTCTCTGTCGGCCATCTTGAGTGCTGGCTGGTCTTCCCTGACAGTGACATAAAAATAAGCAACAACCACCATTTTATTCTCTGCTTAACCGCTTCAGCCCCGGAAGATTTTACCCCCTTCCTGACCAGAGCACTTTTTGTGATTCGGCACTGCGTCGCTTTAACTGACAATTGCACGGTCATGCGACATTGCACCCAAACATTTGACGTCCTTTTTTCCCTACAAATAGAGCTTTCTTTTGGTGGCAAGCAAATGTCAAGCAACGCAAATGCATTTGCATGTGTTGAACAGGCGCACCTCTAAACTTTTTTTTTAACGCTGGTTCACTTTTATGTGTTTTTTTAAGGATATTTGCACACAGGTCATGTTAGCGCATTACGTTGCCAACATGTCCCTTGTTAAAATTATGTAAAAAGACTCTCCTCCTAAAAGGGCATTTAACCTTCCCCCTCTAATGCATATAATGTCTTTGGGCTAGCTTTTGCTTTTAAAGGGGAACTCTACACTCCAATGCTCTTGTCTCCCCTTCTAATGCATATGTTTTATTTGGGTTAGCTTTTGCTTTAAAGGGAAACTCTACACTCCAATGCTCTTGTCTCCACTTCTAATGCATATGTTTTATTTGGGCTAGTTTTTGCCTTTAAAGGGGAACAATACACTCCACTTCATTCTCCAAAGGCTGTGAGCTGCCTTCACCAATCCAAACCACTTTTGGGGTGCTCAAGCCCCTCCTGCCCCCAAACATCCACCCCCTTTCATTAGCTGGCTTGCTTTGTTTGGCTAAGGGTTTGTTAGTGTGTGGGAGGGGCACGATATTATTTGATTTTGGGGTGGTATTTTTAACGTGGGGGTTCTCATTTTAAGCCTTTCCAGACCCAAATGGCCTTGTATGTATTGAGGGGCAGGCTATTTTTTTAGGATAAAATCTTGCAGCTGCAATGTCGGTTTGTAAGTTTGCTCTAAAGCCGTACATCTTTGAAGCAGCATTGCAGCATTTTGGAAACATGCTACGGATGCACCACTTTACCTACCCAAGTTAATAGCTTTAGGGCAAGTTCACTCTATAGAAACGCAGTCCAGATGCTTTTCTGCATATGCATTTTTGATGCATTCCTGTGCGTTTTTGATGCTTTTTTTTGTGTTTTATAGCGTTCCAGTACAGTCCAGTGCAGGAAAAATGCAGCGTGGTCTACTTTATTTTCTGGAACTGGAATGCACTGGAACTGCAAGCAATGGTGTTAACTATGCCATTGAAAAAACATATAACCTACTTTCCATGCATTTTTGATGCAAAAAAATGCACTGGACTGCATGTGGTGTGAACTGGCCCTTAAGCAATTTTGCATATTTAAAGGCATTTCTCCTTGTTACATTTTTGGGGTTCTCCAAATTGTTGACAATTGATATATGTCCCTTAGGGTGGGACCAGGGCCCCCATACTCATTTTAAAGCCAACAACTAGAAGATAAGCCAACCAAGTGGAGACTAGCAAAACGAACAAGTCAGTTCCCATAGACTGCAATGGTATTTGTTGTATAACTTTTGTACATGTTAGGCTCTTTGTTTGCCCCCCCTGGACCGGGGGGTGTTTGTCCCATCTCCAATTCTGTAGCATGTTGGATGATGTGCTTCATTTAGGACAGGGGGGTGGCTTAGTGTGTGTGTGTGCGTGTGTTGCAAATTTTGATTTTTGTTTTTCATGCAACAGATTTCACAGCTGCAGCCTAATGCCGCGTACACACGAGCGGACTTTACGGCAGACTTTGCCCGGCGGATGGGATTTCATCGGACAATTCGATCGTGTGTGGGCTCCAGCGGACTTTGTTTTCTCAAAAGTTGGACAGACTTAGATTTGAAACATGTTTCAAATCTATCCAATGGACTCGAGTCCGGTCGAAAAGTCCGCTCGTCTGTATGCTAGTTCGACGGACAAAAAGCCACGCTAGGGCAGCTATTGGCTACTGGCTATGAACTTCCTTATTTTAGTCCGGTCGTACGCCATCACGTACGAATTAGACAGACTTTGGTTGATTGTGTGTAGGCAAGTCCGTTCATTCAGAAAGTCCGTCGTAATGTCCGTCGAAAAGTCCACCGGGCAAAGTCTGCCGTAAAGTCCGCTCATGTGTACGCGGCAATACTAGGGTGATTGGCATGTCAAAACAAAACAGGTGTGATTTGTCTTACTTTCCTGGTGCCTTCATTGTAGCATATGCATGGATTGTGTGTATGCTGCCATGGATAGGCACCAGGAAGGGAAAATTATAGAGCAGTAAGTATTCAATTTTTCTTTTTACTGCAGTGGTTCTCTGCCTCAGTCCTCAAGTATGCCCGACAGGACATGTTTTGTGAATTTATCTCCTCTAGAATAGCTGTCCAAAATAGCCATTAACTGTGATTTAAAGCATCTGTGCTTCAAACATGCAAACATGGCCTGTTGGGGGTACTTGAGGACAGGCTTGAGAAGCACTGATTTAGAACACTGCACTAAACTCTAGCTCAAGGCAATCCTATTTTAATGGGAATTTGAGGGAAACCAAGTGAGTATTAGAACCCCTGCTTTTTTTAGGTTGGGCTTTGTGTCCCGTTTCTTAAAATTGGCTTCACTTCCTGTCACATAGCCAAACAGGAAGTGAGGGTCCAATGTCTACCAATGTCTTTTCTTGCATACACATAGATCAATCTAACTAGTGTCTCCATTAAGCAAATTGCACTATAGAACTTTGTTGTATACACCCCAAATGATTAGGCAGTTTGGGGTTTAGTAAAGGAAAAGTGTAGTCGCTGAATATGAGAGGAAGCACTGGTGATTTTAACATCCAATCATGTAGAAGCAAAGATGCTGTTTTTTTCTTTTCCTTGCATGTCCCCCTAGGATCTCCAGCAAGTGCGCTTGTAGTGGAATGTGGTTTTGCCTTTAGCAAATAAACCCCAAAGTCCAAGATACCTAATAATTTGGGGTGTACACAGCAAAATGCTAGAGTGCAATTTACCTAATGGGGAAGCTATTTAGATTGACCTGTGTGTCCCCAAGGAAAGACATTGGTAGGGTTTTACCCTCACTTCCTGTTTGGCTATGTGACAGGAAGTGAATACATTTGAAGGAGAAAATGGCAACATTTGGGAGGTGTCTTCACCCTATCAGGGGTGCAGACATCCCCAAAAACTGACCAGACTTCTAATCCCTCTGCACTCTATCCCCAAGCAAAAATAAAAAAGGATTTAATTTAGTTGAACTTTGCAAAGATACGTTCCTAAGTACAACTGTGATCCATGTCAATGGCCCATTTAGACCTTGCTTAATAGAAAACACCAGTTGCCTTTGACTAGAAATATTTGTTAGTCCAGTCCTGGAAATCTGCATCTGCTTTACAATTAATTTACATAAAAATTGGGTTCCTGCAGTTAGATGCTCCAAATGCATCTAGATGCGCGACCGCCGTATATATAAGATGCGCAACTGCTGTGTGCACACAGGTATGCGCATATGTGGTTCTCGGAAAGCGGTGGCCAGCACACAGGAATGACATCACGTCCCTACAGGAAGTTGCTTGTACTGCTGCTATGAGGAAGAGATGATCCTTATTTGCAAATTAAGAAAAAAAATATTTTTTAATATGGGGTGGTGTTTTTTAATAGTGTGTGGGTCCCTAACACACATTCATACATTTTAGATAGGATCCGATTTACAGCATGTTTTTAGATTGTGGGAGGAAACCCACACAGGCACAGGGAGAACATGCAAACTCCAGGAAGATGGTGCCACAGGTGGGATTCAAACCCGCTACCCTTTTTGTTGCTAGGTGAAAGTGCTAACCACTACACCACTGTGCTGCACAAATATGTAACTATAGATGTAGGTTCTTGTGTCCAATTGTAAAAAAACAAGTGGGTCATGTCTCTACATTCCAAATTAGGATGGTCATGCACTATGCAATCTGATTGGCCAATCTCTGTACAACTCGATATTTCGGCAAAATAGGTAATAGGAAGACGCACTTGAACAATTAGTTCAAATTATAGGAAATCAAGCAGGCTCTTGCATTAAATCTAATTTTTTTAAGATCTAACTGATTGCAGTGCATGGTCACCTTTAAAGATCAAGATCTGAAAATATTAATTTATTGGGTTTAGAAACACTTTTCTGTTTTTTGTAATGTATTGAAATATTTGTGTGAAAAGCGAAAAAAAAACATTTCAAAGATATATTAGAAGTAATAGGAATGAGATTAGCATCAAAAGGGTTAATTAAGTGAGGACAACTACTAATTGCCTAACAAGACACATCCAATTAGATGGGCGTGCGCTATTTACAATGAGAAAATACCAGTTGCCGTTTGCATATTTATTATCACGTTGCGCGTCTGCGTGCCCCGTTTCACACGCTTAATCAATTATTTATCCGGTGCACCAAATGAGGTAGGAACCAGCGCAGCGCATTGTTCTTAGTAAATCAGCCCCATAGTGTATTATCTGTGTTTACATATTTCAAAATATTTCTGTTAAAGTTGCTTGATTTTTAGGGGGTGCTAGAGAGCAGCAAAGGAAGATGACTGCACATTGCTTACACTCCTCACGTCCCAGACTCATCTGCTAGCATAGCTATCACTAGGTGCTCACTCGTCTTACTCGTTTTCAGCTGTACTTTACACATTTAAAAAAAAAAAATGAAAAAAAATTTAAAAAATTAAAAAAAAAAAAGCTGTGGATGAAACTTGCATGTTAACTGAATTAAGTGTTTGTCCAATACTAGAGAAACCAGGGCTTTTTTTCAGGGGGAACTTGGTGGAACTCAGTTCCACCACCTCTAGCTCAGACCCTTTGGCGCCTGCTCACCACAATCACTTGTAAACACAGAAGTCTGGTTTCTGTGTTTACAAGTGACAGTTCTGCACTCTGTATGTAATGCAATCCTGGTATTTAATGCCCCTTTAAGACCCTCCTATTGTTTTCATGAACACACTCACTATTTGATGTGATTTGGAGGGTGTGTGTAGGGGGAGGGGTTTTGTGGGGCCGTGGTTAAGTTCCAGCACCTATTGTTTGAGAAAAAAAGCCCTGGGAGAAACTAAGTAAGTAAATGTGGATTGAGTACTTGTACAGGAAAATATTTGTTCTAGGGATGGTTTTGATGTTTTTTTCATCATTAATCTCTGTATCTATGTTTTGATTATGAATATAGTATGCAGAAAATTCTTATTATCAAATTCATGGAACTGATGCAATTTGATTTGTAATCTTCATGTATAGGCTACAAAGAAGAGGTTACATATAAACAAAAAGTGTGAAGTGTTTTTCTCTGTTTGTTGGACTGTAAACTGATGAGACAATGTGAAGAGTCACTTTAGTTTGCACATTCTTCTATGTAACTCTAGTGGGATTTGTAATTTCTTTGGAGATTTGAGGGAAATGTGCATATAAAGATTCCTGTTGTCATTTGTATTCCCTTAATTTTTATATGATCAATTTCTTTTTTTGTATTTACAGATGTACTTTTCTTTTTCATCAAGGGTAAATTTAAAAAAAATATATAACTAGCCTGCTTATAGCACAAAGATGGTTAAGTAAATTCTCTGTTTTGAAAGGTAACTCTCATATACAGGCTTTCTTCAGTTAAAAGAAAAAAAAAAAGAAAAAAGAAAAAAACACTGGAAAAAAAATCACCCACTTTTTACCCTATCCGCACCAACACAATCGGCTGTTAAAAAAAAAAAAACATAAAACATCACTTACAGTAATTGCACAATTATTTTATTTAATAAAATAAGCACTGTATACTTACCTGAGCAGACCCAAACCCCCTCTTCTGGGGTCACTGGTGCGGGCTTGCTCCCAAGCTGGGCTGTGTGCATCTATAGATACACACAGCATGGCTTGGGTCTGCTTCCAGCTCCTTAATCATAAGTTTTGACCAACAGCAGCATGAGCCAATAGCTGCTAAGTCTTCTGAGAGAAGAGAGAGAGAAAAAAAGCTGTTGCAGATGGGCATAGCGCTGGATTAAGAACCGGAGAGAGCAGATACAGTATGCAGAGAATGCATTAAGGTGAAAAACCTTTATAATTTAGAACCACTTTAGATTCACTGTCACCTGATTCCCTGCAGCCTCTATTTCGATAGCGGTGACTGGATTGAAGTGAAGATCAAGGCTCAGCCAAGTGGACATGTGTGATACCTTCCTTTAGTCACACTGGGATGCTTCAGGAGACCCCTGTGAAGGCCCTGTGAGAATTCCAGTGAGGACCTTGTAAGGACTTTGTGATGGGGTCTTGTGGTAGCCAGCAGACAGCACACACAGTACCTGAAAATGGTGTGGGCACTGTAGAACCTGCTTTTCATTTTGTAATCTTTCTAAGCACTTTCAGAGCCCCCTAAACTCAATAAGTTAAAAAGAGCCACAGTACAGTTTTTCCTGGTTAAAATTATGCCCTGTACTGAATAGATGACTATATGGAGTATGTTATTACAAAAGGAGTCAATGGTCCCTGGTTTCACTTGCAGTTGAAATGTTATAGTGAGCTCTAGTGAAACTACAATAAGATGCAACAAAGAACAACTACTGCTCTAAAAGCAGGGATGATGCTTGTGTGGATGCACTTATAGGAACTTTCTGCTAAAAGAATAGATGCAATAAAAATGTAGGAGAAAAACGAATAACTCTCAGAAATAGTCACCTATCTGTCGGTTAGCAGTTCACATCAAGATTTTTCATGAAAAGACCAGTTTATAGATTTTTTATATTAGATGCAAATACACTACAAAGTAAAGATTTAAAAGGGATTTTCTGCCATCAGTTCATGGAGTAAAACATTAATGTACTTAGTGTACTTGTTTTGGAGCAATGCAAATTTCCCTGGAAACTAGTGAAGCATGTATAGATATGGGCAATTTTAAACCATAAAATTAGGTTCATTAGGAGTAAAAATTGTGCATTTGGTGCAATTCCTATTGCTCATAACAGCACATTGGTGGTCAGGGTGTTGCCCCCTCATACCTCATAGAATGGAAACACTTTATCTTGTGTGAGAAAAACAAATACAAAGCCTGTTTATTTGTCCCATTCCTTTGTTCACCTCAGTTTTTCTATAGTGAAAGGTACCCATTTTTATCCAATATAGTTTTCCACATTTCTGTTTGAGAGGCAGCCTAAAAAGAACAAAAACATATTCTATGATAAGCTTACATATACATAATATTATATGTATGCTTTGACTGTTTCCTTGACTTTTTTATATTCCAACATATGCAGCATGTTTTAGAAAAATGTTATTAGTTTCATTCGTGTTAACTACAAAAGATCAGTATATTACGGTCATCACTATATTTTGTTTCATTGAGCCCATTATTAATCTAAAATGTTTCCTAGCAACTCACCTTGAACTAGTCACAAGACAAGATGACTGAAAATGTGGATACTCAGGTGTGATGAGGCATACATAATGTGGATGGATAGTGCAAGTTCCATTTATAGAATATAAGATGTGACATTCTGAATGTGCAATGTGAGTCAGAGCATGAAAAAATATATAAGCCTTGCAATTTAGTTAAATGTGAATTGCATAATGGACCAAAACCACTATGGATAACAGAAAATGTCTAAAGGTAAATCAAATATATATGACTAGACTTATTTAAAATAAACATGATGACTATAATAAAATATATTTTTCAGATAAATTTGCTCTTATTGTTAAGTTATTTCACAAGCGTTCTCAAGCCATTTTATAGTACAAATCCATATGAATCCATATGAAGGAAAAAGGCTCTCAAAAAAAAAAAAAAAAAATAGATCATTAGATTAACACTTGCCCAATATAGCAAGAGATTTTTTTACTTTATTATGCACTTCTTTAAAGTCTCTTGTAATAAAAAACAAAACAACAAAAGAATTAAAGGGTTAATAATATATTAATAGAAGGGTGTTCAAAACAACATTTGATTGTGACAAACACATTATTATGGCAGTAGATACTATTCTAAATTTAACTCTTGTCTTGCAATTTGAGAGAAGAATGCTTAGTAATGCCACTGGAGATTCTTTTCTCACCTTAAACAAAACTGAATAACAAAATTAAATATGCTGTCAAATATCCCAGTATTTAAGAATAGTAATGGGCTTTGTAAAATAACAAAATATAGTGATATCTATGCTTCTTACATATTGAAAATGTAATTATTGGGTATTTTATGGAAAAATAACTTTCATGTTATGTTTACTGGTCCTTTAAATTATGATTTTTCTACAAAGTGCTTTTAAATGTTAGAATTAAAAAGGGAGGTGCATGTAATTTTCTACAACCTGTTCATGCTTAATTAACCTTTTGTTATTTTCAGCAGATTTTGCTTGCAGTGTTACTGCAATCAGACAATCAGATTATCTGGTTACTGAGAAGTAACAACTGCTCCAGGCCAGTTCTGTATGTTTTCAAATTTGCCATGTTTCTGTAAACTCATCATTAGTAGAATTTAACTCTCTCATTCTCTCATTATATTGAACTGCCAGCTAATTGTCCTGTCTTGTATTTTTTAATGGTAAGAAAAGGATGGGGTATCCAAATCCTTTAATATATAACAATAGTGCACCACCCAAAAACTGATGTGCTCTAGTAGTGATAGTGTTATTTGTTAAAATCACATATCCGCTGTATAATATGATACAAATTGCAATGATACACACACCAAAAAAAACCTTTCCTTGGAACATCGATTAGATGAATAATCCTAAATGTTCAAATAATAACTAAAGTCCATCTGTGAAACAACAGTAGCACCAAAACAAAAACAAAAATAAATGTATATATATTGTAAATAAAAATATAAGCATTCTAAAAAATATATATATGTAAAAAACACCAGTTCATCAATATGTGTATTGTCAAATGTTACAACAATACATAGAGCTTTGAAGATTTCCAGATCCAGATAGTCAATCTGTTGATGGTTCCGTTTACCCGTAAAGGTAATCCCGTATCTGTTTGTATTCAAATACTCAATGAACCTTTCAAATGTTTCAGGTGTGCCATCCCAAAGTATGATCAAATCGTCTATGTACCTTCTGTACAACTTGATTTGGGGGATCTTCTTCCTATAAACATGCTCCTCCTCCCACATGTGGGTAAACGGTGTAGCGCTCAAAACACAAAATAATAAAAAGACATAAAGATAATGATTAAAAGGTCATCTGTATGAGCAGAAAGATTAGAATCATTTAGAACAATGTCCACCATTAAGGAGATGTCCCAATCCCTTAATATATAACAATAGTACACCACCCAAAAACTGATGTGCTCTAGTAGTGATAGTGTTATTTGTTAAAATCACATATCCACCGTATAATATGATACAAAGTGCAATGATACACACACCAAAAAAAACTTTACTCGGAACATCGATTAGATGAATAATCCTAAATGTCCAAAGAATAACTAAAGTCCATCTGTGAAACAGTAGCACCAAAAAAACAAAAAAAAATTTGCACTGTATATACTGTAAATAAAAATATAAGCATTCTAAAAAGTATATATATATATGTGAAAAACATCAGTTCATCAATGTGTGTATTGTCAAATGTTATATATATATATATATATATATATATATATATATATATATATATATAGTCCCAAACAAGTGGTATGCAAAGTTGCTGTAAAAATTGCCAGAAACTGACGTGACCAAGTGACCAAGTACTCAGCAAATCAGGTGACTCTTGTGCTCCCCCTTCCGGGTCCCCACTCACCAGCTCCTGTTACCCCTACAGGGGTGATTGGCATATGTAGATAACCATGGATGATGTCCCTTGATGGCTTCTCCAGCCGATCCACCAAACCAAGATATCCAAAAGGATCTCCTATTCAACAATTCCCAGTCACGGTTTCCAGAGGATATTCAGTGAAATCCCAGGGATAGATCCTCATAGGGAATAAACAGGGCTCCCATAGTGTAGTAAAGGGTAATTTATTTAAAAAATCAGAGTCAAAACAAAAAGACAAACTTCCCAACAAGTGGGTAAAACACCCTTTAAAACTGCTACAATCTACGGTCGATACAATGTATGCAGGGGCCGGCTCACAGCGTGCACTCCAACTGCGTCCCAGGCTCCCTGCTAACGTACCGGAAGTGATGTGAGTGCGTGTCTCCACTTTACGCATTTTATCATTGACTTTTACAAAAGTGGCACCATCTTACTACACCTCACAGCTAATAAAGCGAGCGGCCATGCGGGTTCCCCCCTCACAAGCTAATTAGTATGCAACATTTATTGCCATGGCTAGAGGACAGATTCCCCCCCCCATATACAGCCTTAATAGGTAAAGAGAGTAAAGTGGGATAGTATCACACACATAGTAGTGGCGTCCCCCTAGTGATGACAAATAAAAAACACTGCATCTCCACTTGCCCCTACATAATAACACACATGAGTTTATAAAAAACGTCATAGTATTGCCAGACTAATATTTAACATAAAGTCAAAAAGAATAAGTAAATATTGAAACCGGATAAGCCCTATATGTACATACCTATATACCTAATTAAAAAATTAACCCAAGTGGTAAACCCGGGTACTGCAACCCACAAAGGGAATAATTGTACGTGCAAAGCCAGATATTAGCTTGTAAACCATACAAATTGGGAGTAGGTAGGCTAAAACAAAAACTACCAATAGCAATAAGATACAGTATATACTCCTTAGGGCAACCTAACTAAGGGGTTAACGACCCTAGTCCTCCATATACAAGGAGAATTCAATTTTATGTCACAATAAGACTTAATATTGACTAAGAGGGCAAAAATATTTTAAACTAAAGCCACCCAAGTAGGGTAAAGCAATATACACACAGGTGTCATCCGGACACTGCCTAGTATATTAAACATGTTAAAAGGCCCCACAAGTTAATTAAAAATTAACTAACATAAAAATAAATAACAAATAAACATGTGACATCACTGAGTATGCTACACCCTATAGAAAAGCAATCAAAGGGAAATTGATGCCCAGGAAGGTACTGCCCCATTGACAACAATATATTCAGTGGGCTGCACCCTGTAAGCTAACCACTCCTGTGGCATTAGACTAAAGTTAAGGGTCAGCCTATATTTGCCCCCAAATCAGGCCCAGACTCCATCCAAGAAATTGGAAAAGATATATATATATATATATATATATATATATATATAGCCCCTATAAATTATATCCGTGTCATATAGGGTACTAACCACCCCAAGGAGGAGGGTAAAGTGATATAATGATGGGAAAAAGAGGGTAGGGGGGTGCTCTCAATAAGATGAATATGAGTGCATCAATACCTATGAATATCCAATACCTCCACCAAGGGAACCCTTCTACGTAAATAAAGGATAATAATGTACAGAGATGAACTCTTCTACTAGACGGTCCCATAAACCAAGGTTATGTGTTAGCTATGAAACAGTTTAGATTTATGTCAAGATTGAGGCCTTTAGGGGCAAGAGACCCCAACCGGTATATCCAGTCTGTTTTGTTCCTTGAGATGATGGTTTGTTTGTTCCCCCCTCTCCAATGATCTTTAACAGTATCAATTCCTTAAAAAAATGAGTCCAGTAGGATCCCTTTGATGTACTTCATCAAAGTGTTGTGATGAATTGTGCTTAGGGAACCCATTTCTAATATTGTTAATATGCTCCTGTATCCTTACGAATAGAATAGGGGGCGAGTAGTTCTACCCACGTACTGAAGGTGACAGGGGTATTCAATGATGTAAGTAACATGGGTACTATGACATGTGATTAATTGTTTAATCTGATACTCCTTATAATCAGTGGTAGATTCAAATATTTCCTTTTTTCTCAGCTGTTTTTTACTAACCCTACAAGCCAAGCATCTTTGGCACCTATAAAAGCCCTTCATTTCAGAAAAGATTTTGACTGGTTTTGGGGGATCGATCACATTATGTACTAGATAGTTACGGAGGGTATGCGCTTTCCTGTACACAATTTTCCATTTTCCAGGCAGGATTTTGGATAGAACACAATCTTCTTTCAGGATGGGCCAGTACTTCTTCATAATGCTCTCGAAAGCTTTATATTGGTTATTAAACCCTGTAACGAAGGCAATCTCCATTTGATTATCCTTCATCCTAATTTTTTTGTCAATTAGAATATTTCTATCCATTTTCATGATTTCTAGCTTGAGCTTGACAAGATTATCCTGCACATATCCCTTTTCTTGGAATCTTTAAATTAAGACATCAGCCTGTACTTCAAAGTCCTCAAGTGTATCACAGTTCCTACGTATCCTTAATAATTGGCCTTTCGGGATGTTGCATTTCCACTTTGGATGATGGCAACTGGAAGTAGGTATGTACCCGTTCCGGTCAGTTGTCTTAAAGAATTACGGGTACATAAATCTTCCCCTACTTTGAAGATTTCCAGACCCAGATAGTCAACCTGTTGATGGTTCCATTTACCCGTAAAGGTAATCCTGTATTTGTTTGTATTCAAATCCTTAAGGAACCTTTCGAATGTTTCAGGCGTGCCATCCCAAAGTATGATCAAATTGTCCATGTACCTTCTGTACAACTTGATTTGGGGGATCTTCTTCCTATAAACATACTCCTCCTCCCACATATTCATGAACAGGTTCGCTACACTAGGCGCATAGTGAGCTCCCATAGCAACCCCTTTTGTTTGTACAAAATAATCCTTGTTGTACCAGAAGTAGTTACACTCCATAGCGAGTTTCAGGCCTTCGAGGATGTAACTAATCTGTTGTTGTTTCATCCCTGTGTTCTCATGTAGTGCCTTCTCAACTTCAAGTAGTCCATCTTTTTGTACAATGCTCGTATACAGTGAATTAACATCTATTGTCGCTAGCAACCACTTATCTGCACCCCTTATATTCTGGAGTTCTTGAATAAGCTGCAAGCTATCACGTAGATATGATTTCCCCTGCTGCACCAGCGGTTTGAGGTATTTGTCAAGGTACTCTCTTAGTCGTGAAAAAAATGAATTGATCCCACTAATGATGGGCCTACCAGGTGGTTTTTCCAACCTTTTGTGGATCTTCGGTGTTTATTATATGACTGGATTCTTAGTAGAGTTTGAGACCAAATATCAAGCTTCTTTTGTATTTAATATCCCCATGTCCTTCCCTTTCTTAACATACGTCTTCAGTTTTTTCACATATTTCTTTTTTGGATTTCCTGTCAACTTTTTGTATGAATTCTCGCTGGTCTGTGGAGGGTCCTGGGTGCCATCTGGACCCTTAATAGATTCTCCATCTCATCTTGGTAATCCTTCTTATTCAAAATTACCAGTCCTCCCCCTTTGTCTGCCGGGTGTATTACCACTTCATGTTTTTTTTCCCAATTCCTTAATGGTTCTCCATATGTTTTTGGTTTTCTTATCCTTTTTTCTCCAGATTTCTCAGATCATCTTCAATCATCTTCTTGAATGCCCCTAAACATTGGCTCCCTGGTGTCTTTGGATTGAAGATAGAGTTATTTCTATGGCTAGTTTGTATATACTCTGGGTCTTCCATAATTCTATTATCCACATTCATGGCAAAATACTTCTTTAAGTTGAGCTTCCTCATGAACTTTTGGAGGTCAATATAGACCTCAAATTTGTCTAAGGCTTTATCCGGGGCAAATTTTAGTCCTAGATCAAAGACCTTCAGCTCTTCACCTGAAAATTTTACATGACTCAGATTACTAATACCTTTTCCTAGTACTCTCATCATCTTTTTCTTCCTACCTCCTCTACTTCCTCTTGTCTGTTTCCTCTTTCCAGATTATTTTGTACCAGTCCCATATCTCTTCCTTTATTGTTGTCCCGGCCATTCCTGGGATTCATACCTTCTCCATATCCCTGGTTGCCAATTGGGACTTGATCTTCCCTCATTCTCCAATGACCACCTCTCTGGGTACTTCCTCTGTTCCCATTCTGCCCTCTCCAACCAGGGTTCCTATAGGGAACACGGGCCTTCCATCTCCCAATTGCTTCTTCAGGACTTTTGTCCATTAATGTATCATTTAGTTCGTCATTATGATCCCCTAGTAATAGTTGCCACTTGTAGACTTCATTATTCCTATAATCGAGGACATCTCTTTTAAATTTTTTCTGTTTTTTAGCCTGGATTTCACTGTCATATTTCTTGATGATTTCTTGTACTTCTTTCTCTTTATCTTTATATTCTCTATGACTGGCAAAAGGTAATAGCAATATTGTTGGTTAGAAGTGCTGGTCGCTTCTTTCTTTATGCCTGTTGAACTCCTTCCAAATGTGAGTTTATTTTCACTTAATAAATACCCTTTGATTGGATGCCTGCACAATGAGTGTTCCTTTTTTCTACTCCATGTATTTATATGAGGATTGAGCTACTACCTAAGCCTTGGAACACACTTGGTTTCAGGGGCGTAACTAGAAATAGCAGGGCCCCATAGCAAAATGTTGTATGGGGCCCCCCTGCAAACAGCCCCCCCCCACAGCTGCCCTAGTGTCAATGCAGCATGACCTGTGCCACATACAGCGTGACCTGTGCCCAATGCAGCGTGACCTGTGCCAATACAGCGTGACCTGTGCCCAATACAGCGTGACCTGTGCCCCATACAGCGTGACCTGTGCCCAATACAGCCTGGTCTGCCTGTGCCCCATACAGCCCCACCTATGCAGAGGAAGAGGCAAGCCACCCGGATCAGCAGAGAGCGGGATTGCCCGCTGTAATAGCTTTCATTTGAATTTCCCGTCTTCCCGGGGCTCATCGACACATAGTCCCACCTCTTGGCCTGACGCCTTTGATGACGTCACATGTCCCGCATTGGATCAGCGTTCTGTCTATCAAAGGCACCGGGCCAAAAGGTGGAGCTATGTGACGTGAGCCCCGGGAACACTGGAAGTTCTAATGAAAGTTATTACATCGGGCAATTCAGCTCTCTGCTGATACGGACAGCTCGCCTCTTCCTTTCCTCTCTCTTCCCCTGGCTGGGAGACTGTGCCGGCGGTGCTCTTATCCTCACTGGGCCTCACTCGGCTGCGGGCCCCATAGCGCCTGCATGGGTCGCTATGGTGGTAGTTACGCCCCTGCTTGGTTTAATTACCTGCTGAGAGGAAGGGTCTTTTCAGTCTGTCATTTTGCCTGTAGGGAGAAGGATCTCTTTGGAAATACATGTGCAGTGGATTGCTATTTAAATTGGATCGTTTATGTCATCATTTGAACGTATTTAATGTGTATAACCCATACACTGATGGTAAGGGTCAGTTATATTGGATGAAGGTGACAGGCTCTATATTATTCCTCTTTCTCCTACGGTGGATTTTGACCACTAGACATCTCCTTCATGGTGGATATTGTTCTGATTGATTCTAATCTTTCTGCTCATACAGATGAACTTTTAATCATGATGTTTATGTCTTTTTATTATTTTGTGTTTTGAGCGCTACACCGTTTACCCACATGTGGGAGGAGGAGCATGTTTATAGGAAGAAGATCCCCTAAATCAAGTTGTACAGAAGGTACATAGACAATTTGATCATACTTTGGGATGGCACACCTGAAACATTCGAAAGGTTAATTGAGTATTTGAATACGAACAGATACGGGATTACCTTTACGGGTAAATGGAACCATCAACAGATTGACTATCTGGATCTGGAAATCTTCAAAGCTCTATGTATTGTTGTAACATTTGACAATACACATATTGATGAACTGGCGTTTTTCACATATATATATATTTTTTAGAATGCTTATATTTTTATTTACAATATATTTACATTTATTTTTGTTTGTTTTTTTGGTGCTACTGTTTCACAGATGGACTTTAGTTATTCTTTGGACATTTAGGATTATTCATCTAATCGATGTTCCAAGGAAAGGTTTTTTTGGTGTGTGTATCATTGCACTTTGTATCATATTATATGGCGGATATGTGATTTTAACAAATAACACTATCACTACTAGAGCACATCAGTTTTTGGGTGGTGCACGATTATTATATATTAAGGAATTGGGATACCCATCTCCAGTCTAGGGTAGCACCATTTACCCCATCCTTTTCTTACCATTTAACATAGGCCCTTAGGGGAGTCTATTAGGGTAGGCTGCAACCCTTGCTTGATCCTTAGCGCGGAGGTTCTCCTATTTTTTGCATTTTTTAATGCTTTTGTTTTATTGTAAATAAGGCTTCCCTTATAAATGATATTTAAAGGTATATAATTTGTGTTCATATTTGGCTTTTGTTAAAGCTCTATGAATGGGGTTGAGGGACCTAAACCCCAAAAAGAAGAGTTTATGGTACATACAAGATGTATTTTTTTTTCATTTTTTTTATTTTTTTTTAAACTCAAAACCTTTTCTCTGATTTGAAGTGTTTTTTTTCTTGTTTTTGGGACAGTAGTGTGTGTACCCAGCATCTTTAGCATTCCCTGACAGATATCACCAGCAAAGATTCACATCAGACACTAATACATATAAGCAGGTGAAACCCAAAATAAAGGGGTCTGTTTATGAATATTGCATAATTATTCACACAATGAGAATGTACATACATAGTTACATAGTTGGTAAGGTTGAATAAAAGGTCCAGTTCATCCAGTTCAATGTGTCTGTGCGTGTGTTTATGTCAATATAATTTCCCATATCCCTTTGCTAAGATGCCAATTTAAGAGGTTTATAAATTATTGATGCCCCTCGCTGACACTACCAACAATGGAAAGGAATTCCACATCCTTACTGCTCTGTTTAGAGCTTATCCAACTTTTTTGAATGGCCACGTGTCCACTTAAGCAACCTGAGACTGAATAGTTTTCTTGCTGTGCTAGAATTACCATTGAGATATTTATCTATCACTGTCATATCTACTCTTAAACGTGTTTTCTCCAGGGTGAATACATTTGTTCAAAATTTTTTTAAAAAGTTCTCAGAAAGTCAATAAAGAAGGTGAACAGTGTGTGCTATACATTAGGACATAGGAAACAGAATCGCATGAATGGGTACAAATGACAAAACAGTAATAATAAACATGCATGAACAATGAAATCTATTCCAAGAGCTAAACATAAGGTAGAGATTATTGTCTAACACCCCCAGACACCCCATATGGGAACAAACCATGTTGTGAGGGGAAGACAATACAACTAAACTTTAACGTCAATAGTTTTTCCCATTCAAATATTTATATTTAATAGATTCTCACCCGGCGGCCGTAAAATGATGGATGGGTAGCGCGGCTCTCGTTCTGGGTGGACGTCATATGATGGCCTCCCAGAACGACCGCTCTCGTGCACCCGTGGGGACGTGCATCGCACTGATCGGTGGTGCGGCGTGTATGTCAGACACACCGCTACACCAAGCTTGGTAAAGAGCCTCTGATGGAGGTTCTTTACCACGTGATCAGCCGTCTCCAATCACAGCTGATCACAATGTAAACAGGAAGAGCCATTGATCGGCTTTTCCTCACTCGCATCTGACAGACGCAAGTAGAGGAGAGCCGATCGGCTGCTGTCCTGAAAGAGGGGGTCTGTGCTGGATGTTTATCAGCACAGCCCCCCTCCTTGGATGCCCACCCAGGACCACCAGGATGCGTCCAGGACCACCAGTGCCCAGGTAGCTGCCAATCAGTGCCCATCCCCAATGCCTGCCAGTGCCATCAGTGATGCATATCAATGCCATCTATCAGTGCCGCATATTAGTGCCCATCAGTGCCACGTATCAGTGCTCAGCAATGCCTAGCAGTGCCACCTATCAGTGCCCATCAATGCCCAGTAGTGCCGCCTATCAATGCTACCCATAAGTACCCATCAGGGCAGCCTTTCAGTGCCCGCCAGTGCCAACCATGAGTTCCCATCAGTGCCGCCTATCAATGCCCATCAGTGCTGCATATCAGTGCCGCCTACCAGTGTCCATCAGTGCCGCCTATCAGTGCCCATCGTCGGTGCCCATCAGTGTCCATCAGTGCCACCTCATCAATGCCGCCTTATCAGTGCCCATTAGTGAAGGAGAAAACTTACTTACTGTATTTACAAAATTTTATAACAGAAACAAAATAAACTTTTTTTTTTTCAAAATTTTGGTCTTTTTTTATTTGTTTAGCAAAAAATAAAAAAACGCAGGAGTGATCAAATGCCACCAAAATAAATCTCTATTTGTGGGAACAAAATGATAAAAATTCTGTTTGGGTACAGTGTAGCATGCCTGCACAATTGTCATTTAAACAACGATAGCACCGAAAGCTGAAAATTGGCTTGGGCAGGAAGGGGGTGTAAGTGCCTGGCATTGAGGTGGTTAAAGGTATAAGGTAAAGTATACTCAAACAATGGTCTAAGTATGCACTAAACATGAGTTGAGAACAATAGAATAGCCAGTATGAATGAGCCAGAAGAGGCTTATGTACTTAGAGAGGTAAGGAAGAATACATTTGATGCTTTAGTTGTTACTCATAACTGACATCCTCTAGTCCTCTTTTTAGCCTTGTTGCCCTTCTCTGGACTCTCTCCAGTTCCAGCACCTCCTTCCTGGGGACTGGTGACCAGAACTGGACAGGATACTCAAGATGTGGCTGGACCAGAGTTTTGCAAAGTGGTAGAATTGAAGTCTTATTTTCAGTAAATACCCTTTATAATGCATGCTAATAGTCTGCTATCTTTGCTTGCTGCAGCTTGGCATTGCATGATATTGCTGAGCCTGTGATCTACTAGGACACCCAGATCCTTTCCCATCCTGAATTCCCCCAAAGGTTCTCCTCCTAGATAGTAACTTGTGTTCATATTTTTAGCCCCCAAGCGCACTGCTTTATATTTTTCAACATTAAAGCTCATTTGCCATGTAGTTGCCCCCTCCCTTTATTTTATTGGGGTCTTCTTGTAAAGCTTCTATACCTGCTGTGATGTTATTACCCTGCCTAGCTTTGTATCATCAGTAAACACTGCGATTGAACTATGTATACCAACTATGTATACCAACCTCTATATCATTTATGAATAAATTAAACAGAATTGGTCCCAGGACAGAGCCTTGGGATCCCCCTCTCACAAATCTAGACCATTAGTACCAACTATTTATCAACACCCATTGGACGTGCCCCTGTAACTAGTTTTGTATGCATGTACATACACTATCATCCATGCAATCATATATATCTATATACTATTGGAGGCAGCTACCCCCACTATACATCAAAACACCTGTACATAATGCAATATATATATATATATATATATATATATATATATATATATATATATATATACACACACACATATATATATATATATATATATATATATATATATATATATATACATATACAGTTGCAATAAAAAGTATGTGAACCCTTTTAGAATGATATGGATTTCTGCACAAATTTGTCATAAAATGTGATCTGATCTTCTTCTAAGTCACAACAATAGACATTCACAGTCTGCTTAAACTAATAACACACAACGATTTAAATGCTACCATGTTTTTATTGAACACATCATGTAAACATTCACAGTGCAGGTGGAAAAAGTATGTGAACCCTTGGATTTAATAACTGGTTGAACTTCCTTTGGCGGCAATAACTTCAACCAAACATTTCCTGTAGTTGCAGATCAGACATGCACAACGGCCAGGAGTAATTCTTGACCATTCCTCTTTACAGAACTGTTTCGCTTCAGCAATATTCTTGGGATGTGTGGTGTGAGTCGCTTTCTTGAGGTCATGCCACAGCATCTCAATTGGGTTGAGGTCAGGACTCTGACTGGGCCACTCCAGAAGGCGTATTTTCTTCTGTTTAAGCCATTCTGTTGTTGATTTACTTCTATGCTTTGGGTCGTTGTCCTGTTGCAACACCCATCTTCTGTTGAGCTTGGTGGACAGATGGCCAAAAGGGTTCACATACTTTTTATTGCAACTGTATGTGTGTGTATATATATATATATATATATATATATATATATATTACACATTTACAAAACAATGCAGTGCTTCTCCTTCAATAAAGTGCATTCAAATTATAGAGCATAAATAAATATCAGAAAACAGTATAAAAATCATCTATATATGATACATTTACGTGAGTTCATCTCTTCTTTTGGATAGATATACAGCCCATCAATAAATGATTTAATGTCTGTAAAAAATGTGCAGTCCCATACACCAAAAACTCTTCAGTAGTTTCCTCTGATCACCACAGTGCCCTTCACCCCACCTATGGATATCTTCTGACCTGCTTGAATGGACCCTAACTAATTAAAGTAGGCCTATATGTGCTTTGCAGTGTTAGTGGCACCGCTCCCACTGGCTGTACACTTCAAATCAGTGGCTCTGAGCAGTTCTCAGCAGCTCTCAGCATGGTGTCAATCATATACTGTAGGAGGCTAGAGGAAAGAGCCATAGTGCAAATCGCTAATAAAAAGTATTTATTTCCATAAACACTCACATTTCTGTAAAAAACGAGCATTTCACAATACAATCTTCTTGCATACACAGCTCCACCTAGTTCCAGTGTAATTACGTCACCGCCTACCTCACGCGTAGCGGCCAATGGGCTTTCTCAAAGGTTCAGGCTATTACTAAACCCACAACAGTCAAATCAGTGTGCATATGCAGTAAAGCATGCCTGTTATACTCACTGTGGAACCTAAGGGGTTAATCCCCTGCATTGTGTAAAAAGGCTCTTTGATCTGGATAAGACTGAGTTACTGGAGTCAGGCTGTACATGCTCAGTTTGGTGTGTATTGCTAAAGTTTTTTTTTTTCTTGGGAGAGTGCATGTGATCAGCACAGGGCCAATCAGCACTGTCCAGATAGAGGGTAAGGGGTCCTGCATCCTGATAGGACAGCCAGTGCATTATGAAAATTCCTCCTACAAGCTTTAACCAGGCACTGATAAAAGTCACAATACTGCTATATACTGCTTATGAGAAAAGGTATTTAGCAGTTTATATTTACTAAAACTATTGCATTTCCATGTTCTGTGTACTGTGGGAGACCAGATATAGTGAATGCAGGTTACTGGGTTTAGTAACACTTTAAGTGTTTAAGGGGAATGCTTTGGGGAATTCTCTGGGGAATGCTTTGTAAAATCCAGGCACACCACTTCCACAGGTGTCATGTACTTGGTAGTGGAGTCTGACATGGAGAGGTGGGCTTCTCTTACACCTCTAGCGCGTGGCCCTACTAAGGTAACAGGAAACACAAGAGCATGGAGTGCACAAGCGCTGTCATCTGTGTACCCCCAGAAGCTGACTGGAATGTGGATTAAGGATAGCAGAGATGACAGGCTGCCAGTAAAATTAAGCAGGAACTGGCTTGGTCAAAGGAAGACAAGCAGCAGGCACTGGACAGACTGGTAGACAGCCAGGTTCAGGTTGGCAGACATAAGCATTAATTAGAGAACTCATTAGTAGGACCAGGCAGGCTTGATCAGTAGCTAGCAAGCAGGTCTGGTGTAGTCGGAAGACAGAAGAATAGTCAGGGTTCAGGCCAGGGTCACTAACAGTGAGGTAGATCAGCACAAGGAGCAGGCATAAGTGTAATCCAGAGACAGGCCAGGGGAAGGTGCAGGTGGAATTCGTGCATAATCAGAGACAGATCAGGTCAGCAGCAGGAGATCAGACATGAGACCGGGTATCAGGTTATGCAGGAAATGCAATAGACCAAATGGCAAGTATCCCAATGCAGAAACTCTGTTTAAATAGCCTGTTTGGTGCCAGCCTTAGTGACAGGCATGCTCATATGTGCCTGGCCGCAGGAGCACATGCCCATGCCCGTGGATGAGTATGGTTTGGTGTAACTTTGTACCTGCACACACATATGTGTCAGGATACATTAAGCCTCACCTGACAACAGGCCTTCCTCTATTTATTTGACAGCTGACTTCCAATAGAATGTTAAAAGACTGGTCCAGCAAGAACGATTTTTAAAAAATCCATACCGATTACTACACTGTTTTCATAAGCAAATTCTTGGATACAGTATCTTATTTGACCCCTCCAATAGTTTATATACTATTGATGTTAGGCTGACTGGTCTGTAGTTTGGGTATGTATATTTGCCCTTTTTTAAATATTGGTACCACATTGGCTTTTTGCCAATCAGCTGATACAATTCCAGTCACTAAACTGCCCTTAGAAATGGGGAATAATGGTTTGGCACTAAACTGGCTAAGTTCTTTGACTCTTGGGTGTAAGCCATCTGGTCCTGGTGATTCATTTACATTAAGTTTTTTTTTAGTCTTTTTGGACACTGGCTTCTGTTAGCTACAAGGGCACATTCTGTGTTGTGTTATTACAAATACAAACTTATTATTATACCCCTCCTTTTCTTTTGGAAAATTTGAGTAAACGAATGCATTTAATACAGTTGCCTTCTCCTTGTCATTTGTTACCAACTTCCTCTGACCATTCTTTATAGGGCCAATATGGCCTAACATCACTTTATTACTATTAATATATTTGAAATTTTGGGGGGATTTTGTTTTTTTACTTTCCTCCGTTATGTGTCTCTTCTGGTCTATTTTGCTCTTCTAAATTTCTTGCATTGCTTACAGTGATGGAATGATGATGATGACCCCTGGCTTTATATTTTTTTAAGGTCATTTTTTTTTTCTTTTATATACCTTTTTATGTTAAAGTTCAGCCACCCAGGTTTATATTAAATAAGATTCTATTAACGGAGTACAAAGTTCACATAAACATGTAAACACAGTGTATAGAAAATCATAATATAACATCACATCTTAAGTTCACACCACATCTCTACACCTGTCAGATAGTGCACTTTCTTTACTAATAATAAAACAAAACACCATGGCTTCCTAAATGACATCTTACGTAAAACACAAAATTCCAGGAGGACTGGTTCAAGATTATGTTGAATCCCAGTTGCTATGTCAATATAATTGCACCAACACAGGGGAGGTGTCAAGGCATTGTTAGGGTTTCCCCTAAAAATGGGACTCAATCAATCAGCAGGGCAGTAAACTCATCAGAATATGTAAATATAAACCATACCGTCCATGTTTTGTAAAAGCGGGATGTGGCATTTCTAGCAATGGCTGATGTTTCCTCCATGGCATAAATAGCGTTCACTTTGTGGAACCAATCCCTGCTAGATGAGGTGTTTGTTGACTCTCAAAGTTAAGGAATTCACATTGAGTAAGTGGAAATATGAAACAGGCAACATGTCGAGTAAGGTTATTTTTTTGTATCTGTAATGCCAATTATTTCACAGATTCACCTACAGAATTGGCCAATTAGCGGAAATTGCCACCAAATATGGAACATAGTCCCTTTGGTTTGCCTGCATCTCCAGCGGGTGTTTAAGGACTGTGGGTACATTTTTTGATCTTTCTGGGGTGTATAATCTTATATGAGGTTTCCTGGACATGCATACTGATCGAGCATTTATGGGCCTGAATACATGTCTGTTTCCACTGCCCATGCCGGATTTTAGTGTGTAAAGCTGATTCCCAAAGTTCTCGAAACCTATCTGGTATCTGATTTAGTCTTCTGTTGCAGTCACCAGTATGCCATAGAGAAAACATTTTCAAGTGAAATGCCCTTCAAGCAAAGTGTTTCAAAGGTTGTAAGAGCTCGGGAAATAGATTTTTTTAAATACAATAACTAAGTATTTGTTGATACCTGCAGAAAGAGAAGGGCTCTAAGCTGCAATCAGCTTGTAGTGCAGCATGCGTTTTCATCAGTCCTGAATGCACACAGTGTTTAACCAGAAGGGGGCAACATTTTCCTTAAGTGGGATCAATCTATTATTTATCTTGGGTGGGAAATCTGGGTTGTTTGCAAAGAGGGTTAGTAGACCTGGGGTTGAGGAGATATGTTTCAAAGCGACCCAATGAAACACTTCCAGTCTGGCGTCTATCAAAGGGCGTTGTTTGGTGTACCATGACCATGACACCTAGAGTGCATATTTCAGTGGCATTTGGAAAAGAATGCATTAAAATGCAATCTAGTCTACAGTGTATTACCTTAATGGCAATTCCAGTCCACAATTCTAACAATGTGTAATAATAGTTCCCGAAGTCAAGGAGGCCCATATCTCCCTTTTATTTAGATGTTGTGATTAACTGGAGTTTAATTTGTATTTTTTATGGACTCAAATTTTAATTATAAAGATTTCAAGTACCATATTTATCGGCATATAACACACACTTTTCCCCCCTGAAAATAGGGGGTAAACAGTGCCTGTGTGTCATACGCTATTTTTTTTTGGGGGGGGGCAATGATTGGGTGGTTTGCCCTGGGTGCCACATATTGGGGGCCAGAAACCCAAAAACCTAATATAATACTTCTGTGATTTGTCAAATTAATGACCAAATATAAATCCTATAATATCAAATAATTGCGTGCATGTGGTGAGTGGTAAAGCAATCAATATTGCTTAATTAAACATTGACAATCAAATGTGCATCAAATAACCAAGGAAAAAATTATAAATGATAAAATCCGTGAAAGACAAAAAAGTTTATAAGAGAATTGTCCTATTACATAGCGTGCTCCTCGCATGCAACTCTGTGCCTTGAAGCATGAAAATAAGTCAATAGTAATAATGAGTAAAAAAAGTGCCAGAACTCTGCCTTCAATGGTAATAGTATTAGTAGGATCACTGCCGCTTATCTTCCACTCAGCTTCCAGTGAGATTTGACTTAATCACCGCTCATTCACAAGCCATATAGAATGAGAAGAGAGACAGGTCCATTGCGCAAAAATCTCAGCAAGACATGTGAATATAAAAGATATTAATCCGTACTCACATATCCCCTGCTTTGAGCGATCGCGTATGGACAATAATGATCAGCTGCAAACTGCTCTGTATCACGGGCTTGGCGTGCGCCGTCAGTGCTCCCACACAGCCTTCCCAGCAGTGTCACAGGCTCCACCTCCCTGTGAGATTTTTGCGCAATGGACCTGTCTCTCTTCTCATTCTATATGGCTTGTGAATGAGCGGTGATCAAGTCAAATCTCACTGGAAGCTCTGTGGAAGATAAGCGGCAGTGATCCTGCTGATACTATTACCATTGAAGGCAGAGTTCTGGCACTTTTTTTACTCATTATTACTATTGACTTATTTTCATGCTTTAAGGCACAGAGTTGCATGCGAGGAGCACGCTATGTAATAGGACAATTTTCTTATAAACTTTTTTGTCTTTCACGGATTTTATCATTTATAATTTTTTCCTTGGTTATTTGATGCACATTTGATTGTTTATGTTTAATTAAGCAATATTGATTGCTTTACCACTCACCACATGCACGCAATTATTTGATATTATAGGATTTATATTTGGTCATTAATTTGACAAATCACAGAAGTATTATATTAGGTTTCTGTTTTTTTGTGATAATATTTTGCATAATTTTGATTTTTATTTATGCTTATAGTGTGTACATTTATGTATTTAATTTTATACTTTTATGTGTGAGGAAACATTGTTACACACTGAATAGTTACATTTGAGTAGACACAGGAGAGGTTAATATCAGCACAATTACTCACTCACTTTATTGCAGCACATATTACACAATATTAATTGCAGCTATATTATTTGGTTATCTCTCAGTAATTTTATTCACTTAATTATTTTCACTCCACTTTTCTGTCGGTTTTTTGTTATCTACTCACGTCAGCGCTTGAGCACTCCCCTGTTTTTACACATTGGGGGCTGCCTCTCCTGGCCCTGGGACAGCACTGCCTGCATAGTCTAAAGTTGAGAAAAAATCACTTGCTAGACCCTTCTCCTACACTGTTGCTCCTGTGTCACTGTCGTTAGCTTAGTTTTTTCTGGCTGCTCTCCTCCTCCCGCTCATCCTCCTCCTCTAGGTGTAGCTTTAGATTGGAGGAGGAGAGTGGTCACATAACTATCTATGAAACGTCAGAGGAGAGCAGTCATGTGACTGGGTCATTGACAGAATGGAGCTAATGAGGTATTTAGAAGCTTTGTTTTACAAAAACAATGACACAGGAGGAGCAGTGTAGAGAGTATGCTGGCAGTGCTGTCCCAGGAGACTGGGGGTCTCCTGGGAGTGCAGGGGATGGGGGCTGTGTACTGTGCAGGGGGAGGGGGCTGTTTACTGTGCAGGGGGAGGGGGGCTGTGTACTGTGCAGAGGGAGGGGGCTGTATACTGTGCAGGGGGAGGGGGCTGTGTACTGTGCAGGGGGAGGGGGGTTGTGTACTGTAAAGGGGACTGTGATTTGTTTTTCCCTTAAACATCCCTCTTAAAATTGGCGTGCATGTTACACGCCTGTGTGTGTTTTACGCTGATAAATAGGGTACTTGGAAAAACTAGTGGGTATTTTGATGGGGAGGGCCTTCATAAAGTATAAAAGTCTGGACAGTATTGTCATTTTAAGTATAGCTGCTCTCCCAAAACACAAAAAAAGTTTTGCTTTCCAAGTCTTTATAACTACTTCTTTAGCTGTAAGCAGGGGTAGGAAGTTGCGGTCAAACTGATTTTTTAGATTGGATGTGAGACAATCTCCCAGCAATGTGTGTTCCCACTTAAATGGACAGTTTTGTTGTATATCTGACAATGTTTCTGCAGAGAGGGAAAGGTTTAAGTGATTATACTGTAGTTACTAAGTGATTATATTTGTAGTTTTCTATTTATTGTGTATAGTAGAGCGCTTAACCACTTGCCAACTGCATACTGTCAATATTCAGCGGCAAAGTGGCTCTTCTGCACTGGATTACATAGTACGTGATCCATCAACTTCGGGTTTGGGGCGCGTGTTGCCGGCAGTCCATTTCCACTGTGATTAGACACAGCGGGAGCTGATTGGCGGGTACGGCGGACTCAATGTTCACTGGTACCCACAGATGCTTCGGTACAGTGACAGAATTGTGCTCTGTAAACAAGGCAGATCACAATTCTGTCACTACAGAAGATATAGATCGGTGTCTCTGCTAAGCAGAGGCACCGATCCATGCCTTCTCCTAGTGCAAACACCTCCCCCACAGTTGTAAAGCACATCTTAGGCACACAGTTAACCCTTTGATCGCTCCTGATGTTAACCCCTTCCTTGTCAGTGTCATTAGTACAGTGACAGTGCATATTTTTTAGCACTGATCACTGTATTGTGTCACTGGTCCCCAAAAAGTGTCAAAAGTGTCAGTTAGTGTTTCGACTGTCTGTCGCAATATTGCGGTCCCGCTATAAGTTGCTGATTGCCTCCATTACTAGTAAAAAAAATAAATAAATAAAGTATCCCCTAGTTTGTAGAAGCTATAACTTTTGTGCAAACCAATCAATATATGCTTATTGGGATTTTTTACCAAAAATACAGAAAAATAAGGACCCTGAAACAGGGAACCTTTGTACTCCCCGGTACAGCGGGACTTTGTAGGCGAACTGGACAATTGTCCTGTTCGCCTATAAAGTCCCGCTGTACCGAGGGGTACAAAGGTTCCCTGTTTCAGGGTCCTTATTTTTCTGTATTAATTTGGGATGTTGGTAACATATTGAAGGTGATGTAATTCCCTTCTGTGGTTCACTATACCATATACATTTTTACCAAAAATATGTAGCAGAATACATATTGGCCTAAATTAATGAAGAAATTAGTTTTTTTACATTTTTTTATTGGATATGTTTTGTAGCAGAAAGTAAAAAATATTGTTGTTTTTTTTTTCAAAATTGACAGTCTTTTTTTGTTTATAGCACAAAAAATAAAGGCCACATTGATCAAATACCACCAAAAGAAAGATCTAATTGTGGGAAAACTAGGACATCAATTTTGCTTAGATACAGCGTTGCACGACCGCACACCTATCAGTTAAAATAATGCAGTGCCATATCATAAAAAATGGCCTGGTCATGAAGGGGGGTAAACCTTCTGGAGCTGAAGTGGTTAATTGATTGTACCATCAAAATGTTTACCGCAAGCAATGTTTCATTATTTTAGGAAAGATTTAAGGTTCTGTAGTTTTATTTTATACCTCCTCAAAATTTGTTGTTATGTGATATCCATTTCTCTCTTTATTTACAACAATGGATATATAAGTTTAAATTCAACATTAAAGATAATGTGAAAAATAAAAGTTATTTTAATGTTAAACAGAATAAATATAGCTTATTGGCTTTGAAAAAAAAATCTAAAGGCCGTTTTTGGTGCTCTTTCAATGTGTTCTATTACATATTTTCCAAAGTCTCCTGTTTTTTTCTGCTCTAATGCACTCCAGTGCATTTTTTATGTGTTTAGCCATGTTCCAGTGCAGTTCCTAGCAAAAAAAAACAGGATGATCTACTTTTGTTGACTGTACTGGAATGCACTTCAATGGTGTGAACGTTGCCATTAAAATCCATGTAACCTACTGTCCATGCGTTTTTGATGCAGAGAAAAATGCACTGAGCTGCATGTGGTGTAAAGCAGCCCTTAGCACAGGCAGTCATCTGATTACATGACTCGTACTTAAGAACAGAGGCAGCATGACATCACGCTGGTCCCGGAAACCGCCGGGTGACCATCTGGCTGCTCACAGCATGCTGCCACCTAATTACTGTCTTGCCGACCTATCAGCAATCCCACATCACTGCATGGCCAGTTAACCCTTCCCTATGCTATCCAAAAACTTTACAGGTACTTAAAAATGTACCTGTTCCAACTTACATACAAATTCAACCGAAGAACCAACCTACAGAACCTTATTTGTAACCCGGGGACTGCATGTATATCACTTATTGAAAATAAAATAAAGTATACAAGTTTGTTGATAGTAAAAACTTAATAACTATCTTGCATTAATATATAGATTGCCACAATGCACAAAACAATGTATGTGATTGATTTTAACTCAGACTTGTGTCCATAATTGCAGGGTGCCTTAATAGACCTGCAGCACTTTTCAGTAATGAGGAATATTTTGTATTCATTATTAAGCAAGCAGAGTGAGGATATACTATATATTCTAAATCATATCTCAAGTAGTAAGTAGGTATAAAAAGTATAAACAATTGAACTTAAAGAAGTATAGCCAAAGCTTGTTTGGCTGTACTTATCCTATGGATCACAGGAGTACAATTCGTTTTGCACTCATGTGACCCATTTTCATCAGAGTAGGCTGAAGTCCACTCTCTGCTGACATCACGGATGTCAGTCCAGGCACTGCCTCATCACGACCACAGAGTCCGGATACACCAGGTGCCTGGACTGACACCCGGCTCAGCCTCTCAGCGAGCCCCTGAGTGACTGAGCTGGCCGTTCCTGCCCCCTCCTCAGCTCAGCGCTCCAATAAGCCAAGGCGGAGCAGAGCAGAGAGCTGTGACCGACAGTCTACAGCTCTTTGCTCACAGAGCTCTGAAAACCGAGCGATATGCAGTGTTTGGTTACTCGGTTCTCAATGCAGAGGCACTGAGGGACGTATGCAGCATTGGACTGATGCTGCATCCACCTAGGTAAGTATGATGGGGGGGGGGGATCCTTTACTTCTCTTTAATGCAATGCCATAGCTACTGTACATAACTGTGCAGCTACTAAATTAAAAATACTGATTCCCCCTCTTGTTCGGTCCCTCACCTGTGCTCCTGGCTCCTTCCCCACAAGTGCTCCTACACAGAGTGAAGCTCGGCCCCGCCCCTGTTCCCTTATCATTGGCTGTGATTTACTGTATCTGAGCCAATTAAAAGGGAGAGAGCTAAATGAGCCTCATGCACATGAAAAAGAGAAAAGGGACCAGCGGGGCCCCAGGATTGCCAACAAAGGGAGAAGCTACAATGTAGTGAGATTAAAACTATACAAAAAACTTTATTGAAAAATTGCATAAATACAAATGGTAAGGGATCCCACGTATGTGGAACAGTTCCACACAGGTGGGATCCGTTCCTCAACAATATCAGGTGACTATCGAAAATGTGTACATAAAAGTGACCAACGTGGATTAAAAATAGACACTGGTGGGTCAACCCACCCCCCCGAGTCCCTGAGCAAAATGTACTGGTTGATGTTGTAAATCCAGACAGCACAGGATGATATCCACTGGAAATAGCACAAGTAGCTTGAGAGATATTGTTGGGTATTACCTAATGATGAATGTGCCCATGCCTGGGCTTGCATACATGTAAATCCCCACTGTGCATCATTGAATCGTACAAACGTGCTATGTATGACTGCTAGTTATCCAGTGGGATCAAACACAGTCCAAGTCCTGTCAATACAGATATGTGGTTTAAGCAGAAATACCCAATATATCTGCCAGTATAGTTTTCAGTAAATAGCAGTGTCAAACAGTATACACCAAGTTGATGTGTGCTGACCCAAACTCTAACTAAAACAATCGTATAGGTATGCCTTGACCGGAACTTCAATGAATATATGTAGACATGGTAGTCAGCTCAAATGGGATATATAGAATATTAAAGCTTGTTTAAAGTGATGGTTGAGACACAGAGACCAATGCACCAGCGTGTACCTGTATTCCATGCACATATATATAATATAGGTATAGTCTCTTGGATCCCCAGGATGTCAGAAATTAAATGTGCAGAGTCCCATGCTCATGGCTGGCTCCACGGATGGTCACTGCTGCAGTGCATCCGCGCTACACAGCGCTGTTCAGCCAGAAGGTCTAAGCATGAGGGGTAAGATGTATAAAGGTACTCCAAGGGATCAGTTTCAGTCCGTAAAGTGTTCTTACCCCTCCATCAGCTTAATGTTGTGACCGACCGCTTCCCTCCGTACGTCTAGCATGTGTAAGTTCGGGACAAACTTGCATCCAAGTGCACGCCTTGCTTCTGCCAGGAAAGTCAGCTGTGCGTGCTAAGACTTCCGGGTAAGGTGTGCTGTTGGCTCTGTGAGTGAATATTTGATCTCACTACCTTGTAGCTTCTCTCTTTGTTGGCAATCCTGGGGCCCTGCTGGTCCCCTTTCTCTTTTTCTGTTCCATTATTTTTTTGTTACTTGGGAGGGAGCCCGTCATATTGGCGAATCGTACAGATCCAACCATATGTTACACTCTACATGAGTAGAATTATATTAGGGATGGTTTTTGGTACTATTTTTTGTCTAGCCTCATGCACATCACTGGATCGAGATCGGGCTCAGGTATGTATTTTGGGGGGCTGTGGGAGGGAGCTGTATGCAGAAGGTTTTTTTACCTGCTGCATAGAATGAATCCTTCTGCCTTTGCAACCATTTTAAAAACGGTGACGCATATTGACAAAGCTAAAGAACTAAAGCTAAAGAGTGACACCAACTCATACTGCAGTAAGTGTTGGGTTGCTAATATTTTTCAGAAGAAAGGAGAAAATAAAAAATGCACCAGCACACTCTTATTTCTATGCATGTACTGAACTACTTGGCACCCCTGTGTTTACTGGGTCTCTGGCTGGTTATTGATTAGACATTATCAACAGAATCTTAATTTTTCAACATTTGTGTCTTACATGTTTGGTCATTGTTTTTATTATTCATGCCAAGACTCAACACTGAAATTGATGATCATTGATTTAGTTTTTTTGGCATAATAAATACCAACAGCTTTTATTTAGTACATAATAGATACGGTATGTTTTACATTATATTTCCATTATCATAGAGATTCAATAACATCACTGAATAGAACACTATTTGGTGGTCACTGTTTTCCAGGGGGTTTTGAACAGGTTTGTATACACTGAAAAATTGCTAAAGTTCACTGATTATTTGCCAGATCAAGATCTGCCTGAAGAATTAATTTGGACTGTATATGGGACTTTCACTTAGTCAGGACTTATTTTTATTTGCATTATTATATAATTCTGCTGTTTCATATTTACTTTTATGTTTGTAATGTGGAGCCATTTGTCAGATCAAGATTGCTTATAGATTTATATTGGAAAGTGTAAGGGACATCTATTTAAACACTTCATATTTCACATGTGTTGACATTTGGGACTTAGGATTTATATTATATTTTTATTTGCATTATTGTGTTTTGCTGTCTATTGAAAATGAACATGAAAATATTTATTTTCTAGTTTGAGACCTCTGCTTTAAAGGATATTTAGGTTGTAACATTTTCCAGCAGCTGCAGACTCTCCCCAGTGATGGTGGGTGGGCACTCGCTGTCACTGTTTGAAAATAACGTGGCCATGCGTGGGGTCTGCCTGCCCAGCCATGTCATTAATTTAAAGTCCTCTGTTAATGGGGAAACTACAAGCCTGACAGGCTTTGCAGCTGTCGGCTTGTAGTTTCAATGAACTACCACGGCGCTGTTGAGTGCTCTGGTGGTTCATTCATTCTTCCTTTCAGTGTGTGTATACCTGGCCACATGAGCAGACAGATGCACTGACAAGTCTGCTTTCCAGGCTCCAAGTAAAAAAAATTAAATGCACCTTTTTTCTTTTTTTCCTGCAAATGATGTGCATTTATTTATTTTAAAAGGGTGAACTTATCCTTAAGGATAGAGATATCTACATGCTTTTTATTCCTTGTTTTATTTTTACTATGTTTGGTATTAAAAAAAAAAAAATACTTCCTTTGAATCTGGTTTTATAGGAAACATTAAATATAATTTATTAAATTTACCGCTTACAGTGGTTGGTGTCCATTTTAAGGCTCCAGATTTTCACCAGGCAGACCTTTATCATTATAGGCTATTCATAAACTAATGGTATTGGCAAAAAAAGAATACAAGCAGTTCAGGGCTTTATTAGAATGTCATGTGTACATTCTGAAATGTAGTATTTGCAAATAATAAATATTAGCATTTAAAGAAAAGGGAGCAGTGGGCAGTTCCCATTTTGTTTTGATAGGTTCCCTTTTTTACATGGCTACTTTGTATACACCTGGATGTTAGTGGTGGTGTACAACCTACAGTCTGCTGATCCCCATGTCCCTGTATTAGATCAGAATGGCAAAGTTGTTATAGTTGAGCTGATCTGCTTCAGTCATGGCTGCTGTAATTTAATTTTATCTAAGTTTAATGTTTTGACAATTTATGAAAATAAAATTGTTTCTGAAAACCAAAAAAAAAAAAAATATTTATTTTCATGTTTATAGTGTGGAGCGCTTCACTTTTATCTGATTGATAATAATACATAAGAAGCTAAATGTTCATATTCTAGGGCAAAGCTAGCCAGAGAGATACCTAAAAGTACAATTAACCTTGGGGTCATATATACTCGAGTATAAGCTGAGTTTTTCAGCAATTTTTTTTGTGCTGAAAATGGCCCCTTCGGCTTATACTCGAGTCAAGCACTTTTCTGCAGCAGAGAATGACATTTTCTGAACCGACTTTGGAGCCCCGTATCTCAGGGCCACTTGGTGCTAGGAACCCCAAATTTGGTGTGCAAACCCAGTAGAACTATCACTATAACATATCCAGCTGGGGTTCCTAGCACCAAGTGGCCCGGGATACCGGGGGCCCCAAAGTCGGTTCGGAAAATGTCAATCTCTGCTGCAGAAAAGTGCTTGACATTTTTCGAACCGACTTTGGGGCCCCGTATATTTGGTCTGCTTGGTGCTAGGAACCGCATATGGTGTAGTGCTAGTTACACAGGGTTTGCACACCAAATTTGGAGTTCCTAGCACCAAGGGGCCCCGAGATACAGGGTCCCAAAGTCGGTCAACTGTGTCCACCTGCAGCAATGTCATCTCGGGACCCTTTGGGTCCAGAGACCCCAAATTTTGGCTGCAGCTAGGGGGCAGAAAGGAACCCTTAACTACTGAGTTTGAAGTTCGGGGGACCTATGGCTGCAAATGGGCACAGTGAGGCATGCAAATGGGCACAGTGAGGCTGCAAATGGGCATTGTTGACCCTCTTTTCCACTTATGCCGCGTACACACGAGCGGACTTTACGGCAGACTTTGCCCAGCGGACGGGATTTCGACGGACAATTCAATCGTGTGTGGGCTCCAGTGGACTTTGTTTTCTCAAAAGTTGGACGGACTTAGATTTGAAACATGTTTCAAATCTATCCAACGGACTCAAGTCCGGTCGAAAAGTCCGCTCTGTATGCTAGTTTGACGGACAAAAAGCCACGCTAGGGCAGCTATTGGCTACTGGCTATGAACTTCCTTATTTTAGTCTGGTCGTACGTCATCACGTACGAATTCAACGGACTTTGGTTGATGGTGTGTAGGCAAGTCCGTTCATTCAGAAAGTCTGTCGTAAAGTCCGTTAAAAAGTCCGCCGGGCAAAGTCTGCCGTAAAGTCCACTCGTGTGTACACGGCATTACAGTAGCTGCACATTTCTCACCCTAGGTTTATACTTGAGTCAATACAATTTCCCAGGTTTGTGGTAAAATTGGGTGCCTCGGCTTATATTCGGGTTGGCTTATACTCGAGTATATACGGTAATTAACTTTTATGCAAAATAAACTGTATAAATTTACCTTGGTTTAATACTGAGAAATGGTTAATGCCTCAGATATTCACACACATATTTTAAAAGGTCTGCCATGAGGACAGTGGCAGGTGGGGAGTTTGACTGGGGCTGTACACCTGTCAAACAGTAATGCAGGTGTCCTAAGGAGAGCTCAGGGAGGACAGAAACCTCCTATGGAGCAGAAGGGTAAAAGTTTACTCAATCTTGATTGTTTTATCTAATGAAGCCATCATATCTAATAATGAACTATAATTTACTGCCCGTAAGAGCTACTATTATCTGTACCAATATTCTTTACAACTCTTCAATGACATATGCTATGCCTATGATTATTGCTATGATATTATTGTCAGTTGCTATGTAATGCGTCTCAGTTTTTTCTGCTTATGTTTCTTATAAGAACTTTTCACCATAGGACATTTTCTAAAGCCGCCCCCTTTGGGGGTGACCTGCAGATGTTTCCTGCATGTGTTATCTGTTCATATTTCATATAAATATACATTTTGAAATGCTATTGCTTCTTTGTTCCCCCTGGAGTGAATAGCGGACCACCCGGCATGCAAAGCCACACGGTCCAGGTAACCTGTGGTGGCCTCTGAGGCAACAGATGGTTTCCACTCTATCTTGTCTGGCCTCCATGTTGCTACTCCAGCAGACATGCGCATTTCGCTAGTGAAGCTCTGCGTGTCTGTGAGCTGTGCATGTGTGGTGCCGTGCTGATGCTTTCGTCCCGCGTGCCCATCTGGGAAGGGTTGCTCAGGAGGCCAATATGGACGTGCTTACCTGCTCCCTCCCCCTCCACTCAGCTGCTGCGATTAAGCGGTGACTGATGATTGGAGGGGTAGTTGTATTTCAGCCATACTTGAAACCATGTCTGGCATTCACCCTGTTTGGGAGCTGGATGTCAGGACATGTTTCCATGCATTTAAGGATACTTACAAGGTACAGTGACATTCCTGTCTGCAGACAGTAACTTTTCAACTTAGATCGATTTAATTGTGTCATACATTAGGATTCCACTGGTCTATCTCTATCTTTGATCACCAAGAACTATAAGATATTAGGAATATGGCGGGACTTCCAACATGGCCGCGTAAGCCGGGAGCTTCGCTCTGCCCGAGCCAACAAGCCGATCTAGCACCGGAGCCAAGCCAGCAGGACGCCCGTGAACAGCGGGAATCGTTCGGGGAACACCCCTGAGCATTCCTATGCCAGGCAGCTCGGTCTGCCGTGATCTGGGACCGCTATTCTCCGCCGAGGGAACACAGGCCAAATCCAAGATGGCGGCCGCGTCTCAAACATGAGACACACACACAGGGGACAAACGGAATACAGGCAAGTCATTTCCCCAGCTACTTTAGCTTTCCCCCAAGCTAATCCTAGCAGTTCCCTTAATGCGACCCTGTCGCCTGCATCCACAGAATCGCTCATAGACAATTACATGCTGACTCCTTTGAATGCTACTCCGGTGCATCCGGAAGTCATTATACCCCCAGGAGGCCCAGACCAAGATATACCCCAAAACGCAGGAGACTTATTCATCAAATTCTCTGAGTTACTGGAAAGGGGTCTGTCTATTACGGCCAGCAGGATCACTAATGACAGCTGACTTCCAAAATCTGGGCTCCAGGATAGAAGCATTAAAGCATAAGCTTAATATCACGGTGTCCAGGGCTAACCAAAATACTGACCACATACATGTAATACAAGAACAACTGGATGTTGCACTTAACAGGATCGACGACCTTGAAAATCATTCCAGGAGGGACAAATTCAGGGTCAGAGGTATCCCGGAATCTACCACAGACACCCCCAAAGCTATACAGGACCTCATTAAGACCCTCATCCCTGCCATATCTCCACACAAATTGGAATTGGACAGAGCACATAGGTCACTGAGCCCCCTCAGAAAGGATGGGACACCCAGGGACATAGTGGTGAAACCGCACTTCTACAGTGTGAAAGAAGAAATTATGAAAATCTCTCAACAAAAATCCCGTATATCCTTCAAAAGGACAGGTCATCCAGGTCTTTGCGGACATTTCCCCAATGACTATTCAAAGGCGCAAAGCACTTCAACCACTGCTGCAGGTCCTGTCACAGATGGAGATCAACTATTGGTGGGCCTTCCCCTTTGCACTTAAATTTAACTTCACAGGCAGAACATACTCCTTCACTACCCTCCCAGAGGGTGAGCAGGTTCTACTTTCCCTAAAACTTATTTCACAAGATTCAGCAATGGACACCTCTAACATTCAGACAGGAGCCTCCAAACGTCCTACTCCTACAATTCCAATTTCTCCCACGTTTAAGACAAACAAAAGCAGGCGAGTAAAGGATCCCATGCCTACCTGAAGATTGATTACTTACTAACTTGTTCCCTTTTCCTTCCAGGGCATCGCCCTGCTAGGCAAATACTACTGGGTTCTCCTTCTTGACCTGGGAGACCTTCCTGACACCCCTGCAAAACCCTTTGACAAGAGCGACTTTCCACCCTGTCGTCGACTCTGCAACCTCTTCATACAAAGGACTTGGGGAAAATGGATCCTATCCTACCAAGTGACTCACCTGAGAAGGTCCTATCGCTCCACACAACTTATACTGAACTCTCGTTGATCAGCTTTAAGGACAGCTACCAATGCCTCAAGCTCATGAATGGCTATCCGGGAACATTCCTCCCGGGAAAAAGGGGCCTCCAAGGGCATATCTCGCTATAGCCAGGCGTCATGTGATATCTGGCATTAACTCCCTTACCCTAAGTGCCGCTCCAATCCCTTTCCCCACCCGAACCTTCCCCGTCTGGTTTTAAAGGACTAAGTTCGAATTGTCCTGATGACTTTGTTCCGATTATGCATTATCATTACGGTTTATGGATCTGTTAAGATTTTTAATTGTTATCTGTTTTAGCTCCAAGGTTGGCTATGGCTGGGGCAGCAGTCATGCGCCTCCTTCCACCTCTCAAATATGGGTTTCCTATCTCCGGGTGGTGGAAAGATAGTCCTCCCGGAGGGCTGCCTAGATTGGTTACCTAGTGACGAAGTAGGGAAGCTTTTCCCCTCTCTTCGCCGCCGGCCTCTGTTAGGCCTATTGCATTTTTTCTTTCTCTCTTCCTCTTCCTTCTCACTAACCTCCTCTCTCTGGTTTCCAGCCCTCAGATGATGCCAATCCTTCCGACAGCTCCAGATCCCAGGTTCCTCGCCAAGCTGCACCCAAGAACGATCCAACCCATACAACAAAGGGTAAGTGATGTCCATGTCGATGCACCCCTTCTCACCCAAGGTCATGCCTACTAACACCACAATTCCCCCATCACTCAGAATAGTATCTCATAATGTTCAGGGATTTAACTCGAAAATCAAGAGAAGGAAAATTCTCCAGTCATACCACTCCCAAAAACTGGCAGTGGTGTTGCTGCAGGAGACACACTTTCTGATACAATATAACCCCCCCTTCCTTCATGCCCAATATCCCCGATTTTATCTAGCAAATGCTGACAATAAAACAAAGGGGGTAGCAATACTATTGGCAAAATCCTGCCAATTTAATACCTTGCAGGTTCACGAGGACACCGAAGGCAGATTTATCATGGTGAAAGGGTTGTTGGAAGATCATATGTATTCTTTCATCTCTTACTACACTCCCAACAAGGGACAAGCTAAATTCTTCCAAAAAATATTCCAAACTATAGAGCCCCTGTTACAGGGAACAGTGATCTATGGAGGAGACTCCAATATGGCGTTCGATCTAAGCCTCGACAAATCTAGACGGCCCTCAATTCAACTCACAGACTCAAGAAAATTAGCACCAGAATAGCAAAAATGATATACCGACAGGGTTTTGCCGACATTTGGTGGGAACCTAATCCATCTAGCAGGGACTACACAAATTTCTTGAACCCCCATCAATAATATTCCAGGATTGAGCACATTTTTATCTCTGCAATACATATTCCCGCAGTTAAAAAAGCCTATATCAGGGACACAGCCCTCTCGGACCATTCCATGGTTATCCAAGTTTTACAGGGCCACGTTACCAAACCCCCCCTTCCACATTGGAGACTTAAGGAATCTTTACTTAAGGATCCAGCCCAGGTGACAATCATTGACAAAACACTGAAAAAATATTTCCTCCTAAATGACGTAGTGGGAACCTCGGCTGAGACTATATGGGCGGCCCACAAGGCTACGATTAGGGGAAAGCTAATCCAAATAACAACGCAAATTAAAAAAGAAAAAGCCTCAGATGTAGAGAAACTCGAGAATGACTTTTCAGCTTTATGCAAACAGCACAAAAAGGACCCGACAAAGGTCCAAACTGCCCAATTAGATGCTGCGAGAGTGGCCTTAAATTTGGCGCTCACGGTCAAACCCGAGGTTTCCCTGCGTTGGAATGGAGCAAAATTTTATCAGCAGAAAGATAAAATGAGTACTATGTTAGCCCCTAAACTATATCCCAAACCCCATAACTATTCACTCAATAAAATCGGACAACAGGGCGGCTCAACTACCTTAAATCCCCAACGAATTCTACAATAATTTCAAGATTTCTATGCTAAATTATACCAGAAAGGCAACACGGTCGACGAACCCGCTATAAAGGCCTTCCTAGAAGACCTAAATATCCCCTCACTTAGCAATGACCATACAGACTTTATGAAAGCCCCCTTGACAACAGAAGAAACCCTGGAAGTGATTAAAAATCTAAAAAGTGGCCCAGCTCCGGGACCAGACGGGTTCTCCACCCTTTATTACAAAACCTTTGCTGCCACCCTAGCCCCACGCCTAACTACATTTTTCAATTCCAAACGGAAGTGAGATGCCATAGACACCCATGTGAACACAGCTTACATTTCAGTTATCCCCAAACCATATAAAGACCCAACACGAGTAGAAAAACTTTAGACCCATTTCCCTACTTAGCAATGATTTGAAAATACTCACCAAAATACTGGCTAAGCTCTTTTATTAACCAATACATCCACAAGGATCAAGTGGGTTTTATCCCAGGAAGACAGGGCCCCGGTCAAATTAGGAGGGCAATAGACATCAGCTCAATCCTACAATCCGGCTGGGATGGAGACCCCATCAGGAAGGTCTCCTCCTATCATTATATTTACAAAAGGCCTTCGATTCCCTCTCATGGCCATACCTATTTACAATCCTAAAGCATAGGGGGTTCGGGGAAAGTTCCCTGGGGCTATTACAATCCCTTTATTCCACCCCAGAAGCTTGGGTCAAACCCCATCAAAATCTTCAGAGGCACCAGGCAAGGCTGCCCTCTTTCTCCACTTATCTTCGCCTTAGCGATTGAAACTCTGGCCATCACAATTAGATCAGACCAAAATATCAAGGGAGTGAGGTGCGGACAATCAGTCCACAAGTGCGCTCTTTTTGCAGACGATATCCTGCTCTTCGTCACCTCTCCAATAACCTCCCTCCCTAACATAAATAGACTTTTGAATCCTTTGGGAACATTTCGGGCCTAAAGAAAATAAATAAGGGGCGGGACTTTGAGTGAAGCACACGGATGCAAAATGAGAAATTAAATAGAAGTTGGTTTTTAATTGAGTCAATACTTGAACAAAGGTTGGGGGTATACAATTCATTACATACAGTGTATATCAATATTCGAGAATAAATCGCCACACATAGATACATAATCCAAACATAGGTTAAAACAGTATTTTACAAATACACCGGTCACATAATAATATGATTAATTGCATTGTAAAAAATACTCATAAAAATAGCTGACGCATTCAAGCATCAATAGAAATAGAAATAATAAATATAAAACATACGTCATGACTCCAATAAGGAATGTAAGGCTGTATTATACATTTGTACAGGTCACATAGGGCGTGATTAATTGCAGTGTAAATAATACTAAAACGGATAGTTGATGCATTGACGCGTCACTAGAGGATAGAGGAGAAAGGTAACTTGATAGAAAGAAACGGCCGTAAGGAATTCATGAATAATGTTCTTGTAACGGTAGTTGTTAGCTCTACGCGTTTCGGGACCTTAAAGTCACTCGTCAGGAGCAAGACCGTAATAATTATCTAAGGGTACAGTAAATGACATAGTGGTGAGCTGAAAAGCAGATGGGCAAATGCAAAAATGTGAGAACCCCCACACATCCGTATATTGAACCCCCGAACTTACATGAGTGTATCCGCACACAGGGGGGACACAGCCGTGAGAGTCGAACCGGCCAGAGATGTCACATCCCGGAGCTGAGGGGGCATGCCCGGGCAGCACCCAACCAGCAAAGGCAACACCCCAAATTGGTCAACTTGTGGAATGGTGAATTGGGTGTGTAGTGTACAAAAGGGGGGAATGACCCTGAGAGGGGGAACCTAGTGAAGGAAAAACATGTAAGTGAAATGGAATCAGGAAATGTGAGGGATAAAATAGAAAGTGAAGTGATGGGGGTGAGGAGTGAAAGACAGAGTAATGGAAAATTTAAGTGGTAGGAAAGAAAAACCAAAGTGACGAGGAAAGGAGGAAGAGAGAAGAGATGAAGGGAGAGAGGGAAAGATGAACATAGAGCAAGTGAAAGGAATGGTTACCTAGTGCAAGATAAGTGGGACAAGAGAGCCAGGGGAGGAATGGTGTTGTGAGGAAGATGTGCGCCATAGACCTGGGTGCAGGTCCCAATAATGGGGGAAGCCCACGCTGAGAACACCGCCCGAGACCTGCCACCAACATCATGCATCAGCAGAGTGGGGGACAGGAGACACACAAAAAGCCTGGCCGCCAGCTTAGCCAAGCGTAACCAGCCATGGGCGTCCAAACGATTCTCCCTAATGCTGAGGTGGTAAACCTGCCGGCCGATTATATGCACCACGAGGACGCCAAGCAGCCGACACAAAAGGCATGACGCTGACGAGCAGTGGGGGAAACCCCACCCACCCCACGTCAGAAGGGGGTGGAGGGGAAACCCACAGTGAGCGTCACAGCTCCGGGATGTGACAGGAAAGGCACGGGGGAAAGACAAACAGCGGCCGGTACCCCCTGTGCGTACACACACAGCAAGTATTAAAAAATGGAAGAAAATAAAATAAAAATAGATGAAATATAAAAAATGGAAAAGTGGAGCTATAGGGTTAGTTGTTCCAATGGTGTGTACAAAGAACCACCTAATGCACAGGGAGAATTGGAAGTGCATAAAAGAGGGGTTACATGGACGGCTGAGGAGCAGCCATAACAAATATTGGAGATGTGTTAATAGTGCAGCCGTGTGCCTCCATCCCTATATGGTAAAAAGAAAAAAGAAAAAATTGATTTTTTGGGACTTTATATGAGGATAGGGGGCCGTGCAAGTCCCATCCTCCACTCCGATGGGTGTGATAAGAAAAGAAATAAGGGGCAGGACTTTGAGTGAAGAACACGGATGCAAAATGAGAAATTAAATAGAAGTTGGTTTTTAATTGAGTCAATACTTAGAACAAAGGTTGGGGGTATACAATTCATTACATACAGTGTATATCAATATTCGAGAATAAATCGCCACACATAGATACATAATCCAATCATAGGTTAAAACAGTATTTTACAAATACACCGGTCACATAATAACATGATTAATTGCATTGTAAAAAATACTCATAAAAATAGCTGACGCATGAAAGCGTCAATAGAGATAGAAATAAGGTAAGAGAAGTAGGAAAAGTAATATATAAAACATACATCATGACTCCAATAAGGAATGTAAGGCAGTATTATACATTTGCACAGGTCACATAGGGCGTGATTAATTGCAGTGTAAATAATACTAAAACGAATAGTTGATGCATTGAAGCGTCACTAGAGGATAGAGGAGAAAGGTAACTTGATAGAAAAAAATGGCCGTAGGGAATTCATCAATAATGTTCTTGTAATAGTAGTTGTTAGCTCTACACGTTTCGGGACCTTAAAGTCAATCACAATTAGATCAGACCAAAATATCAAGGGAGTGAGGTGCGGACAATCAGTCCACAAGTGCGCTCTTTTTGCAGACGATATCCTGCTCTTCGTCACCTCTCCAATAACCTCCCTCCCTAACATAAATAGACTTTTGGAATCCTTTGGGAACATTTCGGGCCTAAAAGTAAATATGAACAAATCACAAGCACTGAATATATCACTACCCCCCTCATTGACCGAACAATTGAAACCCTCATATAAATTTAAGTGGAGCAGTACATCAATCCGTTATCTAGGAATAAACCTTACCCCTAAGATTGACCAACTCTATCAGGCAAACTTCCCCCCCATGTATTGCAAACTGGAAACCGACCTACAGTCATGGTCCCTACACAACATTTCATGGCTAGGCAAAATTCATTCCATTAAGATGACCCTACTACTTAGGCTTTTTTACTTATTTCGATCTCTCCCAATAGCGATTAGAAAAGATCATCTAAAGTCATTCCAGGGAAAGATAATCAAATTTATCTGGGGCAAAAAAGGATACAGATTAGCAAGACGTATCCTATACAGCCCCAGAACACGAGGAGGACTAGGTCTCCCGGAGCTCTTTAGATACTATCAAGCCGCTAGACTAGCACAACTTTCAGTGGTCTATTCTAGACATGAGAAATCGGATTGGATCACTATAGAGAGACAGGCGGTCCCCACATAAACATTAGACCTGTTATGGTGCCCCCAAAAATCTAGACCCCCAAAAATGTCTCCTACCTATCCCATTCCATTAAATTATGGGATGACATGAAACATCTATCGGCTCTGACATCAGACATTCACCCGTTAGCTCATATATTTCATAATCACCTCTTCAAACCAGGTATAAATATCAAATCCTTCCAATGGTGGTTGGATAAGGGGATGTATCGTATCGTATCGTACACTATTTCTCCCCATCTGGCCCAATCTCATTGAAATACTGCACTGAAAAGTTGAATCTCCCCGATTCTGAGAAAATCATATTTTATCAGATTTCCCACTTCCTAACCTTTATCTGGAAAAACAAACCCGCCCCCCCAGATTTCTCAAACTATGAACGCTGGTGTGGCCAGGGATCAGAGCAAAAGGGGGGTATATCCATAATCTACACATCACTATCAGAATCCACCTCCAAATTCCAAATTCAAATCCCAGAATCCAAATTCCCGTATATGGAAGCTTGGGAAAAGGACTTGCAGGAAACCTGGGACCTGGAGTAATGGCATAAAAGAGGAACGAGAGCATATAAAAGGTATTTTGAACATTACAATGATGGAAGCAAATCTGAAAGTACTAACCAGATGGTACCTGGTACCGGCGAGATTAGCTAAGATGTTTCCCTCTACCTCTCCACTCTGCTTTAGGGACTGCCAAGCCCAGGGCTCCATGCTTCACATATGGTGGGAATGTCCAAGAATCAGAGGATTTTGGAACAAAATATTTAATCTTATCCAGAGAGTCTCAGGACTTGCGATCCCAAAAAACGCTCAAATTGCATTACTGAACGCACACATCCCCAAGATTCCTAAATACTCCCAAAGACTGATAGCATTCATGCTTTTGGGAGCGAAAATCACCATCGCTAAGGCATGGAAGAAACCAACAGTCTCCCTCTTAGCTGCTAAGAGGAAGATCTCTTGGATCATGTCCCAAGAAAAACTGGTTGGCACCATCCTGGATAACACAAAAGTATTTGAAGCAATACTTTGAAGCAGGGCACTTAGGCATATCCCTCATCCCAGGAAACAAAGCGGTATGAACGTTTATACACGCTATTGGTACTGGCAACCTCCCCCCTTACCCTCTCTTTCTTATGTTCTTTCCTTTCTACTCTTTTCTCTTAAGGTTAATAAAGTTCATGATAGATTTAACCGGTTTTATATTAACTGACAGTTAAAGTAACTCATCCTCCATCTTCACTCTGGCAAGAGCATCTGCTCTAACCTCATACCATTGGGGTAGTTTTTGCTTTACGAGAAATTACAGTTTACAGAACTCTCCCAAGAGGGCAGTCAAGAGGGCTTCTCTGGAAAAGCACTATTGTTCCCGGATGGCAGGACAAGACCTGACCTTGAAAGAGCACTTATCTGGACATCCGATAAGGTCAGCACCTGACACAGTGTGATCCCCTATGGGGTGTCAGGTCTAACCCTAGTTTGTAGTGCTCAACTGTACTTTGTGTTTTGATTTTTTTTTGTTTTTTGTTTTTTCTCCTTTATTCAGCTGCTATGTTATTCTCATGTGAATAATTCTGTTGTTATTCTGTGTTGATTCAGAGTGAAAAGAAGGAATTAAGATGTATTGTACTGATTTACAATAAATGATTTTAAAACGAAAAAAAAAAAAAAGATATTAGGAATATGGCTTTTCATCCTTTGTTTACAGATAAGATTACACTACCTACATGGGATAATCACACAAACATGTTACTTTTAAAATACAATCCCTATTACTATAGATGACACATAATGTCTGGTTAATTTATGCATCCCATGTAGCACACTAATATCAGCAACACTAGCTCGAAGGATGTTGCTATAGATCCTGTTCTTCCATACATATCCATAAATATTTATTTAACTGCAATGACTGTCGATATATTCGCATATAACTACACAACTGATTTGTTGTTATATATACGTTATTTTACAGTCTGTACCCTCTTTATATCTACAGAGCTACCCTGCCTCTGCACTGTGCAGCTGCATGACTCTGGTATGAGGCTCTTTGAACATACATTATATACTTATATCTACTCACACTGATGTACAAACTCAGTGATGCACTTGATATACATATGGCTATACATAAGCCCTATATTATACACTGTCATCATCTTTCTCTTACTTGCAGGTCACTGTCCACCTTTGGCATCAGTGCTTTCTGCGGTCCATCACCTTCATGGGGAGGCTAAGTACTATGAGAGTCTGTCTCTTAAATTAATTATATGGTGCAGTTCTAAGATCCATAGTCTACAGGGACACCCAAGCAGGAAACTCTGAGAAGCAATCCTCTTATTGCCTCAATGTCTTATTTGATTTTAACCATAGTCTGATGGAATATTCATCTGTGATACCACCACAGCATATGTGAGTGCATTTGATATCATAATTGTATATTTAGCATATACAAGGATATACTTTAATAATGTACAATGATGTATCTTTATACTCATTATGTCAGGAAGTTCCTGCCAGTAATAGGCAAGTTAGACCTGTTGGTGCACGATTGCTGGTGCCTATGCGCACGCACATGTGCGCATGCACATGCACGCACGTGTGTGCGCACACACATGCGCGCACGTGTGTGCACACGCACATGCGCGCAACGTGTGTGCGCACGCACATGCGCGCACGTGTGTGCGCACGCGTTCCTACAGGTACACGCGTGCCCCTTAGCGTCTGGTGGGTTATTGAAACCTGTCTGACATAGGCAACGTTGCTATTTGCTCTGCAGCTCTGTGTATGTGTTCCCTGAAAATCCGATATCTGCTCCTGTTTGACCCGGCTTGTTTTGAGACTGTTCCTGTTACCTGCCTGCATCTGACCCTTGGCTTGTTTGATGATTCCTCTGCCTGCTCCTCTAGTACCTCTGTTTGCCAGCCTGATTACCGTCCCGGCCTGCCTGACGCTCCAAGACTCTCCTCCAGTCTGCTATACTTACCTGCTGAAGCCATCCAGCTTCAATTCCGGTTTGCCTCACCTGTCTGCTGATCCATCCGGTCTGCTGACTTGTTTGCTAAGCCATCCAGTTTACTCACCTGTCTGCTGATCCATCCAGTCTGCTGGACTTGTCTGCTGCTCCATCCAGTCTGCTGGGCCATGCAGTCTGCTCACCTGTCTGCTGATCCATCCAGTCTGCTGGTCCTGTCTGCTGAGCTGTCCAGTCTGTAGTGCCTGTCTTCTAACTATCCTGTCTGCTGTGCCGGCCATCTGATCCATCTGCTATTGATCCTGCCAGGCACTCGTACCACTCCTCACTCCTGCACCCCTGTCTTCTCTATCAGGGGCCTCGAGTCGGAGGCATAAGAGGGGCCATCCTCTGCAATTTGGGCTCACCCTTAGGTATGTAACACATTCTTTCACAATTATGTTATAGATATAATATCCTTTGCCTCAAACACCCCTGAAAAAGGAGACTCTTTTACTCTGAAATGCATCGGGTGAAAGAGGACTATGTTTCCAATATCGTGTATATGGTGCAATTAACACAGATCTGCAAGCATTCTATTTTCTATATGTTCCACTCTTTTTATGCAATGTGTTTAATAAATATTACTTTTCTATAAATATACTCATATATACTTAAATTAAGTTTTTGTGCCTTAAAAGTCCACCTTAGGGGTATTTAGTTTGATCTAGATTATTGGATGTGACACTATGAGAGGATACAACTACCGATACAAATTTCATGTTGGTACCAATGACAAAATAAGAGGAAGGTGGAGCGTCCTAAAAAATGACTTCAGGGACGTAGGAGCTAAATTGAAGAGAAAGACCTCCCAGGTGGTGTTCTCAGAGACACTGCCGGTACCTTGAGCCACACCAGAGAGGCAGCAGGATATTAGGGAAATTAACAAGTGGCTGAGGAACTGGTGTAGTAGGGAGGGTTTTGGGCTCCCGGAGAACTGGGCTAACTTTCCAGTCGGTTACTGGCTCTTTAGTAGGGACAGGCTGCACCTTAATGGGAAGGGTGCAGCTCTGTTGGGAAAAAAGACAGCCAAGAAGTTGGAGGGGCTTTTAAACTAGGTGTTGGGCAGGAGGGTTCAGAGGAAGCATTAGCCGGCAGTTAGCATAAGACAGAGGGGAATAGTGAAAGCACTAGTGATAATATATCCATAACATCTAATCCCAGGGTAAATGAGTTACCAAATCAAAAACGAAGCCTGAGAATTCATATGGTGAAAATAATATGCTTCAGTACAAAACTCAGGGGAATGTTCACAAATGCCAGGAGCCTAGTCAATAAAACGGAGGAACCGGAGCTGCTATTACACAAGGAGGATGTGGACTGCGGATTGGAATCACAGAAACTTGGTTTGACAGCTCAGATGACTGGCTGACAAACATCCAGGGGTATTCCTTGAATCTGAGGGACAGGTAGGGTAGAAGAGGGGGAAGGGTGTATCTATAATATATATCAGGATTGATTTACGGGTAGAAGAAAGGAATGACATCAGTGCTGGGGCAAGGGAGGAGGTGGCGTTCATATGGATAGAACTCCAAAGGGTTGAAGTAAGCTGGAAATTAATAGTGGGGGTATTTTACAGGCCCCCTAACCTGAAGGACCTTTCACAGTTAGAAATGACAGTGAGGCAAGGGAAATGTCTTTGTGAAGGGGGATTTGAACTATCCTGACATTGACTGGGCGGAAGGGACACCATTTCTTAAATGTCTTACAGCAGCGGTCCCCAACCTTTTTGGCACCAGGACCGGCTGCGTGAAAGAAAATTGTGCCAAGGCCCGGGGGGAGGGGGGGTTGGGGGCAAGTGATTTTCTGCGTGCAATTTATCGGAGCTATAGCTGGTGTTGACGCTTCAATCATCACTGCACTATGGTTGCTATGGTGTCAGGATGATTGAAGCGCATTATTTCTATTATTACATTGTAATATAAAATGAACTATTTCAACTCACCATAATGCAGAATCAGTGGGAGCCCTGAGCGTGTCACTTGCCACATCGCCTGCCACCAGATGCAGCTTGTCACTTGCCATACTGCCTGCCACCAGATGAGGAATGTCACTTGCCATGCTGCCTGCCACCAGATGAATGCCACTTCCCACGCTGCCTGCCTCCAAATGGATGCCACTTGCCACGCTGTCTGCCACCAGATGAGGAATGTCACTTGTCACGCTGCCTGCCACCAGATGAGGAATGTGACTTGCCACCAGATGATTGCCATGCTGCCTGGCACTAGATGAGGAATGCTGCTTGTCATGCTGTCTGCCACCAGATGAGGAATGTCACTTGCCACCAAATGAGGAATGCCACGTTGCCTGCCACCAGATGAGGAATGCCACTTACCATGTCCCCTGCCACCAGATGAGGAATGTCACTTGCCACGCTGCCTGCCACCAGATGAATGCCACTTGCCACGCTCCCTGCCACCAGATGAATGCCACTGGCCATGCTGCCTGCCACCAGATGAATACCACTTGCCACGCTGCCTGCCACCAGATGAATGCCACTTTCCACGCTGCCTGCCACCAGATAAATGCCACTGGCCACGCTGCCTGCCACCAGATGAATACCACTTGCCACACTGCCTGCCACCAGATGAATGCCACTTTCCACGCTGCCTGCCACCAGATGAATTCCACGCTGCCTGCCAGTGCCAACAGATATGGATTGTCACTGCATTGGAGGCACTGGTTTATTTAGCACAGAGGCAGGCCTCTGTGCAGTGGTCGTACTTGAGTGAGGGCAGGAGAGCAGTGATGCAGGGCTGCCGGTGAGAGATGATGTCATCTCTCTGCTCCCTGCTGCACCTCCGACACCAGTGCTGTGAGAGCCGAAGAGCTATGGGGTGGACGCAGAGAGATGATGTCATCTCAGCTTGCCAGCTTCTCTCATCTGCCTGCCTCTGTGATCCACTGGGCTCTCTCACCTGCCCGCCTCTGTAATGCACCCGGGCTCACTCAACCCGCCCACCCGCCTCTGTGATACACCGGGCTCTCTCACCCGCCCTGCTCTCTCATGCTGCCACCCCATCCATGGCCCCGGCCACAGAGATGCTACGGCCCGCTAGTGGGCTGCAGCCCGGGGGTTGGAGACCCCTGTCTTACAGGACAACTTCATGTCCTAATTGGTGGATTGCCCCCAAAATGATGCATTGTTAAATCTAATAATTACAGATGATACAGATATGATTGCAGATGTGGAAATACGGGACAGCTTGGGAACTAGTGACCACAGGATTATTACATTCAGCATAAAACATAGGAAAGCGAGGCATGAGGGGAGTACAAGAACACTAAATTTCAAAAGAGCCAACTTTTCTAAACTGCGCTCAATGCTACAGGATATTAGGTGGGACCAAATCCTTGAAATATTGAACATGGAGGAAAAATGGGAGTGCTTTGGGAACATATTAAATGAAAGTATCACCGAGTGCATTCCAATGTTTAATAAATATAGAAGAACAAAGGTTAAACCTGGGTAGCTGAGCCAAATTGTAAAATGTCACATTAAGCACAAAAAATGGCCTTTAAAAAGTACAAAGCGGAGGGGTCATTGTCAGAATGCCAACACTACAAGGAATGCAATAAGAAGTGTAAGAACTCAATCAGGTTGGCTAAAAAAAACTACAAGAGACACATAGCACAGGAAAGTAAAATAAATCCTAAGACATTTTTTAAATATATTAACAGCAAAAGGCAAGGTCAGAACACCCCATAAATGATGAGAAAGGGAAGATGGTTAGAGATGACAAGGTAGCTGTCCTAAATGCTTTCTTCTCCTCAGTTCACACAAGAAAAGGATGGGTATAACGACCCAGACTGTATTGTTAGTAACACATCACTGGATCTACCCTTGTGGTTAACAGAGGCTGGAGTCCAGAAAGGAGAAGAACATAAATAAATCACCAGGACAAGATGGCTTACACCCGAGAGTCCTTAAAGAACTCAGTCAGGGTATAGCCAGACCGCTATTTCTAATCTTTATTGACAGCATACTGACAGGAATGGTACCAGCTGATTGGCGTGGCCCACGTGGTATCAATATTCAAAAAAGGGCAGAGATATATTTCTGTAAACTATAGGCCTGTCAGTCTAACATCTGCAGTTTGTAAACTATTTGAGGGGATGAAAAGGGACCATATCCAAGAATTTGCTGATGAAAACAGTATCATTAGCAGTGATCAGCATGGGTTTATGAAAGGTCATCCTTGCCAAACCAACCTATTAACATTCTACGAGGAACCGAGCTGCTATGTGGACAGGAGTAGGCCAGTGGATGTGGTGTATCTGGATTTTGCAAAAGCATTTGATACAGTCCCCCACAAATGCCTAATCTACAAATGGAGGTCATGGGTATAGACCAAAGGGGTTTGTTCTTGGATAGAAAACTGGCTACGGGGCGTGTCCAAAGGGTAGTGATAAATAATGTGTACTCAGAATGGTCTAGAGTGGTTAGTGGGGTACTCCAAGGCTCTTTCTTGGGACCAATTCTGTTTATTTGTTTTTTATAAATGATATAGAGGATGGGATAAATAGCTCAATCTCTCTGTACCGATCGGTACAATGTGAGCGGAGAGGGGAGAGATCGGTTGCAGTAGCGATGTGGGCTTGATCTGTAGTGCCCACAGCACTGATCTGTACCCATTGCAGCCTCATCCACCCATCCATGCTCAGCCATCCCTCTGTCATACTCATCCATCCATGCTCAGCTGTCCATACTCAGCAATACTCATCCATCCATCCATGCTCAGCCATCCACACTCAACAATACTCATCCATCCATGCTCAGCCATCCATACTCAGCAACACTCATCCATCCATCCATGCTCAGCCATCCATACTCAACAATACTCATCCATCCATCCATGTTCAGCAATACTGAGCCATACCCAGCCGTACTCAGCCATACCCAGCCATACTCAGTCATACTCAGCCATCCCATCCATACTCAATCATACACATCCATACTCATTCATACTCAGTCATCCCATCCATACTCAGACATCCACATTTATGGCCTAACCATGCTCAGCCATCCCCATCCATGGCTCATCCATCCCCATTCATGCTCATCCATGCCACATCAGTTCTCATCCATGCCATTACAGTGCCTCACAAAAGTGTAATAGTTAGTCAAGTTAGATTTGAGAAATGTATGCCCCTAGAACACCTGATGCTGCTCCCTGCATGTTGGGCTTCTGTATGTGGCCAGGCTGTAGAAAAGTCTCCCACATGTGGTATCACTACACTCAGGAGAAGTAGGAAAATCTATTTTGGGGTGTAATTTTTGGGATGTACATGCCATGTGTTAGAAATATTGTATAAATAGACAACTTTGTGTAAAAAAAATGCGTTTTCATTTTCTTTCCACATTTTCCAAAAACTTGACATGTTTAAAAGACTCATTATGCCTCATAGATTATAAGTCAGGGTGTTTTATTTCCAAAATAGGGTCATTTTTGGGGCATTTCCATTGTCCTGGTGCTCCAGGGCCTTCAAAAGTGCAAGAGGTAGTCAGGAAATAAGATGTGTAATTTACGCTCCTAGAACGTCTGATGGTGCTCCCTGCATGTTGGGCCTCTGTATATGGCCACACTATGTAAAAGTCTCACACATGTGGTATCACAATACTGAGGAGGAGCAGAATGTGTTTTGGGGTGTAATTTTTGGTATGCATATGCTGTGTGTGAGAAATAACCTGCAAATATGACAATTTTGTGAAAAAAAGAAAATCTTGATTTTGCAAAGAATTGTGGGAAAAATTACAACTTCAAAAAACTCACCATACCTCTTACTAAATACCTTGGAATGTCTTCTTTCCAAAAAGGGGTCATTTGGGGGGGGGGGGGTTATTTGTACTTTCCTGGCTTGTTAGGGTCTCAAGAATTCAGATAGGCCAACAGTTCTTCAGGTGTGATCAATTTTCAGAGATTGGCACCGTAGCTGGTTGACTCTATAACTTTCACAAAGACCAAATAATATACACCAGTTAGGGTTATTTTTACCAAAGATATGTAGCAGTATAAATTTTGGCCAAAATGTATGAAGAAAAATGACAAATTTGGAAGATTTTATAATAGAAATGAAGAAAAATTATTTTTTTTATTTTACAGAAATTTCAGTATTTTTTCTTTTACAGTGCACAAAAAAAAATACAGTGGTGATTAAATACCACCAAAAGAAAGCTCTATTTGTATGAAAATTTCATATGGGTACAGTGTTGCATGATTGAATAATTGTCATTCGAAATGTGAGAGCACCGAAAGCTGAAAATTGGTCTAGTTAGGAAGGGGGTTTAAATGCCCAGTGGGCAAGTGGTTAAAAAGGGAATTTACTCCAGAGATAAAATGATAATACTGCCACTTTATAAAACTCTGGATCTGCCACATCTGGAGTGTTCTGTCCAGTTATGGTCACCAATCCTCAGAAAGGATGTGCTGGAGCTGGAGAGAGTGCAGATAAGGGCAACTAAATTAATATTGGAGGACCTCAATTATGAGGAACAACTACAAGTGCTAAATTTATTCACCCTGGAGAAGAGACGCCTATGAGGAGATATGATAGCAATATACAGATATCTCAATGGTTATCTCAGCATAAGTATGAATATTTTCAGTCCCAGGGAGTGTGATGCCATGTACACATGACCGGACTTTTCGACCGGACTGGTCCGACGGAACGAATCCGTCAGACAATCCAACCGTGTGTGGGCTTCATCAGACCTTCAGCTGACTTTTTCTGTCAAAAATCAGACGGATTCACACGCCGCTCGCACACAGCCACGATTCCCACAGCTTGGAACACGCCACACTGTGTTGTTACACATCCCCCCTCTTTCTTTTGCTTCGAACATACTTTAGTCCGTTCATGTTTGGGCAAGTCTGGTCATTCAAAAGTCCGTCGTAACTCCGTCGAAAGCGCGTGGGAAAGACCGTCGGACCTTTGATGCTGAAAAGTCCACTCGTGTGTACGCGGCATAAGAAGACACTGGGAAACACGATGAGACTGGAAGTTTAACCTTAAGCTGCGTAGGGGTTTTTTCACTGTCAGGGCTATAAGGATGTGGAATTCTCTTCCACAATTGGTTGTGTCGGCAGATCAAGTATTGATCGTTTTAAAAGACTATTGGACGTGCATCTTAGCAAAAAATATATACGGGGATATGGGAAATGATTTTCTACACGTACCCACACACTAACACAGGTTGAACTGGATGGACTATTGTCTTAATTCAACCTTACCAACTATGTAACTATGTAACTATTAAAAATAACACTGTTAAATTGGTCCCTACGTAGCCCTATCAAAAACACATTTAAAAAAAATGTTGTTAAAATGTGCAAATAAAATAAAAGTAATGCTTATACTTTAAAAATACTAAATAAATATTAGGACAAAAGCATACTTAATTTAGAAAAAAATGAGTCTTCAGCTGTGTATAATATTTTACAGGTGAAATAAAGCACATCCCACTTTCACTACAACACAATCAAACGAAATGGGTGATTTATTCCCAACTCAGCCTGAACTAAAGAGGAAACATGACACATTAGCAAAACCTACCCTTATCTGGAGGAAAAAAATTAAAAAATGTATTCTGTTTTGACAATTGCAGGCAGCATTAGCCTAAAAAAGAATCAGACCAGTGACCTATTTTGTGAACTACTTGCCCTGAGACCTCAAATAAACTACAAATTATTCTTTTAAATCTGAGAAATGCTGTAGATGTAGTTCTTAGTAAAATATTTAAATTAGATATGACTTTCATGCTTCAGGAGCAGTTTATTGTAACAGTATAGAAAGATGACTTCTGCTGAAGTTTTAGAGGTATTATTGTTATTGTAGAATAAAATAAAGACTTTTGGCATGTCATAAAAATAAAACTGCTGTAAAGTGTACTATGCATTGTCTGGTTAAAAAAATAAATATTGATGTTTTGGGGATTAATAATATATCCATATGTTTTCTGATATCCATCAGCAAAATATATTTTTTATATTTTAACTCAATTTCTGCACCATTGCAGCACCTCATTAGAATACACTGATCAGACACCCCCAGCTCTTCTCTCTTTAGGTGAAATAGTCTGTCTATTTCCACCTCTGGGACCCTCTTTTCACTCTCTCCCCTTAGCTTTCCTTCCCTGGCCCCTACCTGGGCAGCATCACTAGACGTTCTTAATAAAACAAGTAAAAAAAGGCGCAATACAATATACCTTATATACCGTTGCCTATGCACACAAGGGCAGAGTCCATACAAGCATATATAAACTATATATATGGGTGTAGTAAAAATCATTCAAGGCAGCCACCGAAAGGAACCAAAGCCAGGTCCAATGTGCTAAAGAAAAAACAAGGAAGAGGGGCGCCACTGAATATGTATCAAATTAAATTTATTATTAAAAACAACATCCACTCACATGTGAAACTGAAGTGTAGATCTCAGATACATCTCATGACACACAACAGAGCGGAGGACTACAAGTGGCAGCAAGTCCAAATGCACTGGCGTCACCTCTCATGGGCTGAAAATGAGCTGCGCTGAGCCAATAGTAGTCAATGAGCACACCACGAACAGGAGAGCAGAAGAGCCATCTGGGGTGGTGTGGGTTCCAAGGAGGGAGGATGTGAGGGCGTCTAGCCTGGTGCTCTAGTGTGAGGCGGAATGTCCCAGCGTATCGTCCGGCATCCGTGATGGAGATAGGAGCACGGCCGTGTAATCGGAGCCAGAACGAGGCTTGGATCGTAAACACTGTGGCGCTGAGCTGTGACGTCACTCCTGTGCGACGCGTTTCCAAGATAGCTCGCTATCGATGGAGGAGATAGCGGCACTCCTTTGTCAAGCATAGGGCAGTGATGTGAAACAAGGATATTATATAGTCCATGAGGGGGAGGGGCCTTAACGGGGAACATTCAATACACATTATAAACATTATAAAAAATGGACATCAAATGGACATGTAGTAAGATAAAAATGATAATAATAAGAAATTATATTTTTTTTAAAAATGGTATTAAGAAACGAACTGCATGATACTATGAGGCTATAAAGTAATGAGTATAACAAATCATAAGAAAGAAAGGGGAAGGGAAAGAAAAGGGGCAGAAATTTCTGCATACGTACTAAATTAGACTCAGGAACATATAGGCCCTGGAAAAGAGAAATATGTAATGTCAAATAGGGGATGCAGGATGAGAAGGCTACAGATAATAAAATGGGAATATATTAGATGGAACCTCCCTAACTAGAGAGTGAATGAACATAAACAATATTATGAGATAATTAATTAATAAATAAATAATAAAAAATGGTAAATGATAAACCTATATTCTGAAATCCAAGCATATCAAGACTGTGAAAGTAAAAATAATAATAATAAACCTAAATGTTGGGTGAGAAGACTGATGTGGAATATATCTGTATTATTGTGGTCCATATCTAAAAAGTAGGTTGATATTAGTAGTGGCTCAGAAATAGTAATAGAACCACACACAATATCAACATCTAAAAATAGCACAATCTGTAGAACAAAATATGAGTATATGGTCTCCAGAAAAAATGATAATAGATTAAAATATAGTATGTGTATAAAACACACTCGCGTCTATATAAAATTGATGTGTAAAGGGATATCTGGTCTTTAAAACACTTATTATAAGATATTTAGCAGAATTATAAAGATTTTTATAAAACAGTGGAAATTTCTATACTCTCGTTGAGGCCACCAGGCGAAAGAACGTCGAGAGTATAGATCCAAAAAGTTTCCCTGGCACAAAGCTTTTTGAAATGTTCTGCTACAGTAAAACATTCTGGAATTTGTTCAATAACCCACACACGGAGACCAGTGGTGGATTTTTTATGGAATTCTGCATAATGTCGCGGGACACTATGCATGTCCTTCCCTCCCTCTATAAGTCGGCGATGTTGTCCGAATCGCTGTCTCAAGGGGCAGATGGTTCGGCCCACGTAAATGAGACTGCAAGGGCAAGTAAGGGCATACACCACAAAATTGGAGGAACAGTTATAAAAATGGTCCAGCTGATATGTTTTGCCCTTACAAGACAAGGATTTCTGTCCATGTGTAATATAGGGACAAGTTTTGCACAGCACCTTTTTGCATTGAAACATGCCAACTAGAGGTATTAAAGTGATGGAGTGGTTTGTGAACTGACTGGATGGAGAAGTTGGTAGTTTGCTGGGAGCAATTTTATTCTTTAAATTAGGGGCTTTGCGGTATGTGACTCTGGGTTTGGTGGGAAGGATGGTATTCAGAAGGGGGTCCTGTAATAGAATATCCCAATGTTTACTCATTATTTTTTCCATTTTCCTGTATTGAAAATGGAAGGTGGTGATGAATCGCATGGAGTGGTCAGTTTCACTTTTTTTGGGTCTCGGAGGTTTGCCTTTAGAGTAATGGGTGCATGCTTCATCTACCAAATCATTAGGATATGATTTATCTGCAAATTTTTTCTTTAAAGAAACACTAGATGCAGCATAGTCAATATCAAGGGTGCAGTTCTGTCTAAGGCGACAGAACTGCCCTTTTGGTATATTTCTATTCCACTTGGGATAATGGCAACTATGAAAGTGCAAATAAGAGTTGCCAGCCGTGGGCTTAGTATAATTTCGGGCAATAATATTTCCTTCTCTATGGCTTAATTACAGGTCCAAAAAAATTAGAGTCATTGGGTCAAGAACATGAGTAAACGCAAGTCCATATGGATTACGATTACAATGTTCCACAAAAAGGGAAATTAAGTCAACAGGGCCATCCCAGATCACGATAATATCGTTGATGTATCGCCCAAAGAAAACGATATTAGCTGAATACGGGTTGTTGTACCAGATGTGATTCTTCTCCCAATAGCCCATGGCCAAATTGGCATAGGAAGGGGCGAAGTTAGCTCCCATGGCGGTTCCTTGCAGCTGTAAGAAGAAATCGCCATTAAAATCGAAATAATTGTGACACAGGCAGAAATCTGTGGCTTCCAAGATAAATTTGGCTTGCCTGTATTCAGCTAATATCGTTTTCTATATAATAACTATATAATATCCTTGTTTCACATCACTGCCCTATGCTTGACAAAGGAGTGCCGCTATCTCCTCCATCGATAGCGAGCTATCTCGGAAACGCGTCGCACAGGAGTGACGTCACAGCTCGGCGCCACAGTGTTTGCGATCCAAGCCTCGTTCTGGCTCCGATTACACGGCCGTGCTCCTATCTCCATCACGGATGCCGGACGATACGCTGGGACATTCCGCCTCACACTAGAGCACCAGGCTAGACGCCCTCACATCCTCCCTCCTTGGAACCCACACCACCCCAGATGGCTCTTCTGCTCTCCTGTTCGTGGTGTGCTCATTGACTACTATTGGCTCAGCGCAGCTCATCTGCAGACCATGAGAGGTGACGCCAGTGCATTTGGACTTGCTGCCACTTGTAGTCCTCCGCTCCGTTGTGTGTCATGAGATGTATCTGAGATCTACACTTCAGTTTCACATGTGAGTGGATGTTGTTTTTAATAATAAATTTAATTTGATACATATTCAGTGGCGCCCCTCTTCCTTGTTTTTTCACTAGACGTTCTTCGCCAGAGGATCTTCTACGAACATGGCAACAAATGTGGACGTCTGCTCGCTAGGTCAATACAAGACGCCAAACTATCATCCACAATTCACCATATCACTGATTCTCGGGGAACTCCTCTGGCCAAGAGTGAGGACATTGCGGGAGAGTTTGAGAGGTTCTACTCCAGACACTATAATTTACACTCTAAACCGCTAAACCAAGCTCCCACTGAAACGTGTATGAACAAAATCAGAGAATTTCTAGCGAAATACGGTCCGAAACCACTCACATCTCAACAGATTCAAGAGATGGAGAATCCTCTTACCAGAGAAGAACTCGAGATAGCTATCAAACAAATGAAACCCGGGAAAAGCCCAGGCCCAGATGGTTTTACCATCCAATACTATAAGGCGTTCAATGAGGTGCTTTCCCCTAAACTCATATCTACATTTAACGCCTTAGCAGATCCCCTCATTTCCCCGGGAACAATGCTGTCTGCACACATCTCTGTTATCCCTAAGGAAGGCAAAGATCCTACCCAAGTAGCGAATTAGAGACCGATTTCCCTCCTGAATGTGGATATTAAATTGTACGCGAAAATCCTGGCCAACAGATTACTTCCCCTATTGCCTGAAATAATTTCCACAGCTCAAGTGGGCTTCATCCCCGGCTGGGAAGCCAGGGATAATACCATACGCACCTTAAACATACATCACTGGCTCACGTCCTCCAAGGCGCAAGGATTTCTCCTTTCCCTGGATGCGGAGAAGGCGTTTGACAGGGTGGCCTGGGACTACATGCGTGAAACACTCGTAGGCCCTTGGCCTTGAGTCGCGCATGCTAACGCACATACTGTCTTTGTACGACTGTCCCACTGCGGCAGTTAAGGTCAATGGTCACCTGTCGAACGCATTCTCCATCTCCAATGACACACGCCAGGGCTGCCCCCTATCCCCCCTGAACCATGTTTTAACTCTTGAACCCTTTCTGAATAGGATACAAAATAATCCTGATATAAAAGGAGTGACAGTGAAGGGAGCGGATAAGTAGCCGCTTTTGCGGATGATGTATTGCTGTCCTTGTCATCCCCACAAACCTCCCTGCCTAATCTTCTCAAAGACATTGACTCCTTTGGCCTCCTCTCTAACCTCAAAATTACGCAAAATCTACGGCCCTGAACATAACCTTACCCACACAAGAATTAATTCATTGCCAAGAATCTTTCCCCTTTAGATGGACCAAAGATGCAATCTCATATCTTGGTGTCCAGATCCCAACCCGCCTCTCTGATTTATACCAGAAAAACTTCCACATAGCCCTCCTATAACCCCAAAAACATATGAGAGACTGGATGGGCCTGAATGTCTCGTGGTTTGGGCGCTCTGCCCTAATCAAAATGATCATCCTCCCGCGTATTCTATATTTAATCCAATCAGTACCAATCCACTTACCTCCAACTTTTTTCTCGAGCTACCAAAAAGCATGCACCACCTTTATATGGAAAAATACTCAACCCCGCATCAAATATTCCCGTTTAACACTTCACAAGACTAATGGGGGAATTGGGTTGCCAGATCTCCACAAATACTATTTGGCATGCCACCTCATCAGAGTGGCAGACTGGAATGTGCACTCTCTTAAAAAAAAATGGGTTCAACTAGAGGATTCCTTCTTGTCCAATCCCCTACATCTGATTCCCTGGCTCCCCGATAGACACTGGCCATCTGACATCTCTTCCCAACCACTCATCTATGCATCCCTTTTGGCTTTCAAAAAAGCGTCAAGGCTTAGACCTCTTGCACCCACTCCGGGACCTCTAACCACTCTCAGAGGGAATCCTGCTTTTCCGCCGGGAGAATCTCAACACTTCCTCCCCCGGGAATGGCCATATGAAGACGTTTTACCTCTTCAATTTTTCTCTGGGGGTTCTTCCATCCCCATAGAGAAACTAATTAGCATCTCCAAAACAGCCTCTTTCCCCTTTTGGACTTTTAGGCAAATACAACACTTTCTTTCGACACACACGCAACGTGACAACTGGACAAGACCGCTTACGCCTTTTGAAGACCTCTGCCATCGCAAAACACCACAATGCCATCTCATCTCATTACTCTATACACTCCTCACAGAGGAGAACACCACAATAACACATCCCTCACAAATAGCCTGGAATAAAGATCTCCAAACACCTCTGTCCAGGGAGGAATGGAAAATGGTATATGAATATGGTCACAAATCCTCACTAAATGTCGCAATTCAAGAAAATTGCTATAAAGTGATAACGAGATGGTACAGGACTCCATCGTGCCTCCATAAGTTCTCCCCTTCCATTTTCAAACAGTGTTGGAGATGCGAGAAAGCAGTAGGCACAATGTGTCACATTTGGTGGGATTGCGACAAGATTCAACCTTTCTGGAGAGAGGTCCACAATCTTATAACACATTCACTAGATTATACCCCAGCACAGTTTCTTCTTCATCATACCTCCCTAGGAAAAAAAACATACTACAAATCGTTAGCCATGCACATGGTGAACGCAGCCAAACTATACATACCGAACCATTGGCGTTCCAAAGTTGTGCCTTCTATCAGAGAATGGCTGATGAGAGTCGTACATATTAAAAACATGGAAGAATTGTTATACACATCCCAAGACAGAATGCACAAGTTTGCATTTACTTGGGCGTGTTGGAATCACTTTACCTCATCAGACCGATACCGTCAATATGTACCATAGGAAAGACCCTATAAAGATTACATTCTTTCCCTAGTTGGCTATCTGGTGGCCACAGAGGAAGAAGGGAGACGGGGCCACACGGTAATGGAACGACTTATTATAATCCCATAACTTTATCTATACCCTTTACCCCCACCCCATCCTCGGGGGAGAGAGATATCTCCCCCACCCCTCCCCCTTCTATGGCCCCTTTCATCTCCCCCCTGTCCCCATTCCTCTACCCTCTCTTTATATACTGTCCCTATCCTATCTTTTTTCTAATCTCGGATTGTACCTACTCCCTGGTAACCATGGAGTTACTAACATGGGGGTTTATTCGACCTTTGTTCTCCCTTTTTGTTCGTTTTTCTTTTGTGTTTTTTCCTCAGTTCAGGACGAGTCTCGTCCAAGCTCCAAGCAATAACATGACACCCAATACCTCTGGTTATCACTTATTACACTGTCTCAAACTGCAAAATATGTAAAGGTTATTTCACAATCTAAACTGAGACTGTACACATTTTGTGATACTATAGTGATGACGTTATTGTATTTGTACTGCATTGCTGTACACCCTGTTATTCTTTCATAAAATAAAAACTTTTATGGAAAAAAAAAAAAAAAGAATACACTGATCAATAATGAAATGTAGGTTTTCATATGGTTACTCTTTGGCTGATAAGAACAGACTGCTCATACATGGTTCTTATTGTTATATCATTATGGTCTTTCTGTTATGAAAAAAATAGAAATGTGAATTAGGTAAACATGTAGAAAAACAGTTAATGATATCCATTTAGCCACCCCCCTTATGTTCAGTTTACCATCTTGACATTGTTTGCACTAGCTAATGGCTATTTGGCTAGATAGCCATTTTGGCCTTGCATATTATTTCTGACTCAACCACCCAATAACTGTGCTCATTCAACACAATATCCTAACTTAGAGCTATATGTTCAATTATGTGGCTGGTAATGAGGAATACTGATAATTACATATTATATCTCATCAGTACAGGAGATGTCCCTATTAGGGATGAGGTTCAGGTTCACCGATACCCTGGGTTCAAGGCAGAACCTGTGGGTTAGAGATTGATTGCAGTCCTTGAACAGCAAAAGTTTTCCAGCATATCTGTTCAACAGAAGTTGATCTAACAATTGACTTCTGTTAAACAGGGATGGCTACACGCAGATCAAAATTTGGCCGGTCCTTGCTAAACTAGCTGGATTTAGATCTGTCTATGCCTATATTAAGATGGGCCAATAAGGAGGCATTTGTAGCAAAAACATAGGAAAAGGTGACAAACTGCATAATTTTATTTTATTTTACATTGATTGAGCCTTTGTTGAGAGCATAGTGGAGCATTCACTTGTTATATCCCTTTGTAAGGAAAAAAGTAACATTTAGGCATGCACCTTACTGGTTTATTTTCCCTGAATAAAACTGTCCTGCTGATACAGTTGGATGAATGCTTTCTAAACAGCTTTGTGCTGGGCCAAGAGTAAAAAGGAGGACACCAGCTGTATGCTTCATTCTCATTGCCTGCTCTACTAGGAATGTGAACACCCGTGCAGCAGCCCAGTGCCGAAATGGTGCACCCAACACTCTGAAAAAAGAGTAAATCCAGCCAGACCATGCTGCAGGGGACCCTGAGAGGACTGTCTTGAAAAATTGCAAAGGTAGCAGCACCAGTAGAGGATGACATACACTCCTTGGGGGTGACCTTGTGATATTTGATTAAACAAATCAGGGACATTAATAAAAGGACCTCTAAATTAGAAAACCAATGTAACGACATTACTACCCTGAAAGATTGCCATGAGGAGGAAATAGAACAACTGTGACAAATCAATATGACCCTGTTGTTACAATCTAAAGACAGAAACCACATGAGACTAAAGAGGCTCCCAGAGTCAATAGTGGACCTGCAGTCTTCATTGACCGTTCTATTTCAGGAGCTCAAATGCACATATTCACCAGCACAACAGCATCATCAAATGATGTCCAAAATCTTTATTGATGAACAATCACATCACAGAGGACATAGTGCAACATTTCATAGCATCGCATAATCTCTTTCATCAGGCATGCAGAGGAAAAAGATTGGGGGTACTACTCTGGATGTATGCTGCCTCTTCATGTAATCCCAGACAGACTCTATAATGTTTAAATAAGGGCTCTGTGGGAGACAAATCATCACTTCCAGGACTCTTTGCTCTTCTTTTTTTCTGAAGATAGTTCTTAAATTCTGAAAATTGGCTGTATGTTTAAGGTCATTGTTCTGCTACAGAATATATTTGGGGCCAACCACACACCTCCCTGGTGGTATGGTATGATGGATAAGTATCTATGAGAAAAGATAGTCTGCAACTCCTTGCTTGCTCTTTAAAATCTTCAGAATTTATTGACACAGTAACAGACAGCAGATGTAAATGCGTTTCAGCCTTGTGGGCCTTGTTCACTACCATTTCTAATCTTATTGGGTACTAGCACCCTACCTCTGCTTTATTTTATAGGTAAGTATCTGCCTGTATTTTTCAACATTAAGGACACCATTGATCCTGACCAAATATCCAACTACATTTGCAGAAATGCAGCCCAAACTTGCAAAGAACCTCCACTATGCCTCACTATTGCCTATGGACACTCATTATTGTACCGCTCTCGAGCCTTTTGGCAAACAAACTGCGTCCTGCTACAGCCAAATATTTCAAATTTTGACTCATCGGTCCAGAGCAACTGCTTCCATTTTTTTGCACCCCAGTTCCTATGTTTTCCTGCATAGTGGGGTCACTCAGCCTTGTTTTCAAGTTGGGGGTGTTGCCTTTTGGCCACAATTGTTCCATGAAGGCCACTTCTGGCCAGACCTCTCAGGACAGTAGATGGGTGTACCTGGGTCCCACTGGTTTCCATCAGTTCTGTGTTGATAGCACTGGACATCTCCTGATCTTGATGGGAAGTAAGCATGATGTGTCTTTCGTCTACTGCATTAAGTTTCTTTGGCTGACCACTGCATTTATGGTCCCCAGTGTTGCCCATTTCTTTGTGCCTTTTCAAAAGAACTTGAACTGCACATGTTGAAACCACAGTCTGCTGTGAAAACTTTCCCTGGGATAAACCTTCCTGATGCAGTATAACTATTGTGGGTCTTGTTGCTGTGCTCAGGCTTGCCATGGTGTATGACCTGTGGCATGAAAGTGTCTTCCACAACCTCACCTTAGTATAAGAGATTTGCTGTTCCTCACCCAGTTTTAAGCCTCCTATACAGCTGTCTCTGTTTCAGTTAATGACTGTGTTTCAATCTGCATTTGATATTAAAGATCATTAGCACATTCTTGGTTATACTGCATCAACACAACAAATTTAAAAAAAAGAAGACACACAAGAACAGAGGGTGCAACTTCCCTTATACCTTCAAAGTACCTTATGGATCACTGAATCCCCACAAAAATATAATTAATGGTGTTGTCCTAGAAACTAAATTAACATTGTGCAAAAAAAGTTTAGGGCTTAAAGAGTCCAACAAATAAGTAGTTTCAAACAGAGGACAATGAAGCCCTGTCAGCCTCTTGCTAAACATCCCCGATGGAACTCCAAGTTCTAAATAGATAATACAGTGTCCCACTAGAACGCTCTCACCACTCCATGTAAGTACTTGTCAGTAGTGGAGTCCTGGTACATAAGCCTTCTGATTAATCTCTCTAATGGTTTGAGATACAGCTCCGAAATATCAGAGCAGTGGTGGTCTGGTGGCAGGATGAATGGAAGACCCAGGAGCTTGGATGTGATGATGTCACATGTCAATGCGTTTTGCCCGCCATGTACCACAAGCTTCGTCATGCCAGGGTGGAGCCTGTGGGTCAGGCTTAAAAAGCCTCACTGCTTTTTTTACTCTATATCACACCAACAATGGCCGCCATAATTGCTGATCTGTCACTGCTATTAACCTTAAGGCACACACATGGATGTTTTTGGTTCAGGAGAGAATTTCTCCATATATATATATATATGACACATAAACCAGTAAAGGACATTCAAACACACACCCTGGATCTGTGAAGACTATAAAGGGTACTAAAAAAATAGTAGGGGAAAGATTTACACAGATCTTTCAGGTCAAGGAAGACTTGTAAATTTAGTTCAGAATTTAACCCTTTTGGGGCTAGTGTGCTGTGTTTGTAAATCCTTTTATTTTTCTTATGTAGAAGGACAGTATTAAAGTCACCTCTTCGACTAGATAGATTTAGGGCATAGATGCCCTTGACTCTCAATCCATCTTTCTTTCCTTCATGCAACTTGGCTAAGTGTTGTGTTAATATACAATTGATGGCTAATACGTCCAATGTGTTCATTGATGTGGACTTTGAGTTGTCATTTGCTCTTACCCACATAAAATTTGGAGCGTGGACACTTCAAGATATAAATTAGGTGTTTCATGCTACAATTGATAGATTGCCTAATATGGCAAGAATTAGATCTGTCTGCATCATTAAACAAACTGGACTTCTCCACACAGTAACAAATTTGGCAATGTCCACGTGGGAAAATGCCTGTTACTCTTGTCAAGTCAGCAAACCAGTTCCTTGATGTTTTCCATATGAATTCTGGGTGGACCAGATCATCATTCAAATTCCTGGGTCATTTTGCAACCATTAACGGTCTTGGGCCCACAATTGCAGAATTGTACAATTGCAATTGTCAGTGTCACGTACTTGGTAGGAATTCTGAAATTATGAGGTTGGCCTCTCTTCTATCTCCAACCCTAGCCCCACTGGAGGTGGAACAGATGGTGGCAAGGATCAGGAGGAACAGGAGTGCCTGTGAATGCTGCGTGCAGAACTTGCAGGTGTTGCAGACTTGGAAGTGCAGGCAGGGTTTCTGGTGAAGAACTGGAACCAGTAAAGCTGAGAGGATGGACGGCCAGCACAGGTACTCAGAAACAGCGTGGAGCCAAGCAGGAGACAGGAGCGAGGTCATCAGGAAAGGCGGGTTCAGCAATGGGCAGGCAGTGAGGTACCAAGGCATAAACAGGAGCAGGGTCAAACTGGAAGCCAGGATCAGGAACCGGTAATCAGAGTAATCAGAGTCCAGAAGCAGGGTCAGGAAAGCCAGGGTTCAGCAACAGGAAATCAAGTCAGACAAACAGGGCTTAGAATCTCAGGACACAGCTGAAGATCAATCAGCACTTTCCAGAAGTCAGAGCAACCCTTAAATAGGCTGTCCGGTGCCAATTGTGGCCAGGGGTGCGCTCCTGCGCGTGCACGCAGTGCGACCTGCATGGGCATGCGCATTGGTGCGTGGGGAAATCTGCCGATGCCCGTAAATGCGCGCATGCGCACGTGTGTGCGCCGGGCACATTCTGACAGTCCTCTTACAGTCAGAAGGTGCCAATGCCTTTTAGGAATGGTTCTCACTTCTTCCAATTAAGACCTGTATCAGGTAATCACTCACACTGAGTCCATAGGCAAAAGGATCAGACAGAGATTCCTAGTGCGTAACAGGTCATCTGAGCTGCTCTCCAAAGCTTCCTTTTTTTTAATTCTGATAGTCTTATGAGGGTAACCTCTCTCCCTAAACCACCTGTATGGTTTTTCAGCTTCCTTCCTGTAATCTTCTTCACGGGTTTCTCATAATACGGAGTAACTGACCTGTAGGAATACCCTTAAAGGAGAAGTATGGGAATGCCAAAATAGGTAGTACATGCTGCCCTCATACTTGCATTGCATTGCTTTCTTTCCTCAGCCCTTTAGTTTTTGCAGAATAGTCTTTTGAAGTGTCCAGAATCACCCTCTAATGGTTCTCTCTCAGTTCAAAAGTTTCCAGGGGTTGGATACAGCTCCACAATGAAGCCACTTCTTCACTCCCTCCCTCTGGAGGACATGAGGGTGTGTTCAGTGAAGAGGTGCACACCCAGGGTGCTATCTAGAATGAGCATGTTCTTCACATGCCTCTGTTTCCATGGCAGCATGTCCCCAGCTAAAACCCGGAAGCAGAGAGACCTTGAGATACAAGCAGTGAAGTCTCCTCACCTTTCTCTGGCTGTTATCTGCAAGCTCTCCTCTGCGAGAGCGAGACTCCAACACCTCTCCCCTGGGCTTTGATGTTCCTGTGTCCTCTGAATTCCTTCCCCCCTCTCCCCTCCCTCATTCAAAGTTCATGTCAGCATCTCGTCCAGCTGATGGGGGGAGGGGAGAGAGTCACTGAACACTTCTCATGTACAGAAATGAACACAGGTAAGCTCTCTACACATAGCACTGTGTTATATCAGACAAGGAGACATGATAAGGAGCATAGTGACCTGTGCTCTGTGTCTGTTTCCTGAAATGTACACAGTGCTATGTGTAGAGAGCATACCTTTGTACAGTATTTAGGAGAGGGAGACTGACAACTCCCCCACATCTAAAGTGACCCCAATATGTCCCCAGAGTCCTCTTTATTGTACATACAAATCATCCCTCTGCCAATGATCACCACCATCCTTCTGCTACTGATGTCAATCCTAGCCCCCTATCCCCTGTACTCCTATACAGTCCCATCATCCCCATCCCCTTTACTCCTATACAGTCCCTTCATCCCCATCCCCTGTACTCCTATACAGTCCCATCATCCCCATTCCCTGTACTCCTATACAATCCCATCCGCGATTTTTTTTTATTATTATTAATGTTTTATTCAATTTCTTAAAATGAACATTACATGTACAGTGACAGTAGTTGCACAGAGGAGTTATTCATTACAGTCAAGTTATCATCGTATACACAGAAGTAAATATTAACGTTTCAAAATGGATTTTCTAATATCCAACAAGTAACTCATATCTGAGAGATAAACAGTGAAAAAAAAGGAACTAAATCTCTATTGGTTTACCTGTTGTCTTTCTGGAATGACTGCCATACATCCCAAATGTTTTTAGATTTTGTAAGCGAGCCAGAGTGCAAGGCAAAGCATAGTTCAAGATCTTTTGTTTGATTCAGTTGGAATATCAGATCAGAAAGGTGTGGAACCAAGGCTGTCTCCATTTGTGCATGATGAGCAATCTAGCTGCAAACAGAATGTGCATGACCAGAATTCTGAGACTGGGCAGGAAGTTATCAATTCCAATGCTAAGAATACCTACAGAGGGTGAAGGCTTTATTATGATACCAGTCACTTCAGAAATAATGGTGAATACCTTTTTCCAAAAGGGAAATATATGCGGAAACTCCCACAAAATATAGGGTAGTGACCCAGTTTGTGAGCAACCTCGCCAGCATTAATCGTTATCTAGATTAGCGAATTTGTACATTTGTACTGGGGTCAGGTACCATCTGTGATGTATTTTCTGGGACAGTTCCCAGTAATTAACACATTTAGAGGAGCTAAGATTGTAGTGGATTGCTTGTCGCCATTGTGGTACGGAAAACAAGATTTTTAGGTCGCGTTCCCATCTCATAAGAGCTGAACTCTTTATAAATGTGCCTTTGGCTTGTAGAAGGTCATAGAAGAGTGCAATACCCTTCATATGAGAGGAGTCTGAGGCCCAAAAGGTCCATGCTTTTTTAGGTACATAAACTTTTGGAATGGAATGTTTATGTAGGGATGAAGCAATTTGTCTATAAGTAAATATTAGTAAAAAAGATCAAAAATGCAGCGCTAAATAAATATGATAGTCCATAAAAGGCAATGAAGAGTAGAGATGAGATGAAACCTCCACCAAAACTTCCATGTGCAAGGGAAAAGCACACCACACCCAAGTGCTGTCAATCTGCTTACCAGAAGAATATAAAAAACAAGCAATGAATTCGTATAGTGCAGAGGCTCAATCAGTGTTTCCAATTGGCACACTCCATCATAGACAGACAGATTAAGTTGTCACGTATCATCAGTGACTCAGGATTCACATGGGACAATGAGTGATTAATGTGATCAACAGCAGGGTAACCCAATAAGAAGAAAGTAACAATAGTGAAGCCCGTATAGGTAAAATACACGTTTTATTGTAGTCTACTTACAGGTGTCAATAGAACATCATCACAAAAAGGAAAAAGGTAATCCACGGCTCAAAAGCGTGCTTGCATCGGCCAGCCTGACAGGTTTCATCCTATGTTGATATCATCCGAGCCGTGGCCACTGAGTCCCTGGTGATACGTGACAACTTAATCTGTCTGTCTATGATGGAGTGTGCCAATTGGAAACACTGATTGAGCCTCTGCACTATATGAATACATCACTTGTTTTTTATATTCTTCTGGTAAGCAGATTGACAGCACTTGGGTGTCGTGTGCTTTTCCCTTGCACACGGAAGTTTTGGTGGAGGTTTCATCTCATCTCTACTCTTCATGGCCTTTTATGGACTATCATATTTATTTAGCGCTGCTATTTTGATCTTTTTTACTTGTGTTTGATGAATCAACAAACTATGCTGGCTGCTTATTACATTTATATTTATCTCAGTCAGTGCTGATATTTGTTTACTGTTTTTTTTATAAGTAAATATGCCCTGAAGAGGTATATTGTATTTTGACTGGAGAGTGGAAAATGGGAGAAGTTTATCATTCTGCACTAGTATTGATATTTGCTTTTGTCTAAGGGTTGACTAGTGTTTAAGGGACAGGTCAGGTATTAAAAATGTACAAATTTCCAGGGGAGTTGGGATGTAAGTATCTAATGTCTCCACTGAAGTTTCCTGAGAGAATATCTTCCATGTTGACAAAGCGGCCGTAATTATTGGGTGGTCTATCTTTGTATTGTGCTAGACACTGAAAGGACCAGTAGAAGGGTACTTAAATCACTTTTGGAAACAAAAGCTTGCTCTATATGCCTCCATTGTTTGTTTAAAATGGGAGTGAACCAATGTCAGAGCTGGTCCAAAATTAATGACAGGTAATAATCCTTTACATCAGGGAGGCCCATACCTCCGGCACTGCGTCTGATAATTGTGGCATATGGGCAGCATGGTTTCCTATTTAGCCAAACATAGGCGCTTAGTATTTGTTTAAGGGAGCTAAAGAAGGAATATGGAATTGTTATGGGTAAGGTCTTGTATAGGTATAAGAGCTTCGGAAGTGTTATCATTTTAAACGCGACCACTCTACCTGCCCATGAAAGGTGTTGCTTGCTTATTGTTTGGAGGTCTTGTTTACGGGTATTAAGGAAGGGAGTGCAGTTACAGGAAAATAGATCAGAGGATGGAAATGTTAGGGATATACCTATGGCATGGAGGCAGAAACCCATTTAAAGGGGAATTCAGATTGAAGGGATATCTTAATAGAAGCTGGTACTTCTACACTAAGGAAATAGGATTTAGTGCCATTCACTTTATAAAATGAGCATGCATTAAACATATCTAATGCCGCGTACACGCGGTCTGACTTTTCGGCTACAAGAGTCCGACGGCCCGTCCGACAGACTTTCGATGGACTTTTGGAGGACTTGCGGCGGACTTTGTAACGGACTTGCCTACATACGATCACACAAAAGTCCGACAGCCTAGTACACGGTGACTAGGGATGAGCCGAACACCCCCCTGTTCGGTTCGCACCAGAACATGCGAACAGGAAAAAAATTCGTTCGAACACGCGAACGCCGTTAAAGTCTATGGGACACGAACATGAATAATCAAAAGTGCTAATTTTAAAGGCTAATATGCAAGTTATTGTCATAAAAAGTGTTTGGGGACCCGGGTCCTGCCCCAGGGGACATGGATTAATGCAAAAAAAAGTTTTAAAAACGGACGTTTTTTCAGGAGCAGTGATTTTATTAATGCTTAAAGTCAAACAATAAAAGTGTAATATTCCTTTAAATTTCGTACCTGGGGGGTGTCTATAGTATGCCTGTAAAGGGGCGCATGTTTCCCGTGTTTAGAACAGTCTGACAGCAAAATGACATTTGGAAGGAAAAAACTCATTTAAAACTAGCCGCGGCTATTGCATTGCCGACAATACACATAGAAGTTCATTGATAAAAACGGCATGGGAATTCCCCACAGGGGAACCCCGAACCAAAAAAAAAAAAAAAAAATGATGTGGGGGTCCCCCTAAATTCCATACAAGGCCCTTCAGGTCTGGTATGGATATTAAGGGGAACCCCAGCCAAAATTGAAAAAAAAAATTGACGTGGGGTTCCCCCTAAATTCCATACCAGACCCTTCAGGTCTGGTATGGATTTTAAGGGGAACCCCGCGCCAAAAAAAAAAAAAAAAACGGCGTGGGGTCCCCCTAAAAATCCATACCAGACCCTTATCCGAGCACGCAACCTGGCAGGCCGCAGGAAAAGAGGGGGGGACGAGAGTGCGGCCCCCCCCCCTCCTGAACCGTACCAGGCCACATGCCCTCAACATTGGGAGGGTGCTTTGGGGTAGCCCCCCAAAACACCTTGTCCCCATGTTGATGAGGACAAGGGCCTCATCCTCACAACCCTGGCCGGTGGTTGTGAGGGTCTGCGGGCGGGGGGCTTATCGGAATCTGGAAGCCCCCTTTAACAAGGGGACCCCCAGATCCCGGCCCCCCCCCTGTGTGAAATGGTAAGGGGGTACTTACCCCTACCATTTCACTAAAAAACTGTCAAAAATGTTAAAAATGACAAGAGACAGTTTTTGACAATTCCTTTATTTAAATGCTTCTTCTTTCTTCTTTCTTCCTTCATCTTCTTCTGGTTCTTCTGGCTCTTCTGGTTCTTCCTCCGGCGTTCTCGTCCAGCATCTTCTCCGCGGCGTCTTCTATCTTCTTCTCCTCGGGCCGCTCCGCACCCATGGCATGGGGGGGAGGCTCCCGCTCTTCTCTTCATCTTCTTCTCTTCTTCATCTTCTTCTTCTTCTTCCTTCTTCTCTTCTTCTCTTCTTCTCTTCTTCCTGTCTTCTGCGGGCCGCTCCGCAGCCATGCTGGCATGGAGGGAGGCTCCCGCTGTGTGACGGCGTCTCTTCGTCTGACGGTTCTTAAATAACGGGGGGCGGGGCCACCCGGTGGCCCCGCCCCCCTCTGACGCACGGTGACATGACGGGACTTCCCTGTGGCATTCCCCGTGACGTCACAGGGAAGTCCCTCAAGTCACCGTGCGTCAGAGGGGGGCGGGGTCACCGGATGGCCCCGCCCCCCGTTATTTAAGAACCGTCAGACGAAGAGACGCCGTCACACAGCGGGAGCCTCCCACCATGCCAGCATGGCTGCGGAGCGGCCCGCAGAAGACAGGAAGAAGAGAAGAAGAGAAGAAGAGAAGAAGGAAGAAGAAGAAGAAGATGAAGAACAGAAGAAGATGAAGAGAAGAGCGGGAGCCTCCCCCCCATGCCATGGGTGCGGAGCGGCCCGAGGAGAAGAAGATAGAAGACGCCGCGGAGAAGATGCTGGACGAGAACGCCGGAGGAAGAACCAGAAGAGCCAGAAGAACCAGAAGAAGATGAAGGAAGAAAGAAGAAAGAAGAAGCATTTAAATAAAGGAATTGTCAAAAACTGTCTCTTGTCATTTTTAACATTTTTGACAGTTTTTTAGTGAAATGGTAGGGGTAAGTACCCCCTTACCATTTCACACAGGGGGGGGGCCGGGATCTGGGGGTCCCCTTGTTAAAGGGGGCTTCCAGATTCCGATAAGCCCCCCGCCCGCAGACCCTCACAACCACCGGCCAGGGTTGTGAGGATGAGGCCCTTGTCCTCATCAACATGGGGACAAGGTGTTTTGGGGGGCTACCCCAAAGCACCCTCCCAATGTTGAGGGCATGTGGCCTGGTACGGTTCAGGAGGGGGGGGGGGCCGCACTCTCGTCCCCCCCTCTTTTCCTGCGGCCTGCCAGGTTGCGTGCTCGGATAAGGGTCTGGTATGGATTTTTAGGGGGACCCCACGCCGTTTTTTTTTTTTTTTTTTGGCGCGGGGTTCCCCTTAAAATCCATACCAGACCTGAAGGGTCTGGTATGGAATTTAGGGGGAACCCCACGTCAATTTTTTTTTTCAATTTTGGCTGGGGTTCCCCTTAATATCCATACCAGACCTGAAGGGCCTTGTATGGAATTTAGGGGGACCCCCACATCATTTTTTTTTTTTTATTTTGGTTCGGGGTTCCCCTGTGGGGAATTCCCATGCCGTTTTTATCAATGAACTTCTATGTGTATTGTCGGCAATGCAATAGCCGCGGCTAGTTTTAAATGAGTTTTTTCCTTCCAAATGTCATTTTGCTGTCAGACTGTTCTAAACACAGGAAACATGCGCCCCTTTACAGGCATACTATAGACACCCCCCAGGTACGAAATTTAAAGGGATATTACACTTTTATTGTTTGACTTTAAGCATTAATAAAATCACTGCTCCTGAAAAAACGTCCGTTTTTAAAACTTTTTTTTGCATTGATCCATGTCCCCTGGGGCAGGACCCGGGTCCCCAAACACTTTTTATGACAATAACTTGCATATAAGCCTTTAAAATTAGCACTTTTGATTTCTCCCATAGACTTTTAAAGGGTGTTCCGCGGCATTCGAATTTGCCGCGAACACCCCAAATTGTTCGCTGTTCGGTGAACTTGCGAACAGCCAATGTTCGAGTAGAACATGAGTTCGACTCGAACTCGAAGCTCATCCCTAACGGTGACGTACACCAAGTCCGACGAGACTATAAAACGGAAGTTCAATAGCCTGTACGACACCATTTGGGCTCCTTCTGCTAATCTCGTGTTTATCTTGTGTTAGTAGAAGTTTGGTGAGAGACAATTTGCGTTTGTGAGACTTGTATTTTTTAGTTTGTTTTAACTGTTGTTCAGTCTGTGATTGTGAGGTTTGTATCTGCTTTTCAGTGCATTTGTTCAGTTGGCATTGAGCAATCTTTGTTTTATTGTCCACTCGTTGCTGATTTTCAGGTCGCTCTTCACAGGCCTTGCTGTTCTTCAGTGCGTTCTGTTAAGTGCGTTCAGACCAGCCCACCGTTTTGAAGCCATGTTACCTGTACGTACTCGACGTAGAGCTGGTGCATTGTATGTGCTTGGTGCTGTAGTTCATTCTTCAGCCCAAGATCAGTCCATGAACAGGGTGAGGAGGAGTTCATGGATGAAGAATTGGTTGCTCCAGCGTGACTCCATTGCTCCGTGAGATCCGTGAGAATAATCCTGAAGATTTCAGGAACTTTCTCCGGATGATGGACCCCATTTTTGACCGTTTGGTGGCTTTGCTCACCCCTTATATCAGCAGGCAGGATACCTGCATGAGGCAAGCCATCACTCCGGAGCAGAGGCTAGTCGCCACATTGCGGTACTTGGCGACAGGGAGAAGCCTGCAGGACATTAAGTTCTCGACAGGCATCTCCCCCCAGGCTCTGGGGATCATTATACCAGACACCTGTTCTGACATCATTCAGGTCCTGCAGAAGGAGTATATTAAGGTAAGAATGTGATCCTTTATTAGCATCACATGTTATTTTATTTAATGTTTGATAATGTAATGTATTTCTTAACTCACACTACTTACCATCATTGCAATATAGTGTGAATGTCCCCTTTTTGTCCTCATGCATGCTGTCATTTTTTCATGTTCTTTTTTGTCCTGCATGTATATTTGCCTTCACTAACCTCCCCAGCATGCAATGCTGGGCACATATCCACCTAGTCTACTCACTTTGAATGTATTTTGTCAGCTGCTTTGTAGTTTTTTTCCCCTAAACTCCATCCAAATAGTGTGTGTGTCATTAACTTGATTTCCAATCCCCCCCCTAAACTCCATCCAAATAGTGTGTGTGTCATTAACTCGATTTCCAATCCCCTCCTCCCCCCTAAACTTCATCCAAATAGTGTGTGTGTCATTAACTCGATTTCCAATCCCCCCCCAAACTCCATCCAAATAGTGTGTGTGTCATTAACTCGATTTCCAATCCCCCCCCAAACTCCATCCAAATAGTGTGTGTGTCATTAACTCGATTTCCAATCCCCCCCCCCCCTAAACTCCATCCAAATAGTGTGTGTGTCATTAACTCGATTTCCAATCCCACCCCCCTAAACTCCATCCAAATAGTGTGTGTGTCATTAACTTGATTTCCAATCCCCTTTCCCCCTAAACTCCATCCAAATAGTGTGTTTGTTGTTAACTCGATTTCCAATCCCCGCTCCCCTAATAATTTGCTATAATGTTCTGCGGTGTTGATTTTAAAAAAGCAAATATATGTTGCACTTTGCAAAATGCATTTGCACTCTGCAAGTGCATTTGCTCCAGGGATTTAGTATATGAGCAAAAGCTCTGCTGATTTCCATCATCCAATCATGTGCAAGCCATGGATTAATTGCCCTTGCATGTGATTGGGTATGCCTTGCAACATGAAGCCTTTACCTTACCTCATTTACTAAGCTGTGGAGCAACTGCACTTTCAGAGTGCAACAACTGCACTTTTCAAACTGCACAGTCTTGTAGCCTTTAGTCAATCAAACCCTGTGTGTCCTTAAACTTAATTTCTAATTTCACCACCCCCTAAAATGTAACAATGTGCCATCAGAGGGGGTGAGCAATCTGATAAGTGTGCCTTTCCATATTATTTATTAAAGAAGATTTCAATTATTTAATGTTATACTGATGCTGGGCAATATTGTTTTAAGTGTAATGTTCTTGCAATGTTCTTTACAAATTTACAGATTTTTGGTTTCTTAAAAAAGCAAATATATGTTGCACTTTGCAAAATGCATTTGCACTCTGCAAGTGCATTTGCTCCAGGGATTTAGTATATGGGCAAAAGCTCTGCTGATTTCCATCATCCAATCATGTGCAAGCCATGGATTAATTGCCCTTGCATGTGATTGGGTATGCCTTGCAACATGAAGCCTTTACCTTACCTCATTTACTAAGCTGTGGAGCAACTGCACTTTCAGAGTGCAACAACTGCACTTTTCAAACTGCACAGTCTTGTAGCCTTTAGTCAATCAAACCCTGTGTGTCCTTAAACTTAATTTCTAATTTCACCACCCCCTAAAATGTAACAATGTGCCATCAGAGGGGGTGAGCAATCTGATAAGTGTGCCTTTCCATATTATTTATTAAAGAAGATTTCAATTATTTAATGTTATACTGATGCTGGGCAATATTGTTTTAAGTGTAATGTTCTTGCAATGTTCTTTACAAATTTACAGATTTTTGGTTTCTTGTTTTATTCCCTAGTTTCCTTCGACGCCACAGGAATGGCAGACTGTGGCATCCCATTTTGCCACCCGTTGGGACTTTCCCAACTGTGGAGGGGCTATAGATGGGAAACATGTCCACATCATGCCACCACCCCATTCGAGGTCATACTATTTTAATTATAAGGGGTTCCATAGTATTGTCTTAATGGCGGTGGTGTCGGCACAATATGACTTTCTCTATGTGGACGTGGGGAAGAATGGCCGGATGTCGGATGGAGGAGTATTTGCCTAGACAGAGTTCTACCAGCGTCTCCAGAGTGGTGGCCTGGGATTGCCACCTGATGCGGATAACGTGGAAGGACTCCCCTTTGTCTTTATAGCAGATGAAGCCTTCGCTCTGAGCAAGCACCTCATGAGGCCATTCCCCCAAAGGACCCTCACCACGGAGAGGAGGGTTTTTAATTTTCGGCTGGCCAGAGCGAGAAGAGTTGTTGAGAATACTTTTGGGATTCTGGCCAGCCGGTTCCGCCTGTTTCAGACATCGATAAACCTTGCGGAATACAAACTTAATTACATCATTTTAGCGTGCTGCATCCTGCACAACTTTTTGAACAAACATTCCCCAAATTGTATTTTGCCAGTTGGGCCTGAGGCCAGACTTATTATTAGCGACAATCTGACGGGCCTGCATACTGTCCGTACTGGCTTGGCCCCCCAAAGTGCCCGTCAAGTTTGTGATCAATATATAGATTATTTTATAGGTAGGGGGGCCATTGAAATGCCCCAGAATATTTAGTTTGTCAAAATAAAAAATCTTGATCAAATCTTTCTTTTTGGCTTTCTCCTAGGTTATCGTAGAGCACTTGTAGTGCCAAGTGTATTTTCATTTATTAAATAAGCACCATTGTCACTGTAAGTAAATATTTTAACTTTAAACAAACTGATACTGAACCACACATTTTGTTAATTACTACACAGATTTTTTAATAGAATGAGAGGAATTCCTGCGCTACCCATTTGGAAAAAGAAAAGAAGAAAAGGCAAAAAGGATGAGAGCTGTAGAGAACCTATGCAGCTGGACAGCTGCACACACCAGAAGAGGGCCAGGCATGAACCCAAAATAAACAGAAATGAAAGAGGGAAAGGTGCTGCGCTAACCAGAAAAAACTGCTATAGATCTCCGTATGTGGTCACTTACTATGTGCTAATAGCACATAGAATCGCATAAATAAATAAAATCAAATAAAGTCGCATGGTGAAATGAAATCGCATAGGTTAGTGTTGATTACTAAAAACCTTGTGAAATATAAAAATGCTGTAATGTTGTGATAATTTCAGGGAATAGTGTAAAGTAACTTCATGTGAACAATAAAACGTAAATATATCTATAAACCATACGATGCATATAAAGCAAAATAATATTGTAATCAATGGTGCAAAAACATATAATAAAGTGCTAGTGCTCAGGTGACCTGAATAAAGTTATTCAGACAGATTATAACAAAGCATGAAGTAAATAAACAAATAGAAATAAAATATAAATAAATACTGTAGTGAACAGTGGCCAAAATGGTAATATAATGACCCAATAATAGTGATTTAAAGTGCTAGTATACAAAGGTATTCAATGACATGCCAGTAATCCAGCAAATAAAGTGCAAAAATGTCTTATAAAGGTGCACAGACAACAGTGCTTAAAAAAAAACGGTGTTTGGGATGCAATATACTCTGTGTCCTGTGTCCATTCACTTATGTGTTTGTTAAAATTTTTGATAGTCCAAAATATATCTATATTTAGAAATTTTTAATAATAGAATTAGGTCCTTTTTTTTGACAATATTTTATTTTCTGTTTGTTTTAACAAACGGGCCTCTTTATTATTATTATTTTTTTTTTTTTTAAAACAGGCCTCTATTTTTTTTTAGATTTTTTTTTAAAACGGGCCTCTATTTTTTTTTTTTTTTTTAAACAGGCCTCTATTTTTTATGTTTTTATTTTATAAAAACAGGCCTCTATTTTTTTTTTTTGGGGGGGGAAAACAGGCGTATAATTTTTACAAGAGAAAAGAGAAGGCCCAGAATGGGTTCAGCAAACAAGGAAATGAAGAACATGATTAATGTTTTTTTGGTTGAAAAAGGGCATTTAGATTCTCCCCAAAACATCGATCATGTTCTTCATTTCCTGCTGCATACGATCCAGCCGATTCCGCATTAAATCAATCTCCCCATTCCAGGCCATTATCTAACCAATTAGTCGTTGTGCACTGTCTGTGCTAAAATGTTCACCCAGACCTAAAATTGAATGAAAAAAAGATGTGTTTAGAAATATGCAGCCATACATACAGTAGATTACCTTACCATAAGCTGGTGGCTCAGACACCATGTCGGCCACCTCTCCTTCCTGCACATCCTCAGTGGAGCTTGGGCTGATTTCCCAATTATGGTGTTGCGATTGGGGGGGCTGGGTTCATCTCATCTTTTCTCCCCTATGTGAATGAAAAAAAATATATACTTAGCACACAGATATTTTAGTACATCTTAAAACATTGTAGTGAAGTGGTGTACAAATTGTCTGTTTTTTTTGTAGAGTTCCTAGTTTAATAAATTTTTCCAATTTCTAAAGACATATCTAGATAGATATATATATATATATATATCTATATAGATATCTAGATCAGTGTTTCTCAACTCCAGTCCTCAAGGCACCCCAACAGGTCAGGTTTTCAGGATTTCCCTCAGATGATACAGCTGTGGTAATTACTAAGCCAGTGAAGCTGATCAAATCACCTGTGCAAAATAATGGAAAGCCTGAAAACATGACCTGTTGGGGCGCCTTGAGGACTATCTATCTATCTGTTTTAAACTATATAAACTCGTACATTAAAGAAAAGCACATGGAGCAGTATACAAGGTAATAAACAGAATATGAACACACGACAAGTACTTACTTTTTTTCAGCACTTTAGGGATCCGTCTGTACTGATCCGGCTCCCGAAGTTTGAGGTCGGACCATCATTTCCTAATCTGATCTTTTGAGCACTGTACCCCAAAAGAAAGATGTAATGTCTTCACCACCTTCGCCATTATTTTGGCTTTTCTAAAATTAGGCCGGGCGTATGGTCCATACTTCCCATCATAGTAATTTTTTTCTCAGAATTGCCACCATTTCCACCATCTCTTTAAAGGACATATTGGAGGCCTTAAATCTCTGTTTCCCAGATCTGGACGTTCCGGCCTCAGGGCTTTCGTCGCTACCTGAGGTAGTACACACCTGATGTGTCTCCGCCATTGTTCATCCCACTACGCACCGTAGAAAGAATGGGCAGTGAATATTCGTTAATATAGAACATCAGGGGTGGGCGATGCAGGCGGAGTTTCACACATGCGCAGTGTATAAAGAAAGGTATTACACATGTGTCATACATACGTTCTGTGCGTAAAGACAAGGGACTGAAAATATGCGTAAAGAAAAAGAACGTCAGGGGCGGGCAAAGCAGTTGGAGTTTTACGCATGCGCCGTGTATAAAACGTTATTACGTATTGTGTCGTACGTACATTCTGTGCGTAGATGATAGTGGACCGGGACGCTAGAAAACGAAGGTAATTTTAAATTTTGAAATTTGGTAGAAACTTTGTAGCAAGGAGCCTATATGGCTTGACCGATTGATGAGGCCTATGTTGGGATAAGATGATGAGGGTTTAGCAGAAACATAAGTGTTTTTTGTCTTGTGTCTTTATCTTATACAGAAATTATGAATGCAAAATTTAAGGAGCCTGAATTTCTGTCGGCTTTTATCGATCAATACAGAGATATGAGAAATCTGTGGGAGGTCAAACACCCTCAATATTATCTTAAGCATGTAAGGAAGTCAACGCTGGAGAGACTTCTGACATTTGTCCAGACGTACATCCCAGAAGCAACGATGGAGATTTTGAAAATTGGGATCTTGAGGAACATGTATAAGAGGGAGCATAACAAGATCCAGAATTCCCTGAGATCAGGAGCATCGGCAGATGATGTATATGTACCCAGGCTGTGGTACTACAATAAACTATGTTTTCTTGATGACCAGACTGAAGCCAGGGCATCACTTTCAACCCTTCCCTCCACCCTTCCCTCCACCCTTCCATGCACTCTTCCATGCACCTTTCGCTCCACCCCAGCAGAGGCTGATGAGGACCAAGCTGGGTCTTCCATCCTGGAAGAACCGGATGTGACCATCTGGAGTCATGTAAATTAATTTCAAAAATATTTACTGCTCTATTATTAATGATGTTAACTAGATGTTATAATTGATTAATATAATTTTCTCCTAAAAATTATGTATACATATCAATTGACAGTGGTGGCCAAATATATTTGTCACCTGCTTTAAAAAATTATGGTGTCTGATTTCTAGACTCTTTTATTAATAGATGTATTAACATTGAATTTGCAAGTCATGAGAAGCATGTGTGTCATTGATAAACCAAAAACAAACAACTAAAACTATGTCCCTTTTTTATACACAGGATGAGGTCAGCCAGGAGGTAAGTTGCAGGCAGGAGGAGGCCAGGCCCAGGGACAGCCAGGAGGAGGCCGAACCCAGTGTCATCCAGGAGGAGGCAGGACCCAGTGTCATCCAGGAGGAGGCAGGACCCAGTGTCATCCTGGAGGAGGCCAGACCCAGTGTCAGGCAGGAAGTGGCTGGGCCCAGTAGGAGCCTAACCCAATCCCAAGTGGCTCCCCTCCACTTTCCTACAAAAAGGGCCAGGAAGGGGACGGTGACACAGAAGGCATCCCTGCGTCTCATGCGAGAGGCCACCAATTTTTTGAAGAGCCCCCCCGAAGCTGAAGAGGCCTATGGGTGCTATTTAGCCAGCAGGCTGCTTCAAATGGAGTGGGACCAATGCCTCATTTGTGAAAAACTGTTTGCTGAAATGATACACAAGGAGCTGAACAGCGAGCTAACTGCCAATACACAAATAAATGAGGCAAATGCCGACCGCCGATGGCACCCCCCCCCGGTGCCATCGGCGGTCGGCATTTGACTGGGAGCGTCGGGAGGCGAGGGGGAGACCATCCGATCGTGGCCCCCCCCCTCGCGATCGCTCCCAGCCAATGGGAATCCTCCTCTGCCTGTGTGTCGTTTCACACAGGCAGAGGATGTGATGTCATCTCTCCTCGGTCTGGCAGTTTCCGTTCCAGCGCCGAGGAGAGAAGACAAGTGAGTGCACACAACACACACACACACAGTAGAACATGCCAGGCATACTTTACACCCCCGATCCCCCCCCGATCGCCCCCCGATCCCCCCCCAATCACCCCCCCTGTCACAAACTGACATTAGCAGTATTTTTTTTTTTTTTTTTCTGATTACTGCATAGTGTCAGTTTGTGACAGTTACAGTGTTAGGGCAGTGAGTATTACCCCCCTTTAGGTCTAGGATACCCCCATAACCCCCCCTAATAAAGTTTTAACCCCTTGATCACCCCCTGTCACCAGTGTCGCTAAGCGATCATTTTTCTGATCGCTGTATTAGTGTCGCTGATGACGCTAGTTAGGGACGTAAATATTTAGGTTCGCCGTCAGTGTTTTATAGCGACAGGGACCCCCATATACTATCTAATAAATGTTTTAACCCCTTGATTGCCCCCTAGTTAACCCTTTCACCACTAATCACCGTATAAGTGTTACGGGTGACGCTGGTTAGTTCGTTTATTTTTTATAGTGTCAGGGCACCCGCCGTTTATTACCGAATAAAGGTTTAGCCCCCTGATCGCCCGGCGGTGATATGCGTCGCCCCAGGCAGCGTCAGATTAGCGCCAGTACCGCTAACACCCACGCACGCAGCATATGCCTCCCTTAGTGGTATAGTATCTGTACAGATCAATATCTGATTCAATCAGATCTATACTAGCGTCCCCAGCAGTTTAGGGTTCCCGAAAACGCAGTGTTAGCGGGATCAGCCCAGATACCCGCTAGCACCTGCGTTTTGCCCCTCCGCCCAGCACAGCCCAGCCCACCCAAGTGCAGTATCGATCGATCACTGTCACTTACAAAACACTAAACGCATAACTGCAGCGTTCGCAGAGTCAGGCCTGATCCCTGTGATCGCTAACAGTTTTTTTGGTAGCGTTTTGGTGAACTGGCAAGCACCAGCCCCAGGCAGCGTCAGGTTAGCGCCAGTACCGCTAACACCCACGCACGCACCGTATACCTCCCTTAGTGGTATAGTATCTAATCGGATCAATATCTGATCTGATCAGATCTATACTAGCGTCCCCAGCAGTTTAGGGTTCCCAAACACGCAGTGTTAGCGGGATCAGCCCAGATACCTGCTAGCACCTGCGTTTTGCCCCTCCGCCCGGCCCAGCCCAGCCCACCCAAGTGCAGTATCAATCGATCACTGTCACTTACAAAACACTAAACACATAACTGCAGCGTTCGCAGAGTCAGGCCTGATCCCTGCGATCGCTAACAGTTTTTTTGGTAGCGTTTTGGTGAACTGGCAAGCACCAGCCCCAGGCAGCGTCAGATTAGCGCCAGTACCGCTAACACCCACGCACGCAGCATACGCCTCCCTTAGTGGTATAGTATCTGATCGGATCAATATCTAATCTGATTAGATCTATACTAGTGTCCCCAGCAGTTTAGGGTTCCCAAAAACGCAGTGTTAGCGGGATCAGCCCAGATACCTGCTAGCACCTGCGTTTTGCCCCTCCGCCCGGCCCAGCCCAGCCCACCCAAGTGCAGTATCGATCGATCACTGTCACTTACAAAACACTAAACGCATAACTGCAGCATTCGCAGAGTCAGGCCGGATCCCTGTGATCGCTAACAGTTTTTTTTGTAGCGTTTTGGTGAACTGGCAAGCACCAGCGGCGTAGTACACCCCGGTCGTAGTCAAACCAGCACTGCAGTAACACTTGGTGACGTGGCGAGTCACATAAGTGCAGTTCAAGCTGGTGAGGTGGCAAGCACAAGTAGTGTCCCGCTGCCACCAAAAAGACAAGCACAGGCCCGTCGTGCCCATAATGCCCTTCCTGCTGCATTCGCCAATCCTAATTGGGAACCCACCGCTTCTGCAGCGCCCATACTTCCCCCATTCACATCACCAACCAAATGCAGTCGGCTGCATGAGAGGCATTTTCTTTATGTCCTCCCGAGTACCCCTACCCAACGAACCCCCCCAAAAAAGATGTCGTGTCTGCAGCAAGCGCGGATATAGGCGTGACACCCGCTATTATTGTCCCTCCTGTCCTGATAATCCTGGTCTTTGCATTGGTGAATGTTTTGAACGCTACCATGCACTAGTTGAGTATTAGCGTAGGGTACAGCATTGCACAGACTAGGACACACTTTCACAGGGTCTCCCGAGATGCCATCGCATTTTGAGAGACCCGAACCTGGAACCGGTTACAGTTATAAAAGTTAGTTACAAAAAAAAGTGTAAAAAAAAAAAAAACACAAACAAAAATATAAAAAAAAAAAAAAGTTGTCGTTTTATTGTTCTCTCTCTCTCTATTCTCTCTCTATTGTTCTGCTCTTTTTTACTGTATTCTATTCTGCAATGTTTTATTGTTATTATGTTTTATCATGTTTGCTTTTCAGGTATGCAATTTTTTATACCTTACCGTTTACTGTGCTTTATTGTTAACCATTTTTTTGTCTTCAGGTATGCCATTCACGACTTTGAGTGGTTATACCAGAATGATGCCTGCAGGTTTAGGTATCATCTTGGTATCATTCTTTTCAGCCAGCGGTCAGCTTTCATGTAAAAGCAATCCTAGTGGCTAATTAGCCTCTAGACTGCTTTTACAAGCAGTGGGAGGGAATGCCCCCCCCCCAACGTCTTCCGTGTTTTTCTCTGGCTCTCCTGTCTCAACAGGGAACCTGAAAATGCAGCCGGTGATTCAGCCAGCTGACCATAGAGCTGGTCAGAGACCAGAGTGGCTCCAAACATCTCTATGACCTAAGAAACCGGAAGCTACGAGCATTTTATGACTTAGATTTCGCCGGATGTAAACAGCGCCATTGGGAAATTGGGAAGGCATTTTATCACACCGATCTTGGTGTGGTCAGATGCTTTGAGGGCAGAGGAGAAATCTAGGGTCTAATAGACCCCAATTTTTGCAAAAAAGAGTACCTGTCATTACCTATTGCTATCATAGGGGATATTTACATTCCCTGAGATAACAATAAAAATGATTTAAAAAAAAAAAATGAAAGGAACAGTTTAAAAATAAGATAAAAAAATAATAATAATAAAGAAAAAAAAAAAAAAGCACCCCTGTCCCCCCTGCTCTCGCGCTAAGGTGAACGCAAGCGTTGGTCTGGCGTCAAATGTAAACAGCAATTGCACCATGCATGTGAGGTATCGCCGCGAAGGTCAGATCGAGGGCAGTAAGTTTAGCAGTAGACCTCCTCTGTAAATCTAAAGTGGTAACCTGTAAAGGCTTTTAAAGGCTTTTAAAAATGTATTTAGTTTGTCGCCACTGCACGTTTGTGCGCAATTTTAAAGCATGTCATGTTTGGTATCCATGTACTCGGCCTAAGATCATCTTTTTTATTTCATCAAACATTTGGGCAATATAGTGTGTTTTAGTGCATTAAAATGTAAAAAAGTGTGTTTTTTCCCCAAAAAATGCGTTTGAAAAATCGCTGCGCAAATACTGTGTGAAAAAAAAAAAATGAAACACCCACCATTTTAATCTGTAGGGTATTTGCTTTAAAAAAAATATATAATGTTTGGGGGTTCAAAGTAATTTTCTTGCAAAAAAAAAATATTTTTTTATGTAAACAATAAGTGTCAGAAAGGGCTTTGTCTTCAAGTGGTTAGAAGAGTGGGTGATGTGGGACATAAGCTTCTAGATGTTGTGCATAAAATGCCAGGACAGTTCAAAACCCCCCCAAATGACCCCATTTTGGAAAGTAGACACCCCAAGCTATTTGCTGAGAGGCATGTTGAGTCCATGGAATATTTTATATTGTGACACAAGTTGCGGGAAAGAGACAATTTTTTATTTTTTTTATTTTTTTTTGCACAAAGTTGTCACTAAATGATATATTGCTCAAACATGCCATGGGAATATGTGAAATTACACCCCAAAATACATTCTGTTGCTTCTCCTGAGTACGGGGATACCACATGTGTGGGACTTTTTGGGAGCCTAGCCGCGTACGGGACCCCGAAAACCAAGCACCGCCTTCAGGCTTTCTAAGGCCGTAAATTTTTGATTTCACTCTTCACTGCCTATCACAGTTTCGGAGGCCGGGAATGCCCAGGTGGCACAAAACCCCCCCAAATGACCCCATTTTGGAAAGTAGACACCCCAAGCTATTTGATGAGAGGTATAGTGAGTATTTTGCAGACCTCACTTTTTGTCACAAAGTTTTGAAAATTGAAAAAAGAAAAAAAAAAAATTTTTTTCTCGTCTTTCTTTATTTTCAAAAACAAATGAGAGCTGCAAAATACTCACCATGCCTCTCAGCAAATAGCTTGGGGTGTCTACTTTCCAAAATGGGGTCATTTGGGGGGGGGTTTGTGCCACCTGGGCATTCCATGGCCTCCGAAACTGTGATAGGCAGTGAGGAGTAAAATCAAAAATGTACGCCCTTAGAAATCCTGAAGGCGGTGCTTGGTTTTCGGGGTCCTGTACGCGGCTAGGCTCCCAAAAAGTCCCACACATGTGGTATCCCCGTACTCAGGAGAAGCAGCTAAATGTATTTTGGGGTGCAATTCCACATATGCCCATGGCCTGTGTGAGCAATATATCATTTAGTGACAACTTTGTGCAAAAAAAAAAAAAAAAATTTGTCACTTTCCCGCAACTTGTGTCAAAATATAAAACATTCCATGGACTCAACATGCCTCAAAGCAAATAGCTTGGGGTGTCTACTTTCCAAAATGGGGTCATTTGGGGGGGTTTTATGTCATCTGGGCATTTTATGGCCTTCAAAACTGTGATAGGTAGTGAGGAGTAAAATCAAAAATGTACGCCCTTAGAAATCCTGAAGGCGGTGCTTGGTTTTCGGGGCCCCGTACGCGGCTAGGCTCCCAAAAAGTCCCACACATGTGGTATCCCCGTACTCAGGAGAAGCAGCTAAATGTATTTTGGGGTGCAATTCCACATATGCCCATGGCCTGTGTGAGCAATATATCATTTAGTGACAACTTTTTGTAATTTTTTTTTTTTTTTTTGTCATTATTCAATCACTTGGGACAAAAAAAATGAATATTCAATGGGCTCAACATGCCTCTCAGCAAATTCCTTGGGGTGTCTACTTTCCAAAATGGGGTCATTTGTGGGGGTTTTGTACTGCCCTGCCATTTTAGCACCTCAAGAAACGACATAGGCAGTCATAAATTAAAGGCTGTGTAAACTCCAGAAAATGTACCCTAGTTTGTAGACGCTATAACTTTTGCGCAAACCAATAAATATACGCTTATTGATATTTTTTTACCAAAGACATGTGGCCGAATACATTTTGGCCTAAATGTATGACTAAAATTGAGTTTATTGGATTTTTTTTAGAACAAAAAGTAGAAAATATCATTTTTTTTCAAAATTTTCGGTCTTTTTCCGTGTATAGCGCAAAAAATAAAAACGGCAGAGGTGATCAAATACCATCAAAAGAAAGCTCTATTTGTGGGAAGAAAAGGACGCAAATTTCGTTTGGGTACAGCATTGCATGACCGCGCAATTAGCAGTTAAAGCGACGCAGTGCCGAATTGTAAAAAGTGCTCTGGTCAGGAAGGGGGTAAAACCTTCCGGGGCTGAAGTGGTTAAGAGGGTGTGCTTTAAGTATCCTCAATTGATTCTATTGAACGCTTTTTCAGCATCTAACGTCACAAAGATAGCCTGAGTGTTTTTTGATTCTGTATGGTAGAGCAGATTGATAATTTTGCAAGTAGCATCAGGTGCCTGCCTGCCTGCCTAAGGTGAACCCAACCTGATCAGGATGTATGAGCTGGGGTATGATGGGAGCCAACCTCTGAGCCACTAGTCTCACATGTAATTTAAAGTCTGTATTCAGTAGTGAGGTGGAGTGAAAATTTTGGGGTATAACCGGCTCCTTCCCTGATTTAGGAAGTGTCACAATAATGGCGGAAAGCATTTAATCTGGGAATTTGCCAGAGGACACAGCAGAGTTGAACACTTGGCACATATGAGGGGCTAGTATGCTGCAGACGAGTTCATAGTATTCGGCAGAGAAGCCATCAGGGCCAGGGGCTTTCCCATTAGGGAGCATGGAAATGGCTTTAGTGATTAGGGATGAGCTTCGGGTGTTCACCTGTTCGCTGAACAACAAACAATATGCAATGTTTGTGACAAATTCGAAAGCCGCTGGAACACTGTTAAAGTCTATGGGACACTAACATGAAAAATCAAAATTGTTCATTTTAACGGCTTATATGCAAGTTTTTGTCATAAAAATTGTTTGGGGACCTGGGTCCTGTCCCAGGGGACATGTATCAATGTACATTTTATTTGAAAAAACAGCTGTTTTTTTCGGGAGCAGTGATTTTTTAATGCTTAAAGTGAAACAATAAAAATGAAATATTCCTTTAAATAGCGTGCCTGGGGGGATGTCTATAGTATGCCTGTAAAGTGGCACATTTTTCCCATGTTTCGAACAGTACCACAGCAAAATGACATTTCTAAAGGAATAATTGTCATTTAAAACTGATCGTGGCTGTAATGAATTGTCGGGTCTCGGCAAATATAGATAAAACTCATTGAAAAAAAGAGCATGGGTTCCCCCCAGTCCATTACCAGGCCCTTTGGGTCTGGTATGAATATTAAGGGGAACCCCAAACCAAAATTAAAAAAAAAAATTGCACGGGGGCCCCCCTAAAATCCATACCTGGCCCTTCAGGTCTGATATGGAATTCAAGGGGAACCCTGTGCCAAATTTAAAAAAAATGGCATAGGGGTCCCTCCCAAAATCCATACCAGACCCTAATCTGAGCATGCAACCTGGCAGGCCACAGGAAAAGAGGGGGGACTAGAGAGCGCCCCCCCTCCTGAACCGTACCAGGCCACATGCCCTTAACATGGTGAGGGTTCTTCCCCGTGGCTTCACCGTGGCATCAGAGGGGGGTAGGGTCACACATTTACGTCACCGGGTGGCCCAGCCCTCAGCTATATGAGAGCTGTCACAGAGAAGAAGCATCAGACAGCGGGAGCCTTCCATGGAGGCGGAATGGTTGCAGTTTTTTTTTTCTTTTTTGGTTTGTCGGGAGGGACATTTTTATTTTTTTATTTTTTAATAAAGGGCTGTCTCTTGTCTTTTTTTTCTTTTTTTACCATGTACCCCATTACCAGTTCACATAGGGGGGAGACCAGGATCTGGGGGTCCCCTTGCAAAAGGGGGCTTCCGGATTCTGATAAGCTCCCCACCCGCCTACCCCCACAACCTCCGGGCAATGGTTGAGGGGATGAGGCCCTTGTCCCCATCAGTATGGGGACAAGGAGCCTTGGGGTCAGACGCCAAAGCACTCTCCTCAAGTTGAGGGCATGTGGCCTGGTATGGTTCAGGATGGGGGTTCTCTCTTGTCCCCCCTTTTTTCCTGCAGCCTGCCAGGTTGCGTGCTCGGATAAGGGTCTGGTACGGATTTTGGGGGGCCCCTATGCCATTTTTTAAAAATTTTGGCACAGGGTTCCCCTTAATTTCCATATCAGACACAAAGGGTTTGGTATGGATTTTAGGGGGACCCCCACGCAATTTTTTTTTTACATTTTGGTTTGTGGTTCCTATTAATATTCATACAAGACCCAAAGAACCTGGTAATGGACTAGGGGGCACCCATGCTCTTTTTTTCAAAAAAGAGTTTTATCTATATTGCCGAGACCCGACAATTCATTACAGCCGTGATCAGTTTTAAGTGACAAATTTACCTTTAGAAATGTAATTGTGCTGTGGTACTGTTCTAAACACAGAAAAAATGTGCCACTTTACAGGCATACTGTAGAAAACCCCCAGGCACGATATTTAAAGGACTATTTCATTTTTATTGTTTCACTTTAAAGCAAAGTTCCACTGTTGTTTGAGTTTATTAAAGGTCAGCAGCTACAAAAACTATAGCTGCTGACTGTTAATAAACAGACACTCACCTGTCCCACGGTCCAGCGATGTGGCCGCACGGAGCCTCCGTTCTCTGCCCCTTCTCTTGGCGGTGCCAACATTGTGAGTGTGGGCACCCGGCTGTGACAGTTTTCGGCTTCACAGCCGGGCTCGCACTGCGCATGCACGATCCTCTCTGCGCTCCATCAATGACCAGGCAATGTTCTGGGAACTGTGATGTGTCCCAGAACATTGTCAGGAGGGAGGGGCCGCCTAGGACTCCTAGGAGGCCAGAAGTTGGAAGGAGGAAGTGGGACAGAAAGTCGCACTCCAAACCAGGTACCCAGCCCCCCAAAAAAATGACATGCCAATCGTGGCATGTCAGGGAGGTACTTAAAGTGGAAGTTCCACTTTTGCGTGGGCAGGACCCAGGTCCCCAAACACTTTTTATGACAATAACTTGCATATAAGCCTTTAAAATTAGCACTTTTGATTTTTCATGTTTGTGTCCCATAGACTTTAACGGTGTTCATGGATTCTTCCAAATTCTTTGCCTGTTCGGGATGTTCTGGTGCGAACCAAACCGGGGGGTGTTCGTCTCATCCCTATTAGTGACCTATCAGTGGAAAAGGGGGAATTGAGTTCAGTTAAGTGGTCCTTATTCAGATGAGGAAGATTCTAGAAAACCTCAGATGACTGGATCTGAGGGTTGGCTAACTGAGGGGTCATCTTGTAGATTGTATGGGGCACTGTAGTATGATCTAATGGCATTGGCAATCTCTTTAGGGTGGAACAATTTGCCTGTCTTTAACAGGTCTAAAATGTAAGGGATTTTTCATTTGGCTCTACGTTGATTGAGTTGATTTGCGAGTAGCTTGCCAGCTTTGTTGCCAGATGAGTAAAAGTTAGCTGGTGATTTTAGGAGATTTTTGGCATGTTTTGCATTGAGAAGAGATCTACGTTTATTTCTTGCCTGGAAGATCTTGTTGCTAATGGCTAATGAGGGATTTGTTGTGTTCACTTGTTCTAACTTTTGGATAGTGTCTAGCGTTTGGCCTGTGAACTAAGTTTGCGTTTAAATATATTTTTTTTTAAAAGAATGCCATTGTACAACAATAATACAAAGAGAAAAAGAAAAAGGAAAAAAAAGAAAGCAAAGGGAATAATTATGCTTAGTGACCATGGCCTAAATATCCTTAAGTTAAGCCAAGTTTTATATTTTCCATTCCCATTTGTATTTTCAAAAAAGAAAGAACTGAAAGTTGCCTAAATATAACGTGCCGACATATTCGCTATCATTGCTGATTTTTATATACATGTATGCACACATAAAAAAAAAAAAAAAAAAAAAACAAGACGTGAACAAACAACACCACCAAACAAAAACAAACAACAACAAACAGTCCACACACCAAAACGCAAAAAAAGAAAAAACAAATATAGCATCAAGCAGACAGGATCCCAAAAGTTACAGTTACAAAAAGATAACATCTGAGGAGACTTCAGCAACTCCAACCACGGGGCCCGGACTTCCCAGAAGTTACATTCACTATTATTTGCTGTACATATCAGCTCTTCCATCTGTATTATATGGTTCATCTCTACTACCCATTCCTGTATTGTTGGTATTTGGGACTTCTAATGTCTTGGAATTAAGGCTCATCCAGCCATCTAAAAAAAAAATCGAAATATTCTCTTTTTAATTGATTTATTTGACCCAGGAATTAAGTAGAGAAGCGCTACCTCAGGAGTCTCCTGCCAATTTTTACCAGTGACCACATGGCTGAGTTTAAATATAGCCGACCAAAATGATTTAATTTTCGAACATGATCACCATAGATGTAATAATGTGCCCCTCGATTCACCGCATCTCCAGCATAGGTCAGACATAGCTGGATTAATTTTATTTAGTAAGACCAGACAGCAGTACCATCTCGTCATAATCTTATAGTTATGTTCCTGTGAATAGGACAACATTATTAGAGTTATTTTAAAAATAAGGTAAAACACCTTTTCCCATTCTTCATGGGAATTTTTTTTTACCTAGTTCCCACTCCCAGTCTTGGACATGGAAAGGGCAATCTGGAACTTCATACGATAATAAAATACCGTACGTTTTAGATAATGCATGAGGACATTTTGAATCAGAAAGGCACATCTCCTCAAACTTAAGCCCTACAAACACTTAAGCTATTCAGCCCTTTATCCCTTTCATGACTAAGCCTATTTTTGAAATTTGGTGTTTACAAGTTAAAATCCATATTTTTTGCTAGAAAATTACTTAGAGCCCCCAAACATTATATATATTTTTTTAGCAGAGAATCTAGAGAATAAAATGGCGATTGTTGCAATATTTTTTATCACACGGTATTTGTGCAGCGGTGTTTTAAACGCAAATTTTTGGAAAAGGGACACTTTCATGAATTTTAAAAAATCCAAACAGTAAAGTTACCCCAATTTTTTTGTATAATGTGAAAGATGATGTTACGCCGAGTAAATAGATACCAAACATGTCACCCTTTATAATTGCACGCATTCGTGGAATGGCGACAAACTACGGTACCTATGAATTTCCATAGGCGACACTTTAAAAATTTTTTACGGTTACCAGGTTAGAGTTACAGAGGAGGTCTAGGGCTAGAATTATTGCTCTCGCTCTGGCGATCGCGGCGATACCTCACATGTGTGATTTGAACACCGTTTACATATGCGGGCGCGACTTCCGTATGCGTTTTCTTCGCTGCGCGAGCTCGCGGGGATGGGGTCGCTGCGGGCATCATCCCGGTATAACCCCGGAAAGCCGAGTACGCATATGTGCGTACGGTCGGTGGGAAGGGGTTATAGAAATGACGTAGCTGAAAATATTGAAGCAATTTACCTGCCTTTAGGCAAGAGTAGGAACAAAGCTCACCCATGGTTTTCAAGCCTCTATCCATACATGAATGGCAAATAGGCGAGGGATATAGTGGTTCCCAGCAAAGAAAACTTTTTTCTGTCATTCCTGGTGGAAAACCTGGGTTACCCAATATTGGAGTCAATGGCCCAGGGCGTGAAGATACATTGTATGATGTGATAAATTTATCCCATACATACAACAGAGATTAAATCAAAGGCTTTACTTGTGTTCAACATTGCTGATCAAAAGGAAGAAGCCATGGGAGAAAAGTCAGTGGTATAGGCACTAGGTTGGACTCAAGTGTAACCCACTGATTGAGAGATCCATAATGAAACCAATCTAACACCCTACTAAGTAAAACCGCCGCATGGTATAATTCTAGGTGCGGCAGGCCTGTGCCACCAGGATCTCTTCTCTTCACTACGATTTCATATCTGAGTCTGGCCGGGAATCTAGGCCAAATATATTTTAGTAATATAGAACGGGTCAATCTAAAAAAGAACGAGGAACCCTTATTGGAATTGTTCAAAAAACATAAAGAAATCTAGGAATTAAAGATAGTCCATCTTAAAGTGTGACAACCTTCCCAGCCATGGGTGTTGCAGTGGTGACCACTTCTTAAGACGAGATTGCATAACGTTCACAAGTGGCAGGTAGTTAAGCTCATACAATTTATAAAGTTGTCTAGGTATCTGAATTCCCAAATAATTGATAGAATACTGTGCCCTATGGAACGAAAAATTATCAGCAAGTGAAACTTGAATATCCTCCGCAAGAGTAATATTTAGACAATGTGATTTTGCCGTATTCATTTTAAAATTGCTTAGAGTACCGAAAAGTTCCAATTCCTTTAAAAGCACCGAAAATGCAATTATTGGATTAGTTATGTGAAGCAAGAGATTGTCCGCAAACAAACTTATCTTATATTGCTTACCAACAATTTCAACACCCTGTATTAAGTTGTTAGCACGCAAGGCCATTGCCAAATGCTCCATTGTCAATATATACAGAAGTGGCGGGTTTCCATTCATTAAATGAACCAGGTCTGAAAGAAGGCCATTCACTCTAATGCCCCGTACACACGGTCGGACTTTGTTCGGACATTCCGACAACAAAATCCTAGGATTTTTTCCGACGGATGTTGGCTCAAACTTGTTTTGCCTACACACGGTCGCACAAAGTTGTCGGAATTTCCGATCGACAACCACGCGGTCACGTACACCACGTACGACGAGACTAGAAAAGGCCGGTTCAGAACCAAGCGCGGCACCCTTTTGGCTCCTTTTGCTAATCTCGTGTTAGTAAAAGTTTGGTGAGAGACGATTCGCGCTTTTTCAGACTCGTGGCTTTCAGATCGTTTTCTGCCGTTCAGTTTGTGCTTGTGGGTTTGTATCTGCTCTTCAGTGCGTGCAAGCAAGTTCCGCGTGACTTTAAGGAGTCATTGTATTCTTGTTCGTTCGTTACTGGTTTTCAGTTCGCTCTTCACAGGCCTTGCTGTTCTTCAGTGCGTTCTGTTACTTCGTTCTGAGCAGCCGACCATTTTCTAGCCATGTTTCGTATGCGTACTCCTCGTAGAGTTCGTGCTGTGCGGGGGCTTGGTGTTGGGGTCCTGACCTTGACACAAGTCCAGTCCATGAACAGGGTGGGGAGGAGTTCATGGACCAAGAATTGGTTGCTTCAGCGTGACCAGTTCTGTCATATGCCTTTGCTCCGTGAGATCCGTGAGAATAATCCTGATGATTTCAGGAACTTTCTCAGGATGACGGACCCCGTGTTTCACTGTTTGTTGGCTTCGCTGACCCCCTATATCAGCAGGCAGGATACCTGCATGAGGCAAGCCATCACTGCGGAGCAGAGGCTGGTCGCTACCTTGTGGTATTTGGCCACAGGGAGAAGCCTGCAGGACCTCAAGTTCTCGACAGGCATCTCCCCCCAGGCTCTGGGGATCATTATCCCAGAGACCTGTTCTGCCATCATCCAGGTCCTGCAGAAGGAGTATATGAAGGTAAGATTTTTATCCATTTATATCACATTTTATTGTATTGAATGTTTGCTAATATATTGTATTTCTTTCCTCATTCCCTAATTCCCATGATTGTAATATGCTGTGAATGTCCCCTTTGTTCTCATGCATGCTGGATTTTTATGTAATTATTATTTTATGCCCTTCATACATATTTGCCCTTCACTAACCTACCCAGCATGGTGTCTCCTGCCCTATATTCACCTCATGTAGTCACTTAACAATGTATTTTATCAGCTCTATAGTAGTGCTTTACCCCAAACACCCCCTAAAATGTTTGAAAATGTTATTTTTGATTTTAATTCAGGCAGAGTGCCAGAGGCTTTTTTTGTGGTGTCCCCAAATTTTTGGTAACCCTCCCTCCCCCCAACTGCTAAGTCAGCTGATCCCAATTCTCTATCCTCAATCATCTATCTGCTGACTTTGCCAAACCCATACACACTATACCCACCTCTTTAGTGCTCAGATTTATGGATGAATTGCCCAAAGCATGTAGTGCAAGGGCCTGCCTGTATACTTTCCAATGGAACTGTTTTAAGTTTTTGTATCCTATTATTATCTTGATAGGTAATAGCAGAATGTCCAAATGTCCTCAAATGTGTACAATGTGTATTTATATCTTTGTATTCAGACACTTCTTACCTGTCCAGTGGGCTGCCAATAGTGTAACTAAGGAGGGGCTGTTCCAAGTAATACCCTGTATTTAGGCATTCATCTCTCAATGAAGTGAAGAGGGTTACCTGTCCAAGAGTTCCCCCCCTATAATGTTAGAAATGGCCCATGGGGGGGGAGGGGGAATATGAAAGGTGTACCTTATACTTTGTTGTTGTTAAATTCCCCTTAATAAATGCTATCTGGAGGTTGCCCCAGAATGTTTGTGTCTAATCTGCTTGCCAGGTTTCTGTGAAAAAATAGTACTGTTTATTTTTTTTTTCCTCAACAGTTTCCTTCAACGCCACAGGAATGGCAGACTGTGGCCTCCCACTTTGCCCAGCGGTGGGACTTTCCTAACTGCGGAGGGGCAATTGATGGGAAACACGTCCACATCATCCCACCACCCAACTCGGGGTCATACTATTATAATTACAAGGGGTTTAATAGTATAGTGATGTTGGCGGTGGTGTCGGCTAATTACGAGTTCTTGTATGTGGACGTGGGGAAGAATGGCCGATGGTGGAGTGATCGCCCAGACGGAGTTCTACAGGCGCCTCCAGAATGGCAGCTTGGACTTGCCACCTCCAGAGGACAATGTTGAAGGTCTCCCATTTGTGTTCGTTGCTGATGAAGCATTTGCGCTGGGGGACCACCTGATGCGGCCATTCCCGATGAGGACCCTCAACCCGGAACAGAGGGTTTTTAATTACCGGCTGGCCAGAGCCCGAAGAGTGGTGGAGAACACATTTGGAATCCTGGCCAGCCGGTTCCGCCTATTTATGACACCCATCCATATGGCGGAGTATAAACTGAACCATATTATACTGGCGTGCTGTGTTCTCCATAACTTTTTAAGGAAACATTCGGCCAACTATGCTGGCTCAGTTGGGCCTGAGGCCAGAATCCTACATCAAACCACACTGACGGCGCTTGAAAGTGGCCGTCCTGGCTTGCCCTCCCTGAGTGCCCGTGATGTCCGGTTACGCTACCTGGAGTTCTTTGCGGGTAGGGGGGCTATCAATATGCCAGACAATCTGTGACACCTTTTTCAAATAAAAAACAACCAAAAGAAATTCTTGGTGGACATTTACTGCTTGTGTTTGTTTTAGCTGACCCTGACAGAAATGTGTTGAGTGCAGAAAATGCCGTGATTGGGTAACCTTATAAAAAATAGTGTTGGCTGGTACTTCCTAAATGCCAAAACACATTTCACTACAAGTGCACTTGCAACTGCACTGAACCTGCACTTGTAGTGCAAAGTGTATTTTCCCTTAGGAAATAACCCCTATTTTTGCATAAAACAGCAATTACATCACCCCAAAAGTGTTGTAGTGTTGAGACAATAATCCACACATTCTTGAGTAAGGCACTTTTTTATACCTGCACAATCACATGTGCATTTACCAAGGGTTTTTAAAACAAACCAACATGTTTGTTGTATAACAATTTTTGGGGGGGCATTATCAAAAATCGAAATGTCCATTTCAGATAAAACAGGCCTGTGGAAAACCAACAAGAAAGCCAAAAAACTTGAACTTACAAAGTTCACATATGGTAAAACCTGAAGGCTATATCAGACATCAGTATTTAGGAACTGGGTTTGATATAGCGTTCAGATGGGGGGAAATCACCCCTGGAAAAGCCAAATTTGGAAGATGCACACCAATTTACGAATGTCAACATGTGCTATCTGCCATCAGGGGGGATCAAGGCACGTGTTTTGGGGGAGCAAGCCCTTCCTCAACGCTACTTTATAATTGAGGAAGGGGTTGCACCCCCAAAACGCGTCCATTGATCTCCCGTGATGGCAGATAGCACATGTTGGCACACTGTGTGCATCCTCCAAATTTGGCTTTTCTAAACATTGTAAACATTTTTGTAAGATAAAACAGGTGATTTTGTGGGGTTTAAATTTGCCCCAAAACATCAATGATGTTATTATTTTTTTTAATAACATCACTGATTTGTTGCTGGATGTTTTGCAATTGGAGATTACACCCCATGATCTCCCCGATCAGTATCTGGGCACTTTCAGATGTAAAGTGTTCTGGATCACGATCACCTAAAAAGAGATAAAGAACAAAAAAAAAGGTCTCAAAAATCTGCCACCATCCATCTCTTTTACCTGAGCCTGTGGTCGCAGACACTCACCTGTTGTGGTGCCAATCTCCACCACATCTTCTTCTTCCTCCTGCTCAGCTTCTTGTGTTGGTATTTCCCCTTCTTCTAGAGGTGGGGGGTCTCTGGTCTCCTCGGATGAGGGGTGTCCTCCGAGTCTTTTCTCCCCTATGTAAAACAAAAATGGTATAATTAGCACACAGATATTTGATGGCAGAACTAGAAATAGGAAACATTGCTTGGAAGTGGGGTACAATTGTCTATTTTAGCCAAGTTCCAAGATGTATATTTTTTATTGCCCTTTGTCAAGCTGCAATACTTTACCTGTTTGGTACAAGCTTCACAGATGTAGCCCCCCCTATAGTATACACTGGAGCACCTGTGTGCCCCCCCTAATAAAAATGGTGTTCTGGGGTCCCACACTAGTGCTCCAGTGTCCAGATGTGAAAACAGCTGCTCAGTGTCCTCTCCTTACACACAATCCAGTTGGCATTTCATTCTAGTAACAAACCCATCTACACAAACAAATATTTGGCATCCAAGTAGGCCCCCAAAAATGTGTGAAAATGCAATGGTGTTCTAGAGGCCGAAAGAAAAATGTTTGATACGAACGAATAATGGGCCCATGAATTTAAAAGTTGACCTTTTTAAACGTTACAATTACTAAAAGCATATGGAGCAGAACGAACGGAATAAAGACAGAAAGAATAGGAACACAGCACAACTACTTACTTTTTTGCAGCACTCTCCAGATCTTTCGGTACTGCTCTGACTCTCTCAACTTCAGGTCCGACCACCGCTTCCTGAGCTGCTCTTTTGATCTTCGTACCCCGAAATTCCTCTCAAGACTCCTGACCACTTTCGCCATGATCTTGGCCTTTCTGATGTTGGGGTGGGGGTAAGGCCCATATTTTCCGTCATAGTCGGACTTCTTCATGATGTCGACCATCTCCAACATCTCCCCAAACGACATATTTGTGGCCTTAAAACGTCTCCTTCTGGATCGGGACGTGCCTGGATCCGGGCTTTCCTCCTCCTCGTTGATATAATTATCACGCACCTGCTCTGACTCCGCCATGTGCTCTTCCCCCACTACGCCGAACGAAAAGGGGTGGGGAATAGACTAGAAAGAACGTCAGAGGCGGGCGGAGTTACACGCATGCGCAGTGTGTATAAAGCGTAACACGCGTGCGTATTACGTACGATCTGTGAGCGGAGGAAGGAGCATTGGACGCGCCGATCGTAAGAACGAAGGTAAGAGACAAACTTGGGCCTATACTGCTTCTAGATTGAGGCCTATATTGTAACAAGATTAGGAGAGTTTTGTCTGACATTAGGCTTTGTCTTGTGTTGTGTCTTGCAGTGAACATGGATATCTTAATGAGAGATACTGACTTCATGTCACTATTCATTGATATGCTAAGTGAGCTGCCCTGTCTGTGGGAGATTACCCACCCCCATTTCAAGAACCAAGCAAAGAGGAAGGCAGCACTGGAGCAATTGTGTGAAATTGTGAAGCAGGTGATCCCCACGGCAGACATCACTTATTTAAAGATATTAATTGGTTGCCTGAGGAGTAAATATCTAAGGGAGCGCAAGAAGGTCCTGGATTCACAGAGATCCAGAGCAGCAGATGACATCTATGTCCCCAGGATGTTGTACTACGACAGGCTGCACTTTCTTGCAGGCCAGACTGAACCCAGGTCATCCCTCTCAAGTCTTCTTTCCACGCTTCCTTCCCCCCTGGCTGAGGCTTCTGACGCCCAACCTGGGCCTTCCAGGCCGCATGTGGAGGAGCCCAGATTGAGCCAGGTATAGCATTCCTCTAAATATTTCTGCTTGTCCAATCAATGATGTTAACTAGATGTTAGTTGGGAGTACTAATTTAGGATTGTGATTGATGATGCAAAACATTACAACTATGTCCCTTTTTCATACACAGGGAAGTCTCAGCCAGGAGGTGGCCGGGCCGAGCCGGCTGGCTGATATCAAGGTCCCTCCACCACACCTGAAAACAGAAAGTGGCAGTAGGACGAGTGCCCTAGAGGAGGCGGCTATCAGATTCTTTTGGAGGGCTACAGAGGTCCTGGGAGCACCCCACACCATGCAGGAGAACATTGCTGCATTCATAGCATATAAAATGCAGAGGATGGAGGAGGGCCAAAAAGCCATGTGTCAGGCCCTCATATCAGAGGCTCTGGAGAAAGGTATGAGGGGCCAAATTACACCTCACACACAGCTTTGGGATGGTCCTCCTCCTCCTCCTGCAGGTCCTCCTCCTCCTCCCTCTCCTCCAGGTCCTCCCAGTCCTCCTCCAGGTCCTCCCAGTCCTCCTCCTTCTCCTCCTCCAGGTCCTACTCCTCCTCCTGCCACATCTCCAACTGCACAGCCACAGCCCGGAAGGAAGCGTGGAAGGAAGACTAGACAGTGATTGCCCTGGGTCCAGTCTGGTCGGCCAAAAAATGCAGCCTCTTGTGGTACCACAGCCTGGGGACACAGATGTCATCTGCTGCTATCCGAGTCTCTGTGAATCCCGGACCAGACTGCCCTCCCTTACATATGGACTCCTCAGGCCACCAATTTTGATGTTGAAGAATTGATATCTGCCGTGGGGGTCCCAGGCTTCGCTAATTTCTCATGTTGATCCAGTGTTGCCTTCCTCTTTGTTTGGTTCTGATCCCTTAATAAAGGATTTTTGTTTTGAATTATACTCTCCTATGTGTTTTACTTCAAAAATGACAGCTTGTTTGTGAGGATTCAGGTACATTTCTAATATACAATGTGAAATGAACAAGGGACACCAACAACAAACAATCTCCTTGAGATTAAATAATAAAAGATATCAATGGTGTTGGGGTAATTTGACACACAAAACACACACAAAAATATTCTGGAGTAAAAATAAAAATAACATTGAACAAAGATCAGCCTTGGAAAAAATACAAACATTAAAGAAAAAAAAAGGCTGAATAGCCAAAATAAAAAAAATATAAAACTGTCAGATGTGACAACTAATAACAATATATTGAGGGAATCCCACTAAAAAAACACAAATAAAACTTTGTGAGAAGTGTGTGTGAATATGAGCAGCAAAACTACTTAATTCTTGTCACATTATAAAGAAGAAGAGAGTGCGCTGTATTAAACCATTTTTAACATTGCAGCGTGACGAAAGTGCTGTATCCATTGCGAATGCTAAGTTTACCAGAACGAGCTGTCCCGTCTCGGAATTTCTTCTGAGCATGCGTGGCACTTTGTGCGTCGGAACAGGCCACACACGGTCGGAATTGACGCGATCGGATTTTGTTGTCGGAAAATTTTATCTCCTGCTGTCCAACTTTGTGTGTCGGAAAATCCGATGGAAAATGTCCGATGGCGCCCACACGCGGCCGGAATTTCCGACAACACGCTCCGATCAGACATTGTCCATCAGAAAATCCGACCGTGTGTACGGGGCATAATACGAGCTGATGGAGCATAATACAAGGCCATCATGTTTTTTATTAAACCTGAAGATAAACCTAACTGTTCTAATGTTGCTTTCAAAAATTTCCAATGTAGGCGGTCAAATACCTTTTCCGCAACTAGCGAAAGAAGACACAACAAGACTTTTTGTAGCTGGCAGTGTGAGATAAGAGATAATATTTTAATATTGTTATCCCTTGCTTCTCCAGTTGGGACAAAGCCCACCTGATCTAAACCAGTAATAGAAGGAATAACTGCTTGTAAACGATCTGCTATTATTTTAGCATATATTTTAAGGTCAACATTTATTGAAGAAATTGGACGATAACTTGAACATTCGGCAGGATGTTTCTGGTCTTTATGAATGTGAGTAATATGAGCTTCCTGCGTTTGATGAGAAAAAGTACATGAATCAGAAATTGAGTTGAATGTAGTATCCAAAACTGGTGATAAAACGTCCTGAAATTGTATATAAAACACAGTTGAAAAACCATCTGGGCCTGGACTCTCACCCGATGGAAGTGCCTTAATTGTTTGTTGAATTTCCTATGTAGTGAAATGCATGTTCAATAAGTTAGCTGTATCCTGATCTAATCTTGGAAGGGCCGTATTCAAAATATTTTGGGCCATTATTTTGCGTCCCTTTGTGTTGGTAGGTACCGTGAGGGGATTAGTAATATTATAAAGTGTCCTATAATATGAACTAAGTTTGATAAGGATGCCATGGATATATGCCTTGTGCATGGACCAAGTGAGGAAAGAGTCGGAGACTGATAATGCATTGGGTTCGAAGAAGTCCTCCAAGTGTTTGCAAATGGTGGAGTTATTGAAGGGGATTTTCATCAGTTGAGGATCGTTATGCCAGCTGAACAGAGGGGGCGCGCGTCCAATTTCTCACCCTGCACAATTGATATCGGTGCATGGTCGGACCACGCCATGGTGTGTATTTCTAAGGAGATTGTTTCTTGGAGTATCTACCTGTCTTCAATGAATAATCCTTAAGTATGTGCAATGTGGTTTTGAGAAGAAAGTTTCTCTCTAGAGAATGTTGGCATCTCCATATGTCGAAAAAAACATTTATGTGTAGGAAGGCTGATAGTGTAGACGAGCAAGGTTTTTTCGGAGTGGGACCCTTAATGTCAATAGAGGCATCAGGAATGACATTAAAATCTCAGCAGAGGATGACTTTGCCTTGTTTGTGTTTGTTTAGTATTTTTCCATAGTTTGTGGAGGAATACTAGTTGGCCAGTGTTTGCTATGGTGTACACAATAGACAAAAAGTTGGTCTGATTAATGGTGAAACACCCAATCAAATGGCACCTCATCCCAAATGTATAGGTTAATCTAGGTAGAGGAGTAACTGGGATTTTTACGGTGCCAAAAAAAAAAATCCAGAAAAAGTTATTGTTTAAAAAGTATAACACTGTTTTTTTATTTTAACAGATTCAGGGTTAAAAAATGCAAGAAAAAAAGAATTGACAATAATAATATGGTGGTCGCAGAAAGCAGGTTCGTGTAGAATAGATATATTGCACATTAGCCCGACATGTTTCACTGATTGCTTCTTCAGAGGATGTGCAAATGGAAACACAGATAACGTGAAAGACTATACAATCATGAAGACAAAAAATAAACAATGAATTAACAGAGTATCAAAAAATATAATATTTATAAACAGGTATGTTATGATGAGAGTGTAGTGTTAAGTCAAGCACCACCGACTAAGACACTTACCCTGCAACAGCTTCCAACCAGAGATAACCAACAGTCCACACTCCCAATGGTCCCCTACGGGATGTCATCAAAGTGCAGTCACAGAGGACAGAAAGGTGAGACTATAAAACAATGGAATTGCATTAATAAGAGAGATATGAAAAAAATTGATCAAATAATCAAATAAAAGGGAATTTGGCTGTAAACATCTTCCAGCCAGGAGGAGAAAAGGTCTCAAATTGTAAATACTTACTAAAAGCAGTATATTAACAATGCATGAGATGAAAGGCGACTTAGGACAGCCTGCTGGATGTTAAACGCAGGGAGTCCTACAAAGGAAAAATAAGGAAAAAGAGAATCAAAAAAACAAAATAAAATTCAAAAATCAGAAGTAAAAATAAAAATAAAAATAAAATTAGAGTAAGATATTGATCAGAGGATATATAGTTTAAATGAAAAGTAATATTGAAAAGGGATAATCAAAGATCACAAAAGTGATCAAGCTATAAACGTTTAAATCGATATACTGGACAGTGTCTCTAAGAAAAATGTTTGTTAGGAATATATAAAGCAATGGAAATGGGAAAGTTGTAATAGGTACTATTGTGAAGCTTCCTATTAAAATGCAGGGTAGACAAAGTAATGTTGGTACAAAGAATGAAGTAAGTGGAGATGTTCAAACGGCAGTAAAAAGGGAGAACTTATCAGTGATATAACACCACTCGATGGAGTCTGACCCTCCGGCTCTGGCAGACAAAGCAGCCAGACAAGCTGGTCTCATCTGTCCTCCATCGAGCCGGCGTCTGACGTCACCGATGCAATGCATATGAGTGGACGCCTGTGCACATGTGCAAGGAGCCGGCGAGTCCCTGCAAACTACTATACCCAAGAGGCCCCGCAATAGAGGGAGGGATCAAGGCAGTACACGATGACGAGGTGGAAAGGCCAAGACAGGCATCCATCCTAACATGGAATGGACCAATGGGGAAAGAGATAATGATGGAACATAGCACAGATGGAAGTGCAAAAGGACGGGGTTATCTCTGGTTGGAAGCTGTTGCAGGGTAAGCGACTTAGTCGGTGGTGCTTGACTTAACACTACGCTCTCATCATAACATACCTGTTTATATATATTATATTTTTTGATACTCTGTTAATTCATTGTTTATTTTTGTCTTTATGATTGTATATTCTTTCACATTATCTGTGTTTCCATTTGCACATCCCCTGAAGAAGCAATCAGCAAAACATGTCGGGCTAATGTGCAATGTATCTATTCTACATGAATCTGCTTTCTGTGACCACCATATTATTATTGTCAATTCATTTTTTCTTGCATTTTTTAAATCTGAATCTGTTAAAAAAAAATATTAGTGTTATACTTTTTGAACAATAACTTTTTCTGGATTTTTTTTTTGGCACCATAAAAATCCCTGTTACTCCTCTACCTAGATTTACCTATGGTGTACACAATATTGTTGATCTCGCAGACTAGGTTTACAAATCTCCCCTAGCGTGTCACAGACTTTGTTGATTAGTTTAAAGGCCAAAACGAGCACCTCTTACCCGGGTGGTTTAGCCCGTTGAGTGAGGTGATTTTGAAGGGCATGTTAGCGTTAGGGAGTGGCTAAGAAATTGTTCTAAAGTTCTAATGCATTGTTTCGCAGATCTGGGGTATGGAGCTGTAATTTTTCTTTGTTAGTTCTTTTGAGTTTTCTCCACTTCCTTCTTTAGGAGATCATTACACTTTGTAAATTCCAGTTTTTCCTTAAATGACTCTAATTTTTTGGTGCTCTCATTGATGGTCTCATGGTCTGGAGGTCAATTAACTGAAGCTTCTCCTCCTATACTATTAGGTACATGACCCGAAGGCCACGATCTATTCACTGTTTGTTCCACTTAACAAGGAATTTCTTGGTCTGTAGCTGCTCCCTATGGATTAATCTCTTATGCCTCATTGACCAAAAATTGATGTTGGACTCAAGGGACAAAATGTCACATTTATAGTTCAAATACTTTATAGTGAATTTCTTATGTTGCTTAACCACTTGCCATCCATCATATAGCAATATGACATTGGCAATGTGGTTTGGTTATCCTGATCAGCGTCATATGACGTGATGGCGCGCGCCCATAGGGACATGCAGTGCGGCGATCGGAGGTGCTGTGTGTCAGTCTGACACACCGCAACTCCGATCGTGGTACGGAGCCTCTGACGGAGGCTTCTTACCATGTGATTAGCTGTGACCAATCATCTGATCATCACTTAAAGCAGGAAGTGCCAGTAAACGTCTTTCCTTGGTTCACACTGACAGGGAGAGCCGATCAGTGACTCTCCCTGTCAGAGGGGGATATGTGCTGATATTCACCACATTGATTATCAGCACAGCCCCATAAGATGTGCCCATCAGCTGCAAATCACTGCCCATCATCTGCCAGCCTGTGCCCCATAAAGAGCACCGGTCAGTGCCCATAAATGTGCCCATAAATGTGTCAATCAGTGCCCTATCAGTAATGCCTGTCAGTGCCCTTCAGATGCCACTTAGTAATGCCTGTCAGTAGTCCCTCATTAGTGCTGCCTATACAGTGCAATCTATTAGTTCCCCTCAGTGCCACCTATCAGTGCCGCCTATTCGTGCCGCCTATCAGTGCCCATCAGTTTATTATTTTAAAAAATGTGGGTATTTTTTAGTTTGTTTAACAAAAAATAAAAACCCCAATGGTGATCAAATACCACTAAAAGAAAGCTCTATTTGTGGGAAGAAAATTATAAAATGTTATTTGGGCACAGTGTTGCATGACCGCGCAATTGTCATTCAAAGTGTGACAGCGCTGAAAGCTGAAAATTGTCCTGGGCAGGAAGGGGCAAAAGTGCCTGGTATTGAAGTGGTTTAGCTGCCTCTTAATTAGTTTCCTCTATATCTTCACCAAGCATGAATGCCATTGAGGTGTATTCCATGGCACTAGATTACATGCACTCACAAAACTGGAGGTTAGCCCAGCCCCAGTCAAATCTCAATTAGCAGTGTTCTTAACTACAATAAGACTCAAAAGGGATCTAAAAATTTAGAGCAACAAAATTTTAAAAACAAAGAACCACAAGCATAGAGAGTGCAACCCCCCCCCCCCCCCATACCTCCAATTCACCTTATGGATCACTAACTTACCACAAAAATGTTATTAATTGTGCTGTCCTCAAAACTAAATGCACAAAAAAAGGTTAGGGCTTAAGGAGCCTACCAGAGAAATTCTCTTCAGAACTCTGGCAGAACCAAAAACATCCACTTGTGTGCCTTAAAGTTGATAGTGATGGCAGATTGCAAATTATGGTGGCCCCTGATGGTGTGATTTAGAGTAAACAAGCAGTGAGGCCTTTTAAGCCTGACCTGCAGGCTCCACAATGTCCTGACAAAGTCACGGATACAGGGCGGCAAAACATGTTGACATGTGACGTCATTACTTTCAGGCTCCTGGGTCTTCCATCCACCATGCTGTCAGACTGCCACCATTGCAGCAGGAATTGATATTCTGGAACCAGAGGTGTATCTCAAGCCACTGAAGAGCTTGATCAGAAGGCTTATGTACTGGGACTCCACTACTGATAAATATGTCCTTGTAGTGGTGACAGAATTCCAGTGGGAATAATAATGAGTGTCTGCAGGCAACAGTGAAGCATGGTGAAGGTTCCTTGCAAGTTGGGTTGCATTTCTGCAATTGAAGTTGGAGATTTAGTCGGGATCAATGGTGTCCGCAATGCTGATAAATACAGACAGATATTTCTCCTTAATGCCTTACTATCAGGGAGGCATGTGATTGACTCCAAATCTATTCTGCAGCAAAACAATGCCCCCAAAAAACAGTCAATGTCATTAAGTGTCAAGAAGGAGTCCTGGAAATGATGGTTTGTCACCCACAGAGCCATAATCTCAACATCATCGAGTCTGTCTGATATTAAATGAAGAGAGAAAAAAATTTGAGGCAGCCTACATCCACAGAGGAGCTGTGATTAGTTCTCCAATGTGTTTGGAACAGCCTTGCTTCAAAAACTGTGCAAGTGTACCAAGAAAAATGTATGCTGTTTTGAAGGCAAAGGGTAGTCACACCAAATATTGATTTGGTATGTATTTCTCTTCTGTTCATCTACTTTCAATTTTGTTAATTGATAAAAATAAAATATTAACACTTCTATTTCTGAAAGCATTCTTAAATTGGAGTATTTTTTTCACACCTGCCTAAAACAGTATATGCAGTGTGTGTGTATATATATATATATATATATATATATATATATATATATATATATATATATTGGGGTAGACTGAATGGACCACTTTTTGTTTCTGCTGTCACCCTTCATTTTTTACCTCATTGTTACCACTTGTGCGTAACAAAATAGCTTAAACAGCCATCTGTCCTAACTTTCAACAGAAACCTGTGTAACAGGACCCAACCAAAACAGAGCTTATTGAAAGGGGTAATATGTATAATGACAGAGCTTCTTTCTTGTGATAAGACCACCCAAGGTGGACTAGTATAAATGATTGACTGTCTGAGTGGGTGTGGAGGGGTTGAGTTCTAAAATGGGTTTTAGTCCGCTATAGGAGTGTTACATACATAGCAACTTATTCATACTAGATGTTAGGATAAAGGCCTAAGGATTGAGCTAAAGTGATTTATAGGGCATGTAGACAGATAAGGTTAGTACAGAGAGGAAAAAAGGATGGAGGGGAAGAGGATGAGGGGTGGAATGGGGTAAAGATAAAGGTGGTGTTGCCTCCTTAGTCTCCACAAAAGGCAGGATAATACTCTCCATTCAACAGCAAAATTGTGTGTTGGGGAGTTCATGATTGGAGATCATAACAGTTAGTTGCTCATGGTAATTCTCCTCGACAGGGGTCCTCCTGGATTAGGAACAAAGCGTTTCGAATAGGCTATGTGAACAGGAAAATGATGAGTCACGATCAATATCATGAAGGAAGTGGCCGATTTGAAAGTATATCCAGTAAGGGAAGGAGTTACTAGTCATACTTGCTGGCAACATGTTGCGATCTAGGAGGATGCCTAGGTGAAAGCTGCTAATTTATTGATGCGCTCTTCAACAGATATGCCTTTGATGTCCTCATTGGCTCTTAAACAATGCAGGAGAGGTTCTAGGGTCAATATAAAGAGAATTGGGGAAAGTGGAGTCCCCTGTCTAATACCATTACGGGGAAGGTGTTTGACAGGTGGCCGTTGATTCAAACCTTGGCTGTGGGCGTAGTGTACAGTACAATGATTGCAGTACAATGTGTCGGAGAACAGCTCCCATGTAGTCCCAACTCAGACTGTTGAATGCCTTCTCTTCATCCATGGACAAAAAGGAGCCTTTGTGTTTATGGGTAGTTAACCAATTATGTAAATTTAGGGTTGTGGTAGTGTTGTCCCTGGCTTCTCTGCCTGGGACAAAACCTTCTTGGTCTTTTCCTATTAGAGAGGGTAGGAGTGGCAAAGACGGTTTGCTAGGATTTATGCAAATAATTGAATATCTACATTCAGCAGGGAAATATAATTAGCAACTAATGTGACAACTTTTCCTTCTTTTGAGATGACTGTAATGTGTGTCTCCAGTAATCTATGGAAGGAGAGTGTGGACAAGAAGAAGGAGTTGAAGGCTTTTAAAAACGGGGTAGTGAGTGAACCTGCAAATGTTTTAAAATAAGTTGCGTTAAACTTGTCCAGCCTGGGGCTGCAATGTCAGTGGTGGCTGCACTAGATCATCCCTGGGAATCCTTGATAATATGAATATTAGTGTTTGCTTTTTTTGCTTGGATAGCTCTGGCTAGGAATTTCCCACATTTGTTACCGAGTTTGCAAAAAAGTTTCTGGTTCAGAACCAATTTTCGTTGAGTTTTACAATCAAATTCCTCAAGTAATAATTTTCTAGCCTGAATGAGATGTTGGCATGTTTGTTGAACTTGCGACTGTTTGTGGGCTTGTTCTAGGGTCCTGATTATGTCAAGCAGATCTGAAATTGTGGCTTGCTGAGCTCTTTTCCGGAATGCTTTTAATGTCCTTCTATGTTTCTATGTGTATGTATATGTTTTATTATACACTTTAACCTCTACTCTTATCCTACGTCTGGGGCTTCTGATCTCTCAGGGAGAACTATAGAGGGCTTTCTCATATCCTTCTTCCTTTGTCACCCTCTTTCCTTTTTTCATCCCTCTCCCCCTTCCCCTTTATGCTCTTTTTTTCTCTTCTGTCCGCCCAACCTCCCCCCACCAACCCATTCCCTGCCATCTGATTAATATTTTCACAGTGCCTCTGACATTGTTCTCCCTTAATACCCAGGGCCTCAATCAGCCCCAAAAGATAGTGAAAGCTTTCTATTATTTTAGGTATTGTCCTTCAGATGTGGTCTGCCTACAGGAAATTCACTTTCAGCAGAGCCTTGCTCCTACTTTCCTACATGCTTCCTGTCCTCAATTTTATCACAGTTCTGCCACAACAAAACAACAAAGGGTACTGGACAATGGAGGGTAGCTTTTCATAGCTTGGTTCACTGTTCATGCACTAAACATATTGCAAACCCTGTGGGCAGATACTTGTTTCTGGTGGGTTCAATCCATGATTCTTCTGTCACATTTTGCCACGAAGTATGCCTCTAACCCAGGTCAAACTGGATTATTTGCACAATTTCTCTGAGTGCTTGACTCCCACGCTAAGGATGTACTAGTATTATGTGCTGACTCAATTATACTCCCTCTATATCACAAATGGATATATTTTTAGTAGGGAAGTTTCATTCCTTCTCATCTCAGTATACCTACATAGACAGCTTCAGACTGAGAGTTACATCCCTGATATCCACCCAGCATAAAAATTTTTCTACAATCGTTCACTACTGGAGCGAAGAGCTATGCATGATTTATGCAATATTCAGGCCATCACCATCAAACCAGCAGATAAGCAGGGAGCAGTTATTTTTATGGATACAAACAAATACATACAAGAGGGCCAGAGGCAGCTTGCAAATGCTACTTACTATAAAAAACTAGATTATGATCCGACCCAAGATTTTACTAAGCAATTAAAAGGTCTCATTAAAATGATACTAACCCACCTACATTCAGAACATACCAATGTGATTCCAGATAATCCAGAAACTGGGGACTTCTACATGCTGCCCAAGATTCACAAGCCAGGAAATATGGGCAGACCCATCATAACAGGTATGAATACACTTAGCGAACATATATCAGACCTTGTAGAAAATATGTTAAAACCATTAGTCACAAATAATGTTAGTTTCCTACAAGACACAACAGATTTTCTGAACTAGCTTAACAATATACAGCAATTACCACCAAATGCACTTTTAGTCACTATGAATGTAAAATATCTGTACAGTAACATTCCTCACAAGGATGGGTTGGCTGCATGTCACAGATTCTTATCATCCTCAAACCACAAATACACTGCTGAGGATGTTACACATCTCATTGAATTCATTCTTACACACAACTACTTCACCTTCAACAATGGCATCTATCTTCAGTGTATGGGTACTGCTATAGGAAGTAAAATGGCACCCCAATATGCTAACTTATTTATCGCTGACCTAGAAGACAAATTCCTGAACAGCATACAATAAAAGCTTTACAGATATTATCGCTATATCGATGATATTTTCATCATTTGGACTGAAGGTGAAGAAAATGTAAAACAGTTTTATTCATTAATTAATATTTTCCACCCATCAATCAAGCTAAAAATGGATTATTCAAATACACATGTCAACTTCCTAGACACCACAGTATACATCAGGGATGACAAGCTTCACACTTCAATATACATAAAACAGGCAGACCTATGCAGCTATCTCCATAGTTCCAGTTTTCACTCCCAACACACTAAAAGGGCCATCATACACAGCCAGACCATCAGATACCACCGAATATGTTCAGACTCAGGAGACAGAGATAAACATCTCAGAACACTAGCAGATTCCTTCCATAAGAAGGGTTACAAAGACAAAACCATCAACAACAGCATAAACACGGCCTTAAAAACCCAAAGAGAACATCTCCGATACAAAGAGAAAAAACAAATAACTGTGTACCTCTAGTAACCACATATAATCCAGCACTAGAAGGGATAAAAAAGTTAATCAAAGATTTACAACCCATCATAACAGAGGATAAAACTCTGAAAGAAATATTCCAACAACCCCCAATACTGGCTTTCGGACAACCTCCCAAGCTTAAACATAACTTAATCAGCAGGAAAATTCATTTTGATTATGAAATCACAAATAATGGAAGCAAACCCTGCAATAAAAATGCTGCAAACTGTGCAACCAAATCAATTTTTCTAAAGGTGTCACACACAAAAGGGACCTTCAATATCATGGGATCATACAGCTGTACCTCCAGTAATGCTGTGTACCTCATCCAATGCAAAAGATGTAGCAAAGGATCTTATGTTGGTGAAACAGAACAGAAGTTGCAACCGAGGATGAATTTGCACAGACATACCACCAAGGAAAATTAAAAAAAGTTTCTGCACACCTGTGGGACATCATTTCTCACAACTAGATCACACCATAGAAGACCTCAATGTCTTAGCTCTTAAAGGAAAGTTCAAAAGGAAAGGAAAACTTTTGAACTAAGAATGATAGTTCTATTTAACACACAAAAAAAAGGCCTAAATTTAGATATGGGTTTTCTCACCCATTACCCAACAGTTTTACGACCTCTTCTGTGACTATCATCCCCCCCCCCCAGTCTATAGATCTCACTCTGTCTTTTCTCACTGACTAGGCCTGTTTTATTACCATGTACATTTATGCTTGTGTTTTGTTTCTTTGTTTTTTTTTCCTTTCCCTCAGAGATTATCTCTTTTTGTAACATTCTGCTAAAACTTTTGTGAATCAGTACTGCTAGGACCTTGAAAAAGGCGACATACCCTGAAAGCTTGACCTGAAAAATGGTATGTTAGTGCAAATAAAAAAAGTATCACAGACAGTACTCAATTGTTTCTGACTCTCGGCAAAAGAAATGGAAAGAAGTTTAGTTTAAAAAACTGGAGGCTTAAGGCGCATGCACGGCAGCTCCTGTAATGGACGCTTAGTCTGAGAGCTCTGTCCTGTCATCAAGGAAATCAAATATTGGTGGCTCTTTCCATTTCAGCTCAAGCTTCTCTTCAAAGGCAAAGCTTACACGTTTGCTTCATTCTCGAATGGGTGAAAAACTCTTTTTGCATCTAGGCCTCATTCAGTTCAACCCGCATTATCCTCCCCCTGGCTCCGCTTCCAATTCCTCAAAATGACAACTCCCGTCAAGCCCGCTGATGCCAGGCTGGGAGAACACCAAATCCAAAAAATCCAAGGAAGCTCTACCTCCCTGAAGATTCCAGGATCGTTGACTTTAACCTCCTTGATGATTGTTGGTGTCAGGAAAGTTTCCCTCCACTAGTAATATCTATCATTTGGCATGCATTACTGAGGTCCATCAGCAGGTGTCTCCTGGCAGTTTGGAGCTGTCAGGAGAGCCTTTCCCTGCTGGTATTATGTGATCCTTGGGCCGCAATACTGGCATCCACCAGCGGGTGGTTCCTGGCAGTGTGGGGCCGACATTACCTCTTGCAATCAGGCATCACCTGAGTCTGATTGAGATGTGTATAAATATCCGGCAAGTGCACACACACCTTGACCTGGTATTGTCCTTGTGCCCTGACCTGCAGCCTGTTTATCTGTTATCCTGATCCTGAACCTGAACCCTGAACCCTGATTCCTGATTCCTGATTCCTGTATCCTGAACCTGTCTGTATCTGTTCCTGTATTCCTGGTTCCTTGCCCTGCAGCCTGATTCCTTCTATCTTGTTCCATGTCTGTTTACTCCTGGCCCCCATCTGCTGATCTCCTGTTTATGACTGGCCTGGATTGACTATGATTCTGGTACTCCCTTTTGCTATATATACTGGTTGGTTTATTATCACTGTTTGGTTGTTCAGTTTGATTCACTCTGTTTGTATTGGTGGTGTGTTCACACTTATGTGCATTTACTTTAATAAACTTACTTACTTTCACTTATTTAACTTTCAATAGATTTTTATTAAATGTTTCAAAGACAGCATTTCAACATAGGTACAGAAAAACATGTGGAGAAAGAAAAGAAGATTAATAAAAAATAATAACAGCTGCCAAGTACTATACAGTATATTAAAATCCCACATGTTCCTGGAAGAGTGTCTATCTCAACCTCATAAAAGGGAGGACAAGACAACCCCCCCCAGCACCCTTCAAGGGATCTAGCTGTGTCGGGAGAGGGGGTCAGCCCCCCTAAAGATGGTCGATTAAGGAGTGATACATATTTTAATAAAAGAGTTTCAAAATAGACCAGTGTTGATTGCAAAGTGTATGTGGGGTGGTCATCCTAGAGTCAGATCAAGAGACCAGCTGAAAATAAATTGTATTAATTGTGACGTAAACCACAGGTGTGAAAAAGACTGTGTCCATATTAAAAGGACACAGGTACATTCCGTGTGATGGCAAAGCCAATGCGCCCCCCGCGGCCTGTCGCGCACCAGAGGGGGTCGTTTATGTAGGTGCCCATTGGCCAGAAGGTGATAATTCTAAAGTCAGGGCACCAATCAAACCATGGTCCCAGAGGACATCCTGTCATGGTGTCTCTCTGGCCCACGACAGACGGGGGGCGCAGTCGTGTTTCTAAAAGGAATCCTGTGTTTCGGCCGTGTAAGGCAACTTAACAAAAAACAATCGAACAGTAAGCAAAGGTCATAAGACCTAAAAAGGTGAGGAAATAAGGAGAACAAAAGAAAGAGAAAGAGATAAAAGAAGAAATGACAAGAAGAGGCAATAGTATCATCTTCAGTGACTGTGTGAAGCCCGCTCCCCTACACTGATCCAGGAGAGGGAGAGGTAGCAGGTGGCAAGGATATGAATCTAGTCCAGGGCTCCCAAACAGCATCATTTGGCAACAGTATCCAATAGGATGCTTGTTGTCTTTTCCTGAGTCATTATCCATGAAATTTTCCTTTTAACCAAGGTAAAAGAAACTGAAGGGCGTTTCCAGGCCCGGGCGATCGTTAATTTGGTTCCAAGAAGGATAAACATAATGAGGCGTTGGGCCAATTTCGGTGTCCCCGGGCAAGGGAAGTTAAGGAGAGCTAATTGAAGAGTCTGAGGGATGGGTCTCTCCGTAAGTTTCCTAATGACGTGGAATACTCTATTCCAAAGTCCTCTGATCTTGGGGCAGTCCCACCAGGTGTGTAGCATCGACCCAATGTGACCGCAATTTCGGAAGCACAGAGGAGATGCATTTGGATAGATTTTAGAGATTCTTAGTGGGACAAGGTACCACTGCATCAAGACTTTTAGGTTAGCCTCGATAAGTGTCGTATTCATTAAGCCCTTAGAGGCCGATACAGAAGCTTTGTGCCACTCCCCTAGACTCCAGCTTTTTCCCAGGTCTTTCTCCCACTCCCTCATATAAACAGACTTAGATTCCACTGTGGCAAGCGATCGGTATATCACTGTTATCCCTCCCCGCTGCTCCATTGCCTGACCACACCACATTTTATATGCTGTAACCGTCAGAGGGGTGGGTGTAGAGGACCCTAGAGAGTGGAGAAAGTGAGAGATTTGGTGGAATCGGAATCTTTCCGTCCTGGGCATGTCAAGCCTGCTAGAACAGTGGGTGTAGGTCAGGGGCCCCACAGCACTGACAAAGTGTCCTATCCTATAGAGCCCCTTGTCCAGCCACCACTGAAATGGCCTGATGTCCATACCCGGGGGAAAAAGGGGGTTTCGAAAAATGTGTGAGAGTAGGTGCCAATGAGAATTTAGAAGCGGGTTCTGTTTGAGGGAATCCCATAGGGCCCATGAGTGGGACAGTGTAGGAGCCATGATGGCAGGTCTGGCTTTGGCAGGGCACCAGAGGAGAAAGTCAAGGGTGTATTGGGGAATAGCCTGCCACTCCATATGTACCCAGTCTGGGTGTGCTATTTTAGAGTAGATGACAGAGAGTTGAGATAGCTGAGCAGCTTGATGGTACCAAACAAAGTTCGGCAATCCAATTCCTCCCTGAACCCTGGTTTGAAAAAGGGTCTTCTTGGCGACCCTATGCCCCTTAGTGCCCCACACAAAGCGGATTATCTTGGATTGAAATCGCCTGAGTTAATCCCTAGGGATCGGGATGGGTAGTGACCTGAACAAGTATAGAAAGCGTGGTAATTAGGGATGAGCCGAACACCCCCCCTCAAAAAACTTTTAAAAACGGCCGTTTTTTCGGGAGCAGTGATTTTAATGATGCTTAAAGTAAAAAAAAAAAAAAAAGTGAAATATTCCTTTAAATATCGTACCTGGGGGGTGTCTATAGTATAACTGTAAAGTGGCGCGTGTTTCCCATGCTTAGAACAGTTCCTGCACAAAATGTTATTTTTAAAGGAATAAAAGTCATTTAAAACTGCTTGCGGCTTTAATGTAATGTCGGGTCCTGGCAATATGGATGAAAATCAGTGAGACAAACGGCATGGGTACCCCCCAGTCCATTACCAGGCCCTTTGGGTCTTGTATGGATATTAAGGGGAACCCCGCACCCAAATTAAAAAAGGAAACAGCAGTATAGAGGCTCTGTACTCTGAACAGCAGTATACAGGTGGTGCAAACAAGACAGGGACTGTAGGTTTGTTGTTAAGTAGAATCTGTTTGTAATTTTGAACTGGTACATTTTTAACGTGTTTAGCTCCAGCCAAAAAATCTATTTTAAGCTTTTTGGAAAACATAGGGAAGGGTTATCACCCCTGTGACATTTGTTTTGCTGTCTGTGCTCCTCTTCAGAAGATTTCACCTGTCAATGACAAATGTTTTTTTGAAAATTTGTTTTTTTTGTGAAACAAGGATTGGTTATAAAGCATCAGTGGAAAGGAGAAAAGTTTTTCCCATATTAACTCTTACAGGAGAGAATTTCCCTTCCTAGGGATAGATTTCATCTCACTTCCTGTTGTCTCCTTCCGTTTGCAAGTAGGAGTCGTTTGTAAGTTAGTTGTTTGAAAGTAGGGGCCTGCCCTATATACTCAGCAGAAATTTGGGCTTTAGGTGTTGTTGTGGCCACAACACTGTAAGCCCTCTCAGGGCCCTGCTGTCAAATATTAGAACAAGAATTGTAATTACATGCTCCTATTGAACAGGGGCAGAAAAATTGGGCCTTTGGTGGTGGTGGTGGTGGTGGTGCTGGTGCCACAACACTGTAAGTCCTCACTCGCTCTTGGTGGGTGCAGAAATGGGCCCTGCTGTGAAATATTAGATCAAGAATTGTAATTACATGCCCCTGTTGAACAGGGGCTGAAAAATTGGGCCTTAGGCACTGGTACTGGTGCCACAACACTGCAACCCCTCACAGATACTCTAGTTGGAACGCAGGAACGAGCCCTGCTGCAAAGTATTGCATCAAAAATTGTAATTACATGCCCCTGTTAAACAGGGGCTAAAAAATTGGGCCTTAGGCACTGGTGGTGGCGCCCAGAACCAAAAATGTTCTTACAAGCTATCAGCGTGATCATTGAGGAGGAAAAGGGTAATTACTCAGGATAGTCACTCAGCATCAGCATAGGCAGTCTTTGAAGGGATCTGAGATTTAAAAAAAAAAATTTTGGTTACATCAGCATCAGGTGCTTGGTAGCTGGTGGTGATCCAAGACTGATTCATTTTTATGAAGGTCAGTCGATCGACCGAGTCGGTGGACAGACGCACCCTGTGATCGGTTACAAAGCCTCCAGCAGCACTGAGTGTGCATTCCGAAAGAACGCTGGATGCAGGACAGGCCAGTAGCTCAATGGCATACTGTGCAAGCTCTGGCCAGTGATCCATCCTCAAGACCAAGTAACCTAGAGGATTTTGGGTGGGAAAGGTGTCCAAGTCAGATCTTGCCCCTAGGTATTCCTGCACCATGTAAAACAGACGCTGGCGATGGTTGCTGGAACCAATCATACCTTGGGGCTGCGGACCAAAAAATTGTCTGAACGCATCGGTCAGACGGCCACCTTCTCCACCGCTCCTTCTTTGACTGACCGAAGCCTCAGCAACACATTGTCCAGAAACAGGAGTTTGTAACCTCCAAGTCTCTGGGAACGCGTTGCACAGACCTTTCTGCAAGGCCTCCCGAAGGTGTTTCGTCCTCTGCTCCCTCTGTGATGGCAAGATAAGGTCCGCAACCTTACCCTTGTAACGTGGATCAAGGAGGTTTGCCAGCCAGTATTGGTCCTTCTCCTTGATACCACGAATACGAGGATCCTTACGCAGGCTTTGCAGGATCAGGGAGGCCATGCAGCGTACCTTTGCTGATGCATTCGGTCCGGAGTCCCCTGGGTCACTAAGGACGACATGGTCCACAGCCACCTCCTCCCAGCCACGTACAAGTCCATGTGTTTCTTGGGACTGATCCCTTAAAGACTGCTGCTGAGTGCCAGGCTCCACATCCATACTGACACAATCTTCCTCCTCCTTCTCCTCCTTCTCCTCCTCATCCTCTTCCTGTGCGATCGGCTGGCACGCAGGAACACTGTCTGGATAAAGGGGTCTTGAGAGCTAAGGAAGTCCTCCTCTTCCTGCCTCTGTTCTGCCTCAAGTGCCCTGTCCATTATTCCACGCAGCGTGTGCTCCAACAGGTGGACAAGGGGGACAGTGTCACTGATGCATGCACTGTCACTGCTCACCATCCTCGTGGCCTCCTCAAATGGGGACAGGACAGTGCATGCATCCCTGATCATGGCCCACTGGCGTGGGGAAAAAAAAACAAGCTCCCTTGACCCTGTCCTGGTGCCATAGTCGCACAGGTACTCATTGATGGCCCTCTGCTGCGTGTGCAGCCGCTGCAGCATGGCCAACGTTGAGTTCCACCTGGTGGGCATGTCACAGATTAGGCGGTTCTTGGGCAGGTTAAACTCCTTTTGGAGGTCCGTCAGCCGAGCACTGGCATTATATGACCGGCGGAAATGCACACAGACTTTCCTGGCCTGCCTCAGGACATCCTGTAAACCCGGGTACCTGCCCAAGCACATGGGTCATTTGTCCCTGTCGGAGGGCAGAGAGGAGGTTGGTGCCATTGTCGCAAACCACCATTCCTGCCTTAAGTTGGTGTGGCGTCAACCACCTCTGAACCTGCCCCTGCAGAGCTGACAGAACCTCTGCCCCAGTGTGGCTCCTGTCCCCCAAGCACACCAGCTCAAGCACCGCATAGCATCTTTTACTGCACCTTGTCCTGCATCCTTCCCAGCTGCCAGCAGAGTCACCCAATGTGCCGTGAAACTTAGGTAACGTCCCTGTCCATACCTGCTGGACCATGAGTCAGCGGTAATATGCACCTTATTGCTGACCGCCCTGTCCAGCGAGGCATGGACATTGTCTTCCACATGCCGGTAGAGAGCCGGAATCGCCTTCCGTGAGAAAAAGTGGCATTTGGGTACCTGCCACTGAGGAACCGCACATTCCACAAACTCACAGAAGGGGGCAGAGTCTACCAACTGAAAAGGCAGCAGTTGAAGTGCTAGCAATTTTGCCAAGCTAGCATTCAACCGCTGGGCATGTGGATGGCTGGGAGCAAACTTCTTTCGGCGGTGCAGCAGCTGGGGCAGGGAAATTTGCCTGGTACAATCTGACGTCGGTGTACCGAAAGCAGATTGCCCACAAGTACTTGGCTGTGACACACCTAATTCTACACCTTCATTCCTCTCAGTGCAGGTCTCAGAGAAGACTGAAGGTATAGTGGGGTTGGAGATCTCAGCTGATGAGGAGCAAGGAGAGGTCCTCTTTGTTCTTTGATGTGGGTCTTTTAGATATGCTTGCCAACGAACTGCATGGCAGGTCAACATATGTCTGGTCAAGCATGTGGTACCCAAGCGGGAGATGTTTTGGCCACGCGAGATACGCTTGAGACATATGTTGCAAATAGCAGCGGTGCAATTTGATGCACTCGTCTCAAAAAAGGCCCACACCAAAGAACTTTTTGAATAACACGCAGAGACTGCAGCGCCCTGCACATGTGGAGCTTTGGAGTGTGATGCAATCAGTGTTCTGCCCTTAGGCTGGCCCCTGGAGGGCATCCTGCCTCGGTGATGTGCTGCCTCCTCCTCCTCCTCCTCCTCCTCTCTCCTATCAGGCACCCACGTTGAGTCAGTGACCTCATCATCCCCTCCCTCCTCATCACTGGAGCAAACCTGGCAGTATGCTGCAGCAGGGGGAGCATAACTGCCAGATTTCTGTCCTTCTTGGGCACCCCATCTGTCCGTGCTCACGTTACTGCCTTCATCTAGCTCAGTATCATCATCAAAGCCTTCCAAACGCTGGGCATCCTCCTGGAGCATATACCCAACACTGTTGTCAAACAGTTCGAGGGACTCCTCAGGAGGACATGGTGGGGCTAGGGAAGGAGTCACTGATGACATCGAGCGAGGGAAGAGGCCGCTGCTTTGCTAGACAAAGTACTGTGAGCATGGGTGAGAGAGGATGAGGAGGATGAGGACAGCCTGGTCATCCACTCGACCAAGTCTTCCGCATGTTGCGGTTCAACACGCAGCTGCCAAAAAAAAGGCCAAGCGTGTCCCACGGCCACGTGCTGATGAGGATGCACCGTCTCCACGACCAGCACTAGACACAGAGTCTGCTTGCCCTCTTTTATTGGCTTGTGACTGTCTGCCTCTCCTTGTTGGCCTTCCAGACATACTAATGGCCTGTAGCTGCACTAAGCTGGGATATATATATATATATATATATATATATATATATATATATATATATATATATATATATATATATGCACTGATACTGCAGCTAGCAAAATCAACTGCCTGGCTGTAGTATGAGAACACCACCAACCTTCTACAGGTAGCTTTAGGTGAACACTGTGCAGAGCTCGCAAAAAAATAACTTGCAGCTTATTTAGCTGCCTGCAGTAGTGATAGGATCAGGAAAACACCACCAACCTTCTACAGGTAGCTTTAGCTGAACACTGTGCAGAGCTCGCAAAGAAATAACTTGCAGCTTATTTAGCTGCCTGCGGTAGTGATAGGATCAGAAAAACACCACCAACCTTCTACAGGTAGCTTTAGCTGAACACTGTGCAGAGCTCGCAAAAAAATAACTTGTAGATTTAGCTGAACACTGTGAGGAGGACACACCACACTAACTTGTAGTTTTAGCTGAACACTGTGAGTAAGATGCACTACACTAACTTGTAGCTTTAGATGAACACTGTGCAGAGGTCTCACTACACTAACTTGTAGTTTTAGCTGAACACTGTGAGCAGGACGCACTACACTAACTTGTAGCTTTTGATGAACACGGTGCAGAGGTCTCACTACACTAACTTGTAGTTTTAGCTGAACACTGTGAGCAGGACGCACTACTCTAACTTGTAGCTTTAGATGAACACGGTGCAGAGGTCTCACTACACTAACTTGTAGTTTTAGCTGAACACTGTGAGCAGGACGCACTACACTAGCTTGTAGCTTTAGATGAACACTGTGCAGAGGTCTCACTACACTAACTTGTAGTTTTAGCTGAACACTGTGAGCAGGACGCACTACACTAACTGTAAATAGTCTAGCTGCCTGACTGTGGTACTAATAGGATCAAAAGAACACTAGCAATTTTCTTCAGGTAGCTGTAAATACTGTAACAAGACAAGCCTGCCTGTCAGTAGGAAGATAACAGGAATGGATCTAGCTAAACTGAATACAGTATATATATATATATATATATATATATATATATATATATATATATATGCGCAACACCTGGGATGCATTTATATATACACAATACACTGTAAGTGCAGCTAACTCACTGACTGTCCTGCCTAATCTAGCTAACTCAAGTGAAATGACACTGTCTCTCTCTCTCTCTATCTAAGCACACCGGAACACACTACACAGGGCCGCCTTGCAGGCGGCCTTATATAGTGTGGGGCGTGTTCTGAACCCCCTAAGCCATAATTGGCCAAAGCCACCCTGGCTTTGGCCAATTACAGCTCTCTCTACCGACGACGCTGTGATTGGCCAAACATGCGGGTCATAGTGCATGCTTGGCCAATCATCAGCCAGAAATGCACTGCGATGCTGCAGTGAATTATGGGCCATGACGCGCCACAGGAATTTGGCGCGAACAGCCCATAACGTTCGGAATTCGTCGAACGACCGAACAGCCGATGTTCGAGTCGAACATGGGTTCGACTCGAACACGAAGCTCATCCCTAGTGGTAATAGTGTCATTTTAACTGAGTTGACCCTGCCGAGCCATGATAGTCCCAAGTGATCCCAACGTGTGTCGACTGAATCCGTCAAATTAATTCCTAGGTAGGGGATTTCTTTCTCGGTCCACTGAAATTGAAAATTATCTTTGAGTTGTGCGACCATACTGGCGGGTAGGTTTATATTTAACGCTAGGGATTTTGTGTAGTTCATCTTAAGACCAGAGATTTTGCCAAAGTCACCGAGCACCCTGCAGATATTTGGTAGGAAAGTTAATGGCGAGGTGATAAAGAGTAGGACATCGTCCGCAAAAAGGGCACACTTGTGAGTATTGAGCCCACACCGCACTCCATGGATGTCAGGGTTATCCCTAATAGCAATGGCTAGAGTCTCGATGACAATGGCAAAAATCAGTGGAGACAAGGGACACCCCTGCCTTGTACCTTTTTGGATTGAGAAGGATTCCGAGTAATATCCCTGTAATTTAATTTTTGCCTCTGGGTTGGAGTAGAGGGCTTCTATTATGTTCAAAAAGGAATGTCCAAAGCCCCATCTTTGCAGGATTGGATCCAGATAAGACCAGGATACGGAGTCAAAAGCTTTCATAAGATCTAAGGATAACAGGAACCCTGTTTGCTGGGCGCCCCCATCCCATCCTGACCTCAGAAGAGAGATCACATCGATTGCCCTCCTGATCTGATCTGGGCCCTGTCTCCCAGGCATAAAGCCTACCTGGTCCTTATGTATATAAAGGCTTATAAAGTTGTAGATTCTATCAACTAAAATTTTCGTCAAGATTTTAAGGTCATTGTTAATTAATGAAATGGGGCGGTAGTTAGAGGGGCAATTAGGGTCCTTGCCAGGTTTAGGGGTGACTGTAATGAAAGCGGAATTCAAGTCCTTATCAAGCTGAGTTCCCGCTCGTAGTTGGTTGTAGAAGCGTGTCTGATAGGGGGATAAGGTGGTGGAAAAATGTTTGTAGTATGGAATTGAGAAGCCATCTGGGCCGGGGGCTGAGTCGTTTCGAAGGTTTTTAATTACTCAGGACACCTCCTCAGCTGATATTGGTGAATCTAAATTGTCCCTATGTTGGTCTGTGATCTTGGGGATATTTAGTGAAGTAAGAAATGTGTCCCGTAAGTTAGGGGAGGAAACCAGCCCTTCACTATTATACAAGGAGCTATAAAAGTTCTGAAAAACAAGATTTTTTGAGGGTTTTGCGAAAGGGTGCCATCGCGAAGCTTCATTTTTTGTAAGGTATGGTGTTGAATTTGAGGGGTCAGCCTCTTTGCCAGTAGAGTGCCTGTTTTGTCTTCCTGGTGATAAAACCGGCCTCCTTGCCAGCGTAGACTTTTTTCAGCTAGGGCAGTGAGGGCAAGGTTTAGAGCTGTACGTGCTGTATCAAGTTTTCCAGCGGAACCTGGGGATGGGTAACGTTTGTGTAGTTTACTTAATAGCGAAAACTCCTTCTCCAGCCTTTCAATATCAGCCTTATGAGCTTTACGGAGCCTAGAGGCTATTTGGATAATCTTACCCCGAATAAAGGCCTTATGCGCTGCCCACAGTGTTATGGGGGAAACATTTTGGATGTCATTAAGCAAGAAGTATTCCTGTAGGCCTTTGTCAATTTCAATTACATGTGTGGTATTGCTAAGAATCGAGGCATTAAGTCTCCAGCAAAACCCCTTTCGGTGTTCCGATGGTCTGTTCAATGTAAGGAGGAGCAAGGAGTGGTCCGAACAGGCAGAGTCTTTTAAAACAGACTTAGTCACCAGTGGGATATGGGTTGATAGTAGAAAGAAGTGGTCTATTTTAGCATAGGTATTTTGAGGGCTAGAGAAGTGTGTATAGTCCCGTGCATGTGGATTCATCTCTCTCCACACATCCACCAACCCCTGGTGAAAAATTTGTCTGGCTACATTGAGGCTCAGCCTGGTGGGACGGACACGGTCCCTGCCTGGGGGGCGGGACTTATCTAGCCCTGCATCAAAAGCAATGTTAGAGTCCCCTCCGTACATGACCAGGCCCTCAGTAATTGGATTCAGGGTGTGAAAGGGGGTCTTGAAAAATTTTGATTGTCCCCTATTTGGAGCATAATATGAGATAAATGAGAAGAGCTGTTCATCAATGAGACCTTTCACAAGTAAGAACCGGCCCTCTGGGTCTTTAAACTCAGAAAGAAAAGAGAACTGGATATTGCGAGAAAAAAATATGCCCACTCCTTTGGTTTTGTTGTCAGAATTTGTTAGATAAAACCTGGGGAATTTAGAGTGTATAAAGGAGGGAGAATATGTCCTGGGGAAGTGTGTTTCCTGAAGAAACAGTATGTCTATTTTATGTTCATGATAGGACTGGAATATTGTCCGACGTTTAATGGGTGAGTTGATTCCCTGAACATTATGAGATGCTATGCGCAGGGAAGGTCTGGGTGTGATGTGGTCAGCAATAGAGCAGCGTAGAGGCCATTGACAATGATCTCACCTTCGCCCGGTGAGATGACCAGAGTCCAGAGGGACGACGTCGGCAAGGGGAGCAGTCTCCAGGATCCCGTGCAGGTGCGAGTTCACACACGTCACTAGAAGAAGGATATGATTAGTACCAGCAAAGAGAGACAGAAAAGAGAGAGATAAGAGAAGTATAAAGAATAGGCCCCCAGAGTGGGTGTGGAAAAATACCACCCGTCCCTGGGGGAAAAAAAGCAGTATCCCCCATCCAGTGGGGGAAGGCCTTACCAGGAGGGCAAAAAATCTGCAGCTCCAAGTACAGGAGAAGGTGCAACAGTACCGCTCCGTTCGCGGTACTCCCAAATACATAACAATGAACTAATGTTAAACAGAGTACATCACCCAAAAAAAGAAAAAAACTATTAGTATTATATACATATAAACCATCAATTAAGATCTAGCTAGTGTGGACTAAACCACAGCTGGGGGTTTCAGGAGAAGTGGAGCAGGAGGATAGGATCTGCCGGATAGGGAAAGGAACTCCATGTTCCCAGGGAAAGGTGGTAAAAGGTGACGTGGGAGCTTCCCAAAAGTGAGGAAGGAGGCAGTCCATGGGCCAGAAGAAGATCAGTTCTCATCCTGAGAGTAAAGGGGCCACAAAAGTCAGCTGTATAACATCACATGCCACAAAGAATATTAAGGGCCAGAAGAGCCTTGATAGTGTCTGAGGCTGTAGTAAAGGGAGCAATAGGGGCCATCTGGCGTTAGAGAGGATAGAGGGGTGAAAATAGTTCCCCGGTGAGTGGTCCAAGGAATAGGTTCAGGCAGCACAGAGGAACCTTGATAGTGTCAGATGCTGAGGTAGAGGGAAACCCATATAGGGCAAGGATACAGTCCAACATTTTGTATGCAGAGTGGAGGAATGCGGGGGACCAACAGAGTCCGATGGTGAGGTAGGGATAGATGCTCCAGAGGATCATTTGACTTGTGAGTCCACGTGGGCAGTAATGCCCAAAGGGCCAGGTGGACCTAGGCCCTGGGACAGGTAATTGAAAACAGAGGTGTGGCTGCTCATCATATCAGGGGGTAAGCCTTCCTTGGCCTTTATGGTTTTAGGTTTCTGCCAAACAGATGTGAGTGGGCTGGACGGTGGTGGTCACTTAGACAGATTTGTGGATGAAGTCTGCATTGGCGAGGGCGGATTGGTGGATATGAGGCCCAATTTTTGCAAAAGATGTTCTCCTTCCTGGAATGAGGAAAATCTGAAGGGTTTGCTTTTGAACTCAAATTTCAGACTAAAAGGAAACAGCCACCAGTACTTGATGTTTTTCTGTGTCAGTACTGCTAGGAGGGGTTTGAGTGCTCGCCGTTTCTGGATCGTGTATGGAGAAATATCCACATAGATTTGGACCGGATGGCCCATTATTTGAATTTGCGGGGTAGAGCGAGCTTTCCGCATTATTTCTTCTTTAATGCTATAATAATGTGGTTTGACCACAACATCACGGGGCAGACCATCTGGCCGGGGAGGTCCTAGCGCTCTGTGAGCCTGATCAAGCTCCATTTTATGGGCTCTGACATCAGGAATGAGACTCTTAATAAGGGAATGCACTGCTTCCGGAATATCCGTAACGGTCTCAGGCAGTCCTCTGATTCTGAAATTGAGCCTTCTGGACCTATTTTCAAGGTCATCAATTTTGGCCATAGCGTGTTCTAGTTGGTCATGTAAATCTTGGATACGATCAGTATTCTGGTTAACCCTGTCTATCGTGGAATCCACTCTGTTTTCAATGGTTTCAATTTGTGAACCTAGTAGCTGAAGATCTGTTTTAATATCATTAGTAATCCTGGCTGCAGTCTGTGCTAATCCCCTGTCCAGCAGTTCTGCGAATCTGTTAAACATGAGGGAAATGTCATGGTGCTGTGGGCTGTGAGGTTCCCTGTCCTGGTAAGCCATATTGTGCCCGGGGGAGGCTGCAGCAGAGGGGGACAGCAGCATCTCATCTAGTGTCTGATTTATGAGAGACACTGTAGTCGCTGGAGATGATGGGATCTCTGTTAATGTGAGCATAGGAGCTCTGCCACATACCTTCTTCCTGCAGAGCGTCCCGCCATGGAGAGGGGAGAGATGTCCCAGCATCTATGTCTGCTGCCTCATGAGGCAGCCCTTCCACCGCCATCTTAGATGTTTCTGGCCCCTCTGAGGGGGCTACAGAATGTGCCTTTAACCCCTTTTAGATGGTCCCACCGGCATAGGGGTCTGTCCGCTCGTTACCCCTGTGTGCTGACAGCACTGTGGTGTCTCCCGGGTGATGCTGCTCAGTGCAGGGAGTGTCAGACGAACGGAGCGAGACGGAGCTCCGAGATTAAGCGGCCATCTCGCTGGGCTCCGCACATGCGCCTCTACTTTCACTTATTTATGTCTGGTTCACTCTGTTGCAGTCACACAGTGCTGGTCACATCTGGTTTAGGACAGGATCCCAGGGCCATCCCTGATCAGAAGTGGCTACACAGTGGAACCATTTTGATTCAGTTTGGTTGCAATCATGAATGCCGATGAGGTGATTTATTTTTCTCTGCTGGCATTTGAAAGTGGTGATTATTTCCACCAGGCTTTGAAAAGATGGTCTAGTGACCAGTTGTTTGCAACTATCCGTTTGGCTCACTCCCTGGTCGATCAGTGTTATATGTTGTTTGGGGAGGTGCAGCCTTTGTTCAAGATCTGTACTGAGCTGGCCCTGCCATGCATTGCAGAGGGCCATAATGATTTCACTCCTCCTTATAATGTGAATCAGGTTGTATCCCTAGTGTGGCTTTTTGAAGATGATCCCATCGATTTTTGTGAGCATTACCTACCTGTTCCCCACAGGTGATTGCTGTGTGCATTGTGTCTGCTCAGTCTTTTGTTAGACAGGGAGGTTTAATTTCAATATTTCTTTATTATTTTCATTAAAGTGAACAAGATATACCTTTGTTACAATAAGTCGGATGTTCCGACTGGAGCAAGTAATACTAAAGCATACAAATTAGAGTCAAGTAAAGCAGAGATAAGCACACAAGTCGGACTAAACAGTGGTGGGTTATGCTTAGCGTTGTAACAGAAGAACAAAACAACTTGATAACTCCAGACGGGGGGAGGGTATATGGAAAGGAGCACCAGTTAAGTAGGCGACTAGTTACATCGTAGAGTAGATAGGAGAATAAGAGAAAATAGAAGAATGAGAGAGATTCGTAGACAGGGAGGTTTAAAACTACAGTTTGTACAACCTATACTTTCGGCATGGTCTGACATGGCCCTAGCCAAACAAATCACCTCTGCCATCAGACACCAGCCTACCCAAATGTATGTTTCCCCATCACCCATGTCAACCTCAGTTGCAGCCCAGTATATTCTGGTCCCAACCAAATACTCATATCTGGTCTCTGCTCCCTGTACCTATCCTGCATTCAACCCACCTGCCTCTTCTCAGCTGCCTACAAACCCACAAGATCTTCCCCCAGCTACTCTTACCTCTTCTCTGCCATATCCCAATCCTTCTTTCCAGTCTGCTGCACCCCTTACCTACAGTCCTGCAGTCACCTACAGAGCTTCAGTGGCTAAGCCAAAGGAAATCGAAAGTTTTTCCCAACCAAAGCGTTCCTGCCATTAACCCAACCTGCCTCTACACCCACCAATCTGTCCCAGCTTGAAGTTTTGGTGCTAGTTTCCCAGCCCGAAGTGCCCGAGTTCCAGCTTGAGGTGCCAGAGTTCCAGCCCAAAGAGCCAGCATTCCAGCCTGAAGAGCCAGAGCCAGTATTCCAGCCTGAAGAGCCAGAGCCAATGTCCCAGTCTGAAAAGCCAGAGCCAGCGTTCCAGCCTGAAGATCTAGAGCCAGCGTTCCAGCCTGAAGAGCCAGAGGCAGCGTTCCAGCCTGAAAAGCCAGAGCCAGCGTTCCAGCCTGAAAAGCCAGAGCCAGCGTTCCAGCCTGAAGAGCCAGAGCCAGCGTTCCAGTCTGAAGAGCCAGAGCCAGCGTTCCAGTCTGAAGAGCCAGAGCCAGCGTTCCAGTCTGAAGAGCCAGAGCCATCGTTCCAGTCTGAAGAGCCAGAGCCAGCGTTCCAGTCTGAAGAGCCAGAGCCAGCGTTCCAGTCTGAAGAGCCAGAGCCAGCGTTCCAGTCTGAAGAGCCAGAGCCAGCGTTCCAGTCTGAAGAGCCAGAGCCAGCGTTCCAGTCTGAAGAGCCAGAGCCAGCGTTCCAATCTGAAGAGCCAGAGCCAGCGTTCCAGTCTGAAGAGCCAGAGCCAGCGTTCCAGTCTGAAAAGCCAGAGCCAGCGTTCCAGTCTGAAAAGCCAGAGCCAGTGTTCCAGCCTGAAGTTCCGGTGTCTGTTTCCCGGTCTGATGTGGCGATGCTCATTTACCGGTCTGAGGTTGTTGTTCCCTGTTTCCTGGCCCATGGAGCCTGCTGCCCAACCTGATGTGTTCCTATCTGCTGCCCAGCCTGATGTGTTCCTGTCTGCTGCCCAGCCTGATGTGTTCCTGTCTGCTGCCCAGTCTGATGAACCTCTGCTGCCCAGCCTGATTTGTCCCTATCTGCTGCCCAGCCTGATGAGCCTCTGTCTGCTGCCCAGGCTGATGAGCTTCTGTCTGCTGTCCAGGCTGATGTGCCATTGTCTGCTGCTCAGCCTGATGTGCCACTGTCTGCTGCCCAGCTTGAAGTGCCCATGCCTGCTGCCCAGCTTGAAGTGCCCGTGCCTGCTGCCCAGCTTGAAGTGCCCATGCCTGCTGCCCAGCTTGATGTGCCTGCTGCCCAGCTTGATGTGGCCATGCCTGCTGCCCAGCCTGATGTACCCATGCCTTCTGCCTAGCTTGATGTGCTCGTACCTGCTGCCCAGCTTGATGTGCCTGTGCCTGCTGGCCCACTTGATGTGCCTGCTGCCCAGCTTGATGTGCCCATGCCTGCTGCCCAGCCTGATGGACCTGTGCCTGCTGCCCAGCTTGATGTGCCCGTACCTGCTGCCCAGATTGATGTGCCTGTGCCTGCTTCCCTGCTTGATGTGCCTGTGCCTGCTGCCCCGCTTTATGTGCCTGTGCCTGCTGCCCCGCTTGATGTGCCTGTGCTTGCTGCCCAGCTTGAAGTGCCTGCTTCCCAGCCTGATGTGCCCGTGCCTGCTGCCCAGGATGATGTACCCATGCCTGCTGCCCAGCTTAATGTGCCTGTGCCTACTGCCCCGCTTGATGTGCCTGCACCAGCTGCCCCGCTTGATGTGCCTGCACCTGCTGCCCCACTTGATGTGCCTGTGCCTGCTGCCCGACTTGATGTGCCCATGCTGGCTGCCCAGCTTGATGTGCCCATGCCTGTTGCCCAGTTTGTTGTGTCTGTTTCCCAGTTCACTGTGCCTGTTGCCCAGTTCATTGTGCCTGTTGCCCAGTTTGATGTGCCTACTGCCCTGCTCGATGTGCCTGCTGCTCAGCTTGAGGTTCTGTGCCTGCTACCCAGCTTAACGTACTTATTGCCCAACCTGGTGTGACTTTGCCCACTGCCCGGCTTGACACCATGGACTTTCCCCAGCAATGGCTAGTTGGAGCGTCTGGAGGTCGCTCCTTCGAGGGGGGTACTTTCAGGAAAGGTTCCCTCCGCTGGTAATATCTATCATTTGGTGTGCAGTACTGAGGTCCACCAGCAGGTGTCTGACAGTTTGGAACTGTCAGGAGAGCCTTTCCCTGCTGGTATTATGTGATCTTTGGGCCGCAGTACTGGCATCCACCAGCGGGTGGTTCCTGGCAGTGTGGGGTCGACATTACCTCTTGCAATCAGGCATCACCTGAGTCTAATTGAGATGTGTATAAATATCCGGCAAGATACACACCTTGCCCTGGTATTGTCCTTGGTTTCTGACCTGCAGCCTGTTTATCCGTTATCCTGATCCTGAACCCTGATTCCTGATTCCCGTCTCCTGTATCTTGAACCTGTTTGTATTTGTTCCTGTATCCCTGGTAGCTTGCCCTGCAGCCTGATTCCTTCCATCTTGTTCCCTGTCTGTTTACTCCTGGCCCCCCATCTGCTGATCTCCTGTTTATGACCCTGGCCTGGCTTGACTATAATTCTGGTACTCCCTTTTGCTATATATACTGGTTGATTTATTATCACTGTTTAGTTTGATTCACTCTGTTTGTATTGGTGGTGTGCTCACATTTATATGCATTTACTTTAATAAACTTACTTTCACCTATTTATGTCTGGTTCACTCTTTCACAGTCACACAGTTCTGGTCACATCTGGTTTATGACAGTTGGAAGGACTTGCCCCACAAGTTAGAGCTCATCGAACTGACAGTTCTTGTGGGACACTCCCATATGCCTCATCTGAGGCTGTTTTTTGTGGTTCCTTGTCCAAGGGACCACTTTGTTAGATCCTTCCTATTATGGATGTCATATACCATAGTGACTTTTTACAGGACAGAGAGGTGGGCTTGTTTTTCCTTCTAGGTGTTCCCTTTATCTCCACCACCTATCCTGAACTGGTTTGCTCCCCCTGTTTTTTTATTTTTTGGTTTGTTATTTTCTATATACCTATGACTTCCAAATATGTGGTTAGGGATATACTCCCTTGTTTGATCTTATTTCCGGGACTCCGGTCTTGGAACTCCAAGATCCTGATTTAGCCCCTTCTCATTGTACCCCTCAATGGCCCAATCCACACCCTATGTCCTCCCTTCCCTTTCTCCCCCCTTTCCTTCCTCTCTACTCTCCATTTAGAGGCTTAAGTTGCATCACGAACAGAGCCGGTAGTGTAAACTGGGATAGGAATTTGTTAATTGAATCCAAGATTGGTTGAGGGGTAGCTGCATCTTTATTAAAATTGTAGAGAGCACTCTAGTAATCAGAAAAGGCGTCAACGATACCCTGGGGATTAGTAATCTTCTGTTTAGTAAAAGGGATGGAAAATAAAAGATATTTTCCTCTCCTATAGCCTGCAGTGCACAATACTCAACTTGGTTATATTAATATTTTTTTCTATTTGCTACTATTACTGTACAAGACTACTGAATATATGAAATGACTTCCCTTTTCTGCAATGCGATTATAAATTATATGTATATATGTACTTTTTCATGCAAATACTTTATTGCAATAAAAACTTATTGAACAAAAACTGTCCTGCTACTGGTCAATGTTACTGTGCTGTATCCTCTGCAGTATCCTAACTCTTGTAGTAAAATCCTAGCCAATGCTCCTAGGCTCTAGTAACTTTGGCCATAGCCTTGCTTATTGATATGGTCCCACTGCTGGTCAATTTTACACTGCAATGACATTTTGAGCTTTTAATTCTTGTAATGATTGTAGCCGTATTGGTGCAATTGTGACAGAGAAAAAAAGTATCACGGACAGTACTCAATTTTCTCAATTCTTGTAATAAAAGACCTGTCTATACTCTGTGGTTTTAATTACCAATAAGCTGTTCACTTTGCAAAAAAAAAAAAACCTTAGCTTGGTGAATGAGTCTTCTGACTTCCATCATCCAATTATGTGCAAGCAAAATTACTGTTTTTTCTTTTTTTTATTAATTTCCTTGCTGTAATTTGATAGTCTTTAGAAAATGAATTTCCATCACATTCACCAAGCTAAGGGAAAACTCCCTTGAAAAATAAACAGCCTATTTTCTTTTATTAAATCAACCGACATGTCTCTAGTACATTTCTGTCAATTAGAAGTGCGTTAGAGGCATTTCTAAGCATACAGTGTTTTTACAAATATGCTACTGTTGCTGGCCAATTTTACACTACTGGATTAACTGAGGTATCTTTTCCATGATGAGAGTTTAATAGAAATCAGCCAGTGGCAGGACAGTTTTGAGTCCACAAAAACATGGATAGCAACAGCAAACTATTGGCCAATTTCTATGTGCCAGTCAAAATGGGGCTATAACCCTTTCATGAAAGAACATGTGTTACTGCTAAAGTGACCAGAAAAATCTATTTTTAACTGAAATGAATCATCTTCTTCTGTATGTAAGACAGACTAATAATAAAAGAAAATAATGCACGTGACAGCCAAACATTTGCTATCAGTGCAATCTGTTGCTGAGACTGTCTTTGATAATTGTAGTGTTTACCCCCATGTAACACCATATACAGTTTTAAGGTTTTCCACAAACTTACTATTTAACCCTTTTGCTGCCAGATCTGTTTTTGTGTTTTTTTGCACACATGCTTAAAAAAAAAAATAAAAATTAGGCCTGAAGATTGAATAAATCCACAAAACATTATATATTTTCTGAAGGCAGACACCCTAGAGAATAAAATTGTTCCAATTTTTTAATGCTGCACAATATTACCACACAGGTTTAGGAAACACAATGTTTCAGTAAAAAATACACTAAAGGTACAAAAAAATACAAAAACACAATACATTGCCCAATTAATTATATTTGGCAAAATATAAAACATGAGATTGCACCGAGTAAATAGAAACCAAAAATGTCAAACCTTCAATTTGCATGCGCACATGAAATGGTGACAAACTTCAGTACCATATGTTTTCCATAGGTGATGCTTTCAAATCCCCCTACAGGTCATCAGTTTAGCATTATGGAGGAGGTTATGTAACATGTGTATCGCAATTGACGTTTTCATGTGTAGGCACCCCTTTATGTGTTATGTGCGTGTATGTGCAGATGGGGGGTCTCAAAAATGTTTGATGAGGATTTTATGTGCTTGGGTGTAACTTTAACTTTTTTAAATTAAAAAGAAATAATGCTTGACTTTTTTCATCATGTAGGGGACACAAAGTCCCCTATGTGATGACTTTTTGGTCACAGGTTCTCTTTATTGAGACATCCAAGATCTTAAAGACCCTGGGTGTCTCCCCTGTGCCCCAATAAATCTAATGCAGTGTAGATTGTACTGTATTAGATTGTCTCCTGGCCATGTTATCTGGGAAAAGTAAGAGGGGGACCCCAAAGTGATGTCATACATGTCGCTTTTGGATCAGAAAGAAGAATGTCCACATGTCCACTCATCTCCCTCCTCTCTACCTGAGAGACTTACATGGCAAAGGGGCGCCTGGGCGGGGCGCTGATTACTGGAGGTTAGTGAAAGCAATGCGACAGTTGTGGAAGCACTAGATGTGGTGGCTGCATAGCTTCTTTATCACCTCAGTAGGTTCTCCATCTCACCTAACAATGTCTAGTATCTAATTTTACTTTAGTTTTGCACTGCTTAACATGCTTGCTTTAAGGGCATTTTTCAAACCTTTAGATAAAGTAGGGAAAAAATATAAACTAAAAAGTGGTTTTACTCTGACTTCACAGAGATTTCCTCGGGCTTACTGTTGTATATTTGAAACAAGAAGCAAAAGAAGATCTCTCCAATCGGACATAAGTTGCAAAGGAAAAACAAAAAACTCAGTGGGGTTTTACTTATTCCAAACTCTATAAATCAGCAACAACAAATAAACGCAAACAAAAAAAAGTTTTAGCTTTAGATATACTTTAAATTCAAGTGAGCAATGTGAGAGCATGACCTTTCTACGAAAGTTGATGGGGACCTCTGCCAACAATTTTTTCATAGATATTAGCTGTAGCACTATTTTTCAACACATTTCAGGCTAAAATTATACTAAGACACCCTTTTAACTTATTGATCACAAATGGAACATCTTTTTTTAAACACTTTTTAAGACCAGCAAATAAAATGTGCACAACAAGTCTGACTGCAAACAGAGATTAACTAAACACAATACTATTTTTATTAAATAAATAATATAATTCAGAGTCATTTCAAATTAATGTGTTATGTGTAAAAACATGTACAGTATTTATAAAGCAAAAACATATTTTTGAGAACAATATAAGAAACATAAATGTTTTATTTTAAGGAAAAACTTGTTTAAACCTTTTTATTCACTGAAACCCCATCATCTAACTTTGCCCTTAGCCAACTAAAAGTCTAATAATATTCTACTAATTTCATTCTGTAAAAATCGTTGCATGTGTTCAGAGGCATTAAAAGGGTAATGATTTTAATCCTGAGCAAAAAAAAATTAAAGCAAATTAAAAATCCAGCAGACAGAGCATTAAACGTGAAGTTAAAAGCATACACCTAATATACATTAAAGAAATGTGGAAGTTTGTTCTTATTTTGTTTTATCTTGTATTTTTTACACATGAATACAAAAAGTCAGACAAAATACAAAAGGCAGACAAAACCTAGTGTGCAATGCCCTCTTCCATTTAACAGTTTGCCTAGTAACTTTTAACTTTTAACAGCAACCAGCTGGAGCTAATATAAATCAATATTTTAGGGAAACCAAAATACCAAGGAAGTTAACCTGCACAGATAAGTGCACCCAACCCCCCAAAAAATGTCATATATTTCAGCTTAGTGGTTCTTATACAGTAAGTGGTGGTTGCATTTGTTTACATTTTTTTTTGTCTTTTTGCATTTGCTTTGAAGTGGAGATCCTGTCAATAACATCTGTCCTATGCTAGGTTTACAGTGCTCACTCACTGTACTATGCTAAGTCAGCCTAGGATGCTCTCCTTATTTTGAATGCAAACAGCCACATCTGTTCTCATCTGACAGTCAAAAATACAAGGTAGTTTGTATTTCACAGAATATAGCTGGGAAAGCATTATTTTAAATATCAGAACAATAAAATTATGTCAAGATCAACAGGTACTTGTACCTAAAGAAAGAGAAATGCGCTGCGCTCAGGTATAAGACCATCTAAGCATTCACCTTATCAATATAGAGGTGCCTAGTGACTGTGCTTCAAATACCAAATCAAACCATATACCCAAAAAATAGTGCTAATTACATATCCCATCCAAAGGCATACTGTGCCAAATATTGAAAATGTATTGTGCTACTGAATAACATCCTCCAAATGTATTGCGTTTATAGTGAGTGATCTTATTCATACACAAGAAGCAATTAAATTGATCATATATTATTGAATAAATAAAACACTAATAAACGTGCCTAAAATTTATGTCAAAGTGCCATACATACATTCTATCTAAAGTGCAATGTGCTGATACAATCTCTTTATAATCAACAATGATAAGCAAAAAAACATTTATAAACATGCGCAATAAATATAGCAATTTTTTTGTGTACAGACTGCAACAAATCTTAAAAGTGATGAATAGTGAAAAAAGCAAAAATAAATAATATGCAGTTCTTAGGTGATAACAGTCCTTTAGATGTGAAAAAATCCTCCAGAATTGTGTCACACAGCGATGTGCAGAGGGAAAAAATTCCCAAGAGGTGAACTATAGTGCTTTAGGGTGCTTCACATAAAAACCAAATCGATGAACCACAGTGCTCAGATGTGCCTTGGTGACCCCCCAAAGTGGTTACGCTCACCTCAGAGCGTGTGACACAGGGTCTAGCTGTGTCCAAACACGCTTTGGAGCCACCCCTGGGCTCAATATCAGGACACCAGAAGATCTCCCCCAGGTTCTCTAAGACTCCATAGACATCAAACCAAAAAGAAAAGGGACTGCATAGTGTAATATCGCCAAAATCTTTTAATATCAATATGCATAAAACAATCCCCACACTGGGGTACTCACATTGTGCGGGTGCTTAATGTGCACCAAACAATAAAAAACAGGGTATAAACCAAGCGCTGCTATCCGATCTGCTGTGGGTTGTTAGAGGTTCCCAGCATAGCTCAGTGCTGCTCGCTCCGTCCTGTCCCCTCCCCTACGCGTCTTCGACACAGGGAGTCACGTGTCTTCATCAGGGGGATATGATTGGACGGGCGCTCTGCTGTTTAAGTACACTAACGGCGGCCATTTTCCCTGTGACCGTGGACTATTCTGTTTAGGGCTCTGCTCCTCTATGCTCAGCATAGCACTTTGCCATTCTAATCTATACTAATCAGGTTAATAGTGAAGGAAATCAATCACGCTGGCTAACTATAGTTGTATCCAGGACGGAGTTACGGCGGGAACGAAATTACAACCCCACAGCATTCCCATAGCAGACATAAAGGCATATAAATAAACATATAAATAAAGGGCAATCCCACATATACCCACTCTGGCGAACCCATCTTTATATAAACCATATTACAAATGATGTCAGTATTGGTAATACATAATTATCCTAAAGGTAAATCATAATGCATGTGGCCAAAAAGGTTTAATATTGCATAATGCATGTAGATGGTGCCCCCTCCCAATTAATTACTCACCCCATGTTTATAAGAACAACAACGCATGTAGGTGTCCATATTAGAATACCTTCTCATGCATATAGATCAACCACTTACATAGATCCTGTGATCCTTTGCAAACGCACAGGATCTATGTAAGTGGTTGATCTATATGCATGAGAAGGTATTCTAATATGGACACCTACATGCGTTGTTGTTCTTATAAACATGGGGTGAGTAATTAATTGGGAGGGGGCACCATCTACATGCATTATGCAATATTAAACCTTTTTGGCCACATGCATTATGATTTACCTTTAGGATAATTATGTATTACCAATACTGACATCATTTGTAATATGGTTTATATAAAGATGGGTTCGCCAGAGTGGGTATATGTGGGATTGCCCTTTATTTATATGTTTATTTATATGCCTTTATGTCTGCTATGGGAATGCTGTGGGGTTGTAATTTCGTTCCCGCCGTAACTCCGTCCTGGATACAACTATAGTTAGCCAGCGTGATTGATTTCCTTCACTATTAACCTGATTAGTATAGATTAGAATGGCAAAGTGCTATGCTGAGCATAGAGGAGCAGAGCCCTAAACAGAATAGTCCGCGGTCACAGGGAAAATGGCCGCCGTTAGTGTACTTAAACAGCAGAGCGCCCGTCCAATCATATCCCCCTGATGAAGACACGTGACTCCCTGTGTCGAAGACGCGTAGGGGAGGGGCCAGGACGGAGCGAGCAGCACTGAGCTAGGCTGGGAACCTCTAACAACCCACAGCAGATCGGATAGCAGTGCTTGGTTTATACCCTGTTTTTTATTGTTTGGTGCACATTAAGCACCCGCACAATGTGAGTACCCCAGTGTGGGGATTTTAACCTATGTAAACGCTCCCAAAATAAATTTTATATGTATATATATATATATATATATATATATATATATATATATATATATATATATATATGCATTGTTTTAGTTTGTCTGGAATCAAACAGAACCAATATGCCTGTATTTCCCAAACTATGGTGGAGATATATGGTATAGAAACAATGGTGTGTTTATTAGATTTTATTTAATAAGCTTTCTTCTCACACTATGGCATAACAACAATGGCTTTACCTATTAAAATATACTGAAAGACCTTGAAAGTTGCATAATTGTGAGATGTTAGATTGTGAAAGTTTTGAACATTTGTAGTTTAAAGTTTTTGTTTTTTTCGGGTTACTCGAAATTACAGCAAAAAAAATTCAAACATAAAAATTTCTTATGTACCGTATATACAATAAGTAATGATGCTATATAAATACATTAAACTATTGCTTCTATACACGAGAAAACCACATAAATATGTCCTTATTCCAGTGATGGCAAACCATGGCACCCCAGATGTATTGGAACTACATTTCCCATGATTCTCATGCACTCTGCAGTGTCGTTGAGAATCATGGGAAATGTAGTTACAAAACATCTGGGGTGCCAAGGTTCACCATCACTGCTTTATTCCTTTGTTGGAACATGACAAGGTCTGGAAAAAAGGGAATGCATTATGACCAACAGTGGCTGAAAACCAAACTGGCATCAAACTAATTTACATATGCTCAGGAGTGGCAGGACCCAAAAAATTACCTAAAATGACTCTATTTAGAAAAATAGACCCCTCAAGGTTTTTAGCAAGAGGAATACCTTTTGACTAAACCAATTTATCAGAACGCATTTGGTATCAAAATTAGTAAAAAAATAAATACAATTTTTTCAACAAAAGCGTAAATTCAGTGATGGGTTTTGCAAACACAGTGATAACATGGTAAAAACTGTGTTACCCATAAGTTATATTTGAGATTTAATATCTCTCAGATATAATTTAGGAAGGACGCACATTCTGGCTGTCAATGGCTGAAAACTTGCATTATTTTTTTGCACTGAACTGCATTTACAGTGGCCCCAGAATGGCAGGACCCCCAAATGACTTTATTTTAAAAAAGTAGACCCCTCAAGGTTTTTTTGCAAAAGGTATAACTTGGAATGTAACCCAAATTTCTCAGATTACACTTAGCAGCAAAATTAGGGAAAACATTATTTACAAAAGTTTCTTGTTCAAGCATTTTTTTATTGAAGGGTTTACATGCAAATAATCAGGGAGTATGCAATGTCAGCATGAAACATTAGCAGCCTTCACACAGGGAGGGACATTGAATAACAGATTCAAAGTGGACAACTGCTTGTGTAAATACCAAGAATAAATGTTCCCTGAGGTTAGGAGTAGAAGGGAATCAAACGGAAGGGGGAGCACTCAGAATATGGTGCAGCTGTGCATGGTAGCCAATCGTCATTTTAACTTCAGCTTGTTCAATTGAGCTTTGACCATAAAACCTGGAAGCTAATTTGTTTCTATGCAGACCTGCACCAGATTTTCGCATGCTCCAATCTTAGTAATTTTCCTCCAATGTGTATACATAAAATGCAACAAGATCAAGGATATCAAAGTAGTAATTGAGGGGTCTTAACTTACTAAAACTGGAGAGTGCAAAATCTGGAGCAGCTCTACATAGAAACCAATCAGCTTTTTTTTTTTTCTGGTTTCATCAGTCTATCAATTAAGGGGTGTGGTTAATTGCTCACAGATGACTATTTAACTGGTTGCAGGGCTCAGTGTGAGCGTGCTCAGTTTGAAGCAGTGGAGCTTGGTGTAAGTGGAGCTGGATTAAGTGGGAGTTAAACACAAGAGTTAGAGTATACAAGTCTTGGTGTTTGGTTGCTGTCTGCTGTCTGTTGCTGTCTGTTGCTGTCTGCTGTCTGTTGCTGTTTGCTGGGGTGCTTTTTCTTTGACTTTTGCTGTCACTTTTTAAATAGCTCTTTTTTTTTTTTTTTTTTTCTGGTTTCATCAGTCTATCAATTAAGGGGTGTGGTTAATTGCTCACAGGTGACTATTTAACTGGTTGCAGGGCTCAGTGTGAGCGTGCTCAGTTTGAAGCAGTGGAGCTTGGTGTAAGTGGAGCTGGATTAAGTGGGAGTTAAACACAAGAGTTAGAGTATACAAGTCTTGGTGTTTGGTTGCTGTCTGCTGTCTGTTGCTGTCTGCTGTCTGTTGCTGTCTGCTGTCTGTTGCTGTCTGCTGTCTGTTGCTGTTTGCTGGGGTGCTTTTTGGGGGCTTTTCCTTTGACTTTTGCTGTCACTTTTTAAATAGCTCTTTTTTTTTTTCTGGTTTCATCAGTCTATCAATTAAGGGGTGTGGTTAATTGCTCACAGGTGACTATTTAACTGGTTTCAGGGCTCAGTGTGAGCGTGCTCAGTTTGAAGCAGTGGAGCTTGGTGTAAGTGGAGCTGGATTAAGTGGGAGTTAAACACAAGAGTTAGAGTATACAAGTCTTGGTGTTTGGTTGCTGTCTGCTGTCTGTTGCTGTCTGCTGTCTGTTGCTGTCTGCTGTCTGTTGCTGTCTGCTGTCTGTTGCTGTTTGCTGGGGTGCTTTTTGGGGGCTTTTCCTTTGACTTTTGCTGTCACTTTTTAAATAGCTCTTTTTTTTTTTTTTTTTTCTGGTTTCATCAGTCTATCAATTAAGGGGTGTGGTTAATTGCTCACAGGTGACTATTTAACTGGTTGCAGGGCTCAGTGTGAGCGTGCTCAGTTTGAAGCAGTGGAGCTTGGTGTAAGTGGGAGTTAAACACAAGAGTTTAAAACAGGAGGTTATAACAGGGGTCATAGTACCTGTGTAGTGTGAGTATCTGAGTGTTGTCTGAGTAGTGTGTGTGGATCATTAGTACTGTGTATTGTGTACCTGTGTATTGTCTTGTTGTGTACCTGTGTATTGTCTTGAGTATTAGTGCCAGGAAGCTAGCTGTTAGGTAATTTGGACAGGGTAAAATTCCCCAATCCTCACTAAATTTAATAGGTACGATGCCCGGCGGGTGTGGAGAGGTGGCTCTTTGTACATCTTGCCGCATGTATGCGTTCCTTGATCATCCGATCGAGGGCGAATACTGCTGTGCAAAATGTAAGCACATTGTTTCCCTGGAAGCCCAGGTTCTGAATCTAGGGAAGCAACTGTCAGCACTGAGAAGTCCCTCCATACTAAAGGTGAGCCAGGAACGTACATGGCAGGTGCCGGCAGGGGCCAGCACAGAGGCGGGTGGAGACAAAGAGGTGCAGGCACTAGCAAAGAGTAGATGGGTGACAGTCAGGAGGGGTAGAGGGGGAAGTGCCAGAGAGGCCGTTCCAGGACTGGAGCATCCCAATAAGTACGCTCCATTGAGTGACATTGGTGAAACCAGTCAGGGACCAGCACTGCTGGAGATGAGGGACTCTCCTAGCTGCCAGGGGAAGAACTCCTCCAGTGAGAGTGGGGGGGCAGCAAAGGGAAAGGAAAGACAGATTCTGGTGGTAGGGGACTCAATTCTTAGAAGGACAGAGAGGGCAATCTGTAACCAAGACCTGAAGCGCCGAACAGTATGTTGTCTACCGGGCGCTCGGGTTCGGCACATCACGGATCTTGTGGACAGATTACTGGGAGGGGCTGGGGAAGACCCGGCTGTCATGGTGCACGTTGGCACCAATGACAAAGTCAGAGGCAGATGGAGTGTCCTAAAGAACGATTTTAGGGACTTAGGAGCTAAATTGAGGAAAAGGACCTCCAAGGTAGTGTTCTCAGGAATACTACCGGTACATCGAGCCACACCAGAAAGGCAGAGGGAGATTAGGGAAGTAAACAAGTGGCTGAAGAGCTGGTGTAGTAAGGAGGGGTTTGGGTTCCTGGAGGACTGGGCCGACTTCTTAGTCGGTAACCGGTACTATAGAAGGGACAGACTGCACCTAAATGAGGAGGGTGCAGATCTGCTGGGAATGAAGATGGCCAAAAAGTTAGAGGGGTTTTTAAACTAGGCGATGGGGGGGAGGGTCCAGAGACAGTGATAGCCAGCGCAGAAGATATTCCAGAGGGTAGTATTGGGGCCATTAGTGGTAGGTTAACCAAAGCACAAAAACACAAGGTGAGTATAGTAGCAAGTCCTAGTTGCAATCTTGAAACACCCAATACGAGGACAATATGCGACCAGTCTAAACTATGTGGCATGTTCACCAATGCCAGGAGCATGGCGGACAAGATGGGTGAACTAGAGATACGGTTGTACAAGGAGGATTTGGATTTTGTGGGAATTTCAGAGACCTGGTTCAACAGCTCTCATGATTGGCTGGCAAACATTCAAGGGTATACCCTATACCGCAAGGATAGAGAAGGTAAAAAAGGGGGAGGGGTATGCCTATATATCAAGAATAATGTACAAGTGAGTGTGAGAGATGACATCACTGAGGGGGCTAGGGAGGAGGTGGAATCTTTATGGGTAGAGCTCCAAAGGGATGAAGCTAAGGGGAAAATAATACTGGGAGTATGCTATAGGCCCCCAAACCTGAGGGAGGAAGTGGAGACGGATCTCCTATCACAAATTGGATTAGCAGCAAGGATGGGAAGTGTTATCATAATGGGGGATTTTAATTATCCAGACATAGACTGGGCGGAGGGAACCGCGCATTCATTTAAGGCTCGCCAGTTCCTTAGTGTTTTGCAGGACAATTTTATGGGTCAGATGGTAGACGCACCAACTAGAAATGAAACATTACTAGATCTACTGATTACCAATAATACAGACCTGATAACAGATGTGGTAATACGGGGCAATTTAGGTAACAGCGATCACAGGTCAATTAGTTTCAGTATAAATCACACAAATAGGAAACATGAAGGGAACACAAAGACACTGAATTTCAAAAGAGCCAACTTACCTAATCGACAAACCTTGTTAAAAGGCATAAATTGGGATAAAATATTAGGAACAAAGAATACGGAGGAGAGATGGGTTTGCTTTAAGAGCATATTAAATAAGGGCATTAGCCAATGTATCCCATTGGGTAATAAATTTAAAAGAGCGAACAAACATCCTGGATGGCTTAACTCCGATGTAAAAATGCATATAAAAGCAAAGGAGAAGGCCTTCAAAAAATACAAGGTTGAGGGATCATCCTCAGCATTCAGAATTTATAAAGAATGCAATAAGAAATGTAAGGGTGCAATTAGGATGGCTAAGATAGAACATGAAAGACACATAGCGGAGGAGAGCAAAAGAAATCTCAAGAAATTCTTTAAGTATGTAAACAGTAAAAAAGGGAGGACAGACCATATTGGCCCCATAAAGAATGAGGAAGGACATCTGGTTACAAAGGATGGGGAGATGACAAAGGTATTGAATTTATTCTTCTCCTCAGTCTTCACAAGTGAATCGGGGGGCTTCAGTAACCAAAACTGCAGTATTTATCCTCATGACACATCACAGGAAGCACCACCATGGTTAACAGAGGACGAAATTAAAATTAGACTTGAGAAACTTAACATTAATAAATCACCGGGACCAGATGGCTTGCATCCGAGGGTACTTAGGGAACTCAGTCAGGTGATTGCCAGACCGTTGTTCCTAATATTTACAGACAGTCTTTTGACTGGAATGGTACCAGCTGATTGGAGAAAAGCCAATGTAGCACCAATATTTAAAAAGGGCCCAAAAACATCCCTGGGAATTACAGACCAGTTAGCCTAACATCAATAGTATGTAAACTCTTGGAGGGGATGATAAGGGACTATATACAAGATTTTAGTAATAAGAATGATTTAATTAGCAGTAATCAGCATGGATTCATGAAGAATCGTTCTTGCCAAACCAATCTATTAACCTTCTATGAGGAGGTGAGTTGCCATCTAGATAAAGGAAGGCCCGTAGACGTGGTGTATCTGGATTTTGCAAAAGCATTTGACACAGTTCCCCATAAACGTTTACTATACAAAATAAGGTGCGTTGGCATGGACCATAGGGTGAGTACATGGATTGAAAACTGGCTACAAGGGCGTGTTCAGAGGGTGGTGATAAATGGGGAGTACTCAGAATGGTCAGGGGTGGGTAGTGGGGTTCCCCAGGGTTCTGTGCTGGGACCAATCCTATTTAATTTGTTCATAAACGACCTGGAGGATGGGATAAAGAGTTCTATCTCTGTATTTGCAGACGATACTAAGCTAAGCGGGGCAATAACTTCTCTGCAGGATGTGGAAATCTTGCAAAAAGACCTGAACAAATTAATGGGGTGGGCGACTACATGGCAAATGAGGTTCAATGTAGAAAAATGTAAAATAATGCATTTGGGTGGCAAAAATATGAATGCAATCTATACACTGGGGGGAATCTAGGATGGAAAAGGACCTGGGGGTCCTAGTGGATGATAGGCTCAGCAATGGCATGCAATGCCAAGCTGCTGCTAATAAAGCAAACAGAATATTGGCATGCATTAAAAGGGGGATCAACTGCAGCGATAAAACGATAATTCTCCCGCTCTACAAGACTCTGGTCCGGCCGCACCTGGAGTATGCTGTCCAGTTCTGGGCACCAGTCCTCAGGAGGGACGTACTGGAAATGGAAGTACAAGTACAAAGAAGGGCAACAAAGCTAATAAAGGGTCTGGAGGATCTTAGTTATGAGGAAAGGTTGCAAGCACTGAACTTATTCTCTCTGGAGAAGAGACGCTTGAGAGGGGATATGATTTCAATTTACAAATACTGTACTGGTGACCCCACAATAGGGATAAAACTTTTTTGCAGAAGAGAGTTTAATAAGACTCGTGGCCACTCATTACAATTAGAAGAAAAGAGGTTTAACCTTAAACTACGTAGAGGGTTCTTTACTGTAAGAACGGTAAGGATGTGGAATTTCCTTCCACAGGCGGTGGTCTCAGCGGGGAGCATTGATAGCTTCAAGAAACTATTAGATAATCACCTGAATGACCGCAATATACAAGGATATGTAATGTAATACTGACACATTATCACACACATAGGTTGGACTTGATGGACTTGTGTCTTTTTTCAACCTCACCTACTATGTAACTATGTAGCTTGTAGCTTCAGCTTGTTCAATTAAGCAAGGACAAAAAACCTGGAAGCTGGTTTGCATCAGATTTTTGCGCTCTCCTGTTTTAGTAAATCAAGCCCTAAGTGTGTTTCCCTAGCAATAGCTTGGGGAAAATTGTAAGGTAAATAGATGCTAAGGGTAAAAGCAGTTGAATTCAGGGAGAGGGAGGGGGGGGGGGGCAGGAGTCACCCGGTCAGCAGCATCGTACATTACATTTTCCATAAGAGATACTTTTAAAGCCATTACAGGTTACCAGTTTAGAGTTATACAGGAGGTTTGGTGCTAGAAATATTGTTCTTGCACTGATGTGTGGTCTCACAGCGATACCTCACATGTGGGTGTGGTTATTTAAAACTTTTTTTAATCAACTTTAGTGACAGCCCCTCTTTATGGAGGGATCTGAAGTCTTTTAAATAATTCTCCTCTGGCTAAAGCATCTCATCAAACTGAGATTGGTTTAATTAGATGATGTACAAGCCCATAATGGCTTGTAAATAAACAAACTAAAACCAAAAGTTACTAAATCCTTGTCACATCCAGTTTCTGATGTCAAAGAAGGGGGGAGGAAACTTTAGTTTCTTACATTCCTCTCAGTGCACCAGATGTCAGCAGTCAGGGTGGTCCCCCCTCCCACCAACTGTAATAGCCACTCGGATCACTTTTAGGCTACTTTCACACTGAGGTGCTTTACAGGTGATACAGCGCTAAATATAGCACCTGTATAGCGCCTGTAAAGAGCCTCTCCTGTGTCTCCAGTGTGAAAGTCCAAGGGCTTTCACACTGGAGCGGTGCGCTTGCAGGACGGCCAAAAAAGTCCTGCAAGCCACATCTTTGCAGTGCCGTAGGAGCGGTGTACACACCGTTCCTAAAACGCACCTACCCATTGAAAACAATGGTGCAGCGCCAACAAACCACCGGCAAAGGCCCAAAAAAGGGTTAAAACCACCCTCAAAGCGCCGCTGCATCGTTAAACCCCCCCGCTGGCGGCCGAATAGCGCCACTAAAATGACGGTAAAGCGGCGCTAAAAATAACGCCGCTTTAAAGTCGATGCCCGCCTGCCCCAATGTGAAAGAAGCCTTACAAAAGAGAATCGGCTGCTGTAAAAAAATGGTACTAGCTTCATTGTTTTAGCCTCGACCGTGGTCCCAGTATAACCACATCAGAACGTGGCCATATACATATACCTACGGTGGTATTGAGGTGGTTAAAATGATAACACATTAGTGAGCCTCTTATGTATTATAGCAGAATGGTAACATTTAAAGTAAACGTTTTATTTTAGGAGAGCTTTGTTCCTCTTTTGATGCTAGATTGTGAGGCACGGATTGGGCAGGGGGGCATTGGTGTAATGTCTTAGTGTAACATTAGGATAATGTTAATTTGGGTTGATGAGGGCACAAATTAGCATATTTGTGACTTTTAGGTATGCAATTGTTAAAGATTTGACTGGCCTTGTATTTACTTGCATCTTAGGAATTGTAATGGAGATAGAATATCTTTTGGCCTCGTGCACGTCGTCAGTTTTGTCCATACAAACTAAAATTTGAGTCTATCCTTGCCCACAAAAGTACAGGTGCTGCATACAGCTGCCTATGTAAATTAATAATTGTGTGCGTTTGCACGCTGGTATATGCCAATATTTGGGTAAATCCATGTATAGGTGAATGGGTATATGCCCTGAGAAAATAATGGCTGCAGGCAGCTGTTTGTGGATTTATTGTGGTACTGACATATAGATGCGTATAGTGTGCAGGAATATGCCCGTATGCTATATGCCTGTTTACATATGCATTGGTGTATACCTGCATACATTTACACACAGCCATTCATTTTTTGAGTGATTTTATGATGTGTGTGTGTTATGTATGTATCAGATTAAAAAGTAAAAAAAAAAAAAAAAAATAGTGTACAGTGTATAGTGTAGATCTATATACACTATATTGTCAAAATAATTGGTATGCCTGCCTTTACACGAACATGAACTTTAATCGCATCCCAGTCTTAGTCCGTAGGGTTCAATATTGAGTTGGCCCACCCTTTGCAGCTTTAACAGCTTCAACTCTTCTGGGAAGGCTGTCTACAAGGTTTAGGAGTGTGTCTATGGGAACGTTTGACCATTCTACCAGAAGCACATTTGTGAGGTCAGGCACTGATGTTGGACAAGAAGGCCCAACAGTTTAGGGATGACCCCTTCCTGTTCTAACATAACTGTGCACCAGTGCACAAAGCAAGGTCCATAAAGACATGGACGAGCGGGTTTGGAGGTACTTGACTGGCCTGCACAGAGTCCTGACCTCAACCCAGTACAACACCTTTGGAATGAATTAGAGCAGAGGCTGCGAGCCAGGCCTTCTCGTCCAACATCAGTGCCTGACCTCACAAATGTGCTTTTGGAAGAATGGTCAAACATTCCCAAAAACATACGCCGAAAAATTGTGGACAGCCTTCCTAGAAGAGTTGGAACAATTATAGCTGCAAAGGATGGGCCAACTCAATATTAAACCCTACGAACTAAGACTGGGATGCCATTAAAGTGTATGTGCATGTAAAGGCAAGCGTCCTAATACTTTTGACAATATAGTGTGTGTATGTATAAGAAAAAAATCGGGACACGAACTCCAATGCAATTCTTTATCTTAATTTTCAAAAATATATACAAAACATGCAAGCCACTGTACAGTTGCGAGCGATACTGCTCTTCATCAGGCTTATCTGGCTGCAGACACACAAAGTATCGCTCACAACTGTACAGTGGCTTGCATGTTTTGTATACATTTCTGAAAATTAAGATAAAGAATTGCATTGGAGCTTGTGTCCCGACTTGTTTCTTATCTAATTTGGTGGAAGATTGGGAGTCCAACTTGACAGTACTCCGATATCAAAAAAAAAAAAAAAAAAGAAAAGGAGGTAGCCCACTCATTGAAATTATTATGTGTATAGACGCCCCTCACATTTTTGTAAATATTTGATCATATCTTTTCATGTGACAGCACTGAAGAAATGACACTTTGCTACAATATAAAGTAGTGAGTGTACAGCTTGTATAACAGTGTAATTTTGCTGTTCCCTCAAAATAACTCAACACACAGCCATTAATGTTTAAACCACTGGCAACAAAAGACAAAAAAAACAAAAGAAGGAGGAGCGCAAGGTCTCTAACATCTACCAGCTCCATGATGTCATCATGGAGGAGTGGAAGAGGACTCCAGTGGCAACCTGTGAAGCTCTGGTGAACTCCATGCCCAAGAGGGTTAAGGCAGTGTTGGAAAATAATGGTGGCCACACAAAATATTGACACTTTGGGCCCAATTTGGACATTTTCAGTTAGGGGTATACTCACTTTTGTTGCCAGCGGTTTAGACATTAATGGCTGTGTGTTAAGTTATTTTGAGGGGACAGCAAATGTACACTGTTATACAAGCTGTACACTCACTACTTTACATTGGAGAAAAGTGTCATTTCTTCAGTGTTGTCACATGAAAAGATAGAATATTTTCAAAAATGTGAGGGGTGTACTTACTTTTGTGAGAGATATAGATATAGATATTATATATATATATATAGAGAGAGAGTTAACAAAGTGCTCACTATTTTTATTTTTTATTTTTAATCTGATCTGATCCAGACCCCCATGCAGATTTGCAGTAGTAGATCACTGCTATCTGTCATTAACTGCTGGCTGCAATCTGCCTGCAGTAGATCACTATAGCAGTGATCAGCTGCTCTATGGAGGGCTGGGCAGAGTTATGACAGGTCTGCCTGACCCTATGTAGTGAATGGGTATGTGGTGCTGTAACCCGTGATGTTCTCACTCTTCCAATGTACATACACCACAGAATAAAAATTCTTAAAAAATGTCCTTCATAAATCTATCATCAACCATAATGCCCACCACCACTGACTAGCTGAAAAAAACTTAAATGACCCGCAGCACATGACTGATCCCCAATGGTAACACTAGCCGCATGACAGCTACCCAAGATGTCATTATCTATATCAATGAAGGGCCAGGGATAGTGGTTACATCATTGCACAAATATAGTCATGGACATATTTTGTCATTAATGTGAGGCTCCATTCCCACCCATTTGCTTACCTGGCTGGGGATTCTGATCTATGTAAGTGAATAGGCCAAGGTGACATAAGTGGTTGGAAAGCATGCAGCGGGTGCAAGCAGCCACAACTTCCTTAAAACCATTGACAGCCGGGATAGTGCTGTTGTGTGGCCATATTTAGGTAGTGCTGTAACCTGCTCCATTCCCTGCCCATTTGCTTACATGACCAAAGAATCACAACCATGTAAGTGAATGGGCCTGGTGACATCTGTGGTTGGTAAGGACATAGTGGCTGCTGACCAGTGAAGGTTCATCCATCAGGGCTCCTGGGGCAGCACCCCACCATTTTTTGTTGCAGGTAAATAAATAAACTATATGATTATTTTTTTCTGTTGTGTTCTGTATCTTTAAATGCTAATCCTGCTCTTGCAGTTCCCTTCTTTGATTGTTGTATCTCTCTCTCTCTGCTACTGTTGCTAGGTAGATTAGAAAAAACATGTCTATTCATGATTATACTTTTTTTTCTAATCTGTCTAGCAACAGGACGTCCTTCCGAGAAATAATTTACAACTGCATTTAGATACACTGAGTATTTTTTCTGTTTTTGCATGCTTACTGGCTGCTTGCCAATTTCCTATTGTGTTAAATGGAGCACATTAGGGTGGGCCAGAAAACTGACCTGGCCTGCCTATTGAGCTCTGTATTTGCTCCCTGCATCAGGGGGTGGAGATTTTACCCTGGTGCTTTTTTGCTCTGCACTGCTGAGCCAGAACAGAGGAGGTGTCCCGCACTGTGCCCCCACCTCCCGCTATGCCCACCGTCCTCCACTGTCTGCGCTCAGCCCATCACCCATGATCCATCATGTCCCAGGAACCCCCCGAGCTCTGGATCTGCCACAGACAGTCACAGACTCAAGAAAAAGCCAGGAGTCTACTGCCACTGCTCCTGCTGGGTTCATTCTTCTACTGGATAAATGAAAAATACTGCGCTATAAATAAAAAACATATAAAAAAGCTGCGACTAAAAGTGTTATACTACACCAAACCAATATATGAATAAAATAAAAAGTCGCGCTAAGAAATAAGATGGGCAAAAATATAGACCAAACAAATATTGCGTGAATGGCAAACCAATAATTACTGATACATATTGATATCTACAGATTACAATAGGTGTATCTAATAACCCATAATGTGATTAAATACCAAATGTGAAAGTGAACATTTTATGATGATACAAAATCAGTTCATAAAAAACAGTCTGTATGAATAAACGTCACGTAATCAAATAGATTCCAATGGAAGGTGAATCCACAGTGATGAGTGGTGAAGGTTCAAACTGAAGTGGCTAGTGAAATGTGAAAATCTCCTCCACCATTAAAAAGTACAGAATCAACAATAAGAAAAGGAGCCAGGGGGGCGTGGCTTGACCTCGTAGAGAATGGCTGCTTAACTTCAGAGCTCCGCTGACAGGGATAGAAATCTGAATTTTAAAGACGGTCAACGGCCTCCCAAACACCCGAAAAGCGATGGGTACATCCTCTAGAACTTCGTCGACCTCCCGGTCCCGTTCTCCCCGTGAAATACCGGCAAGATCCAGTCAGAACATCCCGGAGATGTTCCGGGCACAGATGGGAACTTCAGCGCCGGCTCCCACCTCACGGAGCCAGCATCAGCATCCTCCTCACTCTAATGCTGCTGCCTCTCCATCTCACGCTGAACTCAATGACAGGGGAATTCTCCTCACTCCTCATCAGCATCCGAGCCTGAGCGATCTCAGATCCGTAGCTGAGGACATTAAGGACACCCTGACAGCAGCAATCTCAGATTTAAAAATTGAAATCCAAGCTATTACAGGCAGAGTTCAGGCGGTGGAACAAACGACTGCCCTTCATTCATCCAAGATCCGTCACCAGCATCTGGCGATTGACACACATACACGGCAATTAAGAGATGTCAATCGCCACTTGGAAGATTTAGACAATCGCGGCAGACGCCATAACCTCAGGCTGAGAGGTTTGCCTGAAACCGTGGATGCGGATCATCTTCAAAGTGAAGTTATCCATATCTTTAATAACATACTCGGCAGACCCAGAGAGGTTCCTATTGCGATGGAAAGAATCCACCGTGCCCTGCGACCGAAGGGAAAAGACTCTGACCCACCTAGGGATGTGGTATGCTGCATTATTGACTACCGTTTGAAGGAAGACATTCTGAGGGCTGCACGTTCCCTGACCCCTTTACTACATAACGGCACAGAACTTCGTCTATTCCAGGATTTATCAAACATAACCTTGCAGCGCAGAAGGGAACTGCAACCCCTTCTGTCAGTACTCCGGGCTAAAGGTATAATTTACCGCTGGAAGTTCCCTTTTGGTTTGGCGGCAACAGTACAAGGACGCTCAGCTCTCCTCAGAGTCCCTGAGGATCTACATTCCTTCTGTGATACGCTCAGAATCCCTCTCATGGAGGTCCCAGATTGGTACGCGGAATTTCGTACCCCTACAGCATCTAAAGCACCTTCCAGGAGTGAAGCAATGGAGACCCAACATACAAGCTACAGAAGACACCGTTCGCCATCGGAACCGAGAATTCGTCAACCCGACCCGCAGTCTCCTTCCATCTACAGCCCGACGAAACCTCCACGCTCCAGAAGAGCTAGAAGAGATCGGTGAATACAGATGGCATCTGCAACATAGACTGAAAGATTTCCTCTGACTGTTCATGTGCCATTTTTAGAATATTGAAAGTTCACACCCCGGCTGGTAATATGCTCCTAAAGTATTTCAAACTGATAAGTTTAGTTTATGTAGATCATAGTTCATACACACAGGCATATCTATATCCCCCTTAACGCTGACTACCAAAGCAGCGCTGTGTCTGCATGGCTTGTTCTGTCACACCTTACTCTCCAATACAGCCCTACACTAGCAGTTCCACCCTTCATTAGAGCTTTATTATAATTAAATTCTTATGTGACTGTACTTTCCAATCTAGTGAGGTATAGGGTCATCAGAGATCTCCAATCTACTTTATCTCTCCCTCCTCTAGCTGATCGGTACACTGACAGTTTGACAGGGTTTCATCCCGCTCCGATTACACGGATTGATAATTATAAATGCAAATATGCCCTTCTCTTACACACTACAGGCTGCTAGTAATACTCATTGACACCCCTATTTTGATCCTGTATTAACTCTCTGTTCCTCTTAGATAGCAACTACATTAGTAGGTAACTACTAGAACTACCACACAATCTTATTGCCATGACAACCAGCTGTTCATCGCTCTATTGGTTGCTGTCTTTTGGCGCGAATTCATGAGAGGAGCCGAGGTCTGAGGTAAAAAGTTCTCCCCCACCATGACTCATGCAATCGCTCATTGGCTCTCACAAGGCTAGAGACCTGACTTGTTACCGTGGTGACACACTGCAGACTTTTCTCCCCTGCCTCCACACACGCACCTCCCATAGGAGGATGCCTGTATCATCCCAGCCCGAGATAGTTGTGACACATGACTCATCTCCTTAGTAGTCCTAACATCACCTTATCTGTCATGAATTACGCAAAGATTAGAGCACTCACTACCCTGTATGATTATATAGAACTTATCCTTACGAGTGCCTTTCCCTGACTGGACAGCTGTCTACATGCCAAACGCGGAGCTGACAGGCTTCTCAGATAAAGGCACTCTAAGGGACTTTCACAGACACTGATCTTTCTCATATATTCATCCCCTCCTATCCAATGAGATATGCTCCTAAATAGCATAACGATCTACATGGATACTTCGTTTTATTAATTATTTTGACAAGCTTCTTCATAGCCTTCAGGGGTAGTTCATTATTAATTAGTTCAGGCACGGTTTATCTATCTTAAGAGATAATACTTTCTACCTATGTTGAATACTCTGATCTGCAAACTGTTCAAGTTTTCTGGCTGACTGTTTAACTGAATTATTACATAGACTTTTGCGCTATGAATATCTGCGCCTCACCAGATGTTTATTTTATGTGCTACTCATGGGGTTTTTTATTTCTTTTATTTCTTTTATTTTTCTGGGTTTTTTTTGGTTTTTTTTCTCATTCTTTCCTCTCACTTAACGATCACCAGGGGAACGATCTCACAAAATGTGTCATTAACTTAATGTTTCATCTGACCATACACCTAATTCTCTTATCTGCTTTTCGCAAATCTGACCCATGCTGTTTCTCCAAATCCACTGAGAAAGTTAATAGGCGGCATTCACAGCAATCTAAATGCAACTATTTCACACATGGACCGTCTTCAGTCCATGCCTTCTTCCTACATCTATCCCATATGTCAGCGGCTCTTGTCCCTTACTGACAGGTTTTACTTTTCTCTACGTTACCGTTTGGTCACCTTCCCAAACAGTGGTTTCAATTGATTACCTGATTTCTTCACTCAACCCTCCTTTAAACCACCACTGACCCATTCCGGTACCTTATATCACGAGTGCATACTCGTACATAGCCTAGCGAGCAGGCATCGCTAGTCCCCGGATTACTTTTCACTACCTATAACCCCTAACAACACTACACAGTGGTCTTCACAGTTTCCTCTCCCCCGCATACCCAGTCCCCCTCACATCACTCTCTACTCCTGAACAATCTACTCTCATCCTGAATAGAATCTCATCACTCTCCTAGAGCACACCTTCCACACATAAGAGCATAAGGCACAAGTCCAACTACTGTTCTTTTTCTGCCACACATACACCTGCACCGCGGACTATCTTCAGTAAACACCACTCCAGTCTAACTCACAACACCTCCCAAATTACAGAATGACACCGGTCTCACACAATTCTACATCAATATCTCACCACAACGCCACTACTAAACTAGTCTCGCTCAACGCACGGGGACTAAATGTCCCTGAGAAACGTACACAAGTTCTCCTTTCTATGCATAAACTCAAGGCAGACATTATATACATCCAAGAAACGCATTTCAAAACGGACTCTATCCCCAAATTCTCCGACTTACGTTATCCAACAGCTTTTCATGCTACCAACAAACAATCAAAAACAAAAGGAGTCTCTATCCTTATCTCAAAACAGTGTCCACTCATAATCAAAGACACTCTAGCGGATGAAGATGGAAGATTTCTTTTTGTCAAAGGTTCACTTTTCGGTAAACCTTTAACCTTAGCAAACATATACGCCCCCAACATTAAACAAGTCCCGTTCTTCCAACACACACTGCAATTGCTCGCATCGTTTCAAGAGGGTATACTATTAACTGGAGGAGATTTTAATGTTCCCTTAAACCCAATACAGGATACATCTTCGGGTGCATCCAAATTACCCTTCTCAGCGTTACGAGCAATTAAACAATGTTTTCAAGAATTGACATTACATGACGCATGGCGTACTTTAAACCCCTCAACTAAAGATTACACTTTTTTCTCCAACCCACATGGCAGCTACTCCAGACTTGACTATTTCTTTATTTCACAAAACGATCTCCCCATGCTCAAGCACACCTCCATCGAACCAATGTACATATCAGATCACCACCCGATAACCATGTCCTTGGAATTTCCATCCAAACATACTCGCTCACAAATATGGCGTCTTGATCCCTCACTGCTGACAGACATTTCAATTGTGTCTACTATACACGACAATCTAAAACTTTATTTCCAGGATAACGACTCCTTGGACATATCCCCAATGATAAAATGGGAAGCCCACAAATGCACCATACGGGGAAAATTAATAGCTATCGCTTCCAAGAGAAGACGAGAAAGACAAGCGCATATTTCTATCCTTTCCAAACGCATACAGAATTTAGAAAAAATACATAAGAAAACTCGAGCGCTCTCCACGCTTGAGGAACTTACTCAGGTGAGGACAGAGTTGAAAGAAGTGTTACATAAACAAATAAAACGCAAATACATATTATCACAAAAAATATTCTACGAACATGGCAACAAATCCGGTAAAATTCTAGCCAGAGCCCTCCGTGCAAAACGATCATCTACAACACTTCATTCCATTAATGACCCTTCGGGTTCTAAAGTAACGTCTAATACACTGATAGCAGACCAATTTGTGAATTATTTCTCGCAGCTCTATAATATCAATCCTCATCAACCCACGATAAACAATGATCGTAGAACACACTTGATTAAAGAGTTCCTAGCCCAACATGGTCCCAAACCCATTTCTGATGCAGAAGCTTCGCATCTAGAACGTCCCATCTCTAAGGACGAACTAGAGACTGTGCTCAAACAACTCAAAACAGGCAAAAGTCCAGGTCCAGATGGCCTAACAGCAGGATACTATAAGGAATTCATAGCTACGCTTTATCCTCACTTCTTAAATGCTTTCAACTCCCTTTCATCCGAGAACCCCCCTCCCAGAGATCTTCTCACAGCTCACATAGTGGTTATTCCAAAACCTGATAAAGATCCAAATTTAGTGCACAACTACAGACCAATATCTCTACTAAATGTTGACCTGAAAATATATGCAAAAATTTTGGCTAATAGACTTTTACCCCTTCTCCCTGGCCTCATCTCCTTGGACCAAGTTGGTTTTGTCCCAGGTAGAGAGGCAAGGGACAACACCCTAAAGGCAATTAGTATTCACAATTGGCTGACTTCAAAGAAACAACCGGGATTCCTTCTCTCCCTTGATGCGGAGAAGGCATTCGACAGGGTAGCCTGGGACTACCTAAAAGAGGTCCTAACACACATTGGCATACGAGATCGCATGCTACAATTTATTCTTGCTCTATACTCCACCCCAACTGCCAAAGTCCGGATAAATGGACACCTGTCGAATGCCTTCTCCATATCTAACGGTACAAGACAAGGATGCCCACTCTCTCCGCTTATTTTTGTCTTGGCACTGGAACCATGTCTAACGCATCTAAAAAACAATCCAAATGTTAAAGGAATAACCATCGCAAAATCTACCTATAAATTAGCGGCATTTGCGGATGACATCCTACTATTCCTGAAAGAGCCACACATTACGCTACCCAATCTCCTCAAAGATCTTACTCTCTTTGAAAATCTCACATATCTTAAAATTAACTTCCCTAAATCAGAGGCCCTAAATATCACTCTACCACCAGATATAGTGAAACAATGTCAAACTAATTTCCCTTTCATATGGAAACCGAGCGCCATTAAATACCTTGGGGTCTACATTCCAACCTCGCTATCGGACTTATACAGCAAAAACTATACTCCCATTATCCAAAATATTCAAAAAGACCTCAACACTTGGTCAACGGGTTTGTTCTCATGGTTTGGCAGAGTCTCCATTATAAAAATGACTATAATGCCAAAATTACTATACCTGCTCCAAACAATCCCAGTGTCTCTACCACAAACTTTTTTTAATGCGTACCGCAAATCCTGTATGAAATTCATCTGGAACGATAAGCGACCTAGAATGAGTTTCAACAGAATGACCGTACCCAAAATGAAAGGTGGATTAGGCCTACCGGATCTTCGAAAATACTATTGGGCCTGTCAACTCTCTCGAATAGTGGACTGGAATGTTCACCCTAAAACTAAAGCGTGGATCGCAATTGAACAAGCCTTCTCACAAATCCCGCTCCATAATCTACCCTGGATTCACCCTCGCCACATCTCTCCACATTGCAAACAACATCCCCTTATCGGTACAACACTGAATTCCTTTAAAAAGACATGTAAACATTTGCACATTTCCTCCTCTCCAGGCCCTCTCACGCCAATCAAACATAACCCAGACTTTCCACCAGGCAATGATGATTCGTTCCTTCATCACATAGGATCCCAGACAAGGATGACAGCGGGAGATTTCTTCGCTAAGGGGAATATTAAACCGCTGTCCTCATTGAACTCCCAAGAAACGAATCACCAGATCCCTTTCTGGTCTTATATGCAACTCAGACATTTTCTTCTTGATCCCCAAACTAGGGCTGCATACTCAAGAAACCAATCACACTTTGAATCCCTTTGCTCTGCCACTGAACCCCAAAGACACCTGATATCCACCATATACTTGAACCTCTTTCTCGAGCATACTCCTAAAACAAATATAGCTAGTGCAAAATGGGAAAAAGATCTTTCCATCCACCTCTCTGATAAGGAATGGGAAAAGATATACTCTAACATACACAAAGGCTCCATTAATGTAACAACTCAAGAAAACGGATACAAGCTTTTCTCCAGATGGTACAAAACGCCTCTCAAGTTACACACCATTAATCCAGAGATCCCATCTAATTGTTGGAGATGTAATGACAAAAACGGATCACTCCTTCACATATGGTGGGACTGCCCTGCGATTTCTGCCTTCTGGACTAAAGTTTTTCACCTCTCCTCCCAAATCACTACACTTCAGCTAGAATTCTCTCCAGCACAAGCCCTCTTACACCACTCCTCCCTACCGATGAAAACTTATCACAAATCCCTAGCACTACATCTAATCAATGCTGCCAAACTCTGTATCCCAGTTCTCTGGAGATCTCCCAACCCACCCACAATCGCAGACTGGTTCAAAAGAGTAAACAAAATAGCTGAAATGGAGGAACTTGTACATCAAGCACAGGATTCCTATACTAAATACAGGAACACTTGGGCCTGTTGGCTACATTTCCGCACAACATCTGAATATACCCAATTAATCAATTAGGAACCCTCCTCCAGCACACCATAAGACACATCATACATCCCATCCCAACTGTCTATAGTCCTCCCTATAGTCGTGCATGAAACAAAATTCAGGAGGTAACTATATCATTACGCATACAGAATTCACTTCAAAAGCTCTATTATGCTTTTCTTCCTGGGACTTGGTCCTTCTGTAAAGATATTTCCCGTTAGACCCATGGCTGAGCCAGGGACGGGAAATAACTTTCCCCTACCTTCCCTTTGTATTTCTCACTATATTTTGACCACCATTTAATCGAAACTTTGCTATGTTAGATATCCATGGTTGTATGCTATGATTATATCTCTATCTACAGACATTACCCGACTTATGGACACCACGCACCAGGATCAATTTCACACTCTCACACAGACATAGTAATTAACGATTATTCCAAACACAATCCAACAAAAATCTCAGACTCATATACTAAGGCTATCATAGGCAATCTATTATAATACGGTTTTTACTCCTCTCTCCCTTTTTAATGTTTTTCGCCCTCAAAAATCAACATATTTAAAAAATGTTTTACCTGCTTTACTATATGTTCTTTATATTTTCTGCCCACACTACTCTGTAATCCCATTTATCCACACACCAGATGTAATGTGTTTTTCAACAAATCCACAGTCGTAGATTTGAATACTTGTTAAAATACAACGTTGTACTCTCTGGACTGTTCCCTCTGTATAACACTATTGTCATTTTATCTCAAACCTTGCTTTTATGTACTACTTTTCTGTATGGATTTAACTTAATAAAGCTTTATTTGGAAAAAAAAAAAAAAGAAAAGGAGCCAATGTTTGAGCTTTCCCGGGGATCACTGTCACATCCCATGTAAGGAAGAAAACCAAAAAAGGAGGGTGTGCCCCAGAGGGATAATATGGACAGTGTGTCACCGGGAATGCAAGTGGCTGGTGCAGAGAATCAGATATACAATTTTGTTAAAATTATTAACAACAATTTTTATTGGTTATAAAGTGTACAAAACATTCTATAATATAAAAGCAAAAAAAAAAGAACTTCTTCGCTGGGGTGAAGGTACGGCAACACGTGATACTCTACATGTTTCGGAATATAGAAAGGCTCAATTCCTTCTATACTGTATATTTCCTTCTTCAGGAGTTTCAAAGTAGCAGTTTAGATAAATTTCTAGAGAAAAGAAAAACAGGGATATATGTATATGTGGGTATGTATCACAGAGTATAAGTATGATTAGCACCAGCATGGAGTATAAAACAATTGTGTCACCAAGTATAAGAGACTGTTAAACTTTAAGCAAAGCATAAGGATAAAAACAAAATCTCAGGGGGAGATGGGCGGAGCCTAACGGAGCAGACATGCATTGTTAGAGCTCTGCACCGCTGAGGAGAGAAGAGAAGGACAAAGCGGAGCCTGCAGGCTCAAAAGGTATCCATTTGAACCTTTTTGCCCCAGGGAACAAACTGTGAAAGTTTGGGCAGGAAATATGGTACTGGGAGGAAACCGTGGCAGAAATAAAAATCACCTCACAAAGAGCTCACAGGCACTCACTGCAACTAAAGCAGCTCCAGTCACCTCACAATATACAGCATCAGGGCGCTCTCACAGACAGAAAATGTCACAGCAAGACTCTACATTTGAGTCAGATACAGAACAAATCCTCTCACAAACTTCTCCACAAGCCTCCTCAGCATCCCCAGTAATATTATTACAATTTGAAAAGATGCTTCATAAGGCTTTAAAACAAACCTCAGACCAAATAACAAAAAGCCTAACCAAAGAAATAAGAGAGCTGGGAAACCGCACCGCAGCCTTAGAAATAAAAATGGATGAAATTGAAATTACAACCCAAGTAAATATAACAGAATTGGAACAATTAAAAGAAGAGAATTTAATACTTCAAACTAAGCTCGAAGATTACGAAAATAGAGCCAGACGGTCAAACTTGCGCATAAGGGGAATACCTGAAACTGTGACAGACCTGCAATCTACTATTGCTGCTCTATTACAAGAACTAAAGCCAGATATCCCTATTGAACTGGACAGAGTACACAGAGCCCTCACAGCCAAAAAGAAAAATGGACCCCCACGTGATATAATCACAAAATTTCATTATTACAGAACGAAAGAACAAATACTAATTGCTCCAAGAGAAAAAAAGGAACTTAATTTTCAAGGACACAATTATCAAATTTTTGCTGACCTATCCCAACTTACTATTACTAAAAGACGATCCATGAAACCCCAACTAATGGAACTGCAACGCCACAACATTATGTATCAATGGGGCTTCCCCTTTTCAGTCAGATTTAACTACCAAGGTACAATTTACAGAAGCAGATCAGCAGGTGAACTACAGCAAACCCTTTTAAAATTAAATCTGACAGAACCCACAAGCAGCAACTCTCCAACACGCAGAAGAATGACATCATCTTCACCTTCAGGAAGCACTCAGAAAATTTCAGAACAAAATGGAAATCATCATTCTCACAAAAGAGGCCGTTATGCCACATTATCCATGGACCAAGAAGATTCAATGGACTGATATCCTAATTCCTGATATCTCTTCATTTATTATACTAAGAGATGGTTCTCTATAAAAAACCTGTATTTATAACTGAATGTAACTGCATTCTGATAGTCACACACTGTGTGGGATCATGTTACATTCCAGTTATATTTCTTATTACTAATGATTCATATAGCCTTAGAATATATAAGTGAAATAAGGAAATTCTTGTTCAGTTATATATTATCAGGTAATAACAATAGATTTATTACTTTTTAGGACAAATATGTTCAATAATCCAGAAGTAATGGAAGCTTTTTCTTTCTTTTCTTAAAACAAATATATTGTTACCTAACTAGTTCCTAGAATTATGTTTTTGTTTATTCTAATCTGAAGCAATACAACCTCAATTTTATGAGTTAACATATCTAAACAGTTACATATGAATAAAATATGTAATTGTTTACACTAAAAGGGTTAAAATCCCAAAATAATTCAAACTATCTTCATCAATACCAAAGTTATTAACAGTACCTTTCTAACTGAATTATTTAGCCTAGGGCAGGACTAACCATATACAACCACCCTGGAATAAATAATTTCAACAAAAACTATATTCTGCACTCCAATTAATGAATCATCATTTTGATGTCTTTTGACATAGCACTTCTCTCCTGTAAGCGGAAGATCCATGTACCCCCATTAGCCCTCCTCATTCTCCCAACCATATTATGTGGGAGTGTGACGAAGGCACTTATTCCCCTGAGAGAGATATTTATTCTCTTTCACGGGTAAATTGTGATTACTTGCAAAAAATAATTTATACAATGTATCATCTAATCTCATATGTTTTTTGTTTACTCTTTACTCCAGAATTCACTGGTTTCTTTTCTATCTATTCATCTCTTCAGTCTACACAGGTTGATCTGCGCAGTCAGCTCTGCATAACAAAAAGTAAGTCAAAACTATTTGATCTGTTGCCATGGCACCACTGAATATACTTTCCCTGAATGTTCAGGGAATAAAAGTCCCTCAAAAAAGGACCAAAGCCTTCCGTACTTTCCATAACAAGAAGGCTCACATAGTATGCCTCCAAGAAACACACTTCACCAAAGATTCTACTCCAAAATATATTTCTCCTTTTTATCAACAAATTTCCACGGCTTCTGCCTGTACCAAGCAAAGGGGAACTCTAATTGCATTTCACCGATCCACACCATTCACCTTATCATCAGAAATTAAAGACCCAGAAGGTAGATACCTGATACTCATGGGTTATATAATGGATACAGCAATCACGGTGATTTCCTACTACGCTCCTAACAAACAACCTACACCATTCCTCTCACATATATTACAAGTGATTAATACACACAAAATAGGAACAGTGATAATGTGTGGGGATTTGAACCAGGTCCTCCTCCCATTTCTAGATAAATCACCTTTTACACCATCCAAAATAACCTCTAGATTACCTTTTTCTCAACTTCTTTCCAAATACAATCTGGTAGATTCGTGGAGAGAAAGTAACCCAATGATAAAGAAATTCACTTATTTCTCGCACCCTCATCAAACCTTCACCAGAATAGATCATATTTTTCTAACAATAGGAATGATACCAGAAATTATTGCATCAGATATAATTCCGATTCCGTGGTCTGACCATAGTGCAGTATACACTACTATAGCCTCAGCCATACCAAAAGCGCATGACTCAACGTGGTACTTACCGGACGTAATGCTCAAACACCCACTACATCAGATGGCCATTGAACAAGCTTTAAAAGGAATACATATCAATTAATAATACAACAGACATCTCCCCAATAACACTGTGGGAAGCTCATAAGCCTGTCTTGCGTGGTACAATACAAAGACAAATGGCATTTAAACGGGAACGCAAAAATCTAGCAAAAAAACTAGAACTCAATTTTAATGCAGCCTACATATCATTTCAAGATAATCCATCTCAGAGTACAAAATCTCATCTGGAAAAATCTAGATTGGAATACGATCTATTTCTCACTGAGTCAGTTGATAAATCCCTCAAACGCTCCAAACACAATTTCTACATGAATACAAACAAACCAGGTACATATTTGGCTCGGGCATTAAATTCAACTAACAAATCTTTCAAACCAATACGTTTGAAATTATCAAAAAATGTTTACACTTGTAATCCAGTTAAAATAGTCCATAAATTTCACTCACATCTCGCAACTTTATACAAGACAAACAATGAATTTAATCCTACAGAGGCTGAATCCTTCTTCTCAAAAATAACCTTACCTGAGTTATCTCAGAATCAAAAAAGCAGTTTGGATGAGCCTATAACTATAGATGAAGTTGCTAACGCCATAAAAGACCTAAAACTTAACAAAAGACCAGGCCCAGATGGCAACTCGACTTTATACTATAAAACATTCTCAGAAATACTCTCTCCCATTCTCACTGAAACTTTTAACAAACTTCTAGATGGACATTCTTTTCGGCAAGAAACACTAATGGCAATTGTTTGTATGATTCCAAAACCCCTTTCTGATGATACTTCCTGTGTGAATTATCGGCCTATCTCTCTGTTAAACCTCGATATTAAATTATTAGGAAAAATAATAGCAAAACGTCTCAATAGCATTATAGGAAAATTAATACATAGAGATCAAGTAGGCTTCATGCCAAATAGACAGGCAGGCGATAATATACGCAGGGCAGTGTTATTGGCACATATTGCTAAAAAACGGAAAATCCCTTTATGTTTTCTATCTCTCGATATTAAGAGGGCATTTGACACAGTATCCTGGCAATATTTGCAATATTCATTACAAAAATGGGGTTTTGGACCCCACTTTTTAATATGGATCAAAGCATTATATAATAAACCCAAAGCCTATATAAAATATGCTGGATACAAATCTGATGCCTTTAATATAGAAAGAGGTACCCGACAGGGTTGCCCATTATCTCCCTTATTATTTGCCCTTATACTCGAACCCATGGCCCAATACATCAGAACAAACCAAACTATAACTGGCATTGAAGTAGGAGGTATTACACACAAATTATGTATATTTGCAGACGATATATTACTTTTTCTATCATCACCACAGGTCTCTGGTCCTAACTTAATACCAGCTCTTGATGGATTTGCAGCCCTATCCGGCCTTATGATTAATCCTAAGAAATGCCTAGTGCTTAATATTTCACTCACAAACATGGAATTGATCCCGACTAGGGCTGCACTCCCATTCACATGGGCAGAAAAATCAATCCCATATCTTGGAATTCATTTAACAGCATCTCATTCTGACTTATTCTCAACCAATTATCCTCCTGTATTAAGACAGATCACAAATCTAATAAAACAATGGTTGCAACTTCCTTTATCCTGGATAGGGAAAATTAATGCAATCAAAATGACTATTCTACCCAAATTGCTTTATCTATTCAGAGTCTTCCCTATTCCAATTCCTTCCTATTTTTTGAGAATAGTACAAAAAAGAGCAACTTCGTTTATATGGGGCTCTTCCAAACCACGTATACCTATACACACACTACATCTTCCCAAAAATAAAGGAGGCCTGGGATACCCTAATTTCACTAACTACCACAGAGCAGCACATTTGGCCAGTCTGTCCAAATACCATGCAAAACAGGAAATCCCATTATGGGTATTTATAGAGGCTTCAGAAAATGACCCTCTATTAATATCAAATTTATTATGGCTTGATCCTAAAGACCGCTTTAAAATTCATAATCCCATAACTAAACACTTCTTATCTCTCTGGGATAAACTAAAAACCAAATATCAGTTACAATCTCCACACAATCCTCTCTTTTCTTTTATCAGAAATCCGGCCTTTTATCCGGCATGGATCTACCCAAATTCTTTTAAAGCTTGGACAACATCAGGCATTTAGACACTAAATGACTTCATAGCATCTAAATCATTCCTTTCATTCCCATCGCTTAGAGAAAAATATGATCTACCAAACTCTGAGATATTTAGATATCTCCAAATCAAAAATTTCTATACACCATTCCTAAAGGGGGATACACCATTATCCCAATTATCCATTTTTGAATCAATCTGTACAAAAGATCCATTTGCTAAAGGTACAATTTCATCACTTTATAATCAATTATATGGAGTAGCAAATCTTAATAGACCCTCTTACGTTCAGAGGTGGGCGGAGGACCTGGGACGAACTTTAGAAGACACGGACTGGTCTAACATATGGCTCACATCTAAGTCATCTTCACCCAACATCTTAGCACTGGAGACAAATTATAAAGTCCTAACTCGCTGGTATCTTGTACCCGCTAGAGTGGCAAAATATTCACCTAATACCTCAGCTCTTTGTTTTCGAGGATGCCCAGAAATAGGCACATATTTACACATATGGTGGACGTGCCCAGTAATCCAAACCTTCTGGAAGGAAGTCTTCGTGATTACATCTAAAATATTTAAAAAAATAATACAACCAGATCCATATTTAACTTTACTTAATCTAAAACCGGAATGGTTAACACTCTCTCAATTCAAACTTATGATCCAACTAATAACGGCTGAAAAACAAACAGTGGCCAAGGCATGGAAATCTCCTACATTGGTACTAGCAGAAACAATTCACAGAATGAATAATACAATGTCCCATGCTAAGATGGTAGCCATCGATCAAAATCAAATTCCAAAATTTGAAAAACTTTGGCACCCTTGGATAAAACAACAGTTCCTGTCAAACTTCAATGACTCTGTCCTGTTGCCATGGTAACAGATTAAATGACTTACAGAGACACCCATTCTAAGGCTTCAAAGAGAACTAAAAAGAATAATAAACTGACGAGCGGGACAACCTTGTGGACCATACCTCTACCTTTCAACCCTTTTTCTTCTTTCTCTTTCCTTTTCTCCACCTTACGATTAAAGCTCATTATCAGAATTTATTTGACCTATATACACTCTACTTGTAAACAATATGTATAGTAGGTATAAATCATTTAAATACCTACAAAAGTAACTAAGGGAATGATATATATCTTTAATTTAGGTTTACGTGAACCCAATGTTTAATATTTGAAATTTCATGATATTTACCTATATAAACCCTACTGTAAAACAATGAGCTTACTTTATAGATCCTTGTAAACTTACTTTATGTATCTTTATAATATTGTACACTCAATAAACTTCTTTTGACAAGGAAAAAACAAAATCTCAGTCTGAACAGGCATGAACATTTTGGTGTACTCACTAGAAAACTTGTCTCTTCAGCATAAAAGTTGCACACACAGGCATCAAGAGATGGACTCCCACCTCCTTCAGTCCAGAGGATTGAGGTTGATTGAGTGGAAAGCCAGCAGTAAGTGTAGCTGTATGGTTGGAACCCAGGAGAGGAAAGGAAAAATCTGGGGTGCTTCACACATTCCAGACTTGGCGTGGATCCCCACAGAGGCGGCCGGCCAGGGCTCACAAGAGCTACTAATGTTAGGCGGTCCAAGCACACATCTATGAAATTGGAATTGAAAAGAGGAAATCAGAGGTATATTTTGCTATTTACAAGCAATGAGTATGTAGAGCAAAATGCAGGGCGCTTGGCTCTCCAAGTTCATGCCTTGGGGTGTAGGGGTATGTAGAAGGAATAATCAATGTGTATAGTAAATGAGGTTGTAATTACATACCTAATTTCTGATGTTTCTCAGCATAGGCATACACTAACAGGGAAAGCAAGATCCTCTTGGCTGTGTAGCAGAGGAAAGTGTGTGTATGAGTGGTAATAAGTACCCTGTGTGGGACAGGGTGTGGAATTAACGGGCCAATCATTAACTTCAAAGGTGGGGTAAGCTCAAATGCAAATGACACAGCTGATTAGTAGGTAAGCAAAAGCGTGCCACACTAGGTGATCATCAGCTGTCTGTGTGAGTGATGTGTGGGCCGCCCACTGCGATTCCTCAGCCTAAGCAGCGGCGGACGCCAGCGCATCCAAAGGCGCGGTGACATCATCCGCTGACAAAGGCCACCGACACGGAAAGACAGCAGGCTGGCGGGGTAAGGATGGAAAACTACCATATGCGCAGGCGCAAGACCGATCGTCGTGCGCATGCGCATCAGCGCTGCTAAGAGAATGCCTCCGTCTCCCTGAGAAAAGAGAGACAGAGGCCTTTCCGTGTCGGGGAGCACCGACGAGCCATCCCAGCGGGGACCAGGGCCCAAGCCGGGATCGTGGGTTCAATAATTGTGTATAGTTAGCGTAATTACTTTGAAGAAAATTCAATTGATCTCTCATGGATTAGCTGGACATGGGAGTTCCATCTTTACATTGTAATGCATCCCTGGAAATAAAGCATATACATATATAAGTACAAATTCTTGGTATTCAAGTACAAATGTATATTGAAGACAGACAAGTAGGATGACAGTTAAAGTGAATACATTTGTTTAATTTTCCTCCCTTTGGTAAGGTGGACCTTTGACTGTGTCCAAAATTTACATTTATTTAAACCCAAAGTTCAGACTGGTAGGGAGCATGATGGCAAAGAGTGTGATAAGAATGGGTTAGGGTGACAAGCAGGGAATCATAGGTGTGCACAGCCTATTGCATTAGGGTGTGCACCCCAAAGCTCAAACACACGTGCCTTACTCTGCAGCCTCAGCTGCACAGGGCAGTGAATGAATCAGAAGTGCTCTGTGCTGAGGGACTTCCTGTTCAGTCACAAACTGAAGCATAGTAAACAGTTTACTATGCTTCTGTTATGAATGGGCACAGTGAGTGAGTATGTTTACTGTGTTCCTTTAAAAAAAGGAAGGAAGAGGCTGGTAAATGATATATTTACCAGCCCCTTCCCTGGTCTCCATCCTGAAACATCCCCCACAGCACCTGGGAGGAGAGTAGGGAAGCCAGCAGCACTGCGGGGTGGGGTAACCCAGGCAGCAGGCTGTATGGGTACCGTACATAGGGATTAGGGTGTGCCCAGGCACACCTGGCACACCCCCTGCGCACGCCTATGCAGGGAATTGTTGTAAATCATTAACCAAAGGATATCTGCCAGATATCACACACTAGTAAGACCGATAAAACACAGGTTGATGAGTATATATGAAGGATGAGGGATAGTGAGACTGGTAAGAAGAAAAAATAGGACCAGGTGACTTAATGTGGTAAGTATTTATCCTATAGTTCTTTGTCATAGCCTCCTGTGGAGAAACCAGGAAGAAAGGGTTTTAAATTAAAAGCTTTGTTTAGGCCTGGTGGCATTGTCGCATCAAGGTTGGATATCTAGCGGAGTTCCCACTGTAGGAGAATCTTCTTAAGGTCTCCCTCCCGAGAACTCAGATGCAGGCGATCCAGAATTAGTACCGAAATTTTGGGGCATATACCTCCATGAACTTGGGTCACATGCCTGCCCAGGGGGAGGCCAGGATCAGCAGCTTGCATCGCTCTAAGGTGGCGATAGATGCGTTGCCATAATTTTTGTAGCGTTTTTCCCACATAAAAACAACCGCAATGGCATGTTAGCATGTATACCACTCCTGTTTGGCAATTTGCGAAATGTTTTGGAACAAAACGCTTCCCGTTTGGTAGGAGTATATTCTTACGTATGTCCATGTACTTGCAGTACGCACATGACCCACATTGGAACGTGCCTACTGCTTTACAGGGATCACCTCTTTCCTGTCCTTTAAACTCACTTTTGACTAGTAAGTCTTCCACAGAGGTGGAACATCTGTATGTGATTGGAGGTCTAGGGGGCACTAATGGACCTATAGTCGAGTCTGAAGTCAATAAATGCCAGTATTTCTAGCAGATCTGTCTTATTTTATTATGATCATTTGTATATGTTGTAATTATTCTAGTTGGGGCATCAGTAATGGATTTTTGTTTGGGAATTAGTAGTTGACGTCTGTCTTTTTGGTTGGCACGTCTGAATGCTCTTTTCAGGCTTTTATGGCTATATCCGCGCTGTAGTAATCAACACTTTAATTTATTGGCCTCATGTTTGAAATCTAATTGATTTGAGCAGTTTCGTTCGATTATCAGATATTCCCCATAGGGAATTGAGTTAATTAAGGGTTTGGGGTGAAAGCTGGAGGAGTGGAGTACTGTGTTTCCAGCGGTGGGTTTCCTAAATAATTTGGAAGATAATACATTGGATTCATCAATTGAATTTTCAACGTCCAAAAACGTGATGGTGTTCTTGTCTGAGGTCATGGTGAATTTGAGATTGAAAAGGTTTTCGTTTAATGCTTGTAGGCACTCGTTCAGTAGAGACTGGGTGCCATCCCATACGATGAAGATGTCATCTATGTACCTGTGCCACACAAGGACGTGGCACAGGTACAGAGAGAGATCCTCATCGTTAAATATGTTTTTTTCCCATTCCCTCAGGTACAGATTGGCGTAGCCAGGGGCACAGCAAGTGCCCCTGGCTACGCCCTGCACCTGAAGGAATAGCCCCCCGTCGAAGGAAAAGATGTTGTGGTTGAGTATAAACTCCAATGAATCAGATATAAATTCATTAAAAGATGTCTCATGATGGCTGGTCTGCGACAGCACCCTTCGAATACACGCCAACCCTTTACTGTGGGAAATAGAGCTGTAGAGAGCCTCTACATCTATGGTTACAAGGGTACATTGACTTGGGATATGTATACCCTGCAGTATTTGAAGAAGGTGGATTGTGTCTCGGATGTAGGAAGGGATGGTCACGACAAATGGTCTGATGTGTTCATCTATGAGTCTCGATAAATTTTCTGTCAATGAACCATTTCCTGATAGAATCGGTCTCCCTGGGGGGTCTTTTAGATTCTTATGTAGTTTGGGGAGTGCATAGAAGGTTGGCACCCGAAGATATGGGGTTCGAATGAACTCCCACGTTTGTTTGGAAATGGTGTTGTTATGGAAAGCCTCATCTACAAACGTGTAGAATTTCTTATTGAAGGCCTCTACAATATCGGTGCCGACTGGGCGATACCAGTCCCTGTTTCTAAGAATTTTAAGACACATTTTTTTATAGAGATCGTTGTCCATTAGGACAATGTTGCCCCCTTTATCACTTGGTTTGATGGTGATGTTATAATTGGTGGAGAGATTGGATAAAGCTGTTCTTTCATTTTTGGTCAAATTGGGAGTATGGAGGGGTGTGGATTTGAGCGATTTTATCTCATGAGATGTCATCTTCAAAAAGGTCGCTACCCCGGGGTTAGAGCTAGGAGCTGGATAGATAGAGGAGGCTTTCTTCTGAGACGTTTCTTTGATTGTACTAGATGTGTCCCCATTTCCTTCTAGGAGGGTCTCCAAGTCTAAGGTGTCTATTAGGTCAGGGGTCTCACTTTCTTGTAACAGTGATTTAAGGTTATCAAGAGCTTGTCGCTCACTGAAGGTGCGACAGCCTTCATAGTCATATTTGTTTTTGTCAAACATACTTTTTAATAATAATTTACGTGTGTACAAGTGTAGGTCCTTTATGACTGTGAATTTATCTAATTTATTATTGGGACAGAAAGTGAGGCCTTTTGAAAGCACTAGTATTTCTTCCGGGGTGGGAGTGTGTGAGGATAGGTTCACTACATCCAATGACGGTAGTGCAATTCCTGTGATCATGGGTTTGGAGGTGCTTGGGGGTTCCTCTGGTTTTTTGGGAAAAATATTGATGGAACTCTCACGGGAAGTGTTGATGAAGAATTTTCAACTAACGGTGGTATACTGGAATCATTAGCTGATGGTGGCGGGTTTGTCACCGAGCTTTGGTCACCTGCACGGGAAGTCCGTGACTGGTTTTTAACAAATGTTTTTTTCATGTCATTGCCTATGGGGTGATCGCCTTCTTGGTGTCTTTTTGGTTTCCTATTCCGTCCAGGCTGTCTATATGAGGAGTGGGAATTGGATGATGTGGAGGAGGAATCAGACGTGTCTGTATTTTTGAGATAGGGTCGCGGATTTCATTTGATCCTATTATTCCCTGATTGTTGGGCCCATTTATAAGCCCTCCCTTCCTCAAACACTTGTTTATATCTGAGAAATTTGCCCTCTTTCTTCAAGAGAATGATTTTGTTGAAAAGTTCAATATGGATTTTTAATTTTTCATTGAGTTTCGGAAAGGAGGGGTGGGTCTCTAGGGGTTTGATTTTTGAATATATCTGGTCTATATTTAAATCTATCTCCGTCATATGTTTTTGATATTCCTCCATTAATAATTTCATCATTCCCATCGAACATATTTTTAAATTATGCTCCCAGGCAGTTTTAAACGTAGCACTTATGTTATCAAATGATGGAAAAATTTGGACTCGTAGTCCCAACGGATTTATGTCATCTTTGATGTAATTCTTAAAGCTTTGGACATGCCAATAGGTCAGCGATTTCTTCTCCAGCCATTTGGTTAGGCTGGAGAATAAAAAGCTTAGCTCTGATTCACGAGATTCGTTCTGGCCATAGTCTTGCTGAAGTTTAGTTACAAAGTTATTCCATGATTGACTATAAAGTTCTGCATTTTCCTTAAATAAGTGGAAAAGAGGGCGGAGGGAAAAGAGTAGAGAGAGAAAAAGACAGTCTCAAAGTAGTCTGCTGAAAGCAGCTAAAATACTGGTGAAAAAAATAGTAAAAATAGTAAAATAGTAAGGTATGTAATTACAACCTCATTTACTATACACATTGATTATTCCTTCTACATACCCCTACACCCCTAGGCATAAACTTGGAGAGCCAAGCGCCCTGCATTTTGCTCTACATACTCATTGCTTGTAAATAGCAAAATATACCTCTGATTTCCTCTTTTCAATTCCAATTTCATAGATGTGTGCTTGGACCGCCTAACATTAGTGGCTCTTGTGAGCCCTGGCCGGCCGCCTCCGTGGGGATCCACGCCAAGTCTGGAATGTGTGAAGCACCCCAGATTTTTCCTTTCCTCTCCTGGGTTCCAACCATACAGCTACACTTACTGCTGGCTTTCCACTCAATCAACCTCAATCCTCTGGACTGAAGGAGGTGGGAGTCCATCTCTTGATGCCTGTGTGTGCAACTTTTATGCTGAAGACACAAGTTTTCTAGTGAGTACACCAAAATGTTCATGCCTGTTCAGACTGAGATTTTGTTTTTATCCTTATGCTTTGCTTAAAGTTTAACAGTCTCTTATACTTGGTGACACAATTGTTTTATACTCCATGCTGGTGCTAATCATACTTATACTCTGTGATACATACCCACATATACATATATATCCCTGTTTTTCTTTTCCCTAGAAATGTATCTAAACTGCTACTTTGAAACTCCTGAAGAAGGAAATATACAGTATAGAAGGAATTGAGCCTTTCTATATTCTGAAACATGTAGAGTATCACGTGTTGCCGTACCTTCACCCCAGCGAAGAAATTCTTGAATTTCCTGGGTTGTTGAATGACAGCACCTTAGCAGTTTGATTAGGTTTGATCACTGTTTTTTCTACCTTTTTTTTTGTTTTGCACACTTTGTAACCAATAAAAATCGTTGTTGTTAATTTTAACAAAATTGTATATCTGATTCTCTGCACCAGCCACTTGGTTTCCCGGTGATACACTGTCCATATTATCCCTCTGGGGCACACCCTCCTTTTTTGGTTTTCACCATTAAAAAGTACTACCGCTTACCAGAACGTGTTGGTCCCTTATTACAGGTGACCACACAAAACGAGTGGCTGCAACCCCAGCCCGGGATCTCTCTGGCAAGCCCTGGTCTCCAAAGTGTCAGCAAAGGTGGTCAGCAGACAGGATCAGCAGGAACCAGTATTATGCCAAAAAAAACAAGAATACTCCACATAGTGTGAACCTGTTACATTTATTGAAGTATAAAAACAGGTGGCAACTTACATAAAAAGAAGAGTAAAACGCATGTAAAAGATTAGCCGGCCAGCTCGTACAAAGCCCGTATGCTTCTGGGACTCATCGGTGACGTCAGGGCGTAGCCGCTGAGTCCCGGAAGCATACAGGCTTTGTACGAGCCGGCCGGCTAATCTTTTACATGCGCTTTACTCTTCTTTTTATGTAAGTTGCCACCTGCTTTTATACTTCAATTAATGTAACAGGTTCACACTATGTGGAGTATTCTTGTTTTTTTGGCATAATACTGGTTCCTGCTGATCCTGTCTGCTGACCACCTTTGCTGACACCTTGGAGACCAGGGCTTGCCAGAGAGATCCCGGGCTGGGGTTGCAGCCACTCGTTTTGTGTGGTCCCCTGTAATAAGGGACCAACACGTTCTGGTAAGCAGCAGTACTTTTTAATGGTGGAGGAGATTTTCACATTTTACTAGCCACTTTAGTTTGAACGTTTACCACTCATCACTGTGGATTCACCTTCCATTGGAATCTATTTGATTACGTGACGCTTATTCATACAGACTGTTTTTTATGGACTGATTTTGTATCATCATAAAATGTTCACTTTCACATTTGGTATTTAATCACGATATGGGTTATTAGATACATATTGATATCTACAGATTACAATAGGTGTATCAGAAATTATTGGTTTGCCATTCACGCAATATTTGTTTGGTCTATATTTTTGCCCATCTTATTTCTTAGCGCGACTTTTTATTTTATTCATTCTTCTACTGTATGGAATGGCAAGTTGTAGGCAAGATGTTGATTCTATACATATTTTTAAAGGTCTACAATATTTTAAGGTTTTTATACATGCCTAATAGGGATGAGCCGAACACCCCCCCCCCCCCGGTTCGGTTCGCACCAGAAGTTGCGAACGGACCGAAAATTAGCACGAACGTTAGAACCCCATTGAAGTTTATGGGACTCGAACGTTCGAAATCAAAAGTGCTCATTTTAAAGAATAATTTGCATGGTATTGTCCTAAAAAGGGTTTGGGGACCCGGGTCCTGCCCCAGGGGACATGTATCAATGCAAAAAAAAAACATTTAAAAACTGACGTTTTTTCGGGAGCAGTGATTTTAATGATGCTTAAAAGTAAAAAAATAAAGTGAAATATTCCTTTAAATATCGTACCTGGGGGGTGTCTATAGTATGCCTGGAAAGTGGCGCGTGTTTCCCGTGCTTAGAACAGTCCCTGCACAAAATGTCATTTTTAAAGGAAAAAAAGTCATTTAAAACTGCTTGCGGCTTTAATGTAATGTCGGGTCCTGGCAATATGGATGAAAATCAGTGAGACAAATGGCATGGGTACCCCCCAGTCCATTACCAGGCCCTTTGGGTCTTGTATGGATATTAAGGGGAACCCCGCACCCAAATTAAAATAAGGAAAGGTGTGGGGCCACCAGGCCCTATATACTCTGAACAGCAGTATACAGGCGGTTCAAACAAGACAGGGACTGTAGGTTTGTTTTTAAGTAGAATCTGTTTGTAATTTTGAATGGGTACATTTTTAACGTGTTTAGCTCCAGCCAAAAAATCTTTTTTAAGAAAACATAGGGAAGGGTTATCACCCCTGTGACATTTGTTTTGCTGTCTGTCCTCCTCTTCAGAAGATTTCACCTCACTTTTTGTCCCAATGACAAATGTTTTTTGAAAATTTGGGGTTTTTTGTGGAACAAGGATTGGAAAGCATCAGTGGAAAGGAGAAATGTTTTTCAAATATTAACTCTTATGCCCCGTACACACGGTCGGATTTTCCGATGGACATTGTCCGATCGGAGCGTGTTGTCGGAAATTCCGACCGTGTGTGGGCTCCATCGGATATTTTCCATCGGATTTTCCGACACACAAAGTTGGACAGCAGGAGATAAAATTTTCCGACAACAAAATCCGATCGCGTCAATTCCGACCGTGTGTGGCCTGTTCCGACGCACAAAGTGCCATGCATGCTCATAAGAAATTCCGACACGGGACAGCTCGTTCTAGTAAACTTAGCGTTCGTAATGGATAAAGCACTTTCGTCACGCTGCAATGTTCAAAATGGTTTAATACAGCGCACTCTCTTCTTCTTTATAATGTGACAAGAATTAAGTCGTTTTGATGCTCATATTCACACACACTTCTCACAAACTTTTTTCGTTACTATTTATCGGGATTCCCTCAATATATTTTGAGTTCTCATATCTGACAACATATTTTTTTTTTTTTTTTTTTTTACTTTAATGTAGATTCTTTTTTTGTGTTTCTCTTTTTATTTTTTATTTTTTTTGGTGATTTTGATTTGTACTCCCGAAAATGTTTGTGTGTTTTTTGTGACAAGTTCCCACAACACCATTGATATGTTGTTCTATTTAATCTGTAGGAGGAGATTGTTTGGTGTTGTTGTCCCTTGTTAATTTCACATTGTACTTTAGATATGTACCTGAATACTCACCAACAAACTGTCCTTTTTTGATGAAAACACACACAGGAGAGTAGAATTTACCTAAAAATATTTTATTAAGGGGTCACAACTATAAACAAAGAGGGAGGCAACGCTGGAGAAACTGCAGAAGTGGGTGAAGCCTTGGACCCCCAGGGCAGACATCAATTATTTAAAAGCAAAATTGGTGGCCTGAGGAGTCCATATCTAAGGGAGGGCAGTCTGGTCCAGAAGTCCCAGAGATCCGGAAAGCAGAAGATGACATCTGTGTCCCCAGGCTGTGGTCATACAAGAGACTGCATCTTCTGTCAGACCAGACTGAACCCAGGGCAATCACTCTCAGGTCTTCTTTCCACGCTTCCTTACAGGCTTTGGCTGTGGTGGTGGAGTTGTGGCAGCAGGAGGAGGAGGAGGAGGAGGAGGATGGTCCATCTCAATGACATCCGTCTTGGGTGTCAGTTCCCCACTCTCCCCCTTACGAAGGACTTTATAAATCAGGTCCTCAGAAATCTTGCGTTGGCCCTCCTGCATGCCCTGCAATTTGGAGGCAGCCATGCAGGCAAAGACCTCTTCAGGAGTGGGGAAGGCTCTGAGGGACGCCGAAGCCTCCTGGATCAGCCTGTACGCTGAATCCTGCACAGGACTGGGAGTGGCCTTCCTGGCCCTTTTATATGGCAGGCGGAGGGGAGGGACCTGAGACTCAGTCAGGCTGCGACTTGTCCCAGGCTTCTCTTGGCTGACACTTAGCCCCGCCTCCTCCTGGCTGCCACTAATCCCCGCCTCCTCCTGACTGCCACATTCCACAGCCTCCTCCTGGCTGAGGTCTTCCTGTGTATGAAAAAGGGACATAGTTTTAGTATTGTTTTCATCAATCACACACAATTTTCACCTCCTGACTGCTGCAAATTGAATGTTAACAAATATAACAGACTATCCTTCTGAGCCCAGCAGTTTTCATTCTTGTCCCAATTTTGGGTGCCCACTACTGTGTATTGATATGTAAAACACTTTCAAGCAGCAATTAGTGATCAATAATAACATCTAATAAACATCATTTATTTATTGCCCAGAAATCAGTAGAATAATGCTATACCTGGCTCCAGCTGGGCTCCTCCACTTCTTCCTGGCTGGACGGCCCAGGTTGGACATCGGAAGCCTCAGCTGGTATGGAAGGAAGAGTGGAAGGAAGAGTGGAGAGGGATTCCCTGACTTCAGTGTGGTCTGACAGAAATCGCAGTCTCTCATAGTACCACAGCCTGGGGACATAAACGTCATCTGCTGCAGCTCCGGATCTCTGGGAATCTGTGACCTTCTTGCGCTCCCTCAGATATGTGCTCCTCAGGCCACCAATTTTAGCTTTTAAATAAGGGATGGTTGCTGTGGGGACCACCGGCGTCACCAACTCCAGCAGTTTCTCCAGCGCTGCCTGCCTCTTCTGTTTGTGGTTATAGTGGGGGTGTCTGACCTGCCACAGACAGGGCAGCTCTCTGTACTTGTCAATAAACAGGGGCAGGAAATTGTGGTCGTTGAACCCATCCATTTTCTCTGCAAGACACAACACAAGACAAACCCTAATGTCAGGCCAAACTCCCCTAATCTTGTTACAATATAGGCTTCAATTTCGAAGCAGTATAGGCCCAAGTTTAGATCCTACCTTCGTTAGCACGATCGGCGTCTCCCATGCTCCTTCCTCCGCTCACAGATCGTACGTAAGACGCGCGCGTTACGATTTATACACATTGCGCATGCGTATAACTCCGCCCGCCCCTGACGTTCTTTCTAGTCTAGTCCCCGCCCCTTTTCGTTCGGCGCAGTGGAGGAAGAGCACATGGCGGATAGACAGCAGGATAGTGCTAAGTACAGCAACGAGGAGGAGGACGAGGAGGAAAGGCTGGAGCCTGAAACGTCCCAATCCAGAAGGAGATTAAAGGACTCAAATATGTCCTTTGGGGAGATGTTGGAAATGGTAAACATCCTGAAGAAGGCCGACTATGATGGAAAGTATGGGCCTTACCCCAACCACAATGTCCGAAAGGCCAAGATCATGGCGAAAGTGGTCAGGAGTCTGCACCGGAAATTCGGGGTACGATGATCGAAAGATCAGCTCAGGAAGCGGTGGTTGGACCTGAAATTATGAGAACATGAGCAGTACAGAAAGATCCGGAGAGTGCTGCAAAAAAGTAAGTAGTTGTGCTGTGTTCCTATTGTTCTTGTGTTTATTATGTTCGTGCTGCTCCATGTGCTTTTAGGAACTGTTGTACAGTTTAAAATGGCAACTTTCATGTTCAAGGGCACATTATTCGTTCGGATCACACATTTTTTTTTCGGAATATAAAATACCATTGTTTAGCCCATATGCATTTGGCCACCATTTTGAGGCCCTATACTTGTCTTCAAAGAATTTGGTTGTGTAGATGGCTTTGTTACTAGAATGAAATGCAAACTAGATTGTGTGTAAGGAGAGGACACTCAGCAGCTGTTTTCACATCTGGACACTGGAGCACTAGTGTGGGACACAAGAACACCATTTTTATTAGGGGGGCCACACAGGTGCTCCAGTGTATACTATAGGGGGGTCTCCATCTGTGAAGCTTGTACCAAACAGGTAAAGTATTGCAGCTTGACAAAGGACACTAAAAAAGCTACATCTTGGAACTCGGCTAAAATAGATCATTGTACCCCACTTCCAAGCAATGTTTCATCTTTATAGTTCTGACATTAAATATCTGTGTGCTAATTATACCATTTTTGTTTTACATAGGGGAGAAAAGACTCGGAGGACACCCCTCATCCGAGGAGACCAGAGCCCCCCCCCTCTGGAAGAAGGTGAAATCCCAACACAAGCTGAGCAGGAGGAAGAAGACGTGGTGGAACTAGTCACCACAACAGGTGAGTGTCTGCGACCACAGGCTCAGATAAGAGATGGATGGCGGCATTTTTTTTAGACCTAATTTATTTTGGGTTTCCTTTCTTTTTAGGTGATCGCGAGGTTGTGGATGAAGATCCTTTCACATCAGAAAGTGCCCAGATCCTGATTGGGGAGATCATGGGGTGTAATTTACAATTGGAAAACATCAAGCAAAACATCAATGATGTTATTCCAAAATATAAAAACATCATTGATGTTTTGGGGCGAGTTTAAAACACCTCCAAATCACTTTCTTCTTTTGTGTGCTACAATGTGCTAAATGTTTTTGTGATTTTTCCCAAAGCCAAATTTGGAGGATGCACACAGTGTGCCAACATGTGCTATCTGCCATCACGGGAGATCAATGGACGCGTTTTGAGGGGGCAACCCCTTCCTCAATAATAAAGTAGCGGTGAGGAAGGGCTTTCTCCCCCAAAACACGTCCCTTGATCCCCCATGATGGCAGATAGCACATGTTGACATTGTGAAATTTGTGTGCATCTTCCAAATTTGGCTTTTCCAGGGGTGATTTCCCCCCATCTGAACGCAATATCAAAACACAGTTCCTAAATACTCATGTCTGATATTGCCTTCCAGTTCTACCAAATGTGAACTTTGTAAGATCAAGATTTGTGTCTTTCTTGTGGGTTTTACACAGGAATGTTTTCTATAAAATACACATTTTGATTTTGGATAATGACACCACAAAAATTGTTATACAATAAACATGTCGGTTTGTCAGAAAAACCTTTGGTAAATGCACATGTGATTGTGCTGGTATTAAAAAGATTGTTCATCAAGAATGTGTGGATTATTGTCTCACGCTACAACACTTTTGGGGTGATGTAATTGTTGTTTGATGAGAAAATGGGGGTAATTTCCTAAGGGCAAATCCACTTTGCACTACAAGTGCAGTTTCAGTGCAGTTGCAAGTGCACTTGTAGTGAAAAGTGTCTTTGCATTTAGTAAATAACAGCCAACAGTGCTTTGTATAAGGTTACACAATCACAACATTTTCTGCACTCCACACATTTCTGTCAGGGTCAGCTCAAACAAACACAAGCAGTAAATGTCCACAAAGAAGAGCCTGGGGGGAGATGCCTGTCGAGAACTTGAGGTCCTGCAGGCTTCTCCCTGTGACCAAATACCGCAAGGTAGCGATGAGCCTCTGCTCCGGAGTGATGGCTTGCCTCATGCAGGTGTCCTGCCTGCTGATATAGGGGGTCAGCGAAGCCAACAAACGGTGAAACACGGGGTCCGTCATCCTGAGAAAATACCTGAAATCACCAGGATTATTCTCACGGATCTCACGGAGCAAAGGCATATGACAGAACTGGTCACGCTGAAGCAACCAATTCTTGGTCCATGAACTCCTCCCCACCCTGTTCATGGACTGGACTTGTGTCAAGGTCAGGACCCCAACACCAAGCCCCCGCACAGCACGAACTGTACGAGGAGTACGCATACGAAACATGGCTAGAAAACGGTCGGCTGCTCAGAACGAAGTAACAGAACGCACTGAAGAACAGCAAGGCCTGTGAAGAGCGACCTGAAAAACAGCAACGAGTGGACAAGATCGCACAGAAAACTTCGATACGAACTGACTGCACGCACTGAAGAGCAAATACAAACCCACAAGCACAAACTGAACGGCAGAAAACGATCTGAAAGCCACGAGTCTGAAAAAGCGTGAATCGTCTCTCACCAAACTTTTACTAACACGAGATTAGCAAAAGGAGCCCAAAGGGTGCCGCGCTTGGTTCTGAACCGGCCTTTTCTAGTCTCGTCGTACGTGGTGTACGTGACCGCGTGGTTGTCGATCGGAAATTCCGACAACTTTGTGCGACCGTGTGTAGGCAAAACAAGTTTGAGCCAACATCCATCGGAAAAAATCCTAGGATTTTGTTGTCGGAATGTCCGATCAATGTTCGACCGTGTGTATGGGGCATTACAGGAGAAAATTTCCCTTCCTAGGGGTAGATTTCATCTCACTTCCTGTTGTCTCCTTCCGTTTGCAAGTAGGAGTCATTTGTAAGTTAGATGTTTGAAAGTAGGGGCCTGCCCTATATACTCAGCAGAAATTTGGGCCTTAGGTGTTGTTGTGGCCACAACACTGTAAGCCCTCACAGGGCCCTGCTGTGAAATATTAGATCAAGAATTGTAATTAAATGCCCCTGTTTAACAAGGGAAGAAAAATTGGGCCTTTGGTGGTGGTGGTGGTGGTGGTGCTGGTGCCACAACACTGTAAGTCCTCACTCGCTCTTGGTGGGTGCAGAAATGGGCCCTGCTGTGAAATATTAGATCAATAATTGTAATTACATGCCCCTGTTTAAAAAGGGAAGAAAAATTGGGCCTTTGGTGGTGGTGGTGGTGCTGGTGCCACAACACTGTAAGTCCTCACTCGCTCTTGGTGGGTGCAGAAATGGGCCCTGCTGTGAAATATTAGATCAAGAATTGTAATTACATGCCCCTGTTGAACAGGGGCTGAAAAATTAGGCCTTAGGCACTGGTGCCACAACACTGCAACCCCTCACAGATACTCTAGTTGGAACACAGAAACGAGCCCTGCTGCAAAGCATTGCATCAAAAATTGTAAGTACATGCTATTGTTAAACAGGGGCTGAAAAATTGGGCCTTAGGCACTGGTGGTGGTGCCCAGAACAAAAAATGTTCTTACAAGCTATCAGCGTGATCATTGAGGAGGAAGAGGATAATAACTCAGGGATAGTCACTCAGCATCAGCATAGGCAATCTTTGAAGGGATCTGAGATTTCAAAAAAAATTATTCGCTTACATCAGCATCAGGTGCTTGGTAGCTGGTGGTGATCCAAGACTGATTCATTTTTATGAAGGTCAGTCGATCGATCGAGTCGGTGGACAGACGCACCCTGTGATCAGTTACAAAGCCTCCAGAAGCACTGAATGTGCGTTCCAAAAGAACGCTGGATGCAGGACAGGCCAGTAGTATAATTGCATACTGTGCAAGCTCTGGCCAGTGATCCATCCTCAAGACCCAGTAACCCAGAGGATTTTCAGTGGGAAAGGTGTCCAAGTCAGATCTTGCCCCTAGGTATTCCTGCACCATGTAAAACAGACGCTGGCGATGGTTGCTGGAACCGATCATACCTTGGGGCTGCGGACCAAAAAATTGTCTGAACGCATCGGTCAGACGGCCACCTTCTCCACCGCTCCCTCTTTGACTGACCGAAGCCTCAGCAACACGTTGTCCAGAAACAGGAGTTTGTAACCTCCCAGTCTCTGGGAACGCGTTGCACAGACCTTTCTGCAAGGCCTCCCGAAAATGTTTCATCCTCTGCTCCCTCTGCGATGGCAAGATAAGGTCCGCAACCTTACCCTTGTAACGTGGATCAAGGAGGGTTGCCAGCCAGCATTGGTCCTTCTCCTTGATACCGCGAATACAAGGACCCTTACGCAGGCTTTGCAGGATCAGGGAGGCCATGCAGCGTAGGTTTGCTGAGGCATTCGGTCCGGAGTCCTCTGGGTCACTAAGGATGACATGGTCCGCAGCCACCTCCTCCCAGCCACGTACAAGTCCATGTGTTTCTTGGGACTGATCCCTTAAAGACTGCTGCTGATGCAGAATGCCAGGCTCCACATCCATACTGACACAATCTTCCTCCTCCTCCTCCTCCTCGTCCTCTTCCTGTGTGATCAGGGGGCACGCAGGAACACTGTCTGGATAAAGGGGGCCTTGAGAGCTAAGGAAGTCCTCCTCTTCCTGCCTCTGTTCTGCCTCAAGTGCCCTGTCCATTATTCCACGCAGTGTGTGCTCCAACAGGTGGACAAGGGGGACAGTGTCACTGATGCATGCACTGTCACTGCTCACCATCCTCGTGGCCTCCTCAAATGGTGACAGGACAGTGCATGCATCCCTGATCATGGCCCACTGGCGTGGGGAAAAAAAAACAAGCTCCCCTGACCCTGTCCTGGTGCCATAGTCGCACAGGTACTCATTGATGGCCTCTGCTGCGTGTGCAGCCGCTGAAGCATGGCCAATGTTGAGTTCCACTTGGTGGGCATGTCACAGATTAGGCGGTTCTTGGGCAGGTTAAACTCCTTTTGGAGGTCCGCCAGCCGAGCACTGGCATTATATGACCGGCGGAAATGCACACAGACTTTCCTGGCCTACCTCAGGACATCCTGTAAGCCTGGGAACCTGCTCAAGAGTGTGGCTCCTGTCCCCCAAGCACACCAGCTCAAGCACCGCATGGCATCTTTTGGCCTGCGTATTTGCGTAGCCCCTTGAACAGCTACGGAGCACCGCTGGTTCCGAGGACAAAGCACAGGAAGAGGCCATGGAGGAAGAAGAAGAGGAGAGGGTGGAGGAGAGAGGCGTGTCACAATCATTAGTAGTGGCATTTTGGAGGCGTGGTGGCGGAACAACCTCCAACACTACTGCCCCTTGTCCTGCATCCTTCCCAGCTGCCAGCAGAGTCACCCAATGCGCCATGAAACTTAGGTAACGTCCCTGTCCATGCCTGCTGGACCATGAGTCAGCGGTAATATGCACCTTACCGCTGACCGCCCTGTCCAGCGAGGCATGGACATTGCCTTCCACATGCCGGTAGAGAGCCAGAATCGCCTTCCGTGAGAAAAAGTGGCGTTTGGGTACCTGCCACTGAGGAACCGCACATTCCACAAACTCTCGGAAGGGGGCAGAGTCTACCAACTGAAAAGGCAGCAGTTGAAGTGCTAGCATAATTCTACACCTTCATTCCTCTCAGTGCAGGTCTCAGAGAGGACTGAAGGTATAGTGGGGTTGGAGATCTCAGCTGATGAGGAGCAAGGAGAGGTCCTCTTTGTTCTTTGGTGTGGGTCTTTTAGATACGCTTGCCAACGAACTGCATGGCAGGTCAACATATGTCTGGTCAAGCATGTGGTACCCAAGCGGGAGATGTTTTGGCAACGCGACATACGCTTGAGACATATGTTGCAAATAGCAGCGGTGCGATCTGATGCACTTGTCTCAAAAAAGGCCCGCACTAAAGAAATTTTTGAATAATGCGCAGAGACTGGAGCGCCCTGCACATGTGGAGCTTTGGGGTGTGATGCAGTCAGTGTGCTGCCCTTAGGCTGGCCCCTGGAGGGCATCCTGCCTCGTTGGTGATGTGCTGCCTCCTCCTCCTCTCTCCTATCAGGCACCCATGTTGAGTCAGTGACCTCATCATCCCCTCCCTCCTCATCACTGGAGCAAACCTGGCAGTATGCTGCAGCAGGGGGAGCATGACTGCCAGATTGCTGTCCTTTTTGGGCACCCCCTCTGTTCGTGCTCATGTTACTGCCTTCATCGAGCTCAGTATCATCATCAGAGCCTTCCAAACGCTGGGCATCCTCCTGGAGCATGTACCCAATACTGTGGTCAAACACAGTATTGGGTACGAGGGACTCCTCAGGAGGACATGGTGGGGCTAGGGAAGGAGTCACTGATGACATTGAGCCGAGGGAAGAGGCCGCTGCTTTGCCAGACAAAGTACCCTGAGCATGGGTGAGAGAGGATGAGGAGGATGAGGAGGATGAGGAGGATGAGGACGGCTTGGTCATCCACTCGACCAAGTCTTCCGCATGTTGCGGCTCAACACGGCCAGCTGCCGAAAAAAAGGCCAAGCGTGTCCCACGGCCACGTGCTGATGAGGATGCACTGTCTCCACGACCAGCACTAGACACAGAGCCTGCTTGCCCTCTCTTATTGGCTTTTGACTGTCTGCCTCTCCTTCTTGGCCTTCCAGACATACTAATGGCCTGTAGCTGCACTAAGCTGGGATATATATATATATAATGTACTGATACTGCAGCTAGCAAAATCAACTGCCTGCCTGTAGTATGAGAACACCACAAACCTTCTACAGGTAGCTTTAGGTGAACACTGTGCAGAGCTCGCCAAAAAATAACTTGCAGCTTATTTAGCTGCCTGCGGTAGTGATAGGATCAGGAAAACACCACCAACCTTCTACAGGTAGCTTTGGCTGAACACTGTGCAGAGCTCGCCAAAAAATAACTTGCAGCTTATTTAGCTGCCTGCAGTAGTGATAGGATCAGGAAAACACCACCAACCTTCTACAGGTAGCTTTAGCTGAACACTGTGCAGAGCTCGCCAAAAAATAACTTGCAGCTTATTTAGCTGCCTGCGGTAGTGATAGGATCAGGAAAACACCACCAACCTTCTACAGGTAGCTTTAGCTGAACACTGTGCAGAGCTCGCAAAAAAATAACTTGTAGGTTTAGCTGAACACTGTGAGGAGGACGCACCACACTAACTTGTAGTTTTAGCTGAACACTGTGAGCAGGACGCACTACACTAACTGTAAATAGTCTAGCTGCCTGACTGTGGTACTAATAGGATCAAAAGAACACCAGCAATTTTCTTCAGGTAGCTGTAAATACTGTAACAAGACAAGCCTGCTTGTCAGTAGGAAGATAACAGGAACGGATCTAGCTAAACTGAATACAGTGTGTATATATATATATATATATATATATATATATATATATATATATATATATATATATATATACACAATACACTGTAAGTGCAGCTAACTCACTGATTGTCCTGCCTATTCTAGCTAACTCAAATAAAATTACACTGTCTCTCTGTCTATCTATGTATCTCAACGCCGGAACACACACTACACAGGGCCGCCGTGCAGGCGACCTTATATAGTGTGGGGCGTGTTCTAAACCCCCTGAGCCATAATTGGCCAAAGCCACCCTGGCTTTGGCCAATTACAACTCTCTCTACCGACGGTGCTGCCACCTATGAATTATGGACCTTGACGCGCCACACGAATTTGGCGCAAACGGACCATAACGTTCGGAATTCGGCGAACGACCGAACAGCCAATGTTCGAGTCAAACATGGGTTCGACTCGAACATGAAGCTCATCCCTAATGCTTAATATTGTTAGTTTTATTTACTCAGTTGCATCTGTTACAGGACTTTTGGTTCACAAGGAAAATCTAATAAGTCTAATATTTTCCATTTACTTTTTAAAGCTGCTACTTTGGCAAAGTTACCTGGGACTTCAAAAGGTGTAATAAGGTATGCTGTTAACAGAAAAAATGCTGAGATGAAATATCGCCTGGAGGAAACATCAGGAACCTCAACCGTGTACCACAAATAAGCTTTTATGTTGTTAACCAGTTACCAACCGGCCCATAGCCAAATGACGGCTGCAGGGCGGTTGGATAACTCTGGGAGCGCGTACTATGATGTGATCCCAGAAAACGGCTCCCATGCACCCCCTGGGAACATCCGGATCACGGTAAACGGCCGCTGATCGCAGCCGTTTACCATGTGATCGCTCTGTCAAATGACGGAGCGATCACATGTAAAAAAAACATGTCATGACGCCGGTCCCTCTCTCCCCTCTCTGTACTGGTACAGAGGGGGAGGGATTGGATGGCAGCAGCGCTGTGGGCTGCATCTGTAGTGCCCACAGCGTTGCTCTGTGACATGTGCAGTCACAGCCATGGATCCATCCATCCATGCTCAGCCATCCCTCCATGCTCAGCAATACTCTGCAATACCCCGCAATACTCTGCAATTCCCTGTGCAATACTCTGCAATACCCTGCAATACTCTGCACTACTCTGCAATGTCCTGCACTACTCTGCAATACCCCGCAATACTATGCAATACCCTACAATGCCCCGCAATACTCTGCAATACCCCGCAATACTCTGCAATACCCCGCAATGCCCTGCAATACTCTGCAATACCCTGCAATACCCTGCAATACCCCGCAATGCCCTGCAATACCTCACAATAATCTGCCATATCCTGCAATACCCAGCCATACTCTGCCATACCCAGCCATACCCAGCCATACCCAGCCATACCCAGCCATACCCAGCCATATCCAGCCATACTCGGCCATGCTCAGCTGTACTCGCCCTCTGTATGTGGCCAGCCTGTGGAAGTCTCCCACATGTGGTACCACTGTACTCAGGAGGAGTAGGAGAATCTATTTTGGGGTGTCATTTTTGATATGTACATGCTATGTGTTAGAAATATTGTATAAATTGACAACTTTGTGTTAAAAAAAATGTGTTTTAACCACTTCCTGCCCGCCGGTCGTCATACGACATCCTTGACTTTGTGCACGGATATCTGAATAATGCCTGCAGCTACAGACGGCATTCAGATATCAGCTTTTTCAGCCGGCGATTCCCTACACCATAAGGATCATAGCAGCTGTTCCACTGCTTGATCGTTCTTACGGGAGGCGAGAGGGGACTCCCCCCCTCCCACCGCCCTCAGGTACTCCTACAGACTCACCGCTACGATCGATGCCAGGATTATTATTTTTTTTTTTTTTTATTTCAGGCTTCCCAGCCTAGAGGTGAGATGTGGGGTCTTATTGACCCCATATCTCACTGTAAAGAGGACCTGTCATGCCATATTCGTATTACAAGGATGTTTACATTCCTTGTAATAGGAATAAAAGTGATCAAAAAATGTATTTTTTGGACAAAAGCATCAAACTAAAATAAAGTAAAATGAACAATAAAAAAAAAAAAAAAAGTTTTCCCGTGTCCCTGTGTGCTCGCATGCAGAAGCGAACGCATATGTAAGTCCAGTCCACATATGAAATTGGTGTTCAAACCACACATGTGAGGTATCACTGTGATCGGTAGAGCGAGAGCAATAATTTTGGCCCTAGACCTCCTCTGTAACTCAAAACATGTAACCAGTAAAAAAATTAAAGCGTCGTCTATGGGGATTTTTAAGTAGCAAAGTTTGGCGCCATTCCACGAGCATGTGCAATTTTGAAGGGTGACATGTTAGGTATCTATTTACTCGGCATAACTTCATCTTTCACATTATGCAAAAACATTGGGCTAACTTTACTGTTTTTTTTTAAAGCACAAAGCTGTTTGTTTCCCAAAAAAAGCGTTCGAAAAATTGCTGCGCAAATACCGTGCGAGATAAAAAGTTGCAACAACCACCATTGTATTTTCTAGGGTCTTTGCAAAAAAAACATAGATAATGTTTTGGGGTTCTATGTAATTTTCTAGCAAATAAATTTTGATTTTTACATGTAGGAGAGAAATGTCAGAATTGGCCTGGGTGCTCCAGAACACCTGAAGGTGCTCCCCTGCATGTCGGGCCTCTGTATGTGGCCACGCTGTGTAAAAGTCTCACACATGTGGTATCGCCGTACTCGGGAGTAATAGCAGAATGTGTTTTGGGCTGTAATTTGTGCTATGCCTATGCTGTGTGTGAGAAATAACCTGCTAATATGACAATTTTGTGAAAAAAAAAATCTTGATTTTGCAATGAATTGTGGGAAAAAAACGACAACTTCAAAAAAACTCATCATGCATCTTTCTAAATACCTTGGAATGTCTTCTTTCCAAAAAGAGGTCATTTGGGGGTATTTATATTTTTCTGGCATGTTAGGGTCTTAAGAAATTAGATCAGTACTTCAGGTGTGATCAATTTTCAGATATTGGCACCATAGCTTTTGGACTCTATAACTTTCACAAAGACCAAATAATATACACCGATTTGGGTTATTTTTACCAACGATATGTAGTGGTATAAATTTTGGCCAACATATATGAAGAAAAATTACTAATTTGCAAAATTTTATAACAGAAACGAAGAAAAATGCTTTTTTTTTTTACAGAATTTTTTGTCTTTTTTTTTTTTATAGCGCAAAAAATAAAGAACCCAGCGGTGATTAAATACCACCAAAAGAAAGCTCTATTTGTGTGAAAAAAAGGACAAAAATTTCATATAGGTACAGTGTTGCATGACTGAGTAATTGTCATTCAAAATGTCAGAGCACCGAAAGCTGAAAATTGGTCTGGTTATTAAGGGGGTTTAAGTGCCCAGTGGTCAAGTGGTTAATGTCATTTGCCACCGTTAACACCACTTTCTATTCTGTCTTTTTTTTGTATATTTACATGATAATAAAGTTTTGTGTTTTGTACTGTGTTGTTGTTTTTTTTCACATCCAGAAAAGGTTTTCGAGTATACATTTTTATTGTAGTGGATTCAATTTGGAATGCATTGGAAATATATTTTGAAAACTATCAGAAATATTTGTTGGTTTTATAGGCCTACAATATATAAAATACAATATATATATAAATGAGTTTCAAAAATGTATTTTTTTAAATTTTTCTCTCAGAAGTACATTTACTGCCGGTTCACAGCTATGCAGCTTCAAAGTCGCACGACTTTGGCAGCCAACATCCTGTGCGACCTCATTGCGACTTGCTTTTGACTTCATTAACAGAAGTCAATGCAAGTCACAATGAGGTCACTCCACAGTAGTGCAGGAAGTCGCTGCAACTTGAGTCGCACCGATTAGAATAGTTACATTGCCAATAATGGGGCTTGACTTGTCATGTGTCTTTGAACTCTCAAGTCACATGACAAGTGTAGTGTGAACGGCCACTTAACATATTTTCCCGAGAATATATTTACAGCATATTTCACAATGCATTTCAAAATACTCTTTGCAATATATTTATGGCTGCAGAAATATATTGTTAAATGCATTCAGAAGTGCATTTAACATATATTTCTGAATATATTCACAGCATATTTCACAATGCATTCCAAAATATTTTTTTGTTTTTTTAAAATATATTTAAAATATATTTTTCTTCAATGTGGGAAGTGCCAGAGCCGACAGTGTGGCAGATTGGGAGGGAGAGAAATCTCACTGTCCGGTGAACAGTAGACCAGCCAGGAAGAGGATTTTAGAGACTTAAAGCTTTGGAGCAGCAGGGGGTGACAGGGGAGGTCACAGCAAGCAGACATAGAGCAAGCACAGGGGAAATGCAGCATTCTTTCCTCTCCTCTTTGTATAGTCACTTCTCAGTCCAGCAGCAGCTGTATACATATTCAGCAGTGTGGAGACTGAAGAAGCATGGAATGCAGCCCTAACCGACACTGAGGGTATATACTGACTGAGAGTGAGAGAGACACCCCCCCTATATGGGATATACTGAGACATCTTATTATGGATATATTGAGAGAACCCCTATTTTATTATAGTGTTTTCTCAGTATATTCCATATTAGGGGTCTCTCAGTATATATCCCATATAGGGGGGTCTCTCTCACTCTCAGACATGCCAAAAATGGTGTGTTTGTGTTTTTTACTGTCTACTTTTTCTGTAAATAAGTAAGGGTACTATATACCATTCAATCATTCACAAGAAGAATGGTATCTGTGTTCACCTCTTGTTGTGAAAGAGTCCTTCCAGATTCCATTAAGCCCCCTCCCATCTGCAGGGAAGAGGTCCTCATCACCATAGAGTGACAAGGTCCTTTTCCGGGGGGGGGTAACCCCATGTTGAGTGCCTGTGGACTGGTATGGTTCAGGAGGGCAGTGCATGCTCATGACACCTCATTTCCTAGCCTGCCATGCTGCATGCTCATATAAGGTCTAGTATAGCTTTTTGGGTCAAAACTCGTGTTTTTTTTTTTTTTTTTTTTTTTTTGAGGTGACCTAAAGTTGTTCTTTGTTTTTTGCATAGGTATCACTTAAAATTCATATAATTACTCTGGCTTTTTTGCTTACATGTCAGGAGTTCCAAGACATGCAAGTGAATAGGGCCGGTGAGGTCACTGGTTGTTAAGGACTTGGTGCTACTTTGGCTTCCATTCAACAGGTAAATGTTCAGGCGCTTCCGCTCCTCCAAGTGCCAGAACCACCAAGGTTCAGTCAAAAATTGTATTGGGAGTAACCTTAAATACATTCTTAATAAACATAAAATATAAATAATGGATTAGTAGAAATTTAATCCAGAAAAATAAACCTAGATTGGGTGGATTTTTCTGGTTCATAAATTTTTGAGTTAGTGTTAAAGGTCAAACTGTTTACAATCTGGGATTAAAATTCTCAAGAAATAAAAGAATAAAATGATCTAACAAAATGGGATTACAATATTCCTTTATTAAGAAATAGGAAGTTGTTAAGATTATACAAAAAAACAACAAATACTGAATATAGAATAGATTGGACAGACTTTTAAATGGTAAACAGTTTGCTTATCTTGAGTTGTCATGCTATAAAAATATAGCTTTTACTACATCTCAGTAGTATCCTGAATGACCTTTTTGGAGGGAAGGTGGTTGTCAGCTTCCATTCACTGTTTAAGCAAACATGCAGTGAAGGGGAATATTCAGCTGACTATAACACTAGCAAAGCTGTACACTTTTGTAATTTTCTCAGATGAAGGTGGACTTTATTTTGGAGAACTGTAATTTTTGGATTCAAGAAACAATGCTAAAAGACAATATCCTGCTGCCTCATACAGCAACAAGCAAAATGTATATCATAAGAGTATGTTCACTTTCAGTTGGCTTGTTACATAATTTCATATTTGGATTTATCCAAAACACATTGAAAACAGATGGCACAAAATCAAATGGGACTACTAAAAGAAATCTACAGGTTTCTTTATTGCAAGAACTAATGATTCACAACAAAGGTATTAGCAGTTAAAAATAATACATCCTCTAAATTTTTAGCACCTTGATCAAGACACAAATGGCTTCATTCACCAAGCTGGATGAGTTATTTTAAAGCTAAATTCCAGGATAATAGTCAAATACATTGAATTAAAATGATGTGAGCTGTGATCTGCCAAATCATATGTATTTCTGTCCACTCAGTCCTGAGATTTTAATAAATCTGATAGACAATGTATCCAACTTGGTCACCTGATGCTGCAATGCTGCTTCTGCCCCAGCCTGTTATTGGACAGTAGAGAAACAGCAACAGACAGAGGAGATTATCTGTTTCCTCCTTCTTTCGGAATGTTCCTTATAAGTACTGTGAAATTATGAAAGGTGAGGTGATGGATGGACACAGTGGGGGTCATTTACTATAGCGCCAGGAAGTACTGGGCACTATGGAAAATAATAGCTCCCATTTTAGCCAAATTACATTTCAACAGGCGAATGTGCAAATGAAAATTTGCGCTATTTGCGACGAACACACGTTAGTAAATTCTAAGTCAGCGCTAATTAGCGCTTTCGCGTATATGCAAATGCCAATTCCTACCAAGTTGTTATATAGTACTGCACTGTAACCATGATCCATGTATGTGAAAGAAACATTTTTATGTGAGATGTGCTCTACCTCGTGTGCATCTATTGATGTATGTTGCAATTAGTATTCCTAGTTTTTTTTCCTTCTTTTGCTAATGGATGCAGTTATGAATGATTATTACATAGTAATGTCTGCTATTCTGTAAAGTTACATGTATTAAACATTTAGGTTACCTATTTGTTGTATGGTGTTTTTTATTTTTTTATTTAGGTGACTATAAAGTGGTAATTATTTATATTCATGCTTTAATCATACTACACTATTATGCAGGTCTTGTACTTAGCACAATGGCTTAGTGGTCTGCTCAGATGTCTCCACAGCACTCACGGTACAAGTTCAAATACCATCCACCAGCTGTGTTTATTTTTTCAGTGCACAAGTGAATTAAAATAAACAAACAAAAAAATGTAATCTGCCCGTTAGCTAGTGTGTGGTGTTTGGAATTTCACACCATAATAGTATTGAATACTTACATATCATTGCATGCATTTGAAGAGTTAATATAATACAATCAGCCAAATTTAAAGTGCATTGGCTAATTGGCATTCACCCATTTTCAGCATGTGCTGCTTTGGCTAATTGGCTAATAGTCATTTGCCTTTCTTTCACCAAATCAGTCTTTTAGTATCTTTCTGTGGGATTTGAACCCATGAGTTCTTCAAGGTGCTGACCACTAGCCTATTGGGCGTAGCACAGTCATACATAGAAAATACATTCACTAGTGTTTGATGTTTCTTCTCCCCGAGCTCTCCTGCCACCGCCATCTTCTCCCACTGATGTGTTCTTCTGCACAGCCGGTTACCCACTAATAAAAAAAAAGCCGCTCTTCTTGTGGCGGTCTTCTGTGGCCATCTGATAAGGTCACCCAGAGAGTCCGCTCCATGGCTATGTAAGAGACACCACACAGCGGGTGACAACACAGCGGAGGAAGACCGCCACGGAAGAAGAGCAGCTTTTTTTTTATTAGCGGGTAACCAGCGGTGCGGAAGAACACAGCAGATGGAGAAGATGGAGGCGGCAGAAGAGACGGCTCTGGGAGAATACAGCTCGGGGAGAAGATGGAGGAGGGAGAGACAGCATCTGGAGAAGATAGCTCAGGGAAGAAGACAGCTCGGAGCCATTTTACAATAATGGACTTGTCAAAAACCGGCTATTGATTTTTTTTACATTTCACTGCTTTTTTTGGTGAATGGGTAGGGGTACAATGTACCCCATACCTATTCACATAGGGGGGCAGGATCTGGGAGCCCCCTTGTTAAAGGGGGCTTCTAGATTCTGATAAACCCCCTGCCCGCAGTCCGACAACCACCGACCAGGGTTGTCGGGAAGAGGCCCTTGTCCCCATCAACATGGGTAAAAAGGTGCTTTGGGGCATGTGGCCTGGTAAGGTTCAGAAAGGGAGGGTGCTCACTCGTCCCCCTCTATCCTGACCTCCAGGCTGCATGCTCAGATAAGGGTCTGGTATGGATTTTGGGGGCCCCCACATCAAATTTATTTTACATTTTGGTGTGGGGTTCAACTTAAAGTCCATACCGAAGGACCTGGTATGTACTGGGGGGGGCCCTACGACATTTTTTTCCTTTAATTTTGGAATTCTGGAATACCATAATATTATTGAATAAGTACATACCATTGCATGCATTTAAAGAGTTAAAATATGGAATAAACCAAGCTGATGTGCATTGGCTAATTATACTGCTGAGTACAATGCACACTTCCAGGAGGAGATGCTGTCAGTGGGATTTGAACTCATGGCTTGAACCTTTGAGGAATAGAGGGTTAATAGTGGGTGTGGCACTGTCCTAAATAAAACTAATGGATACCATATGAATCGCATATAAACCAAATAACCATATGAAAGGTGATCCACTTGAGTGGGGGGGGGGGAGGGATAGGGAAAATCTCAATTGGCAACGTCCAAGGTGACTGTGCTACATATATTCAATAAAGTTTCAAAACCACATATAATACGTGACTTGTGCTCAGTGCGGTTGAAATAGTATATGAATTTGCTACACTTTCCTTGCATCTCATTCATACTGCTGCGATCTGAAAGTCACACTATTTTGCTGCCACTTTGCCGCTGCAACTTGGCCCCAACTTCTGGGAATGCCTGTGTAATATTGTACCCGATATACCTCAAGTCACATGAAAGTCACACCAAAGTGGTACAGGGACTACTTTGAAGTTGGTGCAACTTAAAGTAGCACAAATATGAATGACTATCATTGAGAATCATGGGGTACAACTTGTCATGCAACTCAGAGGTCCAAATTTGCTGGAAAATTCGCCCAACTGTGAAACAAGTCATATATATTTTAATAAAAGGAGCTCTCATTTATACTTGCATAGTCCTTACTGATTTACATCAGCAGAACAAATGCAGGAAGTGATGTGTGCACATGGGACCGAAGCAAATGTGTGGTGATGCCAAACAAATCACTGAACCCCACTCACACCAAATCTAACTACCACATCCACCCTCACATTGAGTAAGCACAAGTACATATCCTACACTTACCCGGCAAATGAGCAGCATTTATCAGACACTTGTAATAAACTGGATGAAATAAACCGTGACTGGTGCTCAGTGCAACATAAGTGATTTTAAACAGTCCTTGTAAAATTCTTGGTGTTTCTTTAGACCTAGGCAGGTGTAACCTTACATGCATCTGCTGCCTGTATTAATTTTAGTGACCGGGTGCTCGTGTCTTGTCTTGTGATCATGCAGACACTCACCAGCTTCTTTAACCCCTGCGGGGGTAACACGCAGTCACAGTGTATGCCACTGTGCGCTGTCCTTAGCAATTTCAAACATAATCTGCTGCCATTAGGAATGCAGCCACCACACAGCCAGATGGATAAATGGATGGATCCAAGCCAGACAACAATATCCTCCAGTGTATACTCCTCTCCTCAATCTTCTTTTTAGGAGTCACCTGTCCCAGATTTGGTGGGTCTTCGGTGATCAGATGCAGCTGCCGTTGTCTCTCTGTGCAGATCTAGATGTTTCTAGTTAAGTTCACTGATAAAGAATGTTCTAATTCTTGGCAGACTGCCCAGTTTTTCTATTCCTTTCTTTTGATGGCTGTGGCTTCAGAAGAGTAGAGAGAATTCTTTGCATAGCAAGAATTGTGAAGCACTTTTGTCAAGATCACAAAGGGGAAAAAATCAAGATGACGATTAATCGTTCAGCTCTAATAAATATGAATGGAAATCATGGGGGACAACTTTTCATGTGACTCTGAGGTCCAAAGCTACATGAAAAGTCACCCAAGTGTGAAAGTAACCTAATGAGATTAATTGATAACACCTTTGAATAAGGCCCCATTTGCACTTGTGCGACCTTAAAATTGCACAGCTTTGCCATGACTTGAATCAATGCCTGTGTAATCTTGTGGTGTATGGACCTCAAGTCGCATCAAAGTCAAACCAAAGTAGTGCAGGGACGAATTTGCTACACTTTCCTTGCATCTACTTCATACTGCTGCAACCTGAAAGTCACACTATTTTGCTGCCACTTTGCCACTGCAACTTGGCCCCAACATCTGGGAATGCCTGTGTAATATTGTACCCGATATACCTCAAGTCACATGAAAGTCACACCAAAGTAGTACAGGGACTACTTTGAAGTTGGTGCAACTTAAAGTAGCACAGATATGAATGACTATCATTGAGAATCATGGGGTACAACTTGTCATGTAACTCAGAGGTCCAAATTTGCTGGAAAATTCGCCCAACTGTGAAACAAGTCATATATATTTTAATAAAAGGAGCTCTCATTTATACTTGCATAGTCCTTACTGATTTACATCAGCAGAACAAATGCAGGAAGTGATGTGTGCACATGGGACCGAAGCAAATGTGTGGTGATGCCAAACAAATCACTGAACCCCACTCACACCAAATCTAACTACCACATCCACCCTCACATTGAGTAAGCACAAGTTGATATGACTGATTTCTGATTGGGACTCTAAAACAAAGTTAATACTGCAGCTGCAGGAACAGATTCACAGGACTCAATCACTGTGTTTAAAATGTCCGTTCAGTGAAAAATTTATTATTACATGTTATTTTATACATAGATAAGAAAGGGGTGGTGTGAGATGTTATTAAAAGCTAACAAATAGAAATATGTTATTAAAAGCTAACAAATAGAAATATATTATTAAAAACTAGCGAATAGAACAATTGCAAAAGTAAAACCTTGAAAAGGGAGGGGGGAGTAGAGAGCGTTTAGTAGGAGAAGTGTCTGTGTGTTAGGTGAAGGTTGCAGAACACATTTCAACAGTGACAACAAAATGGATTCTCTTGTGCTTAAATGAACAGTACAATGAATGTCCATGTCATTTCCCCCCTTTTCTTTATTTGACACCATTCTTCTCCGCGTTACGTTCAGCCGATTGCTGGTAACTCCTGTTACATTGGCGCAGAGAGACGGCGTCCTGTTCAGCTCTCTCCTAGCTTTCTCACAATAATGGGTTCATCAGGGCTGGTGGTACATTTGTTGGTACAGCGGGTAGTCACACAGAGGCATAGCCTGATGAGGAAGTAAATAACAAACATGAGAAATAGGAACATCACAATGTAAGCGCCTAGTTTCTGTAACCATGTTGCTATGCCATATAAAAAATCACCAAAACCTCCTAAACCCTGAAAGGGGTTCCATCCATCTTTAGCAATATCTCTGGCCTTATTCTGTAGTTCTCTTATCTTAGCAAGATGCCCTTTAATAATGTCCTCATTATCAGAAATGTATATACAACAGTCAGTGCGAAATATCTTACACATCCCACCTTGAGCTGCAGTGAGATAATTTAGCGTTAATCTGTGCTCTAATACTACTTTTTTAAGCTGAGCCATTTCTTCATTTAATAAACCTATATCAGTGGTAGTAAGGTTAATAATCTCATCTACAATTCTAGTGTAATTATTTAGTCTTTTCATTGCTTCAATTCCCCATCCTGTCCAGGAAGGGAACCATGACCATGCCATGTCACCTTCAGTAAACAGCTCTCTTTTGAACACTAAAGGGTATTCTGGACTTTGATCTGGTCGCACTGTATCTTTGCGAACAGCCAAAGCAGGTACTAACTTCCCAATGTAACATGTACCTGTAACATTAGTAGAAATCCAGGCGTAAGCTTTATTTCCACATATATAATATAACCCTCTACGTATGGACGGTATGCCTGCTCCTAAAAAACTGGAAGCAATAACATGGAATCTCAGGAAACCGATATTTTCACATATTGGGAACTGTGAGCAATTTGTACTATAAAGGGTTCTATTTAGTTCTGGATCTGGGATATAATAATATTGACCATAGTTTCCTCCATAAACTGTAATTTTTGCTCCAGTGCAATCTGAATTGCCCAACCGTCTACATTTAGTGTTAAACGGGCATGTAATGTTTAAACAAATCTGTGGAGTGTTTATCTGTTTCGAAACCATCAAAGTTACTGATCTGTGCTCATTAGCTGTGGAGACTATGTATGAGCCATTTATTCTGGTCCTGTTTAAATCAGTGAAATTGAGAGGCATTGCTATCATGGGTATTGTTCCTGTATGGGGATGTAAGTGAGAACACACCCAGCAGTTACTAGCGTTGCTATGGGTTGCATACAATTTTAACATTTGGATGAAAGGGTTATTTTTCCATGTCTCAGTTCTCACAAACAACAAAAAGAAAAGAAACAACAAACAACAAAAAGAAAAGAAACATTATCATCTTTTTTTCAAAGGATATCATCACTTCAGGATTTTCTTGCAGTGACTGGCGTGAATCCAGGTGGGCTTTCCTTCCAACTTGACAGCAGAACCGGTTGTCAAAAGCACCAAATGTGGTCCGTCAAATTTTGGTTCTAGTGGCTTTCTGACGTGTCGCTTGACCACCACCCAGTCACCTGGTTGGATTCTGTGAATACCTGAAACAGAATCTGGGTCGGGGATAGATTTATAAACACCTTCATGTATTTTATTCAATGTTCTTTGCAAAATCTGAACATATTCTAACAGATTAGAGTGAGAAGCCTGCAACTGTTGGGGAAAATATAGCCCTGTTTTGGGTGGCCCATAATTCAGTAGGAATCACTTTCAATCCTGGTGGAAATGGCAGAGTGGAGTCTTGGATTAAAAATACTCCACAGGCAGAATTTAAAACTTCTCCTGATAGACTACTGACCACTTGGACTCCTGTAGGAGTGTAGTCTATGTTTGCTAAAATTTGGTTCAAAATGTCAGCTCCCAAAAGATTGGTAGGAACTGTGTCTGAAACTAACACTTTAGTGACAATTTCTGTTTGCTGTCCTAGCCTGAGTTTAAGTGGCTTGGACTCAACCAAATCAGTAGAGGTCCCGGTTAGGCCAACACCAGAGATAACATTTGTAGATAATAATCCTGGAGGTAAGTCCTCTATATTAAAAACACTTCGGCTTGCACCAGTATCAATTAAACAGGTTAATTCTGTTTCTCCTCCAGGATAAGGGAGTTCTTGTAAAAATACTTTTACTCTGGCCTCGGGACCATTGTCTCCCCTATTTAACATGATTGATACTGGCATGCCATTTTCCTATGCCTGATCCACTGCTTTTGGCAGAGAACTGGGATCAGCATGAGGGGCCCCTAAGCTCTTTTCTAGTCTATGGTCAGGAAGATGGCAGAATTTGGCTATGTGTCCTTCCCCATCACAATTGTAGCATATAATTGGTCCCCGATTGCCATGATTTCTGAAATTGCCTTTGCCTCTTCCTCTTCCTTTTCCTCTCTGCTTCCCCATGTACATTACCTTGGGTTTGCTGTCTTTATGGTTAATCCTGTTTTCTATGGATAACAGGATAGGCAGGACGTCTCAAATAGACATATTGCCTGCCTCAGGCCTTGCTGTGAACAACTTTTCTTTCAACTGGAGTATTAAACCATCAAGAAACCTTTGTTTCACCAGTTGTGTAGATGGACTAGCAGTTTCTCCCGCCTTCTCTTCCTCTATTTTAATGCCTGCTTCCTCAGCCATATCACTTAACCGCCTCCAATAAGCCCCTGCTGCTTCCTCTTTCCCTTGCTTAGCATTCATAAATTCAGCATGTCTGGTTTGTCCATATATTTGGGGCAATTTTTCCTTCAATTTCTCACAAACCTCCCGTCCACTAACCATCTTACCTAGATTTTTGACGTCTACACCACATTCTTTAAGTATATAGCCAGACATGTTGCTTCCCACTGCTTTAATAAGAAGCTGATGAATGTCAGTAGCAGAAGCCTCATATGCTTCCTGTGCAGCACTAAGTTTGTTTGCAAACCCAATTGGATTCTTTCTAGGATCTCCCAATCCCTCTAATATGGCTCTCATATCTTGGGGACTAAAAGGTACATGCCATTTAATTTGAGACTTACTGTCAACAGCATCACCTTCAAAAACTAATTGGGTTCTGACAGGATAAACTGCAACAGATTTCTCTATGCCAGGGGCAGAAGGGCTGGCATCTCCCTTCCTTCTCTCTTCATCTTGCTGCCACAATTTGGAAATTATGGTTTGCTCTGGAAGTTCAGACTCTATCTCTCTCTCTCTGGCCAAAGCCTTAAGTTCAGAGAGATCTAGGTTTGCATATGTGCCTTTTGATTTATGCCAATCATCTGTTTCTAGGATACGAGCCAAATCCCTCTTTGTAGGTTGATATGGGGCTGTTAAACCTCTGCTCTCTACTATATTGCATAGCTCATCTTTTGTGTGTTCCATGTAATCTAATGCTTTTGCTTTTGTGCGTGGACCCCTTAAAGCCAAACTGGCAGCCACATAAGGTGGGGGGTCCTCCTCTACAGAGTCTTCTGGCCAAACGTAGTAAATTTGGGCAGTACTTTTATTAAATATCTCCGTCAAGCCAGTTTGATTTGCTACTTTAGCTTCTGTCTCCCATGTGCAAGCTATTCTCCACGTTCCTTCACTGCACAGTAGTGGGCCATAATCGTGCAGAAAAGTTTGCCATACTTTTAAATCAAAAGTCCCTTCAGATTTTAAAGGTTTAGCTGTTCCCTTTGTCCATTCTACCCATTTATCTAGGGGCTCAGTATAGGCAGAACCGTACCTTCGGTTCATATATTCTCTAGCGCTCATCTTGCGCTGGGCATTTTCTGAAGGCCTCTCTCCCTTCATTCCCTTAATTAATTTAATGCCCATAATGACTGGCCAGTCTTCTCTCTTCTCTACTTGTGCCTATACCCTCTTGCCTCTAAAACAAATAGTACAGCAAATCTGCAGATTTACAAGAATAGTCTCCACTTATCTACGTGGATAGAAGGGGTTTATGACAATAGACAAAACACTCATTAAGAGACCCTCCTCGTCTCTTCTCTTCTCTGTGAGTTTTATCTGACCCTACCATGCGCCTCTGACCCAGGTCGCCCACAAGGAGTCAATGCAGGGAACTGCAGAGGATTTTCCCTATCCACACACAGTCCAACCCGTGAAGGGGGACACAAACACATTCACACACACACGTTACCCAACCAGAAAGGTCCGAGAGTGGTCTGGTTTCCTTGAGAACCGACAGATAGGATACATAGGAAAAGGCAGAAATATAGCAAGCTTAAGGGCAGCTTACCTAGCCGGCATTTGAGGTCTGCGTTTCCCGATGATCCCGATCGAAGCGCGGTTCCTTCTGGAGACTCTGCCAAACTCCTGTTATGACTCGCCAAGACTGATATGACTGATTTCTGATTGGGACTCTAAAACAAAGTTAATACTGCAGCTGCAGGAACAGATTCACAGGACTCAATCACTGTGTTTAAAATGTCCGTTCAGTGAAAAATTTATTATTACATGTTATTTTATACATAGATAAGAAAGGGGTGGTGTGAGATGTTATTAAAAGCTAACAAATAGAAATATGTTATTAAAAGCTAACAAATAGAAATATATTATTAAAAACTAGCGAATAGAACAATTGCAAAAGTAAAACCTTGAAAAGGGAGGGGGGAGTAGAGAGCGTTTAGTAGGAGAAGTGTCTGTGTGTTAGGTGAAGGTTGCAGAACACATTTCAACAGTGACAACAAAATGGATTCTCTTGTGCTTAAATGAACAGTACAATGAATGTCCATGTCAAAGTACATACCCTACACTTACCCGGCAAATGAGCAGCACCTCCTATTTGCTAAAGAGACCTTGCCATGTCCACCTAGATGGAGATCCTGACCAGCACAGGAACTTTCGGGCGCATACAATGACTAGTTTCTGGGTCAGAAGGTGAAATCACACTCTTGATTGCAGCTGCAAATATTTGATCACAACCACGATTAGTATTTATTTTCGTTTATTTGCAGATATGCAAATCTGTATTTCTACATATATTTGAAGGTAAACTTAAGGGAGTTTGATAAGAAATGGTGTCCCTGGGTTAGCAGCAGGTGAATTACAAAGACAAAAGGCCCAGTTTGAGCCCTGGTTCACACTGACAGCGGGAGGAAATCATTCAGCTGAACTCACACAATTTCATTCCCGCATGTCAGTCCAGACTGTGGGGGCAACATCAGCGACATCGGTGCAGGTTTCTGAACTGATATCAGTACAAATCGCACCAATTAGAACAGTGCAATTGCCACTGATTTTACATGTCAAATCGCATCAATGTTAACCAGAGCTGACACATTCAAACACTGCCTCTCCACCAGCTGAATTCATTACCTGCAATTCTCCACAGCTGTTACATATAAAGATTCCACCTTTATCACTTACTTGCAGGTGTGCTGAAGCCTAGGTTTACATTGGAGCAATTTGAGAGATCAAGTCACAGCCCATTAGCGGCAATGGCACTGTTCCAATCGATGTGACACCGATTTTGCGGCGCCGCAACGATTTTTAAAGTAGTTCCTGCACTACTTTTGCTGATTTCAGGTGTGCTTTCAATAGAAATCTGTATGAAGTCACACAGATGTCTATCAAGTAGCACCTGAAATCGCGCTGACCTTGCTACTTTGAAATCGGGGTACTTCAAGTGAAGTAGCCCAATTTCAAAGTAGCATCAATGTGAATTAGGGCAAAGAGACTAGGTTTTTTTGTGCACAAATACATATAGAAATTATAAGATATAAATATATATACATATAATATATATAAAAAGATATTACACTACCCCAAAACCACCACCCTCAAAACTAATTAAAAGAAAAAAAAACACCCCAACAAACAAGCTCAATGTACTTTTATTTTGCCAGCAGAAACAAAATTATGTACACATTCATTTACTAGCAAAAAAAAAATCCTACAGGATATATGGTGTTACATTTAGCAAAACATTTAGCAGTTTGATTTTAAGGGCCCTGCTCATAGGAGCTTACAATCTAAAATTTGTCTAAACCTTAGAGTGGACACAGCTTTACTTTCAGTGTATAACGGGCAATGTATCATTTTTATCTGCAAGTTTATAGAAACATATTTAACAGTCATTATTCTTACAAAGCATTCCAACATAATATTAAAAAAGGCACATATTCAATACATAACACCCACCACCAGCCCACAATCCACACACATACATTTGGTGACCATGTTCTGCTGGAAGCTGCATTTCTGTGTACATGGTTAAGCAATGAGCTCAAAGAGTAGAACATCAGCACATACTCCCAAACCATGTTTGCATGGTCAGACACGAACAATACACACATAACAGTGACAGCATGGCCACAAAAAGCAACTTTTGATGGAAAAAAAGCACAAGAATTTCAGCAAACAACCCTAGTTGGGCGTTTGTCAATCTGCACAATATCATTCCTTCTCCCCCACAAATCACAGCAAAAAACCTGACCTTCTCAGGCCAAACAAAGACCCCCCTACTGCAGCCCTTTATATAAGAGAGGTTGTATTGTTAGCACACTGACACACGCCCAATCGAAGTACACGCCCAATAGAAGTACTCGCCCACCAGTATCTTTCAATCTGTCTCTTCATGTATGTCTAAAGTGATTGCACCTGATGAGCAAGAACACATAATACTATTTGCAACTGTGTTAGCCCTTGGCTATGTGCATCAAATCTCCAGCTACAGGCCAAAGATCGAAGTCTTTTTGCATCCACAAAGCAACAGTTTTCTAAGCATATGTACCTGTGCAGTGTAAACCCTACAATTTTAAATGTCCAAGTCCCTGGGCATGATTAGTGCTAACAAACATTGGGGGTTATTTACGAAAGGCAAATCCACTTTGCACTACAAGTGCAAACTACAAGTGCAAAGTGCACTTGAAAATGCACTGAAAGTACATTTGGGAGTGCAGTCGCTTATGACCTGGGACTCAGGCAGCCAAACCTGAGAGATCTATCGATGTAGAGATTGCTTTGTGAGAGAAAGGAAAAGGTTAGCATGTTTGTTTTGTTGGTGACTGGGAGAAGCCCTTCACCTGTGAGTTAGGAACCTGAAAGGTGCAGTTAGTGCCTAGATGGCAAGGATTTATTTTCTATTTGTTTTGTTTGATTTATATGCAAAGTTTTAAAATAAAACTGACTACAAGTCAGATTTTAAGAAAACCTGCCATCTGAACTACCTTTTTTCCAGGGAAGGTGCTCCCCCTTGAGCTAATCCCCTACATATAGTGGATTTTGGCGGGCAACTTTCTGAGCAAGTGGAAAGATGGAGGATGTGATAAGAGCCCTTCTGCAGGCCACTGCAACCCAGCAGGAAACCAATCGCCAGGTATGTGTGGTCCAGCAGGAAATTAACTGCCAGTTCACCAGTTTGCAGAGGCCAGTGCAGTGCAGCAGGAGGCGAATCACCGGTTTGCAAAGGCCCTGATGGAATTAAAGAAGGGGTCCACAGGTCCTTTGCCCGTGGAACAGAAAATGGTGTGTGCCAGCTACTACCTGCAGAATATGACACCTGCAAATGATGTAGAGGCTTACCTTTCACGTTTGCTGTTCGTGAAGGATGGCAAAGTGGGGGGGGGACTGCTAGAGCCTTTTCTGACAAGGAAACCCCAAAAGGCCTATTATGACCTGGAACCAGATGCTGCCCAGGATTATGAGATGCTGAAAGCTGAGATGTTTGCACACCTGGGTGTCACCATTGTGGTCCAGGCTCAACAGGTGAATCAGTGGTGGTACAGTACTGACAAGCCACCCCACTCTCAGATGTTTGACTTAATACACCTCACCAAGGAGTGGCTGCAGGCAGAGACTTTGTCAGGCCCTAAGGTTGCAGAGTGTGTGGTCATGGGCCGCTATTTACGTGTGCTCCCTGCCACAGGTGGCGTATACTGCATCATATCAGAGATGCATGGAAAAACAAATGTGTATGATTTGAGTTGATGTGAAGCCTTTCCTGCTAGGTTCTGGTAGTGTTGTTACATTAGTCAGAGTTGATTTTGTAAATCCTGCAAAGTTACACCCTAGCACTATTGGGATTATTTACATACATAGTGACACACAAGACTACCAGACTTCTGTGGTTGAGATTGATACACCATGGGGCACTGTAACACATTCATTGGGGTTGGTACCCTCACTTATATCTCACTTATGCAAAATAGAGTAGCAGATGTCATGCTGCTTGTACGGGAACATATGGAGCAAGCCCAGGAGGCCCAGAGAATGGTATATTATTGGGGTGCCAAGACCCAGACTTTCAACCCTGGTGATAGAGTTCTTGTACTAGTCCTCACAGTTGAGAGTCAATTCCTAGCAAGTTGACAAGGTCCCTTTGAAATTATAGAAAGAGCAGGGGAAGTAAACGACAAAGTTTACAAGCCAGGGAAAAGGAAACCAGAGAAAATATATCACATTAATATCTTGAAACCTTGGAAGGACAGAGAGACTTTACTGGCAGTGCTGACCCCCCAAAGTGACATGGCCCCCCGTGACACTGGAGATACCCATAACTGAAACTGTATAAGTTGTCCAACAGAATGGCGTTGAAGAGTTTGTGAGTAAGAATAGAGACTTTTTCTCTCACCTACCTGGACTGACCACAGTTATGCAGCATGACATAAGTACAGAACCAAGTGTATGTGTAAATGTATAGCCCTATAGAATACCCAAGACTAGATGGGAAGCAGTTGCAAATGAAGTAAAAAATGTGTTAGAGTTGGACGTGACGTCCCACAGTGATTGGTCAAGTCCCATAGTGTTGGTCCCAAAGCCAGATGGAACCCTAAGGTTTTGTAACGATTTCAGAAAGTTGAACAGTGTATCTAAATTCAATGCGTACCCAATGACTCAGGTGGACAAGCTTGTTGACAGATTGGGAAGTGCCCGGTACATGACTACTTTGGATCTGACTAAAGATTATTGGCAGATACCCCTAATGGAATTGGCAAAAGAGAAGACAGCATTTTCTACCCCTGAGGGGTTATTCCAGTATAAGTGGATGCATTTTGGTTGGCATGGTGCTTCTGCCTCCTACCAGAGAATGATGGACAAGACATTGAGACCACATCACCAATAAGCAGACGCCTATTTTGATGATGTAGTCATCCACAGTGCAGATTGGGAGTCTTATTTGGCCCTGGTGCAAGCAGTATTAGATTCCCTTAGGAAAGCAGGACTTACTGCCAACCCCCAAATTGGGATCACAGGATACTATAGGTTTTATTCCCAATTTTGCCACCATTGCAGCCCCACTGACATATCTGATACAATGTAGAGGGGCAGTCATGATTAAGTGGAATCCTGAGGCAGGAATGGCATTTCAAATGTTAAAGCAGGTTCTTTGTGCACAACCTGTGCTTGTGACCCCAGATTTCACAAACAAATTTGTGGTACAAACAGATGCCTCTGATGTGGGACTGGGTGCTGTACTGTCACAAATCAGAGATGGAGAGGAACACCCGGTAGTCTACCTTAGCAGAAAGCTTAGACATGAGCAAAATTATGCAGAGGAGAACGAGGAAATCTGGAAGCCGCACACCGGTCTGATAATAAGTGCTTTTATTATTAAAAGCTGGATCACAAAAGTGTACAGAACATTACAGCAGAAGTGTACAGAGATCAGCTAGCTGTAATGTTCTGTACACTTTTGTGCTCCAGCTTTTAATAATAAAAGCACTTATCATCAGACCGGTGTGCGGCTTCCAGATTTCCTTGTTCTCCTCTGCTTCATCTTGCATCAGCCAGCACCTGGGACTCTTCTCTTGGACAGATTAATAGTTGCTTTTGTTTCTTTCACAAGCAAGTCTACCGGAGCGGTGGGGCTCTCTATGAGCAAAATTATGCCATTATCGGGAAGGAATGTTTGGCTACCAAATGGGCCTTGGATGCCCTCAAATATTACCTGTTGGAGAGACAGTTCAAATCAGTCACGGATCATGCCCCTCTTAAATGGATGTGTGATAACAAGGAGAAAAATTGTCACATGACAAGCTGGTTCCTTGCTTTACAAGCATTTGAATTCACAGTGGAGCACAGAGCTGGGAAATTTCAGAATAATGAATATGCCCTTCACCGTGTCTATTGCCTTGTTGGGACAGTTGCTCATCTGCAGGTGCTTGAGCAGAGTTGGGGGGGTTAAGTGACATTATGAAAGGTGAGGTAATGGATGGATGCTATGCATCACCTTGTATGCATTCATATGCATAAAAACTAAGGTGGAATCCTGCCCAAGTTTTCCGAGCCACCTTGGCAGTGTTGTTTCCTAACCAGATTTTGCGGTCCCCTAGTGACCATCATCAGGTGGTATAAACTGATAGGACTGGAGCAAGAGATTACTCATGGCCTGAGACTCGGGGAGCTGAAACCTGAGAGAGCTATCGATGTGGAGATTGCTTTGTGAGAGAAAGGAAAAGATTTGCATTATGTTTGTTTTGTTGATAACTGGAAGAAACCCTTCACCTGTGAGCTAGGAACCTAAAATGTTCAGTTAGTACCTAGATGGCAAGGGTTTATTTTCTGTTTGTTTTGTTTGATTTACAGTATATGCAACCTTTTAATATAAAACCGACTACAAGTCAGATTTTAAGAAAATCTGCAGTCTGGACTACCCTTTTCCCAGGGAAGGTGATCCACATTTAACCACTAGAGGACCAGCCGCCACAGTTATACTGCGGCAGGTTGGCTCCCATGGGCAAGCTATCGTAGCTGTACATTGGCTGCTTTAAAACTATGGGGCACGGGTGCGGCATGACAATGGAGCAAATGCGCGTGCCCTGTGGCCACGATGTCCACAGGGCACCCGCGATTGCTCCTGAGAGAAACAGAACGGAGATCTGTCAATGTAAACAGACAGATCTCCGTTCTGTCAGGAGAGTGGAGACAGATCTCCTGTTCATACTAAGTATGAACAGCGATCCATCTCCTCCTCCAGGCAGTCCCATCCCCCCACAGTTAGAATCACTCCATAGGACACACATTTAACCCCTTGATTTCCCCCCTTGATTTCCCCCTGGTGTTAACTCCTTTCCTGCCAATGACAGCTATACAGAAATCAGTGGCTATTTATTTAGCTCTGATCCTTGTAAAAAAGTCAATGGTCCAAAAAAAGTGTCAAAGGTGTCTGATCTGTCCGCCGCAATGTCGCAGTCCCGCAAAAAATCTCAGATCGCCGCCATTACTAGTAAAAAATGTATAATTTATATATAATATATCATTTATAATTTATAATAAAAATGCCATAAATATATCCCCCATTTTGTAGACGCTATAACTTTTGTGAAAACCAATCAATATATGCTTACTGCAATTTTTTTTACCAGAACACATATCAGACTAAACTGAGGAAGAAATTATTATTTTTTTGTGGGATATTTTTCAAAGCAAAAAGTAAAAAATATTGTTCTCTTCAAAATTGTCGCTCTTTTTTTGTTTATAGCGCAAAAAATAAAAACCACAGAGGTGATAAAATTCCACCAAAAGAAAGCTCTATTTGTGGGAAAAAAAGGACGTAGATTTTGTTTGGGTACAGCGTCGCATGATCGCGCAATTGTCAGTTAAATTGACGCAATGCCATATCACAAAAAATGGTCTGGTCGTTAAGGGGGCAAATCCTTTTGGGGCTTAAGTGGTTAATTAGCCTCCTACAGTACATATGCATTCAGTACGCTCAATTGGCTTCAACTGCTGCTCTTTCCTCTCCTACTCTGAGTGCTGCTGTAAAACAGATTACAAGAGGCTTAAATCAAGTCTAATCCATTACCCTTGTTGCGCTTTTTTTATAAATACAGAGCTGCCTGAAAATCAGCTTTAACTCCATTATTTATTTTATCTCTATGATAATTACTTTTCCAGGTATATAATCCTTATTTTTCATTATTACAGGAACATTTTAAATGTGTATCTAAAACAAAGAGCAAAAATGTAATATATAGTAGCTTACTAATCTTCAGATGTTTTGGATGCATTAGCTTTCTATTTTTTTAGGTAGATTTATTAATTTTCTCCAGATAATGCTGACAGTAACACACTCCTTGTCCTGGAGTGACAATGCTCACATGCTGTACTGCATATTTACTGTAGCTAGGGAGGAACAGTGTTTTCAGTAAGTACAATAGGACAGTAAGGGATTTAGGACTAAATAACCTTCTGTTTTCCATCCCATATCCCCAATTGGGATGCGTTCTATAGTTTTCAGGGGTATCCTGGCAGGGCAGATAAGATTCCATGTGATTTCAGTGCAGCAGAGGAACTAAAGAAAGTTTGAGGCTCACTGGACTTTTTGTCATGATAAACAAATAAAAGTTTAAGTTTATATACTGTACATTTTAATTGTAAAAAAGCATTATTTTCACTTTAAACTTTAAAATGCTTCTAAAACAGTTTCCTTCTTCAGGAATTTAATTGTGAATGTTTTTGAAAGCATGCACCTCAAAACATATTTAGTTATTCACATAAAAGGTGCTGCCTACATTTTTTTTCTTAGTACTTTATGCAGGAGCTAGTATTGGTATCACTCTTGTAGTGAAGGCTAAAAAAAGCATGTGTAAATAGAGATCTAAGGGCTTTCAGCAAGATGGGATGTGGTATCATGAAATAAGAGAAAACAAACTTTGTGAATTTACTTCTTTGTATGGCCAACAGTGTGTTAAACCAGAGTTTCTCAATTCCAGTCCTCAAGGCACTCCAACAGGTCATGCTTTCAAGATTTCCCTCAGATGAAATGACTGTGGTAATTACTAAGGCAGTGAAACTGATCAAATAACCTGTGCAAAAATAATGTAATGCATGCAAACATGACCTGTTGGGGCACTTTGAGGACTGAAGTTGAGAAACACTGTGCTATCCCCATTTATTTTTCCCTAGTTCTCTTAATTAGGCTAGACAATCCTGCAAGTCAGTAGTTACTAACTTCGACAGTAGTTGCCTCCTGCTTTGTCTAGAGCTAGGCTGGTAAAAATGCTGGGCTGGTCACATCTGCACACTAAGTTCTCATTGACCTGAATAGAATGTAACCGCAAATAAATGCTCCAGTGCAGAGTTTTAATTTAAATCATTATCTCACAAACACCTGGTATATCAAAAGATTCCAGTGTCTCATGATGAGATTAAGTTTGGCTGAGAGAAAGATATGTATGATAACTGTCCTGGTCTCTATAGGGACAGAGTCAATGTTAAGATGAAGAATTGCTAGCTCAGCAGAAGGGAGTAGAGGCGAGCAAGTAAATTCTGAAATAAGTTTATAGACCTGGTTCTAGTAAAATCTGATTGATTTACAATACCACAGAACATGGATTAGGAAACCTACCGATCCCCAGTTTTGCCAGTGCAGCACTAAGTTATCGGAGAAAATTTTAGAAAGCTTGTAGGGGTAAAGTACCACTTGTGTAATATCTTTTGAGACAACTCCCAGTGGTCTGCAAAAAAGGGAGAAACTGTACGTTGGCTAATTGCCAGGATAATTTTGCATGTATTAAACCCAAGTCATTTTCCCACTTTAATATTGTAGTGGTGGGCACATGTGCAGGCTCCAGGAAGTTGGCCACTTAGTCACGTAGCTGCATGTCGAGGTTGCTGATACCAGTCTGATCCAGCACACCCAGCAGGTTGTCACAGCCTCCTGCTTGGTTGGGTACATCAGCAGATCATGTAGCACTACCTATGGCCGACAGAATGCTGCTCCCAATCTCGGCTGCCACCGGCAGCAGGCTCTACATAGCCTGATCCCAAGATGGTCTCTGCCACTTATTAGCAATCACAAAGTGGGTCGAGCCCTGCTACTGTCAGAGGTGATGAGGATCCCCTAGACAGCTGCATGCCCCCCCTGCACATGACCCTCTGCCCCCTATGGAGTCTCCTGCATCCATGGAATTACTCATTGTGTGTACATCTTCAGGATTTATTTGCATATCTACCATACCACCATATAGAGCTAGACAGTGCTCATCGGGTTTTACAAGCCCCGTGCTTAAATGGGCTACCTCGCGATCTAATTGTGAAACCACACTTTTATGTTGTCAAATGAATGGTAATAAAAGCCTCCAGGATTGCTAAGGACATAACTATTCTAGGACACAAAGTGCAAATTTTGTCTGACATCCCGCCTTACAGAAACATTGAGCTTTGAAACCGCTATTGCAGGCTCTCTCGCAAGGATATTAAATACTGGTGGTCCTTCCCTCCTCGCCTTCATTTCAACTACAAAAATAAATCTTATGCTTTTTTCCACTTTCCCAGAGCTGCTTCCTCAATTGGGTATCATTTCTTTAAAACCACAGAGGTCCTCCCCAACGAGATCATCCTCTTCATCAGCTGATGACTGGCCTCGTCACCATCCAATCTCTCACCTGTGACAGAGTCCATGCTACCGAGGTTCCAGGAACATTCGTCTGCTATGATGTCATGATCGTGCCCCCTTGTGAACCTGCTTTGCTTAAGGCTTTCATGGTCCTATCCAGCTAAATATTCCCTGTTGAGCTTAGTGTTCTCCCACTTTATGTCACATTAGGCTATACCACAGTTGTCATTCTACCATTATACAATCGTGTTTATGAGGTTCCCCTAATATCCTTGGAACTCTTCCGGAGGACTCCACAATGTAAATTTTCTGTTGCTTTTGTTCTTGGTGGTGGTGGAGGGCGGGTTGTTTTTGGTTTTTGAATGCAGTACAATGAGTATTTGTGCTTTTTAGGTTTCAGGCTGGTTAAGGCGAGCCTTGGTGAATGAACCTCCATATCCAATTCATGGCACAGGCTTCCCCTTGTGATTTGACCCAGAATTGGTCTGAATTTATGCAGACCCCCCCTCCCCCCCACACACACACTCGATAGTCCTTTAGGGGACCATTTCTTAGATGGGGATGTATTGTGTTATTTTGTATGTAGTCTTGGCTTCTGTTATTTCTCTTTATAACTTTTGTCTTCTTTCTTCCATTTTCTCTATCTCGAAACTCAGAGATTAGCTAGTGGTAAGCAATAGCCTGGAGAGATTCTCACTGTCCACTCTGACTTTCTATCATGGCTACCTCTAAATCCGCTTTGTTAAGGCTCATCTCCCATAATGTCCAAAAAATGTCCAAAATCACCAATTAAGCATTGTAAGGCCCTACAATATTATCACTCCCAAAAAGCTAACATATATTTTTATAGGAGACCTATTTTCCCTCTTCCAAACCATCTTTTCTCCACAAACATTACCACATGTTTTATACCGCCAGTGCGGAAACTAAAAAGAAGGGGGTAGCCATCCTCTTCACTAAGCATATCCCCTTCTCCCTATCTCAGGAGATTAAGGACCCTGTGGGATGCTTCCTTCTCCTAAAAGGCCATATTGTTACCTCTCTGTACACTTTGTTCTCTTACTATGCCCCTAACAAAGGTCAGGCTTCCTTTTTTGCACACATGTTCTGCATCTTGTCCCAACATTTTGAGGGTAATGTTCTCTGTGGCAGCGACTCAAAACTTGCCCTGGATTGGAGCCTTGATAAAAATCAACCTCTAGGTTCCCAATTGCACCGCCCGTCCAGGGCGAACCTTCATGTTGCCAAGCTTCTGCACTCCTTGGGCCTAATCGATATATGGTGGGAAAAACACCCATTACTCCCATTCCCACAAGTTTTACTCCAGGATCAATCATGTGTTTTCTTGCTCTACTGGGATTCCCTAAGGCTTGTATTCGAAGTGCTGCTTGGTCAGATCATGCAATAGTTTTGGTCTTATATGCATATGCCTCACCGAGGCTTGCCAATTCCATTGGCACCTGAATGAGTCTATCATGAGTGACCCTGTACGCTGCACCAAAATTGTGAATCATATTCTGGAGTATTTTCAGCTGAACCAGTCCGACTCAATTTCATTGGTCACCTGCTGGGCTGCACATAAAGTGACTTTAAGTGGCAAATTTAATACAAATTGCTTCACATATTAAACATGAACGTATGCTTGATATTGAGCTTCTAGATAAAGAATTGCAATGCGTTTGTGTGGCTTATAAGCAATGTCTGGATAGAGGGGTTCCTTTTTGGGAAGAAAAAATGAAAAAAGAAAAAGTGAGCACTGTGTACTTTAGCAGGTGGCACACAAAAGGGTAATGTACAAACTTCAATAAATCATTAAAAACAACAGAGGGTGTGCAGCGCTTCCTGTGATTAATAAATAACAATCTTATAATGTAAATAAAGTCCCAACAAATAAATCTGACTTGACTGCCAAAAATTCCACCAATGTGTTTGATATATCTTATCACGCACCAGAAAGTAGAAAATCTAGCATTGAATAAACATCACCCAATGTGTTTGGGAAAGATTTATCACAACCGTGAACCTCCACCAATCTATAAACTCACCAGATGGCAAACAAAGTTACACCTTAAATCGTTACTCTGAAGCGAAGAGACATCCTGCTCTGGTATACTGGTTGAATGGTGGTCTCCAAAAAAGTTAGACAACAACCAGCCATCGCTCCTACCACAAGGATGCAGTGGCAATGACGTCACCATGTAGGCCCCTCCCGATGAGCATCGTGCTTGTGCACATTCTCAAGGGTTCCACCTATCCCTTGTTCAATCTACAGGTGGAGTTACCATTTACTTGGAGGACTGATTCTGTCCCTTATTTTGTAATTTGCCATACGCCTTCATTATCTACCATATATAGGGGCCGCCTATAAACAAGAAATTGGGTGATGTTCTACAGGGGTGGGCAACTCTTGATCTATCCTGTTTGAATAAAAACTGCTACCATGTTTATTGTATTATTTTCGCTCTTTACTTATATTGATCATTATATCGGATTTGTCTAGGTTTCAATCTAAGCTCATCCGCTATGAATAGGGGAAAGAGTTACAGGCTTTTTCAATTCCTTTTCACTCACAAAACGATCGGAAGCCTATACTATCAGGCAGTTTACACCCGAAATGAAAAACCTGAATGGATTTACCGTATTTATCGGCGTATAACACGCACCGGGGTATAATACGCACCCCAAGTTTAGGAGGGAATTTTAAGGAAAAAAAAACTTTTAGGAGGGAAGTTTAAGGGAAAAAAACTTACATTTAAATGCCCATCATTGCAGCCTTTTCAGTGCAGCCTTGCCCCAGTGCAGCCTTGTCAGTGCAGCCCTGTCAGTGCAGCCATGTCAGTGCAGCCATGTCAGTGCAGCCTTGTCAGTACAGCCTTGTCAGTGCAGCCTTCCCCAGTGTCCATTGCAGCCTTGCCCCAGTGCAGCCTTGCCCCAGTGCAGCCTTGCAGCTCGCAGTTTGAAAATCTGGTGATCCCCTGCGATCCTGAGCTTCAAAATCTACGACCGCAATTTGAAAATGGCGCCGCCGGCGCCGAAATACACAGAGCCGGTCCTCGGCTCTTCTGGGCGGCTCTCGTTCACTTTCAGCTCCACTCGTAGTCCCGCCCGGGATGGGCGTGACTGTGAGCGGAGCTATCCGAAACTAACCGAGTACACTCGGCTAGGTTCGGGCGGCGCTCGAGTGAAGCCGAAAGTGGCCGAGAAGAGGCGAGGACCGGCTCTGTGTATTTTGGCGCCGGCGGCGCCATTTTCAAATCGCGGTCGGCGATTTTGAAGCTCAGGATCGCAGGGGATCAGCGTATAGCACGCACCCACGATTTTCCCCTGATTTTAAGGGGAAAAAAGTGTGTGTTATATGCTGATAAATACGGTATATGGAATGGATGGCTGTTAACATGGTTAAAAGGCAACCTGCAAGGAGTCAGGTTGCTATTTTGGCCCCATTCTTTGTCCAGCTCTCTGGATGTCTGGGATTAGGTACGGAACAACCCTAACTTTGTCATGCCCTTCCATCCATTAACTCACCTATTTAATAACACTGCCTTTCACCTGAGACAGGATCCGGATGCCTTCCATTGGTGGCTAAACAAAGGTCTTTACTACATTGATGATGCCTCAGGGTCCCTTCACCTTGTTGCATTGTCGCTCAAAATTGAAAATGCCCATCTTGGAAACTTTCAGATTTTACCAAATTTCACACTTTTTGTGCTCTATGGGCCTGAGGGTCACTAGGGACCCCAAAGTTACCCCCTACAAAAGTAGGCACACACAGGATATGGGTCTTAGATGGGGAATCTCTGTTAGCTACCATCAATTGCTTGGCACAACTAACAAACTGTCTTATATTTGGGCTTGGGATTTGTATTTAGCTTCTGAGAAAGACTTGGACCATTGGCATTCCTGTTTCTGCTCAGCATATAGGTGTTTATTGAATATCCCCCTGATGGAAGTGAATATAAGGGTTATGACTAGATGTTATATGGTCCCCTCCTGTCTTTTAGGGCTGTACCCGACCCCCTTGCCTTTCTGTTTTTGAGGATGTGATTCTTATGGTACCATGTACTGTATCATACTTTGTGGAAGTTTCCTAAATTACGGGGCTTCTGGAATAAGGTTTTTACCCTAATAAGAACAGTCTTGGAGATACCAGTTCTTTAATAGCCTTGTATTGCTCTACTGAAAGAACCAGTTAAGAAATTGTCTACTCAAAAGATGATTTTTTCTATACTGCTAACTGCTAAAATCATCATAACTTGCTCTTGGAAGAAAACCTTCAGTTCCTATGTCTATGTTTAGATGCCTGGATTATGCTTAATGAACACCTTGCCAGTATAGCCAATGACACAACTAAACGATTTAAGAAGGTTTGGGGTCCATGAGCCAGTTATGTTTACATTGAGCTTTTGGAACCTTTGCCATTTTCTGTGTAGTCCCAATAGAGTTATCATTTTCATTACTCTCTCCGGGTTTCCCTCCTTTAGCTCTTTTTATATTTGTTTAATATGACTTGCTAGGGTTCTGGCTATTTAGTGCCTTGTACCTTGATACAACTTTTTTTCAAAATGATTGAAAGTAATATAGTAGTGGTTTTGATACATTTATAGAAATTGCTTTGTCAGTTATAAAAAAGGAAATTCCCTTTATTGGGGGATACAGTGGGGTTATTAAACCAAGACAAGGCTACATTCACGTTAAATGTTATGGAAATCTTCTGGATGTTATGTAAGTATGCTATTTGGATATATTGATAAAATTCAAAGGAAGGGAGCAGGTACTCTTTTGAAGGTCTGCAAAGGATGATAAATTACTCCCTATGAATAAGTCTCTGAGATTTTGGATGCCTAAGGGACTAAAGATGTAGGCATGGGATAAAGAGTTCTAGATAGTTTAACGGGAGTGGGCTTGAGCTTTAAGAAGTATTGGTGGAATTTAGTTTGATAAATTTACAAATTGCCTCAGTAGTGGCTTGTATAGAGGGATAACAAGGGTCAGAGAGAAGATCACAACATTAAGTTGTGAGGAGGAAATGTTCTTGTCATTTTGGAGGGCTTCTAAAAGGGACCATAACTTCTGTGAATCAGTGTTCCACCAATAACGTGTATAATTCAACAAACAAAAGGTAAGAATAAAGGTAAAGGTTGAGAGCAAGACCACCTGTTAGTGAATGCTTGACAGAGATAGAGAATGAACAGTGTAGTTTTCTGCCTTACATATGTGTTTTGTGAAATGAGTTCTCAGTTTAGTATCATCGGGAAATAGGAATACGTATCATGCAGAAAAAAAGATATAGTAGCTTGGGTAGTGTCACATTTATAAAAAAAACTATTCTCCCTACCGTGGATAACTCTAATTTGGAGAGTGAGTCAAGTTTCCTGGGCAACCTATCCAGAAATATCTGGAAGTTAAGAATAAAAACCTGTGTGGTTGAAGGTGGAATATGGATACCTAGATATTTAATGCAATTGGTAGACCAAAATTATGGAAAGTGGGCTAAAGTATTGATTTTAAGGGAAGGGGAGATATTCAGGCCTAATATCTGGGATTTGCTCTCATTAAAGGAGCAGTATGGGAATGCAAAATAGGTAGTACATGCTACCCTCATACCTGCATTGCATTTCTTTCTTTCCCCAGTCCTTTAGTTTTTGCAGAATAGTCTTTTGAAGATCCCAGAATTAACCTCTAACAGTTCTTTCTCAGTTCAAAAGTTTCGGGGGGGTGGGCACAGCTCCACAATCCAGCGCCTCGTTCACTCCCTCCCTCTGGAGGACATGTGGGTGTGTTTGGAGGTGCACACCCAGGCTGCTATCTAGAACGAGCACGTTCTTCACTTGCCTCTGTTTCCATGGCAGTGTGTCCCCAGCTAAATTCCGGAAGCAGAGAGACAGTGTGATACAAACAGTGAAATCCTCACCTTTCCCTGGTTGTTATCTGCAAGCTCTCCTCTGAGAGACACCAACACCTCTCTCCTGGGCTTTAATGTTCCTGTGTCCTCTGAATCCCCCCCTCTCCCCTCACTCATTCAAAGTCTGTATTAGCGTCTCCTCCAGCTGATGGGGGGGAGGGGGGAGAGTCACTTCTCATGTCCAGAAATTAACACAGGTAATCTGTCCTCACACACAGCACTGTTTTATATCAGAAGAGGAGACATGGTGAGGAGCATAGTGACCTGTGCCCTGTGTCTGTTCTCTGAAATGAACACAGTGCTATGTGTAGAGAGCATAACTGTGTACAGTACATAGGAGAGGAGACTGACAACTCCCCCACATCTAAAGTGACCCCCGATATGTCCCCAGAGTCTCCTTTATTGTACATACAAATCATCTCTCTGTCACTGTACTCCTATACAACATGTAATGACACTGCACGGCATGTGATGCCACTGTACGGCATGTGATGGCACTGTACAACATGTAATGACACTGTATGGCATGTGATGACTCTGTACAGTATGTGATATCTCTGTATGGCATGTGATGACTCTGTACAGCATGTGATGACCCTGTACGGCATGCTATGACTCTGCACGGCATGTAATGGCACTGTACGGCATGTGATGACTCTGCATGGCATGTGATGGCACTGTACAACATGTAATGACTCTGCACGGCATATGATGGCACTGTACAACATGTTATGACACTGTATGGCATGTGATGACTCTGCATGGCATGTGATGGCCCTGTACAGCATGTGATGGCACTGTACGGAATGTAATCACACTGTACGGCATGTGATGGCTCTGTACGGCATGTGATGGCTCTGTACAGCATGTGATGGCACTGTACAGCATGTGATGGCACTGTACAACATGTAATGACACTGTACAGCATGTGATGACTCTGCACGGCATGTGATGACTCTGCACGGCATGTGATGATGCTGTACGGCATGTGATGATGCTGTACGGCATGGGATCCTGTAATACTCCATTTACAATGAAGGGAACATTATTGCTATAGGGGTACTAGGTAATATACCAATTATGGGGAAGCAAAGCTCTGTCCATGTCTGAGGAGCTCTGGGCTTCAGTATGAAAATATAAGTAGATGTGAATGGAAGGTTTTGTCTCATATAAAAATCCAGATAGTCAATAAAAGGATTCATTCACAATGTTAGCTCTGATTTTATTTAATTTTACTATACCAGTAATGCATGGAATGCCTGTGTGCTGTCACATCCATATGTGTATTCTGCTTTCAGTATTCAGTCACTGACTGAAGTGCTCTTATCTCTGCCGACTCTTCTATAATAGTTGAATACCCGTGACATGTGTAGAAGATCTGATCAAGCATGCCAGAGGCTTCATTATCAATGCAAAAATTTGTGGGGATAAAGGACATCTCTGTCTGGTCCCATTAGGGATTGAGAATTCTGAAGAGAGTGCTCCAGAAGTACTGTATACACCATCACTGAAGGGCAGATATAATTACATAATGGGCATAGGAATTGGACCCGATAACCAACATTTCTGAAGAACTGCCTCTACAAACCCCTAGTGCACTAGATCAAATGCCTTCTCTGTGTCTAGAGCCAGGAAAAGAGATAGGATTTTACACAATTTGGCATGTTTGAGCAGATTTAGAATAATTCTGGTGGCGTGAGGAGCTGATGAATGAATGAATGAATGATTTGTATAGCGCTGCATTTGTGAACTGAATCGCCTCAAGGCGCTGGATCCGGCCTGTGTTGTCAAGCTTCTCAGAAGAGGTAGGTCTTGAGTTTCTTTCTGAAGGCCTGATGGTTTTCTTGTGATGTGAGTAGGTAGCGCGTTCCATAGCCATGGTCCTTGGACTGCGAATCTTCGTTCTCCCTTTGTTTTGTAGCGGGTTTTTGGAATGAGGAGGAGGTTATGGCCAGAGGATCGAAGACTGCGATTCGGTGTGTAGCGTTTTATTTTCTCGCATAGGTAGTGAGGAGCGTTTCCGTATATGCATTTGTGGGTAAGGCAGAGGGTCTTGAAGGTTATCCGATTCTTTACGGTTAGCCAATGTAGGCTCCTCAGGGAAGGGGAGATGGATTCCCAGGGTTTTTTTCCTGTTAACAGTCTTGCCGCCATGTTTTGAATGAGTTGTAAGCGCGCAAGCTGATATTGGGGTAGTCCTATGTAGAGGGAGTTTGCGTAGTCGAGTCTGGAATTGATGATAGTTCCAACTACTGCTGCTTTGTCCTCTTCTGGCACGAATGGGATGAGTCTACGTAGTAGGCGGAGGAGATGGTGAGATCCGCTGACTACTGATCCTATTTGTGCATCCATCGACATTTCTGAGTCAAAAATAACTCCGAAACTCTTGGCTTTAGTGCTTGGTGAGATGGTCTGTCCAAAGATGGGGGGAGTTGTCCATAGGGTCTTAGTTTTGGAATTTTGGTTTCCGTGTAGGAGAAGAAGTTCTGTTTTTGATCCGTTGAGTTTGAGAGAGCTAGTAGTCATCCAGTCGTCTATCAGAGTGAGACATTTTTCTAGTAGCTGAAGGTGGTATTTTTCCCCGGTGATGCGAAGGTAGAGTTGGGTGTCGTCAGCGTATGAGTGGAAGCAGAGGTCCGATTTTCTGATGATTTTGAGGAGTGGGCGGATGTAGATGTTGAAGAGCACCGGTGATAAGGGTGAACCTTGAGGGACTCTACAAGAGATAGTGCGGGTTTCAGAGTAGAATTCTCCAAGTTTCACGGTCTGACAGCGATTCCCTAAGAAGGATGCGAACCATTGTAGATCTGAACCTGTGACTCCTGCTACCTCTGTGAGGCGGATGAGTAGAGTATTGTGGTCCACTGTATCGAACGCTGCACTGAGGTCCAACAGCACCAGGAGACAAGATTCTCCATCATCAGCTGCTTCGAGGGCGTCGTCCCATATTTTGAGGAGTGCCGTTTCTGTTCCGTGGCCCGGGCGGAAGCCTGATTGCAGAGGATCCAGGAGATTGTGTGTTTCCAGGTGGTGTTGTAGTTGTTGTACTACTGCTTTCTCCATAATTTTTGAAATGGTGTTGAGGCTTGTTATCGGTCTGCGATGGTTGGGGTCCTTAGGGTCGAGGTTGGGTTTCTTTAAGAGGGGTTTGACGATGCCATGTTTGAAGGCAGTTGGGACAGTCCTTTCTTTAAATGACAGGTTTATGAGGTGAGTTATAGTAGGAGCCAAGATGTCGGAGCATTCTTTTAGGAGTTTTGTGGGAATGATGTCGTTTGGTGATGTGCTGTCTTTGAGGCTTCTGATGATGTTTTTAGTGGTGTCAGTGGTGATTGGGATCAGCGAAAAATTTGGTGCTTGTTCGATGATTGTATCGATTTTTTTTTTTTTGCTTTGGTTGGATGAGGTTGGTTGTTTTTTTCTGTTTAATTGATTTCTGGATGTTGTCAATTTTGTCGATAAAGAAATCTGATAATTCATTGCAGAATTCCTGGGTTTCGTTTCCTGGGGGCTCTAGGCAGGTAGGGTTCATAGTCTTAGTGACTATTTTGAAGAGTTCCCGAGGGCGGTTTAGGGCTGTTGAGATGGTGTTTGAGAAGTGTTCCTTTTTTGCTCTGAAGATTGCTTTGTGATATTTATCTGTGAGTGCTTTGTATTTTGTGTGGTTTTCCTTTGTGGAGTTTCTTCTCCAGGCTCTTTCAGCTCTTCTGCGCTCCTGTTTTAGTGAAGTAAGAGTGCCATTAAACCATCCAGAGTTTCTTTTGCGGTTGTGTGTTTTATGTTTTATGATAAAAACCACCTGATCCTTTTATCCACCACTTGGTAGCCTTTGAGGAGCAACATGTATACGAGGATAAGAATGTAGTGTACCTTCCACGCTACTATGGGTGATGTGCTGGGTAAATAAATATGCAAAGCAAATATGATCATGGTTGCTGCTTAACACCGACTGTTTTCCCACATATAAAAATCAAAAATAGAAAAAATGTGAAGCGCTCCCTATCCAGCTAGCTCAAATGATCACATATAATCCACTCACGTGATAAATATTATTGACACAAACATAAAAATGTGACAGTAGTGATGATGACCCCTCATAGGCCAATGAATATCAAAAAACAGCAAGTTTGAGACATCACACTTGTGAACCTTTTGAATATACTCAAAAATAACATGCAGTAGAAATAACCGTAACAACTAAACAATCTTAAATTGATAATATTAAAAGTCCTTATATAGAAGTGACAAACATTCCATTCACTTAGTGCACCTGCCCATACGCTCTCTGTGACTAATCAGAAATCCGATAATAAAATTCAGTGCAAATCTTGAGCTTCTTTTGAAAAAAACAAAAAGTGCCCTCCACCAGTCAAACTATGCCCTCACCTCCAGGGGAGAATCTCCTGGGGGGTCTAAAATAGCCTTTCCCTATATATCCAGTGATCAGCTGCTTCCCTGGTGATCCTTGGACTCTTCTTCCCTTAGACCGTATATATGTCATTGTCAGGGCTGGGCTCAGCCCTTCCTTCTCTGAGCTGGCCGCTCAGCTGTCGGTTAATTGCCAGCTCCCATCTCTCTCCACAGTTACTCAGCTGTTGTTCATATCCTGCTCGTCAGTCCTGCCTACTTAAGCCATCCAGTCCAGAGGGTCTCTGCCTTCGCCTTGGTCAACATCATAAGAAACATCTCCTGCATTCCTGTTTAAAGACTGGCTTTGCTGACATCCCTTCTGGCTCCAGATCCTGCTTGCTGTTCCACTACTTTGATCCCTGACTTCTGGCTTGGCTGACTATCCATTCCGGTTACTGAACTCTGGCTATGTTTTGACTACGTTTGTTCTTTTTACTTTTATTATTAAACAAGTGTGATTTAACTGTACTTCTGTCTTGGTTTGATTTCATGGTTTCTGACAGTCATACACATATGTCATAAGAGCAGGAAATTAACTAACATAGTGTTGAACAGTATAAACATGGGTCTTTATTCAATAAAAATAATCATACTAACATTTGTAGGTGCATTAGCTTTGGTGCACACAGATGGCTAGATTTGTACAATTGGTTTTAAAAAAAAACCCTTGCTGGTCATTCAAACATTTGCAGATGCTCCGTCCTGTGCTCCACAGCAGCAATCTACTTCTTGGCAGTGTGCGATGATGTCACAGGCTCCGTCCGACATGTTTCATCGCTGGTCACATGACCACTTAAAAAAGTCACATGACTAGTGATAACATGTTGGGGCGGAGTGTAAGGGAATGATAAGTGGCTGCTGGTAGATCATCTGTGTAGTCTATGAACAATGTGCTTGTATGCCTGCATGGAGATTGCCACCATGCTGCTGAAAGCTCTCAATGGAGGATAGATAGAAATCTCTCAATTTCTGGGGTCCAGGTGGCAGCTTACTACTCTTGGGCATGATGTGGAAGGTCCTAGTGGGTGTGCAGTGTTGCGTGTCTCTGGTAGCTTAATATAGCTTCTTTTGTGTCCTCTCTTCCACAGCTCCTTTACCATCTCGGACCACAGCCAGCCACCCCCCAACATTACATTTTTACTGGGCTAGGTTGTACACAATGCAGAAGAGTGCATCATTGGAAGAGTTAAGTATGCAACTGGGAGGGTATTGTAATTTTCTACACAGACTGTGGGAGTTGCCATGTGGACTTAGACCACTGAAACTTCTGGTGATTCTTGCAGTAAAAGTTTCACAACTATGATAAAACTGCCCGGCGTGTTTTGAATAACATATCAAAAGAACAATTGCTCCTTATAATAATTCTCAGTGTGTTCATTCCTGCCATTGTCACCATATCATGTGTTCCTTTCCAGTTACAATGTGCTTCTTTCCTAGTAAGAAGTTCAAACACTCTCAACGCTTTCTTTATTCACTCTTTCTGACTAATCACTAAAGTTTTAAATACACAGAGCTGTGGAGGTATTTATCAGTACATGATCGGCACTCAGGAACTTGGACTGTAAAAGAAACCAGATCTGAAACAACACTCTGATTTCCTGGTCTCTTTTAGCCACTTTCTTCTGTGCAAGTGATATCTGAGTGTCCCTGAATCAGGAGTAGTTGCTTCATCCTCAGGCTTGGTAAAAAAGTTTTTAAATAAGTATACAGTATATATAAAGGTAAATAGACTGTACACATTACAAGTGCAGTTGCTCCAGAGCTTAGTAAATGAGGTGAAGCTTCACTTTACAATGAATACCCAATCACATGCAAGGGGAAAAAAAACAGCATTTTTGCTTGCACATGATTGGATGATGGAAGCTACCCCTCATTTATTAAGATCTAGAGCAACTGCATTTGTAGAGTGCACAGTCTATTGGTCTTCAGCGAACCCACTCAATTATGTAATTATTAAGTTAAATAAATGTAACGGTTGTATGAATTCCTGAATACTGTTTAGAAAAATAATAGAATATTTCTGGAAACACACTATACATCAACTGCACTGTATATAATTTTCACAAAGAAACAATGACCAATTGGCTAAATTAATTAGTCAACATAAAATATTCCTGATTCTGTATCTTTCAACAATAACATCAACATAACTAGTTTTATTCAGACTTGTTTAGATCATATTGCTTAGTTACAATCTTTAATGCCTGAACCCATCTATCACGGTGGTTAATTCTGTGGCTTTATAGAGTAGCTTACCTTGTTGCTATCTGTGATTTTCAATTTATTTTTTAGATTATAGTTTCTTTTATATGCTACAATTCATTTTTGTAATTGTAAGATTAAAATAAAGCCTTTGGCTATGCAAACAAAATCAAGGGATTACTTAGACAAGGCTAGATAACTGTAACTTCACAAACCTCTTCATTAAAAAGTCAAATACATTTTTTATATAAGACAGTTACTTTATTAGTCTATGCTCATTGGATACACCATGATTACCAATTTCCAGTTTTGTGATTTGGAAATACAGTATTAGTATTAAATGATATATAGATTCTAAACTTTTCACAATGCTCGTTTTACTCTGGTTTCATTAAGGGACATCATTTTGCTTAAAGGGACAGTATAATGTTTAAATATATTTTCTTTCCTTATTAAGAACTTTTTTCAATTTTTTTAAGAAAAAATACAATTCAGCATAGTTGTATTTCATATTTACAGCCAGAAGGAGAAGCTCTAGACACACATCTCCAGGGCTAACTTTGACTGTTTTGCTGAAAATATCTGTTGGTTGATCTCAACAGCTCAAGTACAAACTGACACACATACATACATTATGGAATTTGAGGAGTGACTCATACCTTCCTGTTTCTTCTTTGTAGAGTTCAAATAGTACAGTTATGAGTTAGATAGATAGTCTAAATGCAAACAATTTCAGAGATGTGGCCAGCCATGGACCTGCATGAAGGCTCTGTGAGGAAGCCCTGTCTGGGGGGCATGATCGGCGGTTAATCACACATGGGACCCGACTGTACTGCTCAATCTGCACCCACAGCTAGCCCCTATCCTCCCCAACCTGCCTAAAAGGGAAAACCCCCACTAAGGACCTTAAATGCTCATGGTCTTTTACCCAGTGGCCATTAGGCACTCCCAGAATCATGGCGGTGGCAGCTTTTCTACAACCACTGCTTCCCAACACTCAGCTCCCACTGATGGTATGCCAACAGCAGCCCAATCTCCAAGTTTAGTCACTGCCTGCTCTCAGCTGCAACCTGGGGAGTCCTCACCCCCTGATACCCCCACTATTATCTGCAGCATGGTTAAAGCTAAAAGGTATAAACAGGGAGTAGAAGAGGGAACACGTTAAACTCTTAATGCAACATTGTCTCTCTCAGCCTCATTGTGGCCATTGTAAGACTACCCTGATTTCACACAACCTGCCACCATTGCAGACCTCAAAGATATGTTACTTTCTCTTAAAGAATCATGACATGTTCATCATGCTTTCTAAGATCTTTCTCTCAGAATGCCCCATGCTGAAAACAAAATCAGTGACATCTGCCATGCTTGTAATAATCTTATTGATGTGTTCATTGACCATGATACCAAAATTCAGAAAATCAATGCTAACACAGCAGACCTAGAAGAAGAACATGCCACAACAGTTTCATGTTCGGAGACATTCCACTCCTTTCTGACTTCCTAAGCCAGTTAATGTCAGAATTACTTTGTGTGGCTTCACAAATTTATTTGATCATAGATAGAGCCCACAGCATCTCAAAACCCTCCTTTCTTCTTGACAACATTCCACATGATGTACTTGCATTGATCCACTTTTATCGCACTAAAGAAAAAGTGATGGCGGCCACCATAAATAATCCAAAGCAAGAAATTTTCAGGGATCAGGCTCTACACTGATCTCTCTTCTGCCACTATCCAAGTAAGGTGGCAATTCATGACTATAACAAATGTTTTGCACTGTCATAAATTTATGTACAAGTGGGGTCATCTTATGAAGAAGCCGATTACCAAAACCCCACGTTGTCAACTCTCTCAACAGGGATGAAGCTACTGAAGGACTGGAACATCTTGGCACCTGATGTACCCCTTCTGAGTAAAGTAACATCTCCCAAAATTCCTATGGATTGGTCCTGACTCCATATATTATCTACTACGGTACCCCCTGCACTCTTTATCAACATGCTGCCTCCCAAGACCTCTCACACCACTTCATTCTATTGGTTGTTTCTAACTACACCATATAGCTGACTTTAGCCTTAGTTGCCCCCATATTTCTGCAACAGTATTCCTTGCACATGGTTCCCAGCATTTTTTCCAGGCTGTTTGTTAAAGTGGAACTTTAGTCAGAAAAATAAGTGGCTATACTGCTTAAAATCCAGGAATACACAGTCTCACCCTGCTCTGCACATGCACGGTTGCTCTCTATATTTTTTGGCACTGTGCTGAAAATCAGAGTGACTAGATGCCGATCTGCTGACTGACTAAATATTAACTACTGCTCAGAGGCTCTGAGCTTCAGCAAAATGGCAGCCTCTGGCAAGTAGAAACAGAAACAATGCTGGACACAATTTACAGCACACACTAATTTTGGTAGCATAATTATGCTGTAATTATAATGTGGAATGTATGTTCCTTGCTAAGGAGCATTCTTTTTTTATTAAATTGTTATGTGTAAAGTTTCTCTTTAAGCTCTCTTTATTTTGTTGTGGTTCCTAAGTTCTTTCTTCCCGATGCTTTTCCATTTTTACCCCAGGGACCTCCACAGTATAGTAATAGTCATGTGATTTCAATTACCTTACATAGCTTCTATCTTGTTTTCCATGGTTTCTAAGATATTCTCTTTTAAAGGTCTCAAGAGCTCATATAAGAGAGGTGCCCTCCCTCACTCATTTCAACTTTAATCTTCTACCATTGATAACAATGGCAGATTTATTATTATTGTATGTGAATTGGATAATGTTTTGTATACTTTGGCTAATATATACACTGCAAATGTCAAAAATACTTTTCTTAAAAAAATCCTTAAGGAGATCAACTCCTGTCATCAAGGCCCCCTAATCATAGGGGAAGACTTTAATTCCATTAGTGATCCCTCACTCAGTACTTTGGCCAATTCCAAAAGACAATCATGCTGCTTACAGGTGTTTCTTCATAAGCATGGCCTATTTGACATTTGGAGGTGTCAGCATGTAGCCAAACTTGACTACACCCTTTTTTTCACTTCACATCCTTCATATTCTCTAGAATAAATATGTTTATTATGGACAGATCGACCCTCCCGTGTGTTATCTCCTCATCCATAGAAATTATTACTTGGTTAGACCATGCCCCTCTTACTATAAGGACATCTAGCTCCTACAACTCTAGTCCCGCCATTCTGAGGAGAATATCTGACCCAGAACATGTCCACTTGGTCAAAACTGCCATAAATAAATTTTTGTCTTTAAAGCTACAGAAGGTACAAATAGTTTCACAAATGGAATGCCAAAAAGACATTTATAAGAGGCATATGAATACAGTTGATTTCTCAGGCCGTCTTTTTTTTTATTTTAAAAGTCAGCAGCTACAAATACTGCAGCTGCTGTACTTAGAAAAATGCTTTAAACAAATACAACTCACCACTAAGATATCTTATCTATTAAACCCAAAAAACAGCTCCAAAGCTTATGACCCAGCCTACATAGCAGATTTATTTAGGGTCTAGACACGTGTGCCGTCAATAAATTTGTTTTGTTTCACTCCGTTCTATTTCGTATTAGAATTAATTCATATTTCATAATTCGTGTCCGAAATTCAATTTGGATTCGTACGAAATACGAATTTTCATTAGGTTCATTAACTTTTCGTAACAATTACGAACGTTCGTTATGATGAATTTAAAAAGCAAAAAATACCAAATTCGAAAGCTGCGGAACACCCTTTAAAAGTCTATGGGAAAAATCAAAAGTGCTAATTTTAAAAAATAATATGTAAGCTATTGTCACAAAAAGTGTTTGGGGACCCAGGTCCTGCCCCAGGGGACATGTATCAATGCAAAAAAAAGTTTTAAAAACTGACTTTTTTTGGGAGCAGTGATTTTAATAATGCTTAAAGTAAAACAATAAAAGTGAAATATTCCTTTAAATTTGGTACCTGGGGGGTGTCTATAGTATGCCTGTAAAGTTTCGCTTTTTTCCCGTGTTTAGAACAGTCCCATGGCAAAATGACATTTCTAAAGGAAAAAAAGTCATTTAAAAGTACTAGCACTAGCGGCTATTAATGAATTAGGGTTTGAAACAGGAAAATCTGGATGCCGCACACCGGATAAAGTTGAAAACATCTTCTTTATTGTAAAACTTGGATCATAAAAAACAGGAAAATCAGGCGGGTGGTACAGACACAGCTGACGTGTTTTGCGCTCTAGTTCGAGCGCTTACTCATAGCATGAGCTCGAACTAGAGTGCAAAACACGTCAGCTGTGTCTGTACCACCCGCCTGATTGTCCTCTTTTTTATGATCCAAGTTTTACAAAAAAGAAGATGTTTTCAACTTTATCCGGTGTGCGGCATCCAGATTTTCCTGTTTCAAACCCTGCTTCAATTTGCATTTAGCCAGCACCTGGGACTCCTCTCCTCTGAAGGATTCACTAACACACACCTGAAAGCAAGTTCTCCTGAGCGGTGATTCATTTTCTCTGTCTTGTCTGCACCAAAGGATATAGGCTATTAATGAATTGTCGGGTCTCTGCAATACACATAAAAGTCATTGAAAAAAACGGCCTGGGGTTCCCCCACAGTGCATTACCAGGCCCTTTGGGTCTGGTATGAATATTAAGGGGAACCCCGAACCAAAATTTAAAAAAAAATGGTATGGGGTCCCCCTAAAAATCCATACCAGACCCTTATGCGAGCACGCAACCTGACAGGCCACAGAAAAAGGGGGGACGTGAGCACGGCCCCCCTTTCCTGAACCGTACCAGGACACATGTCCTCAACATGGGGAGGATGTCCCCATGTTGATGGGGACAAGGGCCTCATCCCCACTACCATTTCACAAAAAAAGTGTCAAAAATGTTAAAAAAGACAAGAAACGTTTTTTGACAATTCCTTTATTAATGTCTTCTTCTTTCTCCGCTTCTTCTTCCATCTTCTTCGGGTCTTCATTCCGTTTTCTTCCTCCATCTTGTTCTTCTTCCCCGCTTCTTCCACTTCTTCTTCCTCCGATCCTCTGCTTCTTCCTTCGGTCTTCTTGTCCGGCATCTTCCTCCGTGGCTTCTTCTTCCCCTCTTGGTTCTCTGGAGAGTCTAGATGATCCGCCTCCATGGGAGGCTCGTGCTGTGTGAAGCTTCTGTTCTTCTGACAGTTCTTATATGACTGAGGGTGGGGCCACCTGGTGACCCCGCCCCCTCTGAGGGACGGGAAATTCCCTATGGCTTACTCGTGGTCAGAGGGGGGCGGGGTCACTCGTTATGTAACCAGGTGACCCCACCCCCTCATACACCATGGGAAAAGCCATAGGGAAGTCCCCGTGTATCAGAGGGGGGCGGGGTTACCGGTTGGCTCCGCCCTCAGTTATATAAGAACTGTCAGAAGAACAGAAGCATCACACAGCGGGAGACTCCCATTGAGGCGGATCGAGGACGAAGCGAGGAAGAAGAAGCCATGGAAGATGCCGGACGAGAAGACTGGAGGAAAAAGCAGAGGACCAGAGCAAGAAGCAGAGGAAGATCAAGGAAAAGGTTGGGGAAGAACAATATGGAGGAAGAAGAAGAAAACCGAAGGAAGAACAGAAGAAGATGGAAGAAGAAGCGGGGAAAGAAGAAGACATTAATAAAGGAATTGTCAAAAACCGTCTCTTGTCTTTTTTTACATTTTTGACACTTTTTTTGTGAAATGGTAGGGGTACATTTGTACCCCATTACCAATTCACACAGGGGGCTGGGATCTGGGGGTCCCCTTGTTAAAGGGGTCTTCCAAATTCCAATAAGCCCCCCGCCCGCAGACCCCCACAACCACTGGGCAAGGGTTGCGGGATGAGGCCCTTGTCCCCATCAACATGGGGACATCCTCCCCATGTTGAGGGCATGTTGCCTGGTACATTTCAGGAGGGGGGCACTCTCTTGTCCCCCCCCTCTTTTCCTGCGGCCTGCCAGGTTGTGTGCTCAGGTAAGGGTCTGGTATGGATTTTTGGGGGGACCCCACGTCATTTTTTTAAAAAATTTTGGCACAGGGTTCCCCTTAAAATCTATACCAGACCTTAAGGGCCTGGTATGGAATTTGAGGGGACCCCCAATGCATTTTTTTTTTTAATTTTGGTTCGGGGTTCCCCTGTGGGGGAATCCCATGCTGTTTTTATCAATGAACTTTTATCTGTATTGCTGGGACCAACAATTCATTATAGCCGCGAGTAGTTTTAAATGACTTTTTTCCTTTAGAAATGTCATTTTGCTCTCAGGCTGTTGTAAACACGGGAAACATGCGCTACTTTACAGGCATACTATAGACACCCCCCAGGTACAAAATTTAAAGGAATATTTCACTTTTATTGTTTCATTTTAAGCATTATTAAAAGCACTTCTCCTGAAAAAACTGCCATTTTTAAAACTTTTTTTGCATTGAAACATGTCCCCTGGGGCAGGACCCAGGTCCCCAAACACTTTTATGACAATAACTTGCATATTAACCTTTAAAATTTGCACTTTTGATTTCGCCCATAGACTTTTAAAGGGTGTTCTGCGGGTTTCTGTTGTAACGGAATTTGGATCCAAAATTCGTCAACAAAATTTCGTATTTCGCATAAAATTCGGAAGCATAGCAATCCGTATTTCGGATGCTTCCGAATGTACGAATTTTCGGAAACTAATCACACATGTCTACTAGGAAGACATAAACTCCATAGCAATAGCAGCTCCAGGGTGCCTGTTATATCATCTGTACAGTGCTGTTTGGTTCACATCAATTGGACTCCAATTTTCTCAATTATCCAAAGAGGGAAAAACGAATAAACACCATCCTCTTGTTCCCACATAATAAAAGTATAATAAAAGGGTAATACTCTCAAATTCGTATTAAATTTGTATTAAACATGAATAAAACACCCACATATAACCCTGCTGTACCTAGTTCCATAACACCATCATAATCAGAGAAGTCCAGGATTCAAATGGGTTGAAGGGACTGACTCTGCAGCACCCAAGTATAAACTCCTCTCTTTGCCCTTATGTAATACACATCAGCAGCACTTGCATAGGTCCCAACTGTCCCTGATTTTGAGGGACTGTCCCTGATTTGAAATAAAGTCCCTCTGTCCCTCTTTCCTCCTCATTTGTCCCTCATTTTGCCAGTGCTAAACCTTTCATCCAATTTTAAAATTGCTGCATTTGTACATTTCAGAAGCCAAAATAAAGGAATAGTAGAGGAGAAAAAAAGCACTTGTGGGTTTAACTAATTTTTTTTGTATAATTCTCCTTTAAGGGGGCATGACAGGGTGTGTGTCCTATGCCTAAATACTTTTGCTAACAGTTGTCCCTCATTGCCATCTCAAAAAGTTGGAAGGTATGAGCACTTGTTCTATAAAGTGACATTTACTTTAAAGTCCAACTCTGGGAAATTTGAAAGTGATCCATTGCAGTGGGGTTGCGTCCACACTGCGAGGGTTTATTGCTCGTTTAGTCTAAAGGGAAGCATTTTTACTTACCCGATCCTCCCATCCAGTGGATGGCACTCTCTCCATGCTCCAGCAGTGGCCTGCATTCATGTCTGTTCTGACAGCTAAGGCTGTCACCGGGGCTGCTGATAAGGCAGTACAGCCAGCTCTCCTGTACTGGGCCTGGGCCCCATCAGTTCAAAAGGGGGCCTGGGCGCCTGCTAAGCAGGGGGGCCAACTGTACTGTCTTATTTCAGACACTGTTGCTCTTCTGCCTCCCCCCTGCAGCGCTGCCAGCTTCTTCTCCTCTTTCCCCCTTCTGGTTGCTCTGGGTGAAACGCTATAAATGTATTGAAACTAAAGATAGCCAGACAACTTAAATAATGTAAATAAAGTTACATACTATCTGGCTTAACCCTCCCACGGGCGGGGTATTTTTACTACAGTTTATAAATAACAAATTGAATTTCACAAAGTTTCTTACCTGGAGGCCCAGCCAGTAGCAGCAGCACTTCCTGTTGCAGGAGGACAACCCAAAGCCACAAGCTACTTCAGTTGGCTGTTGGGTTGTATACATGATAGACAGCCCAATGGCCAAATGGCAGAGTGCACAGCAGGCCAACAACGCTGCTGCTAATTGCAAAGCAGTGGCTTAGCATTGTAAGTCCGCATCAGGAAGTGCTGTTACTGTCAGGATCTCCAGGTAAGAATCTCGGCAAAAGATTCACACAAAAGGATTTGCTTAAAGTGGCCTAAACCCATCAATTTAATGGATTCCCAACATTCAAAGCGTGTCAATAATGCTAACTGACACAGTTGCTTGTGCTCTCAGCCGAACTGTCAAGCCATCAAATGACTGGTGCCATAACTGATCACATGTGCAGCATCATGGCAGCTGCGGATCAAACAGAGGCTAAGATGGCAGCTCCCCTTGCTGTAAAGGAGAGAACGATTTAGTTCCACTTTAATAAAACTGCATACAGAGAGACTTGATGCCAGACATAAATATAAATAATAAATAATAAATATAGATTTGGGGATTAAATACACATTCAAGGAACTAGGATCACCTTCAGTCCACCACAGCCTCCCTCTCCTCCTGGAAAAGTGAGCTACCTGGCTGTCATGCTGATCCTCTGGCTCTGAGCCTTTCTTTTGCACTGACCCAGAACAAGTATACAGATTAGGAGGAGATCTGCTTTCATTGGCTCCATGCTTGATCTGGGTCACAGCCAGGTAATCAGCATTTTCAGAAGCCACTACCATGCTTCACTGTAGGGATGGTATTGGGCAGGTGATGAGCAGTGCCTGGTTTCCTCCAGACATGAATCTTGCCATTCAGGCCAAAGAGTTCAATCTTTGTTTCATCAGACCAGAGAATTTTGTTTCTCATGGTCTGAGAGTCCTTCAGGTGCCTTTTGGCAAACTCCAGTCATGAGGAGTGGCTTCCATCTGGCCTGATTGGAGGAGATGGTTGTTCTTCTGGAAGGTTCTCCTCTCTCCACAGAGAAAGGCTGGAGCTCTGTCAGAGTGATCATCGGGTTCTTGGTCACCTCCCTAACTAAGGCCCTTCTCCCCGATCGCTCAACTTTGTCTGGCAGCCCACTCTAGTAAGAGTCCTGGTGGTTCCAAACTTCTTCCATTTACGGGTTGATGGAGGCCACTGTGCTCATTGGGACCTTCAATGCTGCAGAATTTTTTCTGTACCCTTCCCCAGATCTGTGCCTCAAAACAACCCTGTCTTGGAGGTCTACAGACAATTCCTTGGACTTCATGGCTTGGTTTGTGCTCTGACATGCACTGTTAACTGTGGGACCTTATATAGACAGGTCTGTGTGCTTTTCCAAATCATCATTCACTGTCCAATCAACCGAATTTATCACAGGTGGACTCCAATCAAGTTGTATAAACATCTCAAGAATGATCAGTGGAAACAGGATGCACCTGAGCTCAATTGTAAGTGTCAAGGCAAAGGCTGTGAATACGTATGTACATGGGATTTTTTCGTTTTTTATTTTTAATAAATTTGCAAAGATTTCAAACAAACTTCTTTCATGTTGTCATTATGGGGGATTGTTTGTAGAATTTTGAGGAAAATAATAAATTTAAACCATTTTGGAATAAAGCTGTAACATAAGAAAATGTGGAAAAAGTGAAGCGCTGTGAATACTTTCTGGATGCCCTATATTTTACAAAGTTACTTACCTGGAGGCCCTGCCAGTAGCAGCAGCACTTCCTGTTGCAGTATGACAACCCTAAGCCACAATTTACATCAGCGTTGTCACCCTGCCATGCAAGCTACTTCAGTTGGCTGTTGTGTTGTGTACATGATGCTTTGTGCTCTCAACCGAACTGTTAAGCCATAACTGATCACATGAGCAGCATCATGGCAGCTGCAGATCAAACAGAGGCTAAGATGGCAGCTCCCCTGGCTGTAAAGGAGAGAAGGGTTTAGTTCCACTTTAAGAAAATTGCTGTTACTGGCAGAATCTCCAGGTAAGAAAATCAACAAAAAGATTCACACAAAAGGATTTGCTTAATCCGTTGCCGCCCGGCCTATGGCAGAATGACACCGGGGCCGGCTATTTGTCGCTTCAGGTGGACATCATATGATGCAGGCCATGCTGCGGTGCGATCTGTCACCGACTGTGTCTACCAGACACAGCTGATGACTGAACACTGTACCGGTCCGCTGTCAGTATCATGTGACCGCTGTAGCCAATCACAGCAGGTCACATGACAGTTGATGGATGGCTTCCTTTCAAGCCATACATTGTGTACAATTGTGTTCTTATGCAGCGTACACACGGTCGGACTTTTCGACTTGACTTGTCTGACGGACGCCGATGGACCAAATCCGGCGGACAATCCAATCGTGTGTGGGCTTCAACGGACCTTCAGCGGACTTTTCCAGTCGCGAATCTGACGGACTGGAACATGTTTCAAATCTAGGGCTAGGGCAGCTATTGGCTACTGGCTATCAACTTCCTTATTTTAGTCTGGTGTACGTCATCACGTACAAATCTGTCGGACTTTGGTGTGATCGTGTGTAGGCAAGTCCGTTCGTTAAAAAGTCCGCCAGAAGTCCATCAAAAGTCCATCAAAAGTCCGCTGGAAAGCCTGTCAGACCAGTCGGGTCGAAAAGTCCGCCTGTGTGTACACGGCCTTAGCTGTGACTGGTCACAGTGATCACATGGTACAGACTTGGGCCAATCACAACAAAATCAGCCAAATGAATCCATTTCATTCAGTAAAATGCTTGCTTATAGTAATGAAATTCATTGCTATATGCAAGCATAATGTGTAAAAAAATTAAAAAAAATAATAATGATCTCTTCCCCAGAGTAGTACAATGTTAATATGGTACATTATTTTGCTCCGGTCAAAGCGTGTTAAAAAAAATTTATAATACAATTTATTTTTTTTGTCCTCTTACTAAATAACTCAGACTGTCTACTTTCCAAAAAGGGGTCATTTGGGTGATATTTGGACTGTCATGGCATTTTAATCGCTTGCCAACCATACACTGTGTATATACGACGGCAAGGTAGTTCTGCTGTGCAGGATCACATACCTAATACGTGATCCTGCACTTCCGGGTCTGGGGTGCGTGGGCACTGCCGCTTGCCCGCTCCTGCTGTGATGATTCTGTACACAGGCAGAACGGCGGTCTGTCAGTATAGAAGACATGGATCCTGTGTCTCTGCTAAGCAGGGGCACCAATCCATGCCTTCCCCTAGTACAAGCACCTCCCCCACAGTAGTAAAACTCTGGTCAAGCACACATTTAACCCTTTGATCACCCCTGATGTTTAACCCCTTCTAAGCCAGCGTCATTAGTACAGTAACAGTGCATATTTTTTCGCACTGATCACTGTATTAGTCTCACTAGTCCCCAAAAAGTGTCAGTCAGATGTCACAAATGTAAGCCGCAATATCGCAGTGCCTTTAGAAGTTGCAGATCACCGCCATTACTAGTAAAAATAATTTATTAAATAACAATATCCCATAGTTTATAGAAGCTGTAACTTTTGCGCAAACCAATCAATATACGCTTATTCGGATTTTTTTACCAAAAATATGTAACAGAATACATATTGGCCTAAACTGATGAAGAAATTTGATTTTTTACATAATTTTATTGGATATGTTTTATAAACAAAAATAAATTTATTTTTTTTTCAACTTTTTTTTTGTCTTTTTTCATACATTTTTTTTTTACCAAAAATATATAGCAGAATACATATTGGCCTAAATTAACGAAGCAATTTGTTATTGTCATTTTTTTTTGGATATGATTTATAGTAGAAAGAAAAAAAATATTGTTTTGTATATTGTGTATTGTGACTTGTATATTTAAGTGTTCTTGCATAGCAAGACCACTTACTGTTATCTCACATATATATTTAAGTGTTCTTGCATAGCAAGACCACTTACTGTTATCTCACATATATATTATTAAGTGTTCTTGCATAGCAAGACCACTTACTGTTATCTCACATATATATTATTCTTATTATTATAGCCAAATTTACCACCCTAACTCCTCCCACAGTTTTTACACTACATAGACAAGTAATATACCGAAACGTGCGGATTGTTCCCGAATGGTGTGCTATTACTTTGTGGAACGTTTCGCCGAATGGTTCACGAAATATCGTCGTTTTTGCGGCGAAATTGGTCCCATAGGAATGAATGGGGAAACTAGAGTGGGAGATGACAAAAGCTGGAAAATCAGAACATGATTTCTAAACTGCCGCCACTCCCTCATTTTCAAGCCCACCTACACAAATCTTATATCAAAACGTTCAGCTATCCCTGCTGCCACTAAACATGTCCACGGCTAAGCCATAGTCCTGATAGTTTTCACAATATGACCATTTGTTTGCAACTCACGCCGTCCATTGACATTCATTGAAACTACACTCTAGCCCCCTCCAAATTTGAAGGGCAATTTCTAAACTGCGACTGTGCCTTCATTTTTAATATTTCAGAGACATACTATACATCAAAATCTAGGTCTGGGTCTTGTGATTCTCACAATATAAAGATCTTCGCTGTAGGATGTATAGTTTTTAAAATACGGCCATTTATTTAGAGGTCATTTCAGGAAATTTTAGCCATTAATCAGAGTGTACTGTTAGTGTTTGTTTTGTTGCCATGGTTACCAAAGCTTCTGTTATACACAGGGGGGAAGGTGGCTGGAGCATCTCAGCTGATTACAAAGCCCGGGGGAGGGGACAGACACACCATGCACTGATTTATAATAGAGGAATATGATGGGGCAGTTTTGATGGGATAATTCTGATGGGGCAGTTTTGATGAAGCAGTATTTGGGAAGCATAAACAGGGCATGAGCGTTGCTAGGAAACAGTGGTTGTAAACACAAGATGCTGAGACACTCCAAATGCATGTGACTTCATCTGCTAGACTTGATAATGCTTGTAGACTCCTCCCACAGTTTTCACACTACAGAGACAAATAATATACCGAAACGAGCGGATTGTTCCCGATTGGTGTGTTATTACTTTGTGGAATGTTTTGCCGAATGGTCCACGAAATGACGTTTTTGCGGCGAAATTGGTCCCATAGGAATGAATGGCGAAATGTTCAAAACTAGAGTGGGAAGTGACAAAAGCTGACAACCCCATGATCAGCCAAAACATTATGACCACCCCATGATCAGCCAAAACATTATGACCGCCCCATGTAAAAAAAAAAATATTTTTGAAAAAAAAAAATAATTTTTGAAAAAAGTAAAAAAATAATTTTTGAAAAAAAAAAATCATTTTTGAAAAAAAAAAAATATTTTTGAAAAAAAAATTATTTTTGAAAAAAATAATATTATTTTTGAAAAAAAAAATATTTTTGAAAAAAAAATTACTTTTAAAAAAAAAATTATTTTTGAAAAAAAAATATATTTGAAAAAAAAATATTTTTGAAAAAAAAAAATTATTTTTGAAAAAAAAATTACTTTAAAAAAAATAATAATTTCGAAAAAAAAAATATTTTTGAAATAAAAAAATTCATTTTTGAAAAAAAAAATTACCTTTGAAAAAAAAATTACTTTTGAAAAAAAAAATCATTTTTGAAGAAAAAAAAATCATTTTTGAAAAAAAAAATTACTTTTGAAAAAAATGTTCAGCTCTTTCAGCGAATGATGGAACTTTTTTACTACTATTTATACTTTTTAAAATATTAAGCTTTTTAACACTTTTCACAGTTACTCAAGCCACTCCACCCCACCCAGTTACTCCGCCCACTCCAGTTGTAGAGGCAAGAACACTTTCACAATTTCCCCAGAAATTGTACCTTTTCTAGTTCTTATTATTATAGCCAAATTTACCACCCTAACTCCTCCCACAGTTTTTACACTACATAGACAAGTAATATACCGAAACGTGCGGATTGTTCCCGAATGGTGTGCTATTACTTTGTGGAACGTTTCACCGAATGGTTCACGAAATATCGTCGTTCTTGCGGCGAAATTGGTCCCATAGGAATGAATGGGGAAACTAGAGTGGGAGATGACAAAAGCTGAAAAATCAGAACATGATTTCTAAACTGCCGCCACTCCCTCATTTTCAAGCCCACCTACACAAATCTTATATCAAAACGTTCAGCTATCCCTGCTGCCACTAAACATGTCCACGGCTAAGCCATAGTCCTGATAGTTTTCACAATATGACCATTTGTTTGTAACTCACGCCGTCCATTGACATTCATTGAAACTACACTCTAGCCCCCTCCAAATTTGAAGGGCAATTTCTAAACTGCGACCGTGCCTTCATTTTCAATATTTCACAGACATACTATACATCAAAATCTAGGTCTGGGTCTTGTGATTCTCACAATATAAAGATCTTCATTGTAGGATGTATAGTTTTTAAAATACGGCCATTTGTTTAGAGGTCATTTCAGGAAATTTTAGCCATTAATCAGAGTGTACTGTTAGTGTTTGTTTTGTTGCCATGGTTACCAAAGCTTCTGTTATACACAGGGGGGGAAGGTGGCTGGAGCATCTCAGCTGATTACAGAGCCCGGGGGAGGGGACAGACACACCATGTACTGATTTATAATAGAGGAATATGATGGGGCAGTTTTGATGGGGTAATTCTGATGGGGCAGTTTTGATGAAGTAGTATTTGGGAAGCATAAACAGGGCATGAGCGTTGCTAGGAAACAGTGGTTGTAAACACAAGATGCTGAGACACCCCAAATGCATGTGACTTCATCTGCTAGACTTGATAATGCTTGTAGACTCCTCCCACATTTTCCACACTACAGAGACAAGTAATATACCGAAACGTGCGGATTTTTCCCGATTGGTGTGCTATTACTTTGTGGAACGTTTCGCCGAATGGTCCACGAAATATCGTCGTTTTTGCGGCAAAATTGGTCCCATAGGAATGAATGGCGAAATGTTCAAAACTAGAGTGGGAGGTGACAAAAGCTGACAACCCCATGATCAGCAAAAACATTATGACCACCCCATGATCAGCCAAAACATTATGACCGCCCCATGTAAAAAAAAAAATATTTTTGAAAAAAATAAAAATTAATTTTTGAAAAAAAAAATATTTTTGAAAAAAAAAAATATTTTTGAAAAAAAAAAATATTTTTGAAAAAAAAATTACTTTTGAAAAAAAAAAAATTAAAAAAAAATCATTTTTGAAAAAAACAAAATTCATTTTTGAAAAAAAAAATTTCATTTTTGAAAAAACAAATCATTTAAAAAAATCATTTTTGAAAAAACAAAAAAACAAAATCATTTTTGAAAAAACAAAAAAACAAAATCATTTTTGAAAAAAAAAAAATCACAAAGCTCTGAGGGGAATTATAGCTCCTCTCACACAGCTCTAAGGACAATTATAGCATTATAGCTCCTCCCACACAGCTTGGAGGGAAGTTATAGCTCCTCCAATACAGCTTTGAGGGGAATTATAGCTCCTCCCACACAGCTCAAAGGGGAATTATAGCATTATAGCTTAGCATTATAGCTCCTCCCACACAACTCTGAAGGGAAATGTAGCTTCTCCCACACAGCTCTGAGGGGAAATATAGCTTCTCCCACACAGCTCTAAGGGGAATTATAGCTCCTCCCACACAGCACTAAGGGGAATTGTATCTCCTCCCACACAGCTCTGAGGGGAATTATAGCATTATTGCTCCTCCCACACAGCTCAGAGGGGAGTTATAGCTCCTCCCACACAGCTCTGAGGCGAATTATAGCTCCTCCTCCAACACAACTCTGAGGGGAATTATAGCTCTTCGAACAAAGCTCTGAGGAGAATTATAGCTCCTTCCACAAATATCATCATGCCATCTAAAGGAAAGAGATCTAAAGCTGCAAAGATACGCTGGACTAAACTGGATCCGGAGCCCCACAGCAGCATAGTGGATATGGAGGTTTGTGACAGTGAATGTGCCCAGGAGGTACATAGTGAACCTGTGGTGTCATTTTCATGTTCAACTCAGTGTCAAGTTCAAGAGCACAGTGACAGTGTGATGGGCACTTCTGAAAACCATGGCATGCAAGAACCATGTGTACCAAGTGAGATTTCTGTGCAGGCATCATTTCATCAGGGTCATCATGGCTATGGAAGGTTAAGGAACAAACAGTGTACATGCATGGCTCTGACATTTTTGGCATACCACAGTGAGCTTGATGATGTGAGAAAGGGTGATCTTGATCAAATACTGAAGAAGGGCAACAGCTTGTATGGCTCAACAATAAAACAGCTAAAACAAAGAAATGTCTATCAGCATCAACACTTGACAATGGAAGAAGTGCCCCTCATAGTCAACACTGACAAATATGAGTATAACGTTGTTAAATCTCCAGTGTTATCGGGATGTATGAGAGACACGGTAGACGGTGACAACCAAGGTTGGTTTGTTGACCTCTCCACAAGACTTCAGTGCCTCAATGCAGATGTTACACATGCACTTTTTATAGTAGTGCCATATTGCATTGCATTGTTCAGAGACAAGTCTGGGAGATATAGACTGTTTGATTCTCATAGTCGAAATAAGGATGGACTTCCTGCCACTGGAAAAGGAAAAGCTGTTATGATCACTTTTACACATTTGAGTGATATGGGGGCAAGGATTTATAAGTTGTATGAATTGCTCCTTACAGACACCAGAGGCCCTATTGATGGACTGCAGTATGACTTCATGCCAGTCTCATTTCATCGTGCAAGACGTCTGTCAGATGGTTTGCTGTCCCCACTGGTGCAATCTGACAAACCACATAATGCAAAGCATGTGGAGAACAAAGTGACACAGATGACCAAAGATGTAACACACACTGGATTCCCAGCCAGCAAGCACTCTCCACGGTCAGTTGATGCGAAATCCTCACAGGGCATATGGAAGGACAGTAAGGCATTGTCCAAATTAAATGCACAGAGACGACAAAAACTGAAGACAAGACACAGAAATGAAAGAAGGCGTGATTTCAAGGCTACAAAGATGTCTGTCACCAATAAGAAAAGGACATACATCACCAGCCGATACAGAGCAGATGCTGATTTTAAGTTGAAGCAGAAGCAATATATCATTCGCAAATATGCAACAGATGCCAATTTCAACTTGAAGCAGAAGCAATACATCACCAGAAAATATGCGACAAATGCAGATTACAACTTGAAGAAGAAGCAATACATCACCAGAAAATATGCCACAAATGTTGATTTCAAGTTGAAGCAGAAGCAATACATCACCAGAAAATATCATAATGATCCTGCTTTCAGAAAACGTCACTTGCAACATTGCATGAGTTACATGAAAATGAAGCGTCAAACTCAAGCAGATTTTCGCATAACCCATAAGATGCAATGTGCCTTCAAAATAAGAATGAAATACAGACGATGGACTCGTGTCATGCGGGAATGCAGTCAACCAGTGGACAACAGCCTAATGCAGACAGCTATATCCACTTTCCATGAATGCATTAAAGCTGGGCCAACATTTGTGTGCACGATGTGTCATCGCACCCTTTTCCCTAACCAAGTGAAACATTGCATTCACAGCAATTACAAGAAGAATCTACACATTGTTGCTGCCTGTTTGACAGGGAAATATGTCCATGTGTGCAACAATCACTGTCAAGGACCTGAACAATGCACCGTACCAGATGAAAGGACCAAAGAATGGATTTGTCACAACTGTGATTTACATTTAAAAGCAGGACACAAATCATCCATCGCTGTAGCTAACAACATGGAGCTGGCGCCCATTCCCCCAGAGCTCTGCGATTTGAATGTGCTGGAAAGACAACTTTTGGCCAAAATACTGCCATTTGCCAAGATCATCACACTTCCCAAAGGTCGACAGGCAGCTATACATGGCGCTGTAGTGTGTGTGCCATCCGAGGTGGAAACCACGGTCAATACTCTACCAAGATCGCACAGCAAATCCCAGTTACACAGAGTGAAGCTGAAAAGACGTCTGACTTACAAAGGCCACCAGCTGTTTCATTATGTCAACATGGGAAATGTAGTAGCAGGTCTGTCAAAACTCATTGACACACACCCCGACTACAGTGACATTTCAATTAGAGTGGATGAGACAATCGCTGATGATGATGATAATGATGATGGGATAGAACTCGACAGTTGTGACGAAACTGAAATGATGGAGATACTTGAACGCATCGAAAATTGTGATCCATCAGAGGTACAGTCTGCATGTTTACCAGCTGCTTCTGAGCAACAGGAAGGCCATGACCAACAACCTCCCAATGCAGAGGATGAGAAGGATACACTAAGACCTGGAATTGGCCTAGACAGTTGTTTGCAGCCATCTGACCTTGGAGAGGAAGCACTGACACACGGTGATGGAATATTCAGCATTGCACCTGCACAAGGAAACACACCTGTCAGCTTCTTTAAAGTTCCTAGGCTTGAGGCAATGGCTTTCCCTGTTCAGTTCCCTACTGGACAGAATACATTGGACCAGGCAAGACAAGTCAAACTGTCCCCGAGCATGTATTTCAATGCAAGGCTTTTTTGTGTTGATACTCGTTTTGCAAGAGACACAAGCTACCTCTTCTTTGCGCAGTTTGTCACAGAAACACACATGGCCAAAAGCAGCATGTCCATCCAGTTAAGGAAAGGAAAACCCAATACCAGGGATTAACGGAAAATATCCAACAAGCTGCTACAGGACAAGTGTGAGGTTGAGAGGTTGGTGCGAAACCGAGATGCCACAAGGTTCATGCAACCACTGAGAGGGAGTCCAGCTTACTGGGATAAAAATCTGAAAAATTTGCTAGCCATGGTCAGACAATTGGGTAAGCCAACATTTTTTCTTACCTTCTCTGCTGCAGAATTCAGATGGCCAGAGGTAATAACGGCAATAAAGGCACAACAAGGTCAAAAGGTGGATTTTGCGGGGCTAGACTGGGCTGAAAAGTGTGACATTCTTCGAGGCAACCCAGTGACCACCATGCGCATGTTTGACAAACGGTTGATGCTCTGATGCGAGAGCTGCTGTTGGGTCCTGCACAGCCAATTGGTGAAGTTATCGATTACTTTTACCGGGTTGAATTTCAGGCGAGAGGGAGCCCTCATATACATTGTCTCTGTTGGGTAGCAGGAGCTCCTATATTTGGACAAGACAGTGATGACAAGGTGTGTGCCTTTATAGATCATAACATCTCATGCCAGCTGCCTGATGAAGCCAAACAGGCCTTACTTCACAGATTTGTAACAGAACTTCAAATGCACAGCAGATCTCATTCAAAATCATGCAAGAAAGGTAACAGAGTATGCAGATTTGGATTTCCAAAGCCACCTATTAGAAAAACGAGGATAACTTACCCGATGCCAGAAGAACAAGGAGATTGTGCAATGAAACCACAAGCAGCCAAAAACAAACTGAAACCAGTCTGGGATTTGCTTAATAACCCAAAAGTGCAGCTTGAAGACATGTCACAGCTACTGGCACAGTGTGATATGACTTTGAATCAGTACAACTCGTACATTCAGGCATTGACCTCCTCAAGCGTGATTCTAATGAAGCGTGATGTCAAGGACTGCTGGGTGAACAACTACAATCCACATTTACTGACGGCCTGGAACGCCAACATGGACATCCAGTACATTCTTGATGAGTATGGTTGCATCATGTACATGTTGTCCTACATATCCAAGCCAGAACGGGAGCTGAGTGACTATCTCAAAACAATAGTCAAAGAAATTAGCCCAGAAACAGCGACAGAACGAGAAGAAATGAAAGAGGTTCTTCAGGCTTATTCAAAACACAGAGAGGTCAGCGCCCAGGAGTCTGTGGCCCGTACGTGCAGCTTGAAAATGAAGTCTTGCTCACGTGAGGTTGTTTTTCTGCCAACTGGGGACAACGCACTGAAAATGAGTCTCCCGCTCAGTGCATTGCAGAACAAACCAGCCGATTCTCTTAATGTGTGGATGACGAGTTTTGTCGACAAATACAGAGCCGGACCCGAAACACCAGAGTTTGAGTCCATGTGTCTGGCAGACTTTGCATCCCATTACAGGGTTGTCTATGGCAAGCAGAAGGAAGATGGCAAGCAAAAGGAAGACAGCAAGCGTGTCAGCCTATTGAATGAAATGGGAATGATTCAAAAATGCACGAGAGGGAAGCCTGCAATCATCAGGTACGCACGCTTCTCAGAGAAGAAGGACCCTGAGAACTACTACGGCAGACTGCTTAAACTCTACCTCCCCCACCGTTCAGAGTCATCACTGAAAACTGTAAGGTTCCCAACACACCAGGATTTTTACAAAGGCGCCTGTGTGAGCTTACCAGGAGAAGAAGCAATCCGAGCAGTGTCTGCAATTGTTACCAGCAACCAAAAGAAGTTCGAACAACACAACCAAATTGTGGAACAAGTCTTGGATGACTTTGTAAAAAACGGCCCTGTTGAAGATGCTTGGAACACCTTTGCCCCAGAAGCTGAGTTGGATAGGTTGGAATGTATAGAGGAACGCAAAGAAGGGGAGCCACTTCATGAGAATGAACAAGATGATGTTCCGGAGTATACACGTCACAAACAAACAGGTGTAATTGCGCTTACTGTGAAGGCCCCACAAATGTGCCCTGATTTCCTTCGGAAAATGTACAGAAACCTTAACCGGACACAAGCTCAGACATTCTACTCAGTTTGTGACTGGTGCACTAACCGTGTGCGTGGCCTAAATCCTGACCCATTCTATTACTTTGTCACTGGTGGTGCAGGGACAGGCAAATCACACCTGATAAAGTGCATCTATGCTGAGGCGACAAAGATACTCTGTAAACTTACCAGACTACGTGAGGAAGCAGACATATCCATGCCCAGCGTTTTACTAACTGCATTTACAGGAACAGCAGCTTTCAACATTTCAGGCAACACTTTGCATTCTCTGCTGAAGTTGCCAAGAAGCTTGAAGCCACCCTACCAAGGACTTGGAAATCTAATAGATGAAGTGAGGGCACAGCTGTCAAATGCGGAGATCATTGTTATTGACGAGGTGTCAATGATTTCAAAGCCTCTGTTTGCCTACATCAACTGGAGATTACAGCAAATCAAAGGCAGTAAGAAACCTTTTGGTGGTATGTCAGTACTAGCAGTAGGAGACTTTTACCAGGTCCCCCCGCTGGGAAAAAGTAAGCCACTCTGCGTGTTTGAGGAAAATACCAATGACGTCTGGAAAGACAACTTTCAGATGATCACGCTGACAGAGATCATGCGACAGAAGGATGACATTTAATTTGCTGAGCTTTTGAATAGAATCAGAGTCAAGCAGAAGACTGTCACCTTAAGCAATGATGACAAAGCTCTGCTTGCTCAGGCTTTTACAGATCCCACCCACTGCCCTAATGACGTGCTACACATATTTGCCACCAACAAAGAGGTTCACAAACATAATGCTGCAACTGTGTCTGTTCTCCATTCAAACATCACCAACATAGATGCCGACGATTACAGAAAAGACCCTAAGACAGGAGTGATGCTGAGGCAACACCAACCTTTCAAAGGACACAAAGACAATCTGATTGACACACTGCAAGCAGCTGAAGGTGCCCGTATCATGATCACAAGAAACATTGATGTAGAAGACGGGCTTGTTAACGGGACATTTGGCAAGATTGCAAGAATAATCATCCAGACTGAGAATGGTGCTACTACGGTAAACAAGCTTGGGCTTGTGCTGGACAATCCAAATGCAGGACAGAGATACCGTAACAAGTCGTCTTGTGATGCTGACAACTTGGTGTACATAGAAAGGGTAGAGGAAAACCTGAGACAGAAAGGAGTTGTTCGCAGGCAGTTCCCCCTGAAGTTGGCTTTTGGATGTACGATTCATAAGTGTCAGGGGATGTCGATACAGTCGGCAGTGGTCTCATTGAAACGGGTCTTCCAACCGGGAATGGCCTATGTTGCTCTGAGTAGAACGACTACACTACAAGGACTGTGTACATAACCGACTTTGATGAGAAGAAGATCTTTGCTGATCCTGAAATCACAGCTTCCCTGGATTCAATGAAGAAAGCATCACTGGAAAGTGTTATGCCCCTCTTAAAGTTTCTACAGACAAACAGCAAACATTAACAATTATCCATCACAACACGGAAGGATTACCAGCTCACATTGAAGATATCAAATCTCACCATGAGTTGACGCTTGGAGATGTTTTATGTTTCACTGAAACTCATCTCTCAGGCTCTTCTGTTGCTGAAAGTCTCCAGCTGGAGGGCTACAACCTGTTCAAACGCAACAGACACCTCTCGTACACAAACCTTCCTGACATTGCAAGTAAAAGTGGCGGAGGTGTCGCCTTGTATGTCAGAAACCATTTCAAGGCCTATGAAAAGCAGTATCATCACAATGTGACTGAATTGGAGTTCTTGGTTGTCAAACTGGAGTCCCCTGTACAAGCTTTGATCGCTGTCATTTACAGGCCACCGGATTACAGTATTGGCCAATTCCTTACTAACCTGCTGGGCCTCTTGGAATCTTTGGAAATAATGGATTGCCAACCTATAATACTCTGTGGAGATTTCAATGAAGATTTTCTGTGCAGAGAAAAGAAGCCAATATCTGACCTTCTTCACTCAAGAGGATATACTCAACTGGTCTGGGCAGCCACCACAGAAAAAAACACACTGTTGGATCACATTTACATCTCCAGGGTGCAGCAGTGTCTCCAGTCAGGAGTACTGCACAGTTATTACAGCTACCATTATCCTGTGTATTGTGTTTTGAGCAGTGGTTGTGAACACGCTTAGAGCCTGCATAAACAGGGCATGAGTGTTGCCAGGAAACAGTGGTTGTGAGACAGTGGTCATCAAACAGATAAAGTGGCAATGAGGGTCAGTTTACGTGGCCATAGTTATGTGGGACCATTTACAATTAGCTAAACATCATTCTCTATATTTCATGTTCGGTGTACTTGTTAGACACTGAACTCACTTACTCCCCCCCATCCATCACAGACATCTGTCCTCATCATATAGTAAGAGGAATACCGCGCTGTAGTGCACCCAAAAAGGGTACCTGTTCGTGAAATATTGTGAATGACCAAATAGGGGATAACCAAAATAGTGATGAAAATAACTTAGTGAAAAAAAATTAAAAAAAACTACATAATAACAAAAGCAGCCACTCTATGTGAGATACACACACTAATACAACAATATAACAAATATAGCAGCGCTGTAAATAGGAGTAAATACTAGTACCAGTGTTGAATAGGACTAATTGGTTAGAACCCAAATTAAATAACTAACACAGTTCTTGAAACCTAAATCAATAAGTGTTCACTGGACAGTCCTAACACAGTGAATAAAGTCCAAATAAATGTTGTGAAAATACATAGGCTCAGAGCCCATTTTTTTAAAGCAGGAAATGTAAAATAGAAAAAATTCCTCCACCGCACCACGGTGGTAGCTGAAAATAAAATGCGCGCTTACCAAACGGCAAGCACAAGGGGGCTTGCGACCTTAACCCGGTCAGGGCCTTTCATTGGATGGGCTTCTAGGAAACGACATGCCACTTCATACAGCCAAAGGGTGATGATACCACTAGTCCACCAAGTCACAGGAAATCACTCTTATCATGGAGATTAATAAAAGACTCCTAACTGGGGGGTTGTTCTCATTTAGGGGTACCCCGGGAAAAGAGAGGGAAACAACATAGCGTAATCCTGGTTTTGAGGTTTATTAAAAGAATTAAAATAACACTTACAGTGTAGCAGATTCAAATAAGCATAAGAAGCCGGCTGGCTAAAACGATCACCCGTCCTACAGACGGTAGATGCAGCACGTCAGCTCGCCCTATCACACTGTCCTCATCACACTCACCCTCTCCTTCCTGTGCTATAGCCTGCTTGCTGATTAGTAAGACAAAGAAACAGCAAGGAGCAAAACTGCAGAGAAACTGAAAATTTGTAAGGGTTTAAAGTATATGCTTTAATGAATTGCCTTGTATCCAAAAAGTTGACTGTTCAAAATGTTAATGTTAATGTTAATGTATAACGGAAATATACCGCCAGTTCGCTTGTGATGCAATATATTGAAATTATATGTACACTGTGTAAACTGTTTTTGACACACTTGATTTTGGGACGCGAGTCCGTCAGGTGCTATGCTTTGGCTGGGGCGGAATAAATCCTGGTAACCCTTAAGTCTGTGTCCGACAAAGTCATTTACCGATATTTCTACCTTTTACATCATTAGCACTTGTGCACTTTTTAAATTTGATCAATCAATTGGTTAGTGTAATGTTTACTATCTTTACTCACTACAAACACTCCACACAGTTACTCTGCCCATCTGCCCAGTTCAACCTTTCCACAGTTACTCCAACCACACAACAGTTACTCCAGGCACTCCCCCCAGTTACTCCGCTCACTCCAGATGTAGAGGCAAGAACACTTTTCACAATTTCCCCAGAAATTGTACCTTTTCTAGTATGTAAATGTAATTGTATATTGTGACCAAAATTGTTGTTCTTTTTATGTTTGTAGTCCAAAAAATAAAAACCACAGATGTGATCAAATACCACCAAAAGAAAGCTCTATTTGTGGGGAAAAAAAACATCAATTTTATTTGGGTACAGCGTCGCACGACCAATTGTCAGTTAAAGTAACACAGTGCCGTATCGCAAAAATGGTCTGGTCATTAGGGTGGTTAAATCTTCCAGAGGTCAAGTGGTTAATATACTTTTTTTATTTACCAAAGACATGTAGCAGATATATTTTGGCCCAAATTAATTTGAAGAAATTAAATTGTTTTAATTATCAATTAATATACGCTTATTGGGATTATATTTTATTAAAAATATGTAGCAGAATACATATTGACCTAAACTGATAAAGACATTAGATTTTTAAAATTATTTTATTGGATATGTTTTATAACTGAAAATAAAAAAATATTCCTTTTTTTAATCTTCAGTGTTTTTTCATAATTTTTTACATTTTTTTACTAAAAAGATTGTAAACGCTACAATAAAGAATCCAATTAACCCCCTCAATACTTGGGCACTTTCACCCCCTTCCTTTTCAGACCAATTTTCAGCTTTCAGTGCTCTCTCACTTTGAATGACAATTACTCAGTCATGCTACACTGTACCCAAATTAAATTTTTATCATTTTGCTCACACAAATAGAGCTTTGTTTTGGTGGTATTTATTCACCACTTTATTTTTATTTTTTTGTGATATAGGCGAAAAAAGAGCAAATATTTTGGAAAAAAAACTAAATTTTCTACTTTCTCTTTAAAAGAAACCAAAAAAATCAAATTTTGGCGAAAATTTAGGCCAAAATGTATTCTACTACATGTCTTTGGTAAAAAAAATCCTGATAAGTGTATGATCATTGGTTTGTGTAAAAATTATTGGCCAATTAGATCCCCCAGTGGAAGGCACGTGATCCCTGTGCCGAATACACGTTGGGGAGGGGTAGGACGGAGCTGTCAGCAACAGAGGTGGATGAGGAACGACACACCGCACGCCATACAAACGCTTGTTTTATACAAACACTCTCTGGAAAGATTGGTGCACTAACGCACCTACATATTGTGAGCACCCTCCTGGAGGGAAGTTTTAATATATTTTAAATAAATCCCTACTGTATCACACTATGGAGCTTTTTTCTTTCTTGTATGTGAGACTATCTGATGACATCTGAGAGTGGTCGAGTTTATACCAGCATACCCTGTATGAGCCCAAGGGGTGGCTCCAATACGTGTTTAGACACCGTTTAATTACCGTGTCACACGCTCAGAGGTGAGCGCAAGCACAAGTGGGGGGTCACAGGAGAGCACTGAAGCATGCTGGATTGTGAACACCATTAAGGAGGAGCATGAGGAACACTGTTTTCTGTGGACACCACTTACTTGCACTTTATGTGTTGATATCAATGAATTGAACTTTTTAAATATGGACACTGGATTTTGCACTTTGATCTTATATTTATAACCACATATATATATTGTTTTTTTTGCATGTTGCACTTTATGGGATACTTTTATATAAGGATTGTATTCATTCTATAATTTATATATTACTAGCATTTTTTTTTTATATTGAAATTTTGTAGTATAGTTTTACACTATATATGCACCTCCCAACTATTGGGATATATCTGTTTTTTCAGCGCAGGCACGTTTATTTATATTTTTTGGTTTATGCACGCAATGAAACGTGGTTAGTGTTTGCAGCTTATCTATATTTGTTTCACCTCACAGAGGCATCAGTCCATCTTTGGCTCACAAGACCCCCACATAATACATCCTGATACTCGTCCTGAGTATGGCGATACCCCATGTGTGAGACTTTTCCGCTACCTGGCCACATACAGAGGCCCAACATGCAAGTAGCACCTCCAGGCTTCTAACACATAGCATGCACATAACAAGAATTACACCCCAAAATACATTCTGATGAGCAAAGGGTAAAAAAAGCTCACCTGTGGTTTTAGCAGGCAGGAATACCATTCCAGAGCAGTCAAAGCATTTGTCCAGACAGCCAAAGGAAATGTCCAGGAATTGTTCAGGCAGCAGACAGATATGGAAAAGTATGAACATGGTTCAGTGCAGTCCAAGGTTTGGCAGGCAGTTCAGGTAACAGGCATAGGCATGGCGAGTTCAGGTGGCAGGCAAAGGCATGGCCAGTTCACGTGGCAGGCAAAGGCATGGACAGTTCAAGTGGCAGGCTAATGCATGACCAGTTCAGGTGGCAGCAGGCAGCACTTTATACATTGGGCCTTGGTCAGGTAAGACCTGAAGACAGGAGTAGAGGTTTCTTCCCACCCAAATCTCTACGAAGCCTCCAGACCCTAATCCGAGAAAACTAAAAAGCCAGAGAAAAATGTTTTCTCCACTCGGAAAACCTTTTCTGGAGCCCCTCACATATGTGAGACCCCTGTGCTGTACAGTGTCAGGGCAAATGATCAGTTCAGGAGGCAGGCAAAAAGCATGGTCATTTAACAGGCCTAGGTCAATTTACGTTGAAGGCAGAAACATGTTTGGCAGAGGCATAGTCGTTAACAGTCTGGGTCAATTCACGTTGGAGGCAGAAACATGTTTGGCAGAGGCATAGTCGTTACGCCATGTTGATGGGGACAAGGGCCTCATCCCCACAACCCTTGCCCGGTGGTTGTGGGGGTCTGCGGGCGGGGGGCTTATCGGAATTTGCAAGCCCCCTTTATCAAGGGGACCCCCAGATCCCGGCCCTCCCCCCTGTGTGAAATGGTAAGGAGGTGCAAACGTACCCCTACCATTTCACAAAAAAAGTGTCAAAAAAAAAAGTGTTCTTTCTTCTATCTTCTATCTTCCTTCGGTTTCTTCCTCCATCTTCTTCTTCTGGTTCTCCTGGTTCTTCTGGTTCTTCCTCCGGTGTTCTAATCCAGCATCTTCCTCCACGGCATCTTCTTCCCTTCTTCTCCTCGGGCCACTCCGCATACATGATGGCATGATGGGAGGCTCCCACTGTGTGACGCTTCTCCTCTTCTGACGGTTCTTAAATAACGGGGGGGCCTCCCAGTAATCCCGCCCCCTCTGACACACAGGGACTTGATGGGGACTTCCCTGTGGCATTCCCCGGGATGTCAGAGGGGGCGGGGTCACCCGTTATATAACCCCACCCCCTTCTGATGTCACGGTGAATGCCACAGGAAAGTCCCTGTCAAGTCCCCATGCATCGGAGGGGGCGGGGTCACCGGGTGGCCCCGCCCCCGTTATTTAAAAACCATCAGAAGAGGAGAAGCGTCACACAGCAGGAGCTCCCCATCATGCCATCATGTATGCGGAGCAGTCCGAGGAGAAGAAGGGAAGAAGACGCCGTGGAGGAAGATGCCGGACAAGAACACCTTGTCATTTTTAACATTTTTGACACTTTTTTGTTAAATGGTAGGGTAAGTACCCCCTTACCATTTCACACAGGGGGGAGGGCCAGGATCTGGGGGTCCCCTTGTTAAAGGGGCTTCCAGATTCCGATAAGCCCCCTGCCCGTAGACCCCCACAACCACCGGGCAAGGGTTGTGGGGATGAGGCACTTGTCCCCATCAACATGGGGACAAGGTGTTTTGGGGGGCTACCCCAAAGCACCCTCCCAATGTTGAGGGCATGTGGCCTGGTACGGTTCAGGAGGGGGGGCACTCTCTCGTCCCCCCCTCTTTTCCTGCGGCCTGCCAGGTTGCGTGCTTGGATAAGGGTCTGGTAAGGATTTTTGGGGGGACCCCATGCCATTTTTTTTTAAATTTTGGCCGGGGTTCCCCTTAATATCCATACCAGACCTGAAGGGCCTGGTATGGAATTAAGGGGGACCCCCCACGTCATATTTTTTTTTAAATTTTGGTTCGGGGTTCCCCTGTGGGGAATTCCCATGCTGTTTTTATCAATGAACTTTTATGTGTATTGTCATTAATAGCCACGAGTAGTTTTTAATTACTTTCTTCCTTTGAAATGTCATTTTGCTGTCAGACTGTTCTAAACACGGGAAACATGCGCCCCTTTACAGGCATACTATAGACACCCCCCAGGTACGAAATTTAAAGGAATATTACACTTTTATTGTTTCACTTTAAGCATTATTAAAACCACTGCTCCCGAAAATACGACCATTTTTAAAACTTTTTTTGGCATTGATCCATGTCCCCTGGGGGTAGACCCAGGTCCCCCAAACACCTTTTATGACAATACCATGCATATAAGCCTTTAAAATTAGCACTTTTGATTTCTCCCATAGACTTTTAAAGGGTGTTCCGCGGCTTTTGTATTTGCCGCGAACACCCCAAATTGTTCGCTGTTCGGCGAAGGGGCGAACAGCCGATGTTCGAGTCGAAGCTCATCCCTACTCACTGTCTTGTTCCGGCAGAAGTTAATTGACTTTCACTTTGCTAGTTGCTATCCCGAATTCTCCGGATTACTCCCTTCGGTTCTAATGTTTACTCCGCCGTGTGGACATTACGTTAATCAGATGAACCTGACACCTGTCTGAATAACTAAGTAAGGCACAAATCCCCCTGCTGCATCCGCTCAACCACTTACACTGCAATACCTGGATCCCACGACAAATAATCGAGATCTCCTGATACCATCTGACCGCACCAAACGTGCATTACCCTCAATTTTTATCATCAGATGAACTTACCCCCATCACCGCATGAGCGAACTGAGCCATGATCAATCCCAGCACCGAGGGATCTAACTACCAATCCTTGAACTTTCAACGCTACATTATGGGCGGTCTACATGTACTTAGCATACCATGCATATAATGTACTGGGTAATGTATAACAGGTTGAAATTTAAGGTGAAATCTCCACAATTGACATATGACTTATACTCAAAAAATGACCAAAGCTAGATCTGTACACCGACTATACTGATTTAGAATGGTGTTAGCGATCATAACATTGATATATTATCTATAAAGTCCCTCAGGCTCAGGTCTCCATTGTATCACCAACTGATATCCAGGAAACAATATTGTAGGGGCTATGCCATCCTACACACGGGGCTACTTGATACCCCGGTTAGCGACATAAGAGACGCGCACATCAGCAACTGCCAATAGTCTTGGGCGCACTGATATACTGATATACTAATTGCCCAATAGTAGGGTTTCGAGCATACTGTGGTACGTTATAATCTCCCTACCCAATAAATGCAGCGACGGTTAGATGACTCCACACCCTTAGATTGAAACCAGCCTCTTTTAATTATGCTGCAAAACCCAGTCAGCATTACAGCAACAATAAGCACATAACCCAGCCTGTTACCCGTCAATGAGTTTTATTCAATAACCAGAACAGAGCTACAGAACATTAGCAACATAAGGTTGCTAGACCCATACTAAACTCCTCCTCCTACACATATTCCTTGATGTAATTCTGAATAGCTATCCTTCACATTATCAGAGCTTTGAAGGGCAGGATACCATATATTCAACAGGTACATGGTGCTGTGACTGGGCTAGTGTTATAGAGCCTGATAACTGAGGATTAACTTGGAAGACATCCGTCCACACGAGTACATCATAACAGTGTTGGTGGGGGAACGGGCGGAGGCAGATGGGAAGGCATAAACTATACAGATGCGGGACTTAACTCACTCACAGAGTACTTTAAGGTGTAAAACCGCAGTTGTAAGATTCCACTATTTTATAGTTCACATGTTTCTTCATTATTATTTTAGATGTGTTAACAAGTTAGTTATATGATGTGTGATTTTCATAGTAATGTTTTAAACACTATAGGTCCCTTGACGTACTGGCCGAACATAGGGCCAAAGATTTGTCCCCAACGTTACATCCCTACACATGATTTACAATGTGCAAAATACAATATGTACTAAAGCACTGATATGGAGTAATGTGAAACTAAATTATTGACAAAAACTATAAAAAATCCAATTAGTGACTGGGAGAAGCTCAAATAATAAAAGCTGCAAGCTAAAAAGTGTTCAGACACCAATATGAAGTAACAAATAAATTAAATAATGTGTTGCGCTAATATGAACCTTCCAGTCAAACTAACAGCCAGTGCACAGTGTAGTAAATAGATCAATCCGTAGTTCGTAAAAAATTAAAATTAATAAATAAATATTAAGTACAAATAAAGATATGAACGTGAACAGGTCAGCAAAAACTATAGCCACTAAATTATAATAATATACTCCACAAAGTGAATCAACCACAGGTTATCCCTTATATTTATGGGTGAATGTAATTGCTATACGTGTTGTCCAATGTTTATACTATTCCTCCTTATATTTGGATTCTCACTTAGCGCTGTGTGTTGATAGCCGTTCTCACTTATGGGAAATATGCATTGCACTGGTGTATACTCTACAGCAAAGTCCCATACGTGCCAAAGAGAATCTGTTCACAAATTTACAGTTGCCGTATATTATGAATGGCTTCCCACTGAGTGATCCTCAAATACCACGTATACATAAAATAAAGATACAGAGAAGAGACATCATTGCACAATGAACGATTGCTACAGGATAAAAGCACCTCACTAGGTACACTCACATAAGCCTGGGAAGTTACTGCCTGGATGAAAAAACAATCAGCCACATGGGGTGCGGTGGATCCTCTCACTGCTTGCAATGATACTACTGACCAGCCTCAATGCTTGATGTCACTGACTCCACCTACGCGTTGCGTCACCTGACTTTTTCAAGGTTAGTCATGTGACGCTCGAGTCTCCATTATATATTGGTGCTAGCGTCAGCGTTGCTATAGAGACAGCGGTATGTCATTGAGTCATTATTTTGTTTTTTCACCAAGCCGTCACTGAACATCTAAACTTTAATAAACACTACATTTAAGTTTAAAACCTGATCATTATACACTTCTTCATGATGATATACATAAAAGATAAAACATAAAAGATAAAATATAAAACAAGGAAACAATATCTAATCCACATCCTCCCTCTAGTGGTGGTTACTATATATAACATTCTAGAAATACTTCACTGTTTTAATGGTTAGATAAACATAAAGTTACGGTACGTTCTTACTCTAGGTCAATAATAATAGCCACTAGTGCCATTATCAAAATACCCAGGATTCCATAAAAAATCATACAAATAAAGGTGATTAAATGACATCAACCAAATTTAGACAAAGAATCAGATTTGAAATGATTAAATTTACAGGATATAAATATATTGTAAGATGAATACCTAATCTAATGGTGATCCATAAACTCATTCCAATATCAATTGATTGATAGTTAGGCCTTCATTGACTCATCACACAGTATAACTAAGTAAAGCAAGAAAAAACACTCTACTGGTGACTGTCACTACTACACTATTGTGTCAAAATGATCTATCCAGATCAACACGGATAAAAATTAATGACTTAGTTTCCTATATACGCTAGGAAATTATATAGTGTTAAAAGATACTGAGCAATAAAAATATAAAATTAATTAAAATAATAAAATCAAGATATTATTATCCAAAAATAGAAAACAAAGAGCTTTAAAAGTTTCCAAGGGATATAATAAAAACTAGTAATCTGATATGAAACAATTTAAATCAAATTCAATATTCAACCCCCTGAGCGCAAGAGTACACATCTCAAAAATCCATCTGGATTCTCGTTTGCTTAATTCTCTGATTTTATTGGATCCTCTCCAATGTGGTATGTATTTATCAATAGCCCAAAATTTTCGGTCTGTGGGTTTTTTATTGTGGTACCTTGTGAAATGTTTAGAAACACTGTGCTTTGGGAAACCATTCCTGATGTTCAATATATGTTCTCTAATGCATTTCTATAATGGTCGTTTTGTTCTCCCAACATACTGTAGGGAGCATGCACATTGTAGTACATATACAGGAAATATATAGTTCTACATGAAATACATTCTTTAATATTATATTCCTTCTTGGTACTTGTGGAACTGAATTTTTTACAATGCATAGTAGCAAAATCAATGCTAGAAAAATGTGACAGGGACCTGTCACCTATCACCTATACCCTGACTCTGCTTACCTACCTTCTATCTGATTGGACATCGTGGTCAAATACACTCACCATCCCATCTACCATGAAAACGACCCATTCGCAATTTTACGCCTACCCATAACCTCCATTTTCCATTCACCTGCCTCTAGGATCGACAGCGGTGGGCTTGTCGGCTATTCGTAAGTATCCTCAGTGTAAGGTACTTGCCAACCTCCACACAGTGCAGTAGAATAACCAGGACCTACATATAGGTCAATTTCCACTGACAACTAACTGTACGTTTATAACCTCTCTCATTGCAGAGCAGGTTAGTCGAATACTACCTCCCCCTTCCCCAAACACAGCCCATCCCTTTAGCCGGATAACTGCTCTACTACCCTAAGTGAGATTGGTACATTCTCGGACACCCAAGCTCTGATTACTCCCCTTCCTTCCCTGTACTGGCGGAAACAAATACCCAAGTTATGGCTGCTGAAGATAGGACTTCACTCCCCTCACGGGTGAAACTATACTCGCTGAACATGCGTGGACTTAACACCCCAGAGAAGAGATCTCAATTACTATATACTCTACAAAAAAACAAATCACAAATAGCATTCATCCAAGAGACCCACTTCCGCACTAATAACATCCCCAAACGCTTTAATCACCACTTTCCTATGGTTTATCACGCCTCCAATGACGAATCAAAAACCAAAGGTGTTGCAATATTAGTATCTAAGAATTGCCCTCTCCAAATTTCAGAGGTTAAAAGAAATGTTCACGGTAGATACCCATTCCTCAAGCGGACGCTACACAACAAACCCATTACCCTAGCTAACATTTACACACCTAACAAACAACAGGTGGCATTCTTATGTGAAACTCTACATCTGCTCACTGAATTTTATTCGGGCATCCTCATCGTTGGGGTCACACTAACCCCAACCCAAAATTCTTCCACAGGAGCATCATCTATGCCATATAGAGCCCTTAACGCTATCAAAAAACATCTCAGAGAGCTAACATTGCATGACACTTGGTGAACACTACATCCAAATGAACGGGATTTCACATTCTACTCTTCTCCGCACAATAAATACACTAGAATTGACCATTTTTTTATATCCCAGAATGACCTAACATTTCTTTCCAAAGCCACAATGGACCCAATGTTTATTTCAGATCATAACCCCATTTCCATCACACTAGATCTACCGGCGACCAGAACCAGAAACACAATCTGGCGTCTAGATAACTCTCTTTTAACAGACCTTGAAGCCACTCAAAAACTTACTAAGCGTCTTACACAATATTTTGCAGACAATGTCACCGAAGACTCCAATCCAACTACCGTATGGGCGGCGCATAAATGCGTAATGCGAGGAGAAATTATTTCTCTCTCAACTAACAGATACAAACACAAGCTTAACCGCATTGCTGCCTTATTCAGGAAAATTCACACCCTAGAACAAGCACACAAATTATCCCTGGCTACTAAATCTCTAGCTGATCTGGTAAAAGCAAGGGAAGAACTTTTGGAAGAGCTAGGCAAGACATTGAAGTGCAAATATGTTTTAACACAAAAATAGTTTTATGAATTCGGCAACAAATCTGGAAAACTATTAGCTAAAGCCCTCCAACACAAAAAAGCTATGAATACTATTCACTCAATCAAAGACCCCGCTGGCAATGCTTTGATTTCCCCTGAAGACATTGCTAGCCAGTTTGTCCAATATTTTTCTAAACTTTATAACTTACACCCCTCGAACACAAAGGGGTGTACTTTAGAAAGACAAGAGGCTATAAAAGACTTCCTAGCACAATACTACAATACTATAAAAGCTATTAACATTCACCACTGGCTTTCCACATCCTCCACACAAGGCTTTTTTCTGTCTCTCGATGTGGAGAAGGCATTAGACAGGGTGGCTTGCGATTACATGGAGGCATCACTGTTGGCCATGGGATTTCCTGTACACTTTCTCTGAATGATCCTAGCACTTTATTCTTCCCCCACAGCCAGAATTAGAGTTAATGGCCGCCTGTTGGATGCCTTCTCTGTTTCGAATGGCACACACCAGGGGTGCCTCTTATCTCCTCTCATCTTTATACTTACTTTGGAACCCCTCTTACGCAAACTTAGAACAAACCCCAACATTACAGGCATCGACAGACGCCACAAACATTACAAAGTGGCAGCATATGCCAATGACATCCTTCTTTTCCTTTCTAACCCCCTTATCACCATACCCAATTTATTGCAGGACGTTGCCCTCTTTCGTAAATTGTCCTATCTGCAAATTAACTTTCAGAAATCTAAAGACTTCAACATCTCACTCCCGTCAACGTTAGTTACTCAATGCTAAGCTAACTTTCCTTTTAGTTGGGAACCGCATGCCCTCACATACTTAGGTATTCAAATCCCCTCTAAACTAGAGAACCTTTATGACAGAAACTACCTACCCATACCCCAACTATACAAAAGGATCTTCACAAATGGTCTTCAGGCCAGTTTTCCAGGTTTGGGTGCATTGCCATCATCAAGATTAACATCCTACCCCGTATCCTCTACATTTTCCAAACGGTTACAATTAACCTCCCAATAACTTTCTTTAAAACCTACAAGAGACGGGGGCGTGTCCGGACTATGGAGGAGTGAGGACGTGTGCCTTATCAGCTCCGCTCTACCGCAGCACATCACCAGCTCCACAGCGGAGGAAACACCCGCACCCGCAGCAAATTATGTCCCTTAAACACCGGGCATCCTCCCAGCCACAACGGACTGACCGATCGCGGCAATCCCAGCTGGATTCCTTCTACACTGGGCAGACCGGGAGAGGCCGCAAGCCTTCCAAGATGGCGCCGACCGGGAAGACACAGCGTGCTAACAAGGCCGCAAAGACCTCCGCTGGCCAGCCACAGCAACTGGATGACTCTCCCGCTCCATCTCCAGGGTCGGTGAGTGACTCAGTCCCCCTGATCTCCCCAGGCTCCCCCACTTCCCAAGACGGTGACTCCACTGACCTGGACCCCCTGGCAGATGCAGACATCAGGCGCCATATTATGTCCCTACCCACGAAAGCTGATCTTGAACGCTTTGCTGACAGAGTGGAAAAAGCTTTAAAGGAAGATATTGCTCAGCTTAAAGCTGACACAAATCACTTAGGAGGCAGACTTGAAACTCTGGAACAGAAATTTGAGGAAACTCTCCCTGTCATTTCTAAACTACAAGACAAGTGTAACATACAGGGCCAACAGATTGAGGCCCTGCTATGTCAGCTGGATGACACAGAGAACCGCAGCAGATGGGCAAACATCAGGATAAGAGGCCTACCTGAAGCTACTGGGTCCAGGGACATAATCCCCACCCTGGAAGGAGTCTTTAAGGAAATACTAGGACTGCCTGCCACTGCTACGATCGAAATAGACCATGCACACAGGGCCCTGAAACCCCCATCCCAGGATGCGAACAATCCTAGAGATATTATCTGTAAATTACATAAATATACGCTCAAAGACCGTATCATGCAAAAAATGAGGGGGAAACCATATTTTGATTTTGATGGTGCACACCTGGCCTTTTATCAGGACATCTCGAGGCGCACTCTTATGCAACGTAGAGCACTTCGCCCTCTCCTAACAGCTGTCCAAGACGCAGGCCTGGGGTATCGCTGGGGGTTCCCCTTCAGCCTTCAAGTCACCAAAGATGGTAGAACCATAACTCTTCGCAACAAAGATGACCTCCCGCACTTTTTGACCTCCCTGGATCTAGACCCGGTGGACTTTCCCGACTGGAGATGTTCCTCAGAACTGGGAAACGACAAATTACCTACCCACCAACCGTGGCAACCAGCCAGAAACCAGAATCGCAGGAGGAATCGCAGGCGACATCTCTCTGAATCCTCGCCGGGAACATCCCTACCCGGAAACTAGCAAACATCCCTTTCTGGGGCGTACGAACTGCTAATACCCAAGTGTTTCTTTTTATACATATTGCACTTAGATTATCCCCTTAACATTATCCGTAAGGCTGCTTGATGGTTTGCACATTTTTGAGTTTCCTGAAGCACCATCATTCTCTCCATGTCTAACCGCACCATATCAGACGCGGTGGACGGAGACGGAGGACCTCCTGCCCTCTCTTATAGACGGCACACTAACCCCCTAGTAGGCCGCCCTGCTTTTTTTGGGCACTAATCCCCTTTGGGATAAAGGGTCGTGGCCTGGGGTCCCTCCCTTTCTCAGGGGGGGGCTCCTCGACACGACCCTTAGTAGTTGTTTCACATACGTGGATATTGGCATCCATACTGTTTTTATGGTTATGACCATGTTTTTATGTTCTCCTTCTCACACATGTTTTGTCTTCTCCTCCTCTTCCTCTCGTCTCTTTCCTACTCCCTTCCCCTTCACTACAGGTTGCTCCATCATGCTGTCTGTGACGGACCCCTCCCAAATTGCACACATTGAACACCCACGCTCCTTTCCATGGCTTCCCTACGGGTAAGTACATATAATGTACGGGGACTATGTTCCCCACACAAACGTAGTAAGCTTTGGGGGGAGTTAAAACGCCTGAAAACCCAAGTGGTTTTCCTTCAAGAAACCCACTTTACGCCAAAGTCTCTTCCCAAATTGCCTACTCACCTTTTCAACCAATGGTTCATTAGCACATCCCCGACCCCTAAATCTAAAGGGACAGCTATCGCCATACACAAGGCATGCCCTTTTCAGCCGGCAGAGCACGACACAGACCCCTTGGGGAGATATGTTTTTCTAAAGGGCAACATTGCAGGCCAAAAATATACATTCGCCACTATTTACGCCCCGAATGCAGACCAACTTACTTTCATAGACACTACACTAGACCACTTGGCTAAATTCAGAGAAGGCTTCCTAATCTTAGGAGGCGATTTTAACGTAAGCCCTGACCCAATGCTAGATACCTCCCATGCAAGACCCTCCCACTCCTACGCATTCTTGAAGCACTTCCGCAGGACTATTCAGTCCCACCTGCTCACCGACAGTTGGCGAGCGCTTAGACCACTGGACCGTGACTTCAGCTATTACTCTACAGTACATAACGTATACACAAGAATTGACCACATCTATGTGGATCGAAATATTCTTGAACTTCTACAGTCTGCAGACATTGGTTCCATTTCCATTTCCGACCACGCCCCAGTGACGATGGCCTTTTCTTTGCCATCAGGCACATGGGGAGTTCGGACCTGGAGACTTAATGAGAACCTATTGGACGATGCGGTGGTGATGGCTGAGGTCGCGGATACCCTAGCTCATTATTTTGCAGAGAACCCTATAGGCGAGCTGAGCGAGGGGACGGTTTGGGAGGCTCACAAGGCTGTGGTTCGGGGGGCTCTGATTTCCCAGGGCAGTAGACTTAAAAAGATACGACAGGCAGACTTTTTAAGAGTACACACCGAACTCCAAAAAGCAGAACTCAGGCACAAAGCCAACGGACGCCCTGAAGACCTCGAAAAGCTGACAGAATTACGCGAACTGTTCTTACGCCTACTCGACCATCAAACACGCAAACAATTCCGATTTGTGGCACACAGGTACTACGAACACGGAAACAAATGCGGCCGCATGTTGGCCCGGGCCCTCCGGAAACGTCAAGCCCAGACATATATACATAAACTACATAGCGCCTCGGAAACACCGATTCTACACCCATCTAAAATTGCTGCTGAATTTCGAGCTTACTACGCTAAATTGTACAACATAGACTCTGACCCCTCCCCTACATCACGGGACATTAGACAAAATGCGATCCGAGACTATCTGACTGCAGCCAAACTCCCAACACTTACAGAAGAGCAATCCTCAGACCTAGACGCCCCAATCACCCCAAATGAGCTTCGGGCCACGGTGAATTCCTTGCCCAACGGAAAGAGTCCTGGACCTGACGGGTTCACTAAGGCATACTATAAAGCCTTCCTGACTCACCTAGAGACACCCATGTGCAAATATTTTAATTCTATTGCAGAAGGAAGAACCATTCCTTCAGAGGCACTTCTGGCACACATTACTGTAATCCTGAAAGAGGGCAAGGATCCCACCGTACCCCCGAGCTTTAGGCCAATATCGCTCCTTAACCTAGATATAAAAATTTTAGCGAAAACACTAGCAAACAGACTTAAATACCTTATACCCGACATTATCCACCCAGACCAAACGGGATTCATAACAGGTAGAGAAGCCAGGGACAACTCTATCAGAGCAGTACTCCTTACTCACTGGGCCCGTGCCCGCCCCGAGCCACAGCCGTACCTCATATTGTCAACAGACGCTGAAAAAGCGTTCGATCGCGTTGACTGGTCTTACCTGATGGAGGTGCTTTGATCACTGCGAATGGGTCCGAGAATGCTGTCCTCTATTTTAGCACTATACTCGACACCTTGCGCACAGGTCAAGGTAAATGGAACCCTCTCGGCTCGCTTCCCCATCAGAAATGGCACGAGACAGGGGTGCCCCCTATCACCTCTCTTGTTCGCCTTAGTGCTGGAGCCTTTGCTCTGCACAATACGCGCTAACCCCGACATTAGGGGTCTCACGGTTGGTAACACGGAGCATAAACTCTCGGCATATGCTGATGATGTCCTGTTCCACGTTTCAAACCCCCTGATCTCACTGCCCAACCTGATGAAGGAACTGAAGCTCTTTGGGTTTCTGTCAAATTTTAAAATTAATTTTTCAAAGTCAGAAATACTCCCTATTTGCATGTCACCCCAATTAACAATGAGCCTTAAATCAGCCTTTCCTTTCACCTGGGCCACGTCGGCTATTCGATACCTCGGTATACAACTCACAGACAATTTTAACAGCCTATATAACGCAAATTACCTCCCACTGATAACTACCAGTAAGAAAGACCTATCCCAATGGACACAGACGGCCTTCACATGGCTGGGAAGGGTGAACATAATAAAAATGAATATTTTACCACGCATACTGTTCTTTTTACAGATGCTACCAATTCGATTACCCCAATCTTTTTTTGATAAAATATCTAGCATACTGTCCGAATTCATATGGAATGCGCGCAAACCTAGGATAGCACTACGAGTCCTACGACGCTCGAAACAAAATGGAGGCCTAGGCCTTCCAGACGTCAGAAGATACTACTGGGCTATAGCGATACAGAGGATGCTTAACTGGCGTTTCCACTCTGGCTCTAAGATATGGGTACCACTAGAGAAATGTTTAGCGGGTAGGAACTTATCATATGCTCCCTGGCTATCTCGAGAGGATAGAGGACTGTCGGAGACAACGTCCCCCCTGACGACCCAGGTACTGTCAACCTGGGATAAGATTAACCCGCTGCTAAAATTGGCTCCCTCGGTGTCCCCACTGGCCCCATTGGGAGGTTTCCTTTGGTTCCCTCCGGGTTTTTTTTAAATGGTGGTTGGAGGGTGAGGACGCCAGTTGTGGCGAACTCATGAAAGACGGCAAACTCCTGGGCTACGAATCTACAGGCAGACAGGGCACCCCAATGATTTTCTGGAAATACAGACAACTACATGACTTCTTTCAATTACAAGGCCATAAGATTAGAGACCCTTCTTCTCTCACCCACCTTGAAAAACTCTTTATTGCAGAAGAACCTACACCACATTTAGTCTCGGAACTTTATAAATTACTGGGTTCCTCATTCTCTAACACCACACCCGCATTTATCAGACGTTGGGAAAAGGACCTGGGCATCGTATTTGCAAAGACAGACTTAACTCACTTGTACCAGCTTACTCATTCATCCTCAATAGAGTCTAAGACCCAGGAAACGAACTTTAAGCTGCTATCCCGTTGGTACAGAGTACCTGCAGACTTGGCCCGCTTCTACCCTTCCACATCCGAGCTGTGCTGGAGAGGATGTGGTCAGAAAGGTACACTGAAACACATATGGTGGGATTGCCCTCAAATTAAATCCTTCTGGGAAGATATATGTAACCAAATCAAAATAGTGACAGAGATAGAAATCCCCTTTCTCCCGACCCACTTTCTCCTGCAGGTCCCCCCGATCTCACTACGAAAATACAAGAAAAGTGTGCTGCCGCACTTATTAAATGCGGCTAGGTGCTTGATCCCAATTCATTGGAAAAAACATACGACCCCCACACGTGCTGAGTGGATCGGAAAGGTTAGTGAGATCCGGGAGGCCGAGGATTGGGTGGCGACCAATAAAGGCTACAAAGACCGATTCCACACAATCTGGATGCCATGGGCTGAATACACCTCTGACTCCACGCAGTGTCGTCTAGTTTAGACGTTGCACTACTGGAACTGGCAGACCCTACTCTTAAAGTACTTAGGCTAACAAAAACTCAACCCTGTAGGCAAGACCCTAAAACTTGACCCATCCGAGGAATAACGAATCCAGCTCCGAGGGGTCCGTCGCAGAGGCAGAGGAAGCCTACCAGTATTTGCAGGTAACCTGACCCATTCCCTCTCCCTTTCCCATCCCCCCCTTCCCTCTCCTGTTCCCTCTTCTCACTCTCACTGTACCCCCCTACCTCTCTCTTTTTTATTATTCCCTTTCTATTTTTGTGTCTCTCTATTGTTATTTTAGTATAATATTAGGGAAACTCATGCGAAACAGCTAAGTATGGGTTGTTCAATATAGAACTGAAATCCGCTGGGGGAGATCTCTGGATTTCCAAGAGCCAGATAAATTTTACATGAGTAAACCACTGTTGCGGGGTCGCGTTGGCCCGCGTGAGAGCGGGAGGTGGATTGATGGAGGTTTTGAGCCCCCCCTTCCTGCCCCGGGCGTGGGCCACCGGGCTGTGTACCCCGTACATTCCGGAGAGTCCCCCAACTTATACACACCCTCACGAGCCTTTAGGCGGGCCCCGCTTCATTTGCATACTTCATGAAAACATGGGGCTTCCAGAGCTCCTGATTACTCCCTTGGCGGGTCCCACAGAGTTATCCCTAGAAGAGCACTTTGCATTAGATTAATAGTAATGTATGTGTTTGTTCAACCCACATATCGAATATTGTTACTGAAATGACCCTGCGAGGCCATTGTTTACAGGATTTGCATTGTTGGACATGTCATGTAATGTCTTGTTCTAAAAATAAAAATTTATTATACAAAAAACCTACAAGAGACTATGCAGGAACTTTATCTGGGCCTCTCAATCCCCAAGAATAAGCTGGGATAGAATGACTCTACCCAAACAGAAAGGTGGACTGAGCCTCCCAGACATTCACAGATACTACGCGGCATGCCACATCACAAGAATAATTGACTGGCATGTTCACACACATACTAAAGACTGGATTGACATTGAGAATTCCTTTGCACAGGTCCCTCTTTCCAACATTTCATTGATCGACGTCAAAGCCATTCCTAAGGAACACTTTTCATACCCGCTAATGGGTCCCACGCTACACAGCTTCAAAAAAACCTGTGACTCACTTAATCTGATCCCTTCACCAGGTCCGATGACTCCCTTAGACGGTAATTCCGACTTCCCTCTTGGTCTCCCAGAATACAACTTAAACCTCACAAACATTGATTAACCGCTCAGAGCACATCACCTTTTTCACAATAATTTGCTCATCTCTTTTGCTTCTCTCTCCTCCCGCTCCCCAAAGCTCAAAATTCCCTTTTACAAATATCTACAAATTAGACACTTTCTGAACAGCATCAGACCCATCACTCAATGGTGTAGAGAACAAAATCCTTTTGAAGCAATGTGCAACAGCACAGAACACCAAAGACATCTGATTTCAACAGTTTACTTACTCCTATTTGGGGAGATCGACCATAAATCCAACCTAGCCAACCAGAGATGGGAGAGTGAACTCAACTTAGACTTATCCAAAGAAGACTGGGAAAATATTTATGATCACATCCATAAAGGCTCCATCAACATACCAGCACAGGAAAATAACTTTAAACTGTACTCCAGATGGTACCATACCCCTAAACAGATACACGTATTTCATCCTGCTGTATCCCCACTGTGCTGGAGATGTAACTCTGAGGTGGGTTCCCTACTCCATATCTGGTTGGAATGTACACACATAAAACATTCTGGGAAAAAATACACAACACAATCACCCAAATTACAACATACCCCCTAGAATTCACTCTGGCTCAATACTTGCTACATCACACCTCACTGCCTCAATCTACATACAAAAAATCTCTCATACTTTACCTCATTAACGCAGCTAAACAATGTATACCGTTATATTGGAGAAATACGAAGCCCCCTAAACTGACCGACTGGTTTAAACTTATAGAGAAAGTGGCTGAGATGGAGGATCTGATCCATCAAGCTAAAGATAACCCAAAGAAATACCGTATGACATGGGCTTGTTGGCTACATTTCCGAGAATCCTCAGTGTTCCAAGAGCTACCTCGCAATCCGTAATTAGACCACTCCATGGGAATACACTGCCAACCTCCACATATTTCCCCTCTGCTACCGCAATGTGAATACCCGCCATACTATTCATATTCATTCATTTCTATGTTCTCTCCTTATGTATATCTTATCCCATATCTCACCTAATGAATACCCTCCCTGTTCCCTGACATAGAGTTCTCTAACTGCAACCTAGATACCAATTTAAACCTTTTGTTCCGACCTTAAATCACCCTCACATGTACAGCCATACTCTTGCCTAGCTTATATCACACTTTCAACAATAAGATACATTACACAGAATACTAGGTTTAGAGAGTATTCATTCCATTTCATGGGCAAACACTGACGCAACACAGCCAGATAAATCTGTCACCCCCCCCCCTCGCACAGCGTGATCCTATTGGGGGTGTTTGGGTTGGGGGTGGGCATGCACCGGTCCACCTAATCTTCGCTACAATTCATTTTTATCAAATCCGACGATAAGCTATATCTTTAGCCTCTTCTTTTTTTTTTTTTTTTTTCAAATATTTTTTATTAAAGATTTTCAAAAGAAAGAAAAATATTTCACAAAATTATACCATACAAAGTATTTCCATAAATGGTATAACAATTTTACAAAATTATTAATACATCTCCAATCATTTTTTACATTTAACTCTCAGTTTTTATATAAGCCATCGTGGATTGATTAAATTTAAACATCTATGTTGTCAATCAGAATATTGAAATAGAGAGTATATCTCTTAAACTTAAAGAATAAAAAAGAAAAGAAAACTTTATTAATGAAAGAATTAGGGACTCTGGCTCCCTATAGCATATCTAAGAAAGGAAAAAGGCAGAGAAAGGTATACAAGTGTAATTTTTATGCAATTTTTCTGAAGCTAATCCAAGGTTCCCATTGTTTATATAAACGATGTGTGTTACCATGTATATTTGCCATCATCTGTTCGTATTTAAAAGCTTCATCAACTTTTCTGATGACTTCACTAATATTTGGTGAGCTGCTAGATTTCCACTTTCCAGTGATTGTCAATCTGGCTGCCATTAGAATTTGTATCACTATTGGTCTTAGAGCATGAGGGTATTGGTCTATGTTTATGCTTAAAATTGCTGGTTCTGCTTCACCTTTTCTAATGAAACCTGTAATTTTTGAGATTAGTTTGAATATTGCTCTCCAGAAACTCCATAGATTAGGGCAATCCCATATCATATGGAGAAGGGTACCTACTTTTCCGCAGCCTCGCCAGCATTCATTGGAGCTGCTGCTGGAAAATTTTGCAGTTAGGTAGGGGGTGTAGTACCATCGAAGTAGTAGTTTTTGGGCTGTTTCCCAATGAGCTGTGGATCTCGTGTAGTATTGGTTAGATTTAATAGCTTCTTGCCATTGTTTATCTGAGAAGGACGTGAAGAGTTCTAACTCCCATTTTTGATGTGCTGGCAGTTTATTGTATGCATCTTTTTGTTGTATTAAGGTGTAAAATAAGGAAATCCCTTTTTTGAGGAAGAATTGTCAGTCCAGTATGTCCATGCTTTTTGTGGAATTTTAGTTGGTTGCAGCTGGTGGGAGTTTAAGAATGATGAGATTCTTATGTACATATAATAATCAGAAGTAGGAAGAGAATATTTATGGGCTAGTATATTGAAGGGAATGATTTTCCCTCGGTCAAACAAATCTGAGATTAGGGTTATTCCTTTTTGTTCCCATTGAGTTGTTTGTAGATCTTTAATATGTGTGCAAATTGTATTAATTGGAGTGGGAATTTCCTTAAGGTCTGAATTTTGTTTTATATTGGAGCGGAATTTCTTCCATGTGTCTAGTACTAGTTGTATAATGGGGTGTTTAGATTTGAAGTGAGTATTTGAGAAGGAATTTGCTAGCAATATGGATTTCATGGAGATGGGGCTCGACCAGGCTTGTTCTATAGTGGCCCAATGTTTAGAGGATTGGTTTTGGAACCAGTATTTTGTTTGATCTAGTAAGCAGGCAGCAAAGTAGTCTTTTAATATTAAAAATGGGGAAAAGAAATTGCGCTCGGTGTTCAATATGAAAACTAATGATAAAAAACCGTGAAGGAAATCCTGCAGCTAAAACACAATAACCCAAATACAGGGGCATACAAACTAAACAATATAAAACAGTGTAGCGCTGGATTGTGAGAAAAAGCGCATATATTGATATATGCGAATATATTAAAACCCGTAAATTTAAGAAGGCTATATGTCACTATTCTAAAGTGATCAGACACACATGTGTGACTCCAAAAAGTGTTCAAATAAACCTATATAGGTATATGAACAGTGAAGGATATAAACAAATACGTGTATAGGATGTGGATATATTACGTGAACTTGATATCAACGTAAACAACAGAGATCAATACCGTTATAGTTGGCAATATGTGATTAGGAAAATATGTCAACCACTTGATGTTGATTATTCCAAAAAAAACTGTTTAGTGCTTAGCAATAATAGTTAATCATATGCTAAAAACAAAAGACAAAAATACCCAAAAATAGTGAAAAATATATGAGTAGAGGAATGGAAAAGTTAGAACCACCCAAAAAGTTCATATATTACAAAGTAAGTGTAGAGTCCCAAACTTGATGAAATTCCAGCATATAATTTCAATTCAGTGATCCACTGCAACTGTAGCCCATCACCAAGAGAATAAGGCTGGAGGCTTACCAGACAGCCTGCGACCACCCTTATTCAGGGGGGTCTAAACAGGCTCAGTAGAAATGTGTAGGTCCAGTAGATCTCATCTAGAAGGGCTCCACAGGAAGATATTGCTTGTGGTCACCGGATAGTTTCCAGAGAGGTTCCTCGCTTGGCAGATCGAGGGGTTCCAGGCAAAGTACAGCAGTATTATCAGCAGGTGCCCCAAAAAGAAAAAAGGACTCCGATAGTGCAGACCAATCTTACTGCTTTATTTAAAAGGATGCCATCCAATATGTATAAAAACAAAACTTCTGGCAGCGGAATAGTAACAAAAACAGACTCCACCGCCGTTTAAAATCGAATCGCGCATGCGCGACACGAGCTCACGTTGTGACCCTACGGCCGTTTCGTCACAACTGACGTCATCAGGGGTACGTGGCCACGCTCGCGCATGCGCTATAAATACACAAGCGCCGTAGCGCCATAGCTTATTCATTGGCTGAGGGAGAACGAGGGCGGGCATCAATCCACTGAATCTAGTGCTGTCAATCACTCCAGCACAGTGAGCCGCCCACACATACACACCTCCTCTTTGCTATAGATAAAGAGATGTTCACCTGGGGCAAGACCGTGTGTTACACTGCCATCTAGGGGTTGAAAAAGAGCAGAACCAAAACATATTCCGAAAAATTATAAATAGAATGAATACTTGTTAAATGTGTAAACAAACAAGCACTCTTATAAAAAGGAAATATGTATTGCCCACTACCATCTGGTGGCTGGAGAGAACCACCAGTATGGAACCCATTAAAGTGCATAAAGAGAGGTGTATAAAAATTACAAGTGGGTTTAGGTTCTCCATCAGCCAAGACCTATTGCAAATTTGAATGAAATAAAAATCGGTGAATACAAACATTTTTACAATATGTAAAAAAGAATATATAAAAGAGGGGGTAATGATAATGTATATCCTAAGGGAGGAAACTTTTATTTGTCCAAAAATGTCTAAAAATAAATCTAATAAAAAGGAGAGGATGTATATTTATTACCAAATCGTCAACCCAAAAGTTCCTTTCAGCTATTGTTAATAAAACAATTAATGTCCCATTCTATATTCAACCCATTGGGGGCATGAGAGCCAAGTTTATAGATCCAGCTTGTTTCAGACCTGGAGATGGTTCTTTTACCATTGCTACCCCGCCAATGGGGAATATACTTTTCAATGCCGATAAACACAGTTCCCTTAGGATTCCTGTCATGTACTGCATCATAGTGCCTAGAGACACTGTGTTTATCGAAACCCTGTTTGATATTGGTAATATGTTCTGCTAGCCTCACGTTAAGTTTCCTAATCGTACGCCCAACATACTCCAACCCGCATGGGCACCTGAGTAAATACACAACGCATTTGGTTGTGCATGTGATAAGTGATCTGATGGGGTATGTGGCTCCTGTACCGCTAGAAGTAAACTCCGTTATTCTTCTATCCCTTAGTGAGTTGATGCTGCAAACATTACATCTCCTGCAGGGGGAGAACCCCTTTAAATCACCAAAAAATGTAGGACGTTTAGGTGGAACAGGAATATTCGGTGCTAGCAGATGCCTAAAACTGGTGGCTCCCCTAAATAAAATTTGCGGTTTATCCGACAAAAGGGGGCCCAAAATTCGATCGTTTTTAATAACAGACCAGTGTTTTTTGATTATCCTTTTAATAGCCCAGTGTTGGCTTGAATAGGTCGTGAGGAAAGCTAACCCGAAGTCCTCCCTGTCCGCTATCTGGGGGGGTTTATCACATAATAATTCCTCACGCTCCCTATTCCCTATCTCAACAATCAGAGAATCAAGCATAACGGGATCATAGCCTTTGATCGAAAATTTTGATTTTAGAATTAGAGCCTCTCTATGGTACTCATTGATATCAGAACAGTTTCGTCTTAAACGCAGGAACTGGCCCTTAGGTACAGCAGACAGCCAAGATTGATGATGACAAGAATCGAGTGGTATAAAACTGTTCCTGTCTGTTGTTTTAAAGTAAGTCGAGGTGCTAATAGCATCATTAACAATGGTGATAGCCAGATCCAAAAAATGGATTTGAGTAGAGCTGGCTTCATGGGTTAGTGATATACCTCTATCATTATTATTAAGTACAGACAGAAAAGTGGTTACAGAATTGATGTCACCGTCCCAAATGAACAGGACATCATCAATGAAGCGTCTCCACATAACCAACTGGGATGGCCTGTCCTTTAGTACCACATCCTCCTCCCACTTGGCCATGAAGAGGTTGGCCATGCTCGGAGCAAATTTGGCTCCCATGGCCACTCCCTTTGTTTGTAAATAGTGTGTACCACCATACCAGAAATGGTTATGCTCCATCGAGAAGTCCAGTAGCTCCATCACGAAATTACATTGCGTGATGGAGATACTGGAGTCCCGATAGAGGAAGTGCCGTACAGCCTCATGACCTAAACTGTGGGATATTGATGTGTAGAGTGACGCTACATCTGCTGTCACCAGCATGTATGTAGCCTTCCACTCTATTCCTCTCAGTATATTGAGGACATGCTTAGTGTCCCTAAGGTAGGAAGGGGTGCCCACCACCAGTGGTTGTAGAAAAAAATCAATATATTTTCCAACGCGTGAGGTTACTGAATCAATACCACTGATGATGGGCCTCCCTGGTGGATTGATCAAGGTCTTATGAATTTTCGGTAATATGTACATTACCGGTAGCCGAGGGGCCAAGGGGACCAAATACTCCCTTTCCTTATTATCAAGAATCCCTAAATTGTAACCCTTATCAATCAGGACTTTTAGTTCCCGCTTAAAACCAGAGGTGGGGTCAGAAGGTAAAGGGGAGTACGTGTTTGTATCCGAAAGGATTCTTAATATTTCATTGTTATACGAATCATGATCCAGGATTACTATCGCCCCGCCCTTATCCGCGGGGCGTATAACGATATCCTTCCTATTCATCAAAGCCTCCAAGCCACTTTTAATGTTATGTTGAGTCCGTACTGATCTAATATTTAAATTAGCCAGATCATTCAGTACCAAATCGCGGAAAAAGGTGACATTCGGTGCCGTGGTACTGGGAGGGTTAAAGAGTGACGCATTCCTCAATCCTGAATGTGCAACCACAGAAGCCTCTCTACTGAGTTGCCTAGCCGGATTACTTAGAATATATCTTTTTATATTTAATTTGCGCGTGTACTTTTGCACATCAATGAACGTTTGAAACTTATTAAGATTTCGTGGTGGTACAAACTTCAAACCCTTACCAAGGGTAGAAAGTTCATCCTTAGAAATTACTTTTGTGCTTAAATTAATAATGCCACTTATATCCTCCTCCTTTTTGGAGTGAAGCTTCCTCCCCCCTCTGCACCCTCTCTTGCATCTCCGTTTCTTTTGTTCCTTCCCTTTCCGACCAACTGAAAATCCCGGTTCAAATGGTTATTTCCAGTGTGTCGGGTCTGGGAGGAATCTAAAGAATTATAATTCCTATTAAAACTTGATATGTTATCATTCATACCATCACGTAAAGGGGAAAATCTGTTCCCTACATTGACCCCATATTGGTCGCGTATCTCATCATTATCACGATGATTTTCCCAGGGCCTCTGTGCATGAGAATTAGGAAATGGTTGGTTACTGCCACAATTATGGTGGATCTCCCGATCATTCAATCTCCTCCATGGTAAAGGGGACCGACGTCGTGATCGAGAGGAGGAATTCCTCCTACTTCCTCCACCTCTCCTTTGATGAGGGTGTCCTCGAGATCTCCCATTTCCCCGTAAATGGGGGGAGGGACAAGGACCTCGAGGTGTCTCCACCCTAGTGTTCCCCTGTATGCCATGGGATACAGACCGAACCTGGGTGTCTGAAATATTGTTAGAAGTAATGGGGATGGGGGGGTCCGTGGAAGCCGGAACTTGCCACTTAAACACCAGGTTGTCCCTATAGTCCTTGGCGTCCCTATTATATTTCCTCCTCTTTTTTATTTTTTGTTCTGACTCCTCCTTGATCAGAAGTGTCTTCAGAGACTCTGATTTACGAGTGTATTCCTGATTCTCTTTAAATGGTGTGAGTTTACCCTTAATAATATTAATCTCTATGTCCAACATAGAGAGCCTACGTTTCTTTTTGGCTATTAAAAATTGCAAAAACCCTACACCTGCTTCATTAAAATATTTGAACCATTCTGCAAGTTCGTTATCCTCTTTTTGGGGGTTTACCTCCCACCTTAGACTTCTCGGGACCATATTAACTTTTACATACTCTTCTAAATATGCAATATCCCATCTTAGGTGAACCTCAGAAATAGTAAGATTTTTCAATCTGAGAAAGCACCCTGCTAAATCATCTCCAGGGTCCTCTCTGCCATCAAAAACACCCGTGGTATCGATAACCAACTGAGACCTATATTCAAAAATATCCATTTGCAGGAATACCAGCTGCAATAACCAAGTATTTAAAAGAAAAAAGCAAAAATGGGGAAAAGAAATTGCGCTCGGTGTTCAATATGAAAACTAATGATAAAAAACCGTGAAGGAAATCCTGCAGCTAAAACACAATAACCCAAATACAGGGGCATACAAACTAAACAATATAAAACAGTGTAGCGCTGGATTGTGAGAAAAAGCGCATATATTGATATATGCGAATATATTAAAACCCGTAAATTTAAGAAGGCTATATGTCACTATTCTAAAGTGATCAGACACACATGTGTGACTCCAAAAAGTGTTCAAATAAACCTATATAGGTATATGAACAGTGAATGATATAAACAAATACGTGTATAGGATGTGGATATATTACGTGAACTTGATATCAACGTAAACAACAGAGATCAATACCGTTATAGTTGGCAATATGTGATTAGGAAAATATGTCAACCACTTGATGTTGATTATTCCAAAAAAAACTGTTTAGTGCTTAGCAATAATAGTTAATCATATGCTAAAAACAAAAGACAAAAATACCCAAAAATAGTGAAAAATATATGAGTAGAGGAATGGAAAAGTTAGAACCACCCAAAAAGTTCATATATTACAAAGTAAGTGTAGAGTCCCAAACTTGATGAAATTCCAGCATATAATTTCAATTCAGTGATCCACTGCAACTGTAGCCCATCACCAAGAGAATAAGGCTGGAGGCTTACCAGACAGCCTGCGACCACCCTTATTCAGGGGGGTCTAAACAGGCTCAGTAGAAATGTGTAGGTCCAGTAGATCTCATCTAGAAGGGCTCCACAGGAAGATATTGCTTGTGGTCACCGGATAGTTTCCAGAGAGGTTCCTCGCTTGGCAGATCGAGGGGTTCCAGGCAAAGTACAGCAGTATTATCAGCAGGTGCTCCGAGCATGGCCAACCTCTTCATGGCCAAGTGGGAGGAGGATGTGGTACTAAAGGACAGGCCATCCCAGTTGGTTATGTGGAGACGCTTCATTGATGATGTCCTGTTCATTTGGGACGGTGACATCAATTCTGTAACCACTTTTCTGTCTGTACTTAATAATAATGATAGAGGTATATCACTAACCCATGAAGCCAGCTCTACTCAAATCCATTTTTTGGATCTGGCTATCACCATTGTTAATGATGCTATTAGCACCTCGACTTACTTTAAAACAACAGACAGGAACAGTTTTATACCACTCGATTCTTGTCATCATCAATCTTGGCTGTCTGCTGTACCTAAGGGCCAGTTCCTGCGTTTAAGACGAAACTGTTCTGATATCAATGAGTACCATAGAGAGGCTCTAATTCTAAAATCAAAATTTTCGATCAAAGGCTATGATCCCGTTATGCTTGATTCTCTGATTGTTGAGATAGGGAATAGGGAGCGTGAGGAATTATTATGTGATAAACCCCCCCAGATAGCGGACAGGGAGGACTTCGGGTTAGCTTTCCTCACGACCTATTCAAGCCAACACTGGGCTATTAAAAGGATAATCAAAAAACACTGGTCTGTTATTAAAAACGATCGAATTTTGGGCCCCCTTTTGTCGGATAAACCGCAAATTTTATTTAGGGGAGCCACCAGTTTTAGGCATCTGCTAGCACCGAATATTCCTGTTCCACCTAAACGTCCTACATTTTTTGGTGATTTAAAGGGGTTCTCCCCCTGCAGGAGATGTAATGTTTGCAGCATCAACTCACTAAGGGATAGAAGAATAACGGAGTTTACTTCTAGCGGTACAGGAGCCACATACCCCATCAGATCACTTATCACATGCACAACCAAATGCGTTGTGTATTTACTCAGGTGCCCATGCGGGTTGGAGTATGTTGGGCGTACGATTAGGAAACTTAACGTGAGGCTAGCAGAACATATTACCAATATCAAACAGGGTTTCGATAAACACAGTGTCTCTAGGCACTATGATGCAGTACATGACAGGAATCCTAAGGGAACTGTGTTTATCGGCATTGAAAAGTATATTCCCCATTGGCGGGGTAGCAATGGTAAAAGAACCATCTCCAGGTCTGAAACAAGCTGGATCTATAAACTTGGCTCTCATGCCCCCAATGGGTTGAATATAGAATGGGACATTAATTGTTTTATTAACAATAGCTGAAAGGAACTTTTGGGTTGACGATTTGGTAATAAATATACATCCTCTCCTTTTTATTAGATTTATTTTTAGACATTTTTGGACAAATAAAAGTTTCCTCCCTTAGGATATACATTATCATTACCCCCTCTTTTATATATTCTTTTTTACATATTGTAAAAATGTTTGTATTCACCGATTTTTATTTCATTCAAATTTGCAATAGGTCTTGGCTGATGGAGAACCTAAACCCACTTGTAATTTTTATACACCTCTCTTTATGCACTTTAATGGGTTCCATACTGGTGGTTCTCTCCAGCCACCAGATGGTAGTGGGCAATACATATTTCCTTTTTATAAGAGTGCTTGTTTGTTTACACATTTAACAAGTATTCATTCTATTTATAATTTTTCGGAATATGTTTTGGTTCTGCTCTTTTTCAACCCCTAGATGGCAGTGTAACACACGGTCTTGCCCCAGGTGAACATCTCTTTATCTATAGCAAAGAGGAGGTGTGTATGTGTGGGCGGCTCACTGTGCTGGAGTGATTGACAGCACTAGATTCAGTGGATTGATGCCCGCCCTCGTTCTCCCTCAGCCAATGAATAAGCTATGGCGCTACGGCGCTTGTGTATTTATAGCGCATGCGCGAGCGTGGCCACGTACCCCTGATGACGTCAGTTGTGACGAAACGGCCGTAGGGTCACAACGTGAGCTCGTGTCGCGCATGCGCGATTCGATTTTAAACGGCGGTGGAGTCTGTTTTTGTTACTATTCCGCTGCCAGAAGTTTTGTTTTTATACATATTGGATGGCATCCTTTTAAATAAAGCAGTAAGATTGGTCTGCACTATCGGAGTCCTTTTTTCTTTTTGGGGCACCTGCTGATAATACTGCTGTACTTTGCCTGGAACCCCTCGATCTGCCAAGCGAGGAACCTCTCTGGAAACTATCCGGTGACCACAAGCAATATCTTCCTGTGGAGCCCTTCTAGATGAGATCTACTGGACCTACACATTTCTACTGAGCCTGTTTAGACCCCCCTGAATAAGGGTGGTCGTAGGCTGTCTGGTAAGCCTCCAGCCTTATTCTCTTGGTGATGGGCTACAGTTGCAGTGGATCACTGAATTGAAATTATATGCTGGAATTTCATCAAGTTTGGGACTCTACACTTACTTTGTAATATATGAACTTTTTGGGTGGTTCTAACTTTTCCATTCCTCTACTCATATATTTTTCACTATTTTTGGGTATTTTTGTCTTTTGTTTTTAGCATATGATTAACTATTATTGCTAAGCACTAAACAGTTTTTTTTGGAATAATCAACATCAAGTGGTTGACATATTTTCCTAATCACATATTGCCAACTATAACGGTATTGATCTCTGTTGTTTACGTTGATATCAAGTTCACGTAATATATCCACATCCTATACACGTATTTGTTTATATCATTCACTGTTCATATACCTATATAGGTTTATTTGAACACTTTTTGGAGTCACACATGTGTGTCTGATCACTTTAGAATAGTGACATATAGCCTTCTTAAATTTACGGGTTTTAATATATTCGCATATATCAATATATGCGCTTTTTCTCACAATCCAGCGCTACACTGTTTTATATTGTTTAGTCTTTTAATATTGGGAGTCCCATTCCCCCTGCTTTCCTGTGTCTCGAAAGGGAAGACTGAGAGCATCTCGGTTTTTTATCTGCCCACACAAATTTATGAAGCTGCGATTGCGCTGTTGTAAAAAATTTTGCTGGAATAGAGATCGGTAGAGCTCTAAAGTAGTACAATATTTTTGGTAATATAAGCATTTTGTATGCCGCCAGCCTTCCCATCCAAGACAAACAGAAGGATTTTAGTCTAGTGAGTTCTGATTGGATAGAGGAAATAAATGGAACCAGGTTCACTTTAACCGCTTGCCGACCGGCGCACGCCGATGTACGTCGGCAGAGCGGCATGGCTGGGCAAATGGGCGTACCTGTACGTCCATTTGAATTTCCCGCCATGCCCGTGCGTGCGCGCCGCCGGCGGCGCGCACGCGCGCCGGCCGGGAGCTCCGTGAGTCGGGTCGCGGGTCCCGCGGACTCGATCGCCGCGGGGAGACCCGCGATCGCCTCACGGAGCGGATGAACGGGGAGATGCCGTTGTAAACAGCATCTCCCCGTTCTGCCTAGTGACAAGTGTCACTCGATCTCTGCTCCCTGTCATCGGAGCAGAGATCAGTGATGTCAGCCACACAGCCCATCCCCCTACAGTTAGTAATCACTCCCTAGGATACACTTAACCCCTCCCCGCCCCCTAGTGGTTAACCCCTTCACTGCCAGTGTCATTTACACAGTAATCAGTGCATTTTTAATCGCACTGATCGCTGTAAAAATGACAATGGTCCCAAAAATGTGTCAAAAATGTCCGACATGTCCGCCATAACGTCGCAGTCACAATAAAAATCGCTGATCGCCGCCATTTCTAGTAAAAAAAAAAATTATTAATAAAAATGCCATAAAACAATCCCCTATTTAGTAAACGCTATAACGTTTGCGCAAACCAATTAATAAACGCTTATTGCGATTTTTTTTACCAAAAATATGTAGAAGAATACGATCGGCCTAAACTGAAGAAAAAAAATGTTTTTTTTATATATTTTTAGGGGATATTTATTATAGCAAAATGTAAAAAATAATGCGTTTTTTTCAAAATTGTCGCTCTTATTTTGTTTATAGCGCAAAAAATAAAAATCGCAGAGGCGATCAAATACCACCAAAAGAAAGCTCTATTAGTGGGAAAAAAAGGACGTCAATTTTGTTTGGGAGCCACGTCGCATGACCGCGCAATTGTCAGTTAAAGCGACGCAGTGCCGAATCGCAAAAAACGCTCTGGTCAGGAAGGGGGTAAATCCTTCCGGGGCTGAAGTGGTTAAATAAATTGCTGCTTGGTGTCGTTAGTTTTATCCCTAAATATTGGATAGGTTTGTCAGCCCATGGATAAGGAAAGCGTGAGTGTAGGGATTTGCGGGTATTTTCTTCAATGTTTATGGCAAGTAGATTGGATTTGGATGCATTAATTTTGTAGTATGAAATTTGGTTAAAATGGTTCAAGATATTGTGTACCGTTTGCAAGGAGGTGTTGGGATTGGAAAGTGATAGAATCACATCGTCTGCAAAAAGGGAGATAGTGTGTGCTTGTTTGGAGATTATGATACCAGAAATTTCTGGGTGTGATCTAATTTTTTCGGCCAGGGGTTCCATTAATAAAGCAAAAATGAGCGGGGATAGGGGGCAGCCCTGCCTTGTCCCGTTAGTAATATTGAAGCTGTCTGAGAACATTCCCTCTGTGTAAACCATAGCAGATGGGTTAGTATATAGTGATAAAATAGCTGAGTTTATATTTCCCAAGATGCCAAATTTGTTCAAAACTAGTTTCAGATATCCCCAGTGGATCCTATCAAAGGCCTTCTCCGCATCTAATGATAGAAGCAGAGAAGGAGTGCCCGAGGATTCCGCTGCATGAATTAAGTTGATAATTCTTTGTGTTGCATCTGGAGCCTGACGGCCTGGGATAAACCCAACTTGGTCTTGTTTAATCAAACTGGGTAGGAATTGTGCCAGTCTGTTGGCTAGAATCTTTGCGTATACCTTCAGGTCTACATTCAATAATGATATAGGCCTGAAGTTTTGTGGAGTGTCGGAGGGTTTCCCGGGTTTGGGTAGAGTCACAATTGTGGCTGTTAACATTTCTGAGGGGAATGAAGATGTTGATATGGCTGATGCAAATACATTTAATAAGTGTGGGCCTAATATGGATTGGAATGTCTTATAGTATTCAGACGAAAAACCGTCTGGGCCTGGGGATTTGTTATTTGGGAGAGATAGTATTGTTTTGTTTAGTTCAGACAAAGAGATTGGTGCGTTGATAGATTGCAGTTGGTCTACGTTTAGTTGGGGCAATGAGATAGAGTCTAGGAATGATTGAATTAATTCCGGTGATGGTTGGTGGGTTGTATTGTCGTCTTTAAGATTATAGAGATTATTATAGTAGTCCCTAAAAGCATTAGCGATATCTTTGGGATTGGATAGTCTAATGCCTGTGGCCGGGTGGGAAATAAATGGAATCTTTTGTTTGATGGTTTTTTCCTTCACTTGATTAGCTAATAATTTGCCTGCTTTATTGCCATGGTTATAATAGTTTGCTTTCCATTTTTGAACCGTGTGTTTGTGTTGAGATATAAGTAGCAATCTAAGATCATGTCTGAGGTTATCTAGTTGAGCGCTAGTGGCGTGGTCTGGAGCTTTTTTATTTACAGATTCTAAGTTTTTTATCTGTTGGAGTAGATCATTCAATTGTTTGTTCCTTTTGGCTACACTGCTCATTTTCATGAGGATCCCTCGTATGTAAGCTTTGTGACAATTCCAGATTGTGAAGGGATCCGGCACCGAGCCGGCATTAGTGTTAAAGAATTCGTGCAATTCCTTAGTAATTTTATGCTTTTGGTCTGGATGTGTGTAAAGAAAGGTATCGTTTTTCCATCTGTTTGCCCTTGTCCCGGTGCAAGATCCCTCCACTACAATAGAAACCGGAGCGTGGTCCGACCACGTAATATTGTGTACGGTGGACATACTAACATTCTGTAGCAGAAACTTATCTACCAAGAAAAAATCAATTCTTGAGTATGTGCGATGCACACTCGAGAAGTAGGAGTAGTCCCGCTCTGTCGAGTGTTGACATCGCCACACGTCATGTAGATTTTCTGAGGCCATGAAGCGCGAAAGGGTCACTCTTTCCCGACTTTTCGGGGTCTCGGCCGAGATATCAAGAGTTTTGTTTGGTATAGTGTTAAAATCTCCACAGATTATAATGTACCCCTTTTGCACTGCACGTACTCGTTTCCAAATTTTGTTCAAAAAAGAGATTTGTTTCACATTGGGTAAATATACATTTACTATAGTGTATATTGTGTTGTTTATCTCACCAACCAGTATAATAAATCTACCCATGTCATCTACGTCCTTGTAGATTTGACGAAAAGATATGGTGTCCTTGATGAGAATGGCTACCCCTCTCTTCTTCTTTGGAGCATTGGAGCAAATAGTTGTAGGAAAGTTCTGGTGGGAGAATTTCGGAGGCTTGGATGTAGAGAAGTGAGTCTCTTGAAGACAAAGAATGTCACTTTGCAGTAGTCGGGCTTCTTTCCATAGCATTGATCATTTTTGTGGGCTGTTCAGTCCACGGACATTAAACGAGGAGATTTTGAACCCCATGTCGTTGATCTTGAAGGGTGGTTGAGAAAAAAAAGAGAGAGAAAAAAAAAAAAAAGTTCCTAGGATTAGTAACCATATTAAACTGAAGATTGTAGTACAGTTCCTTTGTTGAAGAAGTGTTTTAATAGTGAGCCAGAGTCCAGATGTTGGAAAACTGTTTAGGTGCTGTCTCAGAGGTTAGTACAGCAGAAACGAAAAGTCTCTGAGTAAAAATATAGAAAAAGATAGTAAAAACAAAATTATTCGATTCAACTGAATCTGTTGGGATAGTATCCCGTAACTTCGGAGGAGCGAAAAGAGAACCAATAAAGTTCCACGGGTGCACCGGAGCACAACTTTGTGTAATAGTGGTTGTAAATATCCTGAGCTTCACTCAATTGCATCTTGTGGCCAGGTAGGAGAACGTGGGTGAGGTGAAGAGGTACTTGAAGGTGGACCCTCAATCTTGTCTAAGATATCCCATTCTTTCAGTAGCCATATACCGTCTTCCACTGACTGGATAGGGAACGTTTTCCCATCTTTGGTAATGAGCAATTTTGCCGGATAGGCCCATCTGTAGGTAATATGGTGATTTCTTAGAGGTTTGGTTATGGTGGCCAGATTCTTCCGTCTTTGCATTGTATATGCAGACAAATCAGTGAAGAATGAAAGGCCGTGGATGCATGGATTCCGCATGCATTGAAGAAATTTTTCTTTAGTTTGATAGAAGTGAATCCTTGCAATTGTATCTCTGGGCAAATGGTCAGGAATGTGCTTGGGTTTTGGCAGTCTGTGGATCCTGTCGATAGAGAGATCCGTCACCGAAGCATCAGAAAGCATTTCTTGCAGGATGTTTTGGAAGTAAGCGTTTAATTCTGGTGGTTTAACCGATTCGGGTATTCCCCTGATTTTGATGTTATTTCTTCTCGAACGGTCTTCGAGGTCGGCCATCTTGGACTTTAATTGGTGTATTTCGTCATCTTTCTCATTATGAGCGTCAATCACTTCATTGATGGCACCCGCAAATTCTCCCATCTTGTGTTCAATATGGGTGACCCTGCTATTGACAGCCTTGAATTCTGATTTAAAATGACTGGTAAGGGATAATATGTCCGCATGCAGGGTACTACGGAGGGACACTAGCATGTCTTTCAGTGTTGTGTCAATAACCGGCTGGTTTTTAGTAGGAAATTCCAAGATGGAGTCCTGGAGCTCCCTGGTGTCATTAAGGGATGTGTCTGTTTCTTCCTCCTCCACGTTCTTTCCCTGCATGTGTTGCTGTTTCGCCTTAACTGGGCTAGATAATGCTGAGGATGTCTGGGAATTAGTATATTTTCCCTTGTGCCCCTTGTGAGTATGAGGTACGGAGCGCTGTGTGTTGTTATTGTAGCTAGAGAGCCTGCCACGCTCTCCGCCGTTATGCTTACCGGCGCCATCTTGGGCCTGTGTACTGCGGGGAAGCATGTAGAAGTCCGTCATTCTGCTGATCTTCCCAATTTCTTTTCTCTTCCTGGACATGTTACTAGGGTTTGCCCGACCTGATGTGGGTAAAAATCGCCGCTTTTTGAGGCTCAGGAATCGCTCTATGAGCTCCGGTATGCCCGTGGATGTCAGAGCTCTCTCACACTGCGGCCATTCACCTCGGCTGCTGGCCACGCCCCCCATCTTTAGCCTCTTCTGATGAGTTCTTTTATGTTTAATTAATAAGCTATTGATATCTCATCATCAATAAAATGTAGATGTGAACTTCACGTTTCTACCGTTTTACAAAGACTTATATATAAGTCTTTGTAATTGTATATTGTAATTTTCTTGAATACTTGTATTAACTGTACTGCATTTGTATCCTTGATTTTTACTACTTGTAAATGCTTGGTTTTCCTTATCAATAAAAACTTTATGAGAAAAAAATAAAAAAATAAAAATGTGGCCCTTAAAGACACGCCTGTTTTCAATTCTGTGCGCAGATATGGGAGCAGAGCTTTATAGCTTGTTGTTACACACCGCAGTCCGCTGGCTTTCACGGGGAAAAGTCTTGGACAGAGTATACAAGTTAAGAGAAGAAATCAGAACATTTCTAATAGGACAGAGCTCTGCATATGCAGAATTGATGGAAGACATGCAACAGTGTGAGAAACTTGCATACCTGGCCGACATTTTTAGAAATCTAAATGAACTGAGTGCTAAAATGCAAGGTAAAGAAGAAAATCTTCTCACCTCGTCTGACAAATTACGTGGCTTCACATCGAAGCTGACACTCTGGCGCTCGTTTGTAGAACCTTGAGATGTTTCCCCTGTGCAATGCACATTCAAATGGCAGCACACTTTCTGATCTTATCTCTCAACACCTACAAATTCTCGACAAAAGATTTAGTCACTATTTACCATCGGAAGCTTTTGCAGAGTTTGACTGGGTCCGTAACCCTTGGAGTTCATGTGCATTGGATAGCTCAAAAGTCTTGCCACTAGCGGCACAAGAGCAACTGGCAGAGATCAGGGCAGATCGCACATTACAAATAAAATTTCAACATGTGGCTTTGGATACGTTTTGGGTATCATTGAATAGTTAGTACTCAGTAGTTTCAAGTACCGCCATTGCAATTCTACTACCTTTCTCTACTATATATTTGTGTGAACTGAGCTTTTCAAGCCTAACCTTCATCAAGAACAAGTACAGAGAGCGACTTAGGGCCGTGGACCAGGAGCTCCGTGTCTGTCTCTCATCCATTCCTGCCAGAATAGAGTGGTTGTGTGAATCGTCCCAGGCTCAAATACCCCATTGATGTAAGACGTAACAAATACATTTTTTCCACATTTTTGGTTTGGTGTACGTCGAGATTCTGTCAGATTTTAAAGGGTACCTTGGTTGAAAAAAGGTTGAAAAACACTGCTCTATCTCATACTGACACAATACACTCCTCCAGACAGCGGGAACATGACTGCTCCTGCTGACCCTCACCGGAGTTCACAACAACCCATTGGTTCACCGCTGGTTCACCTGCCCTCTATACGCACCCTCCTCCACTGACCCCCCTCCCCTTACCCTCCTCCCAATCCTCCCACCTTATCCCCCCTCCTTCCTTTTTTTTTTAACCCTGACCTACTCGGTGCCCACCAATTACAGTACAGTGTAATTTACTTGTCACCATTATTTCCTTAGACTATACCAGATTATATTCAATCGGGACATCAGATAAACGTGCCCAGCCTAAGCAAATGTATAAATATACTTCTACAAAGCAAGATGACTCCCACACACCTCACCACCAAACTCTCAACGCTTAAGGTAGTCTCTTTACATGCAAAAAGACTTAACATTCCTGAAAAAGCCAAATTCTTGACATGATGCACAAACTCAAAGCTGACGTGGTGTTTATACAAGAGACGCACTTCCACACCAATATTGTCCCCAAACTCACAAATTATTTTTTCCCACAGTCTTCCATGCAACCAACTCACTCGCAAAAACCAAAGGAGTCTCAATTCTGATTTAAATAACCCTCAAATGGCAATTAGCTGATGCACTTATAGACACAGAAGGCAGAAATGTCTTCATCAAGGTCCAAATCCAAGACAGACCCATCACCTTAGCCAACATTTACAGCCCTAACTCCGCTCAAGTCAGTTTTTTCAGGTCAATAGCACAAATCCTTGAAGGTTTCCAAACAGGGTTGACCATTCTTGGGGGCAACTTTAACGTCGCATTGAACCCATTGATAGTCACCTCCTTGGGGTACTGCGTCTCTACCATACAGGGCCCTTCACCAAATCAAGACACAAATTCAAGACCTCCTTATACATGACGCATGGCGCACATTGCACCCCAATGATAAAGATTACACCTTCTACTCTGCCCCACACAACAGATATTCGAGAATCGATTATTTGTTTATAACCCAAAAGGACCTCCACTTTCTAACAAATGCAACAATAGAACCGATGCTCCTCTCGGACCATCATCCAATATTTATGACCCAGAGCCTACCAGATAAAAATCCCTTCACAAAAATCTGGCTACTAGACTTATCCTTATTACCTTCAAAACCTGACGTCAATCAAATTCATGATAGCATACGTACATTTTTCTTGGATAACGACACACCTGACACAGCCCCACTCACCCAATGGGAAGCACACAAGTGCATCATCCAGGGAAAATTCCTCACACTAAAAGCAACAAGGAGAGGAGCCCAGAAAAATAAGATTTCAGACTTACTCCATAAGATAAAAAAATCTAGAATGCACCCAGTCCCAAGTCCCAAACAGTCCCAAGCACTTCAAGTTTACCACAAACTCACACAAACTAGGAAATTACTACGGGAAGAGATTGACTGCAAAACCCGACGTAAATTTGTCCTAAACCAAAAACTCTTTTATGAATTTGGCAATAAATGCAGGAAATACCTAGCCAGAACTATCCAAACAAAAAGAGCTAGCACCAATCTACACACCATCAAAGACTCCCAGGGAAGACCGAATGAGGCATCCACCAATACAGCATCTCAGTTCGAAGCATACTACTCCAACTGTACAATTTACCCCAACAGTCTGCCAAACCTGCGGGTAAAGACATTCAGACCTCGCTCATTAAAAAACTTCCTTAAAAAATACTTTCCTAAACCCATCGATAAAGAAGATGTCCGTCTCCTAGAACAGCCTTTCTCAGAGAACGAATTAAAAAAAGCAGTCAATCATTTAAAAACGAGTAAAAGCCCTGGACCAGATGGGTTCACAGTGACATCCTTCAAAATATTAATAGACACGCTAACTGCCCTGTTTCTTAAAACCTTTAACTCTCTTTCCACATCTACACTCCCCTTTAATAGGTTACTGGAAGCGTACATCACGGTTTTACCGAAAGAAGGAAAAGACATCACATCAGTATCCAATTATAGGCCGATCTTCTTACTGAATGTAGATAACAAACTGTTTGCAAAAATTCTTGCAAACCGTCTTTTACCCCATCTACCTGCCCTAATAAAAAAAGACCAAGTAGGTTTTGTTCTGGGACGAGACGCCAGGGACAATACCACTATGGCCCTCAACTTACAACACTGGATGATTACCCACAAACACAAAGGTTTCTTCTTGTCCTTAGATGCGGAGAAGGCATTTGACAGGCTGGCATGGGACTATATGGGAGAAGTTTTATGGCACATTGGTTTACAAAACCAAATGTTTAACTTCATCATGTCCTTATACATGATGCCAACCGCTAAGGTACGATTAAACGGGCACCTGTTAAATGCCTTCTCCATACAAAATAGGATGAGACAAGGCTGCCCACTGTCCCCAATCCTTTTTGTTCTGACAGGTGTGAGGGGGGGGCTGAGAGCATACAGGTGTGAAGGGGGGCTGAGTGCATACAGGTGTGAGGGGGCTGAGAGCGTACAGGTGTGAGGCAGGCTGAGAGCATACAGGTGTGAGGGGGGTTGAGAGCGTACAGGTGTGAGGGGGGCTGAGAGCGTACAGGTGTGAGAGGGGCTGAAAGCGAACAGGTGTGAGAGGGGCTGAAAGCGGACAGGTGTGAGGGGGGCTGAGAGCCTACAGGTGTGTTGGGGCTGAGAGCGTACAGGTGTGAGGGGGGCTGAGAGCGTTCAGGTGTGAGGGGGCTGAAAGCGCACAGGTGTGAAGGGGGGCTGCGAATGTACAAGTGTTAAGGGGTGCTGAAAGCATACAGATGTGAGGGTGGCTCAGAGCAAACAGGAGTGAGGGGAGCTGAGAGGATACGGGTGTGAGGGGACTGAGCGCGTACAGGTGTGAGGGGGGCTGAGAGTATACAGGTGTGAGGGGGCTGAGAGTGTACAGGTGTGAGCAGGGCTGAGAGCATACAGGTGTGAAGGGGGGCTGCGAACGTACAAGTGTGAAGGGGGCTGCGAGCGTACAGGTGCGAGGGGGGCCGAGAGAGTATAGGTGTGAAGGGGGGCCACGAAGTAAAAGTGTGAGGGGGGCTGAGAGCGTACAGGTGTGAAGGGGGGGTGCGAACGTACAAGTTTAGAGCGGGCTGCAAGCATACAGCTGTGAAGGGGGGCTGAGAGAGTACAGCTTTCTCAGGGATTTTTTATACCAAAGATATGTAGCAGAATACATTTTGGCCTACATTTATGAAGACATGTTTTAATTTTTCTAATTTGATATGTTTCATAGTAGAAAGTAGAAATATTGTACTTTAATTCTAAGGAGTAGGTGTGTAAATTGGGCAGGCTTATAGGGGCCCCATAGCATTACTTTGCCCAGGGGCTATTAAGATGGCCCTGGTCTGGTAAATACAGTACTGAAAGCATTTTGTGATATCTGTTCCATCCTGCCAATAAACATGCCCCCCTTATGTTAAGGTGATGTTAGAGGGGGGTGCATTGTAGTCCTAATACATTTTATGTCCTATTGTGACAACACTACCACTCTGTACACACAGTACAGAAAATGGCAGGATTACCATGTCCAAATAAAGGATGAAAAATACTTACAAACCTAAAATCAATCCAGCCATTACATTTAAGGACTGGTCTGCAATATATACATTTTTGTTTTTGAGTTTGGATATACTTTTAAATCATTGCATATGAAAATGAATGATTCTACACATATGTGATATGTAGTTTTGTGAAATGAATATCTACATATGAAATTAATTATGATGTAAAATAATGCATGAGGTTAAAACAAATCATATATCTTAGCGAGTTAACCCTATAAACTGTTAATGTTTGCCTCTGTACTCTGTGATCTGGTACAGATAAACATGGACAAAGGCAGCTATATGAAATCGAATTAAAAGATCATGATTAAGCAATAACCATTTCTCCCCTGGTCATCATGGGTCTACTGCAGCAAAATTCCTATTTTCTGCTAAATGGCAGAGCATAAAATTGTACTGTAAAGCACATGGTAATGGGAATGCCTAGAAGGAGTCCATCTGGTTTGTAATCCCAAAGAGAAAAATGCAAATGAGCAGCAGGGATCCCTCTTGTTTAGTACGAGCAAAATGAGAATAATAAAGAATTTGCATCTTCATGCTCTGTTTGAGATGAGTAGAAATGTCTGACTCCTTGCTCATAATAGTGTTAGCCAGATGTGTCATTGCTATTTTATCATTTTGTTTTGCAAAATCATTTTATTTTTGGTACACATGTTCAGTTTAACTTCTCATTTTCAAATAATGCAACAATGAGGCTACAATAATAACATGGCATTCTTCTGACATAAACAAATGACTGTACAACACATGTTGCATACTACTAAAAAGGAAAAAAAGTGACTTTTTTTTACAGTAATTCTGTACATAATTGTCTCTATTAAAAAGACAGCCCTTGTTACCAGACATAACTTACTATATTCTGGCCTTTTTTCTGAGATCCTGGCTATAGTAGCTATAGTACCTAATGCCCACTTGAGAAGAAGTGATAAATTCCATATTTCTGTTTTCTCTTGTACTGAATTGTATTGTAGTGCTGTGCAAACTGCTGCCGCTATATAAATCCTGTATAATAATATTAATAATAAAAATAAAGTAAAACTGTGCACATGCTATGGACATTAGAACATTTACATATTATGAACAAGCTGTAAATACACTTTATACAAAACCTCACTGACCTCTGTAGCTCCAGAGGCTTAACACTCACGAGAAGAGTGAAGTCCTCAGCACTAAGCAGAAGTCTTCTGATGCACTTGCTTTGTCATTACATTAAAGCCCAACTCCAGAAAAATGAAAAATCTATCCTTGCAGTGGGGTTTCCCTTCACTGCAAGGGCTAAATGCTTGTTTACTCTATTGGCAGAGGATTAGGCAATAAATACAGTACTTTGATCCTTGCTCCAGCAGGCTCCACCTAGCACTGCACCTCGTACCCCAGAGCTGCCTTTGTATGCTGCTACTGGCTCCAGTCACGCTCTAGCTTTCTATGTGTACAATACAGGGATATTGTCCTTGTATTGTATGAGATGATGTCAAGGCTTTATCAACAGACTGAAGCTTTGGATGGAGAAGGAAAGCACTGGATATAGGTTTCCAGTAAAGTTGCTTGTATGGGAGCATTGCAAGGGTTATATTTTTAATTTTCCTGGAGTTGGGCTTTAAAGATTAAAAGGTTAGTAGGCTGCCAAGTAACTGATGACAGGAGCAAGAAAAAGAAACTACTAAGAGAAAATTAAAGAATTTTGCTGTAAACTTTCAGAATGAATTACTACAGGATCTGCAACTATAGGGGTCAATGAGGCCTGGTTCACACTCCTGTGGCTATGTGAGCCACATTTTGTGTGTGCACTGCAGTTCATTCATTTGATTGGCCTGCCATTCCTCCTGAATATACAAGGAAAGGTCCCTGCACCATGTTTTAAATTGCAGCCCGCATGGAAAAACCGCAAGCGCAGTGAGGTTCCTAATGTGGGAAGCGGCTGCTGTGATTTCTCATGTGTGCTGGTGCCATTAGGATTGTGTGGGTGGTTTCGACTGTGGGAATGGGTGCAGAACTGCAGTGGGACCCACCCACACAAGTGTGAACCAGGCTTATGGAAATGTTTTGTTTGCATATATGAAGGTCCATAGCCTGGTCATTGATTTACTTTGAATATGGAAAAGTAAAAAGAAGTATGTTCACTGCTTCAGACTTCACATTTGGAATACTATTTTTTATTATAATATATATATTATTGTATTGCTGACCAGGAATGATTCATTATTTTTACTTAGCGCCATACAAATATTATTGTATTGCTGACCGCCATACAGTAAATTATTTACAGTATTATTGAAGCATGGATAGTACATGGGCCATCTCTCAGCCCAATTCATAGGTACCTGCATCCCAAACATATATAAAAATAGATGCAGAAAAAAGATGATACAATGCTTCAGTGACTACCCCCAGCAAAAAGACAAATTAAAGCGGTACCAGCCCACAACACCTTTACAAACCCCCAAAGCAACTTCAACTACACCAGTACTATTTCTCCTTAGATTGTCTCCTGGATAAGATCAGTGTTACCCCTTTCATCTCATTAGATGGTACACACCCACAGTAGAGGACTAAAGAAGAATTACTGAAAAACAATAAACATAAAATTGCAATTTTGAGATTGGGTGTCCAAAAAATGAGTACCCCTATAATGAGCAAGCTGAATCTTCAATAAACTTGCAAAAGTTGTATAGAATAAATTATTCCTACAGTATAATTATCATTACATAAATCTCCATGATATTAGGTCAGACTAAAGTTGTAAAGCAAAAGGTTGGGAGAGAGCCGTAGGATTTCTAAAACAGAGGAGGGGAATGGGGCAAACTGTGGATACAACCTATGTACAGTAAATTTTATTAATAGCAAAATGCAAAAATGAATAGGCAGATGACACAGAAGGATTTAAAACTAGGGCAATGTTGCCGCTAAAATCACACATCACATGCAGTCAGTCATCAAATGGGAGTAATGTGAAAGTATAGCAAAAAATCAGTTAGCAGTGGATAGCAGGGAACCTCAGTGGTGTCAGCCGTCAAACAGCTATATAGGACGACTTAGGACGCCTGCTTGCACAATTCACTTATGATCAACTAGTGACTATGTAGGACAGGGATATGCAATTAGCGGACCTCCAGCTGTTGCACAACTACAAGTCCCATGAGGCATAGCAAGACACAGACAGCCACAAGCATGACACCCAGAGGCAGAGGCATTATGGGATTTGTAGTTTTGAAACAGCTGGAGGTCCGCTAATTGCATATCCCTGATGTAGGAAGTCCACAACATCTAGTGGATGAAACGCTTTGGTGTACCTGTCTCTGCACACCCAGGTTCACTTCCTCACCAGTGACTCATCCTCTTCCTGCCATCCTCCAGTATCTTCTGGCCATCCAGGCCACCCTGCGCTTCAGGTGACTAAGAGGGTCCCTCCCAGCAGTTTGCCACTGGATCCCTGCTTCTGCAAATCTCCTGCATCTCATGCAGCCAAGTGGAATAGAAGATATATTCCCATGACTGCATCAGCGGGAGCTGAGGCATCCTATGGAATGATCGAGGATACCGTATCCCAATAACACTGACTCCAGAAACCCGCCCGCCTGGCTGAAAGCAAGACATGCTATGTGCCTAGGCACATGGATAGTCAGTACTGAGGGGACTTGAGCACTTCACCACTCTCTACCCTGAGGCTCATGCTGAGACACTCCCGCAATATCAGGCGACCCTCAGCACCGGCTTAACAGTGAGTAGCACCATCAAGACACTCCCCCCACAGGGGATAACTATATCATAGACTGAGTGCCTGACACCTCATGGAATCCACAGAAGGGAATTTGTCTACTCCTACTGCAGGGACTGTTACTTCTATTTCATTACGCATTGACACTCTACAACCGGGTGTCACTAGACGGACAGTTCCTTCTGCTAAGGGCTCCAGGGGAATGGTGATTGTTATACAAATTAAATGATGTACCTACATAGCTAGTCACTAGTTGATCATAGGTGAATTGTTGGAGCAGACATCCTAAGTGGTCCTGTATAGCTGTTTGGCGGCTCACACCACTGGGATTCCCTGCTATACACTACTACCTGATCTTTTGCTATACTTTTACATTACTCCCATTTGATTACTTACTGTATGTGGTGTGCTGCTGAGTGATTTTAGCGGCAACGTTGCCCTAGTTTTTAATCCTTCTGTGTTGTCTGCCTATTCATTTTTGACTTTGCATTTTGCTACCAATAAAGTTTACCATACCATAAAGGTTGTATCTGCCTCATTACCCTCCTCCCTTTTAGAACTTCTACAGGCTTTCTCCCAACCTTTTACTTCACAGTTCTCTTGTGTTTGGGAGTTGAAAGTATAGGCGCCACCCAACTTGGGGTAAGTCAGTACTCCCTATGGTGTTGTCTTTGAGTCTCATCCAGCACCTGGACCCTCTTGGTACTTATCTTCTTTTATATTCAGCGTCAAACTAAAGTTGTAAGCATGGGGGTCAAGAAAGGAGAAGGCTTTTGCTGACCATATTTATGAATTAGGCATTTCATTAATTCACTTACGTATGCCTATATATCAAGGATAATGTACAAGTGAATGTGAGAGATGACATCACTGAGGGAGCTAGGGAGGAGGTGGAATCCTTATAGGTAGAGCTCCAAAGGGATGAAGCTAAGGGGAAAATAATACTGGGAGTATGCTATAGGCCCCCTAACCTGAGGGAGGAAGTGGAGACAGATCTCCTATCACAATTTGGATTAGCAGCAAGAATGGGAAGTTTAATTAACCAGACATAGACTGAGCGAAGGGAACCGCGCATTCATTTAAGGCTCGCCAGTTCCTTAATGTCTTGCAGGACAATTTTATGGGTCAGATGGTAGACTCACCAACTAAAAATAAAACATTACTGGATCTACTGATTACCAACAATACAGACCTGATCGCGGATGTAGAAATACGGGGCAATTTAGGTAACAGCGATCACAGATCAATTCGTTTCAGTAAATATCACACAAATAGGAAACATAAAGGGAATACAAAGACACTGAATTTCAAAAGAGCCAACTTCCCTAAACTACAAACCTTGCTAAAAGGCATAAATTGGGATAAAATATCAGGAACAAAGAACATGGAGGAGAGAGGGGTTTGCTTTAAGAGCATATTAAATAAGGGCATTAGCCAATGCATCCCATTGGGTAATAAATTTAAAAGAGCGAACAAAAGTCCTGGATGGTCTAACTCCAATGTAAAAATGCATATAAAAGCAAAGGAGAAGGCCTTTAAAAAATACAGGGTTGAGGGATCATCCTCAGCATTCAGACATTATAAAGAATGCAACAAGAAATGTAAGGGTGCAATTAGGACAGCTAAGATAGAACATGAAAGACACATAGCGGAGGAGAGCAAAAAAAATCCCAAGAAATTCTTTAAGTATGTAAACAGTAAAAAAGGGAGGACAGACCATATTGGCCCCATAAAGAATGAGGAAGGACATCTGGTTACAAAGGATGGGGAGATGGCGAAGGTATTGAATTTATTGTTCTCCTCAGTCTTCACGAGTGAATCGGGGGGCTTCAGTAACCAAAACTGCAGTGTTTATCCTCATGACACAACACAGGAAGCACCTCCATGGTTTACGGAGGACAAAATTAAAATTAGACTTGAGAAACTTAACATTAATAAATCACCGGGACCAGATGGCTTGCATCCGAGGGTACTTAGGGAACTCAGTCAAGTGATTGCCAGACCGTTGTTCCTAATTTTTACAGACAGTCTACTGACTGGAATGGTACCAGCTGATTGGAAAAAAGCCAACGTAGCACCAATATTTAAAAAGGGCCCAAAATACATCCCTGGGAGTTACAGACCAGTTAGCCTAACATCGAAAGTATGTAAACTCTTGGAGGGGATGATAAGGGACTATATACAAGATTTTAGTAATGAGAACGGTATCATTAGCAGTAATCAGCATGGATTCATGAAGAATCGTTCTTGCCAAACCAATCTACTAACCTTCTATGAGGAGGTGAGCTGCCATCTAGATAAAGGAAGGCCCATAGACGTGGTGTATCTGGATTTTGCAAAAGCATTTGACACAGTTCCCCATAAACGTTTACTGTACAAAATAAGGTCTGTTGGCATGGACCATAGGGTGAGTACATGGATTGAAAACTGGCTATAAGGGCGAGTTCAGAGGGTGGTGATAAATGGGGAGTACTCGGAATGGTCAGGGGTGGGTAGTGGAGTTCCCCAGGGTTCTGTGCTGGGACCAATCCTATTTAATTTGTTCATAAACGACCTGGAGGATGGGATAAACAGTTCAATCTCTGTATTTGCAGATGATACTAAGCTATGCAGGGCAATAACTTCTCCGCAGGATGTGGAAACCTTGCAAAAAGATCTGAACAAATTAATGGGGTGGGCAACTACATGGCAAATGAGGTTCAATGTAGAAACATGTAAAATAATGCATTTGGGTGGCAAAAATATGAATGCAATCTATACACTGGGTGGAGAACCTCTTGGGGAATCTAAGATGGAAAAGGACCTGGGGGTCCTAGTAGATGATAGGCTCAGCAATGGCATGCAGTGCCAAGCTGCTGCTAACAAAGCAAACAGAATATTGGCATGCATTAAAAAGGGGATCAACTCCAGAGATAAAACAATAATTCTCCCACTCTACAAGACTCTGGTCCGGCCGCACCTAGAGTATGCTGTCCAGTTCTGGGCACCAGTCCTCAGGAAGGATGTACTGGAAATGGAGCTAGTACAAAGAAGGGCAACAAAGCTAATAAAGGGTCTGGAGGATCTTAGTTATGAGGAAAGGTTGCGAGTACTGAACTTATTCTCTCTGGAGAAGAGACGCTTGAGAGGGGATATGATTTCAATATACAAATACCGTACTGTTGACCCCACAATAGAAATAAAACTTTTTCGCAAAAGAGAGATTAACAAGACTCGTGGCCACTCATTAAAATTAGAAGAAAAGAGGTTTAACCTTAAACTACGTAGAGGGTTCTTTACTGTAAGAGCGGCAAGGATGTGGAATTCCCTTCCACAGGCGGTGGTCTCAGCGGGGAGCATCAATAGCTTCAAGAAACTATTAGATAAGCACCTGAATGACCGCAACATACAGGGATATACAATGTAATACTGACACATAATCACACATAGATTGGACTTGATGGACTTGTGTCTTTTTTCAACCTCACCTACTATGTAACTATGTAACTTATTTGGTTCTTTATATTTTGAAAAAGAGACTTATATGGAGGTTTTCTATTTGTGTGCGTGTTTTTTTTTTTTTTTTATATGTTGTTTGAGCTTGATTGACTAGTGTTGTTTTTCAACCAGATTAACTACTGTATGTAACTATGTAACTGGGATAGTGGTTCTCCATAAAGACGACCCAGTGTCCAACCTTCTATATGTAGACAAAATTGAGGTAAAGGATGATGTGCTCCTTTGTTTGCCTGTGTCTAATAGATCTAAATGATACAGGATCTTTTTTCACAGAAAATGGTGCTGGAGCGCCCAGTGTTCAGAAGACATTATTGCAAATTCTGTATTAAAGCACATGCCTTTCATGTCCTTATCTTAAGTCAGGTTTACCATTTTCATAGAAGATTAAAACTCCATAGTTGTTTTAGTCCTAGAAGACATCCAGCCAATAAGTAGTCTATTTAAATCGTACATATTATATTGTATATTGCAAGTTCCCAGGGCTTAATGAGATGCTTTGTGTATATTGGCCATATAAAAAAAAGTTCTTTGGCTATTTTGTCTTCTGATATAATATACTTTTTATTATGGGCAGTAATAAAATACCGCACTATAGCCACTAGATGATGATGACCCGCATAAGAAAAATGTTGATTTATTTTTTTTTTTTTGCTGCTCCATGCTTTGTATAAACTTATGCCTCGTACACACGATCACACATTCCGACAACAAAATCCATGGGATTTTTTCCGAGGGATGTTAGGCACACAATGTTGTAGGTAATTCCAAACGTCAAGAATGCAATGACGTACAACATGTACCATGGCACTAGAAAAGGGAAGTTCAGTACCAAGTGCGCTATCCTTTGGGCTCCTTCTGCTAATCTCGTGTTAGTAGAAGTTTGGTGAGAGACGATTTGCGCTTTTAAGACTTGTGCTTTTCCGATAGTTACTGCTCTTCAGTTTGTGCTTGTGGGTCTGTATTTGGTTTTCAGTGCGTGTAGTCAGTTTGCATTTACTTTTCAGTGCGTATTTTATAGTATGTATTTGAATTTGCAGTGTGTTCTTGTCCGCTCATTTCTGATTTTCAGCTCGCTCTTCTCAGGCCTTTCTGTTTTTCAGTGCGTACTGTTAGTTCGTTCTGACCAGTCGACCATTTTGAAGCCATGTTGCGGTTACGTACTCGTCGTAGAGTTCGAGCTGTGCAGGGGCTTGGTGTTGGGGTTCTTACTTTGACCCAAGCCCAGTCCATGAACAGGGTGGGGAGGAGTTCATGGGACGAAGAATTGGTTGCTCCAGCATGACCAATTCTCGCACATGCCTTTGTTGCGGAAGATCCAGGAGAATAATCCTGTTGATTTCAGGAATTATCTCCGAATGACGGACCCCGTTTTTCACCGTCTGTTGGCTTTGCTGTCCCCTTATATTAGCAGGCAGGATACCTGCATATGGCAAACCATCACTACTGAACAGAGGCTAGTCGCCACCTTGCGGTACTTGGCGTCAAGTTCTTGACAGGCATCCCCCCCCCCAGGCTCTGGGAATCATTATTCCAGAGACCTGTTCTGCCATCCTTCAGGTCCTGCAGAAGGACTATATTAGGGTAAGTTGTATCCTTTAACATCACATTCTATGTATTTAATGTTTGCTAATGTATTGTATTTCTTTCATCATTCCCTAATTACCATGATTGTAATATGCTGTGAATGTCCCCTTTGTTCTCATGCCTGCTGGAATTTTTTAATCTATCCTGGACCCATACCCACCTAGCCTAGTCACTTAAAAATGTACTTTGTCAGCTCCATAGTAGTGCTTTACCCTAAACACCCCCTAAAATGTGTTTAAATGTTATTTGTGTGCTTAAATTCATGCAGAGTGCCAGAGGCTTTTTTTGGGGGCCCAAAATCATTTGGAACCCTCCCTCTCCCCAACCGCTAAGTCAACTGATACCAATCCTCTATCTGCTAACTTTGCCCAACCCATACACGCTATACCTACCTCTTTTGTGTTCATATTTATGGATGAATTCACCAAATCATGTAGTGAAAGGGCCTGCCAGAATACTTTCAAATGGTACTGTTTAAAGTTTTGTTCTCCTATTATCTTGATAGGTAATTGCAGAATGTAAAAAATGCTTCAATTTGTACAGTATGCATTCATATTTTTGTATTATGACACTTATTACCTGTCCAATGGGCTACCAATATTGTAAAGTAAGGAGGGGCTGGCCAAAGAAACACAAATTTATTATGCATTCATCTCTCAATGAAGTGAAGAGGGTTACCTGTCCAAAACACCCCCCCTACAATTTTTACAATGGGCCTTCAGAGGGGGTGAGTAATCTGATAAGTGGACCTTAGATTTTTGTCTTTAAGTACTCCTTAAAATAAATGTTATACTGATGTTGGCCAAGAATGTTTGTGTCTAATGCCGCGTACACACGGTCGGACTTTCCGGCACTGGGTGATGTTGACCACGCCCCCTAAAACGTCACAGTCCCAGCATGCCCAGGGACTGTGACATCATAAGGGGGCGGGGTCTCCGCCTATATAAGTCACAACGCAGCCCTCAGAGAGCAGTCCAGCCGGAGAGAGCGTCGTGTCAACATCTGGAGAAGAGAAGAGAAGACAAGAAGCCCAGAAGTCCGGACCTCTGCTGGCAAGAGAGCTACCTGAAGAAAGCGGAGTAGCCGGCCGAAGGACTGGAACACCAGGAGAAGAGAGCGGAGAAGAACCAACCGGACGCCGTGAGAAGATGAACCGGAGGGACCCCCGAAGCCGGAAGAAGACCCCCGAAGACGGAGGAAGACCCCCCCCGGAGCTGTTTAATAAAATATTTTAAAAACCTGTGTAGTGTTTTATTATTTACACTTTTTTCCTAGGTGAATGGGTAGGGGTACCATGTACCCCATACTCATTCACATAGGGTGGGGGTCGGGATCTGGGGGCCCTCTTATTATAGGGGGCTCCCGGATTCCGATAAGCCCCCCCGCCCGCAGACCCCGACAACCAACGGCCAGGGTTGTCGGGAAGAGGCCCTTGTCCTCATCACCATGGGGACAAGGTGCTTTGGGGTGGGGGGGCCCGCAGGGCGCCCCCTCCCCCAAAGCACCCACCCCCCATGTTGAGGGCATGCGGCCTGGTACGGTTCAGGAGGGGGGGCGCTCGCTCGTCCCCACCCCCTTTCCTGACCGGCCAGGCTGCGTGCTCGGATCGGGGTCTGGTATGGATTTTAGGGGGGACCCCACGCCGTTTTTTCGGCGTAGGGGGGTTCCCCTTTATAATCCATACCAGACCTAAGGGCCTGGCATGCCCCGCGACGGGGCTCGCAAGGTGTCAATCTCGCCGATAAATTCGGCAAGATTGACATCCTTTTCTAGTCCCGTCACACCTGAGTCACGTTCAAAATGAACGGACTTGTCCATGTGTGGGCAAGTTCGTTCATTCTGAAAGTCCGCCGTAACTCCGGCGAAAGTCCGTCAGAAAAACGGGCGGACTTAGCCCGCCGCAAAGTCCGGTCGTGTGTGGGCAAGTCCGTCCGTTTTAAAGTCCGGCGCACCTGGCGGACAAAGTCAGTCAGACAGTGTGCCGGACCAAGTAGGACAGAAAGTTCGACTGTGTGTACGCGGCATTATCTGCTTGCAATGTTATGTGCAAAAGTACTAATAAATTTTTTCATGTTTGACTCCACATTTTCCTTCAACGCCACAGGAATGGCAGACTGTAGCTTTCCAATTTGCCCAGCGGTGGGACTTTCCCAACTGTGGAGGGGCAATAGATGGGAAACACATCCACATCGTCCCACCCCCCAACTCGGGGTCATACTATTATAACTACAAGGGGTTTAATAGTATTGTGTTGTTGGCAGTGGTGTCGGCTACTTACGAATTCCTGTATGTGGATGTGGGGAAAAATGGCCGGATGTCGGATGGTGGAGTCATCGCCCAAACCGAGTTTCACAGAGGGCTCCAGAATGGCAGTTTGGGCTTGCCACCTCTGGAAGACAATGTGGAAGGACTCCCATTCGTCTTTGTCGCGGATGAAGCATTTGCGCCGGGGGACCACCTTATGTGGCCATTCCCAATGAGGACCCTCACCCAGAATCAGAGGGTTTTTAATTACCAGCTGATCTGTGTCTCACCTTTACTGCTGTAGGCTGGCTGGCACCTGTTGTTCAACTAGCTTGTGTTCAGCTCTGATGCACTCTGCAGCTATGGGTGTCGCCAGCCTCCCCTGTTGCTTAATATTTGATTCCTTGCTGCTACTTCCTGTCCAGCCTTTGATGTGCTTCTCTATTTAAATCCCTCTCAGGCTAGTTCTGGTTGCTTGAGCAACATCTGTTTCTGGGCTACCTTTGTTTAAACTGCCTTAACCTGACCTCTCGTGAACTGATCTCTTGTGTACCGACTCAGCTTGTTCTGATTACGTTGTCTGCAGCCACCCTGACCTTGGCTCGCTACTTGGCTCTCCTTTGCTTCATCCATCCATCCTTGTCTGACAGCGTCTTCTGGTACTTCCCTAGCATGCGGGGTGAACCTGGGGGTTGTGACCTGGGATCAGCATGCAGCTAAGCCCAAACCCTCATAAGGGGTCCCTAGCAGAATACCGGCTGGCCCTTAGACTCCACGCCCTGGGGGATCCCGTGTCACCTGCTCACCTGTGTGCTCATTGTAAGTAGTGATATTGGGATAATGGCCAGCCAGTTCCACCTATTTCTGACACCAATCCACATGGCGGAATATAAACTCAACCATATTGTGCTTGCCTGCTGCCTTTCTAAGAAAAAATGCAACAAACTATGTGGCTTCTGTTGGGACTGAGGCCGGATTTCCTGATCTTTCAACCCTGATGGCACTTGAAGCTGGCTGTCCTGGCTTGCCCCCCCAAAGCGCACGCAAGTGAGACAAAAATATCTGGAGTACTTTGTGGGTGGGGGGGGGGGGCATTGATATGCCACAGAATCTCTAAACATTTTAAAAATATTTTTTCTTTGATAGACTGAAATAATATTTCCTTTAATTTACTGCTACTGTGTTTCTTTTCTTTTGTGATTTTTTTGTAAATCACAAAAATGGTGTGATTGTGGCAAATTAACAAGCACTGTGGGAGTTATTTACTAAAGGAAATTCCACTTTACACTCCAAGTGCACTGCAAAAGTGCACTTGAAACTGCACTGAGAGTGCACTTGTAGTGCAAAGTAGATTTGCCTTTAGTAAATAACCCCCATTGTCACTGTAAACACCAACTTAGTACCAAAACTGCTATTGAGCATTGAAAGAAGCCACACATTGTTGTTTTTTAAAATTTTTACTCTGTGCACATTCACATGTGTGTTAGAAAAGGGTTTTTGAACAAACCAACTTATTTTTGGAAAAACATTTTTGCGTTTGACAGTACAAAATAGCCTTTTTGTGGTAAACAGGCGTGTTCAAAAGCATAAAACAATACACAACTCAGGAACTTACAAAGTTCAACTTTGAGAAATTGAAGGCTATATCAGACATTAGTATGTCCAAAATGTGTTGAGATTGCCTTCATCAGATGGGGTGATGTCACCCCTGTGAAAGCCAAATTTTGAAGATGCACACAAATTGAGAGTCAAAATGGAGATTTCCCTCCTGATCCCATGCCTAAGGTCAACATGTGCTAGCTCCCATCATGGGGGATCAATGGAAATGTTTCGGGGGTGCAACCCCTTCCTGTCAATTACTTTAGTTGCCAGGAAGGGGTTTCACCCCTAAAAGGTGTACCTTGATATCCCGTGATCGCAGATAGCACATGTTGACACTCTGTGTGCATCTTCAAAATTTGGCTTTCAATAGACTTCAAAAAAGTTAACAAAAGATTTAAAATATCAACAAATGTAAATAGATTCTGCCTAAAACATCAGTGATATTTTTGAGTCTTTTTTCCACATCATTGATGTCTTCCTTGATCTTCTGTAAATCACAATTGCACACCATGATCTCCCCATTGAAGACGTGTGCACTTGCACTTGTGAAATGTGTTTCTTCTTCCACAACATCAACATCACCTAAAATTAAAAAAAAAAACATGTATTATAAATATGCAGGCATGCATCTATTACCTGAAGCTGTGGTCTCAGACACTCACCTGTTGTGGTCACTATTTCTCCAAATTTATAAACCTCTCCTTCCTCCACATCTTCTGGTTGTGGTGTAGGGATTTCCTTTTTGTTAGGAGGTTGGGGGTCCCTGGTGTCCTCTGATGTCTCGAGTCTTTTCTCCCCTATGTGAATAAAAAAAAGTATTCTTAGCACACAGATATTGGAGGGCAGAAATGGGAATCAGAAACATTGCTTGGAAGTGTCGTACAAGATTGAGGCCTATATTGGGACAAGATTATGTGAGTTTAGCCTGACATTAGGGTTTGTCTTGTGTTGTGTCTTGCAGAGAAAATGGTTGGATTCAATGATCACAATTTCCTCCCCCTATTCATAGATAAGTACATGGAGATGCCCTGTCTGTGGCAGATGAAACATCCGCATTATAATCATAAAACAAAAGAGACAGGCAGCACTGGAGAAACTGCTGGAGTTGGTGAAGCAGCAGATCCCCACCGCAACCAACCCCTATTTGAAGGCAAAAATTGGTGGGCTGAGGAGCACTTATAATAGGGAGCACAATAAGGTCCAAGATTCCATGAGATCAGGAGTTGCAGCAGATGCCATTTATGTCCCCAGGCTGTGGTACTATGACTCACAACAAAAACACACCTGTGTGAGTTGGACCATCTTCCTCCTCCTCCTGCCACACCTCCAACACCACAGCCAAGGCCTGGAAGGAAGCGTGTAAGGAAGACAAGAAAGTGATGGGTTCAGTCTGGTCTGACAAAAGATGCAGGCTGTGTATGACCACAGCCTGGGGACATATATGTCATCTGCTGCTGTTCCTGATCTCTTGTAGTCCGGGAACGGATTGTGCTCCCTATTATATGGACTCCTCAGGCTACCAATTTTGCCTGTAAAATAGTTGATGTGTGCCCTGGGGTACAAAGGCTTTGCCAATTTCACCAGTTTTTCCAGCATTGCCTTCCTCTTTATTTTATTATGATCCATAATAAACAGCTATTTCTTTTTCACAAATACTTGCCTATGTGTTTTACTTCATAAATGACAGTTTGTTTGTGAGTAGGCAGATACATTTCAAAAAGACAAGGTCAAATTAACAAGGGACACCAACCAACCTTCTTGAGGTTAAAAAATACAAGATAATAATGGTGTTGTGGTAACTTGACACACAAAAATAAAAACAATATTATGGAGAGCACTAGAAAAAAAACAAGGAGATCTTGATAAAAACAAAAAAACACACACACTATAAAACCAAAATTAAATACATTATTATGGAGATCTGACGAAAACCAAAAAATAAAATATTTAGGAGATCACAAGAAATAATACAGAAATCAGTTTGTCAGAACTCTGTGTGAATATGAGCAGCAAAACAACTTCATTATTCTAGCATTCTAAAGAAGAGAATGCGCTGCATTAAAAGATTTTAAAAATTGCAGCGTGACGAATGTGCTATCTCCATTACGAACGGTAGTTTTACCAGACCGAGCGCTTCCGTCTCGTACTTGATTCTGAGCATGCATGGAATTTTGTGCATCGGAATTGTGTACACACAATCAGAATTTACGAGAATGGATTTTGTTGTTGGAAAATTTGAGATCCAGTTCTCAAATTTTGTGTGTCAGAAATTCTGATGGAAAATGTCTGATGGAGCCTACACATGGTCGGAATTTCCGACAAAAAGCTCCCATCGAACATTTTCCGCTGGAAAATCTGACCTTGTGTAAGCGGCATTAGACAATCCTGGAAGTCTGTTTTTTTCCTATGATCTGTAATGTTGAAGTGACACTAAACGCACATATTTTTTTTTAAGTAAAATTAAACATATGCAAAATTTTTAAATATACAGTACATAGAATGCACATTCTATCCTTCTCTTCCTTTGTTTCATCTTTCAATTGCAAGATTTTTTCTTCTATTCGTAGCTTCTTGTTCTAGGTGTATGTGAATGTAGTCAGGGCCAGATTTGCCACAAGGCCACCGAGGCCAGGCCTCGGGGCGACAGTGGTGCAGGGGCGGTGCCGCTCCTGTGGCAACTTCGCGGCTGCCCCCCCTTTCAGGCTGCCCGTAAATGTCCATTAGGGGCACCAGTGCCCATAGAAAAGATGGCCGCGAGCCACTCACTACTGCGCATGCGCCATTCCGAAGCCGGCCGGGCTCGGGAAAGCTCGTACGCACTCGGCCGGGCGGCGCATGCGCAGTAGCATGATTGCACCGCCCGGTGCCATTTTTGAAAAGATAGGTCTCCAACCTGTGTGCCGTGGCGCCTTTGCTGCCGGGCCGCGGAGGAGACCAGTAATGTCAGCGGGGCGGTGGCGGGGGAGAGGGATGACATCTCTCATTGCCCGCACCACTGTTCCGCCCTCCTCCATCTGGTGGCAGCCAGGCAGCGTGGCAAGTGACATCTCCATCTGGTGGCAGCCAGGCAGCGTGGCAAGTGACATCTCCATCTGGTGGCAACCAGGCAGCGTGGCAAGTGACATCTCCATCTGGTGGCAGCCAGGCAGTGTGGCAAGTGACATCCCCATCTGGTGGCAGGCATAGTGGCAAGTGACATCTCCATCTGGTGGCAGGCATAATGGCAAGTGACATCTCCATCTGGGGGCAGGCAGCGTGGCAAGTGACATCTCCATCTGGTGGCAGCCAGGCAGTGTGGCAAGTGACATCCCCATCTGGTGGCAGGCATAGTGGCAAGTGACATCTCCATCTGGTGGCAGGCATAGTGGCAAGTGACATCTCCATCTGGGGGCAGGCAGCATGGCAAGTGACATCTCCATCTGGTGGCAGGCAGCGTGGCAAGTGACATCTCCATCTGGTGGCAGGCAGCGTGGCAAGTGACATCTCCATCTGGTGGCAGGCATAGTGGCAAGTGACATCTCCATCTGGTGGCAGTCAGGCAGTGTGGCAAGTGACATCTCCATCTGGGGGCAGGCAGCGTGGCAAGTGACATCAAAATCTGGTGGCAGGTATAGTGGCAAGTGACATCCCCATCTGGTGGCAGCCAGGCAGCGTGGCAAGTGACATCTCCATCTGGTGGCAGGCATAGTGGCAAGTGACATCTCCATCTGGTGGCAGGCAGCGTGGCAAGTGACATTTCCATCTGGTGGCAGGCAGCGTGGCGAGTGACATCTCCATCTGGTGGCCGGCATAGTGGCAAGTGACATCTCCATCTGGTAGCAGGCAGCGTGGCAAGTGACATCCCCATCTGGTGGCAGGCAGCGTGGCAAGTGACAAGCGATGGTGGCAAGTGACACGCTCAGGGCTCCCAATGATTCTGCATTATGGTGGGGGGGCGACAATGAAGGACCCGTCCTTGGGGCGGCAAGGGGAGTAAATCCGGGCCTGAATGTAGTCACCCTTTCTTGCTTGCCCCCCAGATGGTCTACTCTTCCATGTGCAGACACATTCAGCTTTATGGGAATCCTCCTTGCCTCCAGTGCACATCTCCCACCCCTCGTCAGAAGTGGCGGATACGCAGGAACTTCTCTGATGAAGCAGATTTCTGATGTAAACCAAAAGAATTACAAAACAGATGCAGAGTGTATACTTAAAAAGTCACTTAAGAAAGTGTACCAGTGTGTATTTGGTCAAGAGAGTTTGTCCTTTTCTCAAACAGGGAAATGACAGAGACAAACACCATAAGATGTCTCATGAGATATATGTGATATAGGTGGGATTTATGTCACGTTCTGAATATTGGTATTTGTTATTGAATGATGAAATGATGAAAAAGTTTATAGGGAGAATCCCCCAGATTACCTTTAGAACATCTAAATCTATCAGGGACAAATTGGTCCAAAGGCACTACCAACCAGGGGACCCACTGGCTAGAACATCTAAGCGGGGTAGATCACGATGTGGATACTGTAATTTTTGCCCTTGGATGTCTGAAACAGGTCAAATTTGTTTACCAAATAATGATTTATGTTGCCCTAAACATTTGGCTACTTGTGAGACAGAAGGGGTGGTTTAATGATATGTAAATGCAGAGCATTTTATGTTGGAAAGACTAAAAGGATGTTTATGAAAAGGATTTAAGATACATATACTGTACTTAAACATATACTGTACTAAAAATGGAAAATTGTTACCCCTACAGCCCACCATGTAGGTATGTACCATAATTATGATACCTCATATATCAAGTTAGTGGCCCTGGAAGTTATTAGAGAAAATTACAGAGTAGGAGTTTGGGACCAACGAATTTTAACACAGGAGACTAAATGGATCTATACTTTAACAGTTACTAAGTCCCCCGGGCTTAATCAGATGCTTTCAATAATTTTTGGGCTAACACTATAAGGGATCGATGCTTAGTTTTTCATTTATGTTTAAGCAGAATGTTACTTTTTGGAATTTACTTGATATCATTGTTCTTTATATTCTTTATATCCTTGATATTTGGTTTTGTTTCTTCCAGGTCTGGTATATATTGGTGACCTTTTCCAGATAGTCCCTTCTTCATTTGATGATTTTGTTATCTTCTGGAAAGTGGGGGCAGATTAGTCTATAAGTAGGTTAAGTGTGTTGGAAAATTATATTTTTTTCCCTTTACTAAGTGGGTGGGGACGATACTTTCTGTGGAGGAGCTCCTCTTTTCCTGTGTGGACATTTTCCACTTGCAAATAAACAATGTGGTAATAGCAAAAGTGATGTCACCGAAACCATAAGTGACATCACTGGAATCAGCACCAGAACCAGAAGTGATATCACCAGCCATTTTAGACAATACACAATGAGGGACACTACATATAGGGAGCATACAGAGGGGATCTGTGTACATACAGGCAAACTTTTTTGGACCATAGGCCTCTGTGCTGGGAATGGTTATTGCCAGGACAGGTGAGGAGTGTTGATAGAGTGTTTCTCTCTCCTGGATATGGTATTCATTTGATAATTTAAATTACCCTACATACATTATTTGTGTTTGTCCAAAAGGTGACTTTCTCATTCTATTAATACATGTAGAATACAAGTAAAAATATTTGTTTTTCCTCTTCTGTTTCTCTCCTCATCCTTCCTTGCTTCTCACTCCATTCTTCTAACCACTTATCCCCTGGTCTCCCCTGTTTTTTGTTCCTTTACTCTTCCTGAATGAATGTGAAAGGCATTTTGGGGCAACACGAATAGGAGAGAAAACTTAAAAGATATCTTGACTGTGTTATATTATATATGACCTCAAAAGAAGTTACCAGTAGGCCCTTATACAAAGAACAGACTTGGTAGGTAATATGGATTTGTAGAAAACAAAAGATTTTCTCCCTCATCTCCCCACTCTAGGAACATTCCTATGTAATAGAAACAAAAAAAAATTATATATCTATTCCTTTTTTTCTTCTTCTATTGTCATAAATTAGTTAAAATTAATTCTGACTATATTTATAGTATTGCAGAACCTGAGGAAGTAGGGTGGTTAACCACAAAACATGTCATAATTACTGCATTGTTTCCACAGAGTGGAGGTAAGTACATAGCGATTGACTGTGAAACACACGGAAATACACTTTCATGTATCGATAATATGAAATATTAGAAGAAAGACTGTGCAGCATTTAAATATAATTAGTGAAACAAAAGTCCTGTTATGTGCAATAAGTAAAAGTCCAATTTTTAAACTGTGACAGAGATTAGAAAAAAAAATCTTCAGTGTATCCAATAGGTTGCTCCAATGTTTAGTGTACGGTGTCACCAGAAATCATACAAATACCAACATTAAATGATCACACTTCACCCAAAGTGCTATCAAGTAATCTTCTACAGTGATATACCTCCACCACCATCCACCATCTAAACACTTACCAGATGGTAAGTAGTAACAAGCCTTGAACTGTTGTTATGCAGTATACCGGTATCATACTCTGGTATATTGAATGTGTGGTGGGCTCCAATGTGATGAGGCACTGTATAAAAGAAGCTCACCAGTGGGAGCACAAGTAGTGCTCAGATAGTGTAGTATTTACTTAAATTAAGAACAAGTACATAAAAACAAAGATGGCCAAGACAAACTTACACAAATGGCCACCGCTCCTACCACAAGGATGTGGCGACAATTACATCAGCATGTAGCCTCCTCCCGACGCATTTTGTGCGCATGCACATTCTCAGGGGATCCACCTATTACTAATGTCAAGTTACAAGCTTCCTTCAAAAAACAATACCAGAAATCTCAAAAATTTGTGCCAGAAATGGAATATCTGACGTTTTGCGGAAGACCGGAAGTGGCACGGCCGTCAAGAAACTGGAAGAGCTTCGGTCAACACATCTATAGAACCAGAAGCTCCCCGACCGCCATTTTATTGGAGTTCAGCCCGCTACTAGCTATCCTCAATGAACGGATGATATTTTACAGGCAACTAGGAGTAATATGGTCAACATAACTTAGAAAACCGGAAGTAAACACACCGCCATTTATTTGTAGCCATGGTCATTTTCAGCAGCTGCATATAATAGAAGAAAGTTGGTCAGCTGCTTCAAGATGTTATTTACATCTGATACATGGTGTAATAAGCATATGAAACTATTAAAAAATATATGTCACATTGGCTATAAAAACGTATGGAAAAGACATATAAAAAATAATTCTAAAAAGAGGAAAACATAAAAAATATGAATATAATGAAATATTTTTGGATAGGTGTACAATCTGTATGTGGGTAATTGGCAACACCTTATTTGGGCAATTATAACTACATATACAGCATTATGTCTAATACATCCTGATGAAAAAATAATTAATAAAGATTTGTGTGATAACTACCGCTGTTGGATAATAACTTTCTAGGGTGTTCTGTCATTGGTTCTCTGTACAGGAGAGAATTTGCAAACTTAAAATTCTCAAATTAAAATTATTCTGACAAAAATATACAACATTTATTTAAAATTGCAGGGTATCAATAAGGTAAATATACAAATCCAAAAGGTGTGTACAACACATATATAGGACCAAAGAAAGGAACAGAAAAAGAAGACAGAACCTTGCATGCTTCAGGGATTCAATTAGATGTTATCCAAAAAACAATTGATGTCCAAATCGACATTCAGGCATCTAAGGACAAGAGTCCCGATCTTAAAAACCCATTGGGTCTCTTTTTTGGACACCTTCCTTTTTCTATAACTTCTTCTCCAGTGTGGATTAACCGCATCGATTCCTATGAATTTCAGTAAGCAAGCATCCCTTTGATGGAACTTTCTAAAATGTGCTGATAGATTGTGTTCCTGGAAGCCTCTCTTGATGTTGTATACATGCTCTCTTATGCCCCGTACACACGGTCGGATTTTCCGCTGGAAAATGTCCGATCGGAGCGTGTTGTCGGAAATTCCGACTGTGTGTGGGCTCCATCGGACATTTTCCATCGGATTTTCCGACACACAAAGTTGGAGAGCAGGAGATAAAATTTTCCGACAACAAAATCCGTTGTCGGAAATTCCGATCGTGTGTACACAAATCCGACGGACAAAGTGCCACGCATGCTCAGAATAAATAAAGAGATGAAAGCAATTGGCCACTGCCCCGTTTATAGTCCCGACGTACGTGTTTTACGTCACCGCATTTAGAACGATCGGATTTTCCGACAATTTTGTGCGACCGTGTGTAGACAAAACAAGTTTGAGCCAACATCCGTCGGAAAAAATCCTAGGATTTTGTTGTCGGAATGTCCGAACAAAGTCCGACCGTGTGTACGCCCTATTAGGCTGTCATGAAGCCGCCTGGTGGCTCTCCATATGTATTCTTTCCGGCATGAACATTCAAGCAATGATTTAATATTGTAGCTTCTATGTGTGGTATTTGAACAAAACTGGGTACATTTAGTTTCCTTGCATATGACCCATTTCTTACACGGGAATAAACCTTTTATATCTACAAAAAAACATAGTTCTAATCCACTACGTTTGGTGCCAATCTGTCCCTTAGGTTAGGAGCTCTTTTAAATATAACTTGAGATTGTGTTGGTAAGATAGAGTTAAGGACTGGGTCCTTCTTCAATATCCTACAATGTTTTCTTATGATCTTTTTTTAATTTGAAAATGCTGAATAGAGAAGTTGGTAATAAATGGACAAAAATCATACGTTGGTTCCTCTCTGGGCTTCAAGTAGAGCCTCCCTTTGCATAGCAGCTACTTCCTGTATGATGGTAATCATCTCCCTATCAATGAATCCCTTTTCCACAAATCTACTTATTAGTACTTCTGAATTGGGAGTAGAAATCTACTAAGTTGGAGCAATTGTCTCTCATTCTAATAAATTGTCTCTTGGGGATATTTCTAAGCCGGTTGGGATGATGACAACTGCTCAGTGGAATATACCCATTTTTGTCTGTGGGTTTAAAAAAGGACTTAGTGCCAATGAAATACTCATATTCAATAGCGTGAGATTCAAAAAATTGATCTCCACTTGATTACAAGTGTACGTTAACTCTATATTGAGTGTGTTGTTATTGAGAGTGTTCATGAAAACACTGATAACATTCATTAACGTAATTTTGTTTGTCCAGGACAACTACCCCCCTACCCTTATTGGCTGGTCTAATTACCAAGTTTTTTCCCCAATAGACTATTAATACTGCTGTCTATAGTCTTGATGTTCCTAGGGGGTTTTACCTTGAGATTCTTGGTGACCATTTTTTTAAACACATTAATTAAGGGATTAGTGGGTGAAATAAAAAGAGAGGTGTTTCTTAAATTAAAATTTTTAGATGTATTTAGAGTATTAGCATTCCCGACAGTGAGATTTTGAACAAAATGTTTTTTGAGTGATACTTTCCATGTAAATTTATGTATATCTATACAGTATCTCATAAAAGTAACTACACCCTTCACATTTTTGTAAATATTTTTTTAATATAACTTTTTATGTGACAACACTGAAGAAATTACACTTTGCTACAATGTAAAGTAGTAAGTGTACAGCTTGTGTAGCAGTGTAAATTTACTGTCTCCTCAAAATAACTCAACACACAGCCATTAATGTCTAAACCGCTGGCAAAAGTGAGTACACCCATAAGTTAAAATGTCCAAATTGGGCCCAATTAGCCATTTTTCCTCCCCGATGTCATGTGACTCATTAGTGTTACAAGGTCTCAGGTGTGAATGGGGAGCAGGTGTGTTAAATTTGGTGTTATCGTTCTCACTCTCTCATACTGGTCACTGGAAGTTCAACATGGCACCTCATGGCAAAGAACTCTCTGAGGATCTGAAAAAAATAATTGTTGCTCTACATAAAGATGGCCTAGGCAATAAGAAGATTGCCAAGACCCTGAAATTGAGCTGCAGCATGGTGGCAAAGACCATACAGTGGTTTAACAGTAAAGTTCCACTCAGAACAGGCCTAGCCATGATCGACCAAAGAAGTTGAGTGCATGTGCTCAGCATCATATCCAGAGGTTGTCTTTGGGAAATAGACAGATGAGTGCTGCCAACATTGCTGCAGAGATTGAAGGGGTGGGGGGTCAGCCTGTTAGTGCTAAGACCATACGCTACACACTGCATCAAATTGGTCTGAATGGCTGTCGTCCCAGATGGAAGCCTCTTCTAGAGATGATGCACAAGAAACCCCCTAAACAATTTGCTGAAGACAAGAAGACTAAGGACATGGATTACTGGAACCATGTCATGTCAACATCCTGTGGCCTGATGAGATCAATATAAACTTATTTGGTTTAGATGGTGTCAAGCGTGTGCGCCAACCAGGTGAGGAGTACAAAGACAATTGTGTCTTGCCTACAGTCAAGCATGGTGGTGAGAGTGTCATGGTCTGGGGCTGCATGAGTGCTGCTGGCACTGGGGAGCTACAGTTCATTAAGGGGAACCATAAATGCTAACATGTACTGTGACATACTGAAGCAGAGCATGATCCCCTCTCTTCAGACACTGGGCTGCAGGGCAATATTCCAACATGATAATGACCCCAAACACACCACTGCCTTGCTAAAGAAGCTGAGGGTAAAGGTGATGAACTGGCCAAACATGTCTCCAGACCTAAACCTTATTGAGCATCTGTGGGGCATCCTCAAATGGAAGGTGGATGAGCGCAAGGTCTCTGACATCCACAGGCTCCGTGATGTCACCATGGAGGAGGGGAAGAGGACTCCAGTGGAAACCTGTGAAGCTCTGGTGCATTCCATGCCCAAGAGGGTTAAGACAGTGCTGGAAAATAATGGTGACCAAACAAAATACTGCCACTTTTGACCGAATTTGGACATTTTTACGTAGGGGTGTACCCACTTTTGTTGCCAGTGGTTTAGATATTAATGGCTGTGTGTTGAGTTATTTTGAGGGGGCAGCAAATTTACACTGTTATTCAAGCTGTACACTCACTACTTTACATTGTAGCAAATTGTAATTTCTTCAGTGTTGTCACATGAAAAGATATAATAAAATATTTACAAAAATGTGAGGGATGTACTCACTTTTGTGAGATACTGTATGTCTGGAATTTATTGAGTTTATCCTGTGAGGCGAACGGCAGACCTTTATTTAGCAGAGACATTTCTTTGGTTGATAGAGTAAATTTACTAGGATTGAATTTTCCATTACTTGCTAAGTCCTTCTCTTTTTAGGATCTGCGAACCCTCTATCCACCTCTGGATCCTCTTCTATGTACATTATATGCTCCTTTTTCAGCAGTGGCCTGCTTCTTAAAAATGGTCCTCATCATTTTTAGGCCTGTAGGGTCTGAGTGTGGTGAGTATGGAGGATAATCATTAGGGGCCGGGGGACCCCTATTGTTGTGGTAGGAATAATTATTTTCCCTGTTGTATGGTCCTCTATGAGGGGAATATACCTGGTTGTTACACTGATAGTTGTTACTTTTTTCCCCCTGTAGGGGCCAAGTGGAGGGTTTGATTTATATAGTGAAGTTTACTGATGTGAGAGGGACCGTGCTTGGGCATCCTAGGGTATGTGCCATTAGGTTGTGAATAGTGTTGGGTATTGTAATTCATAGGTCACCATGCCTTTGGACCCTTTCTTTCATAGAGGACCGTTCTAATGTCTCCATCTCCAATCTCTTCACTAGGGATGAGCTCGATGTTCGGGTCGAACATAAGTTCGACTCGAACATAAGTTTGACTCGAACATCGGGTGTTCACCCGTTTGCAGAACAGCGAATACTATGGGACATTTGCGGGAAAATCGTGCACCACGGAACACCCCATAATGCACTGCGAGATCGCAGGCATTGCTGTATGATGATTGGCCTAAGCATGCACCTGATCTGCATGCTTTGGCCAATCACAGCGTGCTCTGCTGAGAGAGCCATAAGTGGCCAAAGGCAGGGGGCCCAATCATTGCTCAGAGGGACTAAGCCAACGCCCCAAACTACAGTATAAAAGGCTGATTACACGGTGGCCGTGTGTAGTGTTGTTGGTGTGGACAGAGAGATAGCTTGAGTTAGATTAAGCAGGCAGGTTATTCGGTTAGTGGCAGTGTATTTATTATTATTATACAGGATTTATATAGCGCCAACAATTTACGTAGTGCTTTACAACTTGAGGGTAGACAGTACAAATACAATACACTTTGATACAGTAGGAATCAGAGGGCCCTGCTCCTTAGAGCTTACAATCTAAGAGGGAAGGTCAAAAGATACAAGAGGTAATAACTGTGGGTGATGTGCTGATTGAGAAGATAAATGTACAGTTGTTAGGTGGGGGCCAGATAGGCTTCTCTGAAGAGATGAGTTTTCAGGAATCGTCTGAAAGTGGATAAAGTAGGAGAAAAACGGACGGATTGGGATAGAGCATTCCAGAGGATGGGGGTGGCTCTGGAGAAGTCCTGAAGGCGAGCATGGGATGAGGTGACAAGGGAGTTTGAGAGCAGGAGGTCTTGGGAGGAGCGAAGAGAATGATTAGGTTGGTATTTTGTGACTAGGTTAGAGATGTAGCTGGGGGCCAGGTTGTGGATGGCTTTGTAAGTTATAGTTAGTATCTTGAATTTAATTCGGTGATTGAGTGGCAGCCAATGGAGGGATTGGCAGAGGGGTGTAGCAGACGCTGAGCGGTTTGTGTGGTGGATGAGCCTGGCAGCAGCGTTCACGATGGACTGAATTGGGATAGCCTATTTAGAGGTAAACCAATGAGGAGGGAGTTGCAGTAGTCAAGGCGGGAGATGACCAGGGAGTGGATTAGAAGCTTTGTGGTGACATTGGTTAGGAAGGGGAGTATCTTGGAGATGTTGCGGAGATTGAGGCGGCAAGGTTTGGATAGTGATAGAATGTGGGGTCGAAAGGTTAGTTCAGAGTACAGGATTACACCTAGGACCCTGGCGTGGGGAGATGGGTTGATAGTTGAGCCGTTGATATTGACAGGGAAAGCAGGGGAAGTGGCACCTGAGGGAGGAAATATCATGAGCTCGGTTTTGGATAGGTTGAGTTTGAGGTAGTGATGTGACATAAATACAGTCAGTTTAGTCTATATATATATATATATATATATATATATATATATATATATATATATATATATATTCTGCATTTAGCATAGACTATATATTCAATGTTTACTCGATATTCAGTCAGTGCAGGCAGTGTATTAATATACATGTACAGTCTCGTGTATATACAGTGGGGACGGAAAGTATTCAGACCCCCTTAAATTTTTCACTCTTTGTTATATTGCAACCCTTCCTAGAGCTACCTCAGCCAAACTGAGGTATTGGGGGAGAAGAGCCTTGGTGAGAGAGGTAATGAAAAACCCAAAGACCACTGTGGCTGAGTTCCAGAGATTCAGTCGGGGGATGGGAGAAAGTTGTAGAAAGTCAACCATCACATGAAAGCCTGCATGGAGTTTGCTAAAAAAAACACCTGAAGGACTCCAAGATGGTGAGAAATAAGATTCTCTGGTCTAATGAGACCAAGATAGAACTTTTTGGCCTTAATTCTAAGCGGTATGTGTGGAGAAAACCAGGCACTGCTCATTACCTGTCCAATACAGTCCCAACAGTGAAGCATGGTGGTGACACCCCCATCTGTGGGGGTGTTTTTCAGCTGCAGGGACAGAACAACTGGTTGCAATCGAGGGAAAGATGAATGCCACCAAGTACAGGGATATCCTGAACGAAAACATTCTCCAGAGTGCTCAGGACCTCAGACTGGGCTGAAGGTTTACCTTCCAACAAGACAATGACCCTAAGCACACAGCTAAAATAATGAAGGATTGGCTTCACAACAACTCTGTGACTGTTCTTGAATGGCCCAGCCAGAGCCCTGAGTTAAACCCAATTGAGCATCTCTGGAGAGACCTAAAAATTGCTGTCCACCAACGTTTACCATCCAACCTGACAGAACTGGAGAGGATCTGCAAGGAGGAATGGCAGAGGATCCCCAAATCCAGGTGTGAAAAACTTGTTGCATCTTTCCCAAAAAGACTAATGGCTGTATTAGATCAAAAGGGTGCTTCTACTAAATACTGAGCAAAGGGTCTGAATACTTAGGACCATGTGATATTTCAGTTTTTCTTTCTTAAAAAATCTGCAAAAATGTCAACAATTCTGTGTTTTTCTGTCAATATGGGGTGCTGTGTGTACATTAATGAGGAAAAAAATTAACTTAAATGGATTTTAGCAAATGGCTGCAATATAACAAAGAGTGAAAAATGTAAGGGGGTCTGAATACTTTCTGTCCATATATATATATATATATATATATATATATATATATATATATATATATAAATACACACACACACACACAGTCACAGTATCTAATACAGTGTGTACAGTTTCTACTACACTTCTGGGGGTGTACACAGTATACAATACAGTGCAGTCATAGTACAGTTTCTAATGCAGTGCAGGCGGTGTACACAGTATCTAATACAGTGTGTACAGTTTCTGCTACACTTCTGGTGGTGTACACAGTATACAATACAGTGCAGCCCCGTAGTACAGTTTCTAAAATAGTGCAGGCAGTGTACACAGTATCTAATACTTTTCTGGTGGTGTACACAGTATCTAATACAGTGAGTACAGTTTCTACTACACTTCTGGTGGTGTACACAGTAACTAATACAGTGTGTACAGTTTCTACTACACTTCTGATGGTGTACATAGTATACAATACAGTGCAACCGTAGTACAGTTTCTACTAATTTTCTGGTGGTGTACACAGTATTCAATACAGTATGTACAGTTTCTAATACACTTCAGGCGGTGTACACAGTATCTAATACAGTGTGCACAGTTTCTACTAATTTTCTGGTGGTGTAAACAGTATCTAATACAGTGTGTACAGTTTCTACTACTTTTTGGGTGGTGTACACAGTAACTAATACAGTGTGTACAGTTTCTAATACACTTCTGGTGGTGTACACAGTACGCAATACTGTGCAGCTGTAGTACAGTTTCTAATACAGTGCAGGTGGTGTGCATAGTAACTAATACAGTGTGTAAGTTTCTACTACACTTCTGATGGTGTACACAGTATACAATACAGCCATAGTACAGTTTCTAATACATGTCAATATTGCTCCAACATGTGACCATCTGAAACTGCGCCAAAGTAGCTGCGACCTTTGCTGAAAAAGACCAGTGATAGTCGTAGAACGTAGAGCCATCGTATTTGTGAGCCAGGTCCACCACCTTGTGGAGGTACAGGTCCAACTCCTCCTGCCCAGACTAACAGTACAAATGACATCTCTATAAATTCCAAAGGAAAGAACAAATTCCGCTATGCTAAGTTTACGATTGAGCCTCGGGTCCCTAGTTTTGAGGACCAACAAGACTTCCCCGCAAGCATAAGACTTGTTTTGGACAATGTTTTGTGAAGCTAAGAGCAGGGACGCCAGGTTTATATCCTCCACCTCTAAGATATCTTTTTTGAGGTTAGTAGGGATGAAGTGCGCAGGGGACACGGATGGCAGCACTGATAGTGGCGAAGGAACAGCTATAGGTAACAGCATGCTGGTATTACCCACAGAGGTGCCAGCTTGCACAGATGCTATGGGAGCAGCAGCAACTTCCACTCTGGCTAGGCGGGCCTCCATCACATCTACCCTGCCTTGCAGCAGTTGTACTGAAGTGGAGAGAGTATTTAGAACTGTGTGAATCTGGGTCAATGACGTGAGTAAGGACACATGCTTTGTACTAGCGGATGGCTGTGGCTGGGACGGGTTTGGAATTAATAGACTAAACAACTATGCTTTCCTGGCTGTGGCCAAGAATGGAATCCTCCTGCATTGGAGCTCTGCTATGAGCTTCGATATAGTCCAGTTCGTCACAGATGGGGCGCTGCCGTGCTCTGAACCCCTAACTGGAGTAGGAGGAATGAAGGCAAATTTGTTGCTCTCCATTACGTGCAACTTGTCCAAATCTGTAGAAAAACACAACTAGAGACCATCAGAACCAAGCAAATTAAATCCTGAAAAACAATGACACCCTACCGTGCCTAACTCTGTATGAAAATGTAGGTGCCATGAAACAAAACAAACATGAACAGCACGTGAGGGTGAACCTAGTCACCGTTACCCCCTGTGTGTATGCAGTAAGCGAGCCCGAGTAACCTGCAGTGAAGACAGGTAATTAAAAAACAAACACTCAGAGCTCAGAACCTACAGACCATGGTAGGCAGAAATAGGAATGTAAGTGACGTGCAACGTATGATGTATGATATACAGGCGAGAAGATTTCAAATATTACAATCATTAAAAACAAAACCTCAGCCCACACGGATCTGTAGATGTGAAAGATCCTGGTATGTAATGCGACTAGCTAAGACCCCTGATGGAAAGACACACAAAACACACCTTGCCGTTCCTGAACGTAAAATGTAGAATCCACCTGCAACAACATCATGATGGATGCACTGAATAAAATGATGGAATGTGCAATCAGAAAATCAAAAACCTAACAATGAAACACCAAAATAAGACACCATCTTAACAGAGTGAAACGTGAGCTCTGTGGTGGGAGAAAGAAAGGTGAACCTGCGGCGGAGAAAGAAAACCGTGAACCCCCCCTTCTTTTTTTTTTTTTTTTAAAGGTGGTTGGAGGAACCAGGCTGTGCGTGGCCTGACCCGCCTGTAAGATATGACATGGTGCTAAATGTCCATGACAGTGGCAGCCAAAATAAGGGCTAACGGGGCCACCAAGCTGTGGGACTACAAGACTCAGCAATCTGCCTGAGTAATGCCAGTGAAGTTCCCAAGACTGAGGACCCTGGAACTGGTGTTGCTGACAACTAATCCTGAACAAAGACCTGAACAAAGTGTATCGTGCACTTGGCTGCGGGAAAAAAAAGGTTAACCTGTGTCAGAAAAAGAACTAAAAGGAACATGAGACCCCACTCTCCATGTGTGTTGTTTTAAGGGCTGGAATCACCAGGCTACACGAGCCCTGCCACGCTTGACCTAAATCGCATTGACTTATGTGATGTGGCAACCCAAATGAGGGGCTGAAACGAGGCCACCAAGTTGTGGAACAACAAGACCCATCAGTTGCATGAGTGACGCCTGTGAGGTGCCCAGTATTATGGCCCCTGGTGCTGGAATTCTGACAGCTGGCCAAACTATAACCATGGACTGACCCAGTGATACACCATGCACGTGGGGTTCAGGTGACTAAGTGAAACCCTCAAAGACAATGGTACAGCAGACCCTGACAGAGCAAACTGCAGTGACAGATTCATAAATCACTGGGCTAGTGACCCCCTCATGGTATAGCACCTGCATGCCTCCCCACCCTTGATGTCCTGGCCCTGCACCTACCTTTACCAGACCACTGCGTGGTAGGTACCTGAAAGATAACCGAGCCACTGAGCCAAATAAGCCACTGGAAGTGAGCTGGAAATGAGGAAAGCATCCACACAGCAAACCCCCCCACCGTCCGATACCCAGAAATGACGTTACCGACTTCTTCCCTTCGCTATCTGGACAAAGCAAAGATTCCCCTGCGATACATGCGCTGGAACACCCGCCTAACAGCCGAAGAACACTGATCAGATGAAAGCTGGCTGGGGGGCAGAGCATCTGCACCGCCAGAAAGAGAAACCACACTGAGCTTGACCTGGAACCGGAAGTGACGTGTCGTCTGCTTCCTCCAACAAGAAAATCCTAGCTGACGAGTCTGTAGGGAAGGGATTATAAGCCCCATACACCTCCTACAAACTCAGGCTAGCCAATGGCCAGCCTTCTAACCTATACAGTTTCTAATACACTTCAGGTGGTGTACACAGTATCTAATACAGTGTGTACAGTTTCTAATACATTTCAGGCGGTGTACACAGTATCTAATACAGTGTGTACAGTTTCTATGACACTTCTGGTGGTGTATACAGTTTAAAATACAGTGCAGCCATTGTACAGTTTCTAATACAGTGCAGGCAGTGTACATAGTATCTAATACAGTGTGTACAGTTTCTACTACTTTTCTGGTGGTGTACACAGTATCTAATACAGTGTAGTTTTGTGTTGCAAAACAAAAAATACATAATGTCCAGAAGGCCACCAAGGAGAGGCAGAGGCTCACAGGCCACTAAAAGAGGGCAAGCAGCCTCTGTGTCTACAGTCAACAGTGGTGGTCGTAGACATGGTGCATCCTTTGCAGGTGGCCAAGGGGCACAGTTGTCCATTTTTTACTACACTTCTGGTGGTGTACACAGTACACAATACAGTGCAGTTGTTGTACAGTTTCCAATACAGCACAAGTGGTGTACACAGTATCTAATACAGTATGTACAGTTTCTACTACACTTCTGGTGGTGTACACAGTATACAATACAGTGCAGCCATTGTACAATTTCTAATACAGTGCAGGTGGTGTACACAGTATCTAAAACAGTGTGTACAATTTCTACTACTTTTCTGGTGGTGTGCACAGTATCTAATACAGTGTGTACAGTTTCTAATATACTTCAGGCAGTGTACACAGTATCTAATACAGTGTAGTGTGCTGTTGCAAAACAAAAAATACATCATGTCCAGAAGGCCACCAATGAGAGGCAGACGCTCACAGGCCACTAAAAGAGGGCAAGCAGCCTCTGTGTCTACAGTCAACAGTGGTGATCGTGGACATGGTGCATCCTCTGCAGGTGGCCATGGGGCATGCTTGTCCTTTTTTCTGCTGCTGGCTGTGTTATTGAGCCACAACATGCAGAAGAGTTGGTGGAGTGGATAACAAAGCTGTCCTCATCCTCCTCATCCTCTGTCATCAAAGCTCAAAGTAGTTTGACTTCCAATGCAGCTGCCAAAGTGGCCTATTCCACTGGCTCCTTCTCCACAGTCCATCCTTCTATAGCCCCACCATCATACATGGAGGAGTCCCCAGAATTATTGCTGCTGGATGCGCAGTGATTTGAAGGCTTCCCTACCCCAGTTGCTAAACCATAAAAAGAAATGTGGACCCAGTCATCCACATGCTCAGCGTCTAAATGCTAGCTTGGCAAAATTGCTAGCACTGCAACTGCTGCCTTTTCAGCTGGTACGCTCTGCCCCATTTTCGTGAATTTGTGGAATGTGCTGTACCTCAGTGGCAGGTTCCAAAACGTCATTTCTTTTCAAGGAAGGCCATTCCAGCTCTCTACCGGCAGGTGGAAGGCAATGTTTTGGCCTCGTTGGACAGGGCGGTCAGCAGTAAGGTTCATATTACCGCTGACTTCTGGTCCAGCAGGATGGGCAGGGACGTTACCTTTCCTTCACGGTCCACTAGGTAACTCTGCTGGCAGCTGGGAAGGATGTAGGACAGCATTCAGTGTTGTTGCAGCTTGTTTCGCCACCATGCCTCCAAAATGCTAGTGGTGATTTTGCCACAGCTATCTCCTCCACCCGCTCCTCTTCTTCCTCTATGGCCTCTTCTGCAGATTTGTCCTCTGAACCAGTGGTGCTTGAGTTGGTCTGCCTATGGGACAGGGGCCACACTGGGGCAGAGATTCTGTTAGCTCTGCAGGGGCAGGGTCAGAGGTGGTTAACGCTACGCCAGCTTCAGCCAGGAATGGTTGTATGTGACAATGGCACCAACCTTCTCTCCGCCCTCTGACAGAGACACTTGACCCATGTTCCATGTTTGGCACATGTCCAGAATTTGGTGGTGCAGTGGTTCTTGAGCAGGTACCCAGGCTTGCAAGATCTCCTGATGCAGGCCAGAAAAGTCTGTGGTCATTTCTGCCGGTCATACAATGCCAGTGCTCAGCTGGCTGACATTCAAAGGGAATGCAACCTGCCCACCAACTGCCTCATTTGTGACATGCCCACCAGGTAGAACTCAACATTGGCAATGCTGCAGCAGCTGCACACACAGCAGAGGGCCATCTATGAGTACCTGTGCAAGTATGGCACCAGGACAGGGTCAGGGGAGTTTGGCTTCTTTTCTCCACACCAGTGGCTACTGATCAAGGATGCATGCACTGTCCTGTCACCATTTGAGGAGGCCACAAGGATGGTGAGCAGATACAATGCATGCATTAGTGACACTGTCCCTCTAATCTTCCTGCTGGAACACACGCTTTGTGGAATCATGGACAGGGCACCTAAGACAGAACAGCGGGAGGAAGAGGAGGAATTCCTTTCCTATCAAGATAGGAATCCTGCGGGCCCGCTAAACACACAGGAAGAAGAGGAGGAGGAGGATAGTGTGAGCATGTATGTAGAGGATAGCACTCAGCAACAGGCTTCAAGTGATGGTTTTCAGTCCCAAGAAACCCAAGGAGTTCTACGTGGCTGGGAGGAGGTAGTTTCAGGTATTGTGATCTTTAGTGACCCAGAGGACTCAGAATCGAATGCCTCTACAAACTTATGCTGCATGGCCTCCCTGATTCTGCAAAGCCTGCGAAAGGACCCAAGGATTTGTGATATCAAGGAGAGAGATCCATACTGGCTGGCAACCCTTCTTGATCCACGTTGCAAGGGTGATTTTGCAGAACTTATCCTGCCTTCGCAGAGGGAGCAGAGGATGAAACATCTTCAGGAGGCCTTAAAGAAAGGTTTGTGACATTTCTAGACCCTGGGAGCTTAACATTTCCTGGTGCTGGACAACCTGTTGCTGAGGCTTGGTTCAGTCAGAGGAAGAGCAGTGGAGAAGGTGGCCAGCTAACCAATGCCTTTAAACGATTTTTCAGTCCTCATAGGTTCAAGCAACCATCGCCAGCGTCTGCATTATATGGTGCAGGAATATCTAGGGGCAAGAGCAGGCTTGGAGACCTTTCTAACAGAGCATCCACTGGGTTACTGGGTCTTGAGGATGAACCACTGGCCAGAACTTGCTCAATATGCAAAAGAGCTACTGGCCTGTCGTGCATCCAGCGTGCTTTCTGAATGCACATTCAGTGCTGCTGGTGGGTTTGTAATGGATCAAAGAGTGTGCCTGTCCACAGACTCCGTTGATAGGCTCTCATTCATAAAAATGAATCAGTCTTGGATCAGCAGCTATCAAGCACCTGGTGCTGATGTAACTGATTGAATTTGCTATGGATGTGGGATCCCTTGAAGACTGTCTATGCTGACTATCCTATTCCTCCTCAATCTTAATGATGCTAGCTTCCAACAATATTTTTGGTTCAGGGCACCCCCCCACCACCACCACCCAAGGCCCAATTTTTCTGCTCCTGTTAAACAGGGGCGTGTAATTACAATGTTTGATCTAATATTTTGCAGCAGGGCCCGTTCCTGCACCCAACAAGGGTATCTGTGAGGGGTTACAGTGTTGTGGCACCACCTCCACCACCCAAGGCCCAATTTTTCTGCCCCTGTTTACCGGGGCATGTAATTACAATTTTTGATCTAATATTTCACAGCATGGCCCGTTCCTGCTCCCAACAAGAGTAACTATAAGGGCTTACAGTGTTCTTGCGCTACCATAACCAAAGGCTCATTTTTTCTGCCCCTGTTTAACAGAGGCATGTAATTAATGTTTTTGAAAAAATAGTTAAGCGGGCCCGTTCCTGCGCCCAACAAGAGTAACTGTGAGGGGTTACAGTGTTCTGGCACCACCAAAACCAAAGGCCCAGTTTTTCTGCCCCTGTTTAACAGGGGCAAGTAATTACATTTTTTGATATAATGTTTCACAGCAGGGCCCATTCCTGCCCCCAACAAGAGTAACTGTGAGGGGTTACAGTGTTCTGGTATCACCAACACTTAAGGCTCAGTTTTTCTGCTGAGTATATAGGGCAGGCTGTATAGTATATATACTGCTGTTCAGAGTAAATAGTGCTGGGTCCTAGGGGAAATTTTGATGCTGGGTTCCCCTTAATATCCATACCAGACCTGAAGGGCCTGGTATGGATTTGGGGGGGGGGGACATCCATGCCATTTTTTTTTGGTATTTTTGGCATTTTTATCTATATTGCCAGGATCCGACAATAAATTATAGCCGCGAGCAGTTTTAAATTACATTTCTTCCTTTAGAAATGTAATTTTGCTGTGGTACTGTTATACAGATGGGAAAGATGCAATACTTTACGGGCATAGTAAGGACACCCCCTAGGCATGATATATAACGGAATATTTTATTTTTATTTTTTCACTTTAAGCATTATTAAAATCACTTGTCCCTAAAAAACATCAATTTTTAAAACTGTTTTTGCATTGATACATGTCCCTTGGGGCAGGACCCGGGTCCCCAAACACTTTTTATGGCAATTACTTGCATATAAGCCTTTAAAATGAGCACTTTTGATTTTTCAAGTTTGCATCCCATAGACTTTAACAGTGTTAACATTTTTTGCCTGTTCTCATGTTCTGCCGCAAACCGAACCGGGGGGTGTTCAGCTCATTCCTACTCTTCATAACTATCTGTCAATATTCCAAATCTATCGGAAATTGGGATGGAATACTCTCCATTATTATGTTCAGTTGTATTATGCCCTCCCATGAGCTCTGCAGTGGGAGTATGTCCCTTTCTAATGTTTCTCAGCTTGGTAGTTTTAGGTCTGGTGGATGTCCCCATGGGGTATCCACCCTTATTATTCCCCTGGTAGGTGTTGTATGAATTGTTATCTATTGCAGAGGTTGGTAATTTCTGCACTGATTGTGCCTCCCCATCTATTTTTATCTGTTCCTCAGTTTTGTTTTTAATTTGCCATTTAAAGACAACCCCATCATTATAATCTTTAGTGTCTAATGAATTTCTTTTTCTTTTTATGTCTCTGTTCAAGTTCAGTGTTTTCCATTATCCTCCTTAGTCTATCTGATTCCACTATGTAATCATCATGTTTCATGTATGGGATCAGATCTTCTCTTACCTTATTAATGTCTGTATCTAACAGTGCTAATTTTGTCTTTTTCTATAGCGATAAAAATTTCAATAAATCAATCCCAGCATCATTAAAAAATTTGAACCATTCTATGTCATTATTGCCTCCATCAATTTCTCGGGGTACATCCCATCTCAATGATCTAGGGATCATGTTATCCTCTACATATTTTTCAAGAAACTAGATTTCTCAATGAGTTTTAATCTCAGTGGTGACAAGATTTTGTAAATGGATAAACATCCCATTGCAAGCTAACGTTATCTGCTTCCTGAAAAAAGACTTCCTTTAAAATGGCAGGATGCTAAGATCCAATATCAAATATATATATATATATATATATATATATATATATATATATAGAGAGAGAGAGAGAGAGAGAGAGAGAGAGAGAGAGAGAGAGAGAGAGAGAGAGAGAGAGAGAGAGAGAGAGAGAGAGATATCTTTATCTATCAGGGATATGCAATTAGCGGACCTCCAGCTGTTGCAGAACTCCAAGTCCCATGAGGCATAGCAAGACTCTGACAGCCACAAGCATGACACCCAGAGGCAGAGGCATGATGGGACTTGTAGTTTTGCAACAGCTGGAGGTCCGCTAATTGCATATCTCGGATATATATATATATATATATATATATATATATATATATATATATAGTGATGAAAAGACCAGCTGCTCAAACTTGTGTATATTTAAACTAAACAAAAAAACAAAAAAAAAACTAAACAAAAACCCCCAGCCCCTAATGATTATCCTCCATATTCACCACACTCAGGTCCCTACAGGCCTAACAATGAGGAGGATCATTTTTTTAGAACTCCCAAAAAAGGAGCATATACATAGAAGAGGATCCAGAGGTGGAAAGAGAGTTTGCAGATTCCAAAAAGAGAAGAACTTAGCAAGTAACGGAATATTTAACCTTAGTAAATCCACTCTATCAACCAATGAAATGTCTCTGCTAAATAAAGGTCTGAAGTTCACCCCACAGGCTAAACTCATTAAATTCCAGGCAAATACAGTCATGGCCGAAATTGTTGGCACCCCAGAAATTTTTCCAGAAAATCAAATATTTCTCACAGAAAAGTATTGCAGTAACACATATTTTGCTATATACATGTTTATTCCCTTTGTGTGTATTGGAACAAAACAAAAAAAGGAGGAAAAAAAGGCAAATTGGACATAATGTCACACAAAACTCCAACAATGGGCTGGTCAAAATTCTTGGCACCCTTAACTTAATATATGGTTGCACACCCTTTAAAAAAATAACTGAAATCAGTCGCTTCCTATAACCATCAATAAGCTTCTTACACCTCTCACCCGGAATTTTGGACCACTCTTCCTTTGCAAACTGCTCCAGGTCTCTCTTATTAGAAGGGCGCCTTTTCCCAAGAGCAATTTTAAGATCTCTCCACAGGTGTTCAATGGGATTCAGATCTGGACTCATTGCTGGCCACTTTAGAATCCTCCAGCGCTTTGTTGCCATCCATTTCTGTGTGCTTTTTGACGTGTATTTGGGGTCATTGTCCTGCTGGAAGACCCAAAATCTCGGATGCAAACCCAGCTTTCTGACACTGGGCTCTACAGTGCGACCCAAAATCATTTGGTAATCCTCAGATTTCATGATGCCTTGCACACATTCAAGGCACCCAGTCCAAGAGGCAGCAAAACAACCCCAAAACATCATTGAACCTCCACCATATTTCACTGTAGGTACTGTGTTCTATTCCTTGTAGGCCTCATTCCGTTTTCGGTAAACAGTAGAATGATGTGCTTTACCAAATAGCTCTATCTTGGTCTCATCTGTCCACAAGACGTTTTCCCAGAAGGATCTTGGCTTACTAAAGTACATTTTGACAAACTGTAGTCTTGCTTTTTTATGTCTCTGTGTCAGCAGTGGGGTCCTCCTGGGTCTTCTGCCATAGTGTTTCATTTTATTTAAATGTCGATGGATAGTTTGCGCTGACACAGATGCTCCCTGAGCCTGCAGGTCAGCTGGAATTTCTTTGGAATTTGTTTGGGGCTGCTTATCCACCATCCGGACTATCCTGCGTTGCAATCTTTCATCAATTTTTCTCTTCCGTCCACGCCCAGAGAGATTAGCTACAGTGCCATGGGTTGCAAACTTGATAATGTTGCGCACTGTGGACACAGGCACATCTAGATCTCTGGAGATGGACTTGTAACCTTGAGATTGTTGATATTTTTCCACAATTTTGGTTCTCAAGTCCTCAGACAGTTCTCTTCTCCTCTTCCTGTTGTCCATGCTTAGTGTGGCACACAAAGACACACAATGAAAAGACTAAGTGAACTTCTCTCCTTTTTATCTGCTTTCAGGTGCGATTTTTATATTGCCCACACCTGTTACTTGCCCCAGGTGAGTTTAAAGGAGCATCACATGCTTGAAACAATCTTATTTATCCACAATTTTGAAAGGGTGCCAAGAATTTTGACCATCCCATTTTTGGAATTTTGTGTGACATTATGTCCAATTTGCTTTTGAAATGTGAGAAATACTTGATTTTCTGGAAACATTTCTGGGGTGCCAATAATTTTGGCCATGACTGTTTAGATATACATAAATTTACATAGAAAGTATCACTCAAAAGCATTTTGCTCAAAAATCCACTGTCAGGAATGCTAATACTCTAATTACATCTAAAAATTACAATTTAAGAAACGCCTTTCTTTTTAATCTGCGCACATCCACTAACCCCATTATTAATGTGTTTAAAGAAATGGTCTTTAAGGATCTGGAGACCCTTAAGGTAAAACCCACTAGCAACATCAAGACTGCAGACAACAGTATTAATAGTCTATTGGAGAAAAAAGACTTGGTAATTAGATGAGCAGATAAGGGAGGGGAAGTAGTTGTCCTGGACAAGCAAGATTACATTAGTGAATGTTATCAGCTATTGAATACAACTACCAATAAGGAATTACTGGGAGACCCTACAAAACAATACAAATGTGTTCTAAAAGACCTGATCACTCAGGGTTATGAACAAGGAGTCATTGGCAAAAGGGAAAAAATACTTCTTATGCCCAGTGGCACCTAAATTACCAGTGTTTTACTGCCTACTCAAAATCCACAAGAGTCTTTTGCAACCACCAGGCAGACCAATTATAAGTGACATAGGTTCCCTACTAGCAAAAGCAGGGGAATATCTAGACTTCATCTTCCAACCCCTGGTCTTAACTACCCCATATTTTCTTTAAGACACCTAGCAAGTACTGAACGATCTTGGGTGGATGGTCAACAAATCCACATATGGTTACAGCAGATGTAGCTGCACTGTACAGTATTATAGCACATCAAGATGAACTGGATGCCATACATTTTTAATTAGATATGGCAAATGACATTCTAGATATACAAAAAGTGTTTTTTTTTGAGTTGTTAAGTTTTGCAATGTCCCACAACTATTTTTGGTTCAATAGTAAATTTTATTTACAAATAAAGGGAGTTGCCATGGGCGCCAAGTTTTCCCCCAGCCTGGCAAATTTATTAATGGTCAGCTGGGAAGAGGACATCATATACGCCAGAGATTGGCTGGAGCTTACTTTCTGCCGATGGTACATAGACAATGTTTTTCTTAATATCTGTCTGTAAATTTTTTAAATAAGTCAATTTTCTCCTTCACAGATGTATGCTGACGAGGTGGCACTGATGAGCACTGATAGGCTACACTGATGAGGCAGCACTTATGGGCACTGATGAGGCAGCACAGAGGAGGCACTAATATGCCACGCTGATGAGTACTGATAGGTGGCACTGATAGGCAGCACTTATGGGCAATTTTAGGTGGCAGGGTTCAAGGCTTGTTAACACTTACCATCTGGTAAGTGTTTGGATTGGTGGAGGTATATCACTGTGGATCACATCTGATAGCACGTTGGGTGAAGTGTGTTTATTTAATCCTGGAATTTGTCTGATTTCTGGTGAGTGTTCTGACACCTTACACTAAACATTGGAGCAACCTTTTGAAAACACTGGAGAGTCTCTGTCACAGTTTAAAAATTGGACTTTTATTTTATGCACATTAAAGGACTTTTATTCCACTAAATTATATTTAAGCGTTGTACAGTCTTTCTTCTATTATTGTTTGGAGGTTGTATAATCACCTTTTTTGTGCCAGCTGCTATATTATCTAGCACTCACTTTATTTTGGTTTTTATTATATAATATGAAATATACATCTAAAATTGGTGGTACTATACACAAATCACACTTGTCTTAATTGTTTTATAATAAAAGTTGACTTTTAAGAGTAGAACATGTTTTGGTACAATTGTTGGCACCTTAAAAGTCCCATAACTAGCAGACACTGTGTTTGTATTTATTTATCCAAGGGATGTTGGTGCCTATCCACATAGTCCTGGCATCAGCTACTGTATATACAGTATATATGATTTGGCTACACGTAATTTCAGTGTATTTTTTACTGAAAATATTTATTTATTTATTGCAGGTACTTATATAGTGCTGTCAGTTTACACAACACGTTACACAAATATATTGTACATTCACATACGTCCCTGCTCTGAAGGAGTGAACAATCTAAGGTCCCTAACTCACATTCATACAGACAGTACATATACTAGGGCCAATTTAGACAGGAGCCAATTAACCTACTAGCATGTCTTTTGGAGTATGTGAGGAAACCTGAGTACCCAGAGGAAACCCATGCAGGCACGGGGAGAACATGCAAAATATAGATTTAATAAACAGTAGACAGCTCTGTGATGTAAAAAGTTGCAGCTACAAACATTTTTTTTTATAGGGACTCTGCTTTCAAAAAATATATGAAGTATTGCGGTTTTAAGTGTTTTCATGTACAAAACTGCATTTTAATATGTGCAATTAAAAAAATGGCTTTGGAAGTAAAAGGGTTAACAAGAATGTATTGTGGTTATCTATTTTTTTTCTTTATTCACAGTGGCAGAAAACTGTTTGAAAGAAGTTTTCTTTATATCAGGTAAATATGAATATAAATATTCTGTGTTCTTCTTTCATAGGAGGATCTCTAGTTGCCTTTATAGTTTAGTATTGTATCTTTGCTTGAACATTGTATCTTTGCTAAAAGGCCAAAATTGAATGAGCCATCAGAAAAATAGACATATTTCTTTTCAGGGGATAATTATGGAGTTCTAATCAGACAAAAGGAGCTACAAAGTTAGCTTTATTTGGTGTGCTAAGATATCAGCAATTGTTTGTACACCATTTTTTATCATTAATAAATATATAAAAGATTTGTATTTCACTCCATGCAAGGTCGACTTTGTAAATGTACCTGCCGTCCCTTGCTTGACTAGAGATACTGTATATAAAAGGCATCTGTGTGGAGAGAAGTTAAATATTATACTCACCTTTCCTTTTTGTTACAGTGGGTGAAGTCATGGTGTCTGGAGTTCCATTTGGTTTTAGAGGAGAGCCTTAGAAAGATCATCCTTTCAGTATACACATCCATGGCAGAAGAATAAGTCTGTCCTGCCTTTAATTCAGGAAGCATTTGAAAGTGTTTAATATACATCCTTGGTGTCCCAACCTAAACAGGACAAGAACAGCATTATAAGGTAAAAAAATAATAAATGAAAAAAACACTAACATGTGAATACTCTAAAACTTGCCTCTCATGCCCTTTACACACGGTCGGACATTGATCGGACATTCCGACAAAACAAAATCCATGGATTTTCTCCGACGGATGTTGGCTCAAACGTGTCTTGCATACACACGGTCACACAAAGTTGTCGGAAAATCCGATCGTTCTAAACGTGGTGATGTAAAACACGTACGTCGGGACCATAAACGGGACAGTAGCCAATAGCTTTCAGAATGCTAATTTGTACTCCTGTGAGCCTCCAGGTAATTGACCAAATCTGGTCTCCAAAATAGTGTATCTTTGCAAATGATCAGCTGCTAACATTACGCATGTCTCATAACCATGCAAAATAGTTAAACCAAATAGTACACGGGCTGCGCTTAAAATGCATGGATGCAAAACTAAATCGCATGCATGTTTGTTTTGAATGATCTATTAATGTTTGAAAATTGCACAAGCTTTGTGAAATATTTGCAACACACAGGCTGATTGGAGCACTTTTACCTATTTATTCATTCATTGAAGTTTATTGCACATTAATGTATAGTATTAATAGATTTTGTATATTTTGTATGTTGAGCACAATATCACTTTATTAATATTTTAGTAGAAATTTCCTACATTTTTATTTTGATAAGCGCAGTGTGTGTACTATTTGGTTTAGCCAATAGCTTTCGTCTTTTGCATCGGATTTGTGTACACACGATCAGAATTTCCAACAACGGATTTTGTTGTCGGAAAATTTGATAGCAAGATCTCAAACTTTGTGTGTCGGAAATTCCGATGGAAAATTTGTGATGGAGCCCACACACGGTCGGAATTTCTGACAACAAGGTCCTATCACACATTTTCCGTCGGAAAATCCGACCGTGTGTACAGGGCATAACACTATCAAACCTCAGGATGCTGCTCTTTCTCTCTTGTTTAAAAGATTGTTGGCCTCTCACACATTTAATAATACCGAATCTGTGTCACAGATCAGCCATAAAACAGATCTGTTGCTAATATTTCGATTAGCATGTGGTCTCTACTTCCTTACTACAGCATGCTTCCTTCCAGGACTGGGAGGTATATACATCTCTGAAACTCACATGCACCTAAGGAATAAGTCCCCACCCAGTTTATAAATGAAATTCTTCCCAGCTGTACAGTATTCATTTTTTAGTCTTGTATTGGAACATGCCTCCCATTACAGTTCACAGTTCCCCATGTCTTTTGTTTGACAATCCCTTGCTTATTAGCCTTCAAAATGCCCCAAACTGATTTTCAGGATCCAATGGGGTTAGAAATTAGGTTTTCAATTTTTGGACTATGATGGGTTTGAAGAAAACCCCAGAAACTGAACCCAGATATATTTACTCATCCCTAATCAACAGTTTAAAAGTTTGTAATCTGGAAAAAACTAAAATTAGCTTGATGAAAATCAGTCACATGGGAAATGTCTGAAGGTGCTGCCTTTCTTTACTTACAATGTTTTAAGAATCAGTGCAAAGTAAACATTTCTAATGAATTTGTTTCCTGCCTAGGCTATGGAAGAAACATGTTATTTAAACACTGCAACATTAGTAATGTGTTTATTACAAGGTATTGCTTAATTAAATAATATACACATTGCACAATATACAGTATGTGTAGTAATATACATTTGTTAACTTATATAAGTATATATGTGGCAATTTTAAAATTTCAAATATTAATCATTATAATATTCATATGTCCACAGTTTAAATCCCTTTATTGAAGGGCACTTTAAGAATCTGAAAAATTATGCTATAAACAATCATGAAATGAATACAAAATTAGTGTGGTGAAAAAGTAGCTTTCTTTCTGTTCTTTGACGTGTCTAAATCATCCCCCACCTTTGATCATGAAATTCCCTTTGATCAGCTGGGGAAGTTTCAAAGTCTTAGATGTATAGTCTAAATTGTTTAAAATCATTAACTTATAAAGCAAGCTCAGTTTAAAGTAACCAAAAATGGCAGTTATATGATATTTTTTTTTTCTTTAAAACATGCTTAAATAACATGATACCATAATACTAGATAAGAAAATCATTTTAACCACTTCAGCCCCAGAAGTTTAACCCCCTTCCTGACCAGAGCACTTTTTACAATTTGGCACTGCGCTGCTTTAACTGGTAATGGCATGGTCATGCAATACTGTACCCAAACAAAATTTGCATTCTTTTTTTTCCTACAAACAGAGCTTTCTTTTGGAGGTATTTGATCACCTCTGCGGTTTTTATTTTTTGCGAAATAAATGAAAAAAAGAGCAAAAATTTTGAAAAAAAAAGATATTTTCTACTTTTGTTATAAAAATAATACAATATACTCAATTTTAGTCATACATTTAGGCCAAAATGTATTCAGCCACATGTCTCGGGTAAAAAAAAAAAATTCAATAAGCATATATTTATTGGTTATAGCGTCTACAAACTAGGGTACATTTTCTGGAATTTACGCAGCTTTTAGTTTATGACTGCCTAGCTCAATTCTTGAGGCAGGGCAGTACAACCCCCCCGCCCAATGACCCCATTTTGGAAAGAAGACACCCCAAGGAATTTGCTAAGAGGCATGTTGAGCACATTGAATATTGTATATTTTGTCATAAGTGATTGAAATATGACAAAAAAATTACACAAAGTTGTCACTGAAATGATATATTGCTCAAACATGCCATGGGCATATGTGAAATGACACCCCAAAATACATTCTGCTGCTTCTCCTGAGTACAGGCATAACACATGTGTGGGACTTTTTGGGAGCCTAGCCGCGTACAGGACCCCCAAAACCAAGCACCGTCTTCAGGCTTTCTAAGGGCGTAAATTTTTGATTTTACTCTTCACTACCTTACACAGTTTCGGAGGCCATGAAATGCCCAGATAGCACAACCCCCCCAAATGACCTCATTTTGTAAAGTAGACACCCCAAGCTATTTGCTGAGAGGCATGTTGAGTCCAGTTATCTCTCAAGGCTGTGGTTGGGCCCACCTGGAGTTGGGTAAGCCTAAAATGGGTGAATGTAGTGTGCCAGTGGGGGTGGTGATACCTGTTGCCAGTAAGGGAGATAAGGCAGCTTTGCTGGTGGACGTCAGAGGGGGGTGGGGTCACCCGTTATGTAATCCCTCCCCCTTCTGACATCACGGGGGAATGCCACAGGGAAGTCCCCGTCAAGTCCCTGTGCGTCAGAGGGGGCGTGGGTTACGTAACGGGTTATTTAAGAACCGTCAGAAGAGGAGAAGCGTCACACAGCGGGAGCCTCCCATCATGTATGTGGAGCGGCCCAAGGAGAAGAAGGGAAGAAGACACCGCGGAGGAAGATGCCGGATGAGAACACTAGAGGAAGAACCAGAAAAAACAGAAGAAGAAGATGGAGGAAGAAACCAAAAGGAAGAAAGAAGATAGATGTCTCTTGTCATTTTTAACATTTTGACACTTTTTTTGTGAAATGGTAGGGGTACTTTTGTACCTCCTTACCATTTCACACAGGGGGGAGGGCCGGGATCTGGAGGTCCCCTTGTTAAAGGGGGATTCCAGATTCCGATAAGCCCCCTGCCCACAGACCCCACAACCACCGGGTAAGGGTTGTGGGGATGAGGCCCTTGTCCCCATCAACATGGGGACAAAGTGTTTTGGGGGGCTACCCTAAAGCACCCTCCAAATGTTAAGGGCATGTGGCCTGGTACGGTTCAGGAGGGGGGGGCACTCTCTCGTCCCCCCCCTCTTTTCCTGTGGCCTGCCAGGTTGTGTGCTCAGATAAGGGTCTGGTAAGGATTTTTGGGGGGACCCCACGTCATTTTTTTAAAAATATTGGCGCGGGGTTCCCCTTAAAATCCATACCAGACCTGCAGGGCCTGGTATGGAATTTAGGGGGACCCCCACGTCATTTTTTTAAAAAGTTTGTCTGGGGTTCCCCTGTGGGGAATTCCCATGCTGCTTTTATCAATGAACTTTAATGTGTATTGTCGGACTGGCAATTCATTAATAGCCGTGAGTAGCTTTAAATGACTTTTTTTCGTTTGAAATGTCATTTTTCTGTCAGATTGTTCTAAACACGGGAAACATCCACTCCTTTACAGGCATACTATAGACATCCCCCAGGTATGAAATTTAAAGGAATATTACACTGGGGCAGGACCCAGGTCATCAAACACTTTTTATGACAATACCATGCATATAAGCCTTTAAAATTAGCACTTTTGATTTCTCCCATAGACTTTTTAAGGGTGTTCCGCGGCTTTTGAATTTGCTGCGAACACCCCAAATTGTTTGATGTTCGGCGAACTGGCGAACAGCCGATGTTCGAGTCGAACATGAGTTCGACTCGAACTCGAAGCTCATCCCTACTGTTTATAGATATTGCCTTCAGGAAGTACGGTCACTTGCACCATGACATGGCCTATTGCTGTTTAATTACAGCCATGTTTTTGTCCCCAGAGTCATCCCTGTGAAGAAGGGAAACTGCTGGGAATGTTGTTGATACGTGATTGCACCCTGAGTGAAAGATTGATGTACTCTGGAGTTCCAAGAACACTGGGGAGTTAGATAGGTAGGATAAGCTATTACATCACAGATGACGCACCTCGTCACATCAGCCCAAGCGCACTGCACACTCTGAGGACAGTGGGAACCATTTTTGAACGAAAAACCAGGATGGTCCATCCACATACAGACGTGATATACATTGAACCGCTCCAACGACACAGCAACCGGATCTGTAGCAGTCATGCTCTCTGGATGCCTTGGTGAGAAGTGAGCCTTAGGACTGACGAGGATTGAGCAGTGAGAGATCTCCTACCAGGCCGTCACCAACGGGTCTGCCCGGAATGCCTAGGAATCAAGAGAGACTCATGCCTTCTGGTCTGGTGAGTGGACCTGTGTCCTATTGATCAATTACCAGTAGGGATGAGCCAAACACCCCCTGGTTCGGTTTGCACCAGAACCTGCGAACGGACCGAAAATTTGCACGAACGTTAGAACCCCATTGACGTCTATGGGACTTGAATGTTCGAAATCAAAAGTGCTCATTTTAAAGGCTAATTTGCATGGTATTGTCCTAAAAAGGGTTTGGCGACCCGGGTCCTTCCCCAGGGGACATGTATCAATGCAAAAAATTTTTTTTTTAAACGGACGTTTTTTCAGGAGCAATGATTTTAATGATGCTTAAAGTTAAAAAAATTTTTAAATATCATACCTGGGGGGTTGTCTATAGTATGCCTGTAAAGTGGCGCATGTTTCCCGTGCTTAGAACAGTCCTTGCACAAAATGTCATTTTTAAAGGAAAAAAAGTCATTTAAAACTGCTTGCGGCTTTAATGTAATGTCGGGCCCTGGCAATATGGATCAAAATCAGTGAGACAAACAGCATGGGTACCCCCCAGTCCATTACCAGGCCCTTTGGGTCTTGTATGGATATTAAGGGGAACCCCGCACCTAAATTAAAAAAGGAAAGGCGTGGGGCCACCAGGCCCTATATACTCTGAACAGCAGTATACAGGCGGTGCAAACAAGACAGGGACTGTAGTTTTTTGTTAAGTAGAATCTGTAATTTTGAACTGGTACATTTTTAACGTGTTTAGCTCGAGCCAAAAAAATCTATTTTAAGCTTTTTGCAAAAAATAGGGAAGGGTTATCACCCCTGTGACATTTGTTTTGCTGTCTGTGCTCCTCTTCAGAAGATTTCACCTCATTTTTTGTCCCAATGACAAATGTTTTTTGAAAATGTGGGTTTTTTTGTGAAACAAGGATTGGTGATAAAGCATCAGTGGAAAGGAGAAATGTTTTTTCCATATTAACTCTTACAGGAGAGAATTTCCCTTCCTAGGGGTAGATTTCATATCACTTCCTGTTGTCTCCTTCCATTTGCAAGTAGGAGTCGTTTGTAAGTTGGATGTTCGAAAGTAGGGGCCTGCCCTATATACTCAGCAGAAATTTAGGTGTTGTGGCCACAACACTGTAAGCCCTCACAGGGCCCTGCTGTGAAATATTAGATCAATAATTGTAATTACATGCCCCTGTTGAACAGGGGCAGAAAAATTGGGCCTTAGGCACTGGTGCTGGCGCCCAGAACCAAAAATGTTCTTACAACATGATCATATCAGCGTGATCATTGAGGAGGAAGAGGATAATTACTCAGGATAATCACTCAGCATCAGCATAGGCAGTCTTTAAAGGGATTTGAGATTTCAAAAAAAATTATTCGGTTACATCAGCATCAGGTGCTTGGTAGCTGGTGGTGATTCAAGACTGATTCATTTTTATGAAGGTCAGTCGATCGACTGAGTCGGTGGACAGACGCACCCTGTGATCGGTTACAAAGCCTCCAGCAGCACTGAATGTGTGTTCTGAAAGAACGCTGGGTGCAGGACAGGCCAGTAGCTCAATTGCATACTGTGCAAGCTCTGGCCAGTGATCCATCCTCAAGACCCAGTAACCCAGAGGATTTTGGGTGGGAAAGGTGTCCAAGTCAGATCTTGCCCCTAGGTATTCCTGCACCCTGTAAAACAGACGCTGGCGATGGTTGCTGGAACCGATCATACCTTGGGGCTGCGGACCAAAAAATTGTCTGAACGCATCGGTCAGATGGCCACCTTCTCCACCGCTCCTTCTTTGACTGACCGAAGCCTCAGCAACACGTTGTCCAGAAACAGGAGTTTGTAACCTCCCAGTCTCTGGGAACGAGTTGCACAGACCTTTCTGCAAGGCCTCCTGAAGATGTTCAGGAAAAAACACAAGGGGGGAGGCGCCTCTAGGTGTAGTATGTAAGCCAATTTATTTAAAAACACTGTGCAAACAACTCACATTTTGAAGGATAAAAAAAAGCATGTAGTGCGAATATGATCCATCATGAAAAATGGGGGGAGTCCATCAGATCGATCACAGGTATCTCTGCTGCCTGCCGTGCGTACGGCTTTGCTGGACACCGCTCGAGCCGGCCGCGGTGGTGGTGTAATTCAGAGCGAGGCCTGGAACGCTGGTGGAAGGCAGACGCGGAGCTGTGACGTCACTGGAAAGCGACGCATTTCCTGAGCGTACGGGCTACGATGTCACGGTAGCCGCGCTCCTTCATCAAGCTATAGATGGATCGTAGTGGTGACTTAAAAGAGAATTGGGGGAGGGAAGGAAGGGGGAGAAGGGGAGGGGATGGAGAAGGATGGGAAGGGGAAAAGTAGTGGCTATAGGAAAACACTCTGTCAAATCTAATTAAACGGTGCATGTCTAGAGGTAGTCTCAATTAATAACAGACATACAGGTGATATATAAGATATACCTCTATAAAAAACCAATATGGGAAAGACAATGTAAAAGATTAAATATAAGAACGTGATTGAAATAAATAAAAATAAAATTAATCAATGCATATTAAGTGCAGTATAAGGCCAAAGAACCAGAAGAGCCAGAAGAACCAGAAGAAGAAGATGAAGGAAGATAGAAGAAAGAAGAAACATTTAAATAAAGGAATTGTCAAAAACTGTCTCTTGTCATTTTTAACATTTTTGACAGTTTTTTAGTGAAAAGGTAGGGGTAAGTACCCCCTTACCATTTCACACAGGGGGGAGGGCTGGGATCTGGGGGTCCCCTTGTTAAAGGGGGCTTCCAGATTCTGATAAGCCCCCCGCCCGCAGACCCCTACAACCACCAGCCAGGGTTGTGGGGATGAGGCCGTTGTCCTCATCAACATGGGGACAAGGTGTTTTGGGGGGCTACCCCAAAGCACCCTCCCAATGTTGAGGGAATGTGGCCTGGTACGGTTCAAGAGGGGGGGTGCTCTCTCGTCCCCCCTCTTTTCCTGCGGCCTGCCAGGTTGCGTGCTCGGATAAGGGTCTGGTATGGATTTTTGGGGGGACCCCACGCCGTTTTTTTTGTTTTTTTGGCGTGGGGTTCCCCTTAAAATCCGTACCAGACCTGAAGGGTCTGGTATGGAATTTAGGGGGACCCCCACACCATTTTTTTAAAAATTTTGGTTCGGTGTTCCCCTGTGGGGAATTCCCATGCCGTTTTTATCAATGAACTTCTATGTGTATTGTCGGACCGGCAATGCAATAGCCGCGAGTAGTTTTAAATGGGTTTTTTCCTTCGAAATGTCATTTTGCTGTCAGACTGTTCTAAACACAGGAAACAGGCATACTATAGACACCCCCCAGCTACAAAATTTAAAGGGATATTACACTTTTATTGTTTGACTTTAAGCATTAATAAAATCACTGCTCCTGAAAAAACGGCCGTTTTTAAAACTTTTTTTGCATTGATACATGTCCCCTGGGGTAGGACCCAGGTCCCCAAACACTTTTTATGACAATAACTTGCATATAAGCCTTTAAAATTAGCACTTTTGATTATTCATGTTCGTGTCCCATAGACTTTAACGGTGTTCGCGTGTTCGAACAAACTTTTTTCCTGTTCGCATGTTCTGGTGCGAACCGAACAGGGGGGTGTTCGGCTCATCCCTAGTAGCGGGGCACCTACCATTTCACAAAAAAAGTGTGAAAATGGTAAAAATGACATGACACGGCTTGGGGACAAGTCCTTTATTAAGAAAAAATAAATAAAACTGTCCCACAAAGTCTTCTTCTTCTTCTCTTGCTGCACTGATGGACCGAAAAAGAAAAAAAAACCCGCACGCCGCTAGCGATCCACCTCCATGGGAGGCACCCACCATAATGACCATCATCTCAGGTGACAGTTCTTTTATAACTGAGGGTGGGGCCACACTGTGACATCGCCGGGTGACCCCACCCCCCTCTTACGCACAGGGACATCCCTTTGGCTTCCCTGTAGTGTCAGAGGGGTAACCGAGTGGCCCCGCCCTCCTATGATGCTACGGGGAAGCCATAGGGATGTCCCCGTGCATCAGAGGGGGCGGGGTCACCCAGCGACATCACAGTGTGGCTCCGCCCTCAGTTATAAAAGAACTGTTACCTGAGAGGATGGTCATTACGGCGGGTGCCTCCCATGGAGGCAGATCGCTGGGAGTGTGCGGGTTTTATTTTTTATTTTTCAGTCCGTCGGCGGAGCAAGCGAAGAAGAAGAAGACTTTGTAGGACAGTTTTTTTTTTTAATAAAGGACATGTCCCCAAGCTGTGTCATGTCATTTACCATTTTCACATTTTTTTTTAAATGGTGGGGGAAGCCGGGATCTGGGGGTCCCCTTGTTAAAGGGGGCTTCCAGATTTCGATAAGACCCCTGCCCACAGACCCCCACAACCACTGGGCAAGGGTTGTGGGGATGAGGCCCTTGTCCTCATCAACATGAGAACACGGTGCTTTGGGGGGCTATCCCAAAGAACCCTCCCCATGTTGAGGGCATGTGGCCTGGTACGGTTCAGGAGGGGGGGCGCTCTCTCATCCCCGCTTCTTTCCTGTGGCCTGACAGGTTGCGTGCTCAGATAAAGGTCTGGTATGGATTTTTGGGGGGACCCCCACGCCATTTTTTTAAAGTTTTGGCGCGGGGTTCCCCTTAAAATCCATACCAGACCTGAAGGGTCCTGGTATACCTGGTAATGGACTGTGGGGGAATTCATTTTTTTCAATGACTTTTATGTGTATTGCAGGGACCGACAATTCTTTATAGCCGCTCTGACAGCAGGCAGGTAAAATCACCTGGTTGCATCCAGGATGGAAAATATGTATGCCCTAGATTCAGGCTTTATGCTGACTTACCCCACTAGGGGAAGTACTGAGAGTCTGGCAGGGGAAGAGTTAATGAGCCCAGCTGAAGTAAGTGGGCTTATTAAGACCTATAAAAAACCCCAGCATGCTTAGGGAGATGCTCCAGCCTGGAACCAGTTCCAAGGAATCCCAAACCATTTTTTTTCAATGACTTTTATGTGAATTGCCGGGATCGACAATTCATTATAGCTGCGAGTACTTTTAAATGACTTTTTCCTTTCGAAATGTCATTTTGTGCAGGGACTGTTTTAAACACGGGAAACAAGCGCCACTTTACAGTCATACTATAGACACCCCCCAGGTACGAAATTTAACGGAATATTTCACTTTTATTGTTTCACTTTAAGCATTATTAAAATCACTGCTCCCAAAAAAACAGCTGTTTTTCAAACTTTTTTTTGCATTGATACATGTCCTCTGGGGCAGAACCCGGGTCCCCAAACACTTTTTATGACAATAACTTGCATATAAGCCTTTAAAATTAGCACTTTCGATTATTCATGTTCACGTCCCATAGATTTTAAGGGTGTTCGCGTGTTTGAACAAATTTTTTTTTTTTATCATTTCTTTATTTTTCTTTTTATAACAGGAAAAAATGAACAATCCTTCTGTATATTACATTCCATTTCTGCACATACAGCCAGACAAGAAATAAAAAAAAATGAAAATAACTTTTTACATTCCATTCCATCTGCTCCTGTCTGTTTCTAATATACTATCCAATAAAGATGGATAAAAGAATGAACCCAAATAAACATAAGGAAGCCTCAAAAGAGGCAAAGAAGACATAGAAATAAGAAGAGTAATCTTCCTCTCTCATTTCCGCCCTCCATGTTGTTACTCCTTGCCGCGTCAGGAGGGGAACGCTTCCCCCAGACCCGGCCATAATACTCTAACTACCTCTCAGTATTCCGACTGCAGTTTCTATTTATAGTCCATTTCCCCCTCCTTTCCTTACCCCCCTCCCCAAAAAAACAAACAAAAAAAAACAAACATTTAATTTTCCTCTTTCCCCCTCCCCTCCTCCCTCTCTCTCTCTCCCTCCACTACCCCTCCTCCTCTTTAATTTATACAAATTTGTTTCTTCCCTTCCTCTGAGGAAATAAAACAGTTTCATGGTGACCATGTTTTTAAATAAATTTCCCTTTTTTTCCTAGTTGTTCAGACTAAATCTTCCATTCTGTTTACTTCCTCTACTTTCCTAAGCCACATACTTACTGTAGTAGGTTGTAACTGTTTCCACTTAAGCCGAATGCATGATTTAGCTGCATTCCCCCAATGACACAAAATAGAGTTCCTATATATTTTCCCCGGAATCTCTGACAGATGCAAAAGGAAAAAAGATGGGTCTTCCTGTATTTCCACATCGCTAAATTTTTTAACTATCTCCCGGACCTCCCTCCAAAATGTCCTCACTCTGGGGCAAGACCAAAAACATGTAACAAAGTCCCCTGTTCTATCTGGCATCGCCAGCATCTATCTGATGCATTTGGGAAACATTTTTTAAGTTTATCTGGGGTTCTGTACCATTGTAAGATGATTTTATAATTGGGTTTTTTTTGTATTTTGGTACATATTGCTGTCTTAAATATTGAATGTTTCATATTCGTTTTTTGTTCCTCCGAAAAGGTCCTCCCCAAATCTGTTTCCCATTTCCGGGGGAAAGATAACTGATAGTTCTCCGGTGGTTTAATCAACAACGCGTACATTCTGGAGACAGCATGCTTTATTGGTTCAGTCTCCATACAATATTTCTCAAAAGGTAACAGATTTTGATCCAGAGGGGCCATTTTTGTCTACCAATTCCTCCACTGTTGGCTATCTGATCAGTGTGTCAAAAGGTCCTTTTTGTGTTCCTAATATGAAGTGCCGATTCCCCAATATAGGTACTAAAGGTGATTCCTGTGTTGATAACTTGCCCTTAAATAAGAGGTTATAACAAACACGGAGGGTAGGGCCTATTGTTGGATGTGTCTTAGTTTTAGATGCCAAGTTCTTGAAACACCAAGGGGCCCTATACAGTAACTCCCCACTCTGCGCTTGCTCCAATCTTGGCCAGATTTTAAGCTCTCCATGTCAGCACCAATCCAACAGGCGGCTCAGATGTGCTGCCTGGTAATATTTATATATATCTGGGACCGCCAGCCCCCCATTTTGTTTTGGTAATGACAACAGAGTCCTCCTGATCCTAGGATGTTTGTGTGCCCAGATGAATTTTTTAAGTAATATTTGTATATTTCTAAAAAATTTCCTAGGGATTTCAATTGGGACTGCCTGGAGGAGGTACAGAATCTTTGGTAGAATATTCATCTTAATTATATTGCTTCTTCCAAACCAGGAATGCAATCCCTTATGCTATCTCTCCAATACACCTTGCACCTTATTTAACGCTGGCAGGAAATTAAGCTCATATATATATATTTTAGAAAGGTCCACTGCTATACAAGTTCTTAGATACTTCAGCAATTGATCTGCCCATTTAAATTTATAATTTGCTTTTATTGACATCATCATTTATTTCGGGACAGCTACCGCCAATGCCTCTGATTTAGATAAATTTATCTTGAAATAAGATAGTGTACTATATGTCTCAATTTCTCTAAATAGGTTTGGGAGCGAGATTATGGGATTGGTTATTGGGAAGAGCATATCATCTGTGTAGCAATAACTCTCGGTGGAGCTGCTGGTTTAAGCGGGCTTGTTACCTTCTCTCTCTTTACCCCTCCTAAATTGTTCAATCCCTATGGCACAGGTATAGTGCAGTGTTGTAATGATATGAGTATTGACTTTACCCACAATATACACTTATATTTATGTTTACTTCTACCTGGGTGTCTGTAGCTCCACCTGCAGGAGAAATAACAACACTGCACAAATACTTTAACAATAACCAGAAATAACTTCTTTCTTTGAGTAAGTAGTATGTTTATATAAATGGTTTATTACAATGACTACAATATCACACCAACGTAGTGCAATAGTATAGCAAATAGTTACTACAATTGATAACATACACAAATATACCTAATTGTATATATCTATACCAGGGACCTCCCCCTGCTCTAAACTGTAAAGTCACTATACTTAGTAAATGAATGCAGAACCCTGCAATAAAAAAGATAGTCTTGATGTCTTCAGTCTTCGCTAGCTAAGAACTTGTAATTGTAATCCACAAGGGGTTCTTCTTGGGTGTTGCGCAGTGTAAGGTAATACACTAAGGCAGTTATAATTCGGCAGACTGACTAAGTGTTCTCATATGAAGAAGACAAACATCTAGCTTCCACTCTTGAATACTGAAGTCTATGCAGATGTACTGTTTTCCAACGTAACTTGTTCTGTGGGATTACCAGTCCCAGCAACACTCCGTAACAGTTCTAAGTGTGTGTGTAGTATTAAACAAACTTCCGGGTGTTACCCCTCTCCCCACACGGGATCCAGGCAGATGGATGTCTCCGTTTTGGCAGTTCTCAGTCCGTATGGAGGCACCACCACACCGTCATGCTGTTCCGTTCACTAACGACCAGGAGTCCTCGGTTACCTTCCCACGGGTCTCTGGAACGATCACTTCTGCTGCTCCAGCACACTGTGATACGACAGCAGGATTCTTGCAGCTGCTCTGCTCCTTCTCAAAGTAGGCTGCAACCCTGTGGGACACACACACCCACAGAGTCCTGCTGGCAGGCCACGCGTCCCAGGAACAAGAGACCTAAGATGGCTGCTCCTTACCCTTTTATATCCTCCCACAATGCAGTTCAATTCTCCTCTTGTCCAGGAGCATTGTGGGTGGGTCACAGCTAAAGTTCTGAAGTAAACAATCAATCACTTCCATGTCACTTCACTTAATTATGAAACGTAAAAGTACCTTTTCAATTATCCACAAGATGGCACTATAACAACTTATGTACTGCATAACACACATATGGCTAAAAACAACAGTTGTCAACTACATCTGCATATGCTACAACTTTATGTTGAGTTCCTCCTACCGTTATTCCCAAGATATCCTTATTAAGTCGAATTCTACATAACAGAGGTTCCAATATCAGTGAAAACAATAAAGGGGACAATGGGCATCCCTGCCTTGTCCTGTTCCTTATCACAAATGGGGGGGGGGACTACTCCATCTACCTTGAGCTTTAGGTTCTTTATACATGCCTGCAATCCATCTAATCATTTTACCTCCCAGTTTTATGTGACGAAGGACTGCCAACATGAACCTCCATCCCAGCCTATCAAATGCCTTCTCCGCGTCTGTTCCTAGGAACACACACGGAGTCTTAGTTGAGTTTGCTATATGCATCAGATTCAGAGTTTTGATGGTATTATCCCTTGTTTCTCTTGTTGGAACAAACCCTACCTGATCCTGATGGATCAGGAAAGGTCATTGCTGTTGTAGTCTTAAGGCTATAATCTTACTGAATATCTTTAGATCCGCATTTAATAAGAATGTTGGCCTATAACTTCCACATTGCTTTGGATCCTTACCTTCTTTTGGAATCACCGCTATCATAGCTCTTAATGTCTCTGGATGGAAAGAGGCTCCCTCCCCCAGCTCATTAAACATTTTAACCAGATAGGGTCCCAATACTGATGAGAATAACTTATAGTACTGGGCCGAGAGCCCATCTGGTCCTGGTGCCTTCCCCATTTTTGCTAATCTTATTCCTCTCTGTACCTCTTCTAAAGTAATTGGCGAGTCCAACTGGGTGGCACAGTGGTGTAGCGGGTAGCACTCTCACCTAGCAGTAAGCAGGGTCGCTGGTTTGAATCCCAAACATGACACTACCTGCCTGGAGTTTGCATGTTCTCCCTGTGCCTGCATGGGTTTCCTCCGGGTACTCTGGTTTCCTCCCACATTCCAAAGACATGCTGGTAGGTTAATTGGATGCTGTCTAAAATTGTCCCTAGTATGTATGAATGTGAGTTAGGGACCTTAGATTGTAAGCTCCTTGAGGGCAGGGACTGATGTGAATGTACAATGTATATGTAAAGTGCTGCGTAAATTGACGTAGTTATATAAGTACCTAAATAAATAAATAATAAAACTCCTCCTGCACACTAGTTGTCAGGCACAGCATTCCACTTGCTTTTGGATACTCCTCCATCACTGTTCGATCAGGTGCGTCTATGTTCAGATTGTAAAGTGAGGAGTAGAACTCGCCAAACACCTTGGCTATCTGTCCAGGTATCCCAACCACCTCCCCATCTCTTTTCCTCACTGAAGGAATAAAGGTCCTTGCATGCATTTCAGGTAATGCGCCTGCAAGTTGCCTGCCACATTTATTGCCCGACTTGTAGCTACATTTACGTCCTATGTGTAATGCCATTTTAGCTCTATATTGTAATAGGTCAGTTACTTGTCTACGGGCATTTAATAACTCTTGTTCCACTTCTGCAGTCTGAGCATGTTTTTGTCGTGCCTCTAAGCCTAGGTGTCACTGAAAATACTCCTGATGAAGTGTCTTCTTTGGGTATCAGGGGCACATTTAGATCTCCTCCCATGATCAACTGTCCTTCTTTGAACCCCATAAGTTTTTCTAATATATTTTTAACAAAAATATCTTGCTGGGAGTTTGGGGCATAGTGTGAAGCCAGCGTCACTGCCTCCCTACCAATGGTTCCCTTTATGAACAAATATCTTCCTTTTACATCTATCATGGAATCTTTATAATTCCAGGCCACTGTATTCGATAATAATATAATAATATTGAAAATCATAATAGATACTTCCTTGGTTTTGAATTCAGCGTTGCAAGCGTGGTACACCATAGAATAATCTCTGTTTCCTAACAGAGGAAGGTTATTTTCTCTAAAGTGTGTTTCTTGTATTAATGAAATATCTATATGCAGCCTCCTTAAATCCTGAAGTAATGCACGTTTTTTTCCGGGATATTTAGTCCCTTAACGTTAAAGGACATTACAGAAAGGCTTTCCATTTTCCCCTACTCCACCACCAATGCCACAATAAGAAGTAGATTCTTTCCTCGCTAATCCCTTATGAGGGCCTGTCTCCCAAAGATGCAGGCGATAGTAAGGGAGGTGGGTGGAGGAGGGGAGAGGAGGGGGGGAGAAAAAAAACCCAATTTACAAAAAATTTAAAATAATTCCCTTCCCACTTCCCACTAAAGGGCCTTGAGACAATTGTTTACCTTTGACCCCTAAATCCCCTAAAGATCCCTAAAGCACTACTGCTTTTAAGCACTCAATTTCCAGATCTATGGTTCTTTGAGTGCTAGCCTATTAGAGGGTTATGGTTGAGCACAGCTGCTCCAGCCCTCCGAGCCTTCTCCACCAATATTAAAATAGCGCAATCTGCTTATTCTCTGTACTATTTCCACTATAACTTCCTAGTAAATAAAAAATAAATAAAGGGGTGGGGCCAGAGCGGAGGAAAAGTAACAATTCACCAGTTCAGTAATTCCTTATATCCTCTGTATTCCTCCACCCCCCACTCTTGTACATCAGCCCACGTCTTATTTTATCCCCTTATCTTATATCTCCTTTATAAAATGAGGGCACATGGACTTTTTATTATCTATTCATTCCTTTCCTTCCCTTATATTCAACATTCACCTAATTACATTACAGTGGGGTACTCAATAAAAAGAAGATGGGAGGACCATTTAACGATAGTCCCACCACTCTCTTAAATAAGTATGGGTGGTGGGAGTAAGGTATAGGTACTCCCCCCCTCTACAATTATGTATTATTATGTATTCTTTTATATATTCTATTCATTGTGTACCACTAACACAAAAGAAAACAACTGTTACCCAAATTCAATATTAAATTAATTCTTTGTGACCCTCCCTTACCCTACCCCCTAATACCCCCATTCTCTACTTCCATTCCCTACCCTCCTTTTCCTTCCCTCCCTTCCCCTCTCCCTTTCCCTCTGCCACCTCCTCCTCTTCCTGTTATACGTACCTCCTATCCTTTCTATTGTTCTAATTCCCCTGAGTACGACCACTGTACGTACTGTACCCACAGTGAATACAGTGAAAAAGAAAAAGTGACATAACAGTGATATAACAGTATTATAACAGTGATATAACAGTGATATAAAACATTCCAAAGAAGCTTAATCAAATCACACTTTGCTAATTATCCCTTACCCCTTACGTGTTAAACAAATTTATGTTGAACAAATTTTTTGCCTGTGCGCATGTTCGCATGTTCTGCTGCGAACCAAGGGCGGTGCTCGGCTCATCCCTATACGCCATTATTTATGGTTGATTCTAAGTGTGCACCCCATACATGTGGTCTTTTGTGGTTAGTACACCACCAAGATGATTCTTTGTTGATCACATGACCGCCGTCCATTGGTTACCTATAGGTGCACATGGGATTCATAGCAAGGCTTGGCCCGCTTTGTCTTCCAATGTTTAGGATGGAGGCATGACATCAGACGTTCGTCGTCTCACAGTGAGGTCTGGTTTACATCGGCCTATTCAGTGACCTTGTGCATTCCATAGAGACGTCCGTTGCCTCAATGCAAGGCGTGGTTTGTATCTATGCTCCTGGCCCGTCTGTTTGACAAATATATAAGCCTTTGGTGCGGTTTGATCAGTGGCTGTTTGCACATTGATTTAGGTCACTTATTGCTCATTTTGCATTGGATTTTTCCATATCCCAGAAGGAGGTTTGAATTACACAAGCTAACGTCATTTACATACCGGAAGTGACGTAATCAATACCCATCAACATCCTGTAGGTGCGTAATTCAATTTGGGGTCACATTTTCTTTATATAGCACAGTGTTTTGAGCAGACTCATACCCAGATGATGTCTGTGTAGAAGAAACGTGTCGGGTCGAGTCCTGCTAACATCATTGTGCCAATTCTTATCGTCCTTGTGCATGCATGTACCAATAGATGAAATGTGAGTGTATTTCTGTTTTTATTCCTTTGAAAAAATACCTTTTTATCAACAATATCACACTATCTGGAACCTTTTCTTAATTTTTGGTTACACTATGTGAATGCAGAGATTCGTTGTGGTCCTCTCTCCACCTATGGAATATATTTCTGTACATCATATTGAGAATCCGCTGATGAGGGGTGTTCAATTTCGATCCGGGCTAAAGATCATAGATGTCACATCCCCATGGATATGGTGTTTAACACCACAAGCCTTTATGACTTAAGAGGTGTATACCCCTTTAAGTCCATACATTCTGGTAAGCCTCTGCACAGTCGGTGGTGGTGGATGATTGCAATATATATCTTCACCGGTTTTCCAGTGTGTTTTCAGTGGAATCATTCAGCTGATTTTTGCACTTTCAGCAATTTTTTATAGATTTTGTTTCCTTTTATCACAGGACTTTTATGTCTGGCACATGATTTGCTTTGTATTCACTTACAGCACTGTATTTTCACGTTGGGGATATTATTGCTGTAGGGTTTATTAACCCTTTAACCCTTTACTTATTTTATTTTTAGTCATTCAGATTTGTAATGTTATTTTGGTCGTATGTTTGAGTGCTGCATATTATTTTATGATTTATGTATTTACAGCAATCCCAATCCACCTCCCGCCTTCCTTCTTTACTAAATGCAATTCCATAATCCGCAACTACCTATGGCAAGGCCATAAACCTAGGATTGCATTAACTACACTAACTTAATACAGGAGGAAAGGGGTATTTGTCTTCCTGACTTGAAGGAGTACTATAGAGCTAGTAAATAAATAAATGTAGCACTATGTGTAAAAATATATTTAAATATAAAGTGCAAATCTCTAAAATAAATAAATCCTACATATTAATGAATAGTCCATAAAATGAAAAAATGAAGAAATGAAACATGAAAAACTCTTCTTGTGATCAGTGTATCCATACAATTCCACCACAGTGATTGTTCGTCCTCAAAAGGAGTGCACACCACCACCAGTAAAAGCGCGCACTCACCTCCCAGATGAGTCAAAACTCATATGCGGATGTCCCCATGAGCCCTTTGCTCTCGCTTCCTCTTCCCAATCAATGGTCGGTAATCCAGATGGCTCTTTTCTTAATGGTAACTCAGCTCATTAACATCCAAAGAAACAAAATCACCTCCCAGCTTGGCTCAAGATTCCATTAGTTTAGGACATGTAAATAATATGTATAGAGACCATAGTGTTCTCCGTATACAAATTTATTCAAAGCCCCCAAACAGACAAGTTGCACTTACAAGATAAAAATTTTTAAAATCACATAAAAACCTCCAGAGACTATCAGGTCCTCCCTTCTAGACGCATATCTGCCAATACCAAGACCAGGAAGTGTGTGTCTCTCACTGCTAACTCACAGTAAGATCTTAACCTTTCGAAGCACCCACAGACCTACATGACAATCTGCAGTTACAATCTATCATAAGCTAAGCATAATTACATACAAAACAATTACCTATACTAACAATCTAAAATTACATAATTGTGTTTAAAATGCCATGTTTATTATAAACCAACAAAATTATATATATGTTACGGGACTAAATTGATTTAAAATTACTATTCAAATTTTAAATATAAACAGGGTACCTCATATGTCCATGTATATATAGGGTCACCACTCCCATATAAAAAAAAATAAAATAAATAAAAAATAAATAAATAAATAAAATTTTTTTTTTTTTTTTTTTAATTAAATTTTTTAAAAATTATATAAAAAAAAATCTCCTATATTTCCTACTAAGTTTTGTACATGTCATGAAGGGTTAACTAAAATCACCCATTATAGATGAAACAGTTCAGATCGAAATCAATATTGAGCCCCCTGGGCGTTAAAACCTGCGTCTCATATATCCAAGCTGATTTACGTTGGCTTAATTGTCTTATGAAATTACCCTCCTCCAGTGATGTTTTACCTTTTCTATGGCCCAAAACTTTAACTGACTGGGATTTCTATCATGGACTTCCCTAAAATGTTTAGAGACACAATATTCTTTTTTCCTTTTTTGATTGTGTTGATGTGCTCACGCACCCTATCCAGCAAAGATCTAGATGTTCGACCTACATACGGAGTTTGCATGAACGCTCAAGATCATGCATGAGTGGTTTTCCTTTTTTAACACCAAAGGAGTGGAACTCTTCTCAAACGCAAACAAACAAAAATCAGAAACCTTGATGCTCAAATGAAGATCTTGAGGGAAAAAGTGGAACCACATAAAGAGGAACCTGATTTTATTAGATTATCAGGAGAATTGAAATTGAGGATAGAAAAAATAGAAAAGGAAGCTAAGGAAAATAAAAATAAAAAAAAATTTAAGCGATACGGAGGACTATAGGGAGAAAAAAAGTTTTTAGATGGCAGACCTCCATTGAGGGACAGGAATTAATTTCACCAATGTCCACCCCTCCTAAAACAGAAGGGACTAATAAAAATATGCCTAATACGAAGGGACCTAAAGGCCCAGCTCCACAGGTGGCACGTAGTCTAATCCCTAGTGGACCAGGACCAAGGGGTCCCTCTCAAAATGCACCATCCTGTATGGGGCCTTATCGAGCAACAGATCAGGGATATAATTATCCTTATAACAATTTTAGGGGACAAAGAAGGCCTTAATATGGTAATGGGTTCCAAAGAGCAAGTTTTAACAGAGGAGGATTTAATGCGAGAAGACCCTATAGATCAGGACAACAGGCATATGGGACATTATCTCCATATCATACAGTACAATCTAATTATAGAACACCCCATATTTATGATAGACCCCAACAGGGTTATGCTAGAATGCAGGAGGGTTACTATGGATCCCAACAGGAAACAGGATGGCAGAATAGATATGCACCATTAGATGGATATGTGGAAGAAGCTGACCAAGATTTTTTAGGACAGGGAGGTGCCCCGAGGAAGGGGTACAAGAGGAAACATACAATGGAAAGACATATGGAGCAGAAGGAAAATAAGGAGAGGTAAGAGAGCCGGAAGGAAAATCCAAAAAAAGAAAGCACCGATAGGGGAAGGGATTTTCAACTTAGGTGGTTTCCCCCTGGATAGTAATGAAATAAGAGTGTTGGATAAGGGACTTAAATGTTCCCCTACTAAAAATCTTAACAAATTTGACACCTATGTTAACATACAGAAGTATATGAGAAAATTAAATATTACAAATATTTTATTTCCAACACTACCAATTTGCCTACCCAAAATTCTATGACTGGTACAGTATTACGGAACAGATCCATATTTAATCCACCTGTTCCTGATAATAAGTTTAAGGAAGTTTTCAAGAATCTGGTAATGCATGATCTCGAACAATTAAAAATCCCAAAAGGGTCAGATCCAGAATATATTAAACAAGGGATCCGCACTTTAGAAAAAAAGAAAGAAGTGGTGATCAGACCAGCGGATAAGGGGGGGTGGTTGTAATGTCTCGTACATATTATAAGGAAGAAATGGAAAAATTATTGGGTGACACAGATACGTACAAATTACTGTTGTCTAATCCAGTAAAACAATACAGAGACAAGTTGTCCGTGTTGGTAACTAAAGGATTGGACAAAAATATTTTATGTAAAAAAGAAGCTGAATATTTATATCCATCCTCATGTCATACCCCCATCATATATTTTCTCCCGAAAATACATAAGAACAATTTGAGACCTCCAGGAATACCTATCGTAAATGGGGTTGACTCTTTATCCTCCAGATTAGGTCAGTACCTGGATTTCTTTTTACAACCCCTAGTAACTTCTACACCTGCTTATTTAAAGGACACAATGCACCTATTACAAAATGTAAGTACTATTATTATGGATAATTCTCCCTTTTTTCTTAGTTACAGCAGATGTAAGTTCGCTATACACTATAATTAAACATAAAGATGCAAAGAAAGCGGTAAAATGGGCGCTAAATAACTCCTCTTTGGAAATTAAGCAGCGTACATACCTTCTGCCATGTTTAGAGTTTGGACTTTCTACTTCTGGTATGATGGAGATTATTATTTACAGAAGACTGGTGTAGCCATGGACGCTCATTTTGCCCTAAGTGTGGCTAACCTGTTTTTAGCACACTGGGAGTCAAAAGCAGTTTTTGAAGATAAACCAGAAGAACTGATAGGTTACTATAGATTTATAGATGACTTGTTCTTGATTTGGAGATGAGATGAGCCTAGTCTCCACTCCTTCATGGATAGATTGAACCTAAATGAGAAGAATATTAAATTAACTTGGAACTATAATAGAAACAGAATGGTATTCCTAGATGTGGAAATATATGTACAAGTGGGGAAGATCTTTACAATAAATTATAGTAAGCCCATGGATAGAAACAGATATATAACCATTGATAGTTGTCATCATCGACCCTGGTTGTTGAAAATACCCAGGGGTCAATTTGTTATACTCAAAAGGAATTGCTCCAAGGCGGAGGATTTTGAGGAACAAGCTGCTATTTTTGAGGAGAAATTTTTACAAAAAGGTTATGATAGTGAATTAGTGAAGAGACAACTAGAAGAGGTGAGAAATATGGACATAAATGAGTTACTAATTACTGAAGAAAAGGTACCAAGGAAGGAGGGAGATGAATACAGGATTGTGTTAAGTTATAATATTCAAAATAATAAAATTGAGAATATTGTTAGGAGACACTGGAGTGTATTATTTCAAGATAAATTATTGGGTGGTGTTCTGCTTGAGCACCCTTCATTTGTATACAAAAAAACACCCAAATTAAGAGATATTTTAGCCCCGGGAGCCCTAGACCCCCCAAACAAACATAATAATACTGTAGGGACCTTAACTCTCTTCCTCACTGGCTTTTATGCCCGTGGGAAGTGTTTGGCCTGTAGAACAACTAAAGGAATTCATAGATAAAAGATAAAAGATTTCATCACTTGTTCTTCTGAAGGGGTTGTATATATGTTGGAGTGTTCATGCAAACTCCAGTATGTAGGTCAAACATCTAGACCTCTGCTGGTTAGGGTGCGAGAGCACATCAACACGATCAAAAAAGGAAAAAAGAATATTGTGTCTCTAAACATTTTAGGGAAGTCCATGATAGAAATCCCAGTCAGTTAAAGGTTTGGGCCATAGAAAAGGTAAAACATCACTGGAGGAGGGTAATTTCATAAGACAATTAAGCCAACGTAAATCAGCGTGGATATATGAGACGCAGGTTTTAACGACCAGGGGGCTCAATATAGATTTCGATCTGAACTGTTTCATCTATAATGGGTGATTTTAGGAAACCCTTCATGACATGTACAAAACTTAATAGGAAATATAGGAGATTTTTTTTATATAATTTAAAAAAAATTTAATTAAAAAAATAATAATTTTTTTTTTTTTTTATTTAATTTTTATTTTTTTATTTTATTTATTTTATTTTTTTATATTTTCTTAAATTTTTTAATTTTTTTAAAATTAATTATATATGATATAGATTTTACATTTTATATATATATATTTAATTTACATATGTCTAAATGTTTGTTATGGGAGTGGTGACCCTACACTGTATATACATGGACATATGAAGTACGCTGTTATATTTAAAATTTGAATAGTAATTTTAAATCAATTTAGTCCCGTAACATATATATGATTTTGTTGGTTTATAATAAACATGGCATTTTAAACATAATTATGTAATTTTAGATTGTTAGTATAGGTAATTGTTTTGTATGTAATTATGCTTAGCTTATGATAGATTGTAACTGGAGATTGTCATGTAGGTCTGTGGGTGTTTAGAAAAGGTAAGATCTTACTGCGAGTTAGCAGTGAGAGAGACACACTTACTGGTCTTGGTATTTGTGTGTCCTGGAGATACAGGCAGAGGGAGGTTCCCTCTGCACTGTAGACAGAGTCGTGGCGATGCCCAGAGGGTTGCTATAGCAACGATACACTACAAATTAGCTTAGAGGAATCAGCCCACCCATCTACTGAGGAAGGCCTGTGATTGGCCGATACGCGTCTAGAAGGGAGGAGCTGATAGTCACGTTCAGTCAGGCACTGTGTATGTGGACACAGCGGTGCTACTTTGGAGGTTTTTATGTGATTTTAAAAGTTTTTATTGCTCAGAACAGTTATAGCACACATACTATTTGCAGCTAGAGTAACCCTTACAAGTTATTGGAAATCCCCATCTTCTCCCAAACTAGAAGAGGTAATAGCACAACTAAATGTACAATGCCAATATGAAAAACTACTAACCCCCTTAATAGCTTAAAATCTCTTTATTTCTAAAAACTTGGGGCCCATGGTTGAATCATCCTAAAGCCTCTGTAAGTCTCCTACTGTAATCTCATTTCCCAATGAGTATTGGGCACCTCATTCATTGACACTGTATTACATTAGTACTTACTGTTTTCTAGTTCTGAAGGTACATGTTTGGTTATTTCACTGTTTATTTCATAGTCACAAAGCTATCCTGTCGATATTCTGACAAAGCTATTTCCATCAGACTAAGGGGGTTACTGGCCCCTACCCTGTCACAGTTGTTTGGGGTGACAGGTTGGGATTAGGGATGAGCTTTCTGTTCAGGTCGAACATTGGCTGTTCTCCCGTTCATCAAAAATTGAACATTATGGACCATTCGCGCCAAATTCGAGTGGTGCGTAATGGCCCATAATGCACTGCGGGAACGCAGGGCATTTCTGCATAATGATTGGCCAGAGCAGGGCATTTCTGTATGATGACTGGCCAGAGCCAGAGCATATATACAGATAGTCTTGTATATATATATATATAGATGTATATATTTCCTGGCCCATCCTCCCATCAGCACATAACGGGTTAACACCTCCTTTGGAGCCCCCAATGACCACATGTTCCAAGCTGTATATGAAAGACAGCCCCTCCCCCAACTAAGATGTTCTTTTTTTGGTCATGCTCCAGGCCACATACTGATTGCAGTTGGTAAGTAATTTGTTTGCTGCATCTCTTCCTGCCAAACCTACCCACTCCTTGTTCAGCCTCTCATGGAGTTGGAAGACCCAGAATGCTGAAAGTAAATCTTTCTAAAAACTGAGGTGCCTTGTGCCAAGGCTGCGGGCGAAATGATGCTTAAACAGCATTGATATATTGTACAGGTGTGGTATTATAAGAGCTCTGTAATGTCATCATTGCCTCTCCCTTTGTTTTTTTCCTGTCTTTTTATATGCAGCGCACTGCACTGCTCCCCTGGCTTTATTGTCAGGCTGAGAGCAGCTGTGAATGGTGTCACAGAGTGTGGGGAGATGGGTAGCACAAGATGGGAACCGCCAGACGCCATGCAATGGTGTAACTGATTTTGGAGGTCTGCAGTTGGGAGGGCTTCTCTCCCTCTCTCTCTCTGCAGTCCTGCCAGGTAAAGGACTTACCTCGGATTCTGGCTGAGTCTCCTGTCTGTCTTTGGATGTGCTGTCTTGGCTCCCCTGCTATGCTGTGTACTTTTGTGGGTTTGACAGTCTGACTGGTTTTTGTCTCTGACTCTGACTGTGTCTGATGTCTGGCTTTGGAAATGCTGCCTGAAGCTCACCTGCAGAGACTTCTGAGGTGAGTGGATGAAGGCAGATGGCTCTTAAAGAGAGCCATTTTCCCATAATGGCAGAGCGTAAATCGCTCATGATGGAGGATGGCCTTTTCCCAGAATTGCAGAGCGTAAATCTCTCATGATGGAGGATGGCCTTTATAAATAATGGCAGAGCATAAATCGCTCATGATGGAGGATGGCCTTTTCCCAGAATTGCAGAGCGTAAATCGCTCATGATGGAGGATGGCCTTTTCCCAGAATTGCAGAGCGTAAATCGCTCATGATGGAGGATGGTCTTTTCCCATAATGACAAAGCGTAAATCGCTTGTTGGAGGATGGTCTTTTCCCAACAATGATAGAGCGTAAATCGCTCATTGATGGAGGATGACAGAGACCAATTTACAGTAACAAGTTCCCTAAGCTTTATCCAGATAAAATGGCTGCTCTATGTTTATGCACTGCACTTCCAGGGGTGGTTGCTGCCCCCTTGTGTCCGGTGCAGCAAGTGTCTTTGCCTTTTTATAATTTGGTTGCCTTCAATGGACTTGTTCACACCAGGTGCAGTCCAGTGCATTTTTATTTTTGCATCAAGAACGCATGAATAGTGTTTAACTTTGTTTCCAATTACTTAATTCACACCAGTACAGTGCATTCTAATGCCGTCAACAGGAGTAGAAGGTTGCATTGTTTCTTTATAGGAACACATTGGGAAAGTGGCAAAATGCATGTAGAATGCAACAAAAACACTCATGCAGAAACACATCTGGAATGCAGAAACTGTGGTGATCTGGCCATCAGGCTTGCACAGACTCTATACAGTGACAAATTTTGCCTGCCAACCAGCAACTTCGATATATTAACTTCAGAAATGGCATTACACTCAACATTGGAAGCTGCAAGATTTGGCACAGTTTCTGGAAAGAGTGGAACCTGGCAATTGACTTTTGGTTGATGCTTTTAATAAACTTAGTACAAGCACTGGCGCACTCAGTCACTGTTCGGAGAGCATTGTGGTTACGCCACTGGAGGGCAGGCGGAACTTCTACATAAGCCTTCGACATTTCCTATAATGGGAGGTTATTGTTCAAACGCTGAACAACGCAATTAAGCTAATGATAGGAGGAAAAGTTTAGCTATATCTCACTGCAGGCATTTCCTGGCGTACTCTTTCTAATATACTCCTGCAGGCAGGCAGGTGATTCAGTTAGCTGTAGTGTATTTAATATATATATATATATATATATATATATATATATATATATATATATATACAGATAGTCTCATATATATATACATATATCCACTGCATACAGTTTAGCTATATCTCACTGCAGGCAGTTCCTGGTGTACCCTTTCTAATATACTTCTGGCAGGCGATTCAGTTAGCTGCAGTGTATTCAATATATATATACATATAATCTCATATATATATCTCATATATATATATATATATATATATATATATATATATATATATATATATATATATATATATATATATATCCACTGCATACAGTTTTGCTATATCTCACTGCAGGCCATTCCTGGTGTACTGTTTCTAATATACTTCAGGCAGTGTCAACAGTACACAGTACTGTGCACCCATAGTGCAGTTGCTACTACTTTTCTGGTGGTGTACACAGTACACAATACATACAGTGTACCCATAGTTGCTATTAGACTTCTGGTGGTCTACACAATACTGTGCACCCATAGTGAAGTTGCTACTACTTTTCTGGTGTTGTACACAGTACACAATACAGTATAGTGTGGTGTTGCAAAACAAAATCCCCATCATGTCCAGAAGGCCACCAAGGAGAGGCAGACACTCACAGGCCTCTAAAAGAGGGCAAGCAGGCTCTGTGTCTACAGTCCACAGTGCTGGTCATGGACATGGTGCATCTTCTGCAGGTGGCCGTGGGGCAAGCTTGTCCTTTTTTTCTGCTGCTGGGACAGGGGCAGAAAAATTGGGCCTTTGGTGGTGGTGGTGCCACAACACTGTAAACCCTCACAGATATTCCTGTTGGGCGCAGGAACAGGCCCTGCTGTGAAATATTAGATCAGAAATTGTAATTACATGCCTCTGTTAAACAGGGACAGAAAAATTGGGCCTTAGGTAGTGGTAGTGGTGCCCTAAGCTAAAAATATTGTTGGAAGCTAGCATCATCAAGTTTGAGGAGGAATAAGATAGTCACTCAGCATAGGCAGTTTTCAAGGGATCCCACATCCATAGAAAAGTCAATCAGTTACATCAGGTGATGACTGATTAATTTTATTGAATGTGAGCCTATAAAGGGAGTCTGTGGACAGGCACACTCTATGATCCGTTACAAACCCTCCAGCAGCACTGTATGTGCTTTCAGAAAGAACACTGGATGCAGGACAGGCCAGTAGATCAATTGCATATTGAGCAAGTTCTGGCCAGTGGTCCATCCTCAAGACCCAGTAACCCAGTGGATTCTCTGTTGGAAAGGTCTCCAAGTCTGCTCTTGCCCCTAGATATTCCTGCACCATGTAATGCAGATGCTGGCGATGGTTGCTTGAACCGATCAGACCTTGGTGCTGAGGACTCAAAAATAGCCTAAAGGCATCGGTCAGCCGGCCATCTTCTCCACTGCTCTCCCTCTGACTGAGCAAAGCTGTCATGGTTATGCAGTCATTTTTGTCTGTCAGCTTACCTCTCCTCCATGTGTTCACCTTTAGAGGCCAGCCACTCTAACCTGGCTACTTTAATAATCTCTACTCAAAGCATGGCTCCACCCCAGCCCCTATCAGGGAACTCTATATTAAAGTGTGCACTGCAAGCCTTCTTTGCTGATCAACCTTTGTGTGTTTAGCTTCCGTGTGCATCTTGCTGTGTCTTCTATGTCTTATTCCAGCTACCGATCTTGGCTTGTTCTCGACTATCCCTGCCTGCTTGTGACCCTGACCTTTGGCGTGTTCTATGTTTATCCTTGTCTGCTAGTCGCCCCGACCTTTAGCTTATTCCCTTACTATCTCTGTTCTCCTGTAGCCTACTGTGGGTGTGAGCTTGAAGACCCTGGGGTCGTGACCTGGAGCCAGTTGCAGCCCAGTCCATCCTCACCTCTAGAGGATCTGGTGAACACCTGCTGGCTCTTAGACTCTGTGCCCTGGGGAATCTTACGCTCTAGCCCCTGCGGGATCCATGTTGGTGTTCCAGCGGACCTGCCTTCCTTAACCACCTAGACTCCCATCCACAGCAGTTAGCCGTGGGGTCCACTCCTGACCCCAATGGTGTGCATCTGTCACCTGGCCTCAAGTGACCTGACAGAAGCCTCAGCAACATGTTGTCCAGCACCAGGAAATTGTAACCTCACAGGGTCTGGAAATGCATTGCACAAACCTTTCTTCAAGGCCTCCTGAAGATGTTTCATCCTCTGCTCCCTCTGCGGGTTGCCAGCCAGTAATGATTCCTTCTCTTTGATACCATGAATCCTAGGGTTCTTATGCTGCATGACCTCTGTGATTCTGCAAAGCCTGCAAAAGTTTGCAGAGGCATTTGATTCTAAGTCCTCTGGGTGACTAATGTCCCGCACACACGGTCGGACTTTGTTCGGACATTCCGACAACAAAACCCTAGGATTTTTTCCGACAGATGTTGGCTCAAACTTGTCTTGCATACACACGGTCACACAAAGTTGTCGGAAAATTCGATCGTTCTGAACGCGGTGACGTAAAACGCGTACTTCGGGACTATAAACGGGGCAGTGGCCAATAGCTTTCATCTCTTTATTTATTCTGAGCATGCGTGGCACTTTGTCCGTCGGATTTGTGTACACACGATCGGAATTTCCGACAACGGATTTTGTTGTCGGAAAATTTTATATCCTGCTCTCAAACTTTGTGTGTTGGAAAATCCGATGGAAAATGTGTGATGGAGCCTACACACGGTCGGAATTTCCGACAACAAGGTCCTATCACACATTTTCCGTCGGAAAATCCAACCGTGTGTACGGGGCATAAGGATCGCATGATCCATAACAACCTCCTCCCAGCCATGTACAACTCCTTGGGTTTCTGGGGACTGAAAACCATCCCTTGAAGACTGCTGCTGAGTGTTATCCTCCACGTCCATGCTAACACAATCCTCCTCCTCCTCCTCTTCTTCCTGTGTGTTTGGCGGGCCTGCAGGAATAATATCTGGATAAAGGGGGCCTTGAGAGGTAAGGGGGCCTTCCTCACTCTGTTCTGCCTCAAGTGCCCTGTCCATTATTCCATGAAGCGTGTGCTCCAACAGGAAGACAAGAGGGACAGTATCACTGATGCATGCATTGTCGCTGCTCACCATCCTCGTGGCCTCATCAAATGGTGACAGGACAGTGCATGCATCCTTGATCAGTAGCCATTGGCATGGCGAAGAAGCCAAGCTCCCCTGACCCTGTCCTGGTGCCATACACAGGTACTCATTGATGGCCCTCTGCTGCGTGTACAGCCGCTCCAGTATTGCCAAGGTTGACTTCCACCTGGTGGACATGTCACAAATGAAGCGGTTGGTGGGCAGGTTGCATTCCCTTTGAATGTCAGCAGGCCGAGCACTGGCATTGTATGACCATTGGTATAGATTCAAGAAACTATTAGATAAGCACCTGAATGACTGCAACATATATACAATGTAATACTGACATATAATCACACACATAGGTTGGACTTGATGGACTTGTGTTTTTTTTCAACCTCACCTACTATGTAACTATGAAACTCATGCACCGCTTGGCATCTATTTGCCTGAGTGCTTGCGTAGCCCCTTGAACGCTTACTGAGCACCACTGGTTCAGAGAACAAATCTGCAGCAGAGGCTATAGAGTAAGAAGAAGAGGAGGGGTGGAAGAGAGAGCTGTGGCAGAATCACCACTAGCATTTTGGAGGCGTGGTGGCGGAACAAGCTCCAACAATACTGAACCCTGTCCTGCATCCTTCCCAGCTGCCAGCAGAGTTACCCATTTTGCCATAAAGGAAAGGTAACATCCCTGCCCGTGCCTGCAGGACCATAAGCCTGCGGTAATATACACCTTACTGCTGTCCGCCCTGTGCAACAAGACAAAAACATTGCCTTCCACATGCCGGTAGAGAGCTGGAATTGGCTTCCATGAAAAGAAATGGCGTTTTGGAACCTGCAACTGAGGTACAGCACATTCCACAATTTCACGAACGGGGGCACAGTCTACCAGCTGAAAAGCTGGGACCAAATTTCTTTTTACGGTTTAGCAACTGGGATAGGGAAATTTGCCTGCTAAAATCAAATGGTGGTGTACTGCTAGCAGATTGGCTGCAAATACTTGTGACACCTATTGCTATACCTTAATTTCTCTCTGTGCAGGTTTTCGAGAAGACTGGAGTAGGGTTGGAGATCCCACATGAGGAGCAAGGAGGAGTCTTCCTTTTTCTTTGATGTGGGTTTACGGACTTGTTGCCTTATGAGTTTATGTGAAATCTACATGAATAGCTGTAAAGTATTGGAAATATGAATATATTTAATTTATATTTAATTTATATTTAATTATTAATATTTATATATTTTATATTTAATTTATATTTAATTTATTTATATTTAATGAATACATTTAATTTAGCTTTATCTATGTAGGGCGGAACATATTATCTTCACAGAAATCTCTGGTAGACCAGACAAGTCGGTGCCTAGGCTTGTGTATACAAACAATGGGATCCAAATCTCATTGTTTTATGCATACTCACTTCAAAGGATCCCATGCTGGGATATGCAATAAAGGGAGGCCAACCCGTAATCAATACTTAACTTCCAAGGAAAATTCAAGTTAAGCTCCTGCTCAGAATAGTCACAAGGATTTGCATTAAAGGGGCCTGACTTATGCAAAGTATAGAGATTGGAGATGTAGCCAGTCCTTAACCAGGAATAGGGAAGCTCACCAATCAGAGCCACACTATGCCAACCAATGAGGCATCAGCATGCAATGATATACACAGACTAGATGGGAGGGAAACATACACTTTTATGGGAGAGCCACCATCAGAATGGAACCTTGGTGCTAGGGATGAGCTTCGTGTTTGAATGAAACGCATGTTCGACTCGAACATTGCCTGTTCAGTCGTTCGCTGAATTCCAAACGATATGGCCCGTTCGCACCATATTCGAGTGGTGCGTCACGGCCCATAATTTACTGTGGCATTGCAGTGCATTGCTGGCTGATGATTGGCCAAGCATGCACTATGACCCGCATGCTTGGTCAACCACAGCGCCGTCTGTACAGAGAGCTGTAATTGGCCAAAGCCAGGGTGGCTTTGGCCAATTATGGCTCAGGGGGTTTAGTACACGCCCCACACTATATAAGGCTGCCTGCACGGCGGCCCTGTGTAGTGTGTTCCGGCGTTGAGAGAGAGATAGATAGATAGAGAGACAGTGTCATTTGATTTAAGTTAGATAGAGTAGGCAGGCGAGTCAGTTAGCTGCACTTACAGTGTATTGTGTTTATATATACATCCTAGGTGTTGTGTGTATATATATATATATATATATATATATATATATACTGTATTCAGTTTAGCTAGATCCGTTCCTGTTATTCTCTTCCTACTACTGACAGGCAGGCAGGTGTTTTTACAGTATTTACAGCTACCTGAAGAAAATTGCTGGTGTTCTTCTGATCCTTTTAGTCCTATTAGCTAGAGTATTTACAGTTAGTGCAGTGCGTCCTCTGCACAGTGTGCACCTAAAGCTACCTGAAGAAAATTTGTGTTCTTCTGATCCTATTAGTACAGTACCGCAGGCAGCTGCAGTATTTACAAGTTGGTGTACTGCGTCCTCTGCACGGTGTGCACCTAAAGTTACCTGAAGAAAATTAGTGGTGTTCTTCTGATCCTATTAGTACAGTACCACAGGCAGTTGTAGTATTTACAAGTTAGTGTAGTGCGTCCTCTGCACAGTGTGCACCTAAGGCTACCTGAAGAAAGTTAGTGGTGTTCTTCTGTTCCTATTAGTACAGTACCACAGGCAACTGCAGTATTTACAAGTTAGTTTAGTGCATGCACTGCACAGTGTGCACCTAAAGCTACCTAAACAAAATTAGTGGTGTTCTTCTGATCCTATTAGTACAGTACCGCAGGCAGCTGCAGTATTTACAAGTTAGTGTACTGCGTCCCCTGCACAGTGTGCACCTAAAGCTACCTGAAGAAAATTAGTGGTGTTCTTCTGATCCTATTAGTACAGTACCACAGGCAGCTGTAGTATTTACAAGTTAGTGTAGTGCATTCTCTGCACAGTGTGCACCTAAAGCTACCAGAAGAAAATTAGTAGTGTTCTTCTGATCCTATTAGTACAGTACCGTAGGCAGCTGCAGTATTTACAAGTTAGTGTAGTGCGTCCTCTGCACAGTGTGCACCTAAAGCTTAAGCTACCAGAAGAAAATTAGTGGTGTTCTTCTGATCCTATTAGTACAGTACCGCAGGTAGCTGCAGTATTTACAAGTTAGTGTAGTGCATTCTTTGCACAGTGTGCACCTAAAGCTACCAGAAGAAAATTAGTGGTTTTCTTCTGATCCTGTTAGTACAGTACCGTAGGCAGCTGCAGTATTTACAAGTTAGTGTAGTGCGTCCTCTGCACAGTGTGCATCTAAAGCTACCTGAAGAAAATTAGTATTGTTCTTCTGATCCTATTAGTACAGTACCGCAGGCAGCTGCAGTATTTACAATTTAGTGTAGTGCGTCCCCTGCACAGTGAACACCTAAAGCTACCTGAAGAAAATTAGTGGTGTTCTTCTGATCCTATTAATACCACAGGCAGGCAGCTACAGTATTTACAGTTAGTGTAGTGCGCCCTCTGCACAGTGTGCACCTAAAGCTACCTAGAGACAATTGCTGTTGTTCTGCTCCTAATAATACCACAGGCAGGCAGCTACAGTATTTACAGTTAGTGCACTGTGTCCTCTGCACAGTGTGCACCTAAAGCTACCTGAAGAAAATGAGTGGTGTTCTTCTGATCCTATTAATACCACAGGCAGGCAGCTACAGTATTTACAGTTAGTGCACTGTGTTCTCTGCACAGTGCGCACCTAAAGCTACCTGAAGAAAATTAGTGGTGTTCTTGTGATCCTATTAATACCACAGGCAGGTAGCTACAGTATTTACAGTTTGTGTAGTGCGTCCTCTGCACAGTGTGCACCTAAAGCTACCTGGAAACAATTGCTGTTGTTCTGCTCCTATTAATACCACAGGCAGGCAGCTACAGTATTTACAGTTAGTGTACTGTGTCCTCTGCACAGTGTGCACCTAAAGCTACCTGAATAAAATTGGTGGTGTTCTGCTGATCCTATTAGTACAGTACCGCAGATCCTATTAATACCACAGGCAGGCAGCTACAGTATTTACAGTTAGTGTACTGCATCCTCTGCACAGTGTGCACCTAAAGCTACTTGAAGACAATTGCTGGTATTCTCATACTAATAATACTACATGCAGGCAGTGGATTCTGCTGGCTGCAGTATCAGTATATATACATCCCAGGTTTGTGCAGCTACATCTCACTATAGGCCATTAGTATGTCTGGAAGGCCAACAAGGAGAGGCAGACAGTCACAAGCCAATAAAAGAGGGCAAGCAGGCTCTGTGTCTAGAGGCAATAGTGCTGGTCGTGGAGATGATGCATCCTCATCAGCAGGTGGCTGTGGGACATGCTTGTCCTTTTTTTCGGCAGCTGGCCGTGTTGAGCCGCAACATGCTGAAGACTTGGTAGAGTGGATGACCAAGCCGTCCTCGTCCTCCTCATCCTCTCTCACCCAGGCTCAGGGTACTTTGTCTGGCAAAGCAGCTGCCAACGCGGCCTCTTCCCTCAGCTCAATGGCATCAGTCACTCCTTCCCTAGCCCCACCATGTCCTCCTGAGGAGTCCCCCAAACTGTTTGACCACAGTGTTGGGTACATGCTCCAGGAGGATGCCCAGCATTTTGAATGCTCCGATGATGGCACCCAGCTAGAGGAAGGCAGTAATGTGAGCCCAGAGAGAGGGGGTGCCCAAGAAGGACAGCAATCTGACAGTCTTGTTCCCCCAGCTGCAGCATACTGCCAGCTTTGCTCCAGTGATGAGGAGGGAGGGGATGATGAGGTCACTGACTCCACGTGGGTGCCTGATAGGAGAGAGGAGGAGGAGGCACATCACCAATGAGGCAGGATGCCCTCCAGGGGCCAGCTTAAGGGCAGCACACTGACTGCCTCACACCGCAGAGCTCCGCATGTGCAGGGCGCTGCATTCTCTGCACGTTATTCCAAAAGTTCTTTGGTGTGGGTCTTTTTTGAGACGAGTGCATCAGATCCCACCGCTTCTATTTGCAACATATGTCTCAAGCGTATCTCTTGTGGCCAAAACATCTCCCGCTTGGGCACCACATGCTTGACCAGACATATGTTGACCTGCCATGAAGTTCATTGGCATGCTTACCTAAAAGACCCACACCAAAGAACAAAGCGGACCTCTCCTTGCTCCTTATCAGCTGGGATCTCCAACCCCACTATACCTTCAGTCCTCTCTGAGACCTGCTCTGAGAGGAATGAAGGTGTAGAATTAGGTGTGTCACAGCCAAGTACTTGGGGGCAATCTGCTATTGGTACACCAATGTCAGATTGTACCAGGCAAATTTCCCTGCCCCAGCTGCTGCACTGCAGAAAGAAGTTCGCTCTCAGCCATCCACATGCCCAGCGGTTGAATGCTAGTATGACGGGAGGGCCCGTGGAACTCAGAATACATCTTATGTCTAAGTCACCCTGTGCCATCCTGGCACAGGGTGAGTGAGAAAATATATCTTGGACTACTTAAAATGGGACAGTAATATTTGTCCACAATATCTCCCAGGATGTATGTAGGGACTGTTATTGGTTTTGTTGATTCTGAACTCAACCTGTTAATTGAATGAGCTGATCACATTGTCCTCTATACAATGTAGGAGCCGGGACGACTCCTATTGGAGCTGCTGCTATTTGTCCTGTGATAATTAACTCAGTCTGGGCAATAGGTCATGTCTCAGTCACCTAGGCTGTATAGAGGATTAGTTAATTTGCTCATGTCAATTATGTTAATTAGGTTACAGTTGTATTGTTAGAGGAGGTTCCAACGGCATATAAAGTCTTGTAATTTTGATTCTAAATAAACAGTTCTTGGTAGCAACAAGCAAGTGTCGCCTTGTTTTGTGCTCAGAGAGGTTGGAATATCTGATATCTGTATACAGACTGGGAGGACGTGGTATATGACGGAAGCACTCAAGCGGAGTGTGGGACGTTCCGTGACATTGGTGGCAAGCAGCGGGAAAGCTTCCGGCAGTCTGGGAAATCTAAACCTCCACCTGGATCCAAGATCAGGATAGCAGACTTCAGTCACCCCAGCGGAGATATGGACCTGGCATCAGAGTTCCCGGGGCTGCTGCGGATCATCCTTTCAACATACACCAGGACTGTGTCTGAGGATGAATACCTGGAGCTCAGGCAGCAAATTCGGGTGGAGCTCTGGATTGCAGCCCTCCATCTCGCTGGTATAAAACAGGGCAAGTGCTTTCCAACCCAAGAGCAATGGGGCAGTGACCAACGGGCATTGCGGATGGCATTCCTGGGAGAGCAGCTCCAGGAGCAATGGGTGACTGAGTTGGACAGGTTGGTCCAGCAGGAGATAGAGTTGGACAATCGTTATTGGGCTCTGCAATGGCACGCAGAGGAGGGATATTTAGGGGAGACAACAGAATGCTCTCCGGAGGGATATGACTTTGGAGGCCCTGGATTGCTGTGGGAGAGCCTTACAGATCATTTTATGTTTGGCGATGAAGGGAAACCTGACCTTGAGGACCTGAGAGAATATAGAGAGTCTATGCTCGGTCTTGCATGGGTCTCAGAGCTCAAACCTGATCTGGACCATTTGCTAAGGAAGGAACAGCATCTGGAAAGGGCATACAGGAAACTGCTAGAACAAGTTCAGCAGCATGCCAGAGAATCGGCAGTGGAAAATCCGGAGATTGCCGTCCCCAAACCTGAAGTGCTGACAACAGGGCAGAGCTCTGCTAAACTCTGCCCAGAATTGATAGCACCTTCTGGGTTCCATGGACAGGAGATGATGAACCTCTATCCCCAGACATCAGTTGCAGAGACATGAGATTTGATAGACTTTTCTGCTGAGGAAGAACAACCTGATGAGCCTCCAGCAGAAGAGCTGCTATCAGGGCCAAAGTTCACTGTGCTCTGCCCAGCACCAACAGTGGCTTCAGCCTTCTTGAGAGAAGAGGTAGTCGGCCTTTCTCCCACAACACTGACAGGGACATGTGATTTTCTGCCAGCAGCATCTATGGAGTTAAAACAAACGTCTCCAGCTGAAGATCTGGTAACTGAACAGAGGGTCAAAGACCTCTGTCCCACACTTTTACCAATTTCAGAGACTGGGGATTTAGTAGATGTTTCTGAAGAGGAGGAACCACCTAGCAAACCCCCAGCAGAAGTGCTGGCAACCGGACAGAGGGTCCAAGACCTCTGCCCCACATCTGTGGCAGTTTCGGAGGCCCAGGGTGAGAAGGTGGCAATCACTTCCCAGCAGCAGATACAGGGGGAGAAGGGAGAGGAGGTGTGTGTTGTCCCTCCCCAACAGTTGGCCAGGGTGGAGGAAGCAGCCTTCCCTCCCCAGCAAAGATCAGTGCACCTGGAAGACAGTGCCAGAGAGATGTCGTCCAAGCAACCAGATGAGGGAATGGAAAAGGAAGCAGCCGGCTCACCTCCCCAATGGCAGCTTCACAGTTTGGGAGTGGAGGAAGCCAGCCTCCTGCCCCAACGGTTAGCCGGAGCGGAAGATGCGGAGTCCCCAGCAGAAGTGCTGGCAACAGGGCAGAGTGTTACCAACCTCTGCCCAGCACCAGCAACAACTACAGAGTTCCAGGGAGGCGGGGCAGTCGGCCTCCCTCCCCAACAGTTAGCTGGAACAGAAGGTGTGGGGTTTCCAGCAGAAGGGCTGGCAACAGGGCCGAGGACTGCTGGACTCTGCCCTCAACTAACAGAGGATGGCTTTCCTGTGAAGGTGGATGGGACTTCAGTCACCACCTGTATACCCCAGGGATGCTGCGCAGTTGGCTCAGATCCCCAACAGCATGACAGAGTGAGCCCAGACACCCTGTCTTCTCTCCAGTGGCAGAAAGGACTCCAGGGAGAAGGGCCAGTCCAGGCCTCTCCCCAGCGGCAGATATGTTCTCTGAGAGAGGCAGAGGTTGGCTGGGTGAGTAATGCTATGTTTGGAACAATTTATTTGGGGTACTGTGTGGGTACAGGCATTAAAGGACTGGAGCTACTTACTAACTTCGGAGTCAACCCGTCTGGGGTCTCCTCCTATGTTAGTCTTGTTGCTGAAAGGGGAGAGATGTGACGGGAGGGCCCATGGAACTCAGAATACATCTTATGTCTAAGTCACCCTGTGCCATCCTGTTAGTTAATTAGCTCATGTCAATTATGTTAATTAGGTTACAGTTGTATTGTTAGAGGAGGTTCCAACGGCATATAAAGTCTTGTAATTTTGATTCTAAATAAACAGTTCTTGGTAGCAACAAGCAAGTGTCGCCTTGTTTTGTGCTCAGAGAGGTTGGAATATGTGATATCTGTATACAGACTGGGAGGAAGTGGTATATGACGGAAGCACTCAAGCGGAGTGTGGGACGTTCCGTGACAGCTAGCTTGGCTAAATTGCTAGCACTTCAACTGCTACCTTTTCAGTTGGTAGACTCTGACCCCTTCCGTGAGTTTGTGGAATGTCCGGTTCCTCAGTGGCAGGTTTCCAAACACCACTTTTTCTCATGGAAGGCGATTCCAGCTCTCTACCGGCATGTGGAAGGCAATGTCTTGGCCTCGCTGGACAGGGTGGTCAGTGGTAAGGTGCATATTAGCACTGACTCATGCTCCAGCAGGCATGGACAGGGACATTACCTATCTTTCACCACGCACTGGGTGACTCTTCTGGCAGCTGGGAAAGATACAGGACAGGGTGCAGTAGTGTTGGAGGTTGTTCTGCCACCACACCTCCAAAATACTACTAGTGGTGATTCTGCCACACCTTTCTCCTCCATCCCCTCCTCTTCTTCTTCCTCCATGGCCTCTTCCTGTGCTGATTTGACTTCGGAACCAGCGGTGCTCCGTAGGCATTCAAGGGGCTATGCAAGCACGCAGGCCAAAAGATGCCATGCAGTGCTTGAGCTGGTGTGCTTGGGGACAGGAGCCACACTGGGGCAGAGATTCTGTCAGCTCTGCAGGGGCAGGTTCAGAGGTGGTTCACGCCACACCAGCTTAAGGCAGGTATGGTGGTTTGTAACAATGGCACCAACCTCCTCTCCGCCCTCCGACAGGGACAACTGACCCATGTGCCCTGTTTGGCTCACGTCCTTAACTTGGTGGTGCAGCGGTTCTTGGGCAGGTACCCGGGCTTACAGGATGTCCTGAGGCAGGCCAGGAAAGTCTTTGTGCATTTCCGCAGGTCATATAATGCCAGTGCTCGGCTGGCTGACCTCCAAAAGGAATTTAACCTGCCCAAGAACCACCTAATCTGTGACATGCCCACCAGGTGGAACTCAACGTTGGCCATGCTGCAGCGGCTGCACACACAGAAGAGGGCCATCAATGAGTACCTGTGCGACTATGGCACCAGGACAGGGTCAGGGGAGCTTGTTTTTTTTCCCCACACCAGTGGGCCATGATCAGGGATGCATGCACTTTCCTGTCACCATTTGAGGAGGCCACAAGGGTGGTAAGCAGTGAAAGTGCGTGCATCAGTGACACTGTCCCCCTTGTCCACCTGTTGGAGCTCACGCTGCGTGGAATAATGGACAGGGCACTTGAGGCAGAACAGAGGCAGGAAGAGGAGGACTTCCTTAGCTCTCAAGGCCCCCTTTATCCAGACAGTGTTCCTGCGTGCCCGCCGATCACACAGGAAGAGGATGAGGAGGAGAAGGAGGAGGAGGAAGAGGAGGATTGTGTCAGCATGGAAGTGGAGCCTGGTACTCAGCATCAGCAGCAGTCTTTAAGGGATCATTTACAGTCCCAAGAAACCCATGGACTTGTACGTGGCTGGAAGGAGGTTGCTGAGGATCATGTCATCCTTAGTGACCCAGAGGACTCCAGACCGAATGCCTCAGCAAACCTACGCTGCATGGCCTCCCTGATCCTGCAAAGCCTGCGGAAGGATCCTTGTATTCGTAGTATCAAGGAGAGGGATCAATACTGGCTGGCAACCCTCTGTGATCCATGATCCATGTTACAAGGGTAAGGTTGTGGACCTTATCTTGCCATTGCAGAGGGAGCAGAGGATGAAACATCTTCAGGAGGCCTTGCAGAAAGGTGTGTGCAACGCGTTCCCAGAGACCGGGAGGTTACAAACTCCTGTTCCTGGACAACGTGTTGCTGAGGCTTCGGTCAGTCAAAGAAGGAGCGGTGGAGAAGGTGGCCATCTGATGCTGATGTAACCGAATAATTTTTTTTGAAATGTCAGATCCCTTCAAGACTGCCTATGCTGATGATGAGTGACTATCCTGTTATGCTGAGTGACTATCCTCTTCCTCCTCAATGATCATGCTGATAGCTTGTAAGAATATTTTTGGTTCTGGGCACCGCCACCAGTGGCTAAGGCCCAATTTTTCAGCCCCTGTTTAACAGGGGCGTGTAATTACAATGATGATGCAATATTTTGCAAGGAGGGTTTGTTGCTGCACTCAACTAGAGTATTTGTGAGGGGTTGCAGTGTTGTGGCACCAGCACCAGTGCCTAAGGCCCAATTTTTCAGCCCCTGTTTAACAGGGGCGTGTAATTACAATTTTTGATGCAATATTTTGCTGGAGGGCTCATTCCTGCGCTCCAACTAGAGTATCTGTGAGGGGTTGCAGTTTTGTGGCACCAGTGCCTAAGGCCCAATTTTTCTGCCCCTGTTCAACAGGGACATGTAATTACAATTCTTGGTCTAATATTTCACAGCAAAGCCAATTTCTGCGTCCACCAAGAGTAACTGTGAGGACTTACAGTGTTGTGGCACCAGCACCACCACCACCAAAGGCCCAATTTTTCTGCCCCTGTTCAACAGGTGCATGTCATTACAATTATTGATCTAATATTTCACAGCAGGGCCCATTCCAGCTCCCACCAAGAGTAACTGTGAGGACTTACAGTGTTGTGGCAACAATGTATATACATACTGATACTGCAGCTAGCAGAATCAACTGCCTGCCTGTAGTATTATTAGTATGAGAACACCAGCAATTGTCTTCAGGTAGCTTTAGGTGCACACTGTGCAGAGGACACAGTACACTAACTATAAATACTGAAGCTGCCTGCCTGTGGTATTAATAGGATCAGAACAACAGCAATTGTCTTCAGGTAGCTTTAGGTGCACACTGTGCAGAGGACGCAGTACACTAACTGTAAATACTGCAGACGCCTGCCTGTGGTACTAATAGGATCAGAAGAACACCAGCAAATGTCTTCAGGTAGCTTTAGGTGCACACTGTGCAGAGGACGCAGTACACTAACTGTAAATACTGTAGCTGCCTGCCTGTGGTACTAATAGGATCAGAAGAACACCACCAATTTTCTTCAGGTAGCTTTAGGTACACACTGTGCAGAGGACACAGTACACTAACTGTAAATACTGTAGCTGCCTGCCTGTGGTATTAATAGGATCAGAACAACAGCAATTGTCTTTAGGTATCTTTAGGTGCTCACTGTGCAGAGGATGCACTACACTAACTGTAAATACTGCAGCTGCCTGAGGTACTAATAGGATCAGAAGAACACCACCAATTTTCTTCAGGTAGCTTTAGGTGCACACTGTGCAGAGGACGCACTACACTAACTTGTAAATACTGCAGCTGCCTGCGGTACTAATAGGATCAGAAGAACACCACCAATTTTCTTCAGGTAGCTTTAGGTGCACACTGTGCAGAGGACGCACTACACTAACTTGTAAATACTGCAGCTGCCTGCGGTACTAATAGGATCAGAAGAACACCACCAATTTTCTTCAGGTAGCTTTAGGTGCACACTGTGCAGAGGATGCACTACACTAACTTGTAAATACTGCAGCTGCCTGCGGTATTAATAGGATCAGAAGAACACCACCAATTTTCTTCAGGTAGCTTTAGGTGCACACTGTGCAGAGGACGCACTACACTAACTTGTAAATACTACAGCTGCCTGCCGTACTAATAGGATCAGAAGAACACCACCAATTTTCTTCAGGGAGCTTTAGGTGCACACTGTGCAGAAGACCCACTACACTAACTGTAAATACTGTAGCTAATAGGACTAATAGGATCAGAAGAACACCAGCAATTTTCTTCAGGTAGCTGTAAATACTGTAAAAACACCTGCCTGCCTGTCGGTAGGAAGAGAATAACAGGAACAGATCTAGCTAAACTGAATGCAGTGCATATATATATATATATATATATATATATATATATATATATATATATATATATATATATACACAACACCTAGAATGCATATATATACACAATACACTGTAAGTGCAGCCAACTGACTCGCTTGCCTACTCTATCTAACTTAAATCAAATGACACTGTCTATCTCTCTCTCTATCCCTCTCTCCCAACACCGGAACACACTACACAGGTGGCCTTATATAGTGTGGGGCGTGTACTAAACCCCCTGAGACATAATTGGCCAAAGCCACCCTGGCTTTGGCCAATTACGGCTCTCTGTGCAGACATCGCTGTGATTGGTCAAGCATGCGGGTCATAGTGCATGCTTGGCCAATCATCAGCCAGCAATGCACTGTGATGCCGCAGTGAATTATGGGCCATGACACGCCACTCGAATTTGGCGCGAATGGCCCATATCGTTCACAATTCGACGAACGGTCGAACATGCGATGTTCGAGTCGAACATGGGTTCGACTCGAACTCGAAGCTCATCCTTAGTGTCCATTCTTATCCTTGGTATTACGGTATCTTCATGCAAAACCACTTAAAAGTGCCAGTGCTCCACCTCTGTGTCCTAAAAGAAATGAATGGCTGCTTACCAGAGGATCCGATCCACAAGGGATCTTATGCGCTTATCATGTGTCCTGATGGGGTGGATGCCACTCCTTTATAGACCTCTCTCCATGATATTAAGTGAAAACAGGCTCTCAGCTCATAGATGTGGGAGTTAAGATCAAAAAAAGGAACTCATAGTGCATTATCCTTTAAAAGCCAGTATTTAATAAAAGTTGCACTTACAAAGTATCAGTAGATTCAGATTCAAATAATCAAAGTATCAGCGCGGCTGCCTGAACTATGGTCTGGGCTCATCAACGTCGCACTGCTAGCTCCTGCCCAACGCGTTTCCCCTGAGGCGGCGTCAACTGGGAGTGGAGGCTTCAACTACCACCTAAAGATTAATAACAAGAAGGGCTTTAATTCAATTCCCATATTGTATGTGAAAAACTTTAATAAAAATATGGTTAAAAAAAAAAACATTAAAACAGGAAATGAGAGTGTTATATGTTTTGTGCTTTATTTAACATATTTTAGGATAGCTATTCAAATTATTAAAACAAAAATAAAAATTCTTAAATACAAGTTATATATTTCAATACTATTTTGTAATTTTATTTTAATTGTATGTGTACTTTTAATGTATATAAAGCTAGTATAAATATTTTTATTATTGATAAAGCCAAACCAATTTGTACCTTTTATGACCTTTATTTGCACTTTCTTTATTTCAGGTGAACTCAGTGCTAATTACAACTCTAATAACAAAAGCTATGGACTGCAGTAGAATAGTATTGATGCTGGATTAAATCAATAATGTAATAATATTATAATAAGGCATAAAGTGAGGGAAATGGCTGTAAAATTGATGTACCATATGAAAAAGAAAAACAATAGCAAGTAAAATCACATTATGATGAAAACGTTACCAACCGCATTTCACATTCCTTGTGATTCATATTGTCCTGGGGCATTCATTCCTTAATCTTCAGCTCTAAGAAAAGCAGAATAGCTTTATTGATATTTCAACCCATATGAATATTTTTTAATGATGCTGTATTTTCATTGCTTGAATATTCACAGTGTCAATGTTACTTTTTAGCATTCTGTGTGGCAAAACAACAAAGTAATATACTGTTAATTTTAGTACTTTTTTAAGAATAAGATAGGAAATACAGCAAGCCATGGTACTGCAAGAAGCACAACTTACTTTATATCCATTTGAGTCTATTTACTGACACACAAAGTATTCAATATTAATGGAAGAAAATGAAACATGGAAAGCAATTGCATTTATTCTTTTAATAATTTCACTATACTTTTCATGGATCAATTTAATAACCAAGGAATTATTTATATCAAAATGGCATGGACCTAACTTTGCCCCATATTTACTACATGGCTAAAATGAAATATGTAAACACAATACTACTCAAAGAAATGTGCATGCTCTTGGTATAGCTATACCAAAAATGTTATCTTTATTGATACAAAAATTGAATGCAAATTAAAGGTGGGTCACTATTAAACAAAGTAAAACTATATAAACAATTTATGCATTTGCATTGCAAATTGCACATTGATCATCAACTGATCACAAAGGAAGGTTTTCCCACTCATGACCCACTTGTTCTACAGTGTGACACACAAAGTGAGCAGCATGCATGTTGTGCAAGTGTGAAGCTCAATGAGACTCCACATACTAGAGGGTAGTAGAGAATCTGATTGGAATGGCTGGAGCTTTTCCCATTAGTGGGGTTATATTTATATATATATATATATATATATATATATATATATATATATATATATATATATATATATATATATATATATATATATATATATATATATAACCCCACTACCCAGGTAAGGTCCCCCTGGATTGAGCAGTGATTAGGTAATGACATGTGAGCACCATTCAGTACAGTGGTGCTTTGAATCCAGGTTATGTGAAGATGGGCTTAGAGGAAGTGGGTAGAATAATGCTTAGTGACAGCATGCAATGGAACTGGGTATGTCTTCAGCAGTACCACACCTCTTCCCACACTAATGTAGAATTCTTTACATAAATATACCAAACAATTGAGAGGATTGCCATTTTTAATTTACTATGCAGTACAGTTTATGGGACTGGTTTTTGCACTTATTTTTCAGAATGTTGGGACTGTGGTACTGAAAAGCTTCTGAGCAGTCATATTAGTCACATTACAACAAACTTTCATGGGGGGCGTGGCTGGCAGCTGAAGGAGATGGCCACTTGAGGAGAGAGCTCCAAGTTCTCCAGCTCTCCCGGCCTGCACACAGTGATGCAGGCTGACTGTAGCAGTGCCCACAGGTCCCTGAGAACCCCGCCCACAGCACAGCATCCATGGGTAAGAGTAAACCCAAGGGAGGTCCCCGAAAATTAACTGACTTCTTTGCAACAGCTAGCACGTCGAAGTCCCAAGATGGCGCTGCCACCTTCAGACAGCAGCGCACCATACAAGACGGCATGCGAGGGGATGAGAGGGACAGCAGCAAACCTTCCTCTATTTCACCCAGCCACAGCAGCCACTCCTCCTCCTGTAACACCCCAATGCAAAGCCCACAAAAAGCAACACCAAAACGTTCCTCTGCCCACACCTATACAGGGGAAAAGAAGGGGGCTAACTCATGCCAAGACAGCACTACTGAATTTTATGAGCAAATCCACGAATTTCCGACTACTGGGAAACCCCTCAGCGACACCATCATGAAAGAGATGCTGGTGTCCCTGCGGGGATCTATGCACAGGGATCTCATGGACTGTGTTTCACAAATTAAGTCTGACATAGCTGAGGTGGGGGACCGCATCAGCCATGTGGAAAACAAAATGGCAAAATTTGCGTCTGCTCATAATGAGTTAGTGGACGCGCACAATGACAAAGATAATGAACTAGAGGCACTGAAAAACAAAATGGCGGACCTGGAGGACAGATCTTGCAGAAATAATATTAAACCCCCTCTGACCTCCGTTACTATGTGCAGCAGCTAATAAATGACTTACTCCATGATACATCTGCTGGTGAAATTATTGTAGATCGAGCTCATAGGCTACCCAAGCCAGAACACCTCCCATACAAAATCCCGCATGATGTCATAGCCCGCATACTCTTTTTCCATGTTCAGGACGACCTAATGCGGTTTGCAAAATAACACTCTCCGCTGCCTAGCCCTTACTCAGGAATCGCCATTTATGCTGACCTTTCCCAAGACACCATGTTGGCACGCAAGAAGCTAGTGCCGCTTACTAAGCTACTCCGAAACAACCACCTCGCGTACTCTTGGGGCTTTCCAACCAAACTCCTCATTATCAAAGATGGCCGCACCTATGCTATCAGATCCTTGGTGGAGGGTCTTCAACAGACCAAAAAATGGGTCTTCACCCGGTCGAGGAGGGGGCCGTGCTAACTCCACTACCCTTGGGCGTATTTCTCCAGAATAAAGACAAATAGATGCAACATGACCCTACCCTAGCAACTTCTAATTCAAGGATCCATAAAGGTTGACTGCTTAATTAAAAAAAAGGGCCAATGCTGGATACTAAGAGCTAAACCCCCCAGTTGCTCTTATGCGATATCTTTCGCACGTTGAGGATTATTTCCTCATTTTTGTATGTTACCTCTGTTATTTTGTTATTGACGTTTTTGTTTTTTCTTTCTCTGCTCCACCAACTACGATTATACATGGAAAACATGATGACAGCTCTCTGGAACCTGCTCATCTCTGGTCACCACTGTATGAACTTTCCTATATCAACTCTAAGGACACCATCTCTTTACCTACAGGTAATTGTATCTATAGCTCCTTACCATTGATCCTTAAGCTACTTTTGCACGGCATTCTCCACTTAAATAACAATGGTCCTTAATTTTGTGTCCATGAGCACACATGGTCTCAACAGCCCCTTTAAAATAAGGGCCATGTGGCAACAGGCAAAATCCTTGAAAGGTGACGTCCTGTGCATACAGAAAACTCACTTTGCACAGCAGAAACAACCTTTGTTCACAAACAAACTATACCCCCAGGTTTTTACAGCCCCCGGCCCAAAGAAAAAGCGTGGAATGTTGATTGCTGTTAGCCATACTGTTGCCTTCCACCTCCATGACATGATCAAGGACAAAGCGAGGAGATTTATTATATTAGTTTGTGAACTGAATAATGTCATGTATAATCAACCTTTATGCTCCTAATTGTAGACAACTGCCTTTTCTGTATGCCCTTAAAAAGAAAGTTGACAATATTAAGAACGGCTTATAGCTGTATTGTGGTGACTTTAACTGTGTACCTAACAAACAATTGGATTGCTCTATCCCACAGCGTTCAGCATGTAGTGAACTTCAACCTTTTTTACATTCTTACATGACTGACATGCATGATATATGGCGCTGTGTTAATTCTGGGGAAAAAGATTTTACTTTTTTCTCTGCTCCCCACAAATGGTATTCAACAATTGATTTGTTTGTTTTTGACCTGTCACTTTTAAAAAATATTTTGTCGGCCAAAATTCACTTTGTCTGATCACGCAACGATCTCCTTGTTAAATAAAGAGCAAAATACTGCGGTGCCAGTGCATTTGTGGCGCAATAATGCATCCATACTTAATAATCCCAAATAGAAGCGCATGCGCGGCAGCTTCTAAGATAGCCGCGAGTCACTGAAGCTCCGCTCCACCACGGCCCTACGGAGCTCACCGGAGCGATCAGTGCGGGCGCAGACATGGCCACTCGAGCACACATTGTGGGGGAGACCTCCCGGATTCAGGGGAACAAAACGGCACAAGTCCGGAGGAGCTTAAACGGCCAGATGACCGCGGCGCCCGGCACGGTCAGTTATGCCAAAATGGCGGCGGCAGCACGAGGCACATGCAGTTCAGGGGAAGAGGAGGAAACAATAGCAGACCGGGATCCTCGGTCACCAGGTACAGATTTCCCCCTCTGCATATGGGAACTTCTCCTACCTCCACAGAATCCCTGCTAGGCAGGATACAGGGGGGCCCCCCTCCACTCCTATGCTGGACCCGCACACGGGCATGCTACTATCTCTCACAGAGGACTCTAATAACTCCCCTGTTCCCACGGACTTTCCTTCAATGATGGAGGCTTTCTCCCACCTGCTCTCCCAGAGCCTGGCCAGAAATGCTGACCACATCACCTCCTCCATACATGCTGATCTGCAGCAACTAGGACAGCGTATGGATTTCATTGAAAAGAGAGCTGATCAAGCTGCTGCCCGTATAAATCAAAACACAGACAGAATTCAAGATATGCAAGAACAACTGGACACTGCCCTTGCTAAAATCGATGACCTCGAAAAAATCGCTCAAGACGCTACAATTTTAGGATTCGTGGCCTGCCTGAGAATGAGAAGGATGTTAGCATGGCAGTAAAAACCCTGATGAAGGACCTCATCCCAGATATAGCGGAACATCGCACAGAATTGGATAGAGCGCACAGAGCCCTACAACCGCCACGATCAGACGGTCTTCCAAGAGACATCATTGTGAAACCCCACTATTTTGCCATAAAGGAAGAAATTATGAGGAGAGCGCAGGGAACAGAAAATCTAAAATTACTGGGTCACAAAATTCAAATATTCGCTGATCTGTCGCCCTATACAGTCCAGAGGAGACGTTCTTTGAAACCTTTATTACATCTGCTTACAGAAAGAGCCATAACGTACAGATGGGCATTCCCCCTGAGACTGAACTTTTCATATAGAAACAAACATTATGGCTTCTCATCACTCGCCGAAGGAGAGAGGTTATTTCATCATCTGGGTCTACTACCGCAGGGCCCGATTTCTACACCGGAAGGAAGAGGCACCCCGTCTTCGATCAAGCGTCCGCCACCGGCTAGTCCTTTGCAACCAACATGGTGAAGCAAAACCCCAAACGCTCCAAAGAAAGCATCCCACCCTGAAGTTTTCGGATTCTTAGGAACACTGTTGCAGTTCCGGGTTATCACGTCTTCTTGGATACACAGGACTACAAGATCAACCCCTTCGGCCCTTCCATTTATCAGGAACTAAATACAGCACGTTCTACCTTGATCGGGGTCAGACAGGATGTGCAAACAGCGTAGAGCTCGAGACTCACATTCCCACAGGGATAGCAGCAGTTGAAGGGAGGGGGGGGGGAGGGACAGATCATACTCTGCTTTTGATTGGATTTGGGCTAAGGTTGAAGGGGATAGGTTTTTCTCCGCATATACTAAGTTATTATTGTTAATAGGGGTTGAATTTTATACTATCTCGTGCAGAAGAAGCCCGATGGTTTCAAACCAATAAGGTAATAACCACTGTTGGGCGTGAAACTCCACGGGCGGGTCTAGGCGTGTAGGTGGAGTTTTGATTGGGGGCTGACCTTTCTCCCTGGCCTCTCCTGTCTTGGGATGGGACCTGGGAGGAAGGTATTCCCTTCACTAAGAGAGGGTAAAATGATACGGTTAAGTTTTAGATGTAAGCTTTAAGGTTCTGATAACCGTTCGAACAGTTGCGGTCTAAGTTCGCAAGTTTACTTTAAATGTTTATGTAACTCAGGTGAGGGGGCCGTGGTGGCCTCAATGCGCTCCTCGTTAGTACCGGAGAGACATTTGTACTCCTGGTCTTAGGGCTAGCGTCTCCGTCAGTAAGGGGACAGCCCTAATGGGTTAAGAGGCTCAGAATGCCTGGTGCATTCTGCCTCGGGAAGGGGGGGGGTCTGGGGACTCCCAAATTAACTACTTAGATACTTACCATGCGTTATCTGATTAGAGTAATATCATATTGCTTAATGTAACAATCACACTTCTTTCCTTTCTCTTTTTCATCTCTTTCTTCTACTTCCTGATTTCTATACCTCTGATTGAACACAGATCCCGGATCCGCAGATGGTCTCTCCTCCCAGGTCTCATACGGGTCCGAATCACGGGAACACCACCAAGTAAGACAGATCCTCTCTACCAACTAGGTAAGACTCTATCTACCATTATAGCACAACAAGGAACACCACATGATTGATCAGGCTAAGGCTCTCCCAGTTCTACAGATTGTTTCCAATAACACACAGGGGTTAAATTCTCCCATTAAGCGTAGGAAGGCATTTCAGCTTTATAAATCCATGCATGCGGATATACTCTTCCTACAAGAAACACACTTCCCCATATCATATCAACCAACATTTTTACATCACCATTACCCCCAATTTTTTTTATCCTCAGCACCTAACAAAACAAAGGGAGTAGCGATATGCTTCGCTAAACACATTAATATTTCCCAGTCAGAAGTGATCACTGATCCACAGGGTCGCTATATCCTAGTATCGGGGCATATCGACGGGGAATTATATACTTTCATATCGTACTACGCCCCGAACAAGGGACAGAAAATTTTTTTTGAAACACTGATGCACAAGATACGACCTCATTTGAAAGGTACTGTCTATCTCGGAGGAGATACGAATGTGGCCTTTGACTTTTCAATGGGAATATCCGGTTCTAGTATACCTCAACCCAAGCGCCCCTCTAAGCAAAGTGTCCAAATAGCTGGAATATTACAGGAGGTGGGATTCATTGACATCTGGAGGGAAACTAACCCTCATGTTAAGGATTACACACATTATTCTGCACCCCATAGATCACACGCCAGGATTGACCATATTTTCACGCGCTCATATTCGGTTCCCTTGGTACTGAAATCCAGGATTGTAGATTCACCCATATCAGACCACTCGATGGTTACAGTTAGTTTCAAAAAGCCATCAGGACGTAATAACCCCCCAAGATGGAGACTACAGGAATCCTTGCTAAGTGACCCTATTCAGTGCACAATATTAGAAAACTACATCAAGGAATATTTTCAAATCAACACGACCCCAGATGTCTCTCCTGAAGTGATATGGGCAGCTCATAAACCGGTGATCAGGGGGAAGATAATGCAAATGGCGGCGAAATTGAAGGCGGAACTTAGGGCAGATACATTAAAACAATCAGAAGATTTTAAGGCTCTAGCTAGGGCTCATAAAAGAGCACCCACTTTTGAATCCCTAGCGAAACTGGACAGGGCCAGGGCTCTCCTCAACCTTACTCTGACCACCGCAGCAGAGAAACATCTCAGGTGGACGGGAGCGAAATTTTATAGTCAAAAAGATAAGATAGGATCCAGATTAGCGATTAAGATAAGTCCGAAACACCGGGCATTAGCATTCCCTAAAATTAAGCTCCAAACAGGGGATATCACACAAAATCCAAGTAAGATTATGGAGGAATTTTTTACCTTCTTCAAAGATTTGTATAAGTCTAAAGCATCGGAGGGAGGTAAGCTTAAGCAGGAGTTTCTTAACTCTCTGACCCTACCAGCACTAAAACAGTCCCATAGGGAGATAATGGCAGAGCCCTTCACTCAGGAAGAAGTTCTGGATGTTATGAATTCATTGAAACTTGGATCCTCCCCTGGCCCAGATGGATTCTCCAACGGCTATTACAAAAAGTTCGGTCCTACGCTGGTCCCACACTTGACAAAATTCTTGAACTCACTTAGAGAAGGGGGACCACTGGGCTCGGATTTGAACGCTGCGTACATCACAGTAATCCCCAAGCCAGGGAAGGATCCCAGGGAAATAGGGAACTATCGACCAATCTCCCTAATTAATAACGACGTAAAAATTTTAACAAAGATCTTAGCAAATAGAATGTCTAGCTTCATTGCGTCTTATATTCACAGAGATCAGGTAGGCTTCATACCTGGCAGACAGGGACCGGATCAAATTAGACGGACCATAGATGTAGTTTCTCTGCTGCAGTCGAGATGGGATGGGGGACAGCCACAAAAAGGATATATTCCATCAATCGACCTACATAAAGCATTCGATTCAATTGACTGGGAATACCTGTCTGATATCCTACAAAGGTGGGGCTTTGGTAGCTTTTTCCTAAATATAATCAAATCTCTATATCTAACCCCTCGGCGCAAGTTCGGCTCATGGGCAGATACTCAGCCTTGCTACCTATTAACAGGGGTACCAGACAGGGTTGTCCACTTTCTCCCCTCTTATTCGCCATTGCCATAGAGACATTGGCAATAGCCATCAGATCGAACCCGGATGTCAGGGGGGTGAGATGTGGAGAACAGGAACACAAATGTGCTTTATACGCAGATGATTTACTGCTGTACATCTCCTCCCCCCTGATATCCACACCAGTAGTGTGCAGGATTCTAAAAACCTTCAGTAAAATCTCAGGGTTGACAGTGAATATGACTAAATCTGTAGCTCTCAATATTACGGTTCCGACAGAGATCCTCTCACAGCTTAAACAAAGCTTTGAGTTCTCTTGGTCGGATTCGACCATACCCTATCTGGGTATACACTTAACCCCGGAGATAGGGGGCTTACTTAAAGCAAATTATCCTCCCATGATCCTGAATTGCAGACAGGAATTAGACAAATGGGCGAAATATGGTCTTTCCTGGGTAGGAAGAGTAAACGCTATCAAGATGACACTGCTTCCCCGCCTCCTGTACTTATTTCGCTCTCTCCCAATCCCCCTATCAAAAAGCTTCCTCAAAAAGCTACAATCGGCGATAATACGTTTTGTATGGGGCTTTGAGTTCTCTTGGTCGGATTCGACCATACCCTATCTGGGTATACACATAACCCCGGAGATAGGGGGCTTATTTAAAGCAAATTATCCTCCCATGATTCTGAATTGCAGACAGGAATTAGACAAATGGGCGAAATATGGTCTTTCCTGGGTAGGAAGAGTAAACGCTATCAAGATGACACTGCTTCCCCGCCTCCTGTACTTATTTCACTCTCTCCCAATCCATCTATCAAAAAGCTTCCTCAAAAAGCTACAATCGGCGATAATACGTTTTGTATGGGGTAGTAAGGGGTACAGATGCCCATCCACGATTCTTTTACGCCTACAATCACAGGGAGGTCTGGGTTTGCCTGATCTCTGGGGATATTATCGGGCTGCTCAATTATCGCAGATTTCTCTCATTTTCGGAAAGGGCTCAAAACCTGACTGGTTGTCAATGGAAAGGCAGGCTATGCCTCGCAACACCATTGATTTTCTATTATGGTGCAACCCCAAAAGCAGACCAGCTATCATGGCGCCCACATTATCTTACTCAATCGCACTTTGCAACAAACTTTTCACTCAAACATCTCTAATTTCCCCACTTAGACCTCTGGCACACATATTTAATAACACAGCGTTCCCGCCAGGACTAAACATCCAGGCGTTCAAATGGTGGACGGAGAAGATAGTAGCAAAACTGTTGGATACGGTTGAGAAATTCAATACCATCTGGGAGCCATGGGCACGATATTGTAATATTTCACTCTATCCGGGTATGGTAATGGGAACAGGAAACTTACATAATTTACAATAACAATGAATTCTCTCTCTCTCTTTCTCTCAACTTTCCTTTCTTCTTCTAACACGTTTTTCTTCTTCTAAGAAAGAGGCCAGCGAGCCTCTTTGGAACACACTGGCCTATCTTGGCCCTATATGTAGGCTACACGCATCAAGACACACTCATGACGGGGTATTGCATAGGATATGCATACAGAAATTACAGTAACATACTGTCTTATTACGGAAAGGGATGCTTTATTCATTTCCTACTGTATGACTTATATAGACATACGAGGCAAACACATGCACAAAGCGGATCACACAGGTGTGAATCACAAAAAGATAAGACACCCCTTTGTTCATACAATGAATTGGTCACATACAGTTAAGAAAAGGATCTCTAGTTCCGGAGTTTTATACATAATCAGCATAACATAGCTCTGAGTATTCGTTTGTCCTAAGACTGGGGTGATGTCGATGGGGACAACACAGGGAAAGGGATCCGGTGGGGAGCTGGTCTTAGACCATCCCAGTGAGCACAGCAAGAACCCTGACGGGGTGCTCAGGGGGGAGAGAGGGCTTCCCTCCACAGGATGCAAGCTTCGGCAACTGTAGTCACTCACCGCGGAAACATTTATCCTTGTTTGCTGAAAACAAAATTCATTGCATTTTCCATAACTGCAAGAAAGTTAGATGTATGTATTGTAGTTCTTTTTATCCCTGTATCTCACTTATACTATGTAGAGGTTATATTTACGTTATTGTATGTGCTTGAAACTCATTAAAACACTCTTCAAAGGGTTGGTTGACTGAGGATCAATGCACGACCCTTTAGGGTACCTCTTTTGGACAGGTTTCACTTCAATAAACTATATTGAGGAGTAAAGTACAAAGCGGAAAAGAAATTGAGCTAAGAGGCGCCAGTGCATTGATTCTTACTCAATAGAATTTTATGCGAGACAGTAAAAGAAGACAATGATAATGAACAAGAAGCACTCTGAACTAGTTCTACGGTGTAAGAATATTATTTTCTTTATGTTCACCTTATTTACACCTCTCTTTACAAGTTAAAATCGTTCAGAGCATATAAATGCTCTTTCATTACTTTATGTTTTAGTCTAAACGCAAGACAGTTATATATGTATCAAACATCTCAGTAGCACTCAACTGATAACTTACTGTATTATTTATTAGTAATACTGTACTAATGTTGTATGAGGTCAGCTGGAAGCTGTCAGATTAAGTTATCATTACCATATTCTGATGTAACATGTCAATTGATTTACTTTATAACCAATAATCCCAAATATAGGAGTAGGTTGTAGGATCAGATCCAGGATTTTTCCTTTATAACAATACGCCTGACACCTCTATTTTTTCTCTGTGGTGTGCCCACAAAGCGTACAGCAGAGGCTTCCTCCTCCAGGCAGCATCAAGAGAAAATAAGAGGAAATTGCAAGCATTGACTACACTATTGACTAAACTTAAATCCCTTTAAATAGAGTATAAATCTAATCCTACCCCTCATGTATACTCTGCATTGTTCCAAACCAGACAGGATATACGTACACATTTAATCTCCGATCATCAATTATACCTGCAGAGACTTAAAAGCCACCCACTATACCCAGGGAAACAAAGCTGGCAAATTCTTAGCTGCTTGCAGTCAGGTCCATAAATATTGGGACATCGTCAAAATTCTAATCTTTTTGGCTCTATTCACCACCACAATGGATTTGAAATGAAACAAACATGTTTCATTTGTGCTTTAACTGCAGACTGTCTGCTTTAATATGAGGGTATTTATATCCAAATCAGGTGAACGGTGTAGGAATTACAATGGTTTGTATATGTGCCTCCCACTTTTTAAGGGACCAAAAGTAATGGGACAATTGGCTGCTCAGCTGTTCCATGGCCAGGTGTGTGTTATTCCCTCATTATCCCATTTACAAGGTGCAGATAAAAGGTCCAGAGTTTATTTCAAGTGTGCTATTTGCATTTGGAATCTGTTGCTGTCAACTCTCAATATGAGATCCAAAGAGCTGTCACTATCAGTGAAGCAAGTCATCATTAGGCTGAAAAAACAAAACAAACTGTCAGGGTTGGGCTCAGCCCTTCCTTCTCTGAGCTGGCCGCTCAGCTGTTGGCTAATTGCCAGTTCCTTTCTCTCCACAGTTGATGATCTGCTCGTCAGTCCTGGCTACTTAAAGCCGTCCAGCTCACTTCATCTCTTCCTTTGGTCACATCTCAGAGATTTTCTCCTGCTTTCCTGTTGAAGACTTGCTCGGCTGACGTCCCTTCTGGGTCCTGATCCTGCTTGCTGTACTACTACATTGATCTCTGGCTCTCTGACATTGGCATTGGCTGACTACCCGATCTGGTTACTGAACTCTGGCTATGTATTGACTATGCTTACTCTGTTTACCTTTTTATTATTATTAAACAAGTGTGATTAACTGTACTTCTGTCTCGGTCTGATTCATGGTTTCTGATAGTAGGCGAAGGCCATGAATTCAGAAGATCCAGTCAGTCCACTTGTTGGTAATATTTTTTCCAGATTGGATGACCAGGATCACTTTGCCTTGTTGTTACAAATGCTCCTGAGTCACACGGCTCACCTGGAATCTTCCACTTTGGCTGCTCCGGTACAACCTGTGTTGCAGGCCATCCCTGCTGCTGCTCCAGTCTCTGTGCAGGCACCCGCTTCGAGTATTACTTCTATAAGAGGCATGTCTGGTTCTGCTCCGCTTCCCCAGTGATTTGGGGGCGATCCAGTTCAATGCAGAGGGTTTCTCAACCAGGTTGAGATATACTTTGAGATGCTGCCCCAGGCATTTCCCATGGACAGAGGCAAAGTAGGTTTCATGATATCTTTGCTTTCTGAGAGAGCCTTGGCCTGGGCAAACCCTCTATGGGAGACGCAAAAACCCGTGGTCCTGAGTTACCCAGAATTTGTGGCTTCCTTCAAAAGGGTATTTGATGTTCCCGCATGCTCCACTTCTGCTGCCAAGAGCCTCATGTCCATCAAACAGAGTATGAGAACTGTTGCTGATTACGCCATTGAATTCCATACTCTGGCAGCAGAGGTTGCTTGGAACAATGAGGCCCTCATGGCTGCCTTCTCTAATGGTCTCTCGGATAACATCAAGGATGAGAAAGCAGCCAGAGAAATACCCACTGAGCTGGAGAGGTTGATCATATTTTCCATCCTCATTGACTCCAGACTCAGAGAAAGACAATCTTTTAAGGAGTGCTGGCGCAAGCCTCCTGTACATTTATCTCCAAGCTTTGCAGTCCCACCCTTGCCTCCCTCACATCCCATGCCTCCTTGTACCGAGTTGGTCTGTGAAGATGAACCCATGCACTTGGGCTTCACGCGTCTCTCTGCAGATGAGAGAGCCCTTAGGAGGAGGGAGAGATTGTGCCTTTATTGTGGCCAGGCCGGTCAGTTTTTGAAGTCCTATCCTACCCATCCAGGGAACCCCTGAACCTTGAGGTCCTGTCATGGACAGATCTTAGGTGGCGTTGTTTCGTCTCCAGTTTCCCAGAAAGATAAGCCCCTGGTTTCGGTTACCCTGTCTTGGGCTGAGTCATCTGTCAAAATACTGGCTCTAATCGACTCTGGGGCTGCAGGCCTGTTCATTGATGCTGCCTTTGTATTGAAGCACTCGATTCTGCTGCAGCTGCTTGACACTCCACTTGCCATTGAGGCTCTTGACGGGAGACCTCTACAGCCTGCCCATGTGACTCATGAGACTGTTCCATTGTCCATGGCCGTAGGGGCCCTTCACCATGAGATAGTCCAATTCCAAGTTATTTCCTCACCTAAATGTCCGCTGGTTATTTGTTATCTTTGGTTACAGAGGCACAACCCTTCTTTTGATTGGCTCCATGCTGAGGTTCTGTCCTGGTCGCCACAGTGCAGTGAGAGATGCTTCCAGAAGGTAGCCAAGGTCCTGTGCACCTCTTCACTCTCCTCCCTGCTGGAGGAGTATCGCGATTTTAGTGATGTCTTTGACAAAGGTTAAGCCGGTACTTTGCCTCCACAACGGTCATATGATTGCGTAATTGACCTTCAACCTGGTGCCATACCTTGTGGCCGGGTTTACCCTTTGTAGGTCTTGGAGGATAAGGCCATGGAGGAGTATGTTGCAGACGCCCTTTCTTGAGGTTTCATCTGCAAATCCTTGTCTCCTGCTGGTGCTGGTTTCTTTTTTGTGAAGAAGAAAATTGGTGAGCTGAGACCTTGTATTGATTATAGGGGTCTCAATCGTTTCACGATTAAGAATGCCTATCCCATTCCGTTGATTACGGAGTTATTTGACCGCTTCAAGGGAGCAACGGTTTTCACGAAGCTTGATTTGAGAGAGGCATACAATCTTGTCAGGATTAAGGAGGGCGACGAGTGGAAAACTGCGTTTAATACCAGATCAGGTCATTATGAGTATCTTGTAATGCCTTTTGGCCTTTGTAATGCTCCAGTGGTTTTCCAGGAGTTCCTTAACGATGTCCTCTGAGATTTGTTGCAGTTATGTGTGGTGGTTTATCTCAATGATATCCTCATATTTTCCAAGTCCCTGGAGAGCCACCACACAGATGTCTGTCGTGTGCTTCAGAGACTAAGAGAGAACAATCCCTATTGTAAATTGGAAACGTGCGAATTCCATTGTGAACAGGTTAAATTCCTGTCATTTCCACTGCTGGTTTTTCGATGGACCCAGAGATGCTTTCAGCGGTCCTACAGTGGCCTTGACACGTGGGTTTACATCCTCTGCAGCGTTTTCTTGGCTTTGCCAACTATTATCAGAAGTTTATTCGTAACTTCTCATCTCTGGTCAAGCCCCTGACTGATATGACCAGGAAAGATGGCAACCCACAGAGTCCATTAAGGCCTTTGAGAGTCTCAAGGCTGCCTTTGTTTCTGCTCCTGTGTTGGCACACCCTGATCCTACGTTACCTTTTATTCTAGAAGTTGATGCTTCTGAGACTAGAGTTGGCACCTTTCTGTCTCAACATCCTAACTCTGAGTGCGCTATGCATCCGTGTGGCTACTTTTCCAAGAAATTGTCACCGGCAGAGTGCAATTATGAGATTGGTGACCGAGAGCTGTTGGCGATCATTTTAGCCCTGAAAGAATGGAGATATCTCCTTGAAGGTACCACTGTGCCGGTTCTCATTCTTACTGACCATAAGAATCTCACATTCTTGTCTGAGGCTAAGAGCCTCTCTCCCAGAAGGGCGATGGTCTCTTTTAATGTCGAGTTTTAATTACATTGTCCCATTTTTACCCAGTACTAAGAATGTAAGGGCTGATGCCTTGTCACGACAATTTTCCTCCACTTCAAAGATGGAGTCGGCGCCAGTTCCTGTGATTCCTCCTGATTGTATTCTGGCTATGGTTTGCATCAGTCTTACTTCTCCTTTGGGTGAAAAAATTCTTGCTGCTCAGGCTGATGCTCCTCCTGAGAAACCGCTGCTTTGTTCCCGAGAGTCTCCATACTGCTGTGCTCCAGACTTACCATTCTTCCAAGGCTGCTGGCCACCCTTGGAAGAATTAACTCTTTTGGGCCACTTCCCAACAATTCTGGTGGCCTAGTCTACATGCTGATGTAACCGCCTTATTAGCTGCCTGTTCCGTGTGTGCTTAGAGTAAGACTCCACGGCACCTTCCAGTGGGCCTCCTACAACCCATACCCAAGGGAGAGAGGCCCTGGACCCACCTGTCTATGGATTTCATTGTGGAGTTACCCAACTCCCAGGGCAACACAGTTATCCTTATGGTGGTTGACCGGTTCTCGAAAATGTTGCATTGTATTCCACTCAAGAAGTTGCCTACTTCTAAGGAACTGGCTTCTATTTTTGCTTGGGAGATCTTCCGCTTACACGGGCTCCAAAAATTAACTAAATATTGTTGCGCTACTATAAAAAACATATAATTGAAGTAGCAGCCAGCATCAACAGTGTAGTGACAATGTGAAAAGAATAAAATATATATGAATGCAGCGCTAAACACAAATTCAAATATTAGCTATCACAATACATATTAGTGACATATATGTGACAACCAATCCTTCAGCATGATGGAATAACAACCATATTTAAAAAAAGAGGGAGGAGTAAACCTCATAGGGTAAAAATAAAGTTCATAATCAAATAAATGTCCATCAATTTAAACAGCATATTTTCTCCAGTGTAAAAAGAGAAAGCTTGTATCGTAGGTGCAATGTGAATCACATGAGTGGTCTTCATATATTGGGAATCCACAGGTAAAAGTAGAAGGAGCAAATACGCTTACCAGAAAAGGTGGACACGTTCGCCGTATGGCTAAGTGTCATTCAGGCTTGTGGATCCACCAATCCAGATAGGTGCTTGCGAAGAAGCATGTGTGGCAGGTTCAAATGGTTCCTTTAAAATGACTGTGGACAGCCTGGGGGACTTCTGATGTTCAAGGTGTAGATATAATCACCTTTCCAGCAAGTGGATGGCTGGAAAGTGTGGCTTTCACAAAGCCAGTGTAGGGACATAAAAGGAAGGGAGAAGACTCCACAAAGTGCATGAATCAATAAACACAGGTTTATTATAAACCAAAAAAATGAGCAGATACAAGTATGAACAGCAACTGCGATGGTTAAAAAAGTGATCACAAATGGAATAAAACAGCGTGGTACCAGAGGACAGATGGCTTATAGAGACCCGACATGTTTTGGACAAAGGGTCCTTCTACTGGGGCATATGGGCTACCCAAGGTGATTGTCTCAGACAGGGGTAGTCAGTTTGTGTCCCGGGTCTGGGGAGCCTTTTGTGCACTGTTGGGTATTCAGCTTGCTTTCTCCTCTGCGTATCACCCACAGTCTAATGGGGCCGCAGAAAGAGCCAATCAGCAATTGCTATGTTGCTATATTTCTGACCATTATAACAACTGGTCAGACCTCTTACCTTGGGCAGAGTTTTATCACAATAGTGCCTTGAATTCAGCTTCCCGTTTGTCCCCATTTATGGCAAACTATGGTTTCCAACCTTCCGTGTTGCCTGCCTCGTTTGTTCTGCAGAGTATTCCTGCGTTAGAGGAGCATGTCCGTGGCTTCCATTCCACTTGGGCACAAGTCCAGGAGGGTTTGCGATATGCTAACGATAGGTACAGACTCCATTCTGACTGCAGACACCTGCCTGCGCCTTCCTACCAGGTTGGGGACAGAGTCTGGCTGTCGTCTCGCAACCTCCAACTTTGTGTTCCTTCTTTGAAGTTCGCACCTTGGTTTATTGGACCTTTCTGTATGCTTCACAGGATTAGCCCAGTGGCTTACGTGTTGGACCTTCCTCCTAGTATGCGCATCTCTAATGTATTTCATGTCTCCTTATTGAAACCTTTGGTCTGCAACCACTTTACTGCCTCGGTGCCACGTCCCCCTTAATACAGCTTGAGAACCATGAGGGTTTAAGAAGTACAATCCATTGTTGACTCCCGTAGGTTCCGTGGGCGCATACAGTACCTGCTGCATTAGAAGAGGTACGGTCCGGAGGAACGCTCTTGGGTCTCATCCTCGGACGTACATGCCTCTGTCCTCCTCCGTGATTTCCATAGAAGTTTTCCCCTCAAGCCCGGTGGTCCTCTGAGGGGGGAGGGGTCATTGAGGAGGGGGTACTGTCAGGTGTCGGATCAGCCCTTCTCTGAGCTGGCCGCTCAGCTGTCGGTTAATTGCCAGTTCCTTTCTCTCCACAATGACTAAGCTGTTGATGATCTGCTCGTCAGTCCTGGCTACTTAAAGCCGTCCAGCTCACTTCATCTCTGCCTTCGCCTTTGGTCACATCTCAGAGATTTTTTCCTGCGTTCCTGTTGAAGACTTGCTCGGCTGAAGTCCCTTCTGGCTCCTGATCCTGCTTGCTGTACTACTACATTGATCTCTAGCTCTCTGACATTGGCATTGGCTGACTACCCGATCTGGTTATTGAACTCTGGCTATGTATTGACTACACTTACTCTGTTTACCTTTTTATTATTATTAAACAAGTGTGATTAACTGTACTTCTATCTCGGTCTGATTCATGGTTTCTGACACAAACCCATCAGAGAGATAGCAAAAACATTAGGTGTGGCCAAATCAACTGTTTGGAACATCCTTAAAAATAACACACCGGTGAGCTCAGCAACACCAAAAGACCCAGAAGACCACAGAAAACAACTGTGATGGATGATCGAATAATTCTTTCCCTGGTGAAGAAAACACCCTTCACAACAGTGGGCCAGATCAAGAATACTCTCCAGGAGGTAGGTGTATGTGTGTCAAAGTCAACAATCAGGAGAAGACTTCACCAGAGTGAATACAGAGGGTTCACCACAAGATGTAAACCATTGGTGAGCCTCAAAAACAAGAAGGCCAGATTAGAGTTTGCCAAACAACATCTAAAAAAGCCTTCACAGTTCTGGAACAACATCCTATGGACAGATGAGACCAAGATCAACTCGTGCCAGAGTGATGGGAAGAGAAGAGTATGGAGAAGGAAAGCAACTGCTCATGATCCAAAGCATACTACCTCATCAGTGAAGCATGGTGGTGGTAGTGTCATGGCGTGGGCATGTATGGCTGCCAATGGAACTGGTTTTCTTGTATTTGTTGATGATGTGACTGCTGACAAAAGCAGCAGGATGAATTCTGAAGTGTTTTGGGCAATATTATCTGCTCGTATTTAGCAAAATGCCTCAGAACTCATTGGACGGCACTTCACAATGCAGATGGACAATGACCCGAAGCATACTACGAAAGCAACCAGAAACTTTTTTAAGGGAAAGAAGTGGAATGTTATGCAATGGCCAAGTCAATCACCTGACCTGAATCCGATTGAGCATGCATTTCACTTGCTGAAGACAAAACTGAAGGGAAAATGCCCCAAGAACAAGCAGGAACTGAAGACAGTTGCAGTAGAGGCCTGGCAGAGCATCACCAGGGATGAAACCCAGCGTCTGGTGATGTCTATGCATTCCAGACTTCAGGCTGTAATTGACTGCAAAGGATTTTCAACCAAGTATTAAAAAGTGAAAGATTGATGGATGATTGTTAATCTGTCCCATTACGTTTGGTCCCTTAAAAAGTGGGAGGCACACAAACTGTTGTAATTCCTACACCATTAACCTGATTTGGACGTAAATACCCTCAAATTGAAGCTGAAAGTCTGCAGTTAAAGCACATCTTATTCATTTAATTTCAAATCCATTGTGGTGTATACAGCCAAAAACATTAGAATTGTGTCGATGTCCCACTATTTATGGCCCTGACTGTATATCCGCAAGAGACAACAAAAAACTAAACTTTCCCATATCATTGATCCCAGCACGGCTAAACCTGTATATCCCCCTTTAGACATAGCCAACGCATTCTGCACATATTACAAACACCTATACAACTTAAAGTCAGACCCCTCAACACACCAATATAAATATCAATAATTTTTTTGCGTTCTATCAAACTTCCATTCATAGATACTAATGGGTTGCAGTACTTTACCTCTGCCATTTCAGACAGAGAAATTCTCCAAGCCATCCATTCGCTACCTCCCAATAAATCACCAGGAGCTAATGGCTTCTCGGCCAAGTATTATAAGGCCTTTCAAAACACACTAGTGCCACACATGAGCAAGCTCTTTCACAAGGCTGTAACTTCTACCTCATTCCCGGAAGAGATGCTCCAAGCGGTTATAGTGGCCCTTCCAAAACCAGGGAAAAAGCCAGATACCCCTCCAAACTTCCACCCTATATCCCTCCTCAATATGAACTTGAAAATATATTCAAAAATTTTAGCCAACAAATTAGCAGAAATTACTCCCCACTTAATCAAAACAGACCAAGTAGGATTTGTGAAGGGAAGGCAAGCCCCAGATGGCACCCGTAGAATGTATAATCTTCTCAGGATTGTGGAGACTCGGAAGGTGACCACAGTGTTCCTGACACTCAATGCTGAAAAGCATCGGGTTCACTGGGGGTACCTAAAAGTGACGCTCAACAAGTTTGGCTTCACAGGTCCTATTTGTTCAACTATCTCAGCACTATATACTGTGCCGACCACGCGATTATACACCTCCAATGCTAAATCAGATAAATTCTATATCACAAATGGGACCCGCCAGGGATGCCCTTAATCCCCTTTGATTTTTTCAATGGTGATGGAGCCCCTGGCAATTAGACAGGATGCTCTTATCAAGGGCATCCGAGTAGCTGAGTGTGAGCTGTGTGTGAGAGCGCTGGGCCAATCAAGCAATCATCCTACACCAGTCTTGTTACATGGAGTAAGTCACATGCACCTCCATAACCAAAGGACTTTGTGTTTTCTTTGCTGAACAGAGCAGAAGCAAAGGCAAACAGTCCAATTGTTTGGGAGAGTTATAACCGTACCCTTGGCGGCAACAAGAAAAGATTCTTTCGGAAATACAACTGACAAGATTGTTTCAGGATGTTAATTTCAATTACGGATTTCCTGACTACAGCAATCAATCTCCCAGTGTGATATAGAGCCAAATGAGTGTAAAGTCTGAGAGTTGGTAAGCACACTCTACAGCTGTGGTGGTGGGACATCACCTTTCATTTTAAGTGCACAATAGGGTGTTGGTCACGGTTGTATGTCCACATACGTTCTATAACAATACTACACTATGGCCAGCCTTCTTGTCATTTTTTTCTTCCGGTATTAAACTGAGGGAACTACGCCTGAATTTTGACAGAGCTGATCGGTCTCTATCATAAAGGCCCCGGCTGGGTTTAAGCCATCCGCCCACTATATTTGGTGTTCTGGTAAGGGCAACTTATTATCATGACGTTTGGATTGTGAATCAATTTTTTGTGCAAGTTGAAACATTTGGATGATCCGGAGTGCCTTTTTTTTTTGCTCAAAGGGATACTTGGACTGTATTACTTAATATTTACTTCAGACGTTTATGTCATATAACATTTTTAATAATGTAAAGGACATTTAGCGCAGTTTATTTTTATTATTGTTTTCTTGTGCTGTCACACTGTTTACTGCTGCTTTAGTTTTGTTGCTCCAGCGTGGCATTTTTTTACTGCATCCCGAGTAGCTGACACAGACCACAAAATGGGCTTATTAACAGACGATATGGTACTGACCTTAACCTCACTGGCTACTTCCCTTGACAGGACAAAAAGCTTACTTAATAACTTTGGGAGAGTATCGTACTACAAACTTAATATCAATAAATCCTCTATTCTTCCCATGCATACACTCTCCCCAAATCTAAATAAACTAAAATCAAAATGTCCTTTTCAATGGGCTACAAAAAGTCGGCAGTATCTGGGGATTAACCTCTCTTATCCTTCCAACTCCACATATGAACACAACTACCCTGCCCTTTTAAATACAATTAAAAAAGACCTGGCATATATCTTGTCACATGAACTTACCTGGCTAGGGAAAATAGCTGCCTTAAAAATGACATTATTGCCAAAGTTAATCTATTATTTCTACACTATCCCCATCTGCTTTCCTGAATCTTTACTCACTATTGAATGTTTAGGAAATTCATATGGGCTGGTAAAATAGTAAGGCTTTCTTACCCTATACTACTCAAACAAAGACAGAGAGGGGCAACGGGATTTCTCAACCTGCGCAAATATTACTATGCATCATTGCTGGATCAAGTTAAATCATGGTTCGATCAAGAAACCGATAAACTATGGGTGCAGCTAGAGCCGGCAATAATCACACAAAGAGATTTACCCTCACTCTTACTAGCGACATTAACACAAAGACCACTATATTACCCCAAGTTTCCCTCCATTGATGCAATGTTACTCGCTTGGAGGGCTCTAAATGAACAAACCGATAGTAGTAAATCCCTACATAGGAAAGATCTCACATAGGGAGTGTACGAATATCTTATCTCTTCTTTGAAAATAACTAATGCCCTGTACACACGGACATTGATCGGACATTCCGACAACAAAATCCATGAATTTTTTCCGACGGATGTTGGCTCAAACTTGTTTTGCATACACACGGTCGCACAAAGTTGTCAGAATTTCCGATCGCCAAGAACGCGGTCACGTACACCACGTACGATGAGACTATAAAAGGGCAGTTCAGAATCAAGCGTGGCACCCTTTGGGCTCCTTTTGCTAATCTCGTGTTAGTAAAAGTTTGGTGAGAGATGATTCACGCTTTTTCAGACTCGTGGTTTTCAGATCGTTTTCTGCTGTTCAGTTTGTGCTTGTGGGTTTGTATCTGGTCTTCAGTGCATGCAGCGAGTTACGTGTGACTCTGTCATTGTGTTACTGTTTTTCAGGTCGCTCTTCACAGGCCTTGCTGTTCTTCAGTGCGTTCTGTTACTACGTTCCGAGCAGCCGACCGTTTTCTAGCCATGTTGCGTATACGTACTCCTCGTAGAGTTTGTGCTGTGCGGGGGTTTGGTGTTGGGGTCCTTACCTTGACACAAGCCCAGTCCATGAACATGGTGGGGAGGAGTTCATGGACCAAGAATTGGTTGCTCCAGCGTAACCAGTTCTGTCATATGCCTTTGCTCCGTGAGATCCGTGAGAATAATCCTGATGATTTCAGGAACTTTCTCCGGATGACGGACTCCATATTTCACCGTTTGTTGGCTTTGCTGACCCCCTATATCAGCAGGCAGGATACCTGCATGAGGCAAGCCATCACTCCGGAGCAGAGGTTAGTCGCCACCCTGCGGTACTTGGCGACGGGGAGAAACCTGCAGGACTTGAAGTTCTCAACAGGCATCTCCCCCAGGCTCTTTGGATCATTATCCCGGAGACCTATTCTGCCATCATCCAGGTTCTGCAGAAGGATTATATTAAGGTAAGATTTTTTATCCTTTAATATCACATGTTATTGTATAGAATGTTTGCTAATGTATTGTATTTCTTTCCTCATTACCTAATTACCATGATTGTAATATGCTGTGAATGTCCCCTTTGTCCTCATGCATGCTGGGATTTTAGGGGGGGGGGTTTGTCCTTCTTACATATTTGCCTTCACTTACCTCTCCAGCATGCTCTCCTGGGCCTACTGTATATTCACCTCATGTAGTCAATTAACAATGTATTTTGTCAGCTCCATAGTAGTGCTTTACCCTAAAAACCCCCTAAAATGTAGAAATTTGTGATGTGTGTTTGAAATTCTGGCAGAGTGCCAGAGGCTTTTTTTTGTGTTCCAAAATCATTTGGAACCCTCCCTTCCCTCCCAACTGCTAACTCAGCTGATACCAATCCTCTATCTGCTGACTTTGGCAAACCCATACACACTATACCCACCTCTTTAGTGGTCATATTTATGGATGAATTCCCCAAAGCGTGTAGTGCAAGGGCCTGCCTGAATACTTACAAATGGTACTGTTTCAAGTTTTTGTATCATATTATTATCTTGATAGGTAATAGCAGAATGTTAAAATGTTCTTCCATTTGTACAGTGTGTATTTTTATCTTTGAATTATGACACTTCTTACCTGTCCAGTGGGATGCCAATAATGTAAAGTAAGGAGGGGCTGGCCAAAGTAATACACATTATTTAGGCATTCAATCTTTAAATGAAGTGGAGAGGGTTACCTGTCCCAAACATACCCCCCCATAAAATGGCCCATGAGAGGGGAGGAATCTGAAAGGTGGACCTTATACCTTTGTCTTTAAATACTCCCTAAAATAACTTTTATACTGATGTTGGCCAAGAATGTTTGTGTCTAATCTGCTTTCCATGTTTATGTGCAAAATGATTAATTTTCTTTTCTTGTTTGACTCCACAGTATCCTTCCAACCCACAAGAATGGCAGACTGTGGCCTCCCACTTTTCCTAGCAGTGGGACTTTCCTAACTGCGGAGGGGCAATTGATGGGAAACACGTCCACATCATCCCACCACCCAACTCGGGGTCATACTATTACAACTACAAGGGGTTCAATAGTATTGTGATGTTGGCGGTGGTGTCGGCTACTTATGAGTTCCTGTATGTGGACGTGGGGAAGAATGGCAGGATGTCCGATGGTGAAGTCATCGCCCAGACGAAGTTCTACAGGCGTCTCCAGAATGGCAGCTTGGACTTGCCACCTCCAGAAGACAATGTGGAAGGACTCCCATTCGTCTTCGTTGCGGATGAAGTGTTTGCGCTGGGGGACCATCTTATGAGGCCATTCCCAATGAGGACCCTCACCCCGGACCAGAGGATTTTTAATTACTGGCTGGCCAGAGGCAGAAGAGTGGTGGAGAACACATTTGGAATCATGGCCAGCCAGTTCCGCCTATTTCTTACACCCATACACATCGCAAAGTATAAACTGAATCATATCATCCTGGCGTGCTGTGTTCTCCACAACTTTTTAAGGCAAAATTCTGATAACTATGCTGCCTCAGTTGGGCCTGAGGCCGGAATTCCTGGAACTGAAATAACCCTGATGGCGCTTGAGGCTGGCCATCCTGATACCTTGAATACTTTGCGGGTAGGGGGGCCATCAATATGCCAGACAATGTATGATACATTTTTAAAATTAAAAAAGCATTTTAACTACTTATATCTTTGATGACATTTACTGCTTGTGTTTCTTTTAGCTGAGCCTGACAGAAATGTGGGGAGTCCTGAAAATGGCGTGATTGTGTAACATAAAAAAGCACTGTTGGGTTTTATTTACTAAAGTAAAATCCACTTTGCACTACAAGTGCACTTGAGACTGCACTGAAACTGCACTTGTAGTGCAAAGTGGATTTGCCCTTAGGAAATAACCACCATTGTCACTGAAAACCACAAATTTACCACCACAAAATGTAAGGAGCATTGAAACAATAATCCACGCATTCTTGAGTATCAATCTTTTTAATACCAGCACAATCACATGTGCATTTATAAAAGGTTTTTAAAACAAACCAACATGTTTGTTGTATAACAATTTATAAACTGTGTTTGATATTGTGTTCAGATGGGGTGAAGTCACCCCTGGAAAAGGCAAATTTTGAAGATGCACACAAATTGCAGAATGTCAACATGTGCTAGCTGCCATCACGGGGGATCAAGGGATGTGTTTTGTGGGTGCAACCCCTTCCTCACAGCTACTTTATTATTGAGGAAGGGGTTGCACCCCCAAAACGCCTACATTAATCTCCCGTGATGGCAGAGAGCACATGTTGACACACTGTGTGCATCTTCAAAATTTGGCTTTTCTATAAAATGTCAAAAAATTTTACAAATTCTTCAATTACAAATACCACAAAAAAGGAATGGATTTGGGGGTCTTTTAAACTCTCCCTAAAACATCAATGATGTTCTTCATTTTGTTTTTAATCTCATTGATGTTTTTCTGGATGTTTTCCAAGTCCCTATTACACCCCGTGATCTCCCTGATCAGGATCTGGGCACTCTCACTGGGGAAATGACCTGGATCCACAACATCACGATCACCTACAAAAAAAAACAAAAAACATGCAATATAAATATGCCGGCATCCATCTCTTACCTGAGCCTGTGGTCGCAGACACTCACCTGTTGTGGTGACTATTTCCACCACATCTTTCTCCTCCTGCTCTGCTTGGCTTTGGTGGATTTCCCCTTCCTCGTGAGGTGGGGGGGTCTGTGGTCTCCTTTGATGAGGGGTGTCCTCCGAGTCTTTTCTCCCCTATGTAAAAAAAATAGGTATACTTAGCACACAGATATTTGGTGGCAGAAATAGGAATATGAAACATTGCTTGGATTTGGGGTACAATTGTCTGTTTTGGCAGAGTTCCAAGATGAAGAAATATTTTTTTCTTTTGTCAAGCTTGAATACTTACCTGTTTTGTACAAGCTTCACAGATGGAGACACCCCTATAGTATACACTGGAGCACCTGTGTGGGACCCCCTGATAAAAAGGGTGTTCTGTTGTCCCACACTAGTGCTCCAGCGTCCAGATGTGTAAACAGCTGCTGAGTGTCCTCTCCTTATACAGAATCTAGTTTGCATTACATTCTAGTTAACAACCCATCTACACAACAAAATTATTTGAAGAGAAGTAGGCCAGAAAAAAGGTATTCAAATGCATATGGCCAAAACAATGGGGTTTTCTATGCCGAACGAACAATGTTTCATATGAACGAACAATGTGCCTATGAACATGAAAGTTGCCATTTTAAACTGTACAACAGTAAAATAAAGCACATGGAGCAGCTCGAACGTAATAAACATAAAGAATAGGAACACAGGACATTGGGGTTGGGGTAAGGTCCATACTTTCCGTCATAGTCGGCCCTCTTCATTATGTCGACCATCTCCAACATCTCCCCAAAGGACATATTTGAGGCCTTAAATCGTCTCTTCCAGGATCGGGATGTTTCTGGCTCCAGGCTTTCCTCCTCCTCCTCGTTGGTGTAATTATCAGACACCTGCTCTGTCTCCGCCATGTGCTCTTCCCCACTGTGCTGAACGGGAAGGGGCGTGGAATAAACTAGAAAGAACGTCAGGGGCAGGCAGGGTTTGACGCATGCGCAGTGTATATAAAGCGTAACACGCGTGCATAGTAAGGAGTATCGGAGGCGCCGATCATGATAATGAAGGTAAGATTTAAAATTGGGCCTATACTGCTTCTAGATTGAGGCCTGTATTGTGACAAGATTAGGAGACTTTAGCCTGACATTAGGGTTTGTCTTGTGTTGTGTCTTGCAGTGAAAAAGGATTTAGTCAATGATCAGGACTTTATGCCAATCTTCATAGATATGTTCAGGGAGCTGCCCTGTCTGTGGCAGGTGAACCACCCTGATTATAAGAACCAAACAAAGAGGAAAGCAGCGCTGGATAATTTGCTGCAATTTGTGAAGCCGGTGATCCCCACGGCAGACATCACCTATTTGAAGATCCAAATTGGTGGCTTGAGGAGCACTTATCTAAGGGTGCAAAAGAAGGTCCAGAGATCAGGAGCTGCAGATGGCATTTATCTCCCCAGGCTGTGGTACTATGACAGGCTGCATTTTCTGTCAGGTCAGACTGAACCCAGGCCAGCACTCTCCACTCTTCCTTCCACGCTTCCTTCCCCCCAGCTGAGGCCTCTGATGTCCAACCTGGGCCTTCCAGGCAGCAACATGTGGAGGAGCCCAGCTTGAGCCAGGTATAGCATTCTTCGAAATATTTCTGGTTGTCCAATCAATGATGTTAAATATATGTTAGTTTGGAGTACTAATTTATGATTGTGATTGATGAACCAAAAACTAAAACGATGTCCCTTTTTCATACACAGGGAAGTCTCAGCCAGGAGGTGGCCAGGCCAAGCAGGCTGCCCGATACCCAAGTCCATCCCCTCCGCCTTCAAAGAAAAAGTGGCAGGAAGGGGAATAACCTGGAGGAGGCTGCAATAGGCCTATTTAGGAAGGCTACTGAGGCCCTCAGAACACCCCACAGTGTGGAAGATGATTTTGCAGAGCTAACTGCATGCAAAATGATGCAGATGGAGGAGGGCCAATGCCTCCTATGTGAGTTTTTAATTTTGGAAGCTCTAAATAAGGGGTTGAGGGGCCAACTCACATGTGAAACCCACATTTGTGAGCTCACCCATGGTCCCCCTCCTCCTCCTCCTCCAGGTCCTACTCCTCCTCCTGCCACACTTCCAACACCAGAGCCACAGCCGGGAAGGAAGCGTGGAAGGAAGACCAGAGAGTGATGGCCCTGGGTTCAGTCTGGTCTGACAAAAGATGCAGCCTCTTGTATGACCACAGCCTGGGAACATACATGTCATCTGCTGCTATCATGATCTCTGGGACTTCTGGACCAGACTGCACTCCCTTAGATATGGACTCCTCAGGCCACCAATTTTGCTGTAAAATAATTGATGTGTGCCCTGGGGGCCAAAGGCTTCGCCAATTTCTGATGTTTATCAAGCTTTGCCTCTCTCTTTGTTTGGTTCTGATCCCTTAATAACGGAATTTTTGTTTCTATTATACTTGCCTATGTGTGTTTTCATTCAAAAAGGACAGTTTGTTTGTGAGGAGGCAGGTACATTTCAAACATACAATGTGAAATTAACAAGAGACACCAACACCAAACAATCTCCTTGAGATTATATAAGACAAGATAATAATCGTGTTGTGGTAACTTGACACAGAAAACACACCCAAAAATATTCTCGAGTAAAAAGAAATAAAAAATAAAAAAATAAAACACGATCAGGCTTGAAAAAAATATAAACCCCCCCAAAAAATATATTTTTTTTGACAGATGTGACAAATCAAAATATATTGATGAAATCATGATAAATAATAAAGAAAGAAGTTTGTAAGAACTCTGTGTGAATATGAGCAGCAAAACAACTTCATTCTTCTCACATTATAAAGAAGAAGAGAGTGCGCTGCATTAAACAATTTTAAACAGTGCAGCCTGACGAAAGTGCTATATCCATTCCGAACGCTAATTTTACCAGACCGAGCTGTTCCGTCTCGGAATTTCTTCTGAGCATGCATGGCACTTTATGCATCGGAATTGTCCACACATGGTCGGAATTGACGCGATCAGATTTTGTTGTCAGAAAATTTTATAGCCTGCTCTCAAACTTTGTGTGTCGGAAAATCCTATGAAAAATGTCCGATGGAGCCCACACACGGTTGGAATTTCCGACAACACGCTCCGATCGCACATTTTCTGTCGGAAAATCCGACCGTGTGTACGGGGCATAACAGATTCTTCTCAAAAGAAACCACATATAAGCAATTTGTATCAAAACGCCTCCCTAAAGCATCCTATGCAGATATCCTAAGAACCCAAATTCCATCTTCACTTTAGGACCAGATATATGGGAGTATCTGACCAACTCCTTTCATAAACCTAAAGGTCTTTCCTGGTTTTACCAGAAACTACAAAATAATTATACCCATACTAAAACCTCAAACATGATAAACTGGGAAAGGGATTTCAAAGATACATATGCTCTATCAGATTGGAACAAAGCAATTACATCTAGCTACAATCATTCCCATTGTGCGAACCATTGGGACTTAGCCCTCAAATTGTTACATAGGAGCTATTTAACACCAATAAGATTATCACATATCTTTAAAGATGCTACCAGCTCATGCTGGAGGAACTGTGGCTCCAAAGGGACAATATTCCACCTAGTATGGCTACTATGGTGCACAAGATTTCCAGAGACTCCTCCTTGATACACTGGTATTTCAACTAACATAATACTTAATGAAGTTGATTAGCGTTTCAATGGTGGTAATTCCCAGTTTTTGTTTATATTTACTTTATTACTTTATTGTTTTGATTCTTATTCTTTTACTTTTTTCCAAGTTACAATAATATACATATATACCTTAATCCATAAATGGCACAATAGTGTACTAGGATGGATAATTGTCCTATTATTATATGTGCATAGGTGAACTATAAGGTGGATTGTGTTGTTTCCCCCCCAGGCACAGATTGTTCCCATATGGGGTGTCTGGGCATGGGTGGACAGCACTCTTTACCCCACGATTGATAATTAATATAGTTTGTATTCTTCACCTGGGTATCTTTGTTTACTATGTCATACATCTCCCTTCAAAGGACTCCTAGAAACGTGTTACAACGTGTGACAGTTCTGTCTAAATGTACGTCATCTTTGCTTATGTGAAAACTTTAATAAAAGCAATGAAACAAAACAAACTTTCATTGCATTTTATAGTTATTGCTGTGATTCCCATAAGGAAACATTTTACACATGCTGATCCAGAGAACAATTAGAAACAATCAACTTCATTGGTTAATTATATCAAAACTGCTTGGTGGGGTAAAAAATGAACATGAATGAGTTTTCACCACCAGATTTCTTGAATCATATAGAAATGTAAGAGATACCAACTGCAGGTATCCAGCAGGGATGATCAGATCAGTGGGCTACACTTCAAGGAATCAGGAATCAGACCAAGTATGATTAAATAAAGTTTATTAATATAAATAATAATGTTCCGACACCAACAAACCATAAACAATTTAAACATGGGAAATAACTGTGACAATGTAGCAAACCCAGAGCATCAACTTAACAAACATACAAAAATGGAGGGCACTCACATGAACAGAACAGGATCAGGACTGGGAACAATGGGGGTGGAGCAAGATATAGGGTACTGGACACATGATACAGGATAGCAAAACTCACACTCACACTCAAACCCTAGCTCTACCGCATGTTGAAGGATAATGAGCTGAATGTCAGTGCACAGGCTGTTATATCCCAACGTCAAATAGCAAAAAATGCCGGCAACACGAATGCTTCTTTTTATAAAACTTTTATTGAAGCACAATAAGTGGTGCTATATCTGAAATAATAATGCGGTCCGCAATAGCCTTCCTCATAGCAGCATAAGAAGAAGCATTCATGTTGCTGGCATTTTTTGCTACAGGATACAGGATACTGGAAGCAGGTCACAGGATACAAGGCACAGGATACAGCAGGGATATGCAATTAGCGGACCTCCAGCTGTTGCAGAACTACAATTCCCATGAGGCATAGAAAGACTCTGAGAGCCACAAGCATGACATCCAGAGGCAGAGGCATGATGGGACTTGTAGTTTAGCAACAGCTGGAGGTCTGCTAATTGCATATCCCTGGGATACAGGATTAGGCAGGGACATGGCTAACAGGTAGAATAATGAGTCACAGATATCAATTAAGGAAGGGATTATATACCTTCCCAGCAGTCAGTATCATGTGGAGCCTAATTACTAGGATAAGTTGGCTGCTGGGAAACACTCACTGGTTGCCACAATCTAATTAGTAAAATGTGCCCACCCACTGGTTGCTAACAAAATTGCGTTTATTGGCTCTGAGTAAAACAGTACCACCAGCAAGGGATCCAAGGCCTGGCACAAACTCTAATGCCCTGTACACACAGTCGGATTTTCCAACGGAAAATGTGTGATAGGACCTTGTTGTCGGAAATTCCGACCGTGTGTGGGCTCCATCACACATTTTCCATCGGATTTTCCGACACACAAAGTTTGAGAGCAGGCTATAAAATTTTCCAACAACAAAATCCGTTGTCGGAAATTCCAATCGTGTGTACACAAATCCGATGCACAAAGTGCCACTCATGCTCAGAATAAATAAAGAGATTAAAGCTATTGGCTACTGCCCCGTTTATAGTCTCAATGTACGTGTTTTACGTCACCGCGTTCAGAATGATCGGATTTTCCGACAACTTTGTGTGACCATGTGTATGCAAGACAAGTTTGAGCCAACATCCGTCGGAAAAAATCCTAGAATTTTGTTGTCGGAATGTCGGATCAATGTCTGACCGTGTGTACGGGGCATAAGAAGGGAACTAGTAGGTGGTTTAAATAGCCACATCAATACAGAATTTTGCATATATTCTGTATGAAATTACCCTTTAGAGGAACCAAAAAATCACCAGAACCCAACCATATGTCTGAAAAAAAATGTGGACTAATAAGTATTCCAGTGTTGTTGAACACCATGCTGGGTGTACAGTATGACCAGTGCCATACACTGCAGAGATCAAATACAGTTGTTTTGAAAAGTAAGGCATATGTACTGAGGGAAGTTGTGTGCTTCTTGCTCACTTTTTCCTACAAAGTGCTTTCAAAAATCATCAACATTTGACAGTGTATGTTGCACATGCCCTGCAGCAAACAGAGTGCAGTTTTCTGCAAAATGCATTTCAACTTTAGTGGTAAGTAAGCTATATCTCTTTCATTTTTACAAAAATACTAATACGTGTTTAACTAATTTCACTTTACCATACTTTGGTGTATTAGGCTCATTGAGTGCAAACTGAGCACTTTGCACAATTTATAACTAAAAGCCAAATCATATCTTAAGTCTAAAACAGCAAAAACAGTATAATAGCTCTGGTAGAGGCCATTGGGATAGATGGGCTTTAGAGTACTAGTGAACTATAAGAATTAGTTCACTGATGTGCCAAGGCAGTTCTAAAAAGTAATCAGCCACTTTGCTAGTAGTTGCTGAGATCTTACAGTTCCATGACATAATTATTTTAACTATGCTTTTGTCATTTAAGTTTTGTCTAGGAAAGTAACAAGGAAAATTAATTTTCCTGACATGTTGCTAGCTTGACATGCAAAAAGATAGATTATGTTTTTGAAGCAGTTATTATAGTTATGATTGATTGGAAATGATATGTGTAAGCATTATCATTAATGAGATTTAAACATTATCTGTTTAATATTCACATTTAAGGGGCAATGCATCATCTACGAAGAAAACATGATGTAAATATGATAGATGTGACTTTTAAGAAACATTAAGTTCCCCTACAACAAAAGTATTAATTCAAGTTCAGCAGAAAAACAAACATTACTGTTATATCAATAAACATTGTACTTTGGTCAACAATGAAGATAAGAAAATCAATCTACTGAGATAGAAACAAGACTTTTTGCTATGTTTCCTTGGAGTGAATGAAAAAATGAAATTGATTGTAAAGGTTTGTTTTTTATTTTTTTTAAATAACAAACATATCATACTTACCTCCACTGTGCAGCTCGTTTTGCACAGACTGGCCCTGAACATCCTCTTCTGGGGTCCCTCGGCGGCTCTCGCGGCCCCTCCCTTTACCAGGTAACCCCCTAGGAGAAGCGCTCTCCCAAGGGGGATACCATGTGGGCACGCTCCCAAGTCCAGCATTTGCATCCATAGACATGAATGTCTGACTCGGCCCCACCCCCCAGCGCCCGCGTCATTGGATATGATTGACAGCAGCTGGGGGCCAATGGTTGCGCCGCTATCAATCTATCCAATCAAGAGCTGAGAACCCCAGGCAGAGGAAGAGCACATCTCCGGCATGTGAATTTCCAGGGCTCAGGTAAGTAAAACGGGGGGGCTGGGGGGCTGGTCCCTGCCAGGTGTTTTTTGCACCTTAATGCATACGATGCATTAAGGTGCAAAAAACAAGGGTTTACAACCACTTTAAAGTGTATCTAAAGCCAGTAAGTTTAGTTTTTAGGAATGTGGCATTAAACTCAGTCACAGCTACTGCGATATTCTAAAGAATGCAGTGAATATAACTAAAAACAAGATTTTTCAATAAGACAAAAAAGTCATGTGCAAAGTGCAGTAACTCAGAAAAACAAATAAGAAAATAATAAAAACTAAAATTAAATTGGTTGCTATGGGTAGACAGCACTTTGCAAACTATCATGGCTATTTTCAATAGCTTACTGAATAAAGTAAAACAAACTGACACTAAATTACATTCAATAAACTATTATTAAACACATCTAATCTCACATATGGATAGGAAATGTGCCAGACTCTTTCTAGAAGTATCAAGCAACATACAAATTGTATTTACTGTAGCGCGACTGAGTATATTTAAGATCAAATTGTAAATGGCGTCTCTGTATAAGCATAAAATGAGTATATGAAATATAGAAATACTCACTGGTAATTTTAATATATACAGTGGGTAAAATAAGTATAAGTATAATAAGAACGTGTCACAATTTTTCTAAGTAAATATAATTCTAAAGTTGCTATTTACATGAAATTTTCACCACATGTCAGTAACATCCCATGCAATCCATACATACAAAGAAACCAAACCAAATAAGTTCAGAAATTAAGTTATGTGCAATAAAATTGAATGACACAGGAAAAAAGTATTGAACACGTGAAGAAAGGGAGGTGCAAAAAGGCATGGAAAGCCGAGACACCAGCTAAAATATATAAGTAATGAGAAAGCAATCTTGCCTCTTGTCAGTGTACATTATTATCAGCTGGCAAAAGCAAAAAGCTTTCTCAAGACCTTTGCAACCTTATTGTTGCAAAACATACCGATGACATTGGTTACAGAAGGATTTCAAAACTTCTGAATATTCCAGTGAGCAATGTTGGGGCCATAATCCGGAGGTGGAAAGAACATAATTTCACCATAAACCGGCCACAACCCGGTGCTCCTCGTAATATTTCTGACAGAAGAGTGAAAAATAATTATCAGAACCGTTGTCCAAGAGCCAAGGACCACTTGTGGAGAGCTTCAGAAAGACCTGGAATTAGCAGGTACAATTATTTCAAAGAAAACTATAAGTAATGCCCTCAACAACATGGCCTGTATACACGCTCACCACGCAAGAATCCATTGCTGAATAAAAAGCATGTTTAACCACTTCCCGACCGGCGCACGCCGATGTATGTCGGCAGAATGGCACAGACAGACAAATAGGCGTACAGGTACATCCCTTTAAATTTACCGCCATGCCATTGCCTGCACGCCGCTGCGCATGCACCGGCCGGGACCTCCGTGAGTCGGATCGCGGGTCCTGGGTCCCGCGGGGATACCTGCGATCGTCTCACAGGGAGGAGGAACGGGGAGATGCTAATGTAAACAAGCATCTCCCGGTTCTGCCTAGTGACAGTGTCACTGATTTCTGCTCTGTGTGATCGGAGCAGAGATCAGTGATGTGTCACACACAGCCACATCCCCCCACAGTTAGAGACATGCCCCTAGGACACACTGAACCCCTACACTGCCACCTAGTGTTTAACCCCTTCACTGCCAGTGTCATTTACACAGGAATCAGTGCATGTGTATAGCACTAATTGCTGTATAAATGACAATGGTCCCAAAAATGTGTCAAAATTGTTTGATGTGTCCGCCATAATGTTGCAGTCATGATAAAAATCGCTGATCGCCGCGCAATTATTATTACATATGCAAAAGCAAGTATCTGTGTATATTTTATTATCTACCTACCAAGATTTTGAACGTTTTAGTTTTGGTTGGAGGTAGTACTGTGTGCACATCTAGCATAACATTATCCTGTTAAAGCATAACATTATCAGTTAAAGCGACGCAGTGCCGAATTTTAAAAAGTGCTCTGGTCTTTGGTCAGCAAAATGGTCCGGGGCTTAAGTGGTTAAAGTTTGCTGCATAACATTTAGACAAGTCTGTGAAATACTGGTAGAACATAGTCTGGTCAGATAAGACCAAAATGTAACTCTTTGGATGCCATAATGCACACCATGTTTGGAAGTCAAATGGCATTTCACATCACCCCAAAAACACCATACCAACAGTAAAGTTTGGAGGTGGGAACATCATGGTGTGGGGCTGTTTTTCAGCATACACTACTGGCAAACTTCATATCATTGAAGGAAGAATGAATGGAAAAATGTACCAAGACATTCCTGATAAAAATCTGCTGCCCTCTACCAGGACGATGAAGATGAAACAAGGGTGGACATTTCAGCAAGAAAATAGTCCCAAACACAAAGCCAAGACAACTCTCAATTGGTTTCAAAGAAAGAAAATAAAGCTGTCAAAATGGCCCAGCCAATCACCTGACTTGAATTCAACAGAAAATCTATGGAAATAACTAAAGATCAGCATTCATAGAAGAGGCCCACAGATCCTTCAAGATTTGAAGACTGTGTGGAGTAATGGGCCAAAATCACACCTGAACAATGTGTGCGACTAGTTTCTCAACACAGGAGGCATCTTGAAGCTGTCATTACCAACAAAGGTTTTTGTATTAAATACCTTTTAGTTAGCATGTTCAATACATTTGTTTCCTGTGTCAATCCATTTTATTACACATAACTTAATTTCTGAACTTATTTGTTTTGATTTCTTTATATGGATGGATTGCATGGGATGTTACCCACATTTGGTGAACATTTCATGTCAAAAGCACCTTTAGAAATATATTTACCTAGAAAAATGGTGATGTTTTCAATAGTTACAATATTTTACTCTCTGTATATAAAATATTAAGGTGCACAAACACCAAAGATTATTTTAAGTTGCTTAAAAAGCTCCAGGTACAGTTAATATTAAATTTGAGTAGCACTACAGCAGGATTGTAGAAAAGTCCAGGGTTGATTAATTGTTTTTTTTTGTGTGCTATAAAAAAAGCTATATTATATAGATTCTATTCTGTAGAACACTGTACAATAGACATGTGCACAGCCAAAAAAATTTGTTCATTTTCGTTTTCGTTTCATTAGTTTATTATTTTTTTCGTTTTTCGGGTCATTCGTTATGATCGCGATTCGTACAGTAAATTCGTTCATTCGTACATTTTTACATTTGTACATTTGTAAATTCGTACATTTGTAAAGTCGTACATTTGTAAATTAGAAAATTCGGAAATTTGTAAATTCGAAGTTTGAAAATCCAAAAACCTGAAAATTCAAAAATCTGGAATAGTAACTAACTATTAAATTATAGGTATTGTAATTTCCTTTCAAACTTGACTGTCAGTGAACGTAACAAATACAAATTTAACCGAAGTTACGAATTATCCAAAACAAATGCTGCATCTAAACAAATGGAACGGAACAAATTAATAATGAATAATAATAATAATAAAACATTGTTATTATTTTTATTGTTATTTATTATTATTAATTCATTATGTTCCATTCCGTTCATCATTCATAACTTCGGATAAATTTGTATGTGTTACTTTCACTAACAGCCAAATTTAAAAGGAAATTACAATACCTATAAATTAAAAGTTACTAGTAATTACTAATAGTTAAGTTATTATTAGTTAACTATTATTTCAGATTTCTGAATTTTCGAATTTACAAATTTACGAATTCACTAATTTACTAATGTACGAATGCACAAATGTACGAATGTACGAATGTAAATTGCGAATGTACGAATGTACGAATGCCCGAATTTACGAATGTCCAATTTTATCGAATTTATGAATATTCGGAATAAAATTCGTTAAACGGGTTTTCGTTAATTCGGATCTTCCCGAATTAACGAATTTGTCGAAATTTGTTAAAAAACGAATTCAGAACAAAACGAATTGCACATGCCTACTGTACAACTTAGTTAAGGTTACTCAGGATAATGTTATGCTAGAGGAATGTGCACACAGTACTACCTCCAACCAAAACTAAAATCTTCGAAATCTTAGTAGGTAGATAATAAAATATACACAGATACTTGCTTTTGCATATGTAATAATAATTACAAATAGAACTTTACTGAAATCTGTGTTTGGGTCAAGAATAGGCTACAAAGAGCCAAACCGTGTTGCTCACAGAATAAACAAAAAAATAAAATAGTCTTAAAATTATTTTAGTTTGAGAGTTCTGGCAGATTCTCCTATTTGTTTACTATCTTCGTAATCGTCTTCTGTCCGCTAATAAGATACACTTATGCTGCGTACACATGATCGGATTTTCTGACAACAAAACCATGAATTTTTTTCTGAAGGATGTTGGCTCAAATTTGTCTTGCATACACACGGTCACACAAATGTTGTTGGAAATTCCGAACGTCAAGAACGTGGTGACGTACAACACATACGACGGGACTATAAAAAGGAAGTTCAATAGCCAGTGCACCACCCTTTGGGCTCCTTCTGCTAATCTCGTGTTTATCTCGTGTTAGTAGAAGTTTGGTGAGAGACGATTTGTGCTTTTCAGCCTCATGCTTTCCAGTTCTTTCCTGCTTTTCAGTTTGTGCTTGTGGTTTCATATCTGTTCCTCAGTGTGTGTTGTCAGTTCATTACAGTTTCGTCTTTCAGTGCATTCTATTTAATAGTTCGCTTCTGTTTTTCAGTGCGTTCTTGTCCGCTCATTTCTGATTTTCGGCTCATTCTTCTCAGGTTCTTTCTGATTTTCAGTGTGTTCTGTTAGTTCGTTCTGACGAGCTGACCATTTTCAAGCCATGCTGCAGGTACTCATTGCAGAATTCGTGCTGTGCTTGGGCTTGGTGTTTGAGTTTTTGCTTTGACCAAGTCCAGTCCATGAATAGGGCGAGGAGGAGTTCATGGACAAAGAATTGGTTGCTCTAGCGTGACCAATTCTCGCACATGCCTTCATTGCGGGAGATCCAGGAGAATAATCCTGATGATTTCAGGAACTATCTCAGGATGACGGACCCCGTTTTTCACCATCTGTTGGCTTTGCTGTCCCCTTATATTACGAAGCAGGACACCTGCATGCAGCAAGCCATAACTCCCAAGCAGAGGCTCATCGCCACCTTGCGGTACTTGGCGACAGGGAGAAGTCTCCAGGGTATCAAATTTATGACAGGAATCTCCCCCCAGGCTCTGGGAATCCTGATTCCAGAGATCTGTTCTGCCATCATACAGGTCCTGCAGAAGGACTATATTAAGGAAAAGTTTTATCCTTTAACATCACATTCTATGTATTTAATGTTTGCTAATGTATTGTATTTATTTCATCATTCCATAATTACCATGGTTGTAATATGCTGTGAATGTCCTCTTTGTCCTCATGCATGCTGTAAGCTTTTAATGCTACTTTTTTGTCCTTCATGCACATTTGCCTTCATTTACCTCCCCAGCATGCTATCCTGGGCCCATACACACCTAGCCTAGTCAACATGTATTTTGTCAGCTCCATTGTAGTGCTTACCCTAAACACCCCCTAAAATGTGTCCAAATGTTTTATTGTTGTCCTTAAATTCAGGCAATAGGAGTGCAATAGGATTTTTGGGGGGCCTAAACTCATTGGAAACCCTCCCTCCCCCCCAACCGCTAAGTCAACCGATACCAAAACTCTATACCTATGTCTTTTGTGATCAGATTTATGGATGAATTCACCACAGCATGTAGTGCAAGGGCCTGCCTGAATACTTTCAAATGGTACTGTTTCAAGTTTTGTTCTCCTATTATCTTGATAGGTAATTGCAGAATGTAAAAAAGTGCTTCAATTTGTACAGTGTGTATTCATATTTTTGTATTATGACACTTCTTACCTGTCCAGTGGGCTGCCAATAGTGTAAGTAAGGAGGGGCTGGCCAAAGTAACACACATTATTTATGCATTCAGCTCTCAGTGAAGTGGAGACGGTTACCTGTCCAAAACATTCCCCCCCTAAAATTTTTACAATGGGCCATCAAAGGGGGTGAGAAATTTGATAAGTGTAACTTATACCTTTGACTTTAAATACTCATTTCAAGAAATGTTCTACATATGTTGGCCAAGAATGTTTCTGTCTAATCTGCTTGCAATGTTATGTGCAAAAGTACAAATGTTTTTTCTTGTTTGACTCCACAGTTTCCTTCAAACCCACAGGAATGGCAGACTGTGGCCTCCCAGTTTACCCAGCAGTGGGACTTCCCCAACTGTGGTGGGGCAATAGATAGGAAGCACGTCTGCATCATCCCACCCCCAACTCGGGGTCCTACTATTATAATTATAAGGGGTATAATAGTATAGTGTTGTTGGCGGTGGTGTTGGCGGTGGTGTCAGCGACGAACGCATTTCTGTATGTGGACGTGGGGAAAAATGTCCGGATGTCGGATGATGGAGTCATCGCCCAGATGGAGTTTTTCAGATGGCTCGAGAATGGCAGCTAGTGCTTGCCACCTCCGGAAGACAATGTGGGGACACACAGGTCAATCTAATTAGTGTCCCCATTAGGCAAATTGCACTCTAGCACTTTATTGTGTACACCCCAAATTATTAGGTATTTTGGGGTTTATTAAAAGGTAAATCCACTCTGCAATACAAGTGTACTTGCTGTAAATGTGAGGGAAAGCACTGGTGATTTTATCGGATTTGCCTTTAGTAAATAAACCCCAAAGTCCAAGATACCTAATAATTTGGTGTGTACAGAGCAAAATGCTAGAGTGCAATTTACCTAATGGGGAAGATATTTAGATTGACCTATGTGTCCCCAAGGAAAGACATTGGTAGGATTTTACCCTCACTTCCTGATTGGCTATGTGACAGGAATTGAATAAATTTGAAGGAGAAAGTGGCAACATTTGTGAGGTGTCTTCACCCTATCAGGGGTGCAGACATCCCCAAAAACTGACAAAACTTCCAATTCCTCTGCACTCTATCTCCAAGCAAAAATAAGAAAGGATTTCATTTAGTTTAACTTAGCAAAGACACATTCCTAAGTTCAACTGTGATGCATGTCAATGGCCCATCTAGACCTTGTTTAATAGAAAAACAAGATATTTGGGGGGCACACCCTAAAAGATGCATTAAAGATGGTGCAACAATAAGACCATACAACAGAACAAATATTACAGCGCACACAAAAAAGACATTTACCTCCTGCAAGGCTTATTTAAAACACCTAGACATTTTCAAAAGACATTATAAAAAAAATGGGGATTTGGTCACATCATATTGCTATATGGTGCTTAAAGTGGTTGTAAACCCTTACAGACCACTTTTACCTACAGATAAGCCTAGATTAAGTCTTGCCTGTAGGTGCAAGAAATATCTCCTAAACCTACACGGTTTAGGAGATATTTGCAAAAGACAGGGAACGATGTCTACAGCGCATGCGCCGTAGACAACGGCGCGTAAGTGCACTGAGCGTGCCGTTTCTATTGTGAGGTCATCACAGCTCCGGCCAATCACAGTGCCGGAGTCGTGATACCCAGAAGGAAGATGGATGCTTCGTGGAAAAGGGGACAGCTGTGACATTGCAGGCTCCTGTGTCAGGTAAGTGACACATAATGGGCTAAAATGCGATGCATAGTAGCCCATTATGCTTTACCTTTACAGGGAAACAAAGAGGAAGTAAAACTCATCAGGGTTTACCTCCTCTTTAAGCCCACTTAGTGCGACAAAGTACCCCATGATTAGTGGGTCCTACACTATCCATAGACTGGGAGATCCTGCTTCTCTGAACCATGGGAGCAATACACTCCTCTATATGGGAGAACTTGAGGTCTCCACCCATGACACAGGTGGACACTAATGAGAGGCACTGATGAGGGAGTGGGGTGCTCCTCGTCCAAAAGGATTTGGTCAGAATCTATACAATAGACAAACAAGATATTTGGGGGGCACACCCTAAAATGTGCAATAAAGATGGTGCAGCAATAAGACCATACAACAGAACAAAATATTACAGTGCACACAAAAAAGACATTTACCTCCTGCAAGGCTTATTTAAAACACCTAGACATTTTCAAAAAAAATTATCAAAAAATATGGGGATTTGGTCACACCATTTTGCTATATGATGCTTAAGCCCACTTACTGCGATAAAGTACCCCATGATTAGTGGGTCCTACAGTATCCATAGACTGGGAGATCCTGCTTCTTTGAACCATGGGAGCAATACACTCCTCTATATGGGAGAACTTGAGGTCTCCACCCACGACACAGGTGGACACTAATGAGAGGCACTGATAAGGGAGTGGATGTTCCTCGCCCAAAAGGATTTAGTCAGAATCCATACAAATCCTTTTTGTTCTTTGTCTTGTTTAATAGAAAACACCAGTTGCCTTTCACTAGAAACATTTGTTAGTCCAGTCCTGGAAATCTGCATCTGCTTTACTATTAATTTCACAAAAAATTGGGTTCCTGCAGCTAGATGCGCTACCGCTGTGTATGTAAGATGCGCAACTGCTGTGTGCATGGAGGTATGTACCTGTGGCGCATATCTTGTTCCTGGAAGCAGTGGCATGACACCCCTACATGTAGTTGCTTGTACTGCTGCTAATTTCTTCCCACCACCATACCCCGCTCACTGTTCTCTGAGGAAGCGATGATCCTTATTTGCAAATTAAGTACATTTTTTTTTTAACATGGGGTGGTATTTCATACATAATAGGGCTAATTTAGACCAGAGCCTATTTACCTACCAGCATGTTTTTAGAGTGTGGGAGGAAACCAGAGTACCTGTAGGGAACTCACGCAGGCACAGGGAGAACATGCAAACTCCAGGCAGATGGCATCGCAGGCGAGATTCAAACCAGTGACTCTTTTTGCTGCTAGGTGAAAGTGCTAACCACTACACCATTGTGCTGCCCAAATATATATCTATAGATGTAGGTTCTTGTGTCCACCATCAGAAAAAAGTTGGGTAGATGCCACACTCCCAATTCTGGAGGCATAATAATGTCTACCAAAGGGGTCTTCAAACTACAACCCACCAGTTGTTCAGGAACTACAATTCCCATAATGCCTAGTCATGTCTGTGAATTTTAGAGTTTTACAATGCCTCATAGGATGTGTAGTTCCGCAACAGCTAGCGAGCCGTAGTTTGAAGATTCCTGATCACTCTAGCATGTCTTGAAAAAAGGTGGTGTCTCATGTGCCTTGTATAATGCCCAAGAAATATCGTTAGGAAAATACAAGTGGGTCATGGCACATCTGCATTCCAAATTTGGCACTTAAGATGGTCATGCACTATGCACTCTGATTGGCCAATCTCTGTACAACTCGATATTTTGTCAAAATAGGTAATAGGAAGACGCACTTGAACAATTAATTAAAATTATAGGAAATCAAACAGGCTCTTGCACTAAATCAGATTTTTTAAGATCTAACTGATTGCAGTGTATGGTCACCTTTAACCACTTCAGCCCCGGAAGAATTTACCCCCTTACTGACCAGTGCATTTTTTGTGATTCGGCACTGTGTCGCTTTAACTGACAATTGCGTGGTCGTGCGACGTGGCTCCCAAACAAAATTGATGTCCTTTTTTTTCCCAAAAATAGAGCTTTCTTTTGGTGGTATTTGATCACCTGTGCGTTTTTTATATTTTGCGCTAGAAACAAAAAAATTGTGACAATTTTGAAAAAAACGCATTATTTTTTACTTTTTGCTAAAATAAATATCCCCAAAAAATATTTAAAAAAACATTTTTCCTCAGTTTAGGCCAATATGTATTCTTCTACATATTTTTGTTAAAAAAAAATCACAATAAGCGTTTATTGATTGGTTTGCGCAAAAGTTATAGTGTTTACAAAATAGGGGATAGTTTTATGGCATTTTTATTATTAATTTTTTTTTACTAGTAATGGCGGCGATCATTGGCGGGCACATCGGACATTTTTGACACATTTTTGGGACCATTGTCATTTATACAGCAATCACTGCTATACAAATGCACTGATTCCTGTGTAAATGACACTGGCAGTGAAGGGGTTAACCACTAGGGGGCTAGGGAGGGGTTAAGTATGTCCTGGGGAGTGTTACTAACAGTGGGGGGGGCGTGGCTACGTGTGACACATCACTGATCTCTGCTCCCGATCACAGGGAGCAGAGATTAGTGACACTGTCACTAGGCAGAACGGGGAGATGCTTGTTTACATTAGCATCTCCCCGTTTGTCCTCTCCGTGAAGCGATCGCGGGTATCCCCATGGCAATTGAGTCCGCAGGATCCGTGACCCGACTCACAGAGCTCCCGGCTGACGCGCACGCCGGCGGCGGCTCGCACGCAATGGCAGGGCAGCAAATTCAAAGGGACGTACGGGTACACCCATTTGCCCAGCTGTGCCATTCTGCCAATGTACATCGGCGTGCGCCAGTCGTGAACCAGTTAAAGATCAAGATCTGAAAATAATAATTTATTGGGTTTAGAAACATAGCTCTTTGTAATGTATTGAAAGATTTGGGTAAAAATAGAAAAAAACACATTTCAAAGATATATTAGAAGTAATATTAATGAGATTAGCATCAAAAGGGTTAATTACTGATTAACTGATTAACTACTAATTGCCTAACAAGACACATCCAATGAGATGAAATTAACCAATTGTATTGGGCGTGTGCTATTATCAAAGAGAAAACCGCAATTACCCTAGCACCAGTTGCAGTTTATATATTTATTATTGTTTTGCGCTTCAAAGTGCGCCGGTTTGCACGTTCAGTTAATGACTTTTTCGGAACACCAATTAAGGTATGAACTGACAGGACTCATTCTTCTTAGTAAATCAGCCCCAGAGTGTTTTCCTTTATTAACCACTTGAGATCCGCGCTATAGCCGAATGACGGCTACAGCACAGACCTGCTTTGCCGGGACAACGTCCATTGACATCGTCCCGTGCACGAGCGGCCTGCGTGCCCCCTATGAGACTCGCCTGATCACAGATCGGAGTAAGGGGTCAATCCCGACCCCTTAACACATGATCAGCTGTCAGCCAATGACAGCTGATCATGTGATGTCAACAGAGCCGGTAATCGGCTATTTTTTCTCCTTGCGCTGACGGCGTGAGAGGGGCATCAGTCCTGATCACAGAGATCTGCCGCCAGATCACCAGTGCCACCTAGCAATAGGCAGCAGTGCCGCCTACCAGTCTCCACCAGTGCCACCCATCAGTGCCCACAGTGCCACCCATCAATGCCCACAGTGCCACCTATCAGTGCCCACAATCAGTGCCTCAACAACAGTGCTGCACATCAGTGCCACCTATCAGTGCCCATCAGTGTCACCTACCAGTGCCCATAAGTGCCCATAAGTGCCGCCCATCAGTGCTGCCCATCAGTGCCGCCCATCAGTGCCACCTATCAGTGGTACCTATCAGTGCCCATCCGTGCCACCCATCCGTGCCACCCATCAGGGCCCATCAGTGGCCATCAGTGCCGCCTTATCTGTCCCCATCAGTGCCGCCTTATCTGTGCCTATCAGTGCCGCCTTAACTGTGCCTATTTGTGCCCATCAGTGCCGCCTATCAGTGCCCATCAGTGCTGCCTCATCAGCGCATATCAATGAAGGAGAAAAATTACCCGTTTGCAAAATTTTATAACAAACTATGAAACATGATTTTTTTTTTCCAAAATTTTCCATCTTTTTTTGTTTGTTTAGCAAAAAATAAAAATCCCAGCTGTGATTAAATACCACCAAAAGAAAGCTCTATTTGTGGGAAAAACATGATAAAAATTTCATTTGGGTACAGTGTTGTATGACCGCGCAATTGTCATTCAAAATGCATCAGTGCTGAAAGATGAAAATTGGTCTGGGCAGGAGGGGGGTTTAAGTGTCCAGTAAACAAGTGGTTAATAAAGTATGTATGAATAACAACATGGTTTTTAGTGCCTGACATACATCTTTTCATTATTCTTATTATTCTGTAAATCATTCACAGCTCCCTGTGTATGTTTTATGTTTATGTTTGAAAATTCCTAATAAAAAAGTTTGAATGTAAAAGTATAATGTATGACACACCTTCAGTGACAATGAAAGATTGTGCATATTTCATTACATTTAGTGATAAATAAAAATCATCTATTTACACATTTTGCAAAAAATCTATTTCATCTTGTTCACAAGCACATAGTTTAAATGTGTACTTTGCCCTGAGAAATACCCATTACTTCTGAGTAGAGATGGGAAGGCCTGGAAAAAAATGAAAATTTGAGAAAAACTATTTTCCTGTCTTTTTCAATGACATTTTTTTGTTTTTTTCTCAGGAAAAACTGGAAAAAAGGAAGTGGGGAATATGTTCTTTTACAATGATAAGTACTATATCTATGACATAGTATTCAAACTATACTGTATAATATAAAGACGTTAATTAAATATTTCTGAGACTTTATGTAAAGTCTTAAATTATTGCAAACTCACTCAACTAAAGAAAATCAAATTGGAAAAAAAAGGAGTGTGAAATATGTTCTTTTACAATGATAACTAATGTATCTATGACATTGTATTGAAACTATATAATATGAAGAAATTAATGAAAGACAAGCAAATCCTAGAATACATTTCAGGTAACTCTGTACTTCTCAATGCAGTGCTCAAACAAAAGAGATATGCATTTCTGCCACTAGGGGGCACTGCAGAGGGAAAGGCCCTAGTTTAGTATGCTTGTGGGCTCCATCTTGTACCTCCTACAGTTGGGTCAGTGTCGGGATACACTAGAAAATAGCTCCTTACCTCTCAGGCCTTAATTGACAGATAGGAGGGCATCTCTTTGTCTGACAATTAGCTTATCTTTTTTAACCTTTAAACAATTCCTATAAATGTTCTTCACCATCACAGAATAATGTTACCAATAGTCCGTCCAGTAAATCGTTTTGTTTTCTTTACCTACTCTCTGTAAAAGGGTAATACCAACATCTAGAGTTTGGAAATACTTCCACAGTGCAATTTCTGCTGAAAGCAAAGTTGCAATTTGCAAATATTGTGAAGAAATATTTTTTTAAAAATGCTACAAGGATGGCAAACACATCCTGGCATGTCAGAGGGGCCCTAAAGACATAAAAAATACCTGTGGAATAAAATGATGAGAACCATAGTGAAAGTGCAAGTAGCTTTTCCCACCAAAGTTCTCATTCCAGAAACACACTTTATGCTGCTGCTGGATCACCACAAAACGGAAAATTGTATACTCACCTTTCCGTAATTTTCCTTTCCTGTCGCATCTTCATGGCAGCATACACGTTGGGTTGTGACTCCGCCTCCACAACCTGATAGGACCACATAGCTATAAATTAGAGAGTAGACGCCCGCCCCAGTATTCTCTGTAAATATATACACATGTCACCTTAGAGGGTGGGTGATTGTATGCTGCCATGAAGATGCGACAGGAAAGGAAAATTACGGAAAGGTGAGTATACAATTTTCCGTTTTCCTGTCGCATCATGGCAGCATACACGTTGGGGAGTAACTCGCCAAACTGGGTGGGAATGCAAAATCAAAATTTATTGACAAGAAACAGAAGAATTGGCCTGTATAACGGCCCTCCCAAATTCAACTGCTGCTAAGCGTGCAGCGTCTATTCTATAATGAGAAATGAAGGTGTTCCTCGAAGACCAAGTGGCTGCTCTACAAATGGTTTCCGCTGAAACTTTACAGTAAGCTGCCCATGAAGTAGCCATTGCCCTGGTGGAATGCGCTCTTAGATCTCCCGGAATCTGCAAGGTGCTTAAGGAGTAGGCCTTCTTGATAGCTTTCACGAGCCATGAGGCGATGGTACGGGCAGAAGCTGCCTGGCCCTTCCTGAACCCATGTGGGATGACTAAAAGGTTCTCGCATTTCCTGAATGGCTTGGTTACCGAAAGGTAATGGAGAATGTTGCCCTTGACATCCAGGGGATGAGGGACGCCCTGATCCGTGATGAAAAGCCGGGAGGTCAATCTCCTGGTTAAAGTGGAACGCAGAGGAGACTTTTGGGATAAACCTGTCTGAAGGCTTTAGGGTTAGTCTGTCTGGGTAAACCATCAGATACGGTTCTTTGATCAGCAAGGCTTGCATTTCTGAGACCCTCTTCGCTGATGTGATGGCAATTAGGAATGATACCTTTAGAGTCAGGTCCCAGAGGGAGGTATCCTCAAGTGGGAAGAATGGTTCTCCGGATAAAACCTCTAGGACAGTTGATAGGTCCCATGATGGAAATGAAGGTTTCCTGGGCGGTCTTAGCTTCAGGCAGGCTTTTTGAAATTGCACCACCAGAGGGTTAAGTGCCCACCTAACCCCTGTCAAGGCAGAGATGGCAGAGACTTGGACTTTCACGGTGCTAGACCTAAGGCCTTTGTCTAGACCTGACTGAAGGAACTCAAGCACTTGTACTGCTGATGGGGAAGAAGGGTCCCAACCTTGTTCCTGAGCAAAGGAAGAGAACTTTTCCCAGATTCTCCCGTAGGTGCTATTTGTGGAGGATTTCCTGGCTTGAAGCAGGGTATCGACTACCTTCTGAGAACATCCTTGATCTAGGAACCTAGACCTTTCAGTCTCCAGGCCGCTAGGTGCAATCTCTCTGGATTCGGATGTAGTAGCTGGCCCTGGGTTAGAAGATCCGTTGTTACCGGGAGTGGAAGTGGATCCGCTGTGATCAGTTGCAGGAGGGTGGTGAACCAAGGCCTCCGTGGCCAAAAGGGAATCACAGCCAGTACTAGAGCTGTTGAGTGTTTGAGCCTCAGAAGGAACTTGGCTATCAGTGGGGTCGGAGGAAAAATGTAGCCTAGGCGAAAGTTCCAGGCGTGCTGGAGACAATCCGTACCCTCCGCTGCGGGGAAGGGGTTCCTCGACAGAAACCTCTGACACTTCTTGTTCTCTGGTGTTGCTGCGAGGTCTATGTCTGGATGGCCCCATGTCTGGCATATGAGGGCAAAGGCCTGTGGGCTTAGACACCACTCGTTGTTGGAAACGAATGTTCTGCTGAGAGAATCCGCCAGTAAGTTCTGAACCCCCGGAATATAGGTCGCCTTCAGGTCCCACAGGTTCAGTTGAGCCCATTGCATCACTGGACCGACTTCCCACATCATGGAGATGCTCTTGGTGCCCCCCTGCCTGTTGATGTAGGCTACCGCCACTCGGTTGTCCATTTGAATGAGGACTTGTTTCCCTCTCAGAAGTGAGCTGAATGCCAAGAGGGCTTGGAAGGCTGCCTTCATCTCTAGGACGTTCGATACTACATCCTTGGTTTTGAAGAGCCAGCGGCCCTGAGCTGCATAGTGTAGGTAGTGTGCCCCCCATCCTTCCAGACTAGTGTCTGAAGTTACTACCTCCTGGTGGAGGATGACTATCTGCTTGCTCCTGCTGAGGTTGTCGGGGTGGGTCCACCACCATAAAGATAGCCTGGCATCCTCTGGGATGCGAATCAATTGGGACATGGACCATCCATCCCACTGGCGCAGGAAGGAGGCTTGTAGGGGTCTGGTATTCCATTGCGCCCATCTGACCATTGGAATGGTTGCTGATAGGGAACCTAGGAGGCTGAGGTATGCTCTGGCCGGTAGACATGACGCTGGGATAGCCTCTGTTACTTTCTGAATGAGTAGGGACAACTTCTCCCTTGGCAATTCCACTGTGTTTGCTCGGGTGTCCAGTTCGGCTCCCAGGAAGACCATCCTTTGGGTAGGCTGGGTGTTGCTTTTCTGCCAGTTGATTATCCATCCTAAACTCGTTAGGGTGGAAACCAGGATCTCGCGATGTTGGATGAGTGATTCCTGGCTGCTTGAGAGGAGGAGGATGTCGTCCAGGTAATGGTGGACCCTTAGACCTTTCTCCCTCAAAAAGGCTATTGCTGGTAGTAACACCTTCGTAAATGTTCTGGGGGCTGTTGAGATGCCAAAGGGAAGGCTTCGAAACTGGAAGTGTCCTTGACCCACCGAGAATCGCAGGAATTTCTGGAATGCCCCGTGGATTGGAATGTGCAGGTAGGCATCCTGGAGATCTATGGAGAGCATCCAGTCTCCCAGATTTATGGCGTGTAGGATAGACTGCAAGCTCTCCATCCTGAATGACTCGACTCTGATGGACTTGTTGAGGTTCTTTAGGTCTAGAACCGGACGAAAGTCCCCTGACTTTTTCTTGACGAGAAATAATGGAGAGTAGAATCCCCTGCCTCGTTGTGTTAGTGGAACCTCTACTATCGCTCGTTTTTGGAGAAGATCTTGGATGTAGTTCAGTAACGACAACCTTTTTTCCCGAGATGGGGGAATACGGGTTGGATAGAACTGATCCCCTGGGGGCCGGTTTTTGAAGGACCACCTGTGGCCGAAGGTGACAGTGGCCAGGGTCCAGGTATCCCTTATGGTTTCCGCCCAGACCAGCTTGAAACTGGAGAGTCTTGCTCCCACTACCGCTGGTCGGACGGGCGCACCTTCAAAAGGGCTTCTGGTCACTGGAAGCAGGCGCCTTAGGCTTCTGAAACTTCATAAGGGAGGTTTGAGAATTCTTCCAGCTCCTTCGATACTCCTTGCCTGGTCTGTATGCTCTCGCGTCCCTATATCTCTCTGGGAGGTTCCGCTTAAAGGGAGGAGGTCTCTGTTGCTTGGGCCTCCTGTCTGAGGGGATGAGCCCGGACTTTCCGCCGGTTACTTTGGAGATGGCTGTGTCTAATTTTGTTCCGAAGAGGTGCTCGCCATCGAACGGAATACGACACCAGTTAGATTTGGAAGCTGGATCCGCCGTCCAGGGCTTCAGCCACAATGCTCTTCTGGCTGTTACTGAGGCCAGCATAGATTTAGACGCAGACCTGATGGTGTCGACTGAAGCTTCAGCCACAAAGTCGCCCGCCAAGCTTAACTCTTGCAACGCCTTTACTATTGTTTCTTGGTCTGCCCCCTCTGATACAAGCTTTTCCGCACTTGTGGACCAGCTCGAGATGGCTCTTCCTACTGCAGCAAGTGCTATTGCAGGCCTGCAGGCGCCTCCAGCCGACAGGTAAGCCCGCTTGAGATCCGTGTCGATCTTTCTGTCGAGGACATCTCTAAACGTTACCGCGTCTTCTAACGGGAGGGTAACATGCCTGGCTAGGTGCATCAGGGATGCATCCACTACCGGAGGGGACACCAGAGGGTTCACCTTAGGCTCCTTGAGTGGGTATAGTTTCAGGAGTCTGTTATTCAGACTAGACTTCTTTTCTGGCCTCTGCCATTCTTCCTTGATCAGGTCCTCAAGTTCGTCAATGAACGGGAAAGATTCTGGATCCTTTCTGAGCTGAGGAAAATACTTCCTTTGTTTCGGTTGGGCTTCCTGGGGTTCCTCCCATCCTATCGCCTCCTTAACCGATTTAACAAACGGCTCTATCAGACTGAAGTCGAATCCGGCTGATACCTCCAGACCCTCATTATCAGACAGGGAGTCTTGCTCCTTTGATGTGCTAGCCCGGGCTGGAGAGGTAGTAGTGGAGAAATCCACATCTGATATCGAGGCCTGGGGGGCTACGACCCCAGCTGAATCTCCGACCACCAAGACTCTCTCTCTTGTGGCCTCTTCCAGGCATTTTTGACAGACCAGTTTTCCCGGAAGAGCCGCTGCGCCGCAAACCCAGCATGCGTTCCCGGCAGGACGGGAGTGGCGTGCGGGGGAACGATGCCTGCGTGAGGGCGATCTTCTATGGCGGGATCGGCCGTGTCTAGAGCGCGACCGGGAGCGGCTTCTTCTGCGGCTTCCTCTCGAGCGGCTTCTTCTATGATAGGAACGGCTCCTTCTATGTCTGGAGCGACTTCTCCTGCGTGAGGACTCTCTTTGTCTTGAAGCAGACGTTCTTGAAGACCTGGTAGGGCTGACCAATTTAGGCAGCGTTAGTAGTGCTCTCTTTTTCAATCTTCAATACTTACACTTGTCTTCCCCCCCCTTACCTAATAGGCTGACGGTGATCTGCTGGGGCAGCGGTCTCCATGGAGAGAAAGCGGACTGGAAACCTGCAGGGAGAAAGAATAAACAGCGCTATGCAGAGGGAGCAGGAATCCTGACTTAAAGGCAGTGTAAAGGAAGGCCACTTACCTTTGTAGAGCGCTTTGGAGTCCAAAAAACGATCTGTCATGCACAAACAACCAGCAGCAGCAAGTACAGCTACTGCTGGGCTTTTAAATCCGCCGCCATCAGCGTCGGATGCTCGCGCATGCGCAGTAGCGCCACGGGACACCCGGCGCCATCTTGGAAGCTGGAAAGCGGCCCAGAGGTGCCCAAACGACGCACCGCGCATGCGCGAGGACGCCGAGAACGCTCTGCGCTCCGGACAGCAGATCTGGAGAACCACAGAGCCCAGCAGATGGGCAGAGGTACTGGTAGGAGAGGGGGAAAGAGGGGGGAGGAGACCGCTGCACACAACTAAGCCTGTTTAAGGCTTATTTCATGAGGCCACATTGAAGCTTTCCTGGCCATTCCTCCAGCAAGCCTGTTTAAGACTTTTGTGGGCTGCTGCACTTGAAGCCTGTTTAAGGCTTATATTTGTGGTCAGACAGCTGAGTGAGATGAGAGAATGCCCCTGAGATCACCAGAGTGGGGCTCCTTCCATTTAGCTCGTTTAGAGGCTGTACAAGAAGGACTTCCACCCAGGAGAGGCTAGAACCTGGCTGGGGCGAAGCGGTAAGGGGGTGCTGATCCGTGCGTCCTGACAGGTGAGGAAAAATAAGAGAATACTGGGGCGGGCGTCTACTCTCTAATTTATAGCTATGTGGTCCTATCAGGTTGTGGAGGCGGAGTCACAACCCAACGTGTATGCTGCCATGATGCGACAGGAAAGTGTTTTTCCCCATCTTCAAGGAAGGAAGTGTTACAGACCACAGCCTCCCAAAAATACACAATAACTTTGTTGATAGCGAAAATGAAACTTGAAAATCAGTAGAACATTCATCAAGCAATTTATGCTTCTGGATCAGCATTGTCAATAATTGAGAATGCATTTTGGCAGGCAGGAAGCTGATTAATTATTATGAGGATGAGGGGGGGGGTTACCTGTTCTCATGTACAGTGCCTTGAAAAAGTATTCATACCCCTTGACATTTTCCACATTTTGTCATGTTACAACCAAAACCGTAAATGTATTTTATTGGGATTTTATGTGATCGACCAATGCAAAGTGGCACATAATTGTGAAGTGCAAGAAAAATGATAAATGGTTTTCAAACTTTTTTTTAAATAAATATCTGAAAAGTGTGGTTTGCATTTTAATTCAGCCCCCCTGAGTCAATACTTTGTAGAACCACCTGTCTTTTTGGGGATGTCTCTACCAGCTTTGCACATCTAGAGAGTGACATTTTTTCCCATTCTTCTTTGCAAAATAGCTCAAGCTCTGTCAGATTGGATGGAGAGCATCTGTAAACAGAAACTTTTAAGTCTTGCCACAGATTCTCAATTGGATTTAGGTCTGGACTTTGACCGGGCCATTCTAACACATGATTATGCTTTGATCTAAACCATTCCATTGTAGCTCTGGCTGTATGTTTAGGATTGTTGTCCTGCTGGAAGGTGAACCTCTGCCTCAGTCTCAAATCTTTTGCAGACTCTAACAGATTTTCTTCTAAGATTGCCCTGTAATTGGCTCCATCCATTTTCCCATCAACACTTTTTTTTTTTTTTTAGAGTTCATTCTTGTTTTTTTTTATTTCAATTTCTTTATTAATTTTATCTGTATCAAAGAATGCTTTACAATTAGCGAGATACAACCTCGCATGGTAACAACAATAAAAAAACATTCATAATACAGTTCCAAATACACAGCCACAACCCCCCCCAAACCTTCCCCCCCTCCCACCCAATCCCTGTGACCTCCCCTAGTCCCTTTCTCATACCAGATCTATCCTTAACTTTTCACCTCTTCTTCTCCCTTTGTATGTCTAGCTTATTAGTTTGTCTTCTAATTTTAAAATTTTTACATCACTTATGCGAATCTTATTGAAAGCTTTTAGTCTGCTCATTCCCTCCATTTCTCTTCAAACTCCTCCATTCCCTCCTTGTTACTGAACCTTAGGTACTCTAAGCTTTGAATTTAATTTATTTAATTACACCAATTCTTCACAGTAGGCCTTTCTGGTTCCTGCCAGTGTGGTATTAGGCTCTTTGCGGCGTTTAAGAGCTGTGGTAGCAACGTTCTCATATATTGCCTAGTTGGCATTCTAATCCCATGGAATAAACACCCCCACAGGTCATCTGGAACTTCTATGTTAATTATCTCCCTAATTATTTGCCTGATCTCCCCACAGTATTTTTTGATTTCAGGGCAGAGCCACCATATGTGTGCCATTGTCCCTATCTCTTTACACCCCTGCCAATAGAACTGCAATGTTTCACTTTGGCATTATTGTGCTTTATCGGGGGTTATGTACCATCTAGCCAAGCACTTATAGTTTAGCTCTGTCATGTTGCTATTTACCGACGTAGCGTGAGCCTGCCTCAGTAGTTGCCTAATCTCCAAGTCTTTAACCTGTGTTCCCAGTACCTTTTCCTACTTCTCGATGTATGGCGGTATCTACGGACCCCACATATTGATCAGCACTCTATAGATCCTGGAAATCACCCTCTTCCCTCCTTTATCTACACACAATTTCTCCAATTGTCTCTATAAAGTGTTTCAATTGGTTATACCGCCATCCATCTATCGCCATCAGTTCACCTTTATTTTTTAATTCCTGGTATGTGTACATTTTGCCTTGCACCATTACATCTTTTGGTTGTGCATTCTCCTGTATAATCCAATTACCAAATAGTGTCTCTATCCCCGGTATAAAATATTCTGTGTCTTTCAGTGGTATTAGAGGTGAGTTGTATTCCCATTTCTCCCTTTTATGCAGGTTGTCCCATATTTTTAGTGCATTACTGGTGATACTGTGTGTGTCTTTACTAAGTTTTCTATATTATGCCAGGATCCATATTATCTTCCCCATTGTGACTTTGTTAATTGTGCTTTCCATTTTAACCAGCATAATAATCTCTTTTCCTTATTATTTTTTGCCCATTCTATTATTCATAACAATATAATTGTGTCATAATAGTTTCTAAGGTCCAGTGCCCCCAATCCCCCTCGCGCCTTGTCCTTAATCAGCTGTGTGAAACTTATACATGATTTTTTCCCTGTCCAAATAAACCTTAAAAACATTGTTTGTATTTTTTTAAGTAAGCCTGTGGGAGTGGGAATGGGAGCATTTGCATCTTATACATAATTTTAGGTAGGATTACCATTTTAAAAATATTAATTCTTCCCCCCCCAGGATAACTGTCCTGTTGTAATACTTTTCAATTCTGCTTTGATATCATTCAGTAGTGGTAAAAAATTTACTTGATATAGAGTCTCAATAGATGTTGTTATCTTGACACCTAGATACTTCAGTTCTTTTTCCCCTAAACAAATGGAAAATCCTTTTGATAAGTATGCTCCTCCGTTTTTAATATATTGATTTTTAAGGTTTCTGACTTGGCCGGGTTTATCTTAAAATTGGATATCTCACCATACCCTTTTAGGGATTTCATTAAATTTGGGAGGGTTATCCTGGGGCAAGTTATATAAAATATAATGTCGCCCGCGTAGGCCGCTAATTTGTGTATCTTCTCCCCTACACTTATCCCCCTGATATCCAGGTTCTGCCTTATCCTCGTTAGGAGGGGTTCCATTGCCAGTACAAACAATAAGCGGGATAGTGGGCATCCCTGTCTGGCGCCATTGTACATTTCGAACGGCCCCGAGACTGCCCCGTTTACCTTCACTTTCACTGTAGGTCGAATATATAATGCTTTTATCCACCTAGTCATATTCAAAGCTAATCCTATGTCCTCCAACGTGCTCTGCATAAAGCCCCAGTCTACCCTGTCAAAAGCTTTTTCAGCATCTATTGACAGGAGTAGTCCTGGGGCTCTACTGTCTTTGATTTTCTGTACTGCCAGGAGTGTTCTGATTCCATTATCCCTCCCCTCCCTTCCTGGGATAAAGCCTGCATGTATCTGCATGTACTATGTCATTCGTTATTATTTTCATCCTCCCTGCAAGTACCTTTGCAAATAGTTTGGTGTCCGTATTTAGGAGTGATATAGGTCTATAACTAGAGCAGAGTGTGCTATCTTTCCCCTCTTTCGGGATGATAGTGATAGTGGCTTACAGCGCCTCCTCTCCCACTTAGCCCCGATCCCATTCATATAGGAGCACATTTTAGGGATTAGCATATCCTTAAATTTTTTGTAATATGAGGAGCGCATGCGCGAGAGCTCCAACATGGCCGCTTGAGCCAAGAGCTCAGCTCCACCCCGGACCGCCGAGACGCACACCAGCCGCCTCAGCCCAATAGCGGGCGAAGCAACACCACACCCGAGTAGGGGAACGTCCGGGAAACCGGAGGAGATGTCTGGGCCTACGGCAAGACGCGATCTCGGCCCCCAATTCGCCTCAGCTAGCGCGGACGGGAGTCCCAAGATGGCAGCCAGCACGGACGGACCGCTACAACAGGCAGGCATTAACTCCAGGACACAGGAGCACAGGCCAGTACTCTCTCCCCCGACCCTGACCTATGCTCAGGCAGCACAGGGACCCCCCCTAACGCCCCATTCACAACTACAAGGCCACACAAAGCCCCAGGCCACAGCAAAGGCCTCCACTGAGGTACTGAGCCTCACATACCAGGAGCTGGGCTCACAGGCCCTCCCTGCACAGGCCCACCTTCCACTTCCAGTCATCCAGCAACCAGGCTTCTCAGTAACTGACCTCACAGCACTGCAGGAAGACATGTTTGCTAAATTACCATCCCTGTTAGAGAAAGGACTGGCTAATACTGCAAAACAGATTACCAACACTATTAAAGCGGACCTGTCCAATTTGGGCGCCAGAATTGAAGCCATTGAGGATAAGGTGGAATGCACAACCGCGAGAACCAACCAAAACGCAGCACACCTCATGACCATTCAAGAACAATTAGATGTCGCCCTTTCTAGGATCGACGAGCTCGAAAACCGGTCTAGGAGGTATAACTTTCGAATTAGAGGCCTCCCCGAATCTTTTTCGGACATTCCCTCCACGGTTCAGGACATTATTGCAGCCCTTATTCCTAACATACCCCCACAACGTCTGGAACTAGACAGAGCTCACAGGTCTCTCGGTCTCCCCAGACAAGATGGATCCCCAAGGGACATAATCGTCAAGCCGCACTTCTTTGCGGTAAAGGAAGAGGTCATGCGGCAATCTCGACAAAATCCTAAGCTGCAACACCAGGGTCACCAGATCCAGATTTTTGCTGACCTCGCTCCTACGACTATTCAAAGACGGAGAACACTAAAACCCCTCCTCACGGTCCTCTCCCAACGGGATATCAAATACCGCTGGACCTTCCCCTTTGCTGTGAAGTTCACTATCCAGGGCAAGACCCACTCTTTTGCGAGCCTCCAGGAAGGTGAAAGGCTGTTCCTCGCCCTCAGGCTAATCTCCCAGGAGGCGCCAATGGACTTTTCGTCTTCTTCCTCGGGCTCCACTAAACGCCCTCCTCCTGGCAGCCCCGTATCTCCACTCTGGATGAAGGGACCTTCCAAGAAGAGCAAGGATGGGAAACCACCCTAAGGACCGCTTTGCACATCATTTCCCTTTAGTCTCGGCAGAGACATCTTTGGGCCAGTTCTCCCCCCAAGTTGATGGAGCAAGTGCTCCAAACCCTCTCACCTCTTATGGACATGGAAAACCCCGCATCTAGATCCTCATCGAACTTTTCGGTTTACACACAATTTTTCTACTTTAGCTAAATTATTTCGATAAAGGAGGTCGGAAACGAACACTTTCCACCCTTTGCTTCAACTTGCTTCCCTCAAGAACCAGCTAACCTTCTCAGAGGAAGAAGACTTCTACAGAGAATATGCTCCTCCATGAAGATCACGGTTTCTCTAAGATAAAGTTCAGAATACAGGACTAGATTTCCAGCTTTCATTAGGATGTGTCACTTCTTAGCCCAGTTAGAAGTCTAGGTTTGGCTGACATACACATATTTCTTCCCCACTTTCAGAGGGAGGTCCGGTTTGCTAGACCATTAAGGCCGCCCTTATTATCCGGTGACCCCCCAGGAATTCTCCCCCACATAGTCAGATAGGGGGGGTAGACTTTTGAGGATGGGTAGGGGGCGGGATTCTCAGGGTTTTTGATTATACGTTCCTGCCTGGGTTGTTTGTTGTTTCAGGCGATTAGAGCCCCGTAACTAGGGCTGACACTATAGTTTTTATGTTTACTGTTATGTTGTGTATTTGTTATGCTTCAAGTTTGACATAACAAGGGTCCGGGGTGGAACCCTTGTGCCTCCACTCGATTCCAAAGAACCTATTGAGTCCTTTGGTGTCGGAACTTCAGACGCCCCTCGGGGCGGTCTGAAGTGGTTCATTGGGGCTATAGCGGATTTTGATTTGCATAACTCCAAGGGTATTTTCTTGGTACCCATATCTTTTCTTGTGTCTTTATTTGTCAGTAAGTCTCTTACCTTTTTCTTCCCCATCTCCTCCCTTTTCTTTCTTCTAGTCATCCGGGGGGGGTTTCCCCCCATGCCCCAGAGTCGGTCCTGGGACTACCCCGCACAACCTGGCCTAAATCCGGTATGAGAAGACACCCAAGGGTAAGTGACTGCTTGATCTCTGGCTTCTATCCCCTCTGCTCCTATGACTGACCTGAGTGCGAAGGGTAATGACCTCAAGATAGGTTCACATAATGTCCAGGGCCTAAACTCCCCTAGGAAAAGGAGACTAGCACTGGATCATTATAAATCACTGAGAATTGATGTGGTGCTTCTGCAGGAGACGCACTTCCCCATCCGGTACACCCCCAAGTTCCTACATGCTCACTTTCCAACATTTTATTTAGCAAATGCCCCTAACAAGACGAAGGGGGTAGCTATTCTCTTCTCTAAAAATTGCAAATTTTCACATCTCGCTGACTTTAGGGATCCAGAGGGCAGATTCATTTTGGTGAAGGGTACCCTAGAAGGTGTTTTATATTCCTTCGTCTCCTACTACGCCCCAAACAAGGGCCAAGCGTCATACTTCCAGGACCTGTTCTCAACTTTGGAACCGCTCCTGGAAGGCAAAGTCATCCTGGGAGGGGACTCAAATGTTGCGTTTGACCAGGGTCTAGACAAAACTAAGCCCCCTAAAGACCAACTCACTCGCCCAACAAAACTCAGCACTAGGATTGCCAAGATGGTACACGCACAGGGCCTGGTGGACGCATGGAGGGAAATGAACCCCAACAAAAGGGACTACACGCACTTTTCTGCTCCCCACCAATCTTACGCTAGAATTGACCACATCCTCACCCAGACAGCCCTCATTCCCTTGTACACTAAGGCAGCAATACTAGACACCGCATGGTCGGATCATTCATTGGTTCTTCTTACCTTGAGAAATGTTCTGTCTGGGCGAGGAGGCTTCTTTTGGCGACTAATCGAATCCCTTTTGGCTGACCCTAGTCTGGTACAAGAAATAGCAAAAGCTATCAAAGAATACTTCCTCTTAAATGATGTGGAGAATATATCACCCGAAACCCTGTGGGCAGCCCACAAGGCAACTATTCGAGGAGTTATAATTAGGTTAGCGACCAAATTTAAGAAGGAGCGTTTGATCGACATTCAAAGACTCGAAAAATCCTTCCTCCAACTAAAAGCGGAACACAAACGACACCACTCTAGGACCCTTCTAAGCAAACTTGACGCCACCAGACTTGAGCTGAATCTCGCTTTAATGGCTAAAGCAGAGAAAAATCTTAAATGGTGTGGAGCCAAATTTTACTGCCACAAGGATAGATTCGGCTCAATGTTGGCATCTAAACTCTCACCTAAATTTCGCTCCCTCTCCTTTCCCAAATTGAGGATAGCAGGTCAACCCCCAACAGCAAATCCGACCAGTATTATGTCTGCTTTCCACGATTTTTATGCTAATCTTTACAACCCACCCCAATCGGATAAAGGCCCCTTAGTTAATGAGTTCCTTCTGAATCTACAACTTCCCTCGCTCTCAAGAGAATGTAAAGACTTAATGGAAGCTCCCATTTCAGAGGCCGAAATTAGGAAGGTAATTAAAGGTCTTAAATCTGGCTCCGCCCCTGGGCCAGACGGCCTCTCAGTCCCCTACTATAAGGAATATAGCTCTATCCTAGCCCCGTACCTGGCGAAGTTCTTTAACTCCAAAAAGTCAGGATCCCCCATTGAAACTCAACTAAACACAGCATTTATCTCAGTGATCCCCAAACCCAACAAAAACCATGAGGAAGTTGAGAACTACAGGCCCATATCTTTAATTAACAACGATCTCAAAATTCTTACTAAAATTCTAGCCAACCGCCTTTCCTCTTTCATCAACCTCTATATACACAAGGACCAGGTTGGCTTTATACCTGGTAGGCAAGGTCCCGACCAAATTAGGAGAGCAATAGATATAGTATCCATTCTACAATCTAACTGGGAGGGGGGGCCAAAACAAGAAGGTATGATCCTCTCGCTGGATCTCCACAAAGCTTTCGACTCGATCGAATGGCCTTACCTTTTCTCCATATTGGAGAAGTGGGGATTCGGACCCAACTTTTTAGGGACTCTAAAATCACTATAGTCCTCCCCTCAAGCGGTGATTCGTTTACAAGGTCAATACTCTAAACCCCTAACCATTGCAAGAGGCACTAGGCAGGGATGCCCACTCTCCCCCCTAATTTTTGCTATCGCTATCGAAACTTTAGCTATAGCAATAAGAGCAGATCCCAACATTCAAGGGGTTGCCTGTGGTGACCAGGTCCACAAATGTGGATTGTTTGCGGACGATATGCTCCTTTTTATCACGTCCCCAACCACCACCCTTCCAAACCTCTGCAAACTCCTGAAAGACTTCTCGAAGGTCTCTGGACTGAAGGTCAATTATGCCAAATCTTCAGCCTTAAACATCTCCCTTAACCCATCCATATTAGCATCCCTGCAGAGTGCCTTTGAATTCAAATGGAGTGACGCATACATTGATTATTTGGGGATAAGGCTCACAGCTAAGACAGAACTCCTTTATGCAACTAACTTTCCTCACACATACCGCAAACTGGAGGCAGACTTATCCAAATGGGCTAAAGGGGGTTTATCCTGGTTAGGGAGGATTCATGCAGTCAAGATGACTTTGCTCCCCAGAATCCTCTACCTCTTTAGAGCCATTCCAATAAGCATCATTAAAGAGCACTTGAAAGCATTTCAAAGGAAAATAATAAAATTTATTTGGGGAGGGAAGGGGTACAGACTTCAACAGAGCACTATACTTAAATAGACCACAAGGGGGTTTAGGCCTCCCGCAGCTCTTTTGGTATTACCAATCAGCCAGGCTAGCCCAGAACTCGACGGTATACGCGAAGGCTGAAAGACCGGACTGGATTCTGATTGAGAGACAGGCAGTCCCTTCTTTCACTATCGACTTTCTTCTATGGGTCCCCCCCAAAAAACGTCCCACCATTTTATCCCCTATCCTCTCGCAATCCTTTCAATTATGAGATTCTCTGAGAAACCTTCATTCCATAACTTCCTACAGACACCCCCTGGCTCACATCTTCAATAACCCTGACTTTCCCCCGGGAACTGACATTAAAGCATTCCGCTGGTGGTTGAACAAGGGGATGTACCGGATTGGACACTACTTCACATCAATGGGGCCTATCACCAGGGCCTTCTGTGTGAGTCAGCTAGAGATGCCTAACTCCGAGAACTTTTGTTTCCAGCAGATCAGACACTTCCTCACTCAGATGGGAAAAGACAACTCTTCAAACCACGCATTCACCCCATATAAAATATGGTGCGGTCAGGCTTCGGAGCAGAGGGGTGGAATCTCCATCATCTATCAGTCACTCTCTAGACAGTCCGCCAAGACCTCATACATGACAGCTTGGGAGTCAGACCTTTCCTTGGAGTGGGCCCTAGAGAAATGGAGGGTCGCCTTTAGTAGGGCATACAAGAGCATTTTGAACATCTCTCTGGTTGAATCCAGCGTGAAGGTTATCACAAGATGGTATCTCCCACCGGAGAGACTGGCCAAAATGTTTCCCTCCACGGACCCCAGTTGTTTTAGGGGCTGTCTGCTCAGGGGCTCCCTTGCACATATCTTCTGGGAATGTCCACGATTGAGGCCTTTCTGGAGCAGGATTTTCCGCATGATTAAGAAAGTTACTGGAGCCCAGATCCCGAGGTCCCCCGCCTTAGCTCTATTAAACTATCACTTACCTAAAACACCCAAACTGGCACGTAAATTGATACATTTCATTTTGCTGGGAGCTAAGCTATCTATTGCTAAGGCATGGAAACAACCCAGGGTGCCCTTCAAAGCGGCTATCCGCAAAATCTCTTGGATCATGGCCCAAGAGAAGCTTGCCAGTACCCTGAACAACACCAAAGAGAAATTTGAAGCTATTTGGGAACCCTGGGCCAATTTCATAGGCATTTCCTTGATTCCAGGGATTCAACCATGATGCGTCTGGCTGTCTCGGGGTCGGGGGGGAGTCCTCCCGTGGATTGGCTTTCGACTACTCCTTTCTCTCTCTCTCTCTCCCCCCTCTCATCTCTACTCTTTCTCTTTTCCTTTCTTATATTAATTATCTGGTTGATTTAACAAGATGATGTGTTGTCTGTTTTATTTCATGCTGTAGTAGGGAACCCTGGGGGTCAAACTCCCAAGGGAAGCACACAACGTAGGTTTTTATTGCCTTGTTAGATGCCAAGAAACTGTTTATATCTACTAAGGGGGGGATGGGGATGGGTTGGAGAGCTCCGTTCAGGCACAGTGTGTTCCCATTCGGGGTGCTGTCGGTCTCTCCTTCCTCCCCTTCTCTCAACCAGTTCAAATCTCAGGGTTCTATGGTTTACGTGATCGAACTTTGGACTAGGAAGGTATTATTGTAATGTCACAGTCCAGAAACCTACTTATACCGACTGTCACAAGTTTGAATTGTACCCCCAAGGGGGTTCGATTTTTCCTGCTGTGTACTCCCTCATTTAATGCTGATGATTTGTTAGCTTTTTCCTGAAAATACAATAAAAATACTTTGAAAGAAAAAAAAAAAAAAAAAAAAAAAATTTTGTAATATAGTATCGTCAAGCCGTCCGATCCAGGACTTTTTCCAGCCGGTGACTCTTTTAACATTTTTATTATCTCTTCTTCTGTTATGGGGGCCTCTAGGTAACTAAGTTTATCCTCTGGGATTTTATTTAAACCAATGTCCTTTAAGAAGGCTTTTATTTTCTCATGTTTCCTTTCTACCTCTTCTGTTGTATCCTTGTTTATTGAATAAAGCCCCCCATAGTAATCTTGAAAGGCCTTAGAAATTTCTGCAGTTTTATATATCAATTCCCATGTACTTGTTTGTATTTTCTCTATATAATTTGCTGTTTTTTTTTTTTTTTTTAGTACCTTCGCCAGATATTTCCCCAGCTTATTCCCACTTTGGTACCTTTCTTTCTTAATTAAATCGTAGGCCGTTCACGTTTCCTGTTCTATTAGATCTCTCATAGCCTCCCTTTTTCGGCTAAGTTTTAGTAACAGTTCCCTGTCTCTTGTTATCTTATGTTGCTGTTCTAAATCATACATTTATTTTGTTAAGGCTATTTTATTCAACCAAGTTCTATTTTTCCTCTCCGACCCGGCAATTATCAAGATACCACTAATATAAGCCTTATGGGCTTCCCAGACTGTGGTTTCTGATATACCCTCCATGTCATTAACCCTGAAAAACTGCTCTAGTTCTTTCTTTATTTGCTCTTCAATTACTTTATCGTGTAGTAGTTCTTCAATCAGCCTCCAAATGTTACTCCTTATTTGGGCCTCTCCTATTTTCAGTTGTAACATAACAGGCACATGATCTGAGAAAGTCGTTATTCCAATATTTTGCTGACCACTGCCTCCAGCAGCCTATGCTAAATCAAAAAAAGATCTAATCTAGAGTACATCCCATGTATGGGGGAGTGGAATGTGTAGTCCCTTGCCTTGATGTGCTGCATCCTCCACACATCTATGAGTTGACATTGATGCAATTTATTTTTTAATTTATTCCTCCATACCATTCCAGTCTCCTGTACCTGCGACGTACTGTCCTTCCTTGACGCCAAACAGAGGTTAAAATCCCCCGCTATTATAGCCCCCCCTTTCTTAAATTCCATGAACTCCGCTATAACCACCGTTAAGTATCTAATGGGGTTTTTGTTAGGACCATATATGCTTGCCAGGGAATACTCGGCTCCATTCAATTTTCCTCTCAAAAATAAGTAGCGCCCCTCTGGGTCCGTCTTTCCCTCCTCTAAATCGAACCTTACTCCCCTAGCAAACCCTATGGCCACTCCCTTTGCTCGACTAATAGGGGTGTCCACATAGTACCGTAGCAGGAATTCTTTTGAAAATATTCTACGATTCGCACCCAATAAAAAGTGTCTCATGTAGCAGTACCACATCCGCTTTCAGATGTTTTATTTTGCTTATTATGTTGGTACTTTTTATAGGAGCATTTAGACCATGTACGTTATATGAAATAATATTTAAGCTAGACATCCTTGCTCATTTATAGGAATTTTCTGTGAAATACAACCAATGTGAAGAGGGATCAGTGCATCTTATGTTATCTTCTATCATACCTTTCCGAGTAGGTACCCGCTCCTACCCAAATTCTACCCTCCCCCTGCCCCCTCCCCCCACCCTCCCCGCACCCTCCCCCCTCCCCTGCCCACAGTAGGGGAAATGGCCTCCCCATGGCCCAATAAACTGTGGCCCACCAGACTCCTCCCGGCCCTACGGTTGTCCCCCTAAAGGTTGAGCTCTAGGTGTGGCCATTGGGCAGAACCCAATACTCCCCCCAAATTTTTGGGGGCTCCCATGCCCACTCTACTCCCTCCCTCCCCCCACGTCCCAAACCAGCCCCCCTTTGTCTTTTCATTTTCCGAGTATATTTATTATTAATTTCTTCTTTCCTTTCCCTTTTGGTCTTGTTTTTTTTTGCCAGACCTGCTGTTCATCTGTGTTCTCTGTATTCTCCAGTCTTTCCCACCAACCCAGAATTTCTACTAATGGAACATCCAGTCGATTACAAAATTTAGCCATATCTTCAGGGAATCTAAAAGTTGTGGATCGGCCCTCTTTACGTCAAGCCCCAAGAGTATTGGATATTTTGCCACTTAAGCTGTTCAAGTAAAGGTTTAAGAGTTCTTCTCCTGGCCAAGGTCTCAGCTGCCAGGTCTGGAAATATCTGTAGAGTGATCTCACCGTATTTAGCAGATTGGTTGGTTTTCATGCATGCCCTTATCTGTTCTTTGTCCTGGAAGTTATGAAATCTTGCCATAACATCTCTTGGGACGTTTCCTACCATTTCTGTGGGCTTTCCAATCCTATTGATTCTTTCAAACTTTATTTTACTACTTGCTCCAGATGCGCTTAGCATATGAGCAAAGATTGTATCCATTTTTCTTGCAGTTCTTCTCTTTCCGCTTGCATCTCCGGTAATGCTCGAGTCTGAAGGTTTTTCCTTCTATTCCGGTTTTCTTGGTCCTCTGTTTTATACAATATATTCCTCTGATCTCTCTGTGTCTCATCCATCTGTGCCTTACTGTAAGTATTTTTATCTCGTCCCCCTGCATGTCCAACTTTTCTTCTGTATCTTCAACCCTTTTTAATATGTGATTCATATCTTCATGCAGGGTTGCTATTTCTCCCTTTATAGATATTTCCAGTCTCGCAAAAATTTCTGCCATTTCTCCCTTTGTTGGTAATTGTTTTTTTTGCCTGGGTTCCATTATGACTTATTCCTCTGGTACCTCACTTCTCACTGCGGGGGGTTCTCTATCTTCTAACTGTATTCTCAGTCGGTTCTTTTGTGTGCCCTCCAGGGCTTTACTTTTGGCCCCCATTTATTTCCCCGGGCTTTCTTTACCACCCTCCTGTATCATATATTTTTTAATGGTACCTGGGCTAGCGCTTACTTTGGGTGGGTTTACTGCTGCCCCCTCACCTGTTTACCCCTCATTTATTGTTTTCAACTTGGTTTCTAAACTAATTAATGACTCCCCCCTTTTTTTTTTTTTCCGGGTGTTTTTTTTTCCGCTTAACTCTCGGGGTTACTATTTCAGGGTGGGGGTATGTTTCCCCATAGTGCTTTGCCCTGTTGTAGTCACTGAAGTATACTGTACATGTACATGTATAAACACAGTCTTATTCAGGTGGAAATTCAAATGTTTGTCCTTATTTTTTTTTTTCACCGCTAATGCGGCTACTGCAACTGCTGGTGTGACTATTGTGACTATTGCGACTAATGCGGCTTTTATTCTTGTATCGGTTATTTTTTATTTCAGGTTGTCTTTTCAATTTGATACCTTGGGTATCCCCCTCAGTCCATGTGCCTTTTTTTGTATCTGGAAAATGTTTTGCACAAACCAAACACCCCCCGCCTGTGTAGCCACAGTCCATACATATGCATGTAATTAGCCTCTCAGCCCCTTGCCGTGTGCAGGATGTTTTTCCTCCAATGAGCACCCTCTATTTTCATGTACTCTGGCAATAGTCCTTTCTCTTTGCTATATATACTTTCACAGTTCAGCTTATTCAACATGTATGTATAGCCTGTATAGTCTATATGCAATCCATGCAGTCTATATACAGTCAATGTGCAGTCTATTTGCTGACATACATGTGTCTGTCAAACAGGAGCTAAACACACCCCCTTGCTGCATCCGTCTCTGCTTAGCACTTGCAAGTTATCTGCCAGTTTTGGGATGCTGGGGGTCAGTGTAAGGTGAAGTTCTGCTCCATTCATGGGGAATGGCTCTTTCGGCGATCATCTCCATCCGCTCTGCCTCCGGCGTCTCACGTATCTCCTGGGTCTTTGCGCAGGTGTGGGCTCCGTGCTCCATGCCCCGGGAATCTGAGCTGTGGCTCACCTCCTTCCACGGGCTCTCTGGGCTCTGCAGGTGCAGAGCTTGTCCTCGACGAGTGGAGGAACAGGACCCCTCCATTTCTTCCTTCGGCACCAGCACCGATCACCAGCGGGACTAACACTAGGCCATGAGGTTTGTAGAGGGTCGGGAGGCGGCCTCTCCTTAGGCCTGCATCATGCTAGGAGGGAGCATCGTGGGCTTTACAGGCTCAGCATCGACTCCAACAAAACGCCCACATCCGGCCCCTCCCGTTCCCATCAACTCTGACCAGCTTCCCTGTCTCTGCTGAAGAAAAGCATCCCACAGCATGCTGCCACCACCATGTTTCACGGTGGGGATGGTGTGTTCAGGGTGATGTGATCCTGCCACACATAGCGTTTTGCTTTTAGACCAAAAAGTTTAATTTTTATATCATCTGACCAGAGCACCAGCTTCCACATGTTTGCTGTGTCCCCCACATGGCTTCTGCCAAACTGCATACTGGACTCCATATGGCTTCCTTTCATCAATGGCTTTCTTCTTGCCACTCTTCCATAAAGGCCAGATTTGTGGAGTTCACAACTAATAGTTGTTCTGTGGACAGAATCTCCTACCTGAGCTGTGAATCACTGCAGCTCTTGCAGAGTTACCATGGACCTCTTGGCTGCTTCTCTTATTAATGCTCTCCTTGACCGGCCTGTCGGTTTACCCTGCTTTAAACTTTTCCACAACTTTATCCCTGACATGTCTGGTTTGTTCCTTGGCCTTCATGATGCTGTTTGTTTAATAAGGTTCTCTAACAATCCTCTGAGGGCTTCACAGAACAGCTGTATTCATGCTGAGATTAAATTACACACAAGTGGACTCTATTTACTAATTAGGTGACTTCTGAAGGCAAGTGGTTCCACTAGATTTTATTTAGGGGTATCAAAGTAAAGGGGCTGAACACAAATGCACGCCACACTTTTCAGATATTTATTTGCAAAAAAATTTAGAAATTTATAATTTCCCTTCCACTTCACAATTATGTACCACTTTGTGTTGGTCTATCACATAAAATCCCAATAAAAATACATTTATGTTTTTGGTTGTAACATGACAAAATGTGGAAAATTTCAAGAGGTATGAATATTTTTTCAAGGCACTGTATAAGTGAAATGTTCTTAACATATTCAGTCCTTGTTATTCCATGTAAAACAAAAAAAATAACATTTTAATTTCAATATTTTTTTATTGGAGTTTCCATGTAAAAGTACAAAGGATAAGAAACATTAATACCTTCTATTAAACAATGGAACATACAATGGTGAGTGGCATATATGAATCTACTAACCAAACTTGGATCATATTCAAGCTAGTAACAGTAAATACAGTTCTTTTGGTAAGGGTTAATGCCCCCCCCAGACACCTCTTCTGGGAACAAACTGTCCCTCGGGCTAAGAGGTTCCTTGACCCCACCATAATTTCAGTACTTTTATTAAGTGTTCAAAGCAAGGTGACTCTAGAGGCAAGAGCATTGTGGCCAAAGGAGCTAGTAAACACTCTTCCATGGCACAGTGAGTCGCTTCACCGAGTATGTTTCATTAGGATCAGGGTATCACAAACATTAAAATAAACATGTAAAATGCAAACAGACTTATTAAATAGGTACAACAGAAAAGTTAGTCGTAGTTTAGTAAATAAGCAATTTCAAAAGAAGCTTGCACTAGTTATATAGAAGAAAGTGGTATCTTGTGTATCTTGTGTATCACATATCTAAGTGGAATAATATATGTATCAATGTGTATGTGGGTTTAGATCTGTTCTACCAATGGTCCCATAGTTCCCATATTTTATTTGCTTTCTAATAATTCCCATTGGCTGAGGCAAACATTATTTCATAAGTAGCACGAGTTTGGGTAATTTGAATGACTTTGCCCACTGTCGGGGGTTTATGGTCTTTCCAGTGTCAAACTAGAGTCATTTGAGCTGCTAGTAAAATGTGAATAAGCATATTACTCAGGTGATGAGAAATGAGTTCTATCTCCCGGGAGAATAGAGCCAGTCCCGGTGAAAGGGAAATATTAGTCTTCAGTACTTGGAGGATAATTGCTGAGATACCTGACCAAAATGAGGAGAGAGAGGGGCACCTCCACAATATATGGATTAGTGTACCCTCCCTACCACATCTCCTCCAGAATAAATTGGGAACCGGTATTGGCAAAGTTCAAAACAGGTATAAAAGTTCGGGAAGCAATAGCATTTTGAACGCTGCTAGTCTTCCAGACCAGGTTAGTTACATTTATCAAGGTTGTTGAGTTTTGATTTTAGGATAAGGAATGGAAGGTAGTTGGCTGATAATAAATCCTTTGATTGAGGGGTGGGAGTGATACCCAAATATTTAATTATTGTCTGCTTGCACACATAGGGAAAAGAGGAGATCAGTTTTTTTAATGGAATTAGGAATACCTAGATCTAGTATATGGGATTTGAAATAGTTGACTTCATAGTATGACACTTGGTTGAATAAGACTAATGCATTGTTGTCAGAAACCAAGAATCAGACTGAGGCAGAAGTACAGTCAAATCTCACTTGTTTAATAATAATAAAAAAGGTAAACAGAGTAAAGGTAGTCAAAACATAGCCACAGTGAACCGGAATGGATAGTCAGACAAGCCAAAACATCAGGGAGCCAGATATGAACGTAGTAGAACAGCAAGCAGGATCTGGAGCCAAAAGGAATGTCAGCCAAGCAAGTCTTTAACAGGAACACAGGAGAGCGTCTCTAGAGATGTGACCAAGGGGAAGGCAGAGATCATCTGGACTGGATGGCTTAAGTAGGCAGGACTGGTGAGCAGGATATCATCAACAGGTGAGTCACTGTGGAGAGATAGGAGCTGGCAATTAGTCGACAAGTAAGCGGTCAGCTTTGAGAAGGAAGGGCTGAGCCCAGCCTTGACAGTACCCCCTCCTCAAGGCCCCCCTCAGAGGACCACCAGCCGTGAGGGGAAAATGTCTATGGAAATCACGGAGGAGGACAGGGGCATGTACGGCTGAGGATGAGACCCAAGAGCGTTCCTCCGGATCCTATGGGAGTCAACAATGGACTGTACTTCATACTCCTCATGGTTCTCAACCTGTACAGGGTGAGGACAAGGCACCGAGGTGGTAAAGCGGTTGGAGACCAAAGGTTTTAAAAAGGAGACATGAAATACATTTGAAATACGCATATTAAAAGGAAGGTCTAATGTGTAAGCCACTGGGTTAATCCTGCAAAGAATACGGAAAGGCCCAATAAACCGATGTGCGAACCTCAGAGAGGGAACACGAAGACGGAGGTTCCCCAAAGTGGTAGGAAGGCGCAGGCAGGCATCTGCGGTCAGCATGGAGTCTATACCTATCATTTGCATGTCGCAAAGCCTCCTGGACCTGTGCCCAAGTGGAAGTGGAGATGCTCCTCTAACGCAGGAATACTCTGCAGAACAAATGAGTCAGGCAACATAGAAGGTTGGAAACCATAGTTTGCCATAAACAAGGACAATCGGGAAGCAGAATTCAAGGCACTATTGTGAGCAAACTCCTCCCATGGTAAGACGTCTGACCAGTTGTTATGATAGTCAGAAATATAGCAATGTAAGAATTGCTCAAAGGATTTAGTGGCTCATTCTGCAACCCCATTAGACTGAGGGTGACATGCAGAGGAGAAAGCAATCTGAATACCCAACTGTGCACAAAAGGCTCGCCAGAACCGGGACACAAACTGACTACCCCTGTCTGAGACAATCACCTTGGGTAGCCCATGTAATCAAAAGATTTCCCGAGCAAAAATGGAAGCCAGTTCTTTAGAAGTGGGCAACTTCTTTAGTGAAATACAATGAGACATTTTCGAGAACCGGTCAACCACCATAAGGATAACAGTGTTGCCCTGGGAGTTGGGTAACTCCACAATTAAATCCATAGTCAGATGGGTCCAGGGCCTCTCTTCATTGGGTATGGGTTGTAGGAGGCCCACTAGAAGGTGTCGTGGAGTCTTACTCTGAGCACACACAGAACAGGCAGCCATGAAGGCAGTTACATCATGTCAGAGAACTCACAGCACTAGCTCCTGTTTCCATGCAGCAGCGTCTAACGGCCATGCGCGGTGTCCCCGACAGATACGAGCGAGTTCCGGACCGAACGTGCACAACCGCGCATCCGTACGAACGTGTGCACGCACCCGCACAGCCATACGAGCGGGTGTACGTTCTCACGCACGCACGTTCACGTCCACCAATCCCGGCGCTCGGCGCCATATATAAACAAGGTTCTTGCCTGACACTAGTGCTGGATCGTCTTCAGCTAGTTCCTGATTTCCTGACGTCCGTGTGACCTGTTACTTGCTCCTGATTACCTGGCTTCCTGACCACTCTCTTGGATCTCCCTTGTCTGCTACCTACCTTACTGATTATACCGACCCTGGCTTGGACTATCTACTACGGCTCTGCCTCCTGACTTTGTACCTCGCTGCCTGCCCGTTGCCGACCTCTGCCTGACCTTGACCACGAACTGTCTTCTGTTTGGATACCTCGCTGCCAGCCCGTTGCCAACCTTTGCCTGACCTGACGTTGCAGTTGTCCCTGAACCCACGCCTGCCCGGCTTCCACTAACAGTTCTGGTGACCTATCTTTCATCTAGTCTCCGGAGGATTCTGAATCTCCAAGTTCCAGTTCTCCAGCCGCAGGCACCTGCACCCTTCTGTGCCCCGGCACTCCCTGTCCTCACTACCAGGGGTGTCAGGACCAGGACCGTGCGAGAGGCCTCCCTCAACATTCAGACTCTGCTGTAAGGTACGTGCCACATCAGCACGTAGACTAGGCCACCAAAATTGTTGGGAAATAGCCCAAAAGAGTTGATTCTTCCCAGGGTGGCCAGCAGCCTTGGGAGAATGGTAAGTACGGAGACTCTCTGGGACAAAGCAGCGGTCACAAGGTTTCTCAAGAGGAGCATGGACATGAGCAGCAGGAATTTTGTCACCCAAAGGAGAAGTGAGACTGGTGCGAACCGTAGCCAGAATACGATCAGGAGGAATCACAGAAACCGGAACTGACTCCATCTTGGAAGTGGAGGAAAATTGTTGCGACAAAGTGTTAGCCCTTTCATTTTTAGTACGGTGAGAATGAGACAATGTTATTGAAACTAGACAAGAAAAGAACCCATCGTGTCCTTCTGGGTGAAAGGCATTTAGCCTCAGACATGAATGTGAGATTCTTATTGTCAGTAAGAATGGGAACCGGCACAGTGGTACCTTCAAGGAGATGTCTCTATTCTTTCAGGGTCACCAATCTCGTAATTGCACTCCGCAGGTGACAATTTCTTGGAAACGTAGCCACAAGGATGCATAGCGGTCTCAGAGGTAGGATGTTGAGACGGAAGGGCGCCAACTTCAGTCTCAGAAGCATCAACCTGATAAAATGTAATGTAGGATCAGGATCTGCCAACACAAGAGCAGAAACAAAGGCAGCCTTGAGACTCTCAAAGGCCTTAATGGACCCCGGAGACCAACTCTGTGAGTTACCATCCTTTCTGGTCATAGCAGTTAGGGGCTTGACCAGAGATGAGAAGTTACGTATAAACTTCCAATAATAGTTGGCAAAGCCAAGAAAACGCTGCAGAGGACGTAAACCCACAGGTCGGGGCCACTGTAGGACTGCTGAAAGTTTCTCTGGGTCCATCGAAAAACCAGCAGTGGAAATGACATAACCCAGGAATTTAACCTGTTCACTATGGAATTCACACTTCTCCAATTTACAATAGAGATTGTTCTCTCTTAGATGTCTGTCGTGTGCTTCAGAAACTGTGTGATGGCTCTCCAGGGACTTGGAAAATATGAGAATATCATTGAGGTAAACCACCACACATAACTGCAACAAATCTCAGAGGACATCGTTAATAAATTCCTGGAAAACTGCGGAGGCGTTACAAAGGCCAAAAGTCATTACGAGGTACTCATATTGGCCTGTTCTGGTATTAAATGAAGTTTTCCACTTGTCACCCTCCTTAATCCTCATGAGATTGTATGCCCCTCTCAAATTAGGCTTTGTGAAAACTGGTCCTCCTTTAAGGCGGTCAAATAACTCCGTAATCAATGGAATTGGATAAGCATTCTTAATCGTGAAATGATTAAGACACTTATAATCAATACAAGGTCTCAGTTCACCACTCTTCTTCTTCAAAAAGAAGAAACCAACACCAGCAGGAGAAGAGGATTTGCAGATGAAACATACTCCTCCATGGCAACAATGCTGGTCGTGGAGACGGTGCATCCTCATAAGCACGTGGCTGTGGGACACGCTTGTCCTTTTTTTTGACAGCTGGCTGTGTTCATCCGCAACATGCGTAAGACTTGGTAGAGTGGATGACCAAGCCGTCCTCGTCCTCTTCATCCTCTCTCACCCATGCTCAGGGTACTTTGTCTGGCAAAGCAGCTGCCAACGCGGCCTCTTCCCTCTGCTCAATGGCATCAGTCACTCCTTCCCTAGCCCCACCATGTCCTCCTGAGGTGTCCCCTGAAATGTTTGACCACAGTGTTGGGTACATGCTCCAGGAGGATGCCCAGCGTTTTGAAGGCTCCGATGATGGTACCCAGCTAGAGGAAGGCAGTAACGTGAGCCCAGAGAGAGGGGGTGCCCAAGAAGGACAGCAATCTGGCAGTCATGTTCTCCCAGCTGCAGCATGCTGCCAGCTTTGCTCCAGTGATGTGGAGGGAGGGGATGATGAGGTCACTGACTCCATGTGGGTGCCTGATAGGGGAGAGGTAGAGGAGGACACACATCACCAATGAGGCAGGATGCCCTCCAGGGGCCAGCTTAAGGGCAGCACAACCACTGCATCACACTGCAGAGCTCCGCATTTGCAGGTGCTGCACGTTAATCCAAAAGTTCTTTGGTGTGGGCTTTTTTGAGACGAATGCATCAGATCCCACCGCTGCTATTTGCAACATATGACTCAAGCGTATCTCTCGTGGCCAAAACATCTCCCGCTTGGGCACCACATGCTTGACCAGACATATGTTGACCTGCGATGCAGTTCATTGGCAAGCGTACCTAAAGGACCCACACCAAAGAACAAAGAGGATCCCTCCTTGCTCCTCATCAGCTGGGATCTCCAATCCCACTATACCTTCGGTCCTCTCTGAGACCTGCACTGAGAGGAATGAAGGTGTAGAATTAGGTGTGTCACAGCCAAGTACTTGGGGGCAATCTGCTATCGGTACACCGATGTCAGATTGTACCAGGCAAATTTCCCTGCCCCAGCTGCTGCACCGCCGAAAGAAGTTTGCTCCCAGCCATCCACATGCCCAGCAGTTGAATGCTAGCTTGGCTAAATTGCTAGCACTTCAACTGCTTCCTTTTCAGTTGGTAGACTCTGTCCCCTTCCGTGAGTTTATAGAATGTGCGGTTCCTTAGCGGCAGGTTCCCAAATGCCAGTTTTTCTCATGGAAGGCGATTCCGGCTCTCTACCGGCATGTGGAAGGCAATGTCTTGGCCTCGCTGGACAGGGCGGTCAGTGGTAGGGTGCATATTACTACTGACTCATGCCCCAGCAGGCATGGACAGGGACGTTACCTATCTTTCACTGCGCACTGGGTGACTCTTCTGGCAGCTGGGAAGGATGCAGGACAGGGTGCAGTAGTGTTGGAGGTTGTTCTGCCACCACGCCTCCAAAATACTACTAGTGGTGATTCTGTCACACCTCTATCCTCCACCCCCTCCTCTTCTTCTTCCTCCATGGCTTCTTCCTGTGCTGATTTGACTTTGGAACCAGCGGTGCTCCATAGGCATTCAAGGGGCTACGCAAGCACGCATGCCAAAAGATGCCATGCAGTGCTTGAGCTGGTGTGCTTGGGGGACAGGAGCCACACTGGGGCAGAGATTCTGTCAGCTCTGCAGGGGCAGGTTCAGAGGTGGTTGATGCCACCCCAGCTTAAGGCAGGTATGGTGGTTTGCGACAATGGCACCAACCTCCTCTCCGCCCTCCGACAGTGACAACTGACCCATGTGCCCTGTTTGGCTCACGTCCTTAACTTGGTGGTGCAGCAGTTCTTGGGCAGGTACCTGGGCTTACAGGATGTCCTGAGGCAGGCCAGCAAAGTCTGTGTGCATTTCCGCCGGTCATATAATGCCAGTGCTCGGCTGGCTGACCTCCAAAAGGAATTTAACTTGCCCAATAACCCCCTAATCTGTGACATGTCCACCAGGTTGAACGCAACGTTGGCCATGCTGCAGTGGCTGCACACGCAGCAGAGGGCCATCAATGAGTACCTGTGCGACTATGGCACCAGGACAGGGTCAGGGGAGCTTGTTATTTTTTCCCGCTAGTGAGCCATGATCAGGGATACATGCACTGTCCTGTCACCATTTGAGGAGACCACGAGGATGGTGAGCAGTGACAGTGCATGCATCAGTGACACTGTCCCCGTTGTCCACCTGTTGGAGCACACGCTGCGTGGAATAATGGACAGGGCACTTGAGGCAGAACAGAGGCAGAAAGAGGAGGACTTCCTTAGCTCTCAAGGCCCCCTTTATCCAGACAGTGTTCCTGTGTGCCCGCCAATCACACAGGAAGAGGAGGAGGAGGAGGAAGAGGAGGATTGTGTCAGCATGGAGGTGGAGCCTGGCACTCAGCATCAGCAGCAGTCTTTAAGGTATCATTTACAGTCCCAAGAAACCCATGGACTTGTACCTGGCTGGGAGGAGGTGGCTGTGGATCATGTCATCATTAGTGACCCAGAGGACTCTGGACCGAATGCCTCAGCAAACCTACGCTGCATGGCCTCCCTGATCCTGCAAAGCCTGCAGAAGGATCCTCGTATTCGTGGTATCAAGGAGAGGGATCAATACTGGCTGGCAACCCTCCTTGATCCACGTTACAAGGGTAAGGTTGTGGACCTTATCTTGCCATCACAGAGGGAGTAGAGGATGAAACATCTTCGGGAGGCCTTTCAGAAAGGTCTGTGCAATGCGTTCTCAGAGACTGGAAGGTTACAAACTCCTGTTCCTGGACAACGTGTAGCTGAGGCTTCAGTCAGTCAAAGAAGGAGCGGTGGAGAAGGTGGCCATCTGACCGATGCGTTCAGACAATATTTTAGTCCGCAGCCCCAAGGTATGATCGTTTCCAGCAACCATCGCCAGCGTTTGTTTTAAATGGTGCAGGAATACCTAGGGGCAAAATCTGACTTGGATACCTTTCCCACCGAAAATCCTCTGGGTTACTGGGTCTTGAGGATGGATCACTGGTCAGAGCTTGCACAGTATGCAATTGAGCTACTGGCCTGTCCTGCATCCAGCGTTCTTTCGGAACGCACATTCAGTGCTGCTAGAGGTTTTGTAACCGATCACAGGGTGTGCCTGTCCACCGACTCGGTCGATCGACTGACCTTCATAAGAATGAATCAGTCTTGGATCACCACCAGCTACCAAGCACTTGATGCTGATGTAACTGAATAATTTTTTTGGAAATGTCAGATCCCTTCAAGACTGCCTATGCTGATGCTGAGTGACTATCCTGTTATGCTGAGTGACTATCCTGCTGATAGCTTGTAAGAATATTTTTGGTTCTGGGCACCGACACCAGTGTCTAAGGCCCAATTTTTCAGCCCCTGTTTAACAGGGGCATGTAATTACAATTTTTGATGCAACATTTTGCAAGGAGGGTTCGTTGCTGCACTCAACTAGAGTATTTGTGAGGGGTTGCAGTGTTGTAGCACCAGCACCAGTGCCTAAGGCACAATTTTTCAGCCCCTGTTTAACAGGGGCGTGTAATTACAATTTTTGATGCAATATTTTGCAGGAGGGCTCATTCCTGCGCTCCAACTAGAGTATCTGTGAGGGGTTGCAGTGTTGTGGCACCAGTGCCTAAGGCTCAATTTTTCTGCCCCTGTTCAACAGGGACATGTAATTACAATTCTTGATCTAATATTTCACAGCAGGGCCCGTTTCTGCGCCCACCAAGAGTAACTGTGAGGACTTACAGTGTTGTGGCACCAGCAACACCACCACCACCAAAGGCCCAATTTTTCTGACCCTGTTCAACAGAGGCATGTAATTACAATTCTTGATATAATATTTCACAGCAGAGCCCGTTGCTGCGCCCACCAAGAGTAACTGTGAGGGCTTGCAGTGTGGCAACATCATCACCTAAGGCCCCAATTTCTGCAGAGTATAAAGGGCAGGCCCCTACTTTCCTTGTCAAAAGAAGTTTATTGAGTATACAATGTTATAAAGATACATAAAGTAAGTTTACAAGGATCTATAAAGTAAGCTCATTGTTTTACAGTAGGGTTTATATAGGTAAATATCATGAAATTTCAAATATTAAACATTGGGTTCACGTAAACCTAAATTAAAGATATATATCATTTCCTTAGTTACTTTTGTAGGTATTTAAATGATTTATACCTACTATACATATTGTTTACAAGTAGAGTGTATATAGGTCAAATAAATTCTGATAATGAGCTTTAATCGTAAGGTGGAGAAAAGGAAAGAGAAAGAAGAAAAAGGGTAGAAAGGCAGAGGTATGGTCCACAAGGTTGTCCCGCTCGTTAGTTTATTATTCTTTTTAGTTCTCTTTGAAGCCTTAGAATGGGTGTCTCTGTAAGTCATTTAATCTGTTACCATGGCAACAGGACAGAGTCATTGAAGTTTGACAGGAACTGTTTTATCCAAGGATGCCAAAGTTTTTCAAATTTTGGAATTTGATTTTGATCGATGGCTACCATCTTAGCATGGGACATTGTATTATTCATTCTGTGAATTGTTTCTGCTAGTACCAATGTAGGAGATTTCCATGCCTTGGCCACTGTTTGTTTTGCAGCAGTTATTAGTTGGATCATAAGTTTGAATTGAGAGAGTGTTAACCATTCCGGTTTTAGATTAAGTAAAGTTAAATATGGATCTGGTTGTATTATTTTTTTAAATATTTTAGATGCAATCACGAAGACTTCCTTCCAGAAGGTTTGGATTACTGGGCACGTCCACCATATGTGTAAATATGTGCCTATTTCTGGGCATCCTCGAAAACAAAGAGTTGAGGTATTAGGTGAATATTTTGCCACTCTAGCGGGTACAAGGTACCAGCGAGTTAGGACTTTATAATTTGTCTCCAGTGCTAAGATGTTGGGTGAAGATGACTTAGATGTGAGCCATATGTTAGACCAGTCCGTGTCTTCCAAAGTTCGTCCCAGGTCCTCCTCCCACCTCTGAACGTAAGAGGGTCTATTAAGATTTGCTACTCCATATAATTGATTATAAAGTGATGAAATTGTACCTTTAGCAAATGGATCTTTTGTACAGATTGATTCAAAAATGGATAATTGGGATAATGGTGTATCCCCCTTTAGGAATGGTGTATAGAAATTTTTGATTTGGAGATATCTAAATATCTCAGAGTTTGGTAGATCATATTTTTCTCTAAGCGATGGGAATGAAAGGAATGATTTAGATGCTATGAAGTCATTTAGTGTCTGAATGCCTGATGTTGTCCAAGCTTTAAAAGAATTTGGATAGATCCATGCCGGATAAAAGGCCGGATTTCTGATAAAAGAAAGGAGAGGATTGTGTGGAGATTGTAACTGATATTTGGTTTTTAGTTTATCCCAGAGAGATAAGAAGTGTTTAGTTATGGGATTATGAATTTTAAAGCGGTCTTTAGGATCAAGCCATAATAAATTTGATATTAATAGAGGGTCATTTTCTGAAGCCTCTATAAATACCCATAATGGGATTTTCTGTTTTGCATGGTATTTGGACAGACTGGCCAAATGTGCTGCTGTGTAGTAGTTAGTAAAATTAGGGTATCCCAGGCCTCCTTTATTTTTGGGAAGATGTAGTGTGTGTATAGGTATATGTGGTTTAAAAGAGCCCCATATAAACAAAGTTGCTCTTTTTTGTACTATTCTCAAAAAATAGGAAGGAATTGGAATAGGGAGGACTCTGAATAGATAAAGCAATTTGGGTAGAATAGTCATTTTGATTGCATTAATCTTCCCTATCCAGGATAAAGGAAGTTGCGACCATTGTTTTATTAGATTTGTGATCTGTCTTAATACAGGAGGATAATTGGTTGAGAATAAGTCAGAATGAGATGCTGTTAAATGAATTCCAAGATATGGGATTGATTTTTCTGCCCATGTGAATGGGAGTGCAGCCCTAGCCGGGATCAATTCCATGTTTGTGAGTGAAATATTAAGCACTAGGCATTTCTTAGGATTAATCATAAGGCCGGATAGGGCTGCAAATCCATCAAGAGCTGGTATTAAGTTAGGACCAGAGACCTGTGGTGATGATAGAAAAAGTAATATATCGTCTGCAAATATACATAATTTGTGTGTAATACCTCCTACTTCAATGCCAGTTATAGTTTGGTTTGTTCTGATGTATTGGGCCATGGGTTCGAGTATAAGGGCAAATAATAAGGGAGATAATGGGCAACCCTGTCGGGTACCTCTTTCGATATTAAAGGTTTCAGATTTGTATCCAGCATATTTTATATAGGCTTTGGGTTTATTATATAATGCCTTGATCCATGTTAAAAAGTGGGGTCCAAAACCCCATTTTTGTAATGAATATTGCATATATTGCCAGGATACTGTGTCAAATGCCCTCTTAATATCCAGAGATAGAAAACGTAAAGGGATTTTCCGTTTTTTAGCAATATGTGCCAATAACACTGCCCTGCGTATATTATCGCCTGCCTGTCTATTTGGCATGAAGCCTACTTGATCTCTATGTATTCATTTTCCTATAATGCTATTGAGGCGTTTTGCTATTATTTTTGCTAATAATTTAATATCGAGGTTTAACAGAGAGATAGGCCGATAATTCACACAGGAAGTATCATCAGAACGGGGTTTTGGGATCATACAAACAATTGCCATTAGTGTTTCTTGCCGAAAAGAATGTCCATCTAGAAGTTTGTTAAAAGTTTCAGTGAGAATGGGAGAGAGTATTTCTGAGAATGTTTTATAGTATAAAGCCGAGTAGCCCTCTGGGCCTGGTCTTTTGTTAAGTTTTAGGTCTTTTATGACGTTAGCAACTTCATCTATAGTTATAGGCTCATCCAAACTGCTTTTTTGATTCTGAGATAACTCAGGTAAGGTTATTTTTGAGAAGAAGGATTCAGCTTCTGTAGGATTAAATTCATTGTTTGTCTTGTATAAAGTTGCGAGATGTGAGTGAAATTTATGGACTATTTTAACTGGATTACAAGTGTAAACATTTTTTGATAATTTCAAACGTATTGGTTTGAAAGATTTGTTAGTTGAATTTAATGCCCGAGCCAAATATGTACCTGGTTTGTTTGTATTCATGTAGAAATTGTGTTTGGAGCGTTTGAGGGATTTATCAACTGACTCAGTGAGAAATAGATCGTATTCCAATCTAGATTTTTCCAGATGAGATTTTGTACTCTGAGATGGATTATCTTGAAATGATATGTAGGCTGCATTAAAATTGAGTTCTAGTTTTTTTGCTAGATTTTTGCGTTCCCGTTTAAATAGTGCCATTTGTCTTTGTATTGTACCACGCAAGACAGGCTTATGAGCTTCCCACAGTGTTATTGGGGAGATGTCTGTTGTATTATTAATTGATATGTATTCCTTTAAAGCTTGTTCAATGGCCATCTGATGTAGTGGGTGTTTGAGCATTATGTCCGGTAAGTACCACGTTGGGTCATGTGCTTTTGGTATGGCTGAGGCTATAGTAGTGTATACTGCATTATGGTCAGACCACGGAATCGGAATTATATCTGATGCAATAATTTCTGGTATCATTCCTATTGTTAGAAAAATATGATCTATTCTGGTGAAGGTTTGATGAGGGTGCGAGAAATAAGTGAATTTCTTTTTCATTGGGTTACTTTCTCTCCATGAATCTACCAGATTGTATTTGGAAAGAAGTTGAGAAAAAGGTAATCTAGAGGTTATTTTGGATGGTGTAAAAGGTGATTTATCTAGAAATGGGAGGAGGACCTGGTTCGAATCCCCACACATTATCACTGTTCCAGGCCCCTACTTTCAAACATCCAACTTACAAATGACTCCTACTCGCAAACGGAAGGAGACAACAGGAAATGAGATGAAATCTACCCCTAGGAAGGGAAATTCCCTCCTGTAAGAGTTAATATGGGAAAAACGTGTCTCCTCTCCACTGATGCTTTATCACCAATCCTTGTTTCACTAAAACCCCAAATTGTCAAAAAACATTTGTCATTGGGACAGAAAGTGAGGTAAAATCTTCTGAAGAGGTGCACAGACAGCAAAACAAATGTCACAGGGGTGATAACCCTTCCCTATGTTTTCCAAAAAGCTTAAAAATAGATTTTTTTTGGCTGGAGCTACACTTTAAAAATGTACCAGTTCAAAATTACAAACAGATTCTACTTAACAACAAACCTACAGTCCCTGTCTTGTTTGCACCGCCTGTACACTGCTGTTCAGAAGGCCTGTGGCCCCACGCCTTTCCTTTTTTTAATTTGGGTGCCGGGTTTCCCCTTAATATCCATACAAGGCCCAAAGGGCCTGGTAATGGACTGGGGGGGGTATCCATGCCGTTTGTCTCACTGATTTTCATCCATATTACCGGAACTGGAAATTACATTAAAGCCGTAAGCAGTTTTAAATTACTTTTATTACTTTAAAAATGTAATTTTGTGCAGGGACTGTTCTAAGCACGGGAAACACGCGCCACATGCATACTATAGACACCCCCCAGGTACGATATTTACTTTAAGCATCATTAAAATCACTTCTGCCGAAAAAACGGACGTTTTAAAACTTTTTTTTGCGTTGATACATGTACCCTGGGGCAGGACCCGGGTCCCCAAACCCTTTTTAGGACAATACCATGCAAATTAGCCTTTAAAATTAGCACTTTTGATTTTGAACGTTCGAGTCCCATAGACTTCAATGGGGTTCCAACGTTCGTGCAAATTTTTGGTCTGTTCGCGGGTTCTGGTGCGAACCGAACCGGGGGGGTGTTCGGCTCATCCCTACTTACTGCATTGTGGTGACCAGGAGAGAACCTCTACATGGAGCCAATCAAAAGAGGGGTTGTGCCTCTGTAACAAAGCATAACCAATAGCCAGCGGAAACTTAGGTGAGGAAATAACTTGGAATTGGATTATCTCATGGTGAAGAGCCTCTACGGCCATGGACAATGGAACAGTCTCATGATTCACATGGGCAGGCTGTAAAGGTCTCCCATCAAGAGCCTCAATGGCAAGTGGAGTGTCAGGATGCTGCCTTTGTATCGAATGCTTCAATACAAAGGCAGCATCAATGAACAGGCCTGCAGCCCCAGAGTCAATTAGAGCCTGTATCTCAATGGATGACACAGCCTAAGAAAGGGTAACTGAAACCAGGGGCTTATCCTTCTGGATAACTGGGGACCAAACAACGGCACCTAAGCTCTGTCCATGACGGGACCTCAAGGTTCGGGCATTCCCTGGAAGGGTAGGACAAGACTTCAAAAAGTGACCTGCCTGGCTACAATAAAGGCACGATCTCTCATCCGCAGAGAGACGCATGAAGCCCAAGTGCATGGGTTCATCTTCACAGACCGACTCAGTACCAGGAGGCATGGGAGGTGAGGGAGACAAGGGTGGGACTGTAAAGTTCAGAGACAAATGTACAGGAGGCTTCTGCAAGCGCTCCTTAAAAGGGAGTCTTTCTCTGAGTCTGGAGGCAATGAGGATGGCACACGTGATGAACCTCTCCAGCTCAGTGGGTATATCTCAGGCTGCTATCTCATCCTTGATGGTATCCGAGAAGGCGTGCGAAAAAGCAGCCATGAGGGCCTCATTGTTCCAAGCAACTTCTGCTGTCAGAGTACGGAATTCAATGGAATAATCGGCAACAGTACTCATACTCTGTTTGATGGGCATGAGGCACTTGGCAGCAGAAGCGGAGTGTGCGGGAACTTCAAATTCCCTTTTTAAAGAAGTCACAAACTCAGGGTAACTCAAGACAACATAGAGGGTTTGCCCAGGCCAAGGCTCTCTCAAAGCTCTCTCAAAGCAAAGATATCACAAAACCTACTTTGCTTCTGTCTGTGGGAAATGCCTGGGGCAGCATCTCAAAGTATATCTCAGCCTTGTTGACAAACCCTCTGCATTGGACTCGCCCCCAAATCGCTGGGGAAGTGGAGGTAATAGAGGTAATACTCCAGGTGGGTGCCTGCACAGAGACTGGAGCAGCAGCAGGGATGCCCTGCAACACAGGTTGTACTGGAACTCAGGAGTGTTTGTAATGCCATGGCAAACTGATCCATGCAGTGATCCTGCTCATCCAATCTGGAAAAAATATTACCAACAAGTGGATTGACTGCATGTTCTGAATTTGTGGCCTTCGCCTACTGTCAGAGACCATGAATCTGACTGAGACTGAAGTACAGTCAAATCTCACTTGTTTAATAATAATAAAAAAAGGTACACAGAGTAAACATACTCAAAACATACTCAAAACATAGCCAGAGTTCAGGAACCAGAACGGATAGTTAGGCAAGCCAAACCATCAGGGAGCCATAGATGAGCGTAGTAGAACAGCAAGCAGGATTTGGAGCCAGAAGGAATGTCAGCCAAGCAAGTCTTTGACAGGAACACATCTACTGAGGAAGGCCTGTGATTGGCCGATACGCGTCTAGAAGGGAGGAGCTGATAGTCACGTCCAGCCAGGCACATGTGGACACGGTGGTGCTACTCTGGAGGTTTTTATGTGATTTTAAAGTTTTTATTTTGTAAGTGCAACTTGTCTATTTGGGGCTTTGAATAAATTTGTATAACACTATGGTCTCTATACTTATTATTTATATGTCCTGAACTCATGGAATCTTGAGCCAAGCTGGGGGATGATCCGTTTCTTTTGATATTAATGAACTGAGTTACCATTAAGAAAGAGCCATCTGGATTACCCACCATTGATTGGGAAGAGGAAGTAAGAGCAAAGAGCTTGTGGGGAGATCCGCATATAAGTTTTGACTCATCTGGGAGGTGAGCTCGCATTTTTACTGGTGGTGGTGTGCACTCCTTTTGAGGATGAACAATCACTGTGGTGAAATTGTGTGGATACACTGATCACAAGAAGAGTTTTTCATGTTTTATTTCTTCATTTTTTCATTTTATGGACTATTCATTTATATGTAGGATTTATTTATTTTAGAGATTTGCACTTTATATTTATAATTTTACACATAGCGCTACATTTATTATTTACTATCCATTTTGCAATTAGTGTGGTGTACCACTTGGAATGTTTAGCAGCTGTGCACATTTATTATTAGGTTTTCTTATTTAAACATCACAATATTACTTACTTGTGGCGCTGATTGTTTCATCTTACAATCTGGGATAATGACACTACAGTAAGTCAAAATAGCGGCGCTAAATGTTTGTGCACAAGGAGTATTAAATCCCCTAAAGTGACATGTGACTCACAATTTACAAATGAGAATATAACTGACATGTGCTAAAATATAATAAATGCTAAAGCACTAAATTGACAAACAGCACTAAACACCCTGTGACAAGTGAAGTGATATGATGTAGCTAGTGAAGCTACAAAAGAATTTTACAGTCAGGTCCATAAATATTGGGACATTGACATAAATGAAACCAACAAGATGTGCTTTAACTGCAGACTTTCAGCTTTAATTTGAGGGTTTTTACATCCAAATCAGGTGAACAGTGTAGGAATTACAACAGTTTTTATGTGCGCCTCATACTTTTTAAGGGACCAAAAGTAATGGGACAATTGGCTACTCAGCTGTTCCATGACCAGGTGTGTGTTATTCCCTCATTATCCCATTTACAAGGAGCAGATAAAAGGTCCAGAGTTAATTTCAAGTGTGCTATTTGCATTTGGAATGTCTTGCAGTCAACTCTCAATATGAGATCCAAATTGCTGTCACTATCAGTGAAGCAAGCCATCATTAGGCTGAAAAAACAAAACAAACCCATCAGAGAGATAGCAAAAACATTAGGTGTGGCCAAATCAACTGTTCGGAACATCCTTAAAAAGAAAGAACACACCGGTGAGCTCAGCAACACCAAAAGACCCGGAAGACCACGGAAAACAACTGTGGTGGATGACCAAAGAATTCTTTCCCTGGTGAAAACACCCTTCACAACAGTTGGCTAGATCAAGAACACTCTCCAGGAGGTAGGTGTATGTGTGTCAAAGTCAACAATCAAGAGAAGACTTCACTATAGTGAATACAGAGGGTTCGCCACAAGATGCAAACCATTGGTGAGCCTCAAAAACAGGAAGGCCAGATTAGAGTTTGCCAAACAACATCTAAAAAAGCCTTCACAATTCTGGAACAACATCCTATGGACAGATGAGACCAAGATCAACTTGTACCAGAGTGATGGGAAGAGAAGAGTATGGAGAAGGAAAGGAACTGCTCAAGATCCAAAGCATACCACCATAAGTGAAGCATGGTGGTGGTAGTGTCATGGCGTGGGCATGTATGGCTGCCAATGGAACTGGTTCTCTTGTATTTATTGATGATGTGACTGCTGACAAAAGCAGCAGGATGAAGCATACTGCAAAAGCTACCAAAGAGTTTTTTATGCGAAAGAAGTGGAATGTTATGCAATGGCCAAGCCAATCACCTGGCCTGAATCTGATTGAGCATGCATTTAACTTGCTGAAAACAAAACTGAAGAGAAAATGCCCCAAGAACAAGCAGGAACTGAAGACAGTTGCAGTAGAGGCCTGGCAGAGCATCACCAGAGATGAAACCCAGCATCTGGTGATGTCTATGCGTTCCAGATTTCAGGCTGTAATTGACTGCAAAGGATTTGCAATCAAGTATTAAAAAGTGAAAATCAATTATTCTGCGCTTAGGACAAAAGAAAAGGAACTGCAGCCCCCCCAAAAAACGAAAATCACCAAAGTGAAATCCAAAAAACAAGATACTCTAATGGGGGAATTGGCGCTGTTCAAGAAATATATGTGTACAAGTGTGTATTAAACAGGGAGTGTATGTACGTGAAAGTGCACCAAAATGTAATAATAACCTATAAGGTGCTAAATAATAGAGAATGTGTATATCAAAATAAACTGCAATACACACAAAATCAAATTAATTAAACATCAATTGACATCTATTAAAAATTAAGATCTCAACCACTATAAAAAATACTAAAAAAGTGATAATCAATATAAACAGTGTTACACAGTGTATCGGATGGCATCTGTTGATGCTCTCAGCCAATATAAGAAAAATAACAAAAAAATCCCAAATGGTAATCAAAGGTGTATGAGTAAAAAGCAAAAAAATGTTTTTGAATAATGAAAAAAGCTGGTACAGTGTCCTATGAATGTGACAAAAGTCTGCAACAAAGTGGTAATGTGTTAATCCAAATAATCCAATAAAGATCTTGGTATAATGCAGTGACAAGTGTTCCCCGTCTCCTGTTGTACCCCCACTCGTGCCCTCACTCACCAGAGTGCCTAACCCCTGCAGGGGTAATAGGCATGTAGATGTGGATCCAGTAGTGATGTTCCTTGGCGATCGATGTTCCTCTCAGCGGTGTCCTTCTCTCCTTTCCCATTATGCCACTGATGTCCTCTTAGTAATCCCCACTGAAATATATCCATATATAGTGAGAAAAGAGGAGCCTCATAGCGTAAATCCAAAAAGCAATGTTTATTTTAAAACAGTTATAAAAATGGAGCTGACAATGCTCCACCGGCTGGCTCAAAGCCAATTGCCACAGCAACAGCGTGATAGCGGCGTGCATTCCACAGCCTGCCTACCGAAAACCGGAAGTCTCTAGCAGAAGTCAAAGGCAGAGGGGATGTATGCGTACCACGTGACCACGCCTTACGCGTTTCGTCATGAAGACATCATCTGATGCATGGTTAGACCATGTAATGTTATTTATTAAAGTGTAATCTGTAAGGTGAACTTACACAGGACCCCCCCGGTCCCCCTGACCTGGACCGCGGCATTCTCCCATTCTAAGTCCCGGCATATCCGTGTCAGGAGTCCAGGGCTCAAAAATCTCCTCGGCGTCCACGCATCTTCTCCAAAGCTGACAGGACCGGCTATGCGGCTGCTGATTGGTCGGCACCGCTCATGGGACAGCACTGACCAATTTGAATGCTCCAAAATGTCCCTCCTGTTGAGGTACGTTTTGGACATTCAGATCAGGGGATTTCTAAGCCCCGCACTCCTGGCACAGATATACCGGGGCTTAGAACAGAAAATTGCCGTAGTCCAGGTCAGCAGGACCGGGGGGCGAGGAGGGGGTCCTGTGTAAGTTCACCTTACAGATTTTTCTGTAAAGGGGAACTTACCCTTTAAAGAAGACAATGCTTTCATCAATAGCCCATGTTCTACAAGGAAGATGTCAGGGAAGGTTCCACCTGCTGGTGGCGCTGTTGGACATTTGGCTTGCAGTACTGATGTCCACCAGTGGGTGTACCTGTTTCCTGTGTCCTGTACCTGAACCTGTCCCTCCTGTGTCCCTGTTACCTTTACCTTTGCCCTGCAGCCCTATCCGTCCATCCTCTCCCTGTCCTGTTTGCTCCCTGCCCCCATCTGCTGATCTCCCATTGATGACCCTGGCCTGGCTACGTTTATGATTCTGGTATTCCCCATTTATTGTATATACCTGTCTGATTGTTGTTATTTGTGGGTCTCTGTCTGGTAGTTAGTTTGTTGTGCACTGTGTTATATTGGAGGGGTTTGTATTTATATTTTCACTTATCCAAGTAAATTACAATATTTTCACTTTACATGTGTTTGGTTTCCTCTGTTGCTGTCCACGCAGTTCTGGTCACACCTGATTCATGGCAATATACCAAGGATATCCCTGACCAGAAGTGGCTGCATAGAGGAACCATCTCAGTTCTGTTTGCTTTGCTGAAATTAATTCTGATGTGATTGTTTATTATGCTCTGCTGACGTCAGGGAGTGGTGAATATTTCCGCCAGACACTGAAAGAGTGGACCAGTGACCAGCTGCTAGATAAAATTCATTTAGCTCACTCCCTGGTTTATCAGGGCTATATGCTGTTTGCGGATGCCTTTAATTCAAATGTGTACAGAACTGGCCCTGCCCTGTATTTCAAAGGGCCGTGATGATTTTTCTCCCCCTTTTAATGTTAATCAGGTCGTATCTCTGGTGTGGCTTTTGGAGGATGACTTTGCATACTTTTTTTTAACATTACTCAGCTTGTTCCCAATAGGTGATAATAAAGTGTGTTGATTCTGTACAGTCCCTTGTCAGACAGGCAGAATGTAAACCACAGTTTGTTCAACCATTACTCCTAGCACCAAATATCAATACCCTGTTTCTACTCACTGCACTTATCCTGTCTTTAATCCACCTGCCTCTTCTCTGCTGCCTACAACTACCCCACAAAAACTTCCTCTAGCCATTGTTCCCTCTTCCTTACCATATTCCAGCCCTTCTCTTCAGTCTGCTTCACCCCTTACCTACAGTCCTGCGGTCACCAACAGAACTTCAGTGGGTAAGCCAAAGAAGAAACAGAAGTTTTTTCCGTCTCATATGATCCTGCCATTAACCCAACCTGCCTCCACACCAGCCAATCTGCTCCAGCCTGCTTCCGCACCAACTGACCTGCTCCAGTCTACCTCCATGAATACCAATGGGGCCAAGTTGGCCTCTGATGATACTGAACCTAACACCGACAACTTTCTGCCTGCTTTCCAACCTGAAGTTCCAGTGCCCGTGTTCCAGCCTGAAGTTCCGGTGCTCGTTTCCTGGCCTGATGTTACGTGCCTGTGTTCCAGCCTGAAGTTCTGGTGCCCGTGTTCCAGCCCGAAGTTCCAGTGCCCATTTCCAAGCCTGAAGTTCTGGTGCCCGTTTCCCGGCCTGAAGTTCCGATGCCCGTTTCCTGGCCTGCAGTTGAGAAGCACGTTTCCCATCCTGAGGTTCCTGTGCCCTTTTCCCGGCCTGAAGTTCCAGTGCCTGTATCCCAGCCTGCTGGGCCGGTGTCTGTTGCCCAGCCCGTTGAACTGGTGCCCGCTACCCAGTCTATGGAGCCAGTGCCCATTACTCAGCCTGTGGGGCCGGTGCCCATTGACCAGCTTGTGGAGCCAGTGCCCGCTACCCAGCCTGCTGAACCAGTGTCCGTCACCCAGCCTGTTGAGCCAGTACCCATCATCCGAGTTGCTGAGTCGGTGCCCTTCACCCTGCGCAGGTGCCTGTTACCCAGCCTACTGGGCCGGTGCCCGTTACCCAGCTTGTTGAGCCGGTGCCCATTACCCAGCCTGCTGATACTGTGTTTGCTGCCCGGCCTGATGTTTCAGTGTCTGCCATCCGGCCAGATGACCCGGAGCCTGCTACCCAGCCAGATGACCCAGAACCTGCTGCCCAGCCAGATGACCCAGAACCTGCTGCCCTGCCAGATGACACGGAGCCTGCTACCCAGCCAGATGACCCAGAACCTGCTGCCCAGCCAGATGACCCAGAACCTGCTGCCCTGCCAGATGACCCGAAGCTTGCTGCCCAGCCAAATGACCCGGAGCCTGCTGCCCAGCCAGATGACCCGGAGCCTGCTGCCCAGCTAGATGACCTGGAGCCTGCTACCCAGCCTGATGTGCCTCTGTCTGTTGCCCAGCCTGATGTGCCTCTGTTCGTTGCCCAGCCTGATGTGCCTCTGTCTGCTTCCCAGCCTGATGTGCCTCTTTGTCCAACAAGATGTGTTACTGGCGCAAAACTCAATTTAATAACCGATCAATATAGTTTGCTGCAATCATGTGGGTCCACCCAAGAAATAGTGGAGTGCAATTATAGTAAAAAGTGGATTGCGCTAACTTTTGTGTATAAAAACCACCATAAAGTGTGCAAATTGTGCAAAGTAAAAAATATTTCTATATTGATCCTATAATGAAGTGTTTTTCTCTGCCATCTATATTGGTATATTGATATTCTTCTCTTTTTTTGGCTTTATATCAAAAAACGTATCTTTCCCGTATATTATTTCTGATCAAAATGTATCTAGGTGAAATATCTAATAGTGTAACCAATCACTGTATAAAGTGCTAGTGCTAACAGAATATTACAAAATATATAGGTATATATATAGGTGAGAAATAAACTGAAAACTAAAATCATACAATGTGCCAATATTACTTCATTCATAAAATTCCCATATCAATGTATATATGTGCTGCACAGTGCAAGAAAATTTAGAGAAATTTTTTTTTGAAAAATGTCCCCAACTTGTGCACCACAGTACACTAGATGTCCTCAGTGAGTGATCACTCCTGTGCAGTAATAACGTTTTTCTTCAAAATAAAGTGCTCCAAATTCACCACCTATTGTGATTTCACCACCACCTGTTGCAATGGCCACTCACCAGATACGGTAAGAATATGCGCCTTTGGTTTATTTAGGATAACCACTCCGTTTATGATGGGTCCAATCGCAGCTTCAAGCAGTACAATAGTGTCTCTTGCTCTATATAGTGCTCACAAAAACATGTGGATAGCCATCATGGTGTAGTAAGTAACTCTCATTTATTTAAAAAATGTTAAAAAACATAGTCAAACTCACATGTGCAGGTGCCCCTAAGCCGGCACCAAGCTAATACAGTAGTGTATGTGGAGAGCGGAGTCTCAATCTGTCCTAGTGTCTCCTCACAGCGGTGTGCATTCCAAGCCTCACACCCGTATGATCGGACAGGGATAGGGTAGGAAAGTCCCCAGCAGCCTCTACGCATTTCGCAATAGGGTTTGTGTCATCAGGAAGCTGCTGTATCTATACCTGTCCTCCTATTTATACCTCCTTGAATTTTTTGACCCTTGTCAGCTTGTCAAACAATTGGAAATGTCCGTGAAATGAAACCGGAAGTGGTTTAACCGCCATCTTGGATACTCAGGGCTATACAGGAAGTAGTATAGCCGCCAATTTGATTACTGGAACCCAGGCCTGTTTTTCCCTTAATATGTATCTATATATTGTGGTAATTTGTCATAGATGCAGCAGAAAGCTGCTGCATCCATGCCTAACCTATTATTTAAACACCCCTTTTAATTTTTTAAACCTTTGTAATGTGCCAAACGGTTGTAAACAGCCTTGACAAGAAACAGGAAGTGGTTAAGCCGCCATCTTGGATCCTCGGTGCTATACCGGAAGTAGTGTAGTCACCATCTTGGTTACTGGAACCCAGGCCCGTTTTTCCCTTAATATATATCTATTATGGTGGATTGTCATTTCTGTGTCTGTGGCTACAATCTTTAATTTCCTGTTCTGTGTCATACATATATATTGCTATAAAGGGCACATCTCAACTATCTATCTATTCCCCCACATACACAGCTGGATTGCTTTTACAATCTTATAAATCATGTTTATTTCTTAAAGCTATACATTCATATATCCATTAACGCATATCAAAATGTATGTAAAAATATATAAAAATGTAGTATGAAAATACCCAATTGTCAATACGCATGCACAGAGCCATCCAAGATGGCCTCCTGAGACTGGAGCTCTGCACTGCCCCGGCCACACAGCTCACATAGCGGCAGAACCGGCCCAGCAAACCACCCACAAATGGCTGCATCGTGCAGCGGAAACCCCCGAGCACCGGCACATGTCAGGGGGACAGCCAGGAGGAACCTGGGACCGCAGTTTGAGAGTGGGGAACAACGAGGGGATTCCAAGATGGCGGCTGCTTTTCAGCCATGAGACAGCACCGCAGGAGATCAGAAGGAAAACAGGCAAGTGCTGGCTCCTGAAACCCTTTCCTATCCACCTCAGGCGACCAGCTCCTTCCCCTGCAGCCAGACTCCTTCCCCAGCATCCACTGTCTCACTGCTGGAAAGGTCCCTGGGACACTATGGGCTTTCCACTATGACATTAACTCCAGAAAAACCAGGCATCCTCACAGCTTCTGGAGGCTCTGCTCAGGACATGCCACTAACTGTAGCTTTTGTCACGTTCTCAGAGCTGCTCGACAGAGGTCTGACACAGACTGCAGACAAGATTACTGGGGACATTCGATCAGACTTTCAAAACTTGGGATCTAGAATAGAAACGATCTAACACAAATTAGATGTTACCATCTCAAGAGCCAATCAGAACACGGACCACATTCACTTCCTGCAGGTCTTGACGCGGCACAAGCGAGGATCGACGATCTTAAAAATAGATCGAGAAGGGAGAATTTTAGAATAAGGGGTCTCCCAGAAAACATCTCGGATATCCCAACCAAAGTCCAGGAAGTTATAAAGTACCTTATCCCAGATATCCCAGAGCACAAGCTGGAATTGGACAGGGCACACAGATCCCTGGGTCCTCCCCGGAAAGATGGATCGCCTAGGGGCATTGTGGTCAAGACCCACTTCTATTCCATCAAAGAAGAAATAATGAAAAAGTCTAGACAGCAATCTCAGCTCAAATTTCAGGGGCACAGCATTCAAATATTTGCTGACATTTCCCCTTTACAATTCAAAAAAGACAGTCCCTGAAACCCCTTCTTCTAGCTCTCACCAAGGACATCAAGTACAGGTGAGCCTTCCCCTTCGCTCTGAAGTTCAATTTCAGAGGCAAGCAATACTCCTTTTCCAGCTTTGTAGAAGGTGAATGATTGCTACTAGACCTCAGAATCATCACTCAAGACTACTTAATGGACACTTCCAACCCACAACAAGGATCTGTCAAACGTCCCACGCCGACAAGCCCCACATCACCGCTATGGGATATGACGAAGACCAAGAAAGCAAAGGACAATTTACCCCCCTGAGGCTCAATAAAATTACAGGGACTCTGAATTCAATGGTTCTGACCTATCCATAAGGTCACCTCTGGATCTCCACTCAGCGAGACAGATCCATAACAAAATATTTTTTTCTTTTTTTTTTTTCTTTCTTTAAAAAGGAGGTGTTCATACAACCTTTGCTGCTTCAGGACGTTAGCATATAACATCTCCTACTAGCTCCCCAGTGACATTCTATCACTCAAAGGCTCACTGGGCTTTAGTGCTCTTGAAGCCTCACGAGACCCACGCTGGTTCTGTCCACTGGTAAAAACGTTTATCAGTTCTTTACAGGTTCTCTGTGAAGTTGTTTGGGGCTGGGGCAGTTGCTTAACTATCATTTAGATATGGTTTTTTCATGCCCGAGTGATGGGAAATTAGCTCTAGTGAAGGGCTATAGTAAACTGTTTGTTTTGAATGGAGGAGGGGAGCTCTCACCCCCCTTCCATTCATGGCCATTCCATGGCCGTAATTTTACAATGTTGCTATATCTGTTTATCTCTTTTTCTATCCTTTTTCCCTTTCTAGCCATCCTCGAGAAGGTAACAATCAGCGGCAATGGTGATGTCACCATAAAGTCCCCTTCACTGCACGTCATCTCCCAGTGTCTAATCCAGGATAAGGTAGGTGGCGTTGGGTTGTTTGATTGTTTCACCTCTCTGCTCCATGGCTTCCAATAAAGTAGTCTCACCTCCCCTTCGCATAATTTCCCACAATGCACAAGGGTTAAATTCTCCCATGAAGAGGAGGAAAGCATTCCAACCATATAGATCCCATCATGCTGATGTGGTCCTCTTGCAGGAGACTCACCTCCCGAGGCGGTACACTCACTTTTTCCTCCATGCCGACTTCCCACAATTTTACCTATCAAATGCGGAAGACAAGACTAGGGGGGTGGCAATAATTTTCTCCAAGCATTGCAAATTCACAACCCAGCTGGAGCACAGAGACCCGGAGGGAAGGTTTCTTCTCGTCAAGGGTTTTCTGGATGAACACAAATATACCTTTGTCTCCTACTACGCCCCAAACAAAGGTCAAGTACAATTCTTTCAATGGATGTTCCAAGTTCTGGAACCTCTGATTGAGGGAACCACGATCTTGGGTGGGGACTCAAACATGGCCTTTGATATAGGCTTGGACAAATCTAACCCTCTTAATTTGAAACCTATTAGACCCCTCAAAGGCAGTGTAAAGATAGCAAAGCTGATTTTCCAGCACGGGTTGGCAGACATTTGGAGGGAACTGAACCCCTCAACACGAGATTTTACCCACTACTCCTCCCCTCACCAAACATATGCAAGGATAAACCACATCCTCCTATCTACTCAACATATCTCATTAACCACCAAATCATCTATTATTGAAGCAGCCTGGTCCGACCATTCTATGGTGTCTCTCCGCAGGGCGGCATATAGTCAAATGAGGATAAATTGGAGACTTCACGATTCCATCCTTAGTGATCCCATCAGAGTGTCAGTACTATCACAGACTCTGCAAGAATACTTCAAGCTTAACGATACTGTAGAGATTACGGCAGAAACGCTATGGGCGGCTCATAAAGCCACTATTAAGGGCAAATTCATACAAATCGCTTTACAACTAAAAAAAGAAAGACGGGGGACCTAGCAAGGCTGGAACAGGAATATGAAGACCTCCGCAAAAAACACAAAATAGACCCCAAGAGTGTCCCTACATCATCTCTTGACTCGGCTAGATTAGCCCTAAATTTAGCACTTACAGCTAGAGCCGACAAACATATTAGATGGGTGGGTGCTAAGTTCTACCTTAAAAAGGACAAAATAGGCATGATGTTAGCTACTAAACTTACGCCAAAACATAAATCATACTCACTTCCGAAGATTAGACAAGCAGACGGCACCTTTACGCAAAACCCACAACGTATCCTAAAATCCTTTCAGGAATACTATACTGACCTATATAAAACATCCAGAGATGCAAACGTATTACAGATGCGTTCATTCCTGGATGGCATTACCCTTCCTGCCTTGACAGATGCACATATCGAGGAAATGGAATCATGACTGAGGAGGTCAGGGAGGTAATCAAAAATCTAAAAGGGGGCTCTGCTCCAGGACCAGATGGCTTCTCTGTGCCTTACTATAAAACCTTCGCAGAAACCCTAACACCGTACCTAACCAGGTTTTTTAATGCAAAGAGGGATGGGAAGCCGCTAGGTAACACTCTTAATTCTGCATATATCACTGTAATTCCTAAACCTGACGAGGATGCAGGGGTCGTAGGGAACTATAGACCTATTTCATTGATCAACAACGATCTAAAAATTGTGACCAAAGTCATGGCAAACCGCTTAACATTATTCATAAATCAATATATCCACAAAGAGCTGGTGGGATTCATTCCGGGTCGACAAGGCCCTGACCAGGTGCGGAGAGCAGTTGACATAATCTCTATATTACAATCGGGATGGGAGGGGGGTCCCAAACAGGAGGGAATGCTCCTCTCCTTAGACCTACAGAAGGCCTTCGATTTGGTCTCATGGCAATACCTATTACTAGTCTTTCAAAGATGGGGCTTCGGGAAAAACGTCTTGGGAATTCTGCAGGCATTCTATTCCTCCCCAGAAGCAACAGTGAGACTACAAGGATATTATGCAGACCCAATTCCAATAGCCAAAGGAACTAGACAGGGGTGCCCACTCTCTCCCCTGATATTTGCCCTGATAATTTAACCTCTTGCGATAGCATTACGTTCAAACCCGGATATCAGGGGAGTGGATTGTGGCTCTTCCTCCCACAAATGTGCCTTGTTCGACGATGACCTATTACTTTTCCTAACTTCCCCTGACTCATCCTTACCCGCTTTATGTTCTTTACTAGATACCTTCGCCTCAGGCCTTCAGGTCAATTTGACAAAATCACAAGCGCTCAATGTATTTTTACCGCCCGATAGAGTCACATATTTGAAAATTGCCTTTAAGTTTGGAATCTTCCATAAGATACCTAGGTCTCAACCTCACAACCAAAATAGAACAACTATACCAGGCCAATTTCCCGCCCACTTTCCGCAAAGTAGAGTTAGAACTTATGAACTGGTCCCAACACAAATTGTCCTGGGTGGGCAGAGTAAACTCGGTGAAGATGACCCTCTTGACTACACAAGGAGGTCTAGGCCTCCGTAACTTAATATGGTATTACCAGGCTGCAAGGCTGGCTCAGCTATCTACAATCTATCTCAGGGTAGAGAAACCAGATTGGTTAACCATAGAGAGACATGCAACCCCGAATCACACGCTAGACTATCTACTTTGGTCACCACCATAAAATAGACCCCTGCTTCTTTCCCCCACTCTCTCTCATTCTTTTAAACTATGGGACAGCATGAGGGGGCTTCCCTCCCTGGTCTCTGAGCTCCAAATGCTGGCCCATGTCTTCCATAACCCTTAGTTCCAACCTGTATGTTGGAATGTATCCGTTTCTATCGGTTTCCATAAAGTGTGTTCTAGTGTATAGTTGGTCTTTATTCTTAAATATCTCCAGATCCAAGAAATTTATATTTTCATGATGTACATTTACTATGAATTTAATACCATATTGGTTTGCACCTATATGTTGAACAAATTCATTCAGTTTTTCCAGAATGCCTTCCCAGACAATTAGAATGTCATCTATGAATCTTTTGTAAACTTTCATGTGTAGGCAACACTTTCCGAATGTCTCCTCTTCCTCCCATTTATTCAGGAAAATGTTGGCCACACTAGGGTCTTATTTATTCCCCATGCCAACTCCCTTTATCTGTCTGTAGAATTTGTGGTTATGCCAAAAAAAGTTGTTTCCCATGGCCATCTTCAATCCTTCTAGAATGAACCTTCTCTGTTTTAATCTGAGGTCAGAAAAATGCTTCATGGACCATGCCACTGCCGCTAGTGCGTCTGTTTGCTTAATATTGGTGTACGACTCCACGTCAATTGTGACCAGTAGCGTGGAATCACCCCCGTTGACCTGTTTAAGTAGTTGGATGATGTCTTTGCTGTCTTTGATGGAGGCCTGTCCTATTGCTGCTAAAGGTTGTTGAAACACATCCAGATATTCACCTAGCCTGGAATGGACAGACCCTATCCCACAGGTATAGATACAGCAGCTTCCTGATGACGCAAACCCTATTGCAAAATGCGTAGAGGCTGCTGGGGACTTTCCTACCACGTCCGATCATACGGGGGTGAGGCTTGGAACGCACACCGCTGTGAGGAGACACTAGGACAGATTGAGACTCCGCTCTCCACATCCACTGCTGTATTAGCTTGGTGCCAGCTAAGGGGCACCTAAACATGTGAGTTTGACTGTTTTTTAATTTTTTTTAAATAAATGAGAGTTACTGTACATACTACACCATGATGGCTATCCACATGTTTTTGTGAGCACTATATAGAGCAAGAGACACTATTGTACTGCTTGAACAAGCTGCGATTGGACCCATCCTAAATAGAGTGGTTATCCTAAATGAACAAAAGGCACATATTCTTACCATATCTGCTGATGTGCCTCTGTCCACTGCCCAGCCTGATGTGTCTCTGTCCGCTGCCCAGCCTGATGTGCCTCTGTCTGCTGTCCAGCCTGATGTGAGTCTGTCCACTGCCCAGCCTGATGTGCCTCTGTCCACTGCCCAGCCTGATGTGCCTCTGTCCTGCCCAGCCTGATGTGCCCACTCCTCAGTTTGATGTGCTTACTGCCCAGCTTGATGTGCCCATTGCCCAGCTCGATGTGCCTATACCTGCTGCCCAGCTTGATGTGCCTGTGCTTGCTGCCCAGCTTGACGTGCCTGCTGCCCAGCTTGATGTGCCTTTGCCTGCTGCCCAGTTTGATGTGCCCGCCGCCAAGCTTGATATGTCTATGCCTGCTGCCCAGCTTGATGTGCCAGTTGCCCAGCTTGATGTGTCTGTGCCCATAATCCAGCTTTATGTGCCCGCTGCCCAGGTTGATGTGCCCGCTGCCCAGCTTGATGTGCCTGTGTCCACCGCCCAGCCTGAAGTGCCTGTGCCCGCTGCCCGGCTTGATGTGCCACTGCTCTCTGCCCAGCTTGATGTGCCGCTGCCCGCTACCCAGCTTGAGGTGTCTCTGCCAGTTGCCTGGTTTAAAGCTATAGACCTTTTACATTCCCAGCTTGGTGTGACTCTGCCTGCTGCCCGGCTTGATGCTTTGGAGCTTTTTCTTGCCCAGTTTGATATGCTTCTGCCTAAAGCCCGGCTTAATGCCATAGACTTTTCTCAGCAGCAGCTAATTGGAGCGTCCGGAGGCCGCTCCTTCGAGGGGGTACTGTCAGGAAAGGTTCCACCTGCTGGTGGGGCTGTCGGACATTTGGCTTGTAGTAATGATGTCCACCAGTGGGTGTCTTCTGGCGGTCTGGAACTGTCAGGAAAGGTTTCACCTGCTGGTGGCACTATCTGATCCTGGGGCTGCATTACTGGTGTCCACCAGCGGGTGTCTCCCGGCAGTGTGGAGCCGACATTATCTCCTGCGATCAGGCGTCACCTTTACCTTTGCCCTGCAGCCTGATCCGTCCCAAAAATATATCTTATTTCGAGGAAATGGATGACTGCCCACTAATGGAGAAGGGATTCCTCAGATGGTAATAAAGGGTGCAGTGATAAGATAAACTACATTTGTGTATCAACACCACTGTGTTCCACCACCAGGAGTCTAGGCTGCTCACCTCATTGAGTAGACCTTCTGCGCTAACAGCAAGGTCACTCATGCATTCCCTTCCACAGGGTTAATATGAAGATGGAGGTCCACTTGCAGTGTCCAAAAGTCAGTCTCATCGGTAGGTATATATCATGTTAAAACAAAATAACAGGACATAGTGCTCTCCATATGAAAAAGTATAACATTTAATTAAATAAAAGAATATTACTCACAAGGATAACACTGAATCCCAGTGCAGGAGTATGAAGCATGCAAAAGAAGATTTTAGTAAAAACAATGTTTTCAAATGGCAAGTTACCTCCCCTGTCATAACTCAAACTCAAATTCTTCCTTTAGATGTTACTAATGTTGACATGATTAATACTCTATTAATTGATCCAAGGAGTAATGATGTCTATGTCTACGAGGACTTCGAATTTCCCAATATGGGTACACCCACCACTGGGAGCCATTTTTAGGATGCCCCCATTAGGAGAGGTAAAAATAGAAGGGGCCGAGGAAAACAGGGAAGTTATCACCATTCTCCTTATAGACATCCTTAATATGCACCGGTGGGAGCCAATGATATGTATGGTGGTCATCAAAAGCAACAATTTAATTACTCACCATCATATCATCAAAATGGTACCTTTCCCTACAGAGAAAGTTGCCCAACTAATAATTATAATTACTCTGTGCCATCTAATTATTCCACTAGAGGTAGAGTGCAACCACATTATGGCAACCATTTGGTTACACAAAATTGCTTTTCACCTTTGGCCAACCCGGAATCACGTGGAAGAGGGGATTTTCACTGAGCCCAGGGAGGGCGAGGGTGGGGCCTTCCGTTTATCCCCCCAAATCCAGGGGGGAGACGAGATATACAGGCTCAGGAACCCGGACAGGGAAGTACTCTCCTGAGAAAAAGAAAAACAAGAGAGGAAGGAGAGGAGGCATCAGAACTTAAAAGAACAAAGCCCCATTAGGTGCGGGGATATATAATCTGATCTGAATACCCTTAAGTGAAGAGGAAATTAAAGTACTTGATAAGGGTTTAAAATATGCTCCCACCCGTAACCTAAATAAGTTCCAAACTTATGTCAACTTACAGAAGTTCATAGTACATTGAATATCAAAAAATACTTTTTAAATACCCCGTCGGTGAGAGCTACCAATATCAGCACCCAAGGGGGTCATCATTCCAATTTACGGAATAAGTCAGTGTTCAATCCCCCAGCCACCGATGCTGAGCAATTGAAAGTGTTCAGGAATATGGTGGTGAAGGATTTGGGTGCGTTAAAAGTCCAGAAAGCGTACGACCCTCTATATATCAGTAGAGATATCAAGGCCCTGTCAGATAGGAACAATTTGGTTATTCTGCCCGCTGACAAGGGAGGGGGGTTGGTCTTGTTAAGTAAAACCTATTACAGGAACGAAATGGATAATTTGTTAAGTGACAGTAGTACTTATAGTATTCTGACCAAGGATCTGATGTTGGAGTTTAAGGGTGAACTTCCCTCTCTGGTTTAGTGAGGGAAGCACATAGGAGTTCTTAATGCCAAGGAGGCCCAGTATCTAGACCCCCTGTTCTGTCGGACACCAATCATTTATTTTCTCCCCAAGATCCACAAGAATAGTGCTAACCCCCCAGGGAGACCCATAGTCAATGGGATCGACTCGGTCTCCTCTAGACTGGGTCAATATATTGACACCTTCCTTCAAGCACTTGTTACAAAAGCAAATGCTTTCCTTAAGGACACAAAACATGTTATACAGATTTTGGAGTCTTTTACCATCACGCCCTCTTGTTTCCTTATTACAGCAGATGTGGGCGCTTTATATACCATCATCAGCCACGAGGATGCATTAACCTCAGTACAGTGGGCCCTGGAGTCCTCAGACCTGTCGAGGAGGCATCTGAGTTTTTTGATTGACAGTTTGACGTTCTGCCTGTCAAAAAACTATTTCTGGTATGACAAGCAGTTTTATCTCCAAACCAGAGGGGTAGCTATGGGGGCACGTTTTGCTCCCAGTGTTGCCAATCTGTTCATGGCTCACTGGGAGGAGAAGGCTGTTTATAAGAACAAATCCCCAGAATTAATATGCTACCAGAGGTACATTGACAACCTCATTATGATCTGGGATGGGAATAAAGAGAGTTTGGATGCGTTTGTATCCAGACTTAAGAATAACAATAAAAACATTGTCCTTTTTTGGAACATTAGTATGGAGAAGGCAGTCTTTCTAGATATGGAATTGTCAAAAAAGGGTGATCGAATCAACATGATCACCCATTTCAAGGCCACTGATCAAAATGCCTTTATCCCTGTTGAAATTTGCCATCACAAAAAGGGGCTGTGTAATATACCAAGAGGGCAGTTTATTCGCCTTAGGCGCAACTGCACAGAAGTAGGCGATTTTCTATCTCAATCACAGACCCTGGTTTCTAGATTCACTGAAAAGGGTTACGATAAAACTAATCTTATCAAAGAAATGGAAAATGTTGGGACTTTGGACTTGAAGGGGCTGGTTTCCAATGCCTCCAAGGTAGACCAGGGAGGGCCCAAGCAGATTAAGATTATCCTAGACTTTAATATTCAACATAAGCAATTTGAAAAGATCGTAAAGAAACACTGGCCCATTCTTAAATTAGATAGGACTCTGGGTCGGGCCTTCAAGACCGCCCACTGTTTATCTATAAAAGAGCACCCTCTCTCAGGGACAAGTTGGCTCCAGGGGTCATTGATCCCCCTGTTTACCCTGCGAATAGGATGCTTGGCTTCCTTAACGGTTTCTACGCTTGTGGACATTGTCCTGCATGTAGACAGGCTAAAAACAATGTTAAGAAAAGGAAAGAATTTGTGGCTTCTGCCACAGGTAAAAGCTATGAAATCAAGAAATTGATTACTTGCAATACGGCCGGGGTTGTGTATATGCTGCAATGTGAATGTGGTTTCCAATATGTGGGGAGGACCTCCAGGCCCCTCCATGTAAAAATTGGAGAACATGTTAACATCATTAAATGAGGTCTCCGCACACATAACGTCTCCAAGCACTTTCGACTTTTCCATAATCGCATCCCTACAGGGCTGAAGTTCTGGGCAATAGTGAAGGTAACTAGGCACTGGAGAGGTGGGAATTTCAGATGGCAGCTCAGTCGACGGGAATCATTCTGGGTATTTGAGACAAAGGTTGGGGTCCCTTTGGGGTTGAACGTTGAGTTCGACCCCAATCGTTTTATTTAAGACCGTTAGCAATATGGGGGTACCTAGTCTGTATATTCCTTGTTTGTTTATTCATGTATTGATTTTGTCGTATATGCATATTTATACATTTCCATTTAATTCCATCTGTATACGGATGAGGTGGTTGTATTGGTGTCTTTTTATATTTTTTTTATTTTTTCTTGAATCTTTTTCTCATATATTTTTATATATTTTAAACCTCCGCATGTGTAACACAATATTTAATCGTGGAATCTTGCAGATTGGTGATTAATTAAGCTACTATTTTTTTGTTTTATATTAGTGGATAGTTGTATTCACATTTGTTCCCTTTCAGTGACTACTTGGAGGGAATTATGTGCGTTGTCTTTCCACACTTTCTACCAGGAAGTGTGTGAAAGTTGCCTTAGGGCTGATTATTTCAGATGGGATGGGGGTGACCCCTTTTTTAACTTTTTTCCCAACTGTTTTTTGTTCAGTTTGTTTGGGGTATCCCTATGATTATTAGGATCAGCTTTCCTATCCCTTTTAGTTTTACATCATGTTAGCATTTTAATGTTGTAATTTGGTCGTGTCTGCATTCATCTCCGGCTAGCGGCTGGGTTCAGTGCTGCTCATCCGTTACCATGACGACTGGCTTAAACACTCACATTGATATGTCAGATGAAAGCTGTGGGCGGACTTCGGAGCATGCACACGCCGTTGCTGTGGAGACCAGCGTGAGTGCTTACACCTCCACTCAGTTTATGAGCGACTTGGACGTTGGGGGCGGATCGTCTATCACGATCCCGCCTCCCATCTCCGTCCCCATGGAAATGGGCTAACAGAGGGCGGGCTCGCCCTCATGATGTATTAACGCCAGCTGCCATTGGAGGATGCGGACGTTCCTCCACCCGGAAACGATACTATTCGGACTAAGGGAGACATGACAGCTGTCGACTACATTATAATCAGTAGGCTATCGGTGGCTTCTATTTACCTGTGCCCTATCAGATTCTTCAGTACATTTAAGCCCTGATTCCCCCCCACCAATAAGGCATGCCCACTCATCTGAGTTTAAATTGGAGGGTGGGTGGGGTTTTTAGCTTCCTGATGATTTGTTTGATGAATTGTTTGATGAACCAGTACTATATATAAGAGCTGACGCATGGGCCCCTAATCAGATTAGCTGAGGAAGTCCATATGGATGATACGCGTGCGAGGGGCTCCGTGACGTCAGTACAGCCATCCATCTGGTTCTATTTTGCATGCTTCATATTCCTGCACTGGGATTCAGTGTTATCCTTGTGAGGAATAATCTTTTATTTAATAAAAGTTTATACTTTTTCATATGGAGAGCACTATGTCCTGTTATTTTGTTTTAACATGATATATACCTACCGATGAGTCTGACTTTTGGATACTGCAAGTGGACCTCCATCTTCATATTAACCCTGTGGAAGGGAATGCATGAGTGACCTTGCTGTTAGCACAGAAGGCCTACTCAATGAGGTGAGCGGTCTAGACTCCTGGTGGTGGAACACAGTGGTGTTGATACACAAATGTAGTTTATCTTATCACTGCACCCTTTATTACCATCTGAGGAATCCCTTCTCCATTAGTGGGCAGTCATCCATTTCCTCGGATTAAGATATATTTTTGGGACTTTGCTTCATATGTCTTATATATATATATTCTATGTGTATATGTTTTACTTGTCTTGCTAAGCGCTGCACTGCTATATTTTGTGAGTTACTTTTTAGGTTTTATATTGGCCTTCAGTGTCCAGCTGCTGGGGTTATATCAGTTTGGTTTTGCACTGTATGTTCTTTCTGCTTTGTGCACACCTGATTTATGACAGAAGAGATCAAGTCTGCTGTAGCTTTGATGTGGTGTAGAGGAAAAAACTGTATAAAGTCTCTTTCATTTGCATTTAAGCATCTCCATTCATCATAGAGCTTGTGATGATTGATGAAGGTTTGTAAATTTGGAGGGTTTCTTTTTGGAGAGGAGGTAGAACCAATATTAGGGTCTGGTGTAAGGTTAAAGTCTCCGCAATAGCAACAATACTATTTGTTCTTTATGAGCTAAGCATAGTAGTTTGATGATAAAGGGGCGTTTACATTCACGAGTGTATATTTGGATGAATGAATTTCACAAATGAGGATGAGGTGACGACATCATGGATCTTTCATTTCTTTTTTGAGATTGAAATAAACTGTGTCTCTGATAGCTGGTAACATTCCTCTTTTTTTACAATCAGCGTTTGCTGTAAAGACATGCAAAGCTTTTGTGAGTCCACTTTGGAGGTGTCTCACTGCAGAAATATGTCTCCTGAGCACATAGGATGTCACACACCCTTTTTGCCAGAGGGTTTTTATGCTTCACAGGATGATTAAGGCTCTTGGCATTAATTGATAGAAATGTTATTCCCATGGTGAGGTTGTTTGAGGTTTGATTGAATTGTGAAGGTGTAGATGTTTATTTACGGTAAGCTGAGAGTAACCTCTAGAGGACGAATTCAGTATAGTCTGGCAATTTTCTTTCTTTTGCAAAATTGACCATATAGGAAGGCTTCCAGATTGTTGTCTTTGGTGTAATAAGGGACTGTGACATATAACAGAAAAGGAAATTGTAACATTAAACTGTAAACACATTTCAAATCTCCCATAACTTACAGGAGAAAGGTGGGTTGCATACAAACCCAGGTGCAGCTTTAGTGCTGCTCAGGTAAGGTGAGGCAAAATTAAATGAACAGTCAAACAAAACAGAGTCTGTAAGGGACTGCTGCTCCTTGAGGTTATGTAAGTGAGGGTAATAGTTCACCCAGAAGTTATTTATGTTTGCATGAGTTTTTGGCTGTAACCAGATGCAACTCTGGGTTTATGTGTTAAATGTCTCTTCCTGGGGATGCTGAGTCTTGCGGTTTGGGAATTATATTCCAGGCTCTAAGAAGGGAAAGACCCTTTTCTAGGGAATCAACCACATACGTAGACTTCACATGTGACAGTGATCTTGGTCGGGTATCCCCATCTGTAGCTAATGTGGTGGTTGTGGAGGCATTTTTTTATGGTGTTGAAGTGTCACCGCAAACATTAGAGCAAGAGCAATATTTCCAGTGATGGAACTCTAAACTGTAAAGGCATCTAACGCATCGCCTATGGAGATTTTTAAGTATAGTAGTTTAACCCCAATCCACGAGCGTGTACAATTTTAAAGTGAGACATGTTAGGTATCTATTTACTTGGCATAACATCATATTTTGCATTATACAAAAAAAACTTGGGGTAAATATTGTGTTTTTTAAAAAATATTATGTGACATAAAAAAATTGCAATGATCACTATTTTATTCCCTAGGGTCTCTGCTAAAAAAAACGTATAATGTTTAATGAAGTTATATGTAATAATGTATAATGTTTTGGGGTTATAAGTAATTTTCTAGAAAAAAATACTGATTTAAACTTGTAAACAAAATGTGCCAGAAAAAGCCTGGTCAGCAAGTGTTTAAAGTTTTAGTTGGTAAATCTACTCTCAAGTTTCCAGAACATGTGCAGATAGATCTGATTTTTTAACTACTATTCTTTAGTAAAGTTATAAAAAAAAGACCATTAGGTCCTACAGAAAAACGACAGAAAAAAAGACAGATCTGAAATTTAACTACAGTAACAGTATAATTTAATTTAGTACTAACAAACACTATTTAAAATAAACTGCCAATATAGTACTTACTGGCTATTGTTTTTCCCAGTAGTGTAAACTACTAAATTTCCTAAACTCTACATCAACCATATGGTTTCATGTCTTCATGGCATCTAAAAACTAATTTTAGCAAAACAGTTGGAAAACCCTACACAGCTACTGTCTTGATTCAATGAAAGTAGTAAAGATCAGTGTCTTGAATTTAAAGCACATTGTATACCTTTGGTCGAAAATAAGTCTTGTAGTTGTAAAGCCATAGAGAAAATAATGTAATTTTTTCACACTAATCAAAGCTTAGCCCTAGGCAAAGACATATCCAGTGGTAGAGTATGATCCAAAATGTCTGCTGAAAGTCAAAGTCTAATTTGAACAATTCTCTGGATGTATTTTATCACAATAATAAGTCCCATAGTAGTATGTGAGGTGATGGAGAAGAGGTGGGAGAGATAACATAATGTTTTAAACTGAAACATTTATCAAATTTAATTCTAAAGTTTTCTTGACAAGTTATGTTGACCTTCAGAGAAGCTTTGTACATACTACATGAGCAAAAAAAGAGGACAGAGACTTCATAAATAGGTGATTACAACTGCAGAATAAAGCCCTAAGGAGATCCTTCTACCAAGATTTGTCACTCATTTTTGATAATCTTCAGGACATATAAATTCTTGATTACATAAAATCTCTTTAAAAACATTTTCCTAGGGGCGTGGCTTGGAGCTCAAGGGGAATGGAAGCAGTTTAGATGAGCTCTGCACCTCCGTGACTCAAAAACCCCTTTCAGCCCAGATAAAAACGGTGATGGGCAGAAGAGACAGTGTGCATACAAGCCACCGTCAACACAGATCACAATCCACCCCAGGACTAGACAACATTGGGGAGAAATTTGGGACAAAATCTCAGAGAACAAGGGAACGTTCTGCTGCCAAGATGGCACCGCTGGAGCATGAGGCATTGCACAGTGAGCATTCCCTGTCGGCTTCAGAGGATGGGGTAAGGGACACAAAGAAATCTGACCACCCACTGCGCTTCTCAGAAATGACAAAATTTGCAACAGACATTAAAAATTCATTTGCCTCAGCCATAACTGACTTAAGAGCAGACTTTATATCCCTATCAGATCGCTTGTCTCACACAGAAAGAGCTGAAGCTAAGAGAGACAGAGCGGTGGAGAGACTGACATCCACAGTCTCTTCACATCCCACACATCTAATCCTTATTAACAGGCATTTAGAAGACTTGGACAATAGGGGACGCAGGCAGAACATCAGAGTGAGAGGAATACCAGAACATGTGGAAACTGCACAGATTAAACCAACACTGCAAGCAGTTTTTAATGATCTGCTCGATCGCCCTAAGGACACTAACATTGAATTTGCCCGAGCTCACAGGGCTCTAGCACCTCGTCCCTCAGAAACAGCTCCTCCAAGAGACATAATCTGCTGTCTGCAAAATTTCCCATTAAAAGAGGAGATATTGAACAAGGCTAGACGCAATGAAAAGATCCTATTTGAAGCACATGCTGTAACATTGTTTCAGGACCTATCACATATCACAGCAAAACAGACGAGCCATGCGTCCCATGATCACTGCACTAAGGGAGGAAGGCATACCATATCGATGGCGTTTCCCTTTTGCCTTGAGTACAACATTTGCAGGGAGGCAACACTATCTAAGAATGCCTGAAGATCTTCCAGCTTTTTGTGAACAGCTACAAATTCCCCTGATTGATTTGCCAGATTGGTACAGGGAATTTCGTATTCCAGCACAAGGATCATCCCCACCTACTACTCCACAAGCATCTCCCTAGAGACCCTCATCATCCAAAAAAGCTAAAGCTGACAAATACTCAGGATCCGGATCAAACAGATCATCATACAACACCAAAGCATAAAGATACAGAACAATGACCATCTTATATTGATCAGCATTCTGTCTGACTTACTTTCCTGGATAATAGGATGTGGTTATTCTTTGTTCTCACCATTACATTTGACCTGACAATCACAGCCTTCCTTCTAATAGGGCGTACACACGGTCGGACTTTGTTCGGACATTCCGACAACAAAATCCTAGGATTTTTTCCGACGGATGTTGGCTCAAACTTGTCTTGCATACACACGGTCGCACAAAGTTGTCGGAAAATCCGATCGTTCTGAACGCGGTGACGTAAAACACGTACGTCGGGACTCTAAACAGGGCAGTGGCCAATAGCTTTCATCACTTTATTTATTCTGAGCATGCGTGGCACTTTGTCCGTCGGATTTGTGTACACACGATCGGAATTTCCGACAACGGATTTTGTTGTCGGAAAATTTTATCTCCTGCTCTCCAACTTTGTGTGTCGGAAAATCCGATGGAAAATGTCCGATGGAGCCCACACACGGTCGGAATTTCCGACAACGCGCTCCGATCGGACATTTTCCATCGGAAAATCCGACCGTGTGTACGGGGCATTACAAAAACAGTTATAACAAATGTAGAACTTACATTGACATTTTAGGGCATAGCCAGCCGACCTCATGGCGTCTCTATGTGACTACACGTGTATAGGAGTCTTTCAGTAAAAGCACATGGAACTATTGAGCTCCTATGAGATCTCCTTAACAAAGGTGACATCTGATGGAAGGAATTGGAATGACACAATAAAAGCCCTCTCATAAACTAATATAAATGTGTTATATTACCATTGCAAAATATCCACTGAGGTTTGATATATATTAGCCTAAAGGGTTTTCCATTTTTATGTTTATTTTTTCTTCATTCTCACTCACTCATATTATTGTTTATTTTATTATAAGGCATGATTATGTGAAAACGATAAAGGCGAAAGTTGATATAGTAAATATACCGTATATACTCGAGTATAAGTCGAATTTTTCAGCACATTTTTTTGTACTGAAAGTGCCCCCCTCGACTTATACTCGAGTCAAGGACTTTTCTGCAGCAAAAAATGTCATTTTCTGAACCAAATTTGGGGCCCCATATCTCAGGGCCACTTGGTGCTAGAAACCCCAAATTTGGTATGCCAACCCAGTGGACCTAGTACCACAATATATCCAAAGCTGAAGTTCCTAGCACTAAGTGGCCCCGAGATACGGGGCCCCAAAATCGGTTCGGAAAATGTCATTCTCTGCTGCAGAAAAGTGCTTGACATTTTCTGAACCGACTTTGGGGCCCCATATCTCAGGGCCACTTGGTGCTAGGAACCCCAAATTTAGTGTGCAAACCCAGTGGAACTGGTACCTTACATATCCAAAGCTGGGGTTCCTAGCACCAAGTGGCCCTGAGATACGGGGCCCCAAAACTGGTTCGGAAAATGTCATTCTCTGCTGCAGAAAAGTGCTTGACATTTTCTGAACTGATTTTTGGGGCCCTGTATCTCGTGGCCACTTAGTGCTAGAAACCCCAGCTTTGGAAATGTTATGGTGCTAGTTCCACTGGGTTTGCACACCAAATTTGGGATTCTTAGCACTAAGTGGCCCCGAGATACGGGGCCCCAAATTCGGTCAACTGTCTCTATCTGCAGCAATGTCATTTCGGGACCCTTTGGGTTCAGAGACCCCAAATTTTGGCTGCAGCTAGGGGGCATCTAGGAACCCTTAACTACCGAGTTTGAAGTTCAGGGGACCTATGGCTGCAAATGGGCACAGTGAGGCATGCAAATGGGCATTGTTGACCCTCTTTTCCACTTACAGTAGCTGTGCATTTCTCACCCTCGTCTTATACTCGGGTCAATAAGTTTTTCCCATTTTTTTTGTGGTAAATTAGGGCCTCGACTTATACTCGGAACGACTTATACTCGAGTATATACGGGTAGTTTTTTTTTTTTTTTTGTTTTTTTTTTACATAGGTTTTGGAATTTGTTGCTTTTCCACAATGGGCTTACAGAACAAGTTTGCCATGCATCAGTGTAGACCCCCAGCTTCTTTCTCTGGGTGCTCAACTTTGTACTTGGTATTAAACCACATGTTAGTATGAACACAATACATGGGCATGGAGAGAAAGAGGTCAAATTAGAGGTTAAGACCAAGACATATATGCCATTTATAGAGGATTTTAATGTATGTATGTGTATGTGTATATGTTTATATATAAATATATATATATATATATATGTATATATTAATCTATAATTGAAGAGGGGAAAAAAAAGAAGAGCTCAATGTGGTTCAGGCTAGTTATGAACATTCAGGGAAGCACTAATAGCATTAATAGGTTTGATTTGCAATCCCTACTAGAATATTAATAATTAAGATGGTTTGATAGAATGATATCAGATATATACTGTTGCCTTGTTTGGTATACCTATGAGGGTACTTGAGATTACCTCATGGGGAGCGACCACATGTTGGAATTACTTACAATAGTTACATAACTAATGTTATTCCATGTAGTTTAGAATTACAGACGCACACCTGCTCTTACAGGAGTTAGTTACAATAGAGTGCGTCTGAATGTCCTGATGTGGATGTGGTGGAGAAATTGTGCATAGATGTTGCTGTGTGCCATAGCTCCACAATGTTACAAACTTAAATTAAGCTCAAGCTATTATATCAAGCTATAACGGCTGAATTGGGTATATGATTTATCCTATTTATATATGATGTAAATTGAGTCACGGGTGTTCACACTTACTTTAGTACTTAAACCAAGTTAATTGATCAGGTTTTGAGGTACAGTTACCCCCTGATCCCCTAAAGTGAATACCTCCCATTGCTCCCTCCATTGGATGTGAGTTGGCATTTACCAACACACACCCAATACATCTTTCTCCTTAGGCTAACACCTGGAGATGAGCTTAATACTTCTCATTAATAGTGACACTCACCTAGAGGGTTACTAAATCTTCTTTTTCCTTCTTACCACCTTTTCTTTTTTCTCTCCTTCTCTATTTTTGTTTATATATTTTATTTCGACATCAGAATATCCAGGGTTGTTTCGTAAGCAAATAAATAATAACCTCTAAATAAAATAATATGTCATATACAAAAATCAATAAACACTCATTTGTAATATCTCACAATGTCAGGGGTCTGAATGCACCAGAAAAAAGAGTATCGTTACTTCGAGAACTAAATAAAGCCAAACCAGCGGTGGTGTTTATCCAGGAAACTCATTTCAAGACAGGTAACATCCCCAAATTACACGACAAACATTACCCACAAGTATTTCATGCAACCAATCCTACTTCCAAATGCAAGGGAGTTTCCATTTTATTACACAAAAATTCAGAAATAGTTGTCTCGCAACAACTGATAGACACAGAAGGGAGATATATCTTCCTCAAAGGAAATTGGGCGGGGATTCCAATTACGTTGGCTAATGTGTACTTTCCTAACTCTGCACAAATCACATTTTGCCAACAAGTAATTGACAAATTAAAAAGCTTCGCGACGGGCTGTATTGTGTTCGGGGGAGACCTCAACCTAACACTCAATCCTTTACAAAACACATCGGATGGCAAATCTAGTGTGCCATACAAAAAACTAAAGAAAATAAAAACACTCCTAGCCTCACTCACGTTGATAGATACATGGCGCTCATGCAACCCATCAGGGAAAGACTATACATACTTTTCAACATTGCATAATAAATTTACACGTATTGATTATATCTTTATTTCACAAAGAGATCTACCACTTTTACATTCAGCCAATATTGGAACAAAGACTCTTTCGGACCACGCACCCATATCAATGACTCTACACAAAAAGGCCAAAAGGCCCAGAACAACAATTTGGAGGTTAAATCCTTCCCTGCTCACTGATATAGCAGATACAAATAAAGTAACAGAAACGGCTAAATATTATTTTAAAGAAAACGAATCAGAAGACATATCACCTATGAACATATGGGCAGCTCACAAATGCGTGGTCCGAGGGTAATTTATCAGATTAGGGGCTGCAAAAAAGAGAGAAACAGAAAAAGAACTCATGGTTCTAACACAGGCCATAAGAGATATGGAAGCTAAACATAAACAATCTTTAGCGATTAAAACAGCCACAGCTTTACTTGATTTAAGGAAAAAACTACAGTCCATTTTGAACCTTAAAGCCCAAAAGATCCTTTTTTCAAGAAAAAGGTTCTTTTACGAACACGGAGACAAGTCAGGTAAATTTTTAGCAAAAGCATTAAAGGAAACTTTATTATCGACAAACATAATGGCCATCAAAACCAGACAAAACCAAATAACTAATGATACCCAAAAGATCGCCCAGCGGTTTCAAGAATATTACACAGATTTATACAACTTATCCTCCACACATAAACCTAAAAACCTTATAGGATCCAAAGCAGAAATAATTTGCAAGTTCCTTATAGATAGTGACCTACCCATTCTAAAAGACATAGACACACAAACATTAAAAGAACCGATAACAAAAACAGAAATGACTGAAGCCATTAAATCCCTCAAATTAGGAAAAAGTCCCGGTCCAGACGGCCTAACGGCCCATTATTACAAAACTTTTTCCGACATTTTGATACCACACCTCCTTAAAACACTGAACTCCCTAAGGAATCCACAGGCTATTTCTGAGCACTTTTTGAGAGCTCACGTAACAGTATTGCCCAAACCAAATAAAGACCCCACAGACTGTGCTAATTACAGACCGATTTCCTTATTGAACATTGATCTGAAAATACATACTAAAATACTAGCAAACCGACTAAGACCATTACTAAATCAAATAATAGGACCTGAACAGATGGGATTCATGCCAGGCAGAGAGGCCAAAGATAATGTGACCAAGGCCATGAATCTCATTCATAAAACACACATAGATAAATTGGAAGTCATGATCTTATCAACCGATGCGGAGAAGGCCTTCGACCGTTTGTCGTGGGACTTCCTTTTTGCCGTATGCTCACATATAGGACTAAAAACACATATGTTAACTTGGATAAAGATGTTGTACTACAATCCGACAGCCCAAATTAATATAAATGGAACACTATCTGACAAAGTAAGGATTCATAATGGGACAAGACAGGGATGCCCATTGTCACCCCTAATATTCATTCTCACCTTAGAACCACTAATTCGCATTGTAAACAAATTACCCGACATTCATGGTTTCAATATCAAAAACAAAACATACAAATGTGCAGCATATGCTGAAGATTTACTATTTTTCATATCCCAACCACATATCACTATGCCCAACCTATATAAGGTATTTTTCCAATATAGCTATATGTCAAACTTCAAAATTAATTACAAAAAATCTGAGGCATTGAATTTGACACTCCCAGAAACCACTTTAAACAACACAACAAACAACTGCAAATTTAAATGAGAAACAACATCTCTCACATATTTAGGAATACAATTAACTCCAAAACTAGATTTGATGTATAAAGCCAACTTTCAACCACTCTTACAAAAGATCACCAAAGACCTAGAGAAGTGGACATTGAAATATTTTTCATGGTTCGGTAGGGCAGCCATAATTGAAATGACAGTTTTACCCAGAATACTATACTTTTTCCAAACAATACCCATATTACTACCTTCAAGCTTCTTTAAATCCTTACAATCTATGATAAGAAAATTCCTTTGGGCCGCCAAAAAACCCAGAATTAGTTTAAACCTACTAATTATGAACAAACAAAAGGGAGGCATGGGTTTTCCTAATTTTAAAAATTATTATCTAGCCGCACACCTAACTAGAATTATAGATTGGACATGCCACAAAGAGAATAAAGATTGGGTGGGATTGGAGAATAATATGGGACCCATTCTGACATCACATACTCCATGGATACCATGGAACCTATGCCCAAAACAATAAAAAAAAACAACATCCTCGCATTGGGGCCACCTTAAAAAACTTACAAACAATCAATCAGAGGCATTTCCTCACCTCATCACTGGGACCATTAACACCTCTGACAACAAACCCTGATTTCTCACCGGGAATGGATGGTTCTATCCAATCGCTTTACAACATAAACACACCACTTTTAGTGGCCCACTGTTTACAGAAAAACAAAATCAAATCTCTATCAGAATTGCAAAAAGAAATAGGACAAACACCTCTACAACCCAGGGAATATCAACAAATACATGAATTCATTATGAACACTCAAAAACAAAAACATTTCCTTAGACCATTAACACCCTTCGAAACCATTTGTCTTTCAGCTACTACAACCACTAAGAGTGTTTCCTTAACATACACATGGTTGCAGTCCAGCGATGTACAGGAACCGAGTAGACACAAAACTTTATGGGAATCAACTTTAAATAAATCCTTTACAAAAGACCAATGGTTACAAGCATGTGTGTTCGCACACAAATGTGCAATCAGTGTAAGATTGCAAGAAACATCATTTAAAGTTTTAACAAATTGGTACATAACACCAAATAAAATACACAAATGGTTTCCGGCAGTGCCTGGACATTGTTGGCGCTGCAACAAAGAAGAGGGTACTCTATATCATATCTGGTGGGAATGTGGCCTGATAAACCCCTTTTGGAATCAAGTAATAAAGATCATAAAACATATCACAAAAATGACAATTCATCTATATGATGCTTGCTGCCTCATAAATATCACCAATTGCACTCTGAGAAAATACAAAAACTCTTTGACCAGATTCTTAATCACATCAGCTAAAACAGTGATACCAAGACACTGGAGAAGCACCACCACCCCTACAATTAAGGAATGGCTGGAAGAAATATATCTCCTTAAAGGAATGGAAGAGATCAGAGCAACAACACAAGGGAATATAGAAAATTTTAATAAAATATGGCAACCATGGATTACTTTTAAATATTCTGATTCATATACCACTTTCACATAAAGATAAACCTTTTATACATAGACCAATATTTTTCCTATAATATATTTATTTTATTTTATTTTTATTTAATTTTCTTTCCTCCTCTTTACTCCTCATTTCTGTTACTATATCTATATCTAAGGACACCTCTCAGGGGTCCACAAATTTATTCTCCCTTTCAAAATAAATAACAGATTTTTTCTATACAAAGCTAGAGTATTTCCAAATAATTTATCAATATAACAATAGGTCGGATACGAAACCACCTTGGTGGCCTTACCAATAAATACTCTATTATTGAAGTCAATTATTCACTGTTATATGAAACTTATGTAAAAATGTTGTGTGTATGTAATATGATTGTACCAATATTATTTCCAAACATTAATGAAAGCTTTTTGTTTAAAAAAAAATATTCTGTTTTTCTAAATTGTCCCTCATTAATATTTTCACTTACTTGGGAGATTGTGTACATATTTTTAATATCATTAATGTCCCTTCATGTCTTTAATCTGCTCAATATTGCTTACATTTATCACTGGGGAATAGAAAAAGCTATGCATTTAATTATCTAAAATAAATATAGAAATAGTTTCTAACCTTAACATATACTGTAGGCTTATGTATGTATTTTTTACTTTAACCTAGCAGTCTTTTTGTAAAAATGCACTTACATAACAAGTATGGATTATTAGGAGACCAAATACATTAGGATTAAATATGTATTGTTCTTTTTGGCACACAACCAGCCTTCATTTTGCTGATATCCTTTGATTTTTAATTGTTTTTTTTTTTTAGTTTTAGGACCATTAAAGAGAAGGCATATTTATTAAAGACCTTATTCAGCTCTGTGTATACAAAGGAGCATGGGGTAGCTCATGACCATAATGGGGATGATATTGACACAGCCCCAAATGAACCACTATGGCTCAAAATTGATATGGTCCAGAAATATTTAGACCAAATAAAGGTAAATAAAGCACCTGGCCCGGATGAATTGAGCTCTGTCATTTAAAAGCCATTGTTTCTAAGTTTCAGGGACTTTTTAATGACTGGAATAGTACCACTGGATTGGCGTACGGCCAATGTGGTGCCTATATTTTAAAAGGGATCAAAGTATTTACCTGGTAACTATAGACCTGTTAGTTTAACTTCTATAGTTGGGAAGATACCGAAGAGTTTAATAAAAGACCACATAGATAATTTCTTGCTGGAAAAAATATTCTAAGTAACAGACAGCATGGATTCATGAAAGACAGAAGTTGTCAGACAAACCTGGTTACTTTTTATGAAGAGGTAGGTAAAACCTTGGACAGAGGGGTGGCTGTGTATGTAGTATACTTGGATTTTGCCAAAGTGTTTGACACAGTTCCCCACACACGACTTATGTGTAAGGTTAAGTCCACAGGCTTGGAAAACTCAGTTTGTAAATGGATAGAAAACTGGCTTAAAGACTGAATTCCGAGAGCAGTGGTAATGATCCTTACTCTGAATGGTCTAAGCTTATCAGTGATGTACCTCAAGGTTCAGTGTTGGGATTCTTCCTTTTGATCATATTTATAAATGATATAGGGTCTGGGATTAAAAGTACCATTTCAGTGTTTGCTGATGACAACAAGCTATGCAGTGGAATAACATCCTTGCAGGATGTCTCCAACTTAGAAGCCAACCTCAATGCACAGTATCATTGGGCAACTGTGTGGCAAATTAAGTTTAATGTTGATAAATGTAAAGTTATGCTCTTGGGGGCTAAGAATATGCATGCATCATACATATTAGGAGGAGAACGACTGCGGGAGTCAATGGTGGAGAAGGAGCTGGGGGTTTTGGTAGACAACAAGATAAATAATGGCATTCAATGCCAAGTTTCCAAATGGAGCAAAATCCTTTCTTGTATTAAGGGAGGCATGACCTTCAGAGAGAGATATCATTTTGCCCCTGTACAAATCATTAGTAAGATCTCATCTGGAAAATTGCAATTCCGTCTTGGCTACCAGTTCATAAAAAGGATATTGGGGAACTGGAGAAAGTGCAGAGAAGAGCAACCAAACTGATAAGTGGCATGGAGGAGCTCAGCTATGAGGAAAGATCCAGTGTACAGGAGTGTGCGGGGCACAAACAAGTAAAGGGACTGAGCCGGCAACTCTGTAGTCCATATAGCGATTTTAATGGTTGGATAAAAAAATGACAAGTCCAGTTCTACTAATATAAATAACAAAACAAACATACAATCCCATATACACAAGCCTATACCCACTGGTGATCCAGAGGGTTTTAAAAAAAGAACAGCAAAGCATGATCCAATTTGCTACAGTAGGGGGAAAATTCCTTCCTGATCCCCAGATACCAAATTAATAAATGTCTAATATTAACTAGTTGAGGATGTTCAATGTGTTACACATTAACAGAAAACATCAAGAAAGTACACAGGACATGTGCAGGATGTCCAGTTCTTTTGACCCTCTGCAGTGTCTCCCTCTCCCATCTGCCTGGAATTCTTAGCTCCTAAAAATAATTCAGGAGTTTCCCTGTAAATATAGCAGCTCTAGCAGCTGCTACTGTCAAAAAAGAACAGCCCAACTCAGTGCTTATCAACACTATTCATACTCAAAATAGAGAGATACAAAGTAACATTGTGACATTTGTATCTACTCTGTTGAATTCATCTGCAGATCAAAGGCATGAGCATCAACCTGCAGACGCTGTCAGTTAAAGCAATCTGACAGGAAAAAAAATGTTTTTTTTTTTAATAAAATGTGTCATATAATAAATTAGGCTAAACTGTGCCAAACAGAATGAAAATGTGAAAAATAGGAATAGTCTTTAGGATGTGCAGACCCCAGCACCACTAGATAATTTAAGGGATAACAAGTCCTTGATGTTATATCCACATATCTTCACCACTTGTGCTCCATAAGACTAGAATGTACATTCACCAGACCCAAATGACCCCCCCTCCCCTTACAGAGGGTCAATCTGCATTTTTGGTTTATCCAGAACAGGTTCTCTTTAAGGCTTCACCCTGATCTGTAAGGTCCTTAACCATTTGCCTCCCACCATATAGCAAAATGACAGTGGCAAAGTGGTTGTGTTATCCTGACTGGACGTCATATAACGTGATCAGGATAACAAGCCAATGTGCGCCCCCGGGGGCGTGCATCGTGGCGATTGTTGTTGCAGCGTGTCACTCTGACACACGGCAACTCCAATCTAGGTAAAGAATCTCTGATGGAGTCTCTTTACAATGTATTCAGCCATGTCCAATCATGGCTGATCACGATGTAAACAGGAAGAGCCATTATTTGGCTTTTCCTCACTCGCGTCTGATGGACGCGAGTAGAGGAGAGCCAATCGGCTGCTCTCCTGACAGGGGGGTCTGTTTGTTTATCAGCACCGTCCCCCCCACGGATTCCCACTCAGGACCACCAGGAATGGCCACCACTAATGACCACCAGGTGGGGCATCCCTGGTGGCCATGGGTGGCAATGTGTGCCCACACATGATGCCAATCAGTGCCCACCAGCAATACCTGCCAGTGCCTCCTAATAAGTGATGCCCATCAGTGCCATGAATCAGTGCCAATCAGTGCCACCTATCAGTGCCCATCCATGCCCATCAGTGGCCACTTATCAGTGCCCATCAGTGCCACCCATAAGTACCCATCAGTGCAGCCTTTCAGTGCCCGTCAGTGCCGCCTCACCAGTGCTCATCAGTGAAGGAGGAAACATACTTATTTGCAAAATTTTATAAAAGAAACAAAGAAAAACATTTTTATTTTTCAAAAATGTATATATATATATATATATTTTATTTGTTTAACATAAAATAAAAACCACAGGGGTGATCAAATATCACCAAAAGAAAGCTCTATTTGTGGGAACAAAATTATAAAAATTTTGTTTTGGTACAGTGTAGCATGTCGCAATTGTAAGCTGAAAATTGGCTTGGTGGCTTGGGCAGGAAGGGGGGAACGTGCCCTGTATTGAAGTGGTTAAGATGCCCTTAAGCTCATAATGTGCTAAACAAATGCCAGAAGAGTAGATGATAGTGTAGTATTTAATATACTTATAAAATGATAACAACATTTAAAAAATGCAACTTACATTTTACAGTGCCTCAGAACCAGCATGAGTGTTTACAGCTTAAGAGGTTTTATCCAGTTCCCACATGCCTCCCTCAGATCAGCATGCATTCCAAGCCTCAATTTTGATCCCAATGTGATGTCATGAAAGCCCAGAAGTGACGGCCCAAGCGCTGCGATGTACGTCTCACCAAATAAAGCGTCTTCAGAAAGTGACCGTCTGTACTTTCCAGTTTTCTTTTGTATAGCCTAGTTTACTCCAATTGTTTACCCAGTAATTATATGTAAATTTCAACTCCCCTGTCGTACACTAATGTTTTAGTGGGTATTGTCGGCTGTATTCACTGCTGCGGTGTACAAACTCTATGAGCACATGCACGCTGCAGCTAAAAAAGCTGCTCTTACAGGCTTTTGAGCTTTTATTTCTAAAGGCCTAAAAACTAGAACTTTTATATAACGCTCTTTTGCACATTTTTATTATGTGTTTTTGAGCTTATCAAGCTTTTGACCGTATGTTTTTTTGACAAACCCTCCCCTCAGCTCATTTTTCCAAAAATGTTTGTGCTTTTTTGCACTTTTTCATGCTTTTTTCGAGCTTTCTCGGGTGATTTTGGGTGCTTAGCATTGTTTCTGCTCAAAAGTGCCTCTCAAAAATGCAAGTTTGGCGGGGATTTTTCTGCCTGTAAGCTCATATGCCTGTAAACTTCTGAAAAAGGCATAGTGTGCATGGACACATTGGCAAACATGGAGGGGAGTTTCTAGGCCGAAAAAAATGAGAGCTCTAAAAAGCTCAAAAGCCTTTGGATCCAGCTTACAGAGCACTACATATAGTTTTTCAAAAGCCTGTAGGAGCAGCTTCTTTGAGCTTCTTTTGAGTATTATTTTTGTTTGTTTGTTTTCTTATTTTTGTCTAAGGATTGCATAATAAAATCCTTTTTGGTAGACAATAGCATGAAAAGAAGACATTGTTTGTCATTAAAGTAAACAATATATGTATTAGTTTGATATCTTAAGTAATAACAAAGTTAATGCATTACAGAATAAACAGGTCTATAGCAATAAAGTAAAAACTGTCTGGTCCTTAGGGTGTGTAGGAGGAAAAGTGGTTCATTGGTAATGGTAGTGTTTTGTTTTTTTTTTTTGAAAAATGTTTATCGGGTTTTCTACATAACATTGGTACATGGTAAATAGACTGTGTAACATTTTTATAACATCATGTTACAGTTACAGAATAACATAGCAATTCGTGCCTTTAGGAGTGGAAGCAACATTTGGAGAATTAAGATAACTATCTTATATACTAATCTAGTTAGAGGAGTGATGGTGGGTGAAGTTGACATGTGAAGGTATAGAAGAATCGCAAACGTCAAGGAGCCTCCAAGATTTATTTTTGTAGATCAGGGTGGAAAGTAGAGGGATCTGAGAGATTGGATAACTTAAGGTTGCCTAGGGAGTTTGTAAGGTCTCGTTTGAGATACCAATCCGTGTAGCGAAATGGTTGCATGAGGTTTTGTAGTTCTTCTTGGGAGAACGTGTGTTCCATGAATTTACGCCATCTCATGAAAAATCGTGAGGTGGGGCGAAAGTTCAATACCATGGTGTCCAACCTTTCCAGATAGAAAAGCGATAAGAGGGCTTTTTTCACCGCCTGTAAGCTTGGCGGTGTTGGTTTGATCCAGTGCGACATGATAGTCCTGCGGGCCACTAGGAGGCATATATGCGTTCAATGAGAGATGTGAAGTGGACTCTTTTCTGGAGGTGTGTATAAGGGTGGTTCACACCCAAATAGACATATAAGATAATGCCTTGGGATCCTTGCTTTAGTGATCTTATATATAAAGTTCAGTACAGAGTCCCAGTATGTGATAATGGATTGGCACTCCCATAGGCGGTGAACCAATGTGGGGCGTGGTGCAGAACACCAGGGACACCACTCCTGGGCTGGTTCTGTTTTGTTGATACGGAAAGGGTAGTATGCTCTATGAATAATTTAAAATTGCATTTCACGTCATGTTTCAGATATAGTGAGTCTGTGAACTTGTCTGTATCCTTCCCGGATTTTCTCCGGAAGGTCTTCCCCGTCAAATATAGTGGTCCACTTTTGAAACGGTTTAAGACGATACTTGGCAGTCTGATGGGTAATAAGATGAGAGTATAGGCTGGAAATGGAATAGTCATTCCTTTGTAGCACAGTGTCAATAAAGGACTTTTGGAGGGGATCTGTTTCAGTCCCGTAACAGGACCGTAGATAACTTACCAGTCGATGGTAAAAGAAAGTATGTGTCGCTGGTAGGGAGAATTCCCTTGACGGTGTTTGGAAGGATTTAAATTTGCCAGGATTATTAAGGTATAACGAGGTAGTGTTGACGAGACCTTTAGCGCTCCACTGGTCAAAAGCTTTGTGTAGGGTGGACGGGAGAAACATTGGGTTGCCTTGGATTGGCAGATGACAGGAGATATTGGAGGGTAGTCCCAGCAGTCCCCGTATCTCTCTCCAGGCTATAATCGTGTCACTGATGAGTACACTCGACTTGAGGTATGTTGGTAGCTTGTTAGGGTTTGAGTGGAGAATGGAAGGTGGGGCATATAGAAAGGCCGAGGCAGCCTCAAGGATGGTGTTTGAGTATTTAGATTTATCAGATATCCAGTCAAGACTCTGTCTAAGTAGGCAGGCGAGATTATAAAAACGTATATTGGGCAAGCCCGCCCCTCCTTCACACTTTGGGAGACATAGCTTTTGTAGGGCAATTCGTGATTTTTTGCGAGACCACAAAAAAAGCGGATAATGCCTTGTGAATTTTTTTATATCTGAGTTCTTTATTAAGAGAGGAATGGTCTGCATAGGGTAAAGTAGACGTGCAAATGACACCATTTTGAAAAGGTGACATCTCCCAAAGAGCGAGAGGGGGAGAGCTGCCCATGCTTCCAACTCCTTTACAGTTTTTGATATTAACGGTGGGAAGTTGAGTGTGTATAAAGAAGATGGTTCTCGTCCAATGCGAATGCCTAGATATGTGTTATGATGTGCTGCTATGGCTAAAGGAGATCTGTGTCACCATTTGGCAGACAACTTGGGATGGAGCGATAATACTTCGCTTTTATCAAAGTTAATTCGAAAGCCTGAGCACAGTCTGAAAGTCTGGAAGAGGTTTCGAAACCTATCAAAGTCTGCTAGGAGTTTGGTAGAGAATAACAATATGTCGTCAGCAAATAGGGCAGAGCGGAGAGTTTGATCACCTATTGTTATGCCACTGACTCCATCAGTCGAGTTAAGTAGTCTGGATGAAGGTTCGATTGCGATGTTAAATAGTAAGGGGGATAGTGGGCATCCCTGTCTAGTTCTTTTTGTCAGGGGGATCTTATCAGAGATAAAATCGGGGGTGACCAGACGTGCCGTTGGGGATTCATACATTCGTTGTAAAAAACGTACGATTGGGCCCGTAAAACAGAAGTCCGCCATAACGCGAAATAGCCAAGACAAACTGATGTTGTCAAAGGCCTTTTCGGCATCAAGTGACATTATGGCGACGTCCTGTTCGGGATTCAATCTAGCATATTATAGTGCCATTAGGACCTTGCTTATGTTTAGGGTTGCTGAGCATCCCTGGATAAATCCTGATTGTGCAATAAAGATGGGAGTAGGTGGGCTAAGCACATCGCAATTATTTTGGACATTGTTTTGACGTCTACATTAATTAATGAGATTGGTAGGTATGATCCTGGACTTGAGGGTTCTTTACCTTTTTTATTGATTAATCTGATATGTGCCTGCGTTCCTGTAGGAAGATAGGGGCCCCCATCCCACATGGCTGCAAAAACATGTTTGTTTTCAGTCTTTTGTTAACTTGTAAAATTCAGCCGTATAATCATCAGGGCCTGGGGCTTTAGCGGAAGTCTGTGATTTGATTGTCAGTTGGATATCCTCAATGGTGATGGGCTCATTAAGGGCAGCTAAATGATCCTCCCGAAGTTTAGGTAAACGGATCTCATCTAAGAGAGCTTCTGCCGTTGGTTGATCATTCGGGTCCGCTGAATACAGACTAGTGTAGTAGTCTGCTAACAGTTTACTAATTTCCATAGGTGTGGTAACTAGGATGCCAGCTTCATTTTTTAGGGCAGAGATATGGGTGGGCCGTTTGGACCGCGTGCAGAGCTTCTCTAGCAGTTTGCCCGCCTTGTTACTAAACCTATGGAAGTATACAGTAGAGTATGTGGTCTTGACTAATTCTTGTTGCTCAGCCCATAGGTTGAATTCTCGTTTGGCTTTTCTCCAGGCCTGGATGTTGTCAGGTGTACGATTAATTGTGAGTTGTTCGTGTGCTGAGCGTAGAGTCTTGCTAGCTCGCATTTAGTGTTGTTTAGCATTCTTCTTAAATTGGGTAGTATAAGAAATAATTTTTTTTAAGGCTTTTCCAGTCTCCCAGAAGAGGTTTGGGTCTGCGAGGTGCACTGCGTTTGTGGAGGTAAATTCTGTCCATGCTGTGTAGAAGATGTGGCTGAAGTCCTCGTTATTCGTTAGGTAAGAAGGGAAGGGCCACATTCGCGCTGGAGAAGAGGGTTGCGTATTAACCAAGTGTATTGCAATGGGACTGTGGTCTGAAATTCTAGCATCGTTGATTTCCAAGTCGCATAGCATTGGTAAGAGTGCGCGAGATACAAAAAAATAGTCGATGCGGGAGAAGGAATTGTGGAGGGGGAGTAGAAGGTATATTCTCGGTCTGTCGGGTGTGTTAACCGCCATACATCTATCAACCGCATGGAATCTATTGTTTGTGTAAGGAGCATCGGGGTCGGGGTTGGAGTGTTATTCCTGGTCATCCTGTGTGTCGTGTCCCCAGTGCGGTCAATCGTGCGGTCAATCACGGTGGACATAACTGAGTTGAAGTCTCCACCTACTAAATGTAGAGACTCAGGTGCAGACAGTATCCAAGTCACCATATCTCGAAAAAACGAGGCATCTGGGGAGTTGGGAGCATATATATTGGTGATAGCTATGTCTTTGTTAGCTAAGGTAATGTGTATCGTCATTTTGTGGCCTATCAGGTCAGTATTAATGTCCTTAATAGTATGTTTCAGATTCCTGTGTAGTAGGATGGCTACTCCAGCTTTGCGGCCTATGGCGGGTAAGCCATATACAGTTCCTACCCATAATTTGCGTAGACAGGTCAGATTGTCTGCGGCCAGATGCGTCTCCCATAGACGCTTAAGGTGTCTAAGTATTGACATGCGCTTACTTGGAGAGCAAAGCCCCTTAACATTCCACGATACAATCTTTAGGTGATTCCCATTGACTGAGGAGGCCATGTCTGATGTGTAGGGATGTCCTGATCTTAATGTAGGCAATGAAGTCTTCCCACAGGCATTGCGTCATCAATCCGAGGGTCACCCAAGTATTGTAAGTTTCCTAAAGCTAAAGGCACAAAGCAACAAATTAGAAATTGTGTAACCATGAAACTAAAGCTGTAAAGAAATAACATAACAAAAGTTTGGTGCAAGAAGCATCTATTAAACATCAAGTACTTCACTTTTTTTCCACATGAAGCTAAACCAGATGGCAGGACTCCCCCGCCTTTCGCTTGCTCCTCCCTTAGGGATGAAGTTTGAGCTTCGGAGGAGGAGAAGTGAAGGGGGAGAGGAGGGGGTAGATGGATGGTTGCCAGTTCCGTGGGGGTAAATGAGTATCTAGGCATAGATGAGAGGAGTGTTTATGCTCCAGAAGGTTACAGCAAATGTCAAGTGCCATCTCGAAGAATGAGCAGGGCAGTTGGCTACATGCAGATACTTTGAGGGAGACTGCATACAGCAATGGCCAGTACTTTAATTCTTTATTTCCAGCTTTTAAAAGTGGTTTACAATATGAAGGTATAAAAAGTACACAAGTACAGGTGTTCAAAATGCAGATACAGTTATTGGGTACAAAACAATGTGATATTTCTTATGCTACAAAGAGAAGTAAGAAAAAAAAATCAAAATAGGTCCACTCTCTGTCCTTTTGCACTAATGAGATACGAAAAACTGTATATTACAGCCCATCTGAACATACTGTTTATACTACAATACAGAAAAAGAGGGGAGGAGGAAAGAGCTCCAACAGACAGTCCACTACAAGAACAATTGGATATAAACCTAAATATCTTTATTGATTATCCCAATTAAACAAAATTAACCTATCTACAAACCATGAGTTAAAAATAGGACAATGGTCCTATATGACACTCCATACACATCAATCACACATATTCTTACACTCATATTATTGGATATCAGAGACCCGGGTCTAGCCTATATAATAATAATAATAATTATAATTCAGTTCCTGGATAGGGCTATAAATTGATTGATTGAATAGATTGATTACTGTCCCATCTGTACTCATTAAGTAAGGTGCAAGTGCTGGTGTTTGGAAAAAAGTTCCATCCGAATATTATCTGGGAGAGAAACTAACTTGAAACCAAACAGAATGTAAGGTTGGATACCCCCGTATTGCAGGCTGTTAGCAGAAATCAAATAGCAGGCTTACATCTTTGTCAAGGAAACAAACGGTAGACAGCAATGATCAGTATGCCTTCTGTATGTTGGAGCACTAAACAGCTCACCGTTTGACGTCTTCCATCAATGAATATCAGAGCCCGCAAATGATCGTGATAGCCACGCTAACTCCGTGTGGGGGAATGTTCATTCAGCGTGTTCATCCATTGCTGACAGCAGCTGTTGTTTTCCGGTCATCCGGTTAGATTGTACGGTATACCTCAGAGTCCAAAACTTCCGGACTTAGCATGTCAGGTTGTTAAAGGGAAAATTCAACCTCAACAGTAGCTGCAGCGTTCACCTTAACAATTCGAAATCAGGCAGAGTGATCCTGTATGGTCGGAGGTGATTCCTCATCTGTATGTGGAGTCCGGTGTCCCACCAGTGCGTTGGTTAGACGCTTACGCGTTTCACTTGTTGCCAAGCTTCATCAGAGCATGCGCAGTGCCTACGGCTCTATGCTTAAATAGCCGAGCAGCTAAGGCTTGGTATACACTAATTATAGGCAACACCTGGGCACTGCAGACTAACCACAATCCACATTCACCACTAGTGCAATCACACAAATACATACACCTGTGCTGCAGATCCAGATAAAACACAGATCATAGTTACTAAATAGTTCCTAAAGTTTCCATAATTTGAGTCTCATTGGCCCGTATGTGGCTCAGAAACAGACCCGATCAGAGCGTGAAGAGAGAAGAGTAGAACAGGGAGGAGTGGAAAGGGATTTTCTTGTTATTATTGTACAGGGGTGATAGCATTGGTATTAGGCTGTCAGCAGCCTGGTGCTGTTGAATAGTGTCAGCCCTAGTGTGCATCACAATGAGAAGATGTAGATTTCAGAGGGAAAATGTATTCCCTAAATATAGACGATCTATATTTTCAAGTATGATTTACAGCCAATTTATTGCTCCAGAAAAGCCGACAAATTGAACTCATTGTTCAATCCGGAGGGCTGCATACTATTCAAATAAAAAATCCACAGTGACAGTATTACCATCACATATGCATGGGGATGGTTCAGCAGCAACAGAGTAAAGATTTATTGACTGTTAGGTGAGGCTGACATAAGAAACAAGATGGCAGTGCCAAGAAATGATCTGAAGGCTTTTTTTTTATCACAATAGGGCAATGACTATAGCACTATAAATGCAAAATCAGACAACACCAGCACAAAAAATTAAATAGTGTAGTAGGTAAAACAAGATGGAATGTACTGAATCAACATATATTGCACTCACATATGTGGGGAGAGGTAATTTCATGCAGCTAAACAGTAGTATGGACAACACGATTTCTCTAGTGATGAAGTCACTGGATTAGTTCTGGGTAGAAGGCAGAATGCTGTAGCCAACAGGAGAGGCCTTTGTTAAATGAAAGCCCACCCACAGTGCTGATATCAATTCAGAAGCCCATGTCAAAAGCAGGGATGCTTTCAGGCAGATCCTCATTATCTTTAGTCTGTCTGAGGGACTACCTGTAATTTAATCTCTGAAAACAAATGCTTCAGAAGTTCAAAGGCTTGGGTACTGTATTCCTCTATAAATACTTGAACAGGACTTCTGTCACTTCTCCCCCAAACCTGACCTTTTTCTTTAGCGGGGAACTCAAAAACACATTAGGTTCAGTCATTGTATGGGCTGTGTTGAGATGACATTTTCTTAACCACTTCAGCCCCGGATGATTTTACCCCCTTGCTGACCAGAGCACTTTTTACAATTTGGCACTGCATCACTTTAACTGACAATTGCATGGTCATGCAATGCTGTACCCAAACAAAATTTGCATCCTTATTTCCCCACAAATAGAGCTTTCTTTCGGTGGTATTTGATCACCTCTGTGGTTTTTATTTTTTGTGCTATAAACAAAAAAAGAGCAACAATTTTGAAAAAAAAAATTTTTTTACTTTTTGCTATAATAAATATCCCCCAAATTTTTTAGCCCACTCCTCCTTAAAGTGGAGTTCCACTCAAAAGTGGAACTTCCGCTCTTTTGTCTCCTCTCCCCCTCTGGTGCCACAATTGGCACCTTTCAGGGGGAGGGGGGACAGGATACCTGTCTTTGACAGGTATCCTATTCCCACTTCCGGGAGTCCACGCTGCAGTCCATGACATCACCACAGGGCTCCCTCCTCCTCCCCCTGTCACCAGGCCAGTAGGAGAGAGAAGTGGGGCCTCGTGCACGTGCAGTAGGGTTCCCAGCATGAAGCCATAAGACTACACTGCTGGGTTTCCTTACCCGCAATGGCAGAGGCAGCACCCGACAGCTGATGGAAACATCAGCTGAGGTGCCGACATCGCTGGACTCCAGGACAGGTAAGTGTCCTAATATTAAAAGCCAGCAGCTGCAGTATGTGTAGCTGCTGCCTTTTTTTTCTTTTTTTTGGGTGGACCTCTGCTTTAAAGGCAAAGGGGCTTACTGGACTCCCAGCAAATAGCACAATGGCAACAAAGGTGTGTAATGCACCCCCTCACCAATTAACTAACAGTATAAACAAACAACAACTGCCCTAACCTAAAACTGACCTTAACAGCAAGGAGCACATGGAAGCAAGGAAGGGTGACTTTCAGGTCATCTGAATCCAGGTGACAGATGCACCCCGTTGGGGTCAGGAGTGCAACGCAAGGTAGTGGACCCTACGGCTGACTGCAGCAGATGGAGCTTTAGGTGATTCAGGAGAGAAGGCATTCTGGAGCACCAACACGGATCACACTGGGATCTAAAGCATGAGATTTCCCAGGGCATGGAATCTTAGAGCCAGCGGGTGTTCACCAGAGGCCCCTAGTGGTGGGGATGGATTTAGCTGCAGTCTGGCTCCAGGTCGTGACCCCCAGGGCCTCCCAGCTCACGCTCATGGTAGACTACAGCAAGGTAGAGAGGAAGCAGCAGCTGTGACAATAAAGGATAGTCAGGAGATAGCCAAAGGTTGGGGCAATAAGCAGGTAAGGATAGTCAAGGAACACGCCAAAGTCGGGATATGAAGCAGACAAGGACATTCAAGAACAGACCAAGATTGGTAACTAGAATCAGATGTAGAACAAACAGCAATGAGCACACGAAAGCCAAACATACAATATTGATCAGCGCTGGCTGGCTTGCAGTGCACAGGTTAATATAGTGTTCTCTGATAGGGCCTGGGGTGGAGCCATGCTTTGAGGATTACTTAAGCAGCCAGGTGAAGGGCGGCTGGTCTTTCAAGCTGAACACATTGAGAGGTAAGTTGACAGACAAACATTACTGCAGATCCATGACAGCAACACATGTCAAGCAATAGCAAAGAAAAATTCCCAGCTCAAACTTACCAGCCAGCTTGCAACAAACCGAATAGTCCTGTCGAACAGTTCACATTAAAAACAGGGGTTTAGTTTGCACACATTTGCAAATAAATGCGTAAGCTGCAGAGGCTGAAACAAGACACCCCTATATTATCTGCAGTCCTAACTATAGAAATTTTGAGAGCCTCTATATTAGGAGCACATATATAATAATGGATAGATTGAGGGCAAGTATGCATGGATCTGGCCCACTCATCCTTCACATTTTACTCTCAATGTTAATGGCTTAATGTCTCTTTCATAGACTTTTCTGAAAGTGGTACCAATAAGTGACCATCTACAATATGTATTCAGCCTAATAAAATCGGATTAAATCCCTAAGGATTTAATACTTTTTATTATTATTTTGTTATTAGAACCCAACTGATTTTCATGAAAAGCCTTAACAACTTAACAGCTCAGTATAGTTAAAAAATTTTTCTCATCGTATCTCCACAGAGTGGTACTGTGAATACGACACTAAGTTAAAATTATTTTGCCACGTCCTGATATTTGAAGTATAAGAAAAAGGTTTTTGGATGATAGACTTTTTAGGCATAACACATTCTTTATAAAAAGTTGATATTTACTACAAATTTAAAATCAAGACAATTACATTTTCTCATATAATTCATTCACAGAAAATAGCCTATGAGCATGAAAGGCACACCACCTATAAACAATAAGATCAAACCCCGGAGGGCCGGACTGACCACTCTTGAATTGATATAGCTTAAGAATATTAATATTAATATATATATATATATATATATATATATACAGATGTATATGTCAATTTTTAACACAATGCAACAACAAAGGCATCAGCTTTTTTTGACCATATAGCAGAAGGTGTGAGGTTCTTCCACCTCCCTTTGGCTTGTATGAAAAGTTTGGGGATGTTTAACTGTTCCTTGTACATGCATTTTTAAGGTACCCAAGGGACTGTACTGATGCCATCTTACCAAAAGCTTATCCCACACAATAGTAATCAACATGTAAATTGAACCACTTTTAATGCAAATTTTACAAGTCAGGTACAAAAATATTTAAAGGAGAGAAAAAATACTTTAAAGATTAATATTTTAGATTTTAGTTTAACCTGGCTGAAATGATTTATTCCAATGCAGAGGCATCTTCTTACAATATGCTTTAACCTCTAGAGATCCATGCTATAGCCGAATGATGGCTACAGCGCGGACCTGCTTTGCCGGGACTATGTCCATTGACGTTGTCCCATTCACGAGCGGCCTGCGCGCCCCCTGCAGGGCGCGGCACTGCACGCTCTGTGATCAGCGAGTCTATGAGACTTGTCTGATAACAGATCGGAGTGAGGGGTTGATTCCGACCCCTTACCACATGATCAGCTGTCAGCCAATGACAGCTGATCATGTGACATCAACAGAGCAGGTAATCGGTTACTTTTTCTCCTCGCGCTGACAGCGTGAGGAGGAAAAAAAAGACGATCACCGGTGGCCGTGAGAGGGACATCAGCCCTGATCATGGCAAGCACCACCAGATCATCAGTGCCCACCTGTGCCCTCTGCCAGTGCCACCTAGAAACAGGCAGCAGTGCCGCCTACCAGTGCCACCCATAAGTGCCCACAGTGCCACCCATCAGTGCCCACAGTGCCACCTATCAGTGCCCATAATTGGTGCCTCAACAACAGTGCTCCACATCAGTGCCACCTATCAGTGCCTATCAGTGTCACCTACCAGTGCCCATCAGTGCCACCCATCAGTGCCCATCAGTGCCACCCATCCATGCCACCCATCAGTGCCCATCAGTGGCCATCAGTGCCGCCTTATCTGTGCCCATCATTGCCGCCCCTTCCGTCCCCATCAGTGCCGCCTTATGTGTGCCTATCAGCGCCGCCTTAACTGTGCCTATCAGTGCCACCTTAACTGTGCTTATCAGTGCCGCCTTAAATGTGCCTATCCATGCCCATCAGTGCAGCCTATCAGTGCCCACCAGTGCTGCCTCATCAGCGCATATCAATGAAGGAGAAAAATAACCTGTTTGCAAAATTTTATAACAAACTATGAAACATGATTTTTTTTTTTCAAAATTTTCGATCTTTTTTTGTTTGATTAGCAAAAAATAAAAATCCCAGCTGTGATTAAATACCACCAAAAGAAAGCTCTGTTTGTGGGAAAAAAATTATAAAAATTTCATTTGGGTACAGTGTTGTATGACCGCGCAATTGTCATTCAAAGTGCTTCAGCGCTGAAAGCTGAAAATTGGTCTGAGCAGGAGGGGAGTTTAAGTGCCAGGTAAGCAAGTGGTTAAGGTCCTATGTTGAGTTAAATCTATTTTGCCAAATCAAGAGCATATCTGGATTATTCATTGATGTTATTGTATTCTTTCTAAAATACAAAATTCAAGAATCAATAATAACCACTTGCCCTGTACACACGGTCGGATTTTCCGATGGAAAAAGTGCAATCGGATTGTGTTGTCGGAAATTCCGATTGTGCGTGGGCTCCATCGGACTTTTTCCATCGGAATTTCGGACACACAAAAGTTTGAGAGCAGGATATAAAATTTTCCGACAACAAAATCCGATTGGTTAAATTCCGACCGTGTGTACACAAATCCGACACACAAAGTGCCACGCATGCTCAGAATAAATTAATAGACGAAAGCTATTGGCTACTGCCCCGCTTATAGTCCCGACGAACGTGTTTTACGTCACCACATTCAGAACGACCGGATTTTCCGACAACTTTGTGCGACCGTGTGTATGCAAGACAAGTTTGGCCCAAAATCTGTCGGAAAAAATCCGATGGGTTTTGTTGTCGGAATGTCTGATCAATGTCCGATCGTGTGTACAGGGCATTACTCTACCTCTCTGAGAGGTTCCGGGTTGGCCAGGTTACTTTTTCCTGATCTTTTCCAATTCAAGATGTCAATATATAGTGATACCTCTATTCAAGAATTTAATTTGGGAAACAAACCGAATTGGTTGCGAACCAAGGCAAATTTTTCCATAGGGTTCAATGTAAATCAGGTTAAACAATTCTGAACTTTTTTTTTAGTTTTTGAACCACAAAAATATGAAACAAAGTACAGTACAGTATGAAGAGAGTAAAAACTAACTAACACATTCTTGTCACCTACATTACTGCTCTGCACATTCTTTTCAACAACATGCTTGCTCTGAAAAGTCTTGTCACCTTCATTACTGCTCTGCACTTTCTTCTTACCCCCATGCTTGCTCTGAATTTTCTTTGGAGCCATACTGGATATCCAGTACAGTACAGTATGTGATGAAAAGCACACAAAAAAGCTTTACAGCAAGTGTGCACAGGGATGTAGAGTGCAGTACTGTACAGTATGTGCTAAAAAGCACACCAAAAAGCTTCTCAATACTGTAATGCCACGTACACACGAGCAGACTTTACGGCAGACTTTGCTCGACGGACTTTTCGCCGGACTTTCTCGGCTCCTTGCACCGGACTTAAAAAGGGACGGACTTGGCCACAAACGATAATTGCAAAAGTCCGCTGGTTTTGAACGCGGTGACGTATAGCACATACAACAGGACTCTAAAAAGAAAGTTCAAGCCCCACTACGGCACCCTATGGGCTCCTTCGGCTAATCTCGTGTTTATCTCGTGTTAGTAGAAGTTTGGTTAGAGACGATTCGCGCTTTTCACACTTCAAGCTTATTTCGATCGCTTTCTGCGGTTCAGTTTGTGCTTGTGAGGTTTGTATCTGCTTTTCAGTGCGTGTTGGTCAGTTCGTAACCTGCCTTGCAGGCCATTCTGGTCCGCTCGTTCCTGATTTTCAGGTCGTTCTTCATAGACCTTGCTGTTCTTCAGTGCGTTTGTTATAAGTTTGTTTGTTTGACCAGCCGACAGTTTTGAAGCCATGTTGCGTGGACATACTCGTTCTCAAGTTCGTGCTGCGTGGGGACTTGGTGTTGGGGTTAATACTTTGACCCGAGTCCAGTCCATGAACAGGGCGAGGAGGAGTTCATGGATGAAGAATTGGTTGCGCCAGCGTGACCAATTCTCTCATATGCCTTTGCTCTGTGAGCTCTGTGAGAATAATCCTGAGGATTTCAGGAATTATCTCCGGATGACGGACCCCGTCTTTGAGCGTCTGCTGGCTATGCTGACCCCCTATATCAGCAGGCAGGATACCTGCATGAGGCAAGCAATCAGTGCGGAGCAGAGGCTAGTTGCCACGTTATGTTACTTGGCGACAGGGAGAAGTCTTCAGGACTTGAAGTTCTCGACAGGCATCTCCCCCCAGGCTCTGGGGATAATAATCCCAGAGACTTGTTCTGCCATCATTCAGGTCCTGCAGAAGGACTATATGAAGGTAAGTTTTATCCTTTAACATTACATGATATGTATTAAATGTTTTTTTAAGGTATTGTATAAATGTCCTCCTTACCTAATTGCCATGCTTTCAATATGCTGTGAATGTCCCCTTTATCTTCATGCATGCCTGTTTTTGGACATTACTCATTTATTGCCCTACATGCATATTTACCTTCAATAACCTTCCCACCATGCAATCCTGGGTCCATTTATATCTCTAGCCTATAGTCCCTTGAACAATGTACATTGTCTGCTCCATTGTCTTGTTTGACCCTCCCCCACCCCCCAAATGTTTAAAACAGTCAGGAGTGCCCTTTATTGCCCTACATGCATATTTACCTTCAATAACCTTCCCACCATGCAATCTTGGGTCCATTTATATCTCTAGCCTATAGTCCCTTGAACAATGTACATTGTCTGCTCCATTGTCTTGTTTGACCCTCCCCCACCCCCCAAATGTTTAAAACAGTCAGGAGTGTTTTTGACCGTAATTAGAACCCTCCCCCCACCCCACAAATGTTTAAAACAGTCAGGTGTGTTTGTTCACCTAATTAGAACCCCTCCCCCACCCCACAAATGTTTAAAAAAGTCAGATGTGTTTGTTCACCTAATTAGAACCCCTCCCTGACCCCCCAAATGTTTAAAACAGTCAGGTGTGTTTTTGTCACTAATTAGAACTCCTCCCCTACCCCCCAAATGTTTAAAACAGTCAGGTGTGTTTGTTCACTTAATTAGAACCCCTCCCCCACCCCCCACATGTTTAAAACAGTCAGGTGTGTTTGTTCACCTAATTAGAACCCTTCCCCCACCCCCCAAATGTTTAAAACAGTCAGGTGTGTTTGTTCACCTAATTAGAACCCCTCCCCCACCCCTCAAATGTTTAAAACAGTCAGGTGTGTTTGTTCACCTAATTAGAACCCCTCCCCACCCCCCAAATGTTTAAAACAGTCAGGTGTGTTTGTTCACCTAATTAGAACCCCCCCCCACCCCTCAAATGTTTAAAACAGTCAGGTGTGTTTTTTCACCTAATTAGAACCCCTCCCCCACCCCCCAAATGTTTAAAACAGTCAGGTGTGTTTGTTTACCTAATTAGAACCCCTCCCCCACCCCCCAAATGTTTAAAACAGTCAGGTGTGTTTTTGACCCTAACTAGAACCCCTCCCCCACCCCACAAATGTTTAAAACAGTCAGGTGTGTTTTTGACCTTAATTAGAACCCCTCCCCCCACATTCAAATGGATCAATGGGCCATCAGATAATTAATCTTAACGGGTGATTAATCTTATAAGTGGGCCTTATGTTTTTTACAATTTAAATTACAAACACACATATTAATAATGTTTGACTGCTGTTGTTCACTAATGTTTTTGTGTAATCTGATATACAAGTTATGTTCAAAAGTCCTTGGCGCATGCGCAGTGGCTCCCCCTCGTCCTCTCACACGTGTGGTGACGTCAGACGCCGCTCGTGTGTGGGGAGCATAAGAATGCCGGCATCCCAGGCCAGTACACACGCCAGGGATGTACAGGACACCGTTGCATTTACTGCCATCTGTTCCGGTAGGTATTTTTGTTGACCATCTGTGCATGAGGTAGTTGGTTTATCTTTTCCAAAGATTTATTCCATGCAGACATTGTCTCTTGTCCTTCAGCTTGCCTCATCTGGCGCTGTAACCGGCTGTAGGTTTTCTCTCAGCCTACTATTTCATTCCATATCTACTTAGTGGTGAGTGTTAAATTAACTCTGCTTATTGTTGGTTTAGCCCATTTATTGACATAGTCAGTGTGCAATCTGCAACCGCATTATCCTTTAGATAATATCATATGCCACAAAATTTCTCCTTTTTATTAATTTATAGAGATACTGTCTCTGCCGTTGTTGAACTCCTTTCAACATTGGTGACTTATCGGTGTCCTGTTACTCATTATAAAGAGTATTTTCTGTAAGTACATTATTTAGAGACTATGCTAGTCCTATATTTTTCTTTCTTCTTTAATTAATGGGGGGTCTTAAGACCCTTCCAGAACCCATTATAATGAACTCATCTACAAATAATTGTACCTTTTAGATATATACTCGGCCAGGCCTTTCCTATTGCTCCCTGCAGCTACCCATTGTGATCTTTGTTGAAGGCCCTGCTTTGGAGGTGTGTGGCACCTTTCCTGGTGATTTGCAGGTACTTATTCTCCATTTTTAGAATGCCTGGTTGGGGGTTCCTGGCTATCTGGTGTTGTGGGGAGGTCTTCTGTGGCATAATTTGGTTGGTGGGGGTTGGTTTACCCTGACGGCTCACAAACATGTGTACACTTATATCTTTTATATCCTTTTTGTATTCAATGTATCATCTGTCTTAGCATGTATATTGATTGTTACATTTCTCTCTATAGAGTGCACTGTAGCGCTTTAGGTATCAATAATCTGTCCCTGAGGAAGCCATTACTGGCGAAACATGTCGGGCATCTAAAATACCTACCCACTGAATTGGCCGCTGCGCTTTTCAGGCCAAGTGACGTGAAGCTTGCTACAGATATGTTTTTAGTAATTATGCACACCATGTTTTTGTGATTCTGATGTCCATTTTTAAACAATTTTTGTCAAATAATAAAAATTAATTTTAACTTTAAAATCGAATATACTGTGTTTCTCTTGGCACCACCATAATCCCTGTACTCCCTTTCTCTGGTTTGACAGGAAAAACAAGTACTTACTTTTTTTAATCAGCTTCTTTATTCGCCAATATTGTTCTGGCTCCCGACTTTTGATGTCAGACCACCGCTTCCTCAATTGTTCTTTCGACTTTTGATGTCAGACCACCGCTTCCTCAATTGTTCTTTTGAACGTTTAGTGCCAAATTTTGCTTCTAGAGCGGTGACAATTGAGGACATTATTTTGTTCTTACGCATATTTGGGCGTGTGTACAGTCCTTTTTTCCCATCGTAGTCCTCCTTTCTCAATATGGACACCATCTCCACCATCTCTTCAAAAGCCATGTTGGTGGCCTTATATCTCCTCTGGGATGTGGATGGTTGTGGCGCCGCGCTTTCCTCCGCGCTACTTCCACTGATTCTCTCCGCCATCTTTAGCTATCTACTCCCACTGCGCAACGAAGAGTGAAGGGGTGGGGACAAATCGTACTAAAGAACGTCAGGGGCGGGCTACGCAGGTGGAGCATGACACATGCGCAGTGTATATAAAGCTATTACGATGGCCTACGTATGTCCGTGCGGAAGTAGCAAGCGTCAGAAATGAAGGTAAGATTAAAGTGGGTGTGTGTGTGTTTGGTGTGTGTGTGTGTATGTATGTGTCCCCTAGGTTACAAACCCAAATAATCCTGTGATTTGTGACTGACATTAGTTTTGATCTGGTGTCTTGTCTTTCAGAAACAATGAATCCCTTTAAAGAGGAAGAATTTTTGTCCCAATTTATTGAGCTCTATCAGGAAAAGAAAAACCTGTGGGAGGTCAAACACCCACTATATTATAATAGGGATGTAAGGAAGGCAACACTGTGCACACTTTTAGAATTTGTGAAGACTCGAGTCCCCCAGGCAGAACTCAAGTTTGTGGACAAGAAAATTGGTATCTTGCGAAACATGTATAAGCGGGAACACAATAAAATCCAGGAGTCGCTCAGATCCGGTGCAGCAGCTGACCAAGTATATGTACCCAAGTTGTGGTACTACCACAAAATGCGATTCCTGGATGACCAGACCGATGCCAGGCAATCACTTTTGACCCTTCCCCCCACCCTTCCCTCCAGCCTTCCCTCCATTCTTCCCTCCAGCCTTCCATACACCTCCACCCCAGCTGAGGAGTCCCAGGAAGAACTGGGCCTTTTCAGCATTGATGAAGTTGATGCTCCCAGCTTCAGCCAGGTATCCTTTTTTGTGTAATTTGTGATTGTGTAAATGTTATTAATGATGTTAACGTGTTAATTTTTTAAGTGCTTCCTAAAAAATGACTTCAGCACAAATATTAATATGTAGACATATCACTATACAGTAGTGGCCAAAAATATACTTAACTTCAGATATTGTTGATCACCTGAAATAATGGTGGTGTCAAATAGATAGCCTTTACTATTTGTTGCTAATTATATTTGCAAGTCATGAGCTGAAAATTGTGTGTGATTGCGTAACACAAATTACAACTATGTCCCTTTTTTGACACAGGATGACCTCAGCCAGGAGGAGGCCTTGCCCAGTGGGAGAGAGGAGGAGGCCTTGACCAGTGGGAGAGAGGAGGAGGCTGTGGCTGGGCCAAGTCAAAGCCACACGGAGTGTCAGGTGCCTCCTCTCCGCATTCTCCACCAAAGTCCCAGGAGAATGACACAAACTGAGCAGGAATCCCTAGCCCTCATACGGGAAGCAAGCCAGATCCTGAACAAACCACCCAATGCAGAGGAGGCGTATGGCACCTATATAGCCAGCAGGTTGCTGGAGTTGGAAAAAGGCCAACGCCTCCACTGTGAGGGTCTGATTTTTAAGGCATTTCAGAAGGGATTGAGAGGGGAGCTTACTGCTACCACATATCTGGCAGATGAAGCCACTCCTCCTCCTCCTCCTCCTCCTGACCCAAGTACACCACCAGAGGCACAACCTCCGAGGAAGGCTGCAGAGAAGCGTGGAGGGAAGGCTGCAGAGAAGCGTGCAGGGAAGGCTCCACGGAAGACTCAAAAGTGATTGCCTGGTTTCTGTCTGGTCTGACTGTGCTCCCTGTGCTCCCTAGTTGCAAGATACCAATTTTCTTGTCCTCAAACTTGATGTGTGTCCTGGGGGACGAAAGGCTTCACAGATTCACAGGGACAGGGACAACAACCTCATTAAGGTTCATTAAAACAACACAAAATATTTTAAGGTTATTGCGGTAACTTGAAATTCCACACAAAAAAAAAAAAATGTGAGTATAATTTAGCACACATTGTAAAATAGATAAGTGTTGTAATCAATAAAAAAAATAAAGATGAGTCCAAAATCTAATTTAAAAGTTTTTATTTATGGAGATCTGGCTTTTTACAAATATCATATTAGTCATGGCATGAGGATAAATCATGAAGAAAGTAGTTTGTGAGAACTCTGTGTGAATATAAAGCAGAAAAACAACTTAATTCCTCTCGCATTATAAATAAAAAAAAAGCGCTGTATTAAAAGATCACAGAAGAGGAATGTGCTAGCTTCAATACGAAGGCTAGTTTTACCAGACTGAGCGCTTCCGTCTTGTAATTGCTTCTGAGCATGCGTCAGTTTGAGTTCGTCGGACTAGCACACAGACGACCGGTTTGTCCGCTAGAAAGAAGAGTCCGTCGGATAGATTTAAAACTTGTTTCAAATCTAAGTCCGTCCAACTTTTGAGCAAACAAAGTCCGCTGGAGCCCACACACGATTGAATTGTCCGACGAAATCCTGTACGCCGGACAAAGTCTGCCATAAAGTCCGCTCGTGTGTACGCGGCATAAGTGTCTTCACAGTACACTTTCAGCCTAGGTTTACATTAGAGCGATTTGGCATGCGATTTAACATGTCAAATCACATGCCAAATTGGTGGCAATTGCCGGCAATGGCACAGTACGAATCGGTGCGACACTGCTTTTGTAATGCAGCACCGATTCCCAAATCGCATGATTTAATTCCTGCTGTAAGTATGAACCTGGGCTAAGTGTCCCTCTGTGACCGCGATCTCACCTACAGAAAGTCACGACCAGGTGTCAGAGCAGGGAAGATGGCCACGGCTCGTGTTCGTGAACCGAAGCAGAGTTTGCGTACAGAAGCAAATTTTTGTGAACCGAGTTGTTTGTGAACAGAAGCGTCCATGAACCAAGGTATCACTGTAGTTTCTTTTAAAAATGTGCAAATTATAAAAACATCCAAAGTGTTACATCTCTTAAAGCGGAGTTCCACCCATAAAAATTATTTTTCATTACTGAGCAACAAATAATATAACAAATGACATTTGGAGAAACATTTTTTTTACTTACCTTTTAATCCCTGTTGCTATGTGGTCCCTTCAAATCTTCCCCTTCCTCACCGCGGCTCCTGATGTCGCTTCATTGCCATCACAATGGGATGGGCACTTCCCACGACGCCACCCGTTTTGATGACAACGTGAGAAGTTTACGGCACTGCGAGCCTGTCATACTGCGCATGCGCGGGAATGGGCGGTGCATGCTGGTCACTCAGCTGCACCGTACTCTGGAACAGCATGCTTGTGGGCTTCACATGTCCACAAGCAATATGGGAATGGCCAGGACACGATAATATAAGGTAATTTTTTTATATTAAAGCAGACATCGGGGGATGGAATTTTCAAAACACGTGATTGTTATACAGTATGTCAATGTTATGACCTTAAGAAATGTTTAAAAAAATATAACTATTACATGTTGTTGGAACTCCGCTTTAACACAGTTCATTGTTTTAGAATGAGAGTATACAATGACTGTGGATAATTTTCTGCTGAATTTAGAAATACCTAAATCAGACCCACTATTTATTATTATATGTGTAAACTTAACAAACTGCTTCTTGTTAGAAGATGTAGACAACCATTTAACTTTACTCTATGCATACTTCAGCCTCTGTACTGTGCATACTAGCACATTATGACATTTCTTTGCAGGTAAGCAAAAAACAAAAAACATCCAGCACTTTACAACTGCTTTAACATTAGCAAGCTTGGCCACGAAATTCTCCATGAGTTTACCTGAAAAATAAAAAAACCTACCAAATAAGCTCAAGAAACATTACCTACCTTTGAGTATGATGTGTCGCTATGTGATCCTATCTATGCCCACCCTTTCTGCCCAGCTCCCCTACTCATAGAAACCATAGAACAGCATCTATGAATAAAACACAATCTAGGAATGGAGGATGGGCAGATGACTGAAAGATCTACCCCTCCATTCATAGATTGTGTTTCATTCATAGAAGCTGTAGTACCGGTGCACACTTGGTGAATGACAGTTTTTCAGTTTTTATTAACCCCTACCACACCAGAAGATTACATCGGCGAGGGTAGGGGCATCAAAGGAGGAAGATCAAAAGACAGAGGGACAAGGGATACATCACACAAGGTAAGTAACATCTCTTGTGGTTTTTTTTTTTAGGTAAGCCTAAAGCCACATGGGACAAATATCGGCCGGTTCAACAGAAACTTTTGGCCCGTGTGTACATGAGCTGAATGGCTGACTGGCTTTTTTCGAAAAGGAATGCTGAAAAATCAGCTTCCAGTTGGCATTCAATCAATGCTGGGAGCCAAGGGCTGCAAGCGCTAACTGGTGTATTCTGGCGGGATGACAGTCCTTCTGTCAGAACACATTAGCTCAGCAGGGAGATCGCTTTACTAACATGACAGTTAGTACAGTGAGTTCCTTCTGGGTTAAATGAAAAAAAAAAACTTAAGCCTGCCAAAGACTGTTCAAATCTGGGCTGGTTCAGCAGGGCCTGGCCAAGATTCAATTTATGTATGTGCAAGTTGAATATACCCAAGCTGATCAATCAACTCTGTGGGAGGAATTCCCCCATCAACACTGACTAATGCCCTGTACACACGATCGGATTTTACGACAGAAAAAGTGCGATTGGATTGTATTGTCGGAAATTCCAATCGCGTGTGGGCTCCATCGGACTTCTTCCGTTGGAATTTCCGACACACAAAGTTTGAGAGCAGGATATAAAATTTCCGACAACAAAATCTGATCGGTTAAATTCTGATTGTGTGTACACAAATCCCATGCACAAAGTGCCATGCATTCTCAGAATAAATTAAGAGACAAAAGCTATTGGCTACTGCCCCCATTTATAGTCCAGACGTACGTGTTTTACGTCACTGCATTCAGAACGATCTGATTTTCCGACAACTTTGTGCCACCGTGTGTATGCAAGACAAGTTTGAGTCAACTTAATGGATTTTGTTGTTGGAATGTCCGATCATGTGTACAGGGCATAACTGTGTTGATAGGGTAATCAAGCAATTTTCTTTCCTACAACCCATGGTTGCAGGAAAGAAAATTGCTCCTTCAATGGCCAGCTTCAACAATATTATATACCCTGAAGAGTCCACACCTAGAAAAAAAATTGACAGAGAAGACTCTGATAACAATGGGTCTGGTATAGCAGAATTGCAGTAAACACTCAACAAACAATAGGCAAACAATAGGAGAGGCAAACACCTAGACAAACAATAGAAACAATAAGAAAATGTTAGCATTATAGCAATAACAACTGTAAGCAACATCAAATGAAAAATGCAACGTGTAATAAAGTATACTTGATGCAGTGGAAACTAACATTGCCATTCAATTAATCTTTATCGAGTCCACGGACTACAAATGCATTGAATTAAACCCTAGATCAGTTTAACAATGCACACAAAAAAAATTAGCTCTTACTATCCACAACAATTATATACAAATTATTTACAGTTTCACTTTTCTAAAAAAAATATATAAAAAAAAAATCCAAGAAGAAAGAAAAAAACAAGCCAAAATTGTTAGGATTGTTTTATTTTGTGCCTTACTAATAGAAAATATGCTTTCCAAAAAAAACTCCAATAAAGTAAAGCAAGCCAAGCAGTTCAATATATCCTCCAAATTAAATTGACTTACCCATGTTTAATCATTAATCCAATATACTTTTCTGATAAAATTTCAGGATATTTATACATTTAAAAATATATGTGGCTTATCCTTCCTCTTTTCTTGAGTTCTTCTAATACCTAATAATAAAACAAAAGGTATCTATTTTTCTAAATGGCATTGCTGTGACCCAATAACTACTGGTAAACTGTGTTCACTGTAAACCTCTATAACCTTACCCGTGTTACACAAATCAAGTTGCTGTTTGTGATGTTTCCCACCCAACCTAGTGTCCATAAAAAGTGGTTGCTAATTATGTTACCCAAAATGAAAACTATAATATCTCGGGGGCGTGGTTTGGCGCCGGACTCTAATGGATGCCTGATCCCTGCGCTCTGGTCCTCAGAGGGTCTAACAGCAGCTTTACAGAGCCATCCATGAGCCAAAAACATGGGGAAATCTAAGGGGAACTCATCCCCATCCCGTTCCCGATCTCCGCGGAGACCCGACTCACAAGCGGGCCGCAGCATCCCGGAAATCTTCCGGACGCAGCCACGCGAGGCCCCGGCTTCATCTCAGGCCTACTCGGCCACAGTGCGCTCCTCCAGCCTCAGCCCCTCTGGCAGACACCGGACACAAACGCCCTCACAGCATGTGCCGACAGAACACCCCCTGAACATAGATGACCTCAGAACAGTGGCAAAGGACATCAAAGCCACCTTCGCAACGGTCATCTCTGACCTGAGGAGAGATATCCAGTCCATGACGGTCCGCATGGACAACATTGAAGAAACAACAGCACACAGTGAGAATGCCATCCACAGGCTCCAGAACTCATCACAAGCACACTCCGTTCAGCTCAGAGACCTGTACATATACATGGAAGACCTGGACAATCGTGGCAGACGACACAACCTACGGGTAAGAGGCATGCCAGAATCGATCGATCATACCCAACTTGCCCAGGCTACCATAGCTGTATTCAACGATCTCCTAGGCAGACCCCCTGAGACCCCCATTGAATGTGAACATTTACACAGGGCCCTCAGACCCCGGGGTAGAGAGACCGACCCTCCCAGAGATGTGGTATGCTGCCTAGTTAACTTTAAGCTGAAAGAGGGCTCAGAAATAAAAATCTTTCAAGATTTATCGCCTATCACTCTACAAAATAGGAGAGACTTACGCCCTCTCCTCGATCTACTACGCACAAACGGAATCCAATACCACTGGAAATTCCCTTTTTGCCTCTCAGCATCAACACAAGGACGAACAGCTAATCTCAGAGTGCCCGAAGACCTCACTTCATTATGTGAAATTCTGAACATCCTGTTTATTGAACTGCCTGACTGGTACCGCTCTCTCAGACCTCCCAAACTCAGAAGGTCCAGCTCCATGGATGCCATCCCAGTCCGCGATGAGTTCCACATAAGAAGGCGCAGATCCAACTCTCCCAGGATCAACACGCCCCCAGGACCCAGGAATCCTGCAGACAACAGCCCCACAGCTTCTCCTGCTCACAGGCGACCCCGGCACGGGGGTGCCGAATAACGGGGTAACCCAACACTATCTCCTGTCGCTCACTTGAAACCCTTTCACCCTCGACACTGCAAAGGCCTATGCAAGACAGACGTCAATCCAAAATATGACCATCCGAATGCCTGCAAATGATTCTTCTTCAAGCCAGAAGCAAGATGACTTGACTTAAAGGATCAACACAATTCCTCGCCTCCCCCCCACCTAGTCCATGACGGACGCTTATCACCCAGTTCCACAGACTGGCCTAACCTATGAAAACATCCCCCACCCCGCCACCTCTCCCCCTCATAACCGTCTGATCTCACAGCAATTTCAACACAGACTTCAAGCAACGGAACATGGGTCATGCAAGTATAACATGAACATGCACGAAGATAACTAATGTTTGGGAACGCATTATAGCCTCCCCCAATAATAATAGTCCCTTTCTTTATTTCACCTCCACCTCCCCATCCTGTCACCCCCCTTACTTAACCCTCAATTAGGCCTTTATGAACCTCCCTAAGCAAGTGTCAGTTACTGCTGTGTCAGACACAAGTCACATCCCCTGGCCAAAATCCCCTTACTCTAACTGACTCCCTTTTGAAAACAGACCGGGACTCAAGAGTGTTTGTTAATGATGTTGATTTCTCTCCAGAGGGGCGATTCCACACAGAACCTCAATCACACCCTTATCTTCACCCAATCTCCACATATCCAACCCCTATGGATGTCCCCCTAATACTAAGAGCTGATTTCCATATAATCAGACTCCCCTTTTCACCTAATCAAGCGATTACCCTACTAGTTAACGGGTTTCTAAACCCTGACAGCCACTAAGATGGCAAACAAGCTATAATCTGCACACCCCAATGACCCTAGTAAAAGCATCAATCTGTGTAGAGTCGCTCACCCGATATGTATATTGACATAAAATGTTATCATTTTATCCTAAGTTGAGTTTCAACTCGGAGGAAGCTAATATTCCTGCTAGAAGGTATCGGTACCATTATTATTCCTGTTATTACCTGAATACCCGTTACAGAATGACCTAAAAAGTATATGTTGAATCTTGATAGATACCTCGCCAACTAAATGGCCGACCCCGTCTGGGGCAGACCTGAGACCCAGGTACTTAACATGTAAGGATATGTCATTTTACTTCTTTATATTCTTGTTTTCTCTATTAATAGTTTAACTCAACATACAATGTTTGTTTTTGGCAACCAAGCAAAAGAACCCGGATGGACCTCCGGCATGTGTGACAGATCCCCATATCCCGCCTGGTTAACGGTTTCTATGTTATGACATTCAGACGAATAAACACACGGGTGGGTCGGGCCGGCCTACCTTTTTGGTGAATTTGTGGGCTACCTATTCTTATACCGTGTGGGGTTCGGTCGCACAGGCTGGAGGCCTACTCTGAGAACGAGGCGAGCAAAATTAACGCAAGAGATACATACTAAATATATAGAGTTTGGTTAATGTTATAAGGTTAATTGTACAGTTGATTCCTTACATATCTCTCTGAACAACTGAATGACTCACAACTAGACGTCCACTACGCATCCCCACAACAGCCAAGGCCATCTCCCCTAAATCAGGCGGATTCATTCTCCTGCCTCAAGAGACCTCACTTGATATTCTGCCTCGGGCAATGACTCTACTTTAAATTTAAGATCTCCCTCATGCAGTCCACAATCCCCATGACTAATACCACAACTTATAGGCTCACTCCTCTATCTAGACCATCCATACCCCTCTGAGGACCAGAGGATTACACTGTATTTCCAACCCGTTAATACCGGCTCCTTTCACCTCCCCACACAACGGGATCCTATCGCTCCCGTTGACCTACACCTGACAACGTACTATCCCATAAGAAGGGTCCCTGAACCCTTCTTTACTTCCGGTACACCTAGACCCTACATATATATCTAGACCCTTTTTCCTTTTTTTTTTCTATTTCCTCTTCTTTCCTTTTCTCCCTTCTCACCCCTTTTCTTCCTCTTCTCCCTTTCCTCTCCCCTTCCTCTACCCCCTAGAGACCCCTTTTCCACTTCGGATTCCCCCTCCTCACCCCATATTCGCATTCAGTTTTTTTGAGCCCATCTCTATCGCCCTTACCCCCCCTTCCACTGTCCCCTTGGTCTCCGCCACCTCCACTTCACCACCACTACCCCATCCTGATCCAACAACAACCCCACGAACCACCCCTAACACACTCGAAGAAGTGTATAGACCAAGCTGACAAAAGACCACATCCTTTTAAAGTATGCCCCACGTACCACCTACCACCAAACACAATACGCTAAAAGTGACATCCCTAAATGTAAAAGGGCTCAATATCCCAGAAAAACGCAGCCAAGTTCTGTCTATGATGCACAAACTAAAATCCAACATAGTTTTCCTCCAAGAAACCCATTTCCGTGCAGATAAGGGTCCTAAGCTTACAAATCACTGGTTCCCTCATTCCTACCATTCTACCAACCCTCTGGCAAAGACTAAGGGAGTCTCAATACTGATCTCTAAAAACTTGTCCTGGGAACTCACTGATTCACTCATTGACAAAGATGGCAGGTACATCTTTTTGAAAGGCAAGTTGCAGGGCCGGCCTGTAACCTTGGCTAATATCTACAGCCCTAATTCTGCACAATCTAGCTTCTCTAGACAGATCTCTCAACTTTTATCAGGCTTCTCCGTTGGTCTAACCGTACTCGGGGGAGACTTTAATGTAGCCCTATACCCAATTTTAGACACTTCTTCAGGCTCCACATCGCTGCCATACAGAACTCTGCGCCAAATAAAACTGCAACTGACCGACTTGCTTTTACATGACACCTGGCGTACTCTCCATCCAAATGTCAAGGACTATACTTTCTTCTCCGCCCCTCATGACAGATACTCCAGAATTGACTATCTCTTCCTCTCCCAACCAGACCTTCCATTCCTTTCCCATGCGACAATTGAACCAATGATCCTATCTGACCACCACCCCATTACAATGACACTGACCTTCCCTGAGCATCAGAATGTTTCTAAAATCTGGCGCCTAGATTCTACCCTATTGACCTCAGAAGGAGATATCGCAGACATTAGACAAGCCATACAGAATTTCTTTATCGATAATGACAACGGAGACACATCTCCGCTAACACAATGGGAGGCCCACAAATGCGTCTTAAGGGGTAAACTTATTGCCCTTAAAGCGTCGCGGAAAAAAGCCCACCAAGCCAGTATTTTAAACCTGATCCAGAAGATCAAAACCCTAGAACTAGCTCACAAACAGACTCAGGCCCAACAGACATATCAAGAACTCACACAAACAAGAGAACATCTACTCACAGAGTTATCACAAAAAACAAAACGTAAATTCCTCCTACAACAGAAATTGTTCTATGAATTTGGAAATATGAGCGGAAAATATCTGGCCCGAGCCATCCAGAAGAACAAAGCCCGTTCCAATATCCATACGATCAATGACTCCCAAGGCAGATCAAAAGTCACAGCCCCTGACATAGAATCCCAATTCGAAACGTACTATTCTACACTATACAATCTCGGCACACCAACTGACAGCTCATCTAATAATATGGATAGGCGATCCCTTATTAAAATTTTTTTAAAAGACAATTGCCCTAAACCGATTGACAGAGAAGATGCTCGCCAATTAGAACTCCCCATTTCGGAAGCTGAACTTAAAAATGCAATCAAACAATTAAAAGCCGGAAAGAGTCCTGGCCCAGACGGCTTCACAGCCGTATATTTTAAAACCTTTATAGAGACACTTACTGGCCCCTTTCTCAAAGCCTTCAACTCCCTGTCATCCTCCACACTACCCTTCCACAGACTCCTTGAAGCCCACATTACAGTTATACCAAAGGAAGGAAAAGACGTGACCCTGGTAAACAACTATAGGCCGATTTCCCTACTAAATGTGTGACATAAAACTCTTTGCAAAAATCCTAGCCAACCGCTTGCTTCCTCTGTTACCATCACTGATAGATGGAGACCAAGTTGGTTTTGTCCCAGGCCGAGAGGCAAGGGACAACACCATTAAAGTCATAAATCTCCATCATTGGATGACAACTAATAAACATAAGGGTTTTTTCCTATCATTGGATGCGGAGAAGGCGTTTGACAGACTGGCATGGGACTACATGGGGGCAGTGTTGCGACACCTAGGCCTCCTAAATCGCATGTTTAACTCAATCATGTCTCTATACACGACACCCACGGCCAGAGTTCGGATTAACGGACATCTGTCAAACGCCTTCTCCATAACCAACAGAACGAGGCACTTTCCCCTATCCTCTTTGTATTGACCCTTGAACCTCTCCTGAACTGCCTTAGGCGGAATGAAAATATCAAAGGAATACCCATATCAGGCCACACTCATAAGTTGGCAGCTTTTGCTGACGACATCCTACTTTCCCTTAGCGAGCCCCACACCTCTATTCCGAACTTACTAAAAGACTTCCACCTCTTCCAGCGCATCTCTAATTTTAAAATAAACTTCACCAAATCACACGCTCTCAATGTCACCATCCCAAAAGAAACAGTTGCACAGTGTGAAACTAACTTCCCATTCCATTGGTGACGCAACGCAATTAAATACCTTGGCATTCACCTTACAACGAACCTATCAGATCTCTTTGCACAAAACTACCTTCCCATCCTCAAAATGATCTCTGCTGATCTCAAAAATTGGAACAAACCCCAGTTTTCCTGGTTCGGACGTGCAGCCATTATTAAAATGAACATTCTTCCCCGCATTCTATATATTCTACAAGCTATCCCCATTAAACTCCCCCCGTCATTTTTCTTATCCTATAGAAGGATTTGTACAGAATTTTTGTGGAAACAAAAACATCCGAGAATCGCTTACGATCTCCTAACACAACCTAAGACGAAGGGGGGCATTGGCCTTCCAGATCTGAAAAAATATTACTGGGCCTGTCACCTTACCCGTATTGTAGACTGGTCATTACACACCCAACACAAAGATTGGGTAAGACTGGAGGGATCTCTGTCCCCATTCCCGTTGAAATCCGCACCCTGGCTGGCGTTGACACATATTCCCTCCACTCTCAAAGATCACCCTCTTATTGGACCGACCCTGGGATGCTTCAGGGATGCCTGCTGAAAATTACACATATCTTCCTCCCCGGGCCCTTTAACTCCTATAAGACAGAACCCTGCCTTCCCTCCGGGCATGTCCGCGCAATTTCTAGCACAACAATGGCAACTACCTAACATACAAGCACATCAGTTTTTCCGCGACGGCTCTTTTCTAGACCGCCTCACACTAACACCCGCCATCACCAGCGACCCTTTACCATGTTGGACATACTTCCAAATTAGACATTTTTTAAGGGAAGTCAATTGTGACTCCTCTATATCACGACCACTCACTCCATTTGAGCATTTATGCTCTCAATCTAACCCCCAACAACATTTAATGTCCAGTATATATGCTATACTATTTACTGGAACTTCCCCCAAAGAAGGGAACGCTTGCAAATCATGGGAAAGAGAATTACAAACAGAACTAGAAGAAGACCAGTGGGAACACATATTCACGATTGCCCATAAAGGCTCCCTAAATGTGTCCATTCAGGAAAATAATTATAAGACCCTGACACAATGGTACAGAACCCCAGCCATCTTGAACAAAATCAACCCTTCATTCCCCAACAAATGCTGGAGATGTGGGGATGAACCGGGCACACTGTTACATATCCTGTGGTCATGCCCAGCTATTCAATCATTCTGGACGCAAGTCCGAGAACTCACGGAATCAATATCGACCTACAACTTAGACCATTCCCCAACCCAATGCCTGTTTCACCACTCAGATTTATCAACGCCATACTACCATAAGACACTGATCTTACCCCTACTGAATGCAGCGAAAATGTGCATCCCTAGACACTGGGGTAAGTCTCATGCTCCTACCATCCAAGAATGGTTCTCACAAATTAATAAAATAGCTGACATGGAAGAACTCATTTCCATCTCACGAGACTCCCCAGCTAGCTTCTCCAAGACGTGGGCATGCTGGACTCACTTTCGGTCTACCGACAGATACCTAACACTGATGAAATAATTCCCAACTTGAAACTGCCCACCTGAGACCACCACCCGACTTCTACACTATTTAACCCTCTCAGCTTCACCTCTCATATACCTCTTCTTCCTCCCCAGATGGCGTGGACCCCCCACCCCTAAACAAGGGATGAGTATGGGGGGTCGCACGTCGAAATTAGCCCAGTACTACTCTCCGAGAGTAGAGATCGGACAAACCTGACCTACTTCACCATAAAATAATACCAATCCTAATTTACACCACAAATGGCGGAGACCGAGGAGACATTCACCCCTCTATCTCCCTCGATCTCCCCCCCTCCCCCCCTTCTAGTTCCCTCTCCTCCCCCCTCACTTCCCATAGATCTCCTCACCCTCCCCCCACCTTTTTTTTTTCTTTTCTCTCTTTTCTTCTCTCCTTTACTTCTTCTTCTCTCTTCATTTATTTCTCAATATCCACACACAACCCCTCTTAAACCCCTGTATGGTACAGATTTCCTAACAGAGATCCCGACCAATACCTCATCTGTATATGTGGATTGAATTGTCATACAAACCCTTACGCCTTCATCCAACGAGTGGGAATCCTCCCCCAAAATTATAACTGCAACTTGGAAGGAGGGGAGGGAGAGAAAGAGGGGGAAAAATAAGAAGATATATTTTATGCCACCATAATTAACACCAACCTCTCGACAGTCACTTCAGTGTGATAATGGGTTAGCCCAAACCGCCCCGCCATACATATACTATAAAGCATCAACAAGAGATTTTCTGTTATAGCCGATTCATTGTTATTTTTGTATCAATTGTAAGAATCTATGTCTATTCCCCAACTCTTGTACAACTGTATGATGATACTGTTACACTATTATATTGTTTTATTTTTTTCTCTTTCAATAAAAATCTATTTTGTAAAAAAAAAAAAAAAACTATAATATCTCAAGTGATACATTTGGTAAAAAGTGTACATACGCTTTAGTGACAGCACAACCACAGAAGTTTATTAGTATATAGTAAAAGAACCTAAATATAATAAAGCAATCTATTAATAAACAGAAAAAAATATTATGAGTGCTCCAATATATTAACAGTATTAAATACACAAACAGTAAGAACAACAAGACATAAAATAAACATAAGTGCTAGGGATATATCCCATTAATTTAAAACTTTATGTGGAGGACCAGTTCCAATGCTCCTCGTGGTCTATTTTGTTATAGACATGGCTTCCATACATTTACAGTGGTATTGATTGGTGGGCATATAGCTCTAATATAGTCAAATTAGATTAGTCATTTGAGGATTGGATACTTTCAAGGTTTATTATTGTTTTGTTACAAAAAAAACAACCCTTTTTCATGCAATGTCCTAATAGTTCAGCTCCTTGGAGAGAAAAGCACACATGCATAGGTGTGATGGACTCTTCAAAGGTCAAGTTATGCAATAATGAAGGGCAGGCCAACCTTATTATTTATTTAAGCAAAATAATGCTTTGTGGCTGATATCTGAGAGAGTTTAACATTATTGCTAGAATATCCTGGCATCCAATAGTCAGTGGTATAAATGTGCACTAATTACAAGTGAATTAAAAAAAATTCAGACCTTGTAGTCTATCGTCTGCCCAACCACTTCGGTACAAAGCTGCTAGCATAAATTTTTTTCTTTCCTCTTCTTTCCTTCTGCCCCTTTATGACTCCCAGCTGTGTTATAACAGTCAAACTAATTCACCACTATGCCTTCTTCTTGTCTTATTTAGTTCCTTCTAAGTTTTATAAATAAACATCTTAGACCCTAACACTAGGAATGAGACAGTTAGTTACATACTTTTTATGTCACAAAGGTAAATAAAAAGATGAACACCACAAGATCCAAGTATATAATATGCTTTATTGCAATATTGTATGTTTCTTTCATATAACCAACAAAAATTTTCTTATAGGGTAAATATTATATTATATATATATATATATATATATATATATATATATATATATATATATATATATATACTTTTCTTTTATATATCTATTTCTCTATCTATATATACAGTATCTCACCAAAGTGAGTACACCCCTCACATTTTTGTAAATATTTTATTGTATCTTTTCACGTGACAATACTGAAGAAATTACACTTTGCTACAATGTAATGTAGTGAGTGTACAGCTTGTATAATAGTGTAAATTTGCTGTCCCCACAAAATAACTTAACACACAGTCATTAATGTCTAAACCGCTGGCAACAAAAGTGAGTACACCCCTAAGTGAAAATGTCCAAATTGGGCCCAATTAGCCTTTTTCCCTCCCCAGTGTCATGTGACTTGTTAGTGTTACAAGGTCTCAGGTGTGAATGGGGAGCAGGTGTATTAAATTTGGGAGATATCACTCTCATACTGGTCACTGGAAGTTCAATATGGCACCCAATGGCAAAGAACTCTCTGAGGATCTGAAAAAAAGAATTGTTGCTCTACATAAAGATGGCCTAGGCTATAAGAAGATTGCCCAGACCTTGAAACTGAGCTGTAGCACGGTGGCCAAGACCATACAGCAGTTTAACAGGACAGGTTCCACTCATAACAGGCCTCGCCATGGTTGACCAAAGATGTCGAGTGCAGGTGCACAGTGTCATAACCAGAGGTTGTCTTTGGGAAATAGATGTATGAGCGCTGCCAGCATTGCTGCAGAGGTTTAAGGGATGGAGGGTCAGCCTGTCAGTGCTAAGACCATACGCCGCACACTGCATCAAATTGGTCTGCATGGTTGTCATCCCAGAAGGAAGCCTCTAAAGATGATGCACAAGAAAGCCCACAAACAGTTTGCTGAAGACAAGCAGACTAAGGACATGGATTTCTGGAACCATGTCCTGTGGTCTGTTGAGACTAAGATAAACCTATTTGGTTCAGATGGTGTCAAGCGTGTGTGGTGGCAACCAGGTGAGGAGTACAAAGACAAGTGTGTCTCACCTGCAGTCAAGCATGGTGGTGGCAGTGTCATGGTCTGGGGCTGCATGAGTGCTGCTGGCACTAGGGAGCTACAGTTTATTGAGGGAACCATGAATGCCAACATGTACTGTGATATGCTGAAGAAGAGCATGATCCCCTTCTTTCAGAGACTGGGGAGCAGGGCAGTATTCCAACATGATAATGACCCCAAACACCCCTCCAAGATGGCCACTGCCTTGCTAAAGAAGCTGAGGGTCAAGGTGATGGACTGGACAAGCATGTCTCCAGACCTAAACCCTATTGAGCATCTGTGGGGCATCCTCAAATGGAAGATGGAGGAGCGCAAGGTCTCTAACATCTACCAGCTCCGTGATGTTAAAAATGAAAAATTAAATTTGTGTTGACTGTACTCCCATTGCAGGAGATATAAGTTTTAAGTATATATATATATATATATATATATATATATATATATATATATATACATTTTTTGTAATGTTTTTTGCACAGGTATGACTCTCAAGAGAGTGGTGTATTTAAATTAGAGTAGCGCAGTCAACACAAATTTAATTTTTCATTTTTAGTTTTTCACTTATTGGTGAATCTTTTGATTGCAGCAACCGATTTTTCATTTTTTGATTGCAGTAACCGATTTTTTAGGTATATAAGGTTTACAGGTTTAAACACTATATAAGTATTTTTTATTTAACACTTTGCGCCGGTAATAAACATATGTCCAGCTCCGTGATGTTGTCATGGAGGAATATAAGAGGATTCCAGTGGCAACCACCTAAAGCTCTGGTGAGCTCCATGTCCAAGAGGGTTAAGGCAGTGCTGGAAAATAATGGTTGCCATACAAAATATTGACACTTTAGACCCAATTTGGACATTTTCACTTAAGGGTGTACTCACTTTTGTTGCCAGCAGTTTAGACATTAATGGCTGTGTGTTGAGTTATTTTGAGGGGACAGCAAATTTACACTGATATACAAACTGTACATGAGGGGTGTACTCACTATTGTGGGGGGGGAGAGAGAGAGAGAGATGCCCTGCCATTCACTTTGTCTCTGGCCAGTCCTTCATTATTCACAACCAGGACAAAGAGACCTGCATGGGCAGAGCACACACACAGACAGGTCCCACGGCATCACTAAATGCTTCTGTGTAAAACTTGATTTGAGAACCTGATTGCTGCAAAGTGCCTCAGAGGAAAGCACAGTTGCACCTAGGAGTGGGATGCTAGCTGCAGAGGGCAATCTGGTGCACACATCCAGGCAGGCATTAATTCACACATATTCAGTTTCTATGCTGTATATCTCTTTTTTTCACCTCCCCATTCTGTATGCAATGCTGTACATTCCCAGTTCTTCACCTACTCATTTCATATGCCACATTATGCATTTCCTATCCCATAATGCCTCATAATGTTTGCCATTCTATATGTTCCCTATTCCACAACACATTCTTCCATATTAACATTTTGCACTTTTCTTTTTCCTCATTGCCACATTCTGTATTTCATGCTGTTATTTCCCTGTTTTTTCTACATGCTGTACACTCTCAATTTCACGAGGCATGGGTTCGAATCCCACTTCTGACACCATTTAATAGGAACCTATTAATACCTGTATAACACTTCTTATATATCTTATATATATTCTCAGGTTAACCTTTTACCTTCAATTCAATCTGCTCAGAGACCACGCGTGGGAAGCATCATACACAACACAATGAAGTTGGTACAATGCTTAGCTTTTATTTCCATGTTTGATCTTTTATAAAAATCACATTACAGGATATAATGATGCACAGAATAGGGTATCATGTGATATAAAAGGTGGCACCCACTCACAGTATACTCTTAAATAGGACATAATTCCCTTTTTATGGGTAGGTGCATTTATCCCCAAAGTACCATCTAATTTATGTGCCCATATTACCAGAAATCTTGTTATATGTTCTGATAAACATTTATTGCCTACTATACATATTGTGCGAGAAGACACTTCCTCTCTCCTATGTTACTATCTCCGGAGTTATAGAAAATAACTTTTAATAATTCTGCATAAATAAGCTTTCCTGCCTTGGTTCCATAAGCAATGCTAAAATAGCTATCAATATTAGTACCTTTGCATGATCAATATTATTTAGGAAAGCAGATATCCTATCACACTCTGGCAGATATCCTATCACACTCTGGATATGATGCATTTTCCCTATGCTACATGCCTTATTCCATACACTGTGCTGTACATGCCCTATTTTACACTGCCTCATGCTGTATGCCATGCTTTACATTACCTATTCTACTCTACATAATTCAATATGCCATCATGTACAATACCTATTTCGCAAAGCCTCATTCCATATACTATGCTTTACATTTTCTATTCTGAAGTGCCTCATTATATATGCCATGCTTACTTTTCTTATTCTGCACCACCACATTCTTTAAGCCTTGTTGTGTATTTTCTATGCCACACTGCCATAATCTGTATGTTTTGCTGTAAGTTTCCTTTTCTGTATTGTTTCACTTCATGTGGCATGCTATACATTTCCCATTTAAACCTGCCTTGTTCTCTACATGGTGCTATACACAGATCAGTACTTACCTCATTGTTGTCCTTTTTAGTTCTTTGTCACTTCTTTGCCAGGACAAGTTAGGATTCATAGTTTCTCTTTTTTTTTTTTGCTGTGGGTCCATTAAAATATTTGCTATAAGGCCATGTGATTTTTAATTACATTTCCTGCATGCATGCCCTGCCTTTCAATTTGCTTCTAGCCAGCTGGAGATTTTTCATAAACAATTCAGGGAGATCTGCAAAGGAAGAGAACACACAGCAGGCAGGTCCCATGATGGCACTGCACACTTCCAGATCCATGTGAAATTCAACTGCCAGTTGCACAGTGATGTTGAGAAAAATAATGACAGCTGAAGAAGACATCCAGGGATTTGCACACATCCGGGGGGGGGGGGGGGGTTCATCTTAGTTGGTGAGAGATTTGAACAGGGCACTGGATGATCCTGTTCCAACCTTGATTCATATTATTTGACAAAATACATGTTATTAAAACGTATATCTAATAAACTAGCTGAAGGCTGTTTCAGTTTGTTTTAAGTAGAGTGATTTGATCAGATTTTTTACACTAAAATATAATGTTCTATTTTAATCTCACCAGACTGTTGGACCACAACTTTCAAATGCCAAATGAATTATCTAACTGAAATATTCAAATTAGCTACACTTGATGCACAAGCTTTTCTTAATGAGTTTAGAAAAATACATCTTCCATAACATGAACAGGTCCATGTGGAATCAGGATGCCGTTTGCTTCTATAAAGAAACAAAGCAATAATATAATGCTGTATTACTGTTTTAAATACAGTAATTCTTTAATTTAATCTTGTTGAACTTGGTAGACTAATATACCACAAATTGTGCTTTAACTAAGGGCAAAGCCTGATAAAATATTGTTACAAAATTTCACATATCTAAAGTAAAACAAGAAATAAACATCAGAATTTAAATTTTGTTATGATTTGTTTAATTCAATTTAACCACTTCAATACCAGACATTTTAACCCCTTTCCTGCCCTGGTCAATCTTCAGCTTTCAGCACTGTCACATTTTGAATGACAATTACTCAGTCAAGCATCACTGTACCCAAATTAAATGTATATCCTTTTTCTCTTTTTTTATTTTCTATTCTTTTTTTATATACAGATAGAGCTTTTTTTGAGGTATTTAATCACCACCAGGTTTTTAATTTTTTGGGACTATAAATGAAAAAATACCAAAAATGTTGAATAAAAAAAAATAAAAACACATTTTCTTTGTTTCTGGATTACAGTGATTTAGGTCAAATGAGGTGTATGCCACCTTGTGGATTTCTCTCTTTTGTTTACAATTTACAGCTTTACTGAGTGCCAACGGTATAATTTTGCAAATATTTTTTTTTGTTTTCATAAATTTAAAATTCTGCTAAACTTACCATTCTAATTTCTAAAAATAACTTGAATCAGTGTACATCAGTGTATATTATTATTTCTTTTTCACAAATCTTAGTGTATATTATTTAGTCTGTGTGAAAGCATAGAGTATACAAACTATGGTATATACAGTATATTCGAAAATTGATCCGTACTAATGTACTGACTGCCTCTCAATTCTCTTGAGGCCTTAAAATGCCAAGACAGTACAAATTCTCACAAAATTACCCCTTTTTGGAAAATAGACAGTCCTAGTTATTGAGCAAGAGGTATAGTGAGTTTTTTGAAGTTGTAGATTTTTATAACAATTTATTTGAAAATTAAGAAATTAAATAAAATTTGTTTTTGTTTTTTCCCTTTTTGTTTTACATACTTTCACCAGAACAGTACAGCGTCATCATTTGACTGGTATGACAAATGGATGTCATTCATAGAAATGATTGCTTATAAGCAATCATTTTTATGAATGGCATCCATTCATTCACAGTGTGTACTTTTGTGATAGATGTGATTGGTCACAGCTATCACATGGTAAAGATATGCTGCGATTGGCCCTTTCTGCACCTTGTGATTACCGTGACCAATCAGAGATCATCGCAACAGTGCACAATAAATGGCTATGAATGAAAGCCATTAATTGTGTACAACACTCATATTATTGCTGTCACAGCGATTACATGGTACAGCATTTGGCCCAGTACAATGATCTGTCATCCGCTGTTTCTGATGGACACAGGGGGAGACAGATTGCACTGCAGGATGGCCTCTAGGGCAGTGGTCATCAACCCTGTCTTCAGGGCCCACTAACAGGCCAGGTTTGCAAGATAACTGAAATACATCACAGGTGATCTCATTTGCTGCTTAGTGATTGCAGTATTCTAGTCTGCATCTCCCCAAGGTAGTACATAAAACCTGGTCTGTTAGTGGGCCCTGAGGACAGGGTTGATGACCACTGCTCTAGGATGTATGTGAAGCACGTGACTGGGAGGACATCATATGATGTCCAACTGGAACTTTAGTGCTCCCGCTCGGCCATCATTTGTCTATAGGCCAGATGAAAAGTGGTTAAAGAAACAGGTTATGGAAGGTATATTCTATATGGTTTTCCTTCACCTCTTGGCCCGGATGACTCCCAGCTCTTTAACAGTTCTAAAAGCTGGGAGGCAGAGGCTGGCATTCAGGTTATGTGACTGCTGCGATTGGCTGTCATAGAGGTCACACAATCGGAAAGCTCCTGATCGCAAGTATGCATCAGGAGCTTATTGATTCCCCCCTGCTACCATGCTTGGAGCGTGCAGGGAGCATGCCACCATCATGGTAAACAGTTTACACAGGGATGCATATATGGGGCCACTCAACATTAAAGAGTACATTAAAGAGTTAATAATCCTACTCTTCTCTTCCATATTCCCAGATGCAGTTCTATTGCCACGTACACATGGTTGGATTTTCCAATGGGAAATATTGGATGTGAGCTTGTTGTCGGAAAGTCCAACCGCGTGTATGCTCCATTTTGGTCTTTTTTAACTTATTGATTTTTTGTACTTGTGGTATGGTGGCCTTTATGTCTTCGGTTATTTGACCAGCTACCATTTTTCTTCTTTATTATTACTTATTGTTTCTATTTTTTTGCTAAAAAGGTAGTCCTTGGATCTCCCAAATCATCATCATATCTAAAATGAGGGTTCTTGATATATTTTCTCCCCATGACCATTTCTTCTGTTTTGTCCGTTATACGTAACAAAAGAACATACGCAACATAGTCTTCACATTTCAATGAATGGAGTGATTCATAGATTGGATTTGCTCAACAGTTCTTTTGGACATATATATATATATATACATATATTTTTTTCATCTGGTGTATATGCTATGATACAGTTCTTTTATATATAAATGAAATATTTTTTTAATTTTGTGATAACAATAACATGCATAGAATTTTTTAATGATGATAAGTGTTTAAGTGGATAGGAAATGAATTAATTTTTTATATGATGATAAAGTGTTCACTTTTGAGTCTACGTCCACAGTTAGTTGTGCAAACAAGGATTATGTTTATATGTGTATATATATATATATATATATATATATATATATATATATATATATATATATACATACATAGGCTCATGTATACATCCTTTGGAAAATATGTGACTTTATGATATACCTATTGCATATACAACAACAGAGATCTGGTGGACCCCATAAAAGTATACACACAAGATATATATATATATATATATATATATATATATATATGAGTATGGGTTCCTTACACACAGTTGGTGTTAGACAGCACTTATTCAATCATTTATTTACATATACCTATGATTAAGTATGTTTTGGCACATTTATATATATACATATATATTTTTCACTATTATCATTAACACAGATTCATTATTATCATATAGTCACTCATTTTATTTTATTTTATTTAAATGTTTTATTCTTATCACATTTTATTTTCATTTCATTTCATTTCTTCACCAACTATTCAGGTGTTCACATATTTATTGGACATATTCACAGCTTACAGTTCATTGGAACAATTCATTAAAACAAAATAAGTTATTTAGACACTTTATTTTAATTGGTTTAAATTTAATTTAATCCATTATAAAAGCATTTGCTTCATCTTTGCACTGAATTCACATATTCATGTGTATTCCCCCAACTCAAACACGTTGAACACGTTTGTTAATCAAGGGTTTCTTCCAACTGACGATCTAATTGGGTAATTAGACTCAATTAACTACACATTGAGTCACATATTTGAAACATTTTAGTATATATATTGCACTGTTTTTGGTGGTAGGGCAGCTATGACTAAGCACTGTTAAGTGTGACACGCCTCAGCTCGTTTGTCTTATTTTCTGCTGTGGCTTGTATCTGTTGGACTTTTTACTAATGTGAGCTTGTTGTCGGAAAGTCCAACTGTGTGTATGCTCCATCGAACATTTGCTGTCAGACTTTCCGCCAACAAATGTTTGATAGCAGGTTCTCATTTTTCCGCCAACAAAACTTTGTTGTCGGAATTTCCGATCGTGTGTACCCAAGTCCGCTGCACAAAAGTTCATGCATGCCCGGAATCAAGCAGAAAGAGCCTCACTGGCTATTGAACTTCCTTTCTCTCAGCTCGTCGTACGTCTTGTACGTCACCACGTTCCCACGTTCGTAATTGTTGGTCAACATTTGTGTGACCGTGTGTATGCAAGGCAAGTTTTAGCCAACATCATTCGAACAAAAATCCACGGTTTTGTTGGCGGAAAGTCCGATCGTGTGTACGGGACATATTACAAAGCAGCGGCACTGCCAACCCCTCCTCTCCCCTGTCCATTCACAGAAGACTTTTCATTTTTGCAATGGGTCTACAAAATAGAAAGCTTTCTGTAATTGGGTAGAAGGACAAGAGGGGCAGGCAGTCGACTATGTGATTCAAAGGTATCTGTCAGGCTTGGATTTGAACCTGAGGCCTCTACTGTGTCTGGCAATCACTCTTCTCGCTGAGCTATCTGAGATGCTGCACAGCACCCTGTCCGATCCATCTGACAACTCTGCCTTGTGCCTTGACTTCTGCTAAAACATTGAACTCTTTGCTCCTACCATGAACTTCCTGATTATTTAAGCCATATCTCTGCACTTTCTGTTTGCTAGATTATTGTGCTCTCTCCAGTCAATATCTCGCTCTTGTCTTCCCTGCTGCTGTCCATATTTTTGCTACCACTTATTAACAAACTTTGGCTGTATCCAATACTGAACCCTCGGCTTGCTCACCTCCTGGTGGGGCAATCATGAGGACCGCGACCTGGTACTTTCATGCAGCAAAACCCATCTCCAGCATCAGGAGCTCTGGTGAGCACTGGTTAGTACTTAGACTCTGCACCTCAGGTGAGCCCACATCATCAGGGTGGTCTGCTTCTAAACCTATCCTGCTGGTTGGTGGGAGTCCCCCTCCTGCTATAGCTACTGGTCCCCAAGCGTGACCCCTGATTGCGACAGTATCCTTGTCAGAGCACTGGAAATATAGCAACAGTCATACCGTTGGCACTCAGTAAAGCTGTAAATTGTAAACAAAAGAGAGAAATCCACAAGGTGGCATACACCTCATTTGACTTAAATCACTGTAATCCAGTACATACTAAATAGTGAGCTAATTCCATGAGCTTTTTTAAGTTTATTAAAAACATAATATAATGATGCTAAAGGCAATTTGAAATACTTATTCATTTTTGACCAAAATGCTTTTAGATGTATTCCTGGGGCACAGTTATGTGGGAAATGTATGCCAACATTTTCCTAGGGAAACCACTGAAATTGCAATTAGTGAAGTGCTTGGCAATTCACCTGGATCAGGATTTACATCTGATCAGGCTATTACTTGGAAATTGGCATGCCAAAGCAAACTGCCTGATTCTGCTTCCACATGTACATAACATTGGTTTTGGAAGGCCTCCTGTACTGCCTTTTATACAGTATGCTTTTCATGCTTGTGCTAGGTCCTTGTCCAATCACGGCTGATCACGATGTAAACAGGAAAAGCCGTTGATCGGCTTTTCCTCACTCGCGTCTAACAGACGCGAGTAGAGGAGAGCCGGTCGGCGGCTCTCCTGACAGGGGGGTCTGCACTGATTGTTTATCAGTGCAGCCCCCCCTTGGATGCCCACACTGGACCACCAGGGAAGCCGCCAGGACCCCCAGGAAAGCCCCCAACATGTGGATGGCCAGGTACATCCCCCATGGCCATCCACATGTGCCCAATGTGCCCAATCTGTGCCCAATATGTGCCAATCAGTGCCCACAAATGGGCACTGACTGGCACCATAGAGTAATAGATGAATTGAGTAATGCCCAGCAATGCCACCCATCAGTATCATCAGTGCCACCCATCAGTGCCACCCATCAGTGCCACCTATCAGTGCCCATCCATGCCCATCAGTGCCCACCTATCAGTGCCCATCAGTGCCCATCCATGCCACCTATCAGTGCCACCCTTAAGTACCCACCAATGCCACCCATAAGTACTCATCAGTGCCGCCTATGAGTTCCCATCAGTGCCGCCTATGAGTGCCCATCAGTGCCACCTATGAATGCCCATCAGTGCCACATACCAGTGCCACCTATCAGTGCCCATCAATGCCACCTATCAGTGCCCATCAGTGCCGCCTATCAGTGCCCACCATCAGTGCCCATCAGTGCCACCTCATCAGTGCCACATCATCGGTGCCCATAAGTTCTGCCTTATCAGTGCGCATCATTGAAGAAGAAAACATACTTATTTACAAAAAAAATTAACAGAAACAAAGAAAAACTTGTTTTTTTTCAAAATTTTTGGTCTTTTTTTTAATTTGTTGCGCAAAAAATAAAAATCGCAGAGGTGATCAAATACCACCAAAATAAAGCTCTATTTGTGGGAACAAAATGATAAAAAATGTATTTGGGTACAGTGTAGCATGTCCACGCAAATGTCATTCAAATTGCGACAGCGCTGAAAGCTGAAAATTGGCTTGGGCAGGAAGGTGTATAACTGCCTGGAATTGAAGTGGTTAAATTCCTCCTGATGTGAAGCTTCTATAAATTTTACCCAATACACCAGTGCACCTCCACCCTATAGTTGAAACAACACTCACCCTCTCTTTTACCTCTCTTTCTCAAGACAGGAAATTATGCTTTCTCCAATTTAGATTACTCCTAGTTTGATTGATCCATTTCCAGCATGTGTCACCGATTCCTTATACATAATCTTCCAACTTATATAACACCCATATATTAAAAGTATAAAGAAATATTGCAGATAGTCTAATATGGTTTTGACAAGCTTAAATATAAAACCATTAAAATGATAATCACATTAATGCATATAAGACCTTAAATATAATAAATAAAAAATAAAATAAATTATGCAAATTTTTGGGTAAAATACAAAAGATGAGTTTGCACAGAGTAAATAGACACCCAACATGTCAAACCTTAAATTTGCGTGCACCCGTGAAATGGTACCCTAAATTTTCCATAGGTGACTCTTTAAAATCCCCCTTTAAATCATCAGTTTAGCATTACAGAGGAGTCTAGTGTGGTGATAGAAAAATTGCTCTCACTCTTGCATGCGTGGCAATAGGTAACATATGTATTTCAATCAACATTTTCACAGTCACCAGGTATGTGTGTAAAACCCCCCGCTGTCTGCGCCATACGATGTATATGCCCAGCAGTGAAAGGGTTAAAGCTCCATGGAAGGCTCAAACACCAGTCTCAACAAAATTGCAGATGTGTTTGCTATAGGTTTAAATTGGTAAACTGTTGCTTGGATTACCTCTGTCAACTTTTCATTGCTAAAAATGGTTAATTCACTGACACATCTGCAGTTCCACAAATAAAATGAAATACTAAAGCCGCGTACAGATGAGCGGAATGTCCGACAGAAAAAGTCAGACGGAAGCTTTTCATTGTCTGTTCTGATCGTATATGTGCCTCATCAGACTTTTTTTTTTTTGAAAATGCTGACGGACCTAGAAATAGAACATGTTCTAAATATTTCCGATGGAACCGATTCCTATTGGGAAAACCGCTCATCTGTATGCTGTTCCGATGGACCAAAAATGACGCATGCTCTGACGCAAGTATGAGACGGAAGCTATTGGTTATTGAACTTCCATTTTCTAGTCCCATCATACGTGCTGTACGTCACCGCGTTCTGGACGGTCGCACTTTGGTCGGACTTTGGGTTGGCCATGTGTAGGCAAGACCGCTTGAATGGAATTCCGTCAGAGTTTCGTCTGAGAAACCTTCGGAGTTTATTCCGACAGCAAAACCGGTCGTGTGTACGCAGCATAAGATTTAGAACACTGTAAAAGTGTTGAAATGAAACAGCTCACTGGGCCCTTCACCACTTGAGCTCCAGAAGGTTTTACCCCCTTCATCACCAGGCTATTTTTTGTTATTTAGCACTGCACTACTTTAATTGGTAATAAACAAAGAAATGAAAATTTTTGCCAAAATGTGTTCTGCTATATGTCTTTGGTAAAGAAAAAAAACTCCCAAATAAGTGTCTATTGATTGGTTTCCATAAAAGTTATAGTGCCTACAAACTATATATAGGTAGGTATATATATATATATATATATATATATATATATATATATATATACTGTATACTAAAACTATGGTATATATTATTTTTTTATACTACTATTGGCGGTGATAAGTGACTTATAATAGGTAAATATGTGTCCAAAAACTTGTAGAGAAAAATAGGACTCTAATTGTGCCTCGGAGGAGTATAAACAGGATGAGATACAATATATTTATACGAGAGTAATCAAATTTTTATTATTTAAAGAACAAAGTTTAAAATACTGGTAATTCAATTTGAGTTCAGGGATGTGCTGGTTCCCAACAAATTATACAAGGAATGGCCTACGCATTTCACAGATATTCTGCTTCGTCAGGGCCTTGCGGATAGCACAGATGAAAGCGTCATCTAAATTCTACAAATAGAGTCTTAATTAGTACCATACATCATATGATTAGTATGAATACATAATGATGCAAATAACATACATGTGTTGATCTGTTTGTCTTTACATGGATTCATATCTAGAAATACCGTATTTATCGGCGTATAACACGCACCGGCGTATAACACGCACCCCAATTTAGGAGGGAATTTTAAGGAAAAAAAACTTTTAGGAGGGAAGTTGAAGGGAAAAAAACATTTAAATGCCCATCATTGCAGCCTTCTCAGTGCAGCCTTGCCCCAGTGCAGCCATGTCAGTGCAGCCTTGTCAGTGCAGCCATGTCAGTGCAGCCATGTCAGTGCAGCCTTGTCAGTGCAGCCTTGTCAGTGCAGCCTTCCCCAGTGCAGCCTTGCCCAGTGCAGCCTTGCCCAGTGCAGCCTTGCCCAGTGCAGCCTTCCCCAGTGCAGCCTTGCCCCAGTGCAGCCTTCCCCAGTGCAGCCTTGTCAGTGCAGCCTTCCCCAGTGCAGCCTTGCCCCAGTGCAGCCTTCGATCCCCTGTCCCTGCTTCCTGGGCTTCAAAATCGCCGACCGCGATTTGAAAATGGCGCCGCCGGCGTCAAAATACACAGAGACGGTCCTCGGCTCTTTCCGGCGGCTCTCGTTCACTTTCGGCTCCACTCGTAGTCCCGAGTGGAGCTATCCGAGTAGGTTCGGATAGCTCCGCTCGGGACTACGAGTGGAGCCGAAAGTAAACGAGAGCCGCCGGAAAGAGCTGAGGACCGGCTCTGTGTATTTCGGCGCCGGCGGCGCCATTTTCAAATCGCGGTCGGCGATTTTGACATTTTGACAGCTCGGGATCGCAGGGGATCGGCGTATAACACACACCTGCGACTTTCCCCTGATTTTAAGGGGAAAAAAGTGTGTGTTATACGCCGATAAATACGGTATATATTGCAACAAATATTAATAAAAACATTTTATATTAAAAAATATTGCACATATAGTCCCGTGGGAATACTCCTCCCCACCTGGACGGACGAAAGAGGAGGGGCCCCTAAATATGCAGATGGTTGATAGGAGGTAGTGAGTTCAGTGATCAATAAAAAAAAAAGAAAGATAGCCCCCAGGGCAAGAGAATGTATATTGAAGATTACTCACCAAGTAAATATACTGGGATTAGACCAAACCTAATTGAAAGGTTAAAGCACCATTAAAGGCAAAAAAATGGTTGTTTCCAAAGATGAAACCGTTGGTTTCAATTATGATGAAAGGTGATGTATATGTGAGCTTTAAAACACGTACCAGAGTGGAAAAGAGGGCACAATTTACAGCTGATGATAGTCTAATTCAAACAAACAAAAAAAGGTATTTCTTGGTCTAAAAGGAAGAGCTGCTGAAAGGAAAAAAAAAAGAGAGATCAAATACCTGCAATCTAGTACGAAAAGTCTCTCCACAACGTTCCTCACAACTTGGGGGATGAGCTGCTGGGGAAAGACTGAGGGATAGCATTCTATATAGGGAAGCCCAGCTGCCATAATTAGCCCTGGGAGGTGTGTGTGGGAGGAAGGATTCCTAGAGTTGCTCAAGTTGCCCGGATGAGGAATCCGGAGGGACTGGAGCAAGTCCAACTATGCACTGAATACCGTGGGTAGTGCATGCTGAAGGAATCGCATACAGAGGACCCCCGATCCACATCCTGATAACTCCACAGTCCAGATTGAACGAAGGGGGGAGGATTGCTGTGCCTCACCGGTGTGCGGAGAAAAGGGGCGGGACTTGGATGGCATGGCGTCTGGCCGGTGCTGGTGGATTTGCATCAGCGACGAAGCGTTCCATAGAATGGGGGAGGAGCCGTACACTCATTGGCTCAGAGGCCGTCAGGTGTCGGTGTCCCCTAACGGAGGATCTGTTTAAAACGCCTCTGTGGGGACTTCACCAAGAAATTGTCAAATGTGTAGCCATCTATAAGGATGGCCCATTGGCAGATCCCTCAGGCAGTGAATAGACATGGGCGTGGCCAAATGCCTCACGAGTCAAGGGTCACTTCCAGGAATGGTCCAGAGCAGGGAGCAAGGGGGCACATAAAAAAAAACAAGTGAAAAGTTAGACTGGATAAATGCATGGTTGCCAACACATCAATGCATAAATACGGGAAAAACTACAAACTGAAACACACCCCCCAACTCCTCTCCCCATTTCAGCCATATATATACATCCAAATTAATACATACACTATTAAGCCAAAATAGGTAAAACAAATGCAGAGGATGTTAAGTTTGTACTGTGGGAGGGATGTAGTAGATAAATATTTTGTTGGTTGCAAGGCTGGAGATATTGAAAAAAAAAAAGGAAGGGGGGAAAAGAGGAAAAAAACAACAAATTTCAAATGAAAACAGGCAAAAAGTGCAGGGATCGAATTATAGTGTTATAAGAAAGGGGCATAGCTGATCGCATCATTCATTCCTGGTGGATGTGTTGCTCTTAATTTATAAATCCACTTAGCTTCTGTTTGAAGGATTCTTTGGTCAAAGTTTCCTCCACGGATAGGGGGGTATACCCGGGCCAGTACCTGGAATTTCAAGGATTCGGTACTATAGCAAAGGCATGCCGCAAAATGCCTGGGTATTGGTTTCTTAATGACACCTAACTGTATATCTACAGCTTGTTCTTTAATTCTTCTCCAAAAATTTCTCTTGGTCTTACCTACATAATGATTACCGCAACCGTATGTTAACAAATACACAATACCAATGGTGTCACAATTAACGAAATGTTACATACGTAGATGTTCCCCTGTGGGTAGAACAACGTTATTCCCAGTTATAATATACTTGCAGAAGTCGCAATTGCCGCATTGGAAAGTACCTCATGGGTCTTTAGATCCCTGTAGCATAAAATGGCTAGAGACTAAGATGTCGCGTAGTGATTGGTTACGTTAATAAATGACATGCGGTTCAGGTTCTACAAATAATCTTAGAGTGGGGTCATCACTTAAAAGGTGCCAGTGGGTATTTAAAATTTTGATGATTTGAGATTGATTATTGAATTTCGTGATTGGACAAATACCCTGGGGCTGTGATGGAGTTTCCTTCTCACGTTGGGACAGCAAGAGGTCTTGTGGGCTGTTACTTGCATTTTGAAATGCTTTTTTGAGACATCTCTTGCTGTATCCAGCAATATCTCCACCCTTGCAACCAATAAAATATTTATCTACTACAACACCCCCACGGTACAAACTTAACATCCTCTGCATTTGTTTTACCTATTTTGGCTTAATAGTGTAAGTATTAATTTGGATGTATATATATATGGCTGAAACGGGGAGAGGAGTTGCAGGGTTGGTTTTCGTTTTTCCCGTATTTATGCATTGATGTGTTGGCAAACATGCATTTATCCTGTCTAACTATTCACTTGTTTTTTTTTTATGTGCCCCCTTGCCCCCTGCTCTGGACCGTTCCTGGAAGTGACCCCTGACTCGTGAGGCATTTGGCCAGGCCCATGTCTATTTACAGCCTGAGGGATCTGCCAATGGGCCATCCTCATAGATGGCTACACATTTGACAGTTTCTTGGTGAAGTCCCCACAGAGGCGTTTTAAACAGATTCTCCATTGGGGGACACAGACACCTGACGGCCTCTGAGCCAACGAGTGTACGGCTCCTTCCCCATTCTATGGAACGCAGCGCCGCCGACGCAAATCCACCAGCGCCGGCCAGACGCTATGCCGTCCAAGTCCCGTCCCTTTTCTCCTCACGCTGGAGAGGCACAGCGATCCTTCCCCCTTCGTTCTATCTGGACTGTGGAGTTATCAGGATGTGGATCGGGGGTCCTCTGCATGCGATTCCATCAGCATGCACTACCCACGGCATTCAGTGCATAGATGGACTTGCTCCGGTTCCTCATCCGGGTGACTCGAGCAACTCCAGGAATCCTTCCTCTCACACACACCTCCCAGGGTTAATTATGGCAGCTGGGCTTCCATATATAGGATGCTATCCCTCAGTCTTTCCCCAGCGGCTCATCCCCCCAATTATGAGGAACATTGTGGAGAGGCTTGGTCTAATCTCAGTATATTTACTTGGTGAGTAATCTTCAATATACATTCTCTTGCCCTGGGGGCTATCTTTCTTTTTTTTTTTTTGATCACTGAAATCACTACCTCCTATCAACCATCTGCATATTTAGGGGCCCCTCCTCTTTCGTCCGTCCAGGTGGGGAGGAGTATTCTCACGGGCTCCCAGGCCTTCTCTGTCCCACTGAGCCGGTGTTCTCCATGTGCGGTCCTTTTCAATGAGTTGAGGGGCATGTCATTAAAACTTCTCATTTTGCATTTTATTAGATTGCCACATAAATATTTAATTCTATCTACTTGATTTTCCATACTAAATTCATTATAGGCAAAACATGACTGTAAACCAATGGGTATATACCCTGTTTCCCCGAAAATAAGACCTAGCGTGATTGACGGTGATGGCTGCAATATAAGCCCTACCCCCCAAACAAGCCCTACCCTGTTTCCCTGAATATAAGCCCTACCCTGAAAATAAGACCTACAAGGACTTTAACTAGGGCTTATTTGGGGGGTAGGGCTTATATTGCAGCCATCACCGACAATCACGCTAGGTCTTATTTTTGGGGAAACAGGGTATATACAAACCATCATTGTGTTTATATGTGCAATATTTTTTATTATAAATTTTTTTATTAATATTCATTGCAATGTATATATTTCTAGATATGAATCCATGTAAAGACAAACAGATCAACACATGTATGTTATTTGCATCATTATGTATTCATACTAATAATATGATGTATGGTACTAATTAAGACTCTATTTGTAGAATTCAGATGCTTTCATCTGTGCTATCCGCAAGGCCCTGACGAAGCGGAATATCCGCGAAACGCGTAGGCCATTCCTTGCATAATTTGTTGGGAACCAGCACATCCCTGAACTCAAATTGAATTACTAAGATTGTAATGTATTTTAAACATTGTTCTTTAAATAATAAAAATGTGATTACTCTTGTATAAATATATTATAACTGATCAGAATCCCAAAACTATACCTCTCACACTTGTACAGATAGAGATAGCGGCGCTAACATAAATTGTGTAAATTAATGGGTCAGAGCAGCATAATGCCTATGACCCTCTACTTATACATAAAAATATTAATAATTATAGTGTCATGAAAAATATTATTTTTATCATGAAAAGAAATTTCTTTAACACCCAGTGAAAAGTGTCACTATAAATAATAAATTACAAGAAATGAATGATCAAGCTCAACAGTTGTTTTTCAATCTTCTTGTGTGAAAAATCTTCTACTCTTCCACCACACCACCGTGATAGTGACACCACTCCCTCTGAAGAGCGCACTCACCAGATTGTATAGCCTCCCACTCTCGTGTTCGGCAAAATAGCAATTGAACCACACCTGGGTTGCATGTGAAGAACCGTGAATCCAATCAAGCCAGCTCCATATGTGAAAAAATAAATAAAGTGCTCCACATAGCGTGATACCATTTTTTTTTTTTTAAATACTTTATTTATTATTTTTCCCATACAAAACCAAGCCTCTCCACAAACAAGAAAAATACAAATTTCATTGACAAAATACATCATATTACTGACAATCTTCCCCCCCAAACCCCATACCCACCCCTCCCCCGTTCCTACAGAAGGATCTAAAGGAGATGGAAAGTACATCCAAACACACCTAATCTTGTCTAGTTCACCCACCCTTTATGTGGTATTTATGAATTCCTCCGCATAGCTCCAAGTCTTTTTATACATTTGCCAACCTTCCCATTTACCCTTCCATTCCACCCCCTCCTCTGGTGCCATTCCCCTGCTATCCACACTTTTGACGTTGTATACCTCATTGATACAGAGGAGCCAGTCCTGAATATTTGGGCTAGCTGGGTATAACCATTTTGTTGCTATCTGCTTCTTAGCTGCATCCAGCAATATAGGGACAATAGAGGATCGGTAACTCTTCAGCGTCTTTGCCGTGCCGTGGAATAGACACACCCATGGATCTTCCGGAATATCTTCCCCTGTTATTTCCTTAATCAAACTTATGATTTTTCCCCAGAAAATTTTTATACCGGGACACTCCCACCACATGTGGGCCATAGTTCCCACGCGAATACACCCCCTCCAAAATAGATTGGATTTAGTATTATCTATTTTGCTTAATTTGTCTGGGGTGGCATACCATCTTGCCAAGCATTTGTAGTGATTTTCAATTCTCCTAGAATCCAGTGCTGCCAAGTGTACCAATTTCAAAATCTTCTCCAAAGTGAATTCACTACATTTTGATCCCAACTCCCGTTCCCACTTTTTGACGTATGGGGGCACCTCCAGCTCAGACCTCCCACCCAGAATCCTATAAATTTGTGATATAGCACCCGTCGACTGCTCCCTCACACAGAGACGCTCAAATGGTCTATACTCCTCTTCACCTCTGAGTGGTTTCGGTAATTTTTCGATGAAATGCGAGAGCTGGAGATACCTCCACACGTCCATAGCCCTCAACCCTGGTTCCGACCTTAGATCAGCATATGTGCGTAATCTCCCCTTGTTTAAAATTTTTTTAAGTTGAATTCCCTCATCTTTTAACCAATTCCCTCCCTCCTCCCTGGCTCAAAAAAAAAATTATCCTTCATGTAAATCAGAGGTGAATTATGTGTCCACTTATTCTGAGTGTGTACCAAATCACAATATTTAAGAGTGTTACGTGTCAATACCGCTGTGTTTGTGCCCAGTGCTCTATATTTTGGGCGGTTCCAAATAATTCTTCGTAAATCAGTGTTGCACTAATAGTGTTCTAAGTTAACCCATCTCTTTTCCGAATCCTTTTTTGACCATTCAATAACATGTGATAATGTGACTGCTAAATAATATTTGTTGAAATCAGGTAGGGCCAATCCCCCTTTTTTTTTCCCCCTACTCAAGACTGCGTAGGAGATGCGTGGTTTTTTGCCACCCCAGACAAACTTTGCTATTAAACTCCTTAAAGCTCTGAGATAATACAGAGGGAGTGGAATAGGCAACATCTGAAATTTAAACAATATTTTTGGGGTCAGTGTCATCTTAACCGCGCTAACACGCCCAAGCCAAGAAAGCGGTCTCAATGACAATCTTCTAGTTTCCTGCCTAATCTCATCCAGCAACGGTATATAATTTTTTAGGTACAGTTCTTTAATAGAATTGGAGAGTTTTATCTCTAGATATTTGATTTCCTTTTTCCAAGAGAATAGGAATACCTGTGCATTGTGGGCTGCCTCTTGTTTTCCCACACTAATATTCAGGATCTCCGACTTCTTCAGGTTAATTTTAAAATTTGATATTTCCCCATATCTTCTGAGAATTCGGAGTAAGTTCGGGAGGGTGATTCTAGGGTTAGTAATAAAAAACATTACATCATCGGCGAACGCCGCAAGTTTATGTTCCTCCACTCCTGCTTTTACCACGCTGCAATCTTTTTTATTCTGTATTTTTCCTATAAAATTCCTGTCTTTTTTCTTTCTTATTATTCTGGCCAAATGTTTACTTGACTTGTTTGCCCACAGGTAATTTTCCTTTGATATCCTATTGAGGGTTCGCTTAGAATCCTGTTCCATGACGTCTCTTAGCTCCTCCCTTTTAACAACTAGTTGGTGGAAGACTTCCTGACTCTGTCCCCTCTTCTCCTTGTGTGTCTGCTTCAATAAAAAAATTTCCGCCATCATCCTCTCCCTTTCTTCCTTTCTCTTTTTTTTAATTCCCGCTCCTATGGAAATAAGAACCCCTCTAGTGTACGCCTTATGCGCTTCCCATAGAGTGGAGGAGGAGACCTCTCCTGTGTCATTTGCTTTAAAGTAAAAATCAACCTCTTCCTGTATCTTTTCCAATACTTTTGGATCTTTCAGCAAAAATTCATCCAGTTTCCACGCGTAAGTCCTCTCCGCCCTTTCAGGGAGCCTCAACTTCATAGTGACTGGTGCGTGGTCTGAGAGAGAAATAATCTCTATTCTAGTTTCCTCTACCCGATCCAAGAGACTATGGTCCACAAAAATATGATCCAGTCTCGAATACGTCCCGTAGACAGGGGAGAAGAAGGTGTAATCTCTGTCCTTGGCATGTTGCAACCGCCATTGCTTTTACCACGTTGCAATCTGGGTTATTGCGGATGGTGGCTAATAGAGGCTCAAGGGACAGGACAAACAGGAGAGGGGACAGAGGGCACCCCTGCCTGGTGCCATTTCCCATTTTGAAAGGTTCTGAGAGAACCCCATTGACCCTAACTATGGCTGTAGGGTTACTATAGAGGGCCTTGACCCAAGAAATATACCTCGGGCCCACCCCATTACTTCCAGCGTTTTCATGATGAACCCCCAGTCTACCCTGTCAAACGCTTTTTCTGCGTCCACTGACAGGAATAGAACTAGGGGTCCCTCACGTTTACTTAATTCCAGGAGGAGCGCTGCTCGTACCCCGTTATCTCTGCTCTGTCTCCCGGGTATAAAGCCTGCCTGATCTGCATGTACCAGGGAGGTCATTTTATACTTCAGTCTACTCACCAGAACCTTTGCATAGAATTTAACGTCTGCATTCAGCAGCGAGATGGGCCTATAACTGGAACAAAGCTTATCATTTTTTCCTTCTTTTAGTATTAGGGTAATTGAAGCTGATAACGCCTCTCTCCCCATTTCACCGTTAGCGCCCAACTCATTCCAGAATTGGCAGAGTCTAGGAACTAGGATGTGTTTCAATTTATCCAGGTATAGTGTAGTGAAGCCGTCAGGGCCTGGGCTCTTGCCTTTTGGGGAAGTTTTCAGGGCTGCCAAAATTTCTTCCTCTCCTATCGGTCTATCAAGAACCGATCTCTCTTCCTCTGTGAGCTCTGCCACTCCTGCCCCCCTCAGAAATTCCTCGGCTATCTCCAGATGTGTTGAATTATCTGTTCTATTTTTCCCAATGGAGTAAAGCGCCTCATAGAACTTTTTGAACTCATTTGCTATACCTTTACTGGTCCCAATTAACTCCCCTTTTTTATTCTGTATTTTTCCTATAAAATTCCTGTCTTTTTTCTTTCTTATTATTCTGGCCAAATGTTTACTTGACTTGTTTGCCCACAGGTAATTTTCCTTTGATACCTAATTGAGGGTTCGCTTAGAATCCTGTTCCATGACGTCTCTTAGCTCCTCCCTTTAAACAACTAGTTGGTGGAAGACTTCCTGACTCTGTCCCCTCTTCTCCTTGTGTGTCTGCTCCAATAAAAAAATTTCCGCCATCATCCTCTCCCTTTCTTCCTTTCTCTTTTTTTTAATTCCCGCTCCTATGGAAATAAGAACCCCTCTAGTGTACGCCTTATGCGCTTCCCATAGAGTGGAGGAGGAGACCTCTCCTGTGTCATTTGCTTTAAAGTAAAAATCAACCTCTTCCTGTATCTTTTCCAATACTTTTGGATCTTTCAGCAAAAATTCATCCAGTTTCCACGCGTAAGTCCTCTCCGCCCTTTCAGGGAGCCTCAACTTCATAGTGACTGGTGCGTGGTCTGAGAGAGAAATAATCTCTATTCTAGTTTCCTCTACCCGATCCAAGAGACTATGGTCCACAAAAATATGATCCAGTCTCGAATACGTCCCGTAGACAGGGGAGAAGAAGGTGTAATCTCTGTCCTTGGCATGTTGCAACGGCCATGCGTCTACCAGGCGGCAGTTAAAAAGCCGCCGCCCGATTGCGCCGGTAGAGGCCTTCCTTGTCCCCTGTGCCCGGGACGTACTATCGAGACCAGGATCGAGGCAGAAGTTCAGATCCCCCGCCAACACCACCTCTCCCTCCCTAAACCTCGTCAACTTTTTCAACACCTGCCCAAAAAATGCTATTGGGTTTTTGTTGGGACAATATATATTCGCCAAGGTAAATGTTTTATTCCCGATGTTGCCCTTCAGAAAAATGTACCGGCCATCCGGATCCGACATTCTATCTATCAGGGAGAAGTTAGAGGTCTTTGATAGACCAATTGTCACCCCCTTTGCTCTCCTAATAGGGGAGTCGCTATAATACCATTGCGGCAGACCTGGGGAGAAAAGCCTGATCCTGGACTCCAACACTAGGTGAGTCTCATGTAGAAAGACTATGTCAGCACCATAGTGTTGGAGTTCCTTCAGGATTTTGTGTCTTTTTGTAGGTGAGTTAAGACCTTTTACATTATAAGAAAGAAACTTAAGATCAGGCATTTCTTTAGTTCTAAACCTTATCCCCTTCTCCCTGCACTCCTAAGATCCACCCCACAGGAATGCACTCCCCCGCCCCCCCTCCCTCCCCCGACCTCCCCCAACCTCACCTTACCCCCACACCCCCCCTTCCACCCCCCCGGCTGCATCCCAGCCCCAAGCCCGCTTGTAAGGGATATTCCCAATCCCATACTGCGTGCAACCACTCTAGGGGTGATGCTCAAATGACAGCTCCCGATGCCCCCTCCGAAAGAAGGGAAAAAAAAAAAACACAAACTTTTCCCTTCTTTATCTGAAACGGAGGGAGACAAGGAAGACAAGAGACCAGCACCCCGACCGGGACCACCCCTAACCCCGCCCCCCACCCACAAGCAGCAAACACTTTGTCTACATATTTAAGTGTCCAGAGACCAAAGACACATCATCCTATTAAACTCCACGAATCATCTGATTGGGGGAGAGGAGTGGGAGAAAAGAAAAAAAAAAAAAACCCATCCCTCACCCCCCACCCCCCCCCACCTCCCAGATGAACAAAGTTCACTGAGCACTCAAACACAGCTTAAATTAGTGTTCATCGAATATCCTATCTCTAGACTTCAGGCATCGGAATCCCCAAGCTAACGCAAAAGTCCTGCATCTCTTCTGGGAATCTCATCCTATGAGATCTCCCTTCTTTAACGACTATCAGGGATGTTGGGAACCCCCAGCTGTACTTCAGGTTGGCCCTCTGAAGTTGATCTAACAGTGGTCTCATCTGTCTTCTCCGCGCCAAGGTTCCAGCTGAAATGTCCGCAAATATCTGTAAATTTTTATTTTCATAACAAATTGGGGGTGCGCCCCTGAGATTCCTCCATATTTTTTCTTTATCCTCGTAAGAGTGAAACTTCACGATTACATCTCTAGGGATGTCTTGATTTAAACTAGGGGGTTTCCTCACCCTATGGACCCGATCAATCCTTAGCACCTCCTCCTCCCTTCTGCCCAGGATAGGGTTGAATATTTTTCTCAGTTTATCCCCTAGGTCCTCATTCAGTTGTTCCGGGATGGATCTAATACGCACAATTAGAGTCCCATTTTTCTCTACAAGTTTTTGGACACTTATTTACATATCTTTCTGGGATGGTGCCTCTGTAGGAGTATTAGTGTTCCACACTCACCTCACCCCTACACATTGACTTATAATAGGGCTGCAATAATGTGGCGGACAATCTGACAATCTGACACTAACTGACTGACTGCCACTGACGTCACTAGTGACACTAATACAGTGATCAGTGATAATACTATACACTGTCACAGTGCAAATGACACTGGCTGGAAAGGAGTTAACATCTAGGGCGATCAAGGAGTTAAATGTGTGCCTAACAATTTGTAATGTGTGTAGTGTGTGTTGCTTTTACTAACAGATCTGGTGGCAAAATCCTCCAGTAGATGCATGCTCTAGTAAAGACGAAGATTTAGAACCTTTATTAGGATTTTATTGCTCTCTGTTCCCCTCATTAGGCCGGGTCTACACTGGTGCGACACAACACTCGTCCTACTTTGGATCCGACTTTGCCCTGCGACTTGAAGCCGACATACATCTGACTTTCAATGAACAGGGATCCGACTTGGATCCCCGCCAATACCAGGCACTGTGTTTGGTATGAATCTTGAGGGGGAACTCCACTCCAAATTTTAAATAAAAAACCGGCATGGGTTTCCTCTCCAAGAGCATACCAGGCCCTTCGGTCTGATATGGATCTTAAGGGGAACCCCCTATGCCGAAAATCGGTGTGGGGTCCCCCCAAAATCTATACCAGACCCTTATCCGAGCACGCAGCCTGGCCGGTCAGGAAAAGGGGTGGGGACGAGCGAGCGCGCCCCCCCCCTCCTGAACCGTACCAGGCCGCATGCCCTCAACATGGGCGGTGGGTGCTTTGGAGCAGGGGGCGCCCTGCTGCCCCCCCACCCCAAAGCACCTTGTCCCCATGTTGATGAGGACAAGGGCCTCTTCCCGACATCATACCCCTACCCATTTACCTGGGGAAAAAAGTGTTAATAAAAAAAAACACACTAGACAGGTTTTTAAAGTAATTTATTAAGCAGCTTCGGGGTCTTCTTCGTGGGGTCTCTTCAGACTTCTCCGTGCTCTCCGGCCTCTTCTCCCAGTCTCCGGTTCTTCTCCCGGTCTCCGGTTCTTCTACAACTCTCTAGTGTCTTCTGCCGGGCTCCTCCACTATCTTCTGCTCTTTTGCCAGCTCTTTTGCTAGCGTTGGCCTGGTCTTCTCTGTCACCTTCTCCCCTACGGTCTTCTTCCGATGTTGACACAGCGCTATCTCCCTGTGTAATGCCGTGTGCGCGATGCGCAACGACTTATATAGGCATGGGGCGTGGTCACCGGGTGATGTCATCCGGTGACCCTGCTCCTTATGATGTCACCTCCCGGGGCATGATGGAAGCACCTCCCGGGGCACCCCCATCAAATCATTCTCTGCAGCTATTACCTTTTGTACCACCACCCCCTCCCTTTAGAATGTAAGCTCTACAAGCAGGGCCCTCCTCTACCTTTTGTATTGAACTTTACTGTAATTGTGTTGTCCCCCTATACATTGTAAAGCGATGTGTAAACTGTTGCCGCTATATAAATTCAGAATAATAATAATAATATGAGTCGTTGCGCACCACGCACACGGCAATTCAGCGGGAGTGAGCATTGTGTCAACTTTGGCGTAGGGGGTTCCCCCTAAAATCCATATCAGACCGAAGGGCCTGGTGTGCTCTTGGAGGGGGAACCCATGCCATTTTTTTATTTAAAATTTGGCGCGGAGTTCCCCCTCAAGATCATCAGAGCACAAGTCGCATGCCAAAGTTGGATCATGCAAGACGGCGATCCGACTTTGATCCGACTTCAGTGATAGTCAGTGGGCTGAAGTAGGATCAAAGTCGGACCAAAATAGTACAGGGAGCATTTTCAAAGTCGGACTGACTTGTGTCGGACCAGTTAAGATGGCTCCCATATGGAAACATTGATTTTCACACGTCATGCAACATGAGCTCCCAATGTCGGTGCTTTTGTCACACCAGTGTAAACCCAACCTTAAGGTGATTTCCCCTCACTCATTCAGGTGGCAGACAGAGTAATTCAGGTGACAGGTGTCAGACAGAATAATAAGTGAGTATTAAAATCTAAATCCAATGCAGATAGATACACATTTAAAATACATATATTGAAACTCCTTCACCTTGCAAAGGATGTCTATTACTGTCCATCTAGTTCTGAGATTTACACAGGTCTACAGCCAGATTTTTCTCTGCTTGCCCAGGTAATTGGCATCTTGTGCTGCCTCTCCCTTTCTCAGTCTGAGTGTTGCTGTAGAGGGGATTACATTAAACCTGCCAACAAGTCAAATTCAGGTGATTACACTAGCTAGCTGCATATAGAAATAGGTTGCATTTTTGTTACTGAATACATAACTGCATAAATCTGTGCTTTTTTTAGATCTGTCTGTAGTTCAGCTTTAAAACCCTGCAGAAAATGCAATCATAGTCACCATTAATAGAGGTTGTAACCCTTCCCCAGTCTATCCAAAACTGAAAAGTAATATTTTGGCTAGAGCTGGGCTTGACATTTTTTTTACTGTCATGCAGCTGAGCACATATTAAATGTATGTTTTTTTCTACTTTTTTAAAGCATGTATACACCACAGCTGTATGTATTGTCTAAAATAAAATCTCAGTATATTTTGATAACAATAACTTTCCAAAACCTAAAGAAAGTGCTTGTAAGTTAAATAGTTTTTACTGCTTCAGGAACAGTTTCAAGCAGCTCTGATATGAATTACAGAGAGGGAGTAATAAAGGCATTGAAATAAAATCCTATCCTGTACACACCTGGACTGCAATTCAAAGTATCAATTGACTTTGCTAGGGAACATTGATTCTAATGGAAAAAGAATCATGTGCAGTCCTTACTGGCCATATGCAATAAATGTGGATTTCTTCTATGGCTGATTCTTTCTCCAAATCCCTAGTAATCCCTAGTATTTATATTTGATTTAAGTATTCATACATCTGATTTTTCATTTGTTGTAGTACATAGTTCTATCATTAGTTTATATATATATATATATATATATATATATATATATATATATATATATATGTCTTGTAATACCTAAAGAAAATATATCACCTATGATATAGTCATTGCAAACTTAAACTAATGATGTTCATTCAAGTTTATATAAAATACATTCAAGTGGTGATTAGAGCTTCCTTTTATCAAAGGTTTGGTCAATACTTTATAGCTCCTCTGAGCTTTTGCATTCTGATCAAACTATGGAATATAAAAGATTAAAATTCCTTAGCTAATTACATGCCTGAAGGCACATTAACAATGCAAGTGTCAATGCACCGTTAAAAATCCATTTTGCATTTTTAACACAAAACTGATAGGAGTGCTTCCAAGGCACAAATGTGTAAAGAGTTATATTTGCTTCAGTGATTTCTTAAAAATAGTGTTTCTATTGGTAATATTCCCATAGTAGAGGACCGGAAGGATTTACTGCATGGCATTGTATAATATTCCTGCTCAGTGTCAGTGAATAAATAAAACATGTCTTCCGCAATGCTAAAAAAGTATATATATATATACAATATATATATATATATAGATATATATATATATATATATATATATATATATATATATATATATATATCTATATATATAATTTTTCTAGGAGAAAGTCTGTCACCTGTTGAGGAAGAGAAGTGCATTTTCAGTATGTTAATTGGCGCCTTTATAAAAATCTTTCAAACAAAAAAGGCCTGATAAGAAATATTTTTCTTTCTATAGGATTTTATGTTTCCACTTTATGAAAGTAACAAACAAACAAAACTACTGTTTCATTTTACTATTTGTTTCCATTAAGTTGGTCATTGTGACATAATTATTCTGAGTCTTAGTTATAACAAGTGTTACACTTAGTCCATGTCCTTATGTATTTAAAGTATAGTTGATTTACTAAACGCAAATAGGCTGTACACTTTGCAAGGGAACTTGCACTTTGCAAAGAATTTTCCCCAGAGCTTAAAGGGTTTGTCAATCCTTGAGGTTTTTCACCTTAATGCATTCTATGCATTAAGGTGAAAAACCTTCTGTAGTGCAGCAGCCACCCAGAGCCCCCCTTTTACTTACCCGAACTCGATCGTTCCAGCAACGGGGACAAACACAGCAGCTCCAGCCACTCCAGCTGCTGTCTCCGGTCCTCATTGGATAGATTGATAGCAGCGGGAACCATTGGCTCCCGCTATTGTCAATCAAATCCAGTGACACGGGAGCCCAGGGCGGGGCCGAGTCCTGCTGTCCATGTCAATGAATGCAGCAGCAGGACTCACAAGTGCCCCCATGGAATACGGCTCTCCATGGGGGCACTTGAGAAGAGGAGGAGCCAGGAGAGCCACTGAGGGACCCCAGAAGAGGAAGACCTTTGCACAGAGCAGGTAAGTATGACATGTTTGTTATTCAACTGGTTGCCGTCCGCCCACTGTCAAATGATGGCGGGGTGGTGCGGCTCTTGTTCTGGGACGCCGTCATATGATGGCGTCCCAGAACGGCCCCGTGGGGGCACGCAGCGTGGTAATCGCGGCCGCGCTGTGTTGCTAGGACACGGTACAACCCCGATCTGTGTAAATAGCCACGTCCGCGGCTCTTTAACCATGTGATCGGCTGTGTCCAATCACAGCCGGTCACATGTAAACACAGAGATGCCGGTAATTGGCTCTCCTCGCCTCACACTGACAGAGTATGAGGAGAGGAGAGACGATCAGTGGCATCTCCTCACAGGGGGACATCTAGGGATGTGATCAGTGCCCTGATTACAATAAAAAAATAAAGTGTAACAATACAGTGCCCACCAATGCCAGCATACAGTGCCCACCAGTGGCAGCAATCAGTGCCCACCACCGCCCAAAAGTGCCACAAATCAGTGCCCATTAGCCATGCCAGTCAGTGCTGGCAATCAGTGCTGCCTATCAGTGCTGCCCATCAATGCCCATCACTGCTGTCCATCAATGCCCATCAGTGTTGTCCATCAGGGCCACCCATCAATGCCCATCAGTGCCCAATTGTACCGCCTATCCATGCTGCCTATCTGTGCCCACCGGTGCTGCCTATCAGTGCCTGCCACTGCTGCCTATCAGTGCCCACCAGTGCCGCTTATTAGTGCCCATCAGTGCCACCTAACAGTGCCCATCAGTGCCTCCTATTAGTGCTCATCAGTGCCACATATCAGTGCCCATCAGTGCTGCCTATCAGTGCTCATCATTGCCACATATCAGTGCCACCTCATCAGTGCCCATAAGTGCCGCCTCATCAGTGCCCATAAGTGCCACCTCATCAATGCCCACCAGTTCAGCCTATCAGTGCCCATCGGTGCCGCCTCATCAGCGCACATCATTGAAGGCAAAAAATTACTTAGTTACAAAATTTACTGACAGAAAAAAAGTAAAAAACTTTTTTTCCCAAAATTTTTGGTCTTTTTTTTTTGTTAAAAATAAAAAACCCAGCAGTGATTAAATACCACCAAAGGAAAACTCTATTTGTATGAAGAAAACAGTAAAAAATGTGTTTGGGTACAGTGTAGCATCACCGCGCAATTGTCATTCAAAGTGTGACAACGCTGAAAGCTGAAAAATGGCTTGGGCAAGAAGGGGGTGTTAGTGCCTGGAAGGCAAGTGGTTAAAAAAAAAATGAACCTTTACAACCCCTTTAATTGTAGTACAAATTAACTTTGCATAGAATACCCAATGATGTGTATAGGAAAATAAAAAAAACACTACATTTTTGCTCCCACATGTTTGGGTGATTGAATTCAACAGAGCTTCACTTCGTCCACTAAGCTCAGAGTATAATTCTCTTGCAAAATGTAACCTTACCCTTGTGAACAGTCTATTTACCTTTAGTAAATGAACCCTTATGAGTAGAGTTTATTGAGGCAATATTTATGAATTGGTGAGATTTTGTCTTTGCTTACACTTTATTAGCTTGAATATTTATCCCCTATTGATAAGTGTCATTACAAGGATATTTGGTTTACCTAGCCAATTTGGAGGATCCAGAAGTATGGAGACATTGAGGGGCTGGGGTGAAGCTTCACTTTGTAAAGAATACCCAAATTGGCTGTTTACTTGGCAAAGGAAGTTGCACATTGAAAGTACAATTTTATTTTGCAGAGAATACCCAATAATTTGCAAAGCAAAATAAAAAACAAAATTTTTGTTTGCACATGATTAGAAATGGAAATTAGCAGAGCTTCACCACATTCATTAAGTTCTGTGGAGAGTAAGTGCAATTGCACTTGCAAAGTGCAGAGTTTATTTGCCTTTAGTAAATCAACCCCAAGAACCAGGTAATACTTATTTGAGTTTATGGGCTGGTAAGGTTACTATATTACAAGAAATTTGTTAGAAAAATAAATGACATAGATAAATATAATTTTAAAACCTACATTGTTAGCAATTTGTCGGGAGGGTGATGATGATGATGGCGATAATAGTGGCAAATGTGAATGAGTGTATATTTTTGTAAATACTGTATAGAAGGTTTTACATTGCTGCTAATAGAGAACTCAAGGTGTGCACCTCTTAATGCATTCAATAAGTGTTATGCCGCGTACACACGGTCGGACTTTTCAGCTACAAAAGTCCGACAGCCTGTCCGACAGACTTTCGACGGACTTTTGGCGGACTTTCGACGGACTTACGGCGGACTTTCTAACGAACAGACTTGCCTACACACGATCACACAAAAGTCCGTCGAATTCTTACGTGATGACGTACACCGGACTAAAATAAGGAAGTTCATAGCCAGTAGCCAATAGCTGCCCTAGCGTGGGTTTTTGTCCGTCGGACTAGCATACAGACGAGCGGATTTTTCGACCGGACTCAAGTCCGTCGGAAAGATTTGAAGCATGTTTCAAATCTAAAGTACGTCGGATTTGAGGCTAAAAAAGTCAGTTGAAAGTCCGGAGAAGCCCACACACGATCGGATTACCAGCCAGCTTTAGTCCGTCAGCGTCCGTTGGACTTTTGTAGACGAAAAGTCCGACCGTGTGTACGCGGCTTTAGAGTTTTTAAGACAAATATTTATTACAAAGCATTATGATGCTAGATTTTTTAAACATTTACAGATTATTCTTTATGTTTTTTGAAATGGTAGTGTTGTACCTGTGAAAAAGAATCAGGGAAAAAACTAGGGTTCAATAATTTCAAATATCATAAATTTAAAATTTGATAAACATTTTACTTAGTTGCTTACTTGCTGAGGCTGGGATTAATGAGCATGCAACATGTTTACTAAATGTTTGAGGAGCCAATAAAACCCAAATCCATATTACTGGACATATTTATAACATAACAAACAAACTAGACATACTGTGTAAACCCTTAGAATATAGCAATTTTATAGTTAATAATAGTTGGGATATGTGATGTATTGAGAATGAACTTAAAGTCAACATCTGCATGTAAATTCAGCTACTGGACTCTATTTCTCCACTGCTGGAAGATTTTAGAGACCATCTGATGAAGAAGCTTGTAGCTTCTAAATACATTACCTCCCCTTTTACCTGTAAATAGTTGTGTTTCCTGTTCCTGTGACATCACATCCAGTCCAACGCCATATTGGGGTTCACGCTGGTCACGGCCGTGATTAGCTGCTCAAGGCTTCCTGCTTCCTGGTTTCCAGCACTTCCTGGATGATTACAAACACACCATTTGTGCCCCAGGCTGAACAGGGCGTTCAGGACACTCTCTAGACGCTTTCTAGAGCATCCAGGACTGGCGATCTTATCACATGCTGACCTCATTTTACCTCAATTGTGAGTTACTACTTGTTTTTAATTAAAATTCTTGGAAATACTGCACTCAGTCTGGCTCCCCTCTGTTCCCCTTTCTACACAGAGTTTACTACTTCACTCTAAGGGTGCTGCCGCCAGGTGCTGAACACACAAGAAAATTGACTTTTAAAGGACTATTTGTTTTTAATATATATTTTTTAATATATGTTTTAAAACATTGGTGTATGTGTGTATGTTCTCACACACATCTTTTCATGTAAACACATTCCAGTTGTTTATATATAACCTTTATGCTATCAGTCTTATCTAGCGCCGCTGTTTACTATTGTCCAAAGTGCTTAGAAAATGCTGTATAAAAAAACACTCATAGATGAACAAATTTGGGATTCTTAGCACTAAGTGGCCCTAAGATACAGGGCCCCAAATTCGGTCAACTGTGTCCATCTGCTGCAATGTCATTTCGGGACCCTTTGGGTTCAGAGACCCCAAATTTTGGCTGCAGCTAGGGGGCATCTAGGAACCCCTAACTACCAAGTTTGAAGTTCATTGGACCTATGGCTGCAAATGGGCACAGTGAGGCTGCAAATGGGCATTGTTGACCCTCTTTTCCACTTACAGTAGCTGTGCATTTCTCACCCTCGTCTTATACTCGGGTCAATAAGTTTTTCCCATTTTTTTGTGGTAAATTAGGGCCTCGACTTATACTCGGAACGACTTATACTCGAGTATATACGGTATATATCATTTCCTTAGTTACTTTTGTAGGTATTTAAATGATTTATACCTACTATACATATTGTTTACAAGTGGAGTGTATATAGGTCAAATAAATTCTGATAATGAGCTTTAATCGTAAGGTGGAGAAAAGGAAAGAGAAAGAAGAAAAAGGGTTGAAAGGTAGAGGTATGGTCCACAAGGTTGTCCCGCTCGTCAGTTTATTATTCTTTTTAGTTCTCTTTGAAGCCTTAGAATGGGTGTCTCTGTAAGTCATTTAATCTGTTACCATGGCAACAGGACAGAGTCATTGAAGTTTGACAGGAACTGTTGTTTTATCCAAGGATGCCAAAGTTTTTCAAATTTTGGAATTTGATTTTGATCGATGGCTACCATCTTAGCATGGGACATTGTATTATTCATTCTGTGAATTGTTTCTGCTAGTACCAATGTAGGAGATTTCCATGCCTTGGCCACTGTTTGTTTTGCAGCCGTTATTAGTTGGATCATAAGTTTGAATTGAGAGAGTGTTAACCATTCCGGTTTTAGATTAAGTAAAGTTAAATATGGATCTGGTTGTATTATTTTTTTAAATATTTTAGATGCAATCATGAAGACTTCCTTCCAGAAGGTTTGGATTACTGGGCACGTCCACCATATGTGTAAATATGTGCCTATTTCTGGGCATCCTCGAAAACAAAGAGTTGAGGTATTAGGTGAATATTTTGCCACTCTAGCGGGTACAAGGTACCAGCGAGTTAGGACTTTATAATTTGTCTCCAGTGCTAAGATGTTGGGTGAAGATGACTTAGATGTGAGCCATATGTTAGACCAGTCCGTGTCTTCTAAAGTTCGTCCCAGGTCCTCCTCCCACCTCTGAACGTAAGAGGGTCTATTAAGATTTGCTACTCCATATAATTGATTATAAAGTGATGAAATTGTACCTTTAGCAAATGGATCTTTTGTACAGATTGATTCAAAAATGGATAATTGGGATAATGATGTATCTCCCTTTAGGAATGGTGTATAGAAATTTTTGATTTGGAGATATCTAAATATCTCAGAGTTTGGTAGATCATATTTTTCTCTAAGCGATGGGAATGAAAGGAATGATTTAGATGCTATGAAGTCATTTAGTGTCTGAATGCCTGATGTTGTCCAAGCTTTAAAAGAATTTGGGTAGATCCATGCCGGATAAAAGGCCGGATTTCTGATAAAAGAAAGGAGAGGATTGTGTGGAGATTGTAACTGATATTTGGTTTTTAGTTTATCCCAGAGAGATAAGAAGTGTTTAGTTATGGGATTATGAATTTTAAAGCGGTCTTTAGGATCAAGCCATAATAAATTTGATATTAATAGAGGGATTTCCTGTTTTGCATGGTTTTTGGACAGACTGGCCAAATGTGCTGCTCTGTAGTAGTTAGTAAAATTAGGGTATCCCAGGCCTCCTTTATTTTTGGGAAGATGTAGTGTGTGTATAGGTATACGTGGTTTAGAAGAGCCCCATATAAACGAAGTTGCTCTTTTTTGTACTATTCTCAAAAAATAGGAAGGAATTGGAATAGGGAGGACTCTGAATAGATAATGCAATTTGGGTAGAATAGTCATTTTGATTGCATTAATCTTCCCTATCCAGGATAAAGGAAGTTGCGACCATTGTTTTATTAGATTTGTGATCTGTCTTAATACAGGAGGATAATTGGTTGAGAATAAGTCAGAATGAGATGCTGTTAAATGAATTCCAAGATATGGGATTGATTTTTCTGCCCATGTGAATGGGAGTGCAGCCCTAGCCGGGATCAATTCCATGTTTGTGAGCGAAATATTAAGCACTAGGCATTTCTTAGGATTAATCATAAGGCCGGATAGGGCTGCAAATCCATCAAGAGCTGGTATTAAGTTAGGACCAGAGACCTGTGGTGATGATAGAAAAAGTAATATATCGTCTGCAAATATACCTAATTTGTGTGTAATACCTCCTACTTCAATGCCAGTTATAGTTTGGTCTGTTCTGATGTATTGGGCCATGGGTTCGAGTATAAGGGCAAATAATAAGGGAGATAATGGGCAACCCTGTCGGGTACCTCTTTCGCTATTAAAGGCATCAGATTTGTATCCAGCGTATTTTATATAGGCTTTGGGTTTATTATATAATGCTTTGATCCATGTTAAAAAGTGGGGTCCAAAACCCCATCTTTGTAATGAATATTGCATATATTGCCAGGATACTGTGTCAAATGCCCTCTTAATATCGAGAGATAGAAAACATAAAGGGATTTTCCGTTTTTTAGCAATATGTGCCAATAACACTGCCCTGCGTATATTATCGCCTGCCTGTCTATTTGGCATGAAGCCTACTTGATCTCTATGTATTCATTTTCCTATAATGCTATTGAGGCGTTTTGCTATTATTTTTGCTAATAATTTAATATCGAGGTTTAACAGAGAGATAGGCGAATAATTCACACAGGAAGTATCATCAGAAAGGGGTTTTGGGATCATACAAACAATTGCCATTAGTGTTTCTTGCCGAAAAGAATGTCCATCTAGAAGTTTATTAAAAGTTTCAGTGAGAATGGGAGAGAGTATTTCTGAGAATGTTTTATAGTATAAAGCCGAGTAGCCGTCTGGGCCTGGTCTTTTGTTAAGTTTTAGGTCTTTTATGGCATTAGCAACTTCATCTATAGTTATAGGCTCATCTAAACTGCTTTTTTGATTCTGAGATAACTCAGGTAAGGTTATTTTTGAGAAGAAGGATTCAGCTTCTGTAGGATTAAATTCATTGTTTGTCTTGTATAAAGTTGCAAGATGTGAGTGAAATTTATGGACTATTTTAACTGGATTACAAGTATAAACATTTTTTGATAATTTCAAACGTATTGGTTTGAAAGATTTGTTAGTTGAATTTAATGCCCGAGCCAAATATGTACCTGGTTTGTTTGTATTCATGTAGAAATTGTGTTTGGAGCGTTTGAGGGATTTATCAACTGACTCAGTGAGAAATAGATCGTATTCCAATCTAGATTTTTCCAGATGAGATTTTGTACTCTGAGATGGATTATCTTGAAATGATATGTAGGCTGCATTAAAATTGAGTTCTAGTTTTTTTGTTAGATTTTTGCGTTCCCGTTTAAATAGTGCCATTTGTCTTTGTATTGTACCACGCAAGACAGGCTTATGAGCTTCCCACAGTGTTATTGGGGAGAGGTCTGTTGTATTATTAATTGATATGTATTCCTTTAAAGCTTGTTCAATGGCCATCTGATGTAGTGGGTGTTTGAGCATTATGTCCGGTAAGTACCACGTTGAGTCATGCGCTTTTGGTATGGCTGAGGCTATAGTAGTGTATACTGCATTATGGTCAGACCACGGAATCGGAATTATATCTGATGCAATAATTTCTAGTATCATTCCTATTGTTAGAAAAATATGATCTATTCTGGTGAAGGTTTGATGAGGGTGCGAGAAATAAGTGAATTTCTTTATCATTGGGTTACTTTCTCTCCACGAATCTACCAGATTGTATTTGGAAAGAAGTTGAGAAAAAGGTAATCTAGAGGTTATTTTGGATGGTGTAAAAGGTGATTTATCTAGAAATGGGAGGAGGACCTGGTTCGAATCCCCACACATTATCACTGTTCCTATTTTGTGTGTATTAATCACTTGTAATATATGTGAGAGGAATGGTGTAGGTTGTTTGTTATGAGCGTAGTAGGAAATCACCGTGATTGCTGTATCCATTATATAACCCATGAGTATCAGGTATCTACCTTCTGGGTCTTTAATTTCTGATGATAAGGTGAATGGAGTGGATCGGTGAAATGCAATTAGAGTTCCCCTTTGCTTGGTACAGGCAGAAGCCGTGGAAATTTGTTGATAAAAAGGAGAAATATATTTTGGAGTAGAATCTTTGGTGAAGTGTGTTTCTTGGAGGCATACTATGTGAGCCTTCTTGTTATGGAAAGTACAGAAGGCTTTGGTCCTTTTTTGAGGGACATTTATTCCCTGAACATTCAGGGAAAGTATATTCAGTGGTGCCATGGCAATAGATCAAATAGTTTTGACTTACTTTTTGTTATGCAGAGCTGACTGCGCAGATCAACCTGTGAGGACGGAAGAGATGAATAGATAGAAAAGAAACCAGTGAATTCTGGAGTAAAGAGTAAACAAAAAACATATGAGATTAGATGATACATTGTATACATTATTTTTTGCAAGTAATCACAATTTACCCGTGAAAGAGAATAAATATCTCTCTCAGGGGAATAAGTGCTTTCGTCACACTCCCACATAATATGGTTGGGAGAATGAGGAGGGCTAATGGGGGTACACGGATCTTCCGCTTACAGGAGAGAAGTGCTATGTCAAAAGACATCAAAATGATGTTTCATTAATTGGAGTGCAGAATATAGTTTTTGTTGAAATTATTTATTCCAGGGTGGTTATATATGGTTAGTCTTGCCCTAGGCTAAAAAATTCAGTTAAAAAGGTACTGTTAATAACTTTGGTATTGATGAAGATAGTTTGAATTATTTTGGGATTTCAACCCTTTTAGAGTAAACAATTACATATTTTATTCATATGTAACTGTTTAGATATGTTAACTCATAAAATTTAGGTTGTATTGCTTCAGATTAGAATAAACAAAAACATAATTCTAGGAACTAGTTAGGTAATAATATATTTGTTTTAAGAAAAGAAAGAAAAAGCTTCCATTACTTCTGGATTATTGAACATATTTGTCCTAAAAAGTAATAAATCTATTGTTATTACCTGATAATATATAACTGAACAAAAATGTCCTTATTTCACTTATATATTATAAGGCTATATGAATCAGAAGTAATAAGAAATATAACTGGAATGTAACATGATCCCACACAGTGTGTGACTATCAGAATGCAGTTACATTCAGTTATAAATATAGGTTTTTTATAGAGAACCATCTCTTAGTATAATAAAAGAAGAGATATCAGGAATTAGGATGTCAGTCCATTGAATCTTCTTGGTCCATGGATGATGTGGCATAACGGCCTCTTTTGTGAGAATGATGATTCCCATTTTGTTCTGAAATTTTCTGGGTGCTGCCTGAAGGTGAAGATGACGCCATTCTTCTGCGTGTGGGAGTGTTGCTGCTTGTGGGTTCTGTCAGATTTAATTTTAAAAGGGTTTGTTGTAGTTCATCTGCTGATCTGCTTCTGTAAATTGTACCTTGGTAGTTAAATCTGACTGAAAAGGGGAAGCCCCATTGATACATAATGTTGTGGCGTTGCAGTTCCATTAGTTGGGGTTTCATGGATCGTCTTTTAATAATAGTAAGTTGGGATAGGTCAGCAAAAATTTGATAATTGTGTCCTTGAAAATTAGGTTCCTTTTTTTCTTTTGCAGCAATCAGTATTTGTTCTTTCGTTCTGTAATAATGAAATTTTGTGATTATATCATGTGGGGGTCCATCTTTCCTTTTGGCTGTGAGGGATCTGTGTACTCTGTCCAGTTCTAAACGTTCAATAGGGATATCTGGCTTTAGTTCTTGTAATAGAGCAGTAATAGTAGATTGCAGGTCTGTCACAGTTTCAGGTATTCCCCTTATGCGCAAGTTTGAACGTCTGGCTCTATTTTCGTAATCTTCGAGCTTAGTTTGAAGTATTAAATTCTCTTTTTTTTTTTTTGTTAAATTTTTTATTTATTTCAGGAAACAGGTATACACATTACCAGACAACAAAGTAAATTATATCATCATTCATCATAGACACATGAAAGAGCATTATATTGGAATATTGCTGAATACAATATGGAGTGAAAGCCTGAAGCCCCTTTAGCCGGAACTAGAATGCAAGATTAAGTATTCCTGGTGTTATCCATTGTATCTGACATGTGCCACTATTTGTAATGTGGTTATCTGATTAGAATAAGTGCATTATCACTCAGAAATATGGTCTCATATGCCCTGTCTCCTACTTTTTTTTTTTGTTGTTGTTTATAATAAACAGAATGAGGAAAGACCAGTCCGGTTTAATAAACCCGGTCCGGTGAGAAAACCAAAAAAGTAGAAAAGTAATAGTAGAGGGGGGGGGAGGGGGGGGTACTGGTATTCGCGAGCATGTAGCACTCAAATCGTCTAACTGATTCTGTGTGTTGTGTAATTGAATAACGTGGTGGTGTTGAAGCACACTGTTATCCGTAACAGTATTGGTCAGATGTTCTAGTTTCCTCTTCTGAGGTTTTGACCTTCCTCTGAGTATTGGAATATATTCCAGAGCTGCCATGTCCTGGAGTATGCCTCACTCTTGTTTTGATTCGAGAGTATCAGGTCTTCAAATTTACTTATTTCATCTATTTTTGTGAGCCAGAGGGCAATGGAAGGCGGATGTGGGGATTTCCAATTAAGTGGTATACAGGCCTTGGCTGCATCTAATAAATGGCGGATTATTGACTTTTTATATATGCGTGAAGGAGTGTTGTTGGCATGTAACAGGAAATACGCCGGGTCGTCCGGAACGATGCGGTCTGTGAATTTTTGGGTTATGCGGCGCACTTCTCCCCAAAAGTTCCTCAACCGGGGGCATGACCAGAAGATATGAAGTAATGTGCCTGTATCTTGTTGGCATCTCCAACATAGGTCCGTAACCTCGGGAAATATTTTGTGTAGTACTGCTGGGGTTTTGTACCACCGTGTGAAGATTTTATAGTTGGTCTCCTGGAATTTAGAACATATGGATGATTTGTGTATAAATTGGAGGATATGTGTTCGTTCGTGTTCGTTAAAGTGGTAATTTAGGTCTCTTTCCCATTTGTTGAAACTGGGGTGTTGGTAATCCTCAGTAGGTGTAATTAACATGTTGTACGTCAAGGAGAGCGTATGTAGTATGACTCCCGATTCCCGATTTAAATTCTCTTTTTTTAATTGTTCCAATTCTGTTATATTTTCTTGGGTTGTAATTTCAATTTCATCCATTTTTATTTCTAAGGCTGCGGTGTGGTTTCCCAGCTCTCTTATTTCTTTGGTTACGTTTTTTGTTATTTGGTCTGAGGTTTGTTTTAAAGCCTTATGAAGCATCTTTTCAAATTGTAATAATATTACTGGGGATACTGAGGAGGCTTGTGGAGAAGTTTGTGAGAGGATTTGTTCTGTATCTGACTCAAATGGAGAGTCTTGCTGTGACATTTTCTGTCTGTGAGAGCGCCCTGATGCTGTATATTGTGAGGTGACTGGAGCTGCTTCAGCTGCAGTGAGTGCCTGTGAGCAGGGATGAGCTGAACACCCCCCTGTTCGGTTCGCACCAGAACATGCGAACAGGAAAAAAATTTGTTCGAACACGCGAACACCGTTAAAGTCTATGGGACACGAACATGAATAATCAAAAGTGCTAATTTTAAAGGCTAATATGCAAGTTATTGTCATTAAAAGTGTTTGGGGACCTGGGTCCTGCCCCAGGGGACATGAATCAATGCAAAAAAAAGTTTTAAAAACGGACGTTTTTTCAGGAGCAGTGATTTTAATAATGCTTAAAGTCAAACAATAAAAGTGTAATATCCCTTTAAATTTCATACCTGGGGGGTGTCTATAGTATGCCTGTAAAGGGGCGCATGTTTCCCGTGTTTAGAACAGTCTGACAGCAAAATGACATTTTGAAGGAAAAAACACATTTAAAACTACCGCGGCTATTGCATTGCCGACAATACACATAGAAGTTCATTGATAAAAACGGCATGGGAATTCCCCACAGGGCAACCCCGAACCAAAATTTAAAAAAAAAAATGATATGGGAGTCCCCCTAAATTCCATACAAGGCCCTTCAGGTCTGGTATGGATATTAAGGGGAACCCCAGCCAAAATTTAAAAAAAAAACTGACGTGGGGTTCCCCCTAAATTCCATACCAGACCCTTCAGGTCTGGTATGGATTTTAAGGGGAACCCCGCGCCAAAAAAAAAAAAAAAAAAACGGCGTGGGGTCCCCCCAAAAATCCATACCAGACCCTTATCCGAGCACGCAACCTGGCAGGCCGCAGGAAAAGAGGGGGGGACGAGAGTGCGGCCCCCCCCTCCTGAACCGTACCAGGCCACATGCCCTCAACATTGGGAGGGTGCTTTGGGGTAGCCCCCAAAACACCTTGTCCCCATGTTGATGAAGACAAGGGCCTCTTCCCCACAACCCTGGCCGGTGGTTGTGGGGGTCTGCGGGCGGGGGGCTTATCGGAATCTGGAAGCCCCCTTCAACAAGGGGACCCCCAGATCCCGGCCCCCCCCCTGTGTGAAATGGTAAGGGGGTACTTACCCCTACCATTTCACTAAAAAACTGTCAAAAATGTTAAAAATGACAAGAGACAGTTTTTGACAATTCCTTTATTTAAATGCTTCTTCTTTCTTCCTTCATCTTCTTCTGGTTCTTCTGGCTCTTTTGGTTCTTCCTCCGGCGTTCTCGTCCAGCATCTCCTCCGCGGCGTCTTCTATCTTCTTCTCCTCGGGCCGCTCCGCACCCATGGCATGGGGGGGAGGCTCCCGCTCTTCTCTTCATCTTCTTCTCTTCTTCATCTTCTTCTTCATCTTCTTCTCTTCTTCCTTCTTCTCTTCTTCATTTCTTCTCCGGGCCGCTCCGCAGCCATGCTGGCATGGTGGGAGGCTCCCGCTGTGTGACGGCGTCTCTTCGTCTGACGGTTCTTAAATAACGGGGGGCGGGGCCACCCGGTGACCCCGCCCCCCTCTGACGCACGGGACATGACGGGACTTCCCTGTGGCATTCCCCATGATGTCACAGGGAAGTCCCGTCAAGTCACCGTGCGTCAGAGGGGGGCGGGGTCACCGGATGGCCCCGCCCCCCGTTATTTAAGAACCGTCAGACGAAGAGACGCCGTCACACAGCGGGAGCCTCCCACCATGCCAGCATGGCTGCGGAGCGGCCCGGAGAAGAAATGAAGAAGAGAAGAAGGAAGAAGAGATGAAGAAGAAGAAGAAGATGAAGAAGATGAAGAGAAGAGCGGGAGCCTCCCCCCTCATGCCATGGGTGCGGAGCGGCCCGAGGAGAAGAAGATAGAAGATGCCGCGGAGGAGATGCTGGACGAGAATGCCGGAGGAAGAACCAGAAGGGCCAGAAGAACCAGAAGATGAAGGAAGATAGAAGAAAGAAGAAGTATTTAAATAAAGGAATTGTCAAAAACTGTCTCTTGTCATTTTTAACATTTTTGACAGTTTTTTAGTGAAATGGTAGGGGTAAGTACCCCCTTACCATTTCACACGGGGGGGGGCCGGGATCTGGGGGTTCCCTTTGTTAAAGGGGGCTTCCAGATTCCGATAAGCCCCCCGCCCGCAGACCCCCACAACCACCGGCCAGGGTTGTGGGGATGAGGCCCTTGTCTTCATCAACATGGGGACAAGGTGTTTTGGGGGGCTACCCCAAAGCACCCTCCCAATGTTGAGGGCATGTGGCCTGGTACGATTCAGGAGGGGGGGGCGCACTCTCGTCCCCCCCTCTTTTCCTGCGGCCTGCCAGGTTGCGTGCTCGGATAAGGGTCTGGTATGGATTTTTGGGGGGACCCCACGCCGTTCTTTTTTTTTTTTTTGGCGCGGGGTTCCCCTTAAAATCCATACCAGACCTGAAGGGTCTGGTATGGAATTTAGGGGGAACCCCACGTCAATTTTTTTTTTAAATTTTGGCTGGGGTTCCCCTTAATATCCATACCAGACCTGAAGGGCCTTGTATGGAATTTAGGGGGACCCCCACATCATTTTTTTTTTTTTTTTTTGGTTCGGGGTTGCCCTGTGGGGAATTCCCATGCCGTTTTTATCAATGAACTTCTATGTGTATTGTCGGCAATGCAATAGCCGCGGGTAGTTTTAAATGTGTTTTTTTCTTCAAAATGTCATTTTGCTGTCAGACTATTCTAAACACAGGAAACATGCGCCCCTTTACAGGCATACTATAGACACCCCCCAGGTACGAAATTTAAAAGGATATTACACTTTTATTGTTTGACTTTAAGCATTAATAAAATCACTGCTCCTGAAAAAACGTCCGTTTTTAAAACTTTTTTTTGCATTGATCCATGTCCCCTGGGGCAGGACCCAGGTCCCCAAACACTTTTTATGACAATAACTTGCATATAAGCCTTTAAAATGAGCACTTTTGATTTCTCCCATAAATTTTTAAAGGGTGTTCCGCGGCATTCGAATTTGCCGCGAACACCCCAAATTGTTCGCTGTTCGGCGAACTTGTGAACAGCCAATGTTCGAGTAGAACATGAGTTCGACTCGAACTCGAAGCTCATCCCTACCTGTGAGCTCTTTGTGAGGTGATTTTTATTTCTGCCACGGTTTCCTCCCAGTACCATATTTCCTGTCCAAACTTTCACAGTTTGTTCCCTGGGGCAAAAAGGTTCAAATGGATACCTTTTGAGCCTGCAGGCTCCGCTTTGTCCTTCTCTTCTCTCCTCAGCGGTGTGGAGCTCTAACAATGCATGTCTGCTCCGCTAAGCTCTGCCTCCTGCCCCACAAAATTACAATTTCTTCATTTAAGCTTTCACAAAAAAACCTGGAAACCTTGGTTTCTATGCAGAGCTGCACCAGATTTTGCACTCTCCAATTTTAGTAAATCAACCTCTATATGTGCTGTAAGAAATGAGCTTACCTGAGCACTTCCTGTCTCCTAAGAAATCCTGTTGGAGTAATTAAATAATCAAGTTCACAGACTTAATTAATCCTTAGGGAGTGTTCCAAAAGGGGTGTGTAAATTGCTTATAAATTCATATTCAAATCCTTTGGATTTGCTAATATTTTTGATTTGCTATTTATAGTAAATATACCTTGGTAATTTATTCATGCTTTTTTTTTTTCTTTTTCATCATACACTTAACACTTCAACATGTAGCTTCCTATGTTTTAAATAAGCTTAACTAAACAAGTCACAGAAAATAATTTATATGCTTATTACAGTGTAGAAAAGTATCCATTCACTCACAATGGTAAAATGCAGGTACAGTCTGCTTAAACCCAATTTCTCACAACTGATATGCCCAGGGAAAAAGAGTTCCTCGGGTTCCTTCCCTTAGCAGCTAAAAGTGGTCATACCTGATGAAGCAAACGAAGGTGGCAAGTGATCTGCAACCCAATGATAAGTACTCAATTGTCAAAAATGGCATGTGGATACCCTGGCTGAGTCTAGTAGCCCTTTTGTACTTGGATCCCTTTAGATATGCATGTGTTTTATTAGAGTTTAACTGGACTTCACTGAGAGGCACGATGCTCGCCGGCTGTTGTCTCCTCCCTGTCCTGTGACTGTTAAGGCTTGGAACGCAAGCTAGAGGAATAGGTTCCTCTAACCACTACAGATGCGAGGCTTGGAGTGCAAGCTAAGCCCGCGATCTGGCGTGCAGGCCCCCGCTAATGTTTATACCTCTACCAGATCCCTCAGTCATTTTTATAAGTTTAGTCCTTATTTACTGTACTACCATGTATGAGATTATAAATATATGGGGTTTGTTCTTAAGGTTTATGGTACTGAATCCACTACTTCCGGTTCCGCCATGATGGGGGCGGACCCATTCAATTTGTAATGGTGTATACAGTTTATATATATGGGCAATGTGGGGAGGTTGTTTTATGCCCCAGTTGAAGGCTTTTCAGTCAAAACGTGTAGGGCGTTCCAGCTTCCCACGTTGCCACCATTTTTAACTACTTGTGATCACTTTTACCTGTAAAGGTTTTTTATTCAATAAATTCTTTTTATTTTTGACCTACGCCATGTGGAGCCTTTTTCCTCTTTTTTCTCCATGACTTCATCCACTATTGGTTCCCTTTGACCATTTTGGCCCTGGAATCGGAGAATATGTGAGTGAGCCATTAATCCCCACCTGTGACAACCCTGCCTATCGGTGATCGTGACCCAAGGGATTACACCTGGGAGGATTCCACGGGAGGTCTCTTCCATAAGCTCTGATAGACGTAGTGCTATACGGCAGATATGTCCTACAAGATCAGGTAAGAGTACCTACCTTAGATGTCTATGAAGTGTTTCCTGTGATTGTCCTATACTCCAGTCTTCAGTCAACATCCTTTGTTCAAGCTCCCCCTCTGTTTGAGAAGACTCTTTTCATGTTTATTTATGGACTCTGGTCGCAGAGCATAGCACATTGCATCACAGACTTGTGTATACATTCCACTGGTTTATATTATGTTGATTCACAAATATTCATAGGTTTTTCATAGTCACAGATTTATTTGTGGTTTTACTCACTATTTTCTGTGGAGCATAGCACATTTCATTACGGACATTTGTATACGCTCCACAGGTTTTTTTTATTTTGTTGACTAACAATCACTTTCAGTTTCTTGTAAGTCACTGTTACCAACAAATTTTTCTTTCTTTGTTTGATCCATTCACGATTCCAGTTGTGATTTGGGATTTTAGCGCTGCACTTGTTTCTTTATATTCACTGAGAGGCACACTGTTTAACAGCTTGCCAAGCAGCCGCCATCATTATACAGCAGCAGGTTGGCACAGCTGCATGAATTGCTGTAGGTGTACATCGCCGCTTTAGGGGGCGTGGCGCTGGAGCCATTGCGTAAACAGACAGATCCCCGTTTTCTGTCAGGAAAGTAGAGAGAGATCTGCTGTTCCTAGTGATCAGGAGCAGCAATCTCTCTCTACTCCCAGTCAGTCCCCTCCCCCCACAGTTAGAATCACCTCCCTAGGGAACACTTAACCCCTTGATCACCCTTTAGTGTTAACCCCTTCCTTGCCAGTGATAGTTATACAGTAATCAGTGGCTATTTTTAGCTCTGATCATTGTATAAATGTCAATGGTCCCAAAAAAGTGTCAAGAGTGTCTGATCTATCTGCCGCAATGTTGCAGTTCTGCTAAAAATCGCTGATCACCGCCATTACTAGTAAAAAAATAATAATAATAAAAATGGCAAAAATATATCCCTTATTTTGTAGACACTATAACTTTTGCACAAACCAATACATATATACGTTTTTTGCGATTTTTTTTACCAAAAATATGTAGAAGAACACATATTGGCCTAAACTGATGATGAAATTTGTATTTTTTTTTTGGATATTTATTATAGTAAAAAGTAAAAAATATTATTTTTTTTTCAAAATTGTCGCTCTTTTTTTGTTTATAAAAACCACAGAGGTGATCAAATACAACCGAAAGAAAACTCTATTTCTGGGAAAAAAGGGACATCAATTTTGTTTGGGCACAACGTTGCACGACCGTGCAATTGTCAGTTAATACAACGCAGTGCCGTATCGCAAAAAATGGCCTGGTCAGGAAATGGGTGAATCCTTCCAGGGCTGAAGTGGTTAATCACAAGCTCTTTGTGTTCTGGACATTTTTCCTAAATTAGTAATTCTCAGCTAGACTCTATACTATACTATGCAGCCACACACTGAGTCGCAGAGACATTTCTGTGAAGAGTCCATGTTTGTGCAGCTTTCATAATCTAAATAAAATGAAATGTGCAGCTTAGAGGCACACATAATTAAATTATAGGCAGTGTGTAGACAGCTGCAAAATTTACTAATTAAACAAGACATTCCCTGATAGCCTTTGAAGAGAAGCAAATTAGCAAAAATGTTAACCAGACTGTGCCTGGGTAAGATGAGTGGAGAGAGAAACAATGTAACTGTTTCTGGTTACAAACTGACAGCTTGCTGAATGTAGACAATGGACACAGGTCTCTATCCAATTCTATCCAAGATCATAGCTACTAGGTTGGCAGACATCATCCCCTCATTGATTCACCCCACCCAATCTGGCTTTGTGAAAGGCAGAACCGCCACCCTTAACATACGCAAGGACATGCTGGCCTTAGAGCATGCTAAACAGAACCCAGGCGCAGACTATGCCATCATTACATTAGATGCAGAGAAAGCCTTTGATAATGTTAGTTTTGAATGGCTCTCCATGACCATGTCAGCAATGAGATTTACTGGTTCCTTCCACCATCTTATTAATACCATGTACACGGCCCCGGCAGCTAGATTGGTGGCAGCAGGCATTCTCTCGGATGAATTCCGCCTCCACAAGGGTACACGCCAGGGCTGCCCCCTGTCCCTGCTCCTCTTCAACATCGCCCTAGAGCCCCTATCCAGGTATCTCACCTTATCAACTCCCTTACATGGCACTAAAGTTGGTAAACATGACCTACTTACCTCCCTCTTTGCGGATGATGTTCTTATATTCTCAGCCAACCCCCCATCAGATATGTCTACCATCAAAAAGGTATTTGACGAATTTCGTTCCTGCCCAGGCCTCCGCATTAACTATGGCAAAAGTGAAATCCTCCCCATAAGCACTCTCTCTAAACCACCTTGGGCCCAGCACTCCATCTTTCCAGTCACCAAATCACATATCACCTATCTGGGAATCAAAATAGGGAAACTTCCCTCCTCCTTATACCACCTCAATTACCCTCCTTTGACTTCAAAAATTGCTCAAGAATTAACTACCTGGATGGATCTGCCCCTCTCGCTCCTGGGAAGATGCCACCTGATAAAAATGGTCAGTTTTGCTAGATTATTATGCCCATTGCAAACTATTCCACTACTTCTTCATCACAAGGATGTGAAACTTCTCAATTCAGCCATATCAAAATTTCTATGGCAAAACAAAAGACCACGTATAGCCTTCAAGAAACTATATCTTCCCAGACGCGAAGGGGGCATCAGTCTCCCTCATATTAGAATCTATAATTTAGCATGTTTACTTAGAACTAGTCTGGATTGGATAACACAATCCTCCTGCTGTTCTAGCTACTCCTTGGAATCTGACATGGCCCATCCGTACTCGCTTGTGGCCCTTCTCCACTGCAAATGGAAGTCAGTCCCCCCTCTCTACCAACACAACCCCCTGCTAAGAGATACTGCAATAGCATGGAGAGAAACCAGGAAAAATCTCAAGCTATCTCCTTTCATGTCAAGCCACCTACCAATTCAAGGAAACCCTGTCTTCCCCCCGGTCTTGGAACACAAATCCTTCACCGTCTGGGAACAAAAGGGCCTAACAAAATTCTCCTCCTTATGCAATATAGCGACGGGGCGACCATTACCCTTTGCCATCATAGCAGAAACCTTCTCACTACCCATAACGCATGCCTTTCATTATGGCCAATGCATCAGCTTTCTAAAGGACGCATGTAAAGAAGATAGCAAGAGGTTTCAGCCAAACATCACAGACCAAATGATCCTGGATGGCTCCTATAAAATCTCGGACATCTACAAACCTCTTCTACATAAGACCTCTCTTCCTCTCACATCCTCCTCTGTCGACAACTTGCGGAAAGACTTCCCTGACCCGAACCTTGTGGAAAAAATTCTACAAGGCCTTAACACAGTACAAAAATTAACCCCCAATGAAATTTGTAGAGAAACGCAACTGAAGATAGTCCACCGAGCCCACATACAGTGGGGGAAGAAAATATTTAGTCAGCCACCAACTGTGCAAGTTTTCCCACTTAAAAAGATGAGAGAGGCCTGTAATTGTCATCATAGGTATACCTCAACTATGAGAGACAAAATGCGGAAACAAATCCAGACAATCACATTGTCTGATTTTTGAAAGAAATTAATTTGCAAATTATGGCGGAAAATAAGTATTTGGTCAATATCAAAAGTTCATCTCAATACTTTGTTATATATCCCTTGTTGGCAATGACAGAGGTCAAACGTTTTCTGTAAGTCTTCACAAGGTTGTCACACACTGTTGCTGGTATGTTGGCCCATTCCTCCATGCAGATCTCCTCTAGAGCAGTGATGTTTTGGGGCTGTCGCTGGGCAACACGGACTTTCAACTCCCTCCAAAGGTTTTCTATGGGGTTTAGATCTGGAGACTGGCTAGGCCACTCCAGGACCTTGAAATGCTTCTTACGAAGCCACTCCTTCATTGCCCAGGCAGTGTGTTTGGGATCATTGTCATGCTGAAAGACCCAGCCACGTTTCATCTTCAATGCTGATGGGAGGTTTGCACTCAAAATCTAACCATACATGGCCCCATTCATTCTTTCATGTACACGGATCAGTCGTCCTGTTCCCTTTGCAGAGAAACAGCCCCAAAGCATGATGTTGCCACCTCCATGTTTCACAGTAGGTATGGTGTTCTTTGGTTGCAACTCAGCATTCTCTCTCCTCCAAACATGACGAGTTGTGTTTCTACCAAACAGTTCTACTTTGGTTTCATCTGACCATATGACATTCTCCCAATCCTCTTCTGGATCATCCAAATGCTCTCTAGCAAACCTCAGACGGGCCCGGACATGTACCGGCTTAAGCAGGGGAACACGTCTGGCAGTGCAGGATCTGAGTCCCTGGCGGCGTAGTGTGTTACTGATGGTAGCCTTTGTTACGTTGATCCCAGCTCTCTGCAGGTCAATCACTAGGACCCCTGTGTGGTTCTGTGATTTTTGCTCACTGTTCTTGTGATCATTTTGACCCCACGGGGTGAGATCTTGCGTGGAGCCCCAGATTGAGGGAGATTATCAGTGGCCTTGTATGTCTTCCAATTTCCAATACTCGTTCTCATACTACGATACTTCCCCTCCAAACCCAAAAGAGGCAACCTCCCCATCCAAAGGGTATCTCACATCTAATGGACTTTAGCTCAGCCCATCAGCTTTGTCCCTCATTACTATCTATTTAATATTGTAAAGCTTACTTCCACAATTGTCTCTACTTCAGTCACGCTGCCCCCCCCTTTTGCCCTACTCTATTACCCCCCCTTCCTGTTTAATTTTCCTATTTTTTTTTACCTAGCAAATCCTAGGGATTTCCTGTGTGTGCATGGAAATTGATTTTAGTGTATTTTTTTTATTAAAAAAATGCATTTGCTAAACAGCTGAGCAAATATTGTTTGACATAAAAAAAATCAACAGACAACAACGTATTCTTCAGGGCCTCGTCTTTCAGAAAATATATAATGTTTGGAGCTTCTAAGTAATTTTATAGCCAAAAAAATTCAGATTTTTAGAAAAATTAGAAAATATCCCCTGACAGCAAGTGGTTAAGCTACATGTAATCAATATTACACTTAAAATCTCCATGTATTTCTCTTTCAGAACCACCATAAGTTAATTCCTTTAATTGGTGAGGCAGCATGTGAGTCCTACTGGTTGTGTCTGCAAACATTAATTTCCATATTTTTACTTTCAATAGATGTTTATTGATTTTAACAAATGTAGACAAAGTACAGTTGTAGCATGGTAAACTTCTCTGGGGGGGAAGTCCCCCGAAGTAATATAGAAACATACAAACAATTCAAGTAAGTAAGTGAAAGATTATACAACTGAAAAAAAGGTATGGGTGGGTCATCTTTATATCCTGCCTGGGAATGTTGACACATCATCAGAATATTGGATAGACCCCTGGAGTAGCGGGGTTCCTCCCACCCCCAGCACCCATGTCGGGATCAAGCTGTGCTGGAGATAGAGTCCCCCCACCTTCCCCAGGTGCCAGCCTCCGTTATGTCAGGACAGCCGGGTGGTGATGACTGGGCTATAAGGGTAAGCCCAGCATCAGTAGGTCAGTCCGTGCCAATTATAAATTGGATAATCATACAATATAAACCCGTTTCTATGGAGAGGATAAAGGAAGAGAGAGAAGAAAGAGAGGAGATGGATAGAGGGAAAGGTAATGATTGGAAGTGGGGTGGGGGAGAGGAGTACCAACTATAGTGCCTTGGGATGGTTTGCTACATTGTGACACCAGGAATAAGAGAAGTTCCCATATAGTTGGCCAAAGGTTCCCAGATCTTTTGAAATTTAACAGTGGTGTTTGTTAAAATGCTGGATAGCTTTTCTTGTGTCATAATCCATGATACTTTCCTTTTGACTGCTTGCATGTATGGTTTAGGTTTTTTTCCATGCTTTAGCTATCGTGATTTTAGTCCCAAGTAGAATAAAGTGGATTAAGGAATGTGTAGCCTTGGGGAGTTGTGGTATGTGTGCTTTGAGGATGGCGACCTCAGGAGATCTAGGGATCTGGCAACCCGTCACCTTATTGATCATGTTGAAGATCAGTCTCCAAATTGAGCGTAGCTTGGGGCATTCCCACCATATGTGAGCCATAGAGCCTAGCAACTGACATCCTCTGAAGCTTAGGGGATCTGCCGATGGAAAGATGTCTGCCAGCCTGGTGGGGATAAGATACCATCTGGTTAAAATTTTTATGTTAGCTTCCATCAAGGAGACATTTTGGATCCCTCTGAAGGATTTATTGAATGCAGCTTGCCAGGTCTCTAGATCCCACGTGTGATTAAAGCCAGCCTCCCAAGCCATCGTGGAAGAGGTTTTTTCGCTAAGGTGAGTGAGGGCAGAATAGACCACCGATATACCTCCCCTCTGCTCCATGGCCTGACCACACCACATCTCATAAACCTTGAATTTGGGAGGTAGAGGTTTGTCTTGCCATATTTTGTTTAGAAATTGGGAGATTTGGCTAAAGCAGAACCTTTCTGATTCTGGGAGCTCTAAGTTGTTAATAACTTAGGAAAATGAGGCCACTGGTGGTGAAGTAATGGCCTATCAGATATAGCCCCTTGTCCAACCACCATCTGAAGTCTGTGATGTCTAAACCAGGCGGGAAATCAGGGTTGTGGAAGAGGTGTGCAAGGGGGCATCCAGAGGAGACCAAGGAAGGGTTGTTTCTGAGACTGTCCCAAAGGGTGTAAGAGTGCGACAGGACAGGTGATAGTATGGGCGGTCGGGTCTTCCGAGGCCACAAAAGGAGATAATCTAATGTGTGGCCTGGGGTGGCCTGTCTTTCGTTTTTTACCCAAGCCGTTTTTTCATATCTAGAGTAAAGGATAGAAAGTTGGGTCAGTCTGGCCGCAATATAGTATTTGTGTAAGTCGGGAAGGCCTAGCCCACCCCTACGTTTATGTAGAAAGAGAGTGCTCTGGGGAATGCGATAGCCCGAGTGTCCCCAGGTGTATTTCAATATTCTACTTTGCAGTGAATGTAGATGGTCTCTCCTGATGGGGATAGGGAGGGATCAGAAGAAGTAGAGCAGTCTTGGGAATAAGGTCATTTTAATTGAATTGATCCTACCCAAAAATGAGAGTCCGTGTTTGGACCAGAGTTTAAGATCTGCCTCCAGTTTCTGGAAAAGCGGGGGGTAGTTGTGTGTGTATAAGGTTTCTATTTTTCAGCAAAATTTCTAAGTATCGAATTGCAGAGTCGTGCCAATCAAATTTAAATGATTGTTTCAGTTGAGACAACGTCTGTGGAGATAGAGAGATGTTAAGGGCTTGTGATTTAGAGTAATTGACTCTGAGTCCCCAAATTGTAGCGAAATCTTCTAATGTGTGGCAGAGGTTGGGGAGAGAAGTGAGGGGGGAAGTTAGGAACAACAGGATGTCATCAACAAAGATACCACATTTGTGCGTCTGATCTCCACAGATGACTCCTTTAATGTCAGGGTTCTGACGTATCGCAATTGCTAGAGTTTCATTTGCTATTGCAAAAATTAGTGGAGACAGTGGACATCCTTGTCTCGTCCCTCTTGTGATGTCTAAAGGTTTGGAATAGTGTCCCTGTAACCTAATGAGAGCCTTTGGTTGTGAATAAAGGGCCTGTAAGATACCCATAAATCTGGCCCCAAAGCCCCAGCGCTCTAATAGGGAAAAGATGTAGGGCCAGGATACAGTATCAAAGGCCTTCTGTAGGTCCAATGACAGAATGAATCCTTGTTGTTTGGTCTCCCCTCCCAATTAGTTTAGAGGATTGAAATCAGGTCTATTGCCCATTGTATTTGGTCGGGGGCCCTGTCTACCAGGTATGAAGCCCACTTGGTCTTTATTTATGTATTGGCTGATGAAAGAAGCTAATCGGTTTGCTAATATATATATATATTTTGGTGAGAATTTTTAGGTCATTATTAATGAGGGATATTGGGCGATAATTGCTGACGTCTTCGTGGTTTTTCTCTGGTTTGGGGATGACTGTGATATAAGCCGTATTGAGGTGGATATCTAGGGGATCTGCATTGGATTTAGAGTTGAAGAATTTGGTCAGGTGTGGCATTAGGGTGTCAGTGAAAGTTTTGTAGTAGGGTGGGGATAGGCCATGTCAGGGACATGTCGGTGGCAATCTGGCTAACTTGCGTGCACGTAGGTGCACAAGGAGCATTCCTAGAGTTGCTGGGCTTAATCCCCCACTGGGGGGCGCTGGCGCGCTCCCGCGCGCGCGCGTTCGCGCATTCGCGCATTCGCGGGTGCGCGCGCCCGTGCGCGCGCCCGTTCGCGCTAGCGCTGTTTGGCGCCAAAGCCCCTTTAAAAGGGTGTCAGTTACTCCCATTAGGTGCTGTTCGTCTTCAGCTCTGCACCTGAAAACCTGTATCCTGCTTGTTGTTATTGTTACTATTGACCCGGCTCCGTCTGACTACTCTGCTATCTCCAACCCGACCCGGCGTGCCTGACCTTGTTGATATCCTGCTACCTGTTACCGAATACCTGCCTGCCTGACTATTCTGTGATCATTCCTTCTGCCTTATACCTGCCTGATCTCCTGCCAACTCGGACTGTCTGACGCTGCTTTGCTTGTGCCTGTGACCCTGTAACCACCTGTTCTTCCAAGATCCAGGTTCTGCTGCTGCATACCATCCACCTGTCTGCTAACGGATCCGCTTCTGCTTACCTGCATCCGCTATACAGTCATTCCGGAGAAGTCTCCTCAGCTCCTGTGTTGGTTGTCGCCAGGAATCGCATCAGACACTCCTACCCACTGTGCTCAGGAGACCACTGTTCCCACTCCAGTGGCTCCTGAACCAGCGCTTAAGAGAGGTCTCCTTCCACCAGTCGGGCTCATCTACCAGGTACCTAACAGTACGAACAGCCATGTCTGAGCCCGCGGGAGAGGCCTCTCCTATCCAGGAGATCTGCACGCATTTAGCGGCACTCACACAAGCCGTAAAGACTCTGCAAGATAGCTATAATAGACTAGAAGGTCAAGTCCTGAACCTTAGTGGGCCAGGAGGCGCATCCCCTGCTTCAGCAGCAGCCCCAGTACAAGCTGCTGCACCTCCCTCTGTGGTCATGCTTCCACCCGAACCAAGAGTTCCCGTCCCTGAGAGGTTCTCCGGAGATCGCACAAAATTCGTGGCCTTCCGCAGTGCCTGCCAGTTATACTTTGCTCTACAACCACGGACTTTTTCTTTGGAGGCTACTAAAGTAGGATTTGTGATATCCCTACTGCAAGGAGAGCCGCAGACCTGGGCTCACCGCCTGCTGGAATCTAACTCGGTACAGGTCCAGACTTTGCCCTCCTTCTTGGAGGCCATGGCTCAGTTGTATGAGGATCCTCAGCGGACCACCACTGCTGAGTCAGCTTTGTTCGCGCTCCAGCAAGGCCGTAGACCGGCCGAGGACTATGTCATGGACTTTCGACGCTGGAGCGCGGACACACAATGGAACAATGCAGCATTACGCCATCAATTTCGCATGGGGCTATCAGAGAATCTCAAGGATGAGCTTGCACGGGTAGGAATGCCAAATACCCTTGAAGAACTTATTGCTTTAACAATCCAGATCGACCGACGCCTTCGTGAACGTCGGTCTGAACGATCTTCCCAGCAAACACGCCCCATGTGGATGACTGCAAAGGTTCCAATGCCTGCTTCCCGATATCTACCGTCAACCAGCTCTAACCCGGTCACTTCAACATTTGACGTCCCTGAACCAATGCAGTTGGGACTACTGCGTTCTACTTTATCCCCAGAAGAGCGGGCACGCAGACGCCAGCTAAACCTCTGCCTTTACTGCGGTGGATCAGGCCACTATGTAAACAACTGTCCGGTCAAGTTCCGTAAGTGTGTTTCCTATACTTCAGCCAGTCTTTCTGCATTAACCGCCAATGCCACTCAACTTGCTCTCCCCCTCTCGTTACAGCTCCAGGGAAGAACAATCCGGATCAACGCCATCATTGATTCTGGGGCTTGCAGCTGCTTTATTGACTCTGCCTTTGCTGCTCAACAAAATCTCCCTCTGAAAAACAAAACACACAAACTTTCAGTTTTCTTGGCCGATGGGTCTCACATAAAATCAGGACAAGTTTCTCAGGAGACCCTCCCATTGTCGGCCACCTGTTCATCTCAGCATAAAGAAATCCTGATCCTGGACGTCATCTCCTCTCCTCTGTTCCCGATCATTTTGGGCATGCCCTGGCTCCAGGCCCATAACCCTCACGTTAATTGGTCTACCGGTGAAATCAAGTTTTTGTCACCCTATTGTCAGAAACATTGCCTTCCTGAAATTCCCAAACCAGCTGCCACCTTACTTTGCATGGATGCGGATCCAGACCATCTCCAAGCCATACCAGAGGTTTACCATGAATTTGCGGATGTCTTCAGCAAGAAGGGAGCGGATTCCCTACCACCCCACCGCCCGTATGATTGCCCAATTGAGCTGCTCCCTGGGGCCGAGATTCCCTTCGGGCGCATCTTTCCACTATCTGAAAAGGAACAAGAGGCACTTAAACTGTATGTTGATGAAAACCTCGAAAAGGGCTTTATTCGACCCTCTACCTCCCCAGCTGGGGCCGGAATATTCTTTGTTTCTAAAAAAGATCAAACTCTTCGTCCATGTGTGGACTATCGGGATTTAAATAAGATCACAGTTAAGAACCGCTACCCGCTGCCCCTGATACCTGAACTATTTCAGAAATTGAGATCTGCCATTATCTTCACTAAACTGGATCTAAGAGGGGCCTACAACCTGGTTCGCATTCGGGCCGGGGATGAATGGAAGACGGCTTTCCGGACCCGTTTCGGGCATTATGAGTACTTGGTCATGCCCTTTGGCCTGTGCAATGCTCCTGCAACTTTTCAGCATCTGGTCAATGATGTATTCAGAGATTTCCTGGACATCTTTGTGATAGTTTACTTGGATGACATCTTAATTTTTTCTAATTCCCTTGAACAACATCGGGAACATGTTCGCAAGGTCTTGGGCCGTCTTCGCTTACATGGACTGTACGCCAAAGCAGAAAAATGCGAATTCGAACAAAGTAACATTCAGTTTTTGGGGCTAGTGATCTCCCCTACCGGCATTAAGATGGATCCTCAAAAAGTGTCCGCTGTGCTAGATTGGCCTGCTCCTTTGGACAAGAAGGGCGTGCAGCGTTTCATCGGATTCGCAAATTTCTATAGAAAATTTATTAAAGGATTCTCTGCCATCATTTCACCCATCACGCAACTAACCAAGCAGAACTGCCGTTTTCATTGGAGCCCAGAGGCCCAGGAGGCCTTTGAAGAATTGAAAAGGCGTTTCACTTCAGCCCCAATTCTCAGCCACCCTGACCCGTCCCTACCTTTCATTCTAGAGGTGGATGCTTCTGAAGTGGCCGTGGGTGCAGTCATCTCTCAGCGACGAGGTAATAAGGATCTCATGCATCCTGTGGGGTTTTTCTCCAGGAAACTCTCGCCGGCTGAGCGAAATTACGATGTGGGTGACCGAGAATTACTGGCCATCAAGGCGGCACTAGAAGAGTGGAGGTATCTGCTAGAGGGTGCAGTCCATCCGGTTTTAATATATACCGACCACAAGAACCTCGAGTATTTAAGATCCGCTAAGAGACTGAAACCTCGTCAAGCCCGATGGGCCCTATTCTTCACACGTTTCTGCTTTCATATCACCTACCGGCCAGGAACCAAGAACGTAAAACCAGACGCGCTTTCGCGCATGTTTGATCACCCCAAGGAACCTTCTGTACCTGACACCATCCTGCCAGCAAACAGTTTTTTACTCCTCCAGACGGACATCCTGTCCTTGATCAGAGAAGCATCACCAGAATCGTCAAATCTTCAGGGACTCGCTTTAACTTCCCGAGATGGGTTGCTATGGAAAGGAAGTCAGATATTCGTGCCAGAAGATGTCCGAGTCAAAGTGCTGACTTTGTTGCATGATCACCCACTTGCGGGACATTTTGGGGTTCGTAAGACCCTTGAACTCGTGCAACGCACGTTTTGGTGGCCCAACATGAAGGATTTTTGCAGGAAGTACGTCAGCTCTTGTTCTGTTTGCATTCAAAATAAAACCTCCAGGAACCGAGCTTGGGGACTGTTGAGGCCGTTGCCCGTACCAGATAGGCCCTGGAGGATGATAGCCATGGACTTTATTGTAGAATTACCATGCTCAGAAGGATGCTCGGCGATCTTTGTGGTCGTCGATCGTCTGTCTAAAATGGCTCACTTCTTGCCCTTAAAGGGGACACCCTCTGCTGTAGAAACGGCCCGAGTGTTCATAAAAGAGATCGTCAGGCTGCACGGAGTACCTGCAAATATAGTATCTGATAGGGGGGTACAGTTCACCTCACGTTTTTGGAAAGCTCTATGTGAAATACTGAAAATTGAATTAGCCCTGTCCTCAGCGTATCACCCCCAAACTAATGGGCAAACGGAACGGACTAATCAAACGCTAGAGCAATATATTAGGTGTTTTACCTCATTTGTGCAAGACGATTGGGTGTCCCTACTGCCTTTAGCGGAGTTTGCTTATAATAATGCTAGCCATTCTGCCACGGGTCAGTCCCCGTTTTTTGCCAATTATGGTTTTCACGTATCTTTCTTGCCAGATTGTCTTCCAGAATCTCCAGTTCCAGCAGTCCAGGACACAGTACAGTTCCTCAGTCGCAACAACCGGATGCTACAGGAAGCGGTATCCAAGGCACAAGCAGACAGTAAAAGGATCTTCGATCAAAAAAGAAGAGGAGATCTAAAGCTGCAAATTGGTGATAAGGTATGGCTGTCTACCAGTAATATTAAACTAGCTTGTCCTTCCAAAAAGCTTGCTCCTAAGTTTATTGGGCCCTTTCCGGTGAAAAAGAAGATTAATGAGGTGTCTTTTGAACTATGTTTACCTGATTCGCTTAAAATCCATCCTGTCTTCCATGTCTCATTATTGAAGCCTGCTGTAACCGATCCCTTCCCTAATAGGGGCACCAGGGTCCCCGAACCTGTCTTGGTGGACGGAAACGAGGAATACGAGGTGGAGGCCATCCTCGATTGTAGAAAGAGATTGGGACAGGTACAATTTCTGATCAAATGGAAGGGGTACGGTCCGGAGAATAATTCTTGGGAACCTAATAGCAATGTTCACGCTAAACGTTTAATCCATGCTTATTTTGCTGCCCATCCTGAGAAGAAGAGTTATCTGGGCATCCGGAGGCTGCCCGTTGGGAGGGGGCAATGTCAGGGACATGTCGGTGGCAATCTGGCTAACTTGCGTGCACGTAGGTGCACAAGGAGCATTCCTAGAGTTGCTGGGCTTAATCCCCCACTGGGGGGCGCTGGCGCGCTCCCGCGCGCGCGCGTTCGCGCATTCGCGCATTCGCGGGTGCGCGCGCGCGCCCGTTCGCGCTAGCGCTGTTTGGCGCCAAAGCCCCTTTAAAAGGGTGTCAGTTACTCCCATTAGGTGCTGTTCGTCTTCAGCTCTGCACCTGAAAACCTGTATCCTGCTTGTTGTTATTGTTACTATTGACCCGGCTCCGTCTGACTACTCTGCTATCTCCAACCCGACCCGGCGTGCCTGACCTTGTTGATATCCTGCTACCTGTTACCGAATACCTGCCTGCCTGACTATTCTGTGATCATTCCTTCTGCCTTATACCTGCCTGATCTCCTGCCAACTCGGACTGTCTGACGCTGCTTTGCTTGTGCCTGTGACCCTGTCACCACCTGTTCTTCCAAGATCCAGGTTCTGCTGCTGCATACCATCCACCTGTCTGCTAACGGATCCGCTTCTGCTTACCTGCATCCGCTATACAGTCATTCCGGAGAAGTCTCCTCAGCTCCTGTGTTGGTTGTCGCCAGGAATCGCATCAGACACTCCTACCCACTGTGCTCAGGAGACCACTGTTCCCACTCCAGTGGCTCCTGAACCAGCGCTTAAGAGAGGTCTCCTTCCACCAGTCGGGCTCATCTACCAGGTACCTAACAGGCCATCTGGGCCTGGGGCTGACCCCGTTTTGAGGTTCTTGATGACCTCTGTCACCTCCTCCTCTGTGATGGGAGAGTCCATCACGTCTTTGTGGGCATCTTTTAGGGAGGGGATGGATAGACCCGCAAGGTACCGTGAGATCGAGTCTACGTGGGTCTGCGCGGCGGGACTGTATAATTTTGAGTGGAATCCCTGGAAGGCTTCAAGAATCCTGACTGGATTGGACGTGGGGGGTTGTCCCTCTACCCTGATTTTGGGCATATTGTGGATTCTGAGCCGAGGGGATAGTTTAGTTGCCAATAGTGGACCCATTTTGTTTGCTTGGGCGTAGAATTTATGTTCGTTCCATCTGATCGATTTTTCGGCCTTTGCCATGAGGGCTAGGTTTAGGTCTAATCCAGCTTTATCTAATAGGTTTATGGGCACCTAGGATGGGTCCTTTTTGTGTAGTGCTTTTAGTGAAGCAAAATCCTGCTCTAGGCGTTCTATATGAGCCCTCCTTTCCCTTTTACCTCGGGTAGAGATCTGAATGAGCTTGCCCTTAATGAAGGCTTTGTGTGCTGCCCAGAGCATTTCTGCAGAGGTACCCTTGGTGCTGTTAAGTGTAAAGTACTCTTTAAGGGCTTTTCTCAGTTCTATTACTCTGACAGGGTCAGAGAGCAAGGACTCATTCAGTCTCTATTGTCTTTTTGACCCTCCTGGGACCCCTGCAAGGATAGAAATGATCACTAATGAGTGATCTGATAGTGCTGTGTCCTTAATATGGACAGTGAGTACTGCTTGGAGAAGAGTAGATGGTGTAAGGATATGGTCTATCCGTGCGTAAGTGTTGTGGGGGTGGGAATAGTGGGTGTAATCCCACTTGGAGGTGTTTAGTTCTCTCCATGTATCAGTCAAACCGTATGCATATAAAGTCTTCGTTATTTTGAGGCTCAAAAAAAAGGTCACATTCGAGTCTCCCCCGAATATGATTGTTCCCTCCAGTTTCGGTGTGAGAGTGGATAATAGGGTGCAGAAAAATTTGGATTGTCCTCTGTTGGGTGTGTAATACGATACTAGGGAGAGAAGTTGGTCCCCTAGCATGCCTTTTACTAGATGAATCTCCCTTCTGGGTCAATATAGTCAGAGATTTTCACAAAATTACAAGATTTTGATAATAAGATTGCCACCCCCTTAGTTTTGTTATCTGCACTGGCTAGATAGAATTGCGGGTAGTGTGAGTGAAGGAACTTGGGGCTATATCGGGCAGGGAATTGTGTTTCTTGTAACATAAGAATGTCTAGCTTGAGTGATTTATAGTAATTTAGTACCTTTCTCCTCTTAATTGGGAAGTTGAGGCCTTGAATGTTGTTGGAGGCTATGAGGATGTTGATGTCTGGAACCTTAGCCATGGAGCAAAAGGGAGAAACAACTGCATGATCCACCCCCACACACCATTCGCAGGCTTGAGGCCGAGTTGGCTTCGGAGGTGACTCCATCAGGTTTGAGAGAGGCCTTAGAGCTCAGGTCTTGGTAGTCGATATGGTGGTCTGTAAAAGATAATGGTGTTAGGCACTTTTTCAGAGAAAAAGGGGAGGGGGGGAACAGGGAGGGAGACAGAGAAGAATAGACAAAAGAAGCTCTCCTAGATAAGAAAACCGGACTACAGGGGGGGAGATGCCCCCTGAAGTCCATGAGTAGTACAGATGTAATGTCTGCCCCAACTGGGCGCAGACTACCCAGCCCCCGGAGACCATCGGGTGTCCAAGGGTTGGGTGGAGGCGCAGGTGTTCCATCTCGAAACAGGGTGCCCAAATATATTAAATGACTTGCTAGTAAAGATGGAGTTATGCACAGCTATCTGGGGATTTGGCTAGTGAGATATTCCAGTCTTTGTCCGATGCCCTGGGGAACCCCCCTCACGAAAGGGGCGGGGAGAAGTTCCCCAGCGCCCATCGGCATATAATGACCCCGGGTGTTGGCTCAATGAAAATCTTCTCAATCCTCCAGTCTCCCCCTGCAGGGCATCCATCTGGGTAACAAGGAAAAGTTCCTTCCATAGTTTGTGGGTGTTATCCCTACATTGGGTGCGGAGAGATCCATATAGAGTGATGCGGTTTAACCCGGTGAGTCTTGGAAGTTCCGGAATTATCCCTGGGCTGTTCTGGAAACTTGAACAGGAAACAACAAATTGTAAATTGAGTAAATTGAAGGTAAGAGTTCCACAGGTGTCTTGTGACTAGGGCTGAGGAGAGCCCATAACAGTAAGGTCACAAGACCCCTGGATCAAATTCTAGGTCCTGAAAAAAAGAGGGTCAATCTCTGAGGGAGCTTGCTTTAGGGGGGTCCGTTATCCTTGACCTTCTTTGCTTTGTCTTTGGTCCAGAGGGGGACTGTGGGCTGGTAGGTACAGGTCTTTTGTTTGAGCCAGAGCCAGTGTTAGAGGTGTCCATTGTGGCCTCTTGAGAAATGAGCTTCAGGTGCAGGAGCAGTCTTTCACCTTCCGGCAGGGTGGAAAAAGCGTATTGTCTCCCTTGTTGAGTGAACTTGACTGCAAAGGGGAAGGCCCATTTATATTTGATATCCTTCTGGGTTAAAGCATGCAGCAATGGTTTTAATGCTCTTCTCCTTTGAATCGTAGATAGTGAAAGATCTGCGAAGATCCGTACCTGGTGGCCCTGGCATATCAAAGAAGCTGCAGATCTTGCACGTTTCATCACTTCCTCTTTAACGGAGTAGTGATGGGGCTTTGTGATGCCTTTAAGTCCCCTGTGATTTTTGTGGCCGTTTAAGCCAGGTCTCTGTCTAAAAGTTCTGAGGATCTGTGGGCTGGGTCCTTGGTCTGGGTGTGGTGGTAATGATATCCTGCTTGTATTACCGCATTAGGCCCCAGGGGTGAGAGGGAGAAGTCCGTCACTGAACGTTCGATGAGGGACCCAGTGGAAGCAGGGGATGGTGTGTTAGCCATCAGGAATTCTGTTTGCATCCCCGGGGTTAGGTATTGAGGGTTGAGGGGTGGCTCTGACCTGTATTCCGCTTGTCCCTCCATGCAGGGCTCCTGTGTCTGAGGAGATGCTGCGGCGGCCATCTTGGATTTATCTGCTGCTCCCGCCGTCTCTAATTGCAGCCGAAGGTTTCGTTTCACCACTGTACCGGGCATTCAGGGATGTGCCCGGGTGTGTGGGGGTCACTCCGCTGTGTTTGAAAGGACACCAGACTCGCTGTGCTGAGTGCTACGGGCGCCGCTGCTGTGGTCTGGAGTGGAGCTCTCGGTTCAGGCGGCCATCTTCCGAGCTCCGCACGTGCGCACTCCCCTACTTTCTATATGTTATACGTATGTTTGCTTTATACATGCTTACTTCAGTGTACTCAAGTAGCGATATGTTCTTGGATGACAGACTAATTATTTGTACATTTATATATTACTTCTTTACTATTCTACTATCTAATTTTAGATACATGCAACCTATTGTGTGATCTTTTATATTCACTTAATGTGCTAAGTTCTAAAACTTCAAACGGCCGGAGCCCGCAAACCTAGAAGAAAGATCGGTGAAGATGAAAGTCTTGTCAGGGGTGACAATGTACCACTTGATATCTTCGATTTAAGGTAAGTTTGCCAAAATGTACTAGTATGCAGTGCATACCTAGCACATGGCTTAAACCACCCTGGGGCTCACTTTCTTTTTGCCTTCAGGAGTTTACTACCAATTTAACCACTTGCCTACCAGGCATTTACACCCTCTTCCTGCCCAAGCCATTTTTCAGCTTTCAGCACTGTCGCACTTTGACTGACAATTGCGCGGTCATGCAACACTGTACCCAAATTTTTTATCATTTTCTTCACACAAATAGAGCTTTTGGTGGTATTTAATCACTGCTGGGTTTTTTATTTTTTACAAAAATAGAGAAAAAAGATCAAACATTTTGAAAAAAAAAATCTTTTTTACTTTTTTCTGTCACTGATGTGCGCTGATGAGGTAGCACCGATGGGCACTGATAGGCTGAACTGGTGGGCATTGATGAGGTGGCACTTATGGGCACTGATGAGGCGGCACTTATGGGCACTGATAGGTGGCACCTATATGTGACACTGATGAGCACTGATAGGCAGCACTGATGGGCACTGTTGGGTGGCACTGGTGGGCACTAATAGGCAGCACTGGTGGGCACTGATAGGTGACACTGGTGGGCACTGATAGGCGGAACTGGTGGGCATGGATAGACGGCATGGATAGGCAGCATGGAAAGGCGGTACAGATGGGCACTGATGGCCATTGATGGGTGGCACTGATGGGCGACACTGATGGGCACTGATTGACAGCAGTGATGGGCATTGATGGGCAGCACTGGTAGGTGGCACTGATTGCCAGCACTGACTGGCATCGCTAATGGGCACTGATTGGTGGCACTTGTGGGCAGTGGTGGGCACTGATTGCTGCTACTGGTGGGCACTGTATGCTGGAATTGGTGGGCACTGATTTATGACACTGTATTTATTTATTGTAATCAGGGCACTAATGATCAGTGTCCTGATTACTGCACATCCCTAAATGTCCCCCTGTGAGGAGATGCCGCTGATCGTCTCTCCTCTCCTCACACTTTATCAGTGTGAGGCGAGGAGAGCTGATTACCAGCATCTCCTTGTTTACACGTGACCGGCTGTGATTGGACACAGCTGATCAGATGGTTAAAGAGCCGCGGACGCACTGCAGCCGTTCTGGAACGCCGTCATATGACGTCATCCTTGAACGAGAGATGCACCGCCCGCCGTCATTTGACGGTGGGCAGGCAGCAAGCAGTTAAACTACATAGTTGATGTAAATCTAGATATTGTACAATCAGATTTTAAACTGCATTTTAAGATCTAACACCAGGATAGCCACACATGGTACAATCTAATTGTTCAATCTCTGCGCAGTATTCTTTCAAAAATCACAAAGTTACAATCTGATTAAACAACCCATGTAAAGTCTTCTTGAATATACAAACATATGAACTTGATTGTCACATTACTTTTAGGGATAAACTTTGAGTTTGTGTTTGAATGTAAGTATGAGTCGAATCCAAGTTGTTTACAGTTCAAGAAAATAGCAAGCTAATGTGGCTCCCTAGATAGCAAGCAATTGTGCTGAAAGTTTGAAAATTACTTGCAAAGCTATTGATAGACTTGCCAGGCTTTACAATTTTTTTTGCATGATTGCAGCAAGTCTGCATTGCATGACTCCAGATCAACTTTCCTTGCAAGCATTCTGCAAGTCTGCTGCAAGTTCTGGTTCAGTTATGTTGTGCAATAGTCATCCCACCACAGGAGTCACTGTGTCTGAATTTTCATGCTGTAGACTTGCAAAACTCTTGCTGTAGACTAACCCAGTGTTTCTCAACTCCAGTCCTCAAGGTGCCCCAACAGCTGATGTTTTCAGGATTTCCCTCAGATGAAACGGCTGTGGGAAATACTAAGGCAGTAAAACTGATCAAATCACCTGTGCAAAATAATGGAAAGCCTGAAAACAAACATGACCTGTTAGTTTGCCTTGAAAAGTACAGCTCCTCAGTGTGAAAGTACCTTTACAATTCAATACGGCCACAAATTTGTGGCAAGTTATCCTTGCTATCTGGGTTTTTGCTGCTATAGCAGCCATTTACCAATAATGCATCTTCTGGCACATGAACAGTGGTCAGGTGACTTACAAGGGGCAATAATGGGGGTCTTCTTTTTACCAGACCCCTCCCTATAAAATTCAGGGTTCCCAGGAGTCTTTTATTAGTGTGTGCATGTGTGGAGACTTTAAGTAAACAAGGAGAGCTGACAGTGTGTCTTCAGGGAAAAAAAATGCTGATATACATTTTTTTACACAATGCTAAATATAGAGGTATACAGTGCTAGACTTAGAGCTGTATTATGCTACATTACAGAACATTTTAGTAACATGGGCTACATATTATTGTGTATTGCTGTGAGTTTCAGGAGTGGGCTTCATGTTATTGTGTACCCCTTCTTTTGTTCACAGTCCTTTCTAACAACAAACCCCCAGTTGTGTGTGTGTGTACTTGGGACTGACACAGGCAAAACTGCTTTTTGTTTTCAACACATCACCATACATTTATGCAGTACAGTTTATTGCACAACATTTAAATTTTCTTAAATGGACCCCTAAATACCACTTCATGAATTAAACTATAAATTATAATTAAGTTATGCATTACCTTGTATTCATAATGTCTAGAAGGCCCAGCTAGTAGGGAGTGAGCATGTTCTGGTCAATGGTCAGGTGCATTTGAAAGGCATGTCACATCTGCCTGTACTTTCTGGCAATGGCCACACTATAGAGCTAGAGCACATGAGAAGTTATGGTTTGGCTGAACAAGCCTTCATCATTATTATTATTATTATTATACAGTATTTATATAGCGCCAACAGTTTACGTAGCGCTTTACAACTTGAGGGTAGACAGTACAAATACAATACAATTTGATACAGTAGGAATCAGAGGGCCCTGCTCCTTAGAGCTTACAATCTAAGAGGGAAGGTCAAGAGATACAAGAGGTAATAACTGTGGGTGATGTGCTGATTGAGAAGATAAATGTACAGTTGTTAGGTGGGGGCCAGATAGGCTTCTCTGAAAAGATGAGTTTTCAGGGATCGTCTGAAAGTGGATAAAGTAGGAGAAAATCAGACGGATTGGGGTAGAGCATTCCAGAGGATGGGGGAGGCTCTGGAGAAGTCCTGAAGGCGAGCATGGGATGAGGTGACAAGGGAGTTTGAGAGCAGGAGGTCTTGGGAGGAGCGAAGAGAACGATTAGGTTGGTATTTTGTGACTAGGTTAGAGATGTAGCTAGGGGCCAGGTTGTGGATGGCTTTGTAAGTTATAGTTAGTATCTTGAATTTAATTCGGTGACTGAGTGGCAGCCAATGGAGGGATTGGCAGAGGGGTGTAGCAGACGCTGAGCGGTTTGTGTTGTGGATGAGCCTGGCCGCAGCGTTCATGATGGACTGAAGTGGGGATAGCCTATTTAGAGGTAAACCAATGAGGAGGGAGTTGCAGTAGTCAAGGCGGGAGATGACCAAGGAGTGGATTAGAAGCTTTGTGGTGTCATTGGTTAGGAAGGGGCGTATCTTGGAGATGTTGTGAAGACAGAGGCGGCAAGCTTTGGATAGTGATAGAATGTGGGGTCGAAAGGTTAGTTCAGAGTCCAGGATTACACCTAGGACCTTGGCGTGGGGAGATGGGTTGATAGTTGAGCCGTTGATCTTGACAGGGAGATCAGGGGAAGTGGCACCTGAGGGAGGAAATATCATGAGCTCGGTTTTGGATAGGTTGAGTTTGAGAAAGTGATGTGACATCAAGGCTGATATGTCTGCTAGTAAGTTGGTAATGCGTGAGGAGACAGATGGAGAGAGCTGGGGGGTGGAGAGATAGATATGGGTGTCATCAGCGTAGAGATGATATTTAAAGCCGTGGGAGGCAATCAACTGACCCAAGGAGGTGGTGTAGATTGAGAAAAGGAGAGGTCCGTGAAACAGAACCTTGGGGGACCCCAATGGAAAAAGGAAGAGGAGAGGAGGAAGTAGAGTTGTAAGTGACACTGAAGGAGCGGTGGGATAGGTAGGATGAGAACCAGCGAAGAGTACAGTCACGGAGACCAAAGGAGTGGAGTTTTTTGAGGAGGAGGGGGTGGTCCACTGTGTCAAAGGCAGCAGAGAGATCCAGGAGAAGTAGTACAGAATAGTGCCCATTGGCTTTAGCCATTAGTAGGTCATTTGAGAGTTTAAGGAGAGCAGTTTCCGTGGAGTGTTGAGGGCGAAAACCGGACTAAAGGGGATCAAGAAGTTTATTCATGGTCAGATGGTCGCTTAGTCGGTTGTAGACCAGTCTTTCAAGAAGTTTGGAGGAGAAGGAGAGTAAGGAGATGGGACGTAAGTTGTTGAGATTGGTGGGATCCAGTGAGGGCTTTTTTAGTATGGGGGTGACTAGCGCATGTTTTAGAGAGTTTGAGAAGATGCCACAAGAGAGGGAGAGGTTGAAAATGTGAGTTAGAGACGGTAGAATCGAGTCAGAGGGTGAGCGTAGCATTTGCGAGGGAACAGGATCCAGGGGGCAAGTGGTTAGATGAGTGCTAGATAAAAGTTTAGCAACCTCAGTAGTAGTAGCAGGGTTGAATGAGGGAAGTAATGATTGTATCTGTGGACATGGGGTGTTGCATGGGGGAGGTTTTTGCGCATTGGCGATCTCCTCATGAATTGTATCAATCTTAGTTTTGAAGTGATTGGCAGTCTCCTGGGCAGTGAGTGAGTTGGTGGGTGGAGGCAGTGGAGGACAGAGTAGAGTGTTGAAGGTAGAGAAGAGTTGACGTGGACTGGATGAGAAGGTGTTAATGAGTGTGATAAAGTAGGTCTGTTTGGCAGTGTGAAGGCAGGAGTAGTATTTTAGGAGGGCAGATTTATATTGTGTGAAGTCTTCCTGGGTCTTAGTCTTATGCCACAGGCGCTCAAGAGCGCGGCTACGTTTTCTGAGACTTCTGGTGTCATCTGTTTGCCAGGGTTGTAGCAGTCGGGGCCTAATTCTGCGTGTAGTGAGGGGGGCCAGCTTGTCTAGGGAGGAAGACAGTGAGCTGTTGTAGATGAAAGTAGCTAGGTTGGGGCAGGACAGGGGGGAGATTTTGTCATAGAGGTGATCAGTATCAGAGTAGAGAAGAGAAGGGTTGAGGTGGCGAAGGTTTCTGCGTGTAACTGTTAGGCGGTTGGAGGGAGAAGAGGTGGAAGACAAGGAGAGAGCAAAACTAACAAGGTGGTGATCAGAGAGTGGGAGTGGATTGTTGGAAAGGTTGCACGGAGTGCACAGATAGGAGAAGGCAAGGTCAAGGGTGTTGCCGTTGGAGTGGGTAGGAGCCTGTATCCATTGCTTCAGGTCAAGCGATGAGGTTAGACTAAGAAGTTTAGAAGTAATAGTAGTGTTAGTGTTGACAGGGATGTTGAAGTCCCCAAGAATAATTGTGGGGATTTCAGAAGAGAGAAAGTAGGGTAGCCAGGCAGAGAAGTCATCAAGAAAGGCTGATACCGGTCCAGGGGGCCGGTAGATGACAGCAATTCTTTGAGAAATGGGAGAGAAAAGACGAATGCAGTGTGCCTCAAAAGAGGAGAGTGTCAGAGAGGGAGGTGGGTGAAGAACCTGATAGGTGCTGCATGGGGATAGAAGGATTCCCACTCCACCTCCCTTCCGTCCACTTGGTCTGGGGGAGTGAGTCCAGAAAAGGCCCCCATGGGAGAGGGAAGCAGGAGAAATAGTATCCGATTCATGAAGCCAGGTTTCAGTAATGGCAAGTAGGTTAAAGGAATTTGTGATGAAGAGGTCGTGGAGGGTGGTGAGTTTGTTGCAGACAGAACGTGCATTCCACAGGGCACAGGAAAAGGGGGGGCTGGTTTTGGAAAGAGGAATAGAGACCAAGTTCTGTGGGTTGCGGCTCCTGCCAGAGGGTGTAGGGGGATGGGAGCGTTGGGCAAAGACAAATGATGGTGGCCCAGGGTTTAGGGATATGTCACCAGAGATTAGGATAAGCAGGAGGGTGAGGGAGGTAATGTGGGACTGTGATTTATGTGAAGGGGCATGTCTCAGAGTACTGGAGGTTTTATCAGTGTATGGATGTAGAATGAGCGAGAGTTGGTAAGAGCAGTAGTAGGGGGAAGACAGAAGGCAGGGTGATATGTATAAGCAGGCGGGTGGAGAGGGGGGGTGAAGGTAAGAGAGTTTGAGGAGAGAGGAGAGGAGTGTCAGAAGCAGTGGTAGAGAGTGCATGTTACAGAGTGGAAGGAGAGCTTAATAGAGAGACAGGGTCACCTGCAGTCTGTTAGCAGCTTTCCAGTGCAGATTGCTGTATTTGTTTGCTTCGTGCAATCGCTGAAGTGCAGAGAATGAAGTGCATATCACTTGTAGAAAGAATCACTTAGAGATAGAAGCCTTAAAGATAGAAGCCATTGCAATGTGCTCCCCCGAGCAATGTGCTCACCCCTTAAGGATGCTCAAATATATACTGTTATAGGGGTGGGGTTGAAGTTCGTTAATTAATCATCAGTGACTATAAGAGTGCCTGGCAATCAAAGTGAACTTTTTGCTTCAAAAGTCAGAATAGCAAGAGGCCAAGACAAGATCAACACATAAAACTTAGGTAAGACAGTCCAGAAAAACAAATAATGTCATGGTTGTTCGCACAGGGCAACAGATAGAGAAGGCCACATACCAGAGACACACACACACAGAGACAGCAGGCAGATTCCAATTTCAGTTAACGGTGGAAGATGTGGATGAGCTGACACATACCAGAGACACACACACACAGAGACAGCAGGCAGATTCCAATTTCAGTTAACGGTGGAAGATGTGGATGAGCTGACACATACCTGTAAAGAGACAGAAGGAATGATCAGGTGAGGCAGAACTTAGTGCAGAGAATGAAGTGCATATCACTTGTAGAAAGAATCACTTAGAGAAAGAAGCCTTAAAGATAGAAGCCATTGCAATGTGCTCCCCCCTCATTTCTTGTTAAAACTTTTTATTAGACAATAAAAAGTATAACATAAACAAGCAATGGACCAAACATGAATCAAAAATAGATAAGAAGCATAACAGTAGCCAAGGTCATTCAATATGTGAGAGGCTATACACGTACCTAAGCAGAAAACATAAAGTTGACATAGAGAGACATAACCAAAGATCATCTGATAAGCTTATTTGTATTAAAAGCTTCTGATTTTCATTGGTAGCAACAATGAAGTACTAGCATGACACTACATCAAAGTACAATAGCGGCTTACATGAAATTGGCTACCTAATAAAAGAAGGTAGGTCATATAGGCAGAGAACTAAAGAGAAGTGGCGAGAGAGGAAATAGGGAGAGGAGGAAGCGAGAGAAAGAGGAGTAGGAGAGGAAGAAACAAGAGAGAATAAGGAGAGGAGGGGAGGTAGAGGACCCCAGGTGTCTATAGAATGTGCCAAGTGGAACCTATCAGTGAACATTCCACTGATGATACTACTCATGAAAGCAAAAGAGATTTGTCAAAGTTGGATGGAAGATAGTGTGCCACTGTCAGGGAAGTCCCCATAATGAATGCTGTGCTGGGTGCCCTGGTGCACGCTAATGCACGTCGGTGCGCGCTGGCGTGCGCATTCCTATGTAAATGCTGGTGTGAGTGCATGTGCGCGTGCCTGTGAGCGTCGGTGTGCACGTATGCGCGCCGCTTGGTGCCAATCAGCCTATTTAAACTGTTAGTGCACTTTGCTCGGCGCTGTCTGATCTGCAGCTCCCTGTGTCCTTGCTCCTGTTACCCTGTTTGAACGCTTGATCTCCTGACTACATGGCTTGCCCCTTGGATTAGCCTTTGTCTTCTGCCTGCACCTGACCTCGGCCTTTCTTGACTCTGAACCTGCCTTCTCCTCTGTACCTCGTTGTGCGCCTGTTGCCAACCCTGCATGTGACCCGACCTGCCTGCTCCACTCCTGCTCTGCATCTGCTGCCTGTGTACCGGTCTGCCAGCCTACTGTCAAGTGATCACCAAACCTCCTGCACCTGGATCCAGAGCTGTCTCTTCTGCTACCACCCGCCAGGCTCTCATACTACTCTGCACTCCCGTGCCTCCTGTATATACTACCAGGGGCCGCAAGTCAGACACGTAAGGGAAGCCTTCCTCTGCTCTATTAGGCTCATCGGTCAGGTACGTGGAAGTTTGACAGTATCAGACAGCCATGTCCGAGCCTGAGCAGGGAACCTCCCCCATGGAGGAGTTGTGTAGACACCTGGCAGGTCTCACGCAAGCTGTGAAGAGCCTTTAAGAAGGCTACACAAGGCTGGAAGAACAAGTCCAAGTTCTGTCTTCTCCTTCCAATCCTCAAGGTACTTCTTCTGCCGGATTCTCATCTGCACCCTCAGTAGTGATGCTACCTCCTGAGCCTAGGGTACCCACATCTGAAAGATTTTCGGGAGAACGCAGTAAATACCGGACCTTTCGCAACGCCTGCAAACTCTACTTCACTCTGCAACCCCGTACCTTCTCCTTAGAAACAACAAAGGTGGGCTTTGTAATCTCCCTATTGTCCGGTGAACCACAAACCTGTGCCCATCGCCTCCTAGAACAGAAGTCGGGATCCCTGGATAATCTTGATGCTTTCTTTTCTGCTATGTCCCAGCTGTATGAGGACCCTCAACTAACTGCGACTGCTGAGGCTGCTTTACACTCCCTACAACAGGATCGCAGAGCGGCAGAAGACTATTTGGTGGAATTCAGGCGTTGGAGTTCTGACACAGACTGGAGTGATGCTGCCCTGCGTTATCAATTCTGAATGGGATTATCTGACCCACTTAAAGATGAATTGGCACGGGTCAGAATACCCCAATCCTTGGATGAGCTCATCAATCTGTCAATCCAAATTGACCAACGCCTAAGGGAGTGCCGCTCCGAGAAATCCACCAGTCAATTTCGCCCCACCTGGATGCTTCACAAGGTTCCCAGCTCTTCTGGCCAGTTCCCTCCAACTCCAACTGCTCCGGTCCTTGAATCCCCCCGAACCTATGCAGCTAGGTCTACTTCATCCGTCCCTCACTCTGGAAGAACGGCAGCGCAGACGAGTCAACAACCTTTTCATGTACTGTAGAGAACCCGGACACTATGTGAGGTCTTGCCCTAACAAGACGTGTAAGTTCCTTCCTACTTCTCCAATGTGTGCACCTGTCTTGCCTAACTTTGCTACTCACCTTACTCTCTCCATCATATTACAGCTTCCAGGAAAGAATATCCGAGTCTCAGTGATATTTGATTCCGGAGCATGCAGCTGCTTCATTGACCTGACTTTTGCTGCCAACCACTGCATTTCTCTCCAATCGAAGACTCAGAGACTTGCTGTCTTGCTGATGGCTCCACCCTTAGATCCGGTCCTGTCACGCAGGAGACTGTCCCTTTGCTGGCCACCATGGACATCCATCATCAGGAACTTCTACTCCTGGATGCTATCTCCTCTCCTCTTTTCCCCATAATCCTGGGGATGCCCTGGCTGCAAGCCCATAATCCCATATTGACTGGACCACAGGGGAAATCAAATTCCTCTCCAAATACTGCCAGCAGCACTGTTTACAAGGAACTTCTGGTAAACCCGCTCAACTTCTCTGCCTGGACATAGACACTGAATTGCGGCAGTCAATTCCTTTACCCTACCAGGACTTTCTGGACGTGTTCAGTAAGACGGGGCAGAGAATCTTCCTCCTCACAGACCTTATGACTGCCCGATAAAACTCCTACTGGGAACTAAAGTCCCTTTTGGAAGAATCTTCCCATTAACTGAGCAGGAGCTGGATACAATAAAAGACTACATAGACGAGAACCTAAAGAAGGGTTTTATCCGCCCATCCACCTCCCTGGCCAGTGCTGGCATTTTCTTTGTAGAAAAGAAAAACTGTTCCCTATGTCCTTGCATCGATTATTGGGAATTGAACAAAATAACCATCAAGAACAGTTATCCACTACCTCTTGTGCCTGAACTCTTCCAAAGGCTGGGATCTGCAGTCATTTTCACTAAACTAGACCTCCGTGGAGCTTATAATTTAATCTGTATCCGAGAGGGAGATGAGTGGAAAATGGCCTTCCGTACCTGATTCGGGCACATCGAGTACCTCGTTATGCCTTTCAGTCTATGTAATGCACCAGCAACATTCCAGCACTTTGTCAACGACATTTTCCGTGACTATCTGGACTTGTATGTTATTGTATATTTAGACAATATCCTAATCTTCTCCTCTTCAGTAACTGATCACCGCAAGCACGTCCGAAATTTTCTAACCCGGCTCAGGCAGCATGGACTTTATGCTAAGCCAGAAAAGTGCGAATTCGAACTTCAGTGCATTCAGTTTTTAGGCTTAGTCGTTTTTGTCGAAGGCATCAAAATGGATCCTCAAAAGGTGTCTGCCATCCTTGAATGGCCCACGCCCTCAGATAAAAAAGGGGTACAGTGCTTTATTGGCTTTTCCAATTTTTATCGGAAGTTCATCAGGGGCTTTTCTGCGATAATTGCTCCCATCACTGAGCTGACCAAGCAAGGAACCCGATTCTGTTGGTCTTCCAATGTGCAATCTGCCTTCGAAAAACTTAAGGAGTTATTCACCTCTGCTTCCATTCTGAAACACCCAGACCCTGCCTTACCATTTGTCCTCGAAGTCGATGCCTCAGAAATTGCAGTAGGAGCTGTGTTATCCCAGAGGCAATGCGCCAAGGCCCTTCTTTACCCAGTGGCCTTTTTCTCACACAAGCTCTCCACGGCGGAGAATAGACATGTGCATTAGTTTTCATCCGAATGCATTTTCGTCCGAATTTCAGGTATTTTCGTTATCGTTTTAACAAACGATAACGAAAGTACAAAATACTAAAACCGAAAGATCCGACATAAACAATACTTTATTTTCATTTTTGTTGCAACAACAGTTCGATATAGATAGGAGATTCGACATGACGCTGACAATAACAACATATGTCTATCGAGCCTGTGGTCGAATGTGCCTAATCTTAACTCTATTAGTCCAAGATTATTCTACATAGAGAGAAAAGATTTGACATAGAGAGAAAAGATTTGACATAGAGAGAAAAGATCACTGCTGGAATTGGGTAGGGGAAGTAAAATAAAAATAATGATGATGATGAATGTTATTGGCCGATTGTAAACAAAGAGGAGGGGCAGTAAAATAGCTAGAACTAAGTACATATGTACAGCCAACTTACTTTCACTTACGATTTGCTAGCAGAGAGAGACACTCACATTGAATCATTTCAGACAGTCAATCTTATCTGATCTGTTTGTCAGAGAGCCTGAATTATTTAGCAATTAACTTTTTCATAATAATCTTCTGCTATTGTGTTAGTGTTGTGAACTTGATAGTGATACTAGTGTTGCTAGTGTTGTGATAGCCTCAGAGGCTGCCTGTGTTGTGGGGGGGGGGATTTTTTAATATAGATTCTATATTTAATTAGAGAGAGATGGTTGGGCTATGTCAGGAAAACATCTCAGACAATTTTTCCCATCCCTGGTTAAAGTATAGCTTATAAAGAGAGGAACTCTGCGACGACTACGACTACGACGGAATTGTGCTAGAGATGAGGATTTCGAAAGAGAAGCCAGAGCACTTTATGACCGACTGCTCAGCCGAGGTTACAGTAAAAAAGTTCTAAAGAGGGCCTACCAGCGGGCCAAACAAAATTTACGTGACACTCTCATCTTCAAACACAAAGTACGTGACCCACATCCTACTACAAAATTAATCACAACATTCACAGCGCATCAACAGGAAATTCGAAATTTGATTAGTAACAATTGGCACTTTCTATCTGAGGATCCAGTCATCTCAAAATATGTGGACAATGTGCCACAAATTACTTACAGGAAATCACGGTCCATCAGAGATGCCCTAGTTCATAGTCACCTGCAACCTCTAACACCTTTAGCAGGGGCAGAGGGCGGGAATGGCACCTTCAAATGTGGACATTGCCAATTCTGTCCATGGATAAAAGAAGGGAGTGCCCTCTTCCAAGAGGAGGTTTTCACAAACTTAAAGGATATGCCGACTGCACCACAACGGGCATTGTGTATTTAGCTATGTGCCGTTGTGGTGCATTTTATATAGGCAAAACTAAGCGTCCATTCGCTAGAAGAATTCAGGACCATTTATATTACTTAGACGCAGGGTTACTTTACACCCCCATCTGTAAACATATTGGTCTACGACATAGCTTTGACCCCAACTATGTGTCCTTCTTTGCTGTGGAGGTTATACCTGACTTAGAGAGGGGTGGGAATGTGGACAAAATAATATTGCAGCGTGAGGCCAGGTGGATATATAACCAACGGGCGACTTGTCCGCCTGGCCTCAACACTGCACTCTCATTCAACCCCTTTCTGTGATGCTCTTTTCCTTGCAGCAAACGATTATGTTATTAATAAACAACTGAAATTACAGGTAGAATCTATTACATGTCTATACCTGCCATTTTATACTGAAGGCAGACCTTCACCCACTTTCAGTTGCATAATATTACTAACATTCACTAGATGGGGCTATTCCTTATATGTGTTTTATCCTGCAGCAAATGATCATGTTATTAATAAACAACTGAAATTACAGGTAGAATCTATTACATGTTTATATTTGCCAAATATGATATTCATATGATACTGCAGGCAGGCCCTCACCCACCTTCAGTTGTATAGTATTACTAACACCCACTAGATGGTGCTAATCCCCATTTGTGTTGATGGAAATAGAGGCTGACTGGCCCCGACACAAACCACCCCCCCCTCCCTCTGCTTTGCTTTGTTTTTTCTTTTTTGTCTTTTTCTTTTTGTTTTCTTTCTTTTTGTTCCCTTTTTGCTTCACTTAAATTATGATGGATTAGATTGGAAGATCATATAGGGAACCATGCATTAATGATTTCTATATTATATTCTGTTGTTGTTGTACAAATGTTTTTGTATCAAACTCAAGGTATCTGGTCCATGTTGGACCTGTATGTATGCTCTCTGCCATTCCCCTGGATCGCTTCCGCTGCCTGCTAGTAACGGTTGCCTGTTGTGGTGGAGGGACTCGGACGTCCCTGCCTAGGGGGCAGAGCTCTTCTTTCTTCCGCCCCTATTTGCCCTTCACGCCAATGGCGAAGTTTGGGCAATGTGTGCGCATCTTGGGGGGTGGAACGCGCATGCGTCCGCTCTCCTGATGCGTGCGCATCCTGGCAGGGATGTCCAGACCGGAAGCAATGTCGGAGGTCAATTCTGACCTGATTGCTTCCGGTGGGACCGCACCGCTTAAAAGATGGAGGCGCCAGTGCTGTCTGTTAGACGCATCCTGCGGCCATCCATCGTAAACGGGCGGACGCCCAATCTTGTGATTAGGAGGTATCACAGCCCCTCTCCTTCTGTTTCTACACTTAGGGGTAAGTTGAGACTAATTTGGAAGTTCTTGCTTTGCTCCGCTTGGACATGTTTTTAACTGGGGGACCTTCTGACATAACCTAAGGGATTACTTCACAGGGTCCCTGCACTACTAGCATTACAGGCTTAGCTATACCTGTTTTTTATGGATACAGGTATGACATCTTCATTGGCCATGTATTACAAATGGAAAATGTTCCCCCTAAAATAAAGATATAGATATCCCAAGCAACTCATTGGTGGGCTTTGTCCCACACTTTAAATAATCATATATTTTTTGGATTTTCTAAAATATTATATATGGTTTAATACACCCTATGAATAATGTATCTATGTGGGCGTCATATTAAATTTTCTTATTTGTTTGACCATCAATGGTCGTTGTTAGTACTATCTATGATTTATTTTGAATCAGTGGAATTTATGGGTTTACCGTCTTTGTTTCAGTATGGGTTACCAGTCTATATTGCCCTAAGTGTGTGGTCCAGGCCTCCTACCGGTATTGTCTGCCTGGGATCTGGCACATAGGGACAGTCCGTGCTGGTTGGTTCAGCGGTTGATGTCTGGTGAATGGTGGTAATAGCCTTATTCCTTTGAAATTTTAACAGTAGGTGAGCAATAATTTCATATAATTGATGTTCTTTCATTGTTATGATCTGATGTTATGTATGACCACTATATAATCTGAGACTGCTCATTATTTATACAGTTTAAATGAATCAATGACATCGTGTCTAGCCCTGATGAAGCGAAAATTCTTTTGCGAAACATGTCGGCTTTAGTCACGTACAAATTCTGGATTTTACTACTGGATGGTCATATGTTTGTATATGTATTGACAATACTATTTTTTATTATATTTCAATAAATATTGTTAAATTTTATCAAGCTTGTCTGATTCTTACCTACTAGACTCAGTTTTTTCCTCTAAAGTCCCAATTATTTGAGGAGGGGGTTTTCCCATTTTCTCACTATTCCCCCCCCCCTCTTCCTCTTTATAAGCTATAGATTCTATATTATAATGCCATATCAATATCTGACACAACGTCGGATGTCGCGCCCGCCATTGCACTTGGAGATTGAGAAACAAATGTGAAAGTTGGCTGACTGTTGGGGTAGAGTAGACCATTCAACATGAACGATGAAGATTCAACAAAGCAACAAAAAACATACAAACGTTGAATCTTTGGCTTATGGTGTCTGTCGAAAGTTCTAAGAAGATTTGACGGAGCAGATAAAATGTACGACGCTGCAATCGTAAATTTCCGGTCAAATGCATCCGCCCCTAGGCTATAGAAAAGTTATAATGTTGGTTGACTAGTAAAATAATTAATAAATATAATAATTACTAGTCATACAACATTAGAATTCTACTACAGCTAGCTTTAGGGCGAAAAATTCGACCGGAAACATTCGAACATTCGACAGACACCATAAGCCTTCAATGACAAATTTGAACTTAATTAATTTGGATTTTCGGACGAATGCAATTTTTAACCAAAAACAAAATGAATAAAAATGAATTTTGGGAGTAACTAAATACATTTTTTTCGGACAAAAACGAAATTCCGAAACAAAATATTTCAGTGTGCACATGTCATAGCGGAGAAGACTTATGATGTGGGAGATCGGGAGCTTCTGGCCATCAAGGCCGCTCTAGAGGAGTGGCGTTACCTACTGGAGGGTGCAGCCAATCCCATTTTGGTCTACACAGACCACAAAAACTTGGAGTACTTAAGAACGGCCAAGAGATTGAAACCACGGCAGGCAAGGTGGGCACTTTTCTTCTCCATATTTCAGTTCCACATCACATACAGACCTGGCTCCAAAAACATCAAACCAGATGCACTCTTCCACGACTCTGGGAAATCCTTACCTCCAGACACCATTCTCCCTTCAAGAAGCTTCCTGTTACTCCAAGGGGATCTCATATCCCGAATAAGACAAGCCTCTATGGAATTGTCTGCTGAAAACAATGTAAGGGCACAAGATGGCTTGTTTCAGGACAAGGGCAAAATTGTGGTCCCAGAGGGCCTAAGGTTAGCAGTACTGGAGCTCTGCCGCAACCATATATTGGCTGGACATTTCGGTGCCCTGAAAACAACTGTGCTGATACAGTGCACATTCTGGTGGCCTCAGCTGGTAAACGACTGCAAGAGTTACGTGGAGTCATGCAATACTTGTGCCCAAAGCAAGAATAAGAGCCTGGGGCCTACTGACGCACTTACCCAACCCAGAAAGGCCTTGGAAAATGATTTTGATGGATTTCATCGTAGAGCTCCCTCAGGCAGAGGGTTTTTCTACTATCTTTGTTGTAGTGGATAGATTGTCCAAAATGGCTCACTTTCTGCCTATGAAAGGCATACCTTCTCCTATGGAGAAGGCAAAGATTTTTATCAAAGAAATAGAGAGGCTGCATGGAGTCCAGGCAAGTATTGTGTCTGATCAAGGTGTCCAGTTTACCTCCAGGTTTTGGAAGGCTCTCTGTGGTTCTCTTGAAATTGAGTTGGCGTTTTCTTCTGGCCTATCATCCCCAGACGAAGACGGAGAGAACCAATCAGACTTTGGAGCAATACCCCGCTGCTTCTCTGCTTTCTCACAGGATGACTGGGTCTCTTTACTGCCTACAACAACCCTCTGCATTCTGCCATCAAGCAGACGCCATTTTTTGCCAACTATGGCTTCCATCCATCTTTCCTGCCCAGTTCTATACCTGTGTGTGGTATTCTCGCAGTCTCCGAAACAATGGACTTCTTCCTCACTAACAATAAACTTTTACAGGAAACCATGGCTAAAACTCAGGAATACAACAAAAGGATGTTTGACAAAAAAAAAGCGCGGTGAACTTATTCTGGATCCCAGCAACCAGGTATGGTTGTCCAACCATACCTGAACTTAAAAATGGCTTGTCCTTCAAGGAAATTGGGTCCTAAATTCATGGGTCCTTTCTCGGTGAACAGGAAAATTAATGATGTCACTTATGAACTTGACTTACCCGATACTCTGAAAATCCATCCAGTCTTTCATGTGATGCTGTTGAAGCCTGTTACCGAAGTACTGGTCCACCCGAACCTATAATAATCAACAACGAGGAAGAATTTGAGGTGGAAGCAATCCTGGATTGTAGGAAAAGGCACAACCAAATCCAGTATCTAATTAAATGGAAGGTGTATGGACCAGAAGATAATTCCTGGGAGCCTGAAGGCAATTTACATTCCGAGGAGCTTTTACGGGCTTTCAGGAGTTCCCATGCCACCAGACTGGCCCAACTGGGCATCCGGGGTCTGCCCTTGAGGAGGGGGCACTGTTAGAGAAGTCCCCATAATGGACGCGGTGCTGGGCACCATGATGCGCGCCATTGCACACTGGCACGTGCGTTCCTATGCGCGCTGTTGTGGGCGCCAATGTACGGGAGTGTGCGCCTGTGCGCATCAGTGTGCAGTGCTTGGCGCCAATCATCCTATTTAAACTGTCAGTGCACTTTGTTCGGTACTGTCTGATCTGCAGGTCCCTGTGTCCTTGCTCCTGTTACCCTGTTTGATCGCTTGATCTCCTGACTACCCGACTTGCCCCTTGGATTATCCTTTGTCTTCTGCCCTTCACCTGACACTGGCGCTAGTCAGGGTTATATCTAACTATGGAATGCCTTTGTTTTCCAGCTGTACGGAAGGGATTGTTGTGATGTGTCACTGACCTTTTTTAGGCACTCCTAAGTTTAGGATGAGAGATTTTGTGAAGTTTACCTTGTAGTATGAGATCTCGCCAAAGGTTTTCAGCGTCTCGTGCATAGGAAGTGAGGTGAGCGGGTTCATTAGTAGTAGTATCATCTGTGAACAGGTTAATGACATGGGGAGTGGTTCCAAACGGGAAATGATATATTGGTGTGTGTTCTGATGGCCTCTGCCTGGGGTTCAATCATTGGATTGAAGATTTTTGGGGATAAGGGACACCCCTGGCAGGTTCCATTGGTTATGTAAAAAGACTTAGAGAGCATGCTTGACGTATATACCTGTGCAGAGGGGCACAAGTATAAGGTCAGGACTGCATTTAAAATGTGACCACAGAAACCAAACTTGGACAGTGTCATGTACATATACTGCCAATGCACTCTATCAAACGCCTTCTCTGCATCCATAGAAAGGCGTTTTGTTTTTTTCAATATGGTGTAGGATATTTATGATTCTCCTGGTAGCATCCGAGGTTTGCCTCCCCTTCACAAAGCCCATCTGGTTGCATTGAATGAGAGATGGTATAAAATCTGCTAGTCTTTTGGCTATTAGCTTGGCATACACTTTGATATCGATATTTAATAGAGATATAGGTAGAAAGTTGGGTGGTGGGTTCCTTTGACACTTTTTTTGCATTGATCCGTGTCCCCTGGGGCAGGACCCAGGTCCCCAAACACTTTTTATGACAATAACTTGCATATAAGCCTTTCAAATTAGCACTTTTGATTATTCATGTTCGTGTTCCATAGACTTTAACGGTGTTCGCGTGTTCGAACAAATTTTTTGCCTGTTCGCAAGTTCTAGTCTGAACCAAACAGGGGGGTGTTCAGCTCATCCCTATAAGGGAATAGTTATTCCTAACATTTGTATAAATAATTGGGAAGTCGCTGTCCAGAAGGTAGAAATATCTGGACATGCCCAAAGTATGTGGTATTATGTACCTACAGCTCTGCAATTCCTCCAACACACAGGAAAGATTTGTGGAGAAAATTTTGAAATTCTGTAAGGTGTTAAATACCATTGTAGCAATATTTTTGGAGTTCCACAGGTTAACAATTTTTGTTGCCGCATATGTGACCCTAAGTGCCTTTTGCCATTGTGCAGAAGTTTAACAAACACTAAAGTCCTGTTCCCAAGGTCTCATAGGTGAAGATTTAACAAACGCATTTTTATTGTTGAGCAGATTATAAAAATAGGGAAATACCATTAATATTAGTGTTAGGTGTATTATAATATTGGGCTATTCACCATGGCAAAGAAATGGAGGTGCTTGGATTGGAGCGAAGAAAGTGCGTGACCTGTAAGCACTTTTATCGGTCAAGATTGGATATAACATATTCTATTTGTATGAATCTAAACGTTTAGGGTTCTGGACATACCATGAGGCCATAAATTCCTCTTATCTCTTTGGAAACCCATTGTAAAACATTAAGGTCTGGAATGATGATGGGCAAGCTGAGAACAGGGAGGGAGAGTGAGGTTGTAACGGGTTCTTTAAAGGGCATGGCCAGTAATGTATGCCAGGCCGTTATAGTAGGAGATAGAGATGTGGGCTGGTGTGAGATATAACAACTAGCCATTAGAAAGTTATAGAGATCATTGCCTTGAACTTGGTAACATTCCCATTCCTCCCACCTGGTACTATGTGCCTTAGGGAACTATGCTTTTAGTTGTGCAAGGATCGAAGCAAAATAGTAAACTTTAAGTAATACATGTCCAACTTCTCCTGCCTTCCTTCTTGCTACTAGTTTACTGAATGCACATCTCACCTTTTTACCTTGCCATAGGTATAGATTTACCATAGATTGAGCTGTTACAAAAAAGGAGTTGGGTACAAGGAGGGGTAAAGTTCTAAACAAGTACAGGAATTCAGGTGGCAGGATCATCTTAAAGATCCAAACGGCCTGACCATGATGGTTCAACCTTAGCTATATCTTGAAGTTTCTAGTGCAGTTTATCCAACAAGGGATATAATTGCCCGTGACAAGATCCTCTAAATTTGGTGCTAATGTGATACCTAAGTATTTCTACCCTCATCCCACCATGTATATGGAAAGGTTGAGCTAAGTTTCGGCTTCAAGGATAGAGTGATCTGTAAACCTAAGGTATAAGATTTAGTTTCATTAACCTTATAGTAAGAAATGCGATGGAATAGTGTTAAAACAGAACGTAAAAAAGGATTTCTCTACGTCAGTAAGCATCAAAATGATATCATCAGTGAAAAGGCTAATGGTATGCATTGTATTTTGTATCTGGAAACCTATACTAGGGTGGGAACAAATATAAGTTGTCAAAGGTTCTATTAACAGGTTAAATATTAATGGAGAGAGTGGGAACCCCTGATGAGTTCGATTCGAGATAGGGAAAGGTGTGGATAGGGCTCCAGAAGAATTTACCTGTGAGGGTTTAGTGTACAAGGCCATGATAGCTGAGTATATCGGACCAGCAAATCTGAAACATGACAACGCCTGAGCCATATATTCCCATTGGATTCGGTCATAAGCCTTCTCTGTGCCAGAAGCAGAGAAGATGACCTCTGAAGTCTGGCTAAGTGGATAATATTTATTAGACAGTGAGTTGTATCTGTGGTCTGGCCATACTTCATAAACTCATACTTAGATCATTGTTTAAAAGCGAGATAGACCTGAAATTCTGATGTAATTGGATCTTTCCCTGGCTTGGGTAGAGTTACAATAAGAGCTTTAAGCATGTCAGGTGGGAAAGAGGAATGTGGAAGAAAGAAAGTGGCCGCACACTGAAACAATACCAGAAACCATAAATCAGACCAAGACAGAAGTACAGTTAAATCACACTTGTTTAAAAATAAAAGTAAATATAACAAACATAGTCAAAACATAGCCAAAGTTCGGTAACTGGAACGGATAGCCTGACAAGCCAGAAAGTCAGGAAGCCAGGGAACAGCGTAGTGGAACAGCAAGCAGAAGTAATGTCATCCAAGCAAGTTTTTAACAGGAATGCAGGAGATGACCAAGGCAGAGGCAGAGATCATCTGGGCTGGACGGCTTAAGTAGGCAGGACTGACGAACAGGATATCATCAACAAGTGAGTCACCGTGGACAGATAGGAGCTGACAATTAGCTGTCAGCTGAGCGGCCAGCTTTGAGAAGGAAGGGCTGAGCCTGGCCCTGACAGTACCCCCTCCTCAATGACCCCTCCCCCTCGGAGGACCACCAGGCTTAAGGGGAAAACATCTATGGAAATCATGGAGGAGCACAGGGTCATGTACGTCAGAGGATGAGACCCAAGAGCGTCCCTCCAGACCGAACCCTTTCCAATGCCCCAGGTACTGCATGCGCCCACAGAACCTATGGGCGTCGACAATGGACTGTACTTCATACTCCTCATGGTTCTCTAATGCAAGAATACTCTGCAGGAACAAATGAGTCAGGCAACATGAAAGACTCCACCCACGGTAAGAGGTCTGACCAGTTGTTATGATGGTCAGAAATATAGCAAAGTAAGAATTGCTCCAAGGACTCTTTGGCTCGTTCTGCAGCCCCATTAGACTGCGGGTGATACGCAGAGGAGAAAGCAAGCTGAATTCCCAACTGTGCGCAAAAGGCTCGCCAGAACCAAGAACAAACTGACTACCGTCGTGACAAGGCGTCAGCCGTTACATTCTTACTACCGGGTAAGAATGAGACAATGTAATTGAAACTAGGCAAGAAAAGAGCCCATTGCGCCTTTCTGGGAGAAAGGCGTTTAGCCTCAGATGAGAATGTGAGATTCTTATTGTCAGTAAGAATGAGAACCGGCACAGTGGTATCTTTGAGGAGATGTTTCCATTCTTTCAGAGCTAAAATGAGCACTAACAGCTCTCTGTCACCAATCTTGTAATTGCACTCCGCAGGTGACAATTTCTTAAAAATGTAACCACAAGGATGCATAGCGCTCTCAGAGGTAGGACGTTGAGACAGAACAGCGCCAACTCCAAGCTCAGAAGCATCAACCTCAAGGATAAAAGTTAACGTAGGATCAGGATGTGCCAACACGGGAGCAGAAACAAAGGCAGCCTTGAGACTCTTAAAGGCCTTAATGGACTCCGGAGACCAACTCTGTGGGTTACCGTCCTTTCTGGTCATATCAGTCAGGGACTTGGCAAAGCCAAGAAAACAGTTGGCAGAGCCAAGAAAACACTGCAGAGGACATAAATCCATGGGTCATGGTTACTGTAGGACTGTTGAAAGTTTCTCTGGGTCCATCAAAAAAACAGCAGTGGAAATGAGATAACCCAGGAATTTAACCTGTTCGCGATGGAATTCGCACTTCTCCGATTTACAGTAGAGATTGTTCTCTTTTAGTTTCTGACAGACATCTGTGTGGTGGCTCTCCAGGGACTTGGAAAATATGAGGATATCTTCGAGATAAACCACCACACATAACTGCAACAAATCTCGGAGGACATCGTTAATAAATTCCTGGAAGACTGCTGGGGTGTTACAAAGGCCAAAATGCATTACGAGGTACTCATAATGGCCTGTTCTGGAATTAAATGCAGATTTCCAATCGTCGCCCTCCTAAATCCTCACAAGATTATATGCCCCTCTCAAATCAGGCTTCATTAAAACTGTAGCTCCTTTGAGGCAGTCAAATAACTCCGTAATCAATGGGATCGGATAGGCATTCTTAATTGTGAAATGATTGAGACCCCTATAAGCAATACAAGGTCTCAGTTCACCACTTCTTCTTCACAAAGAATAAACCAGCACCAGCAGGAGACGAGGATTTGTGGATGAAACCTTGAGAAAGTGCGTCTGCAACATACTCCTTCATGGCCTTATCCTCCAAGACCGACAAAGGGTAAACCCGGCCATGAGGGGTACGGCACCAGGTTGAAGGTCGATTGCATGTAACGTGGACAATGAAAATCAACGAAAAATGTGAAATAATAATTGATATAAAAATAAAAAATAAAAACGTGACCAAAAGTGCTGCAAAACCTTGAACATGAGGTTTGGACAAAAATAAGAATAGAACTAGGTGCGCTACCCAAGATAATACAAAAGTAAAAAAAATAGATAAAGCTGTGCCTATAGACTGAATTTCTGAATATAAATAGATAGATATTTGATAGAATATACAGTCCATCAAGGGGCTAAGTAGTGTCCTTATGTTGGAGGTTTCTTTGGGGACAAATTCTTCAATTAGAACAATGCTGTCTTCACCGTTTCTTTGGGGACAAATTCTTCAATATTCTTATGTAGGTCAATTGCGCAATCATATAACTGGTGTGGGGGCAAAATACCAGCTTGACCTTTGTCAAAGACATTGCTAAGATCACGGTACTCCTCCAGCAGGGAGGAGAGTGAAGAGGTGCACAGGACCTTGGCTACCTTCTGGAAGCATGTCTTACTGCATTGTTGCGACCAGGAGAGAACCTCAGCATGGAGCCAATCAAAAGAGGGGTTGTGCCTCTGTAACCAAGGATAACCAATAACCAGCGGAAACTTAGGTGAGGAATAACTTGGAATTGGATTATCTCATGGTAAGAGCTCCTATGACCATGGACAACGGAACAGTCTCATGAGTCACATGGGCAGGCTGTAGAGGTCTCCTATCAAAAGCCTCAATGGCAAGTGGAGTGTCACGCAGCTGCAGCAGGTGCTTTGATACAAAGGCAGCATCAATGAACAGGCCTGCAGCCTCAGAGTTGATTAGAGCCTGTATCTCGACGGATGACTCAGCCCAAGAAAGGGTAACCAAAACCAGGGGCTTATCCTTCTGGATAACTGGGGATGAAACAACACCACCTAAGGTCTGTCCGTGACAGGACCTCAAGGTTCGGGCATTCCCTGGATGGGTAGGACAAGACTTCAAAAAGTGACCTGCCTGGCCACAATAAAGGCACAATCTCTCCCTCCTCCTAAGGGTTCTCTCATCCACAGAGAGATGCGTGAAGCCAAAGTGCATGGGTTTATTTTCACAGACCGAGTCGGTACCAGGAGGCATGGGAGGTGAGGGAGGCAAGGGTGGGACTGCAAAGCTCAGAGACAAATGTACAGGAGGCTTCCGCAAGCGCTCCTTAAAAGAGAGTCTTTCTCTGAGTCTGGAGACAATGAGCATGGCAAAAGTGATCAACTTCTCCAGCTCAATGGGTATACTGTATATGGCCAGCCAAGCCTGTCAAATGCCTTCTGAGTGTCTAGACTCAGAATAAGGGCAGGACGGGAAGTCTTATCAAGTAGGTTTATCAGGTCAATGTTGCGTCTGGTGTTATCTCCAGCATGTCTACATGAGACAAAGCCTACCTGGTCATTATGGATAAGTTTAGGGATTATGGAGTCTATTGGCTATGATTTTTGTAAAGATTTTATAATCTGAATTGAGTAGGGCTATAGGTCTATTGTTGTCAGGTAGCGACGGGGGCTTCCCGTGTTTTGGAAGGACTGCAATGTGGGCATGTAAGAATTGAGAATGAGGACTAATAAAGTCAGGTCCATAAATATTGGTACATCGACACAATTCTAATCGTTTTGGCTCTATACACCACCACAATGGATTTTAAATGAAACAAACAAGATGTGCTTTAACTGCAGAATTTCAGCTTTAATTTGAGGGTATTTACATCCAAATCAGGTGAACAGTGTAGGAATTACAACAGTTTGTATATGTGCCTATATGGGACCAAAAGTAATGGGACAGATTAACAATCATCCATCAAACTTACACTTCCTTGGTTGCAAATCCTTTGCAGTCCACTACAGCCTGAAGTCTGGAACGCATAGATATCACCAGACGTTGGGTTTCTTCCCTGGTGATGCTCTGCCAGGCTTCTACTGCAACTGTCTTCAGTTCCTGCTTGTTCTTGGGGCATTTTCTCTTCAGTTTTGTCTTCAGCAAGTGAAATGCATGCTCAATCAGCTTTAGGTCAGGTGATTGACTTGACCATTGCAATACATTCCACTTCTTTCCCTTAAAAAAACTCTTTGGTTGCTTTCACAGTATGCTTTGGGTCATTGTCCATCTGCACTGTGAAGCGCCGTCCAATGAGTTCTGAAGCATTTTGCTGATTATGAGCAGATAATATTGCCCGAAAAACTTCAGAATTCATCTTGCTGCTTTAGTCAGCAGTCACATCATCAATAAATACAAGAGAACCAGTTCCATTGGCAGCCATACTTGCCCACACCATAACACTACCACCACCATGCTTCACTGATGAGGTGGTATGCTTTGGATCATGAGTAGTTCCTTTCCTTCTCCATACTCTTCTCTTCCCATCACTCTGGTACAAGTTGATCTTGGTTTCATCTGTCCATAGGATGTTGTTCCAGAACTGTGAAGGCTTTTTTAGATGTTGTTTGCAAACTTTAATCTGGCCTTCCTGTTTTTGAGGCTCACAAATGGTTTACATCTTGTGGTGAACCCTCTGTATTCACTCTGGTGAAGTCTTCTCTTGATTGTTGACTTTGACACTTATACACCTACCTCCTGGAGAGTGTTCTTGATCTGACCAACTGTTGCGAAGGGTGTTTTCTTCACCAGGGAAAGAATTCTTTGGTCATCCACCACAGTTGTTTTCCATGGTCTTCCAGGTCTTTTGGTGTTGCTGAGCTCACCGGTGCGTTCTTTCTTTTTAAGGATGTTCCAAACAGTTGATTTGGCCACACCTAATGTTTTTGCTATCTCTCTGATGGGTTTGTTTTGTTTTTTCAGCCTAACGATGGCTTGCTTCACTGATAGAGATTGAGAGATTGAGAGTTGACAGCAACAGATTCCAAATGCAAATAGCACAATTGAAATGAACTCTGGACCTTTTATCTGCTCATTATAAATGGGATAATGAGGGAATAACACACACCTGGCCATGGAACAGCTGAGCAGCCAATTGTCCTATTACTTTTGGCCCCTTAAAAAGTGGGAGGTAGATATACAAACCGTTGTAATTCCTACACCATTCACCTGATTTGTATGTAAATACCCTCAAATTAAAGCTGAAAGTCTGCAGTTAAAGCACATCTTGTTAGTTTGATTTCAAATCCATTGTAGTGGTGTATAGAGCCAAAAAGATTAGAATTGTGTCGATGTCCCAATATTTATGGACCTGACTGTATCTACCAAGGGGGTCCATATATGATGATTTTACTCTTAGGGGACAGGATTTTTCAATCAATATGGCAATGCCTGCTTTACCAGAGGGGTCAGAGGCTGTAAATGAGACAGGGAAATGTTTTGCAGCAAATTTAAAGGATCCCCCAGAGCGGAAATGAGTCTCCTGGACTAGGATTATGTCAGCAGCTGATGATTTGAACTCCTTCAATGCTAACCATTGTTTATGAATAGAGTTCAAACCCTTTACATTGTAAGTGAGGACTCGTAAAGCCATAATGGTGTAACATGGTTAGGCTGTAGTTATTGTTAGAAATCAGAAACAAAATCAAAAACAGAAAAAAAGCATAAAAAAGTCTATGGTGTATCCTGTGGAGGGGAAGCATAGGGTAACATATAACAGCATTGAAAATAAGCAATGAAAAGAGGTTTAAACAGAGTAAACAAAAAGTGAAAAATAGGTCAAAAAAGGACCTAGAAAAACATACATTTTGTGAACTATAGCCTGAGTGGTCAGGACCGCCAAGGAGTCCACAGCCATGGCCCTGTATCAAAAAGAGGTGCATGAGGGGCTCCAACTTGTCTGAAGTGATCCCCACCGTCTTCCGGCAAAATGTAGGAAAGCTGGTAAAAAGTTTGAGTTATAACCAATTATAAAGTCAATCCATTGGTATGGGTGAAAACTTCCCAAATTAGGGGGACTCTGTAAGGTGGGGTCCGAAGGAAGATTAAACAAATTATTTCAAAGAGAGCTCTCGTGTTGGGAGCCTGGGAAAAGGATATAGCTGGGGTGTGGAAATGGCCTTCTGCGATTTATGGCGAGCAGGGGTCCAGATCCGACCTGGATTGGATGCAGGTTTAGGTGTTGCAGGGAGTGGTATGGGGTCCTCATCTGGCAGCGGTGGGAGACCAAAATTGCATATGAACGCCTCACTTTCCTGGAAATCCCTCATGGAGAATTGGGTGCCATCTTGTGATGCAGGCAGGCGAAAGGGGAAGCCCCAATGGTATAAAATTGAATGATTTTGCAGGTGTGTGGTCACTGGGCGGAAGCTGAGACGTTTAGAAAGGGTTATGGGTGACAAATCACTAAAAATTTGTATTTTTGCACCCTTAAATTCCAGCCTTGTTTTATTGCGGGTGGCCTTAGTGAGGGCTTCTTTGCTATAATAGTAGTGAAAGCGTACTATGATATCCCTGGGATTTGCCCCTGCAGGGGGCTTAGGGGCCAGTGATCTGTGTGCTCTGTCCAGGCACCAGTCTAGGTCAGGTATTAGAGGGCTATGGTGTTAAAGAGGCTCAATAGGTATGGTCGGATCTCCCCATCTCCTACAGAGTCGGTGATGCCCCGATACGCAGATTCTCATGGTGTTCCCTATTCTCCAAATCTTCTTGTTGGGTTTGGAGCTGGGAGACAGATTGTTTTAAGCCTGCATTGTCTTCTTCAAAAACGTGAACATATTGTATTAAGTTGTCAAACTTAGTTTCTAAGGTGTCAGTACGTTCACCAATGTGTGTTATCTCCCCCCTCAGTTCTTGAGCAATCTTCCCCACTTCTCTGGTGATGGTACATGTCAGGCTTTGCAAGAGGGATTGCAGTTTAATATCCAGTATTTCAACTGTGAGAGGGGCGGACATCTCGTGTGCTCCGGCGGGGCGCTTTGCATAATCGAGGCTGGGGATTCGGGCCTATGCAGGAAGCGGTCCAGTGTTTGTGTAGGCCGCAGCTCTTGGGTGTGTGATGGGGCCGTTTGCTTTGGCCCGTACTTCACCATGGGTTGCCTGAGAGGTTCGGTGGCCCAGTACGGGGTCTCCTGTGGCTGATGTAGCTCTCGGTTGCTTTGCGGGAGCTATGGAAGGCGGCGGGGATCGGAGCGAAGGAATCACACGTCCGCTATCATCGGATAATAATAATAATAATAATAATAATAATAATACATTTTATTTATAGTGCACTTTTCATCAAAAGATTTCATAATGCTACAGGTTAAAACAAGAAAGAAATTTGAACAATTTATACAATGAAATGAACATCTAAAATGGACAGAAGGCTTTGCTAAAAATAAATGTCTTAAGACCTTTTTTAAAACAGTCAGTAGATTGAGGAGCCCTCAAGGTATCAGGTAGTGCATTCCACAGGTGCGGGGCAGCTGCACAAAAGGACCTGTGTCCCATTGTCCTGAGACTAGTTCTGTGTATATGAAGAAGGTTTGAGTGAGTGGAGCGGAGGGGACGTGTTGTGTTTAATGGTTTGAGAAGTTCTTTAAGGTAGGGAGGGGCATATCCATGGATACATTGGTGTGTGAGGAGAGAAACCTTGTACTCAATCCTGGCAGAGACAGGAAGCCAGTGGAGTGAGTGGAGAAAAGGGGTAATGTGCTCATGTTTCCGCACTCTCATCAGGATCCTTGCTGCAGAGTTTTGGATGTACTGAAGCCTCTGCAGACTCTTTCTAGGAATCCCAATGAGAAGTGCGTTACAGTAGTCAAGTCTGGAGGAGACAAAAGCATGAACCAGCTTTTCGGCATCTGAGAGGATGAGAATGGAACGGAGTGTACAGATAAGTACAGATATTATGGAGGTGATAGAAAGAGGTCTTGCATAGGTGATTTATATGGGTCTCAAAAGTGAGTTTGGAGTCCATTTTTACACCAAGATTTGTGACTATTGATGAAAAAGGGATGTTAGAACCGGAAAAGGTGATGCTGGTTATGGATGATGATTTGGTCTGGTGAGGAGTGCCAATCAGGATGACTTCAGTTTTAGAACTGTTTAGTTGAAGAAAGTTGTGCTCCATCCATACCTTTATCTCCTCCAGACAGGTAGTGAGTACTGTTAGGGATGACTGTAAAGATTGAGTTTCAGCTGTTGCATTTACATATAGCTGTGTGTCATTACATAGCAGTGGAACGAAATTTTGTGGTGGCTGATAATTTGGCCAAGGGGGGCAAGATAGAGGATAAAAAAAGATGGGGCTAAGAACTGACCCCTGGGGGACACCACAAGTAACTGTATGTGAATTTGATTTGAAATGGCCCAGAGAGATGAGGCGCATGCTCCTAGACAACAGGTTTTTGCATCTCCCATAGAGGGTTTGCCCAGGCCAAGGCTCTCTCAGAAAGCAAAGATATCACAAAACCTACTTTGCTTCTGTCTGTGGGAAACACCTGGGGCAGTATCTCAAAGCATATCTTAACCTGGTTGAGAAACTCTCTGCATTGGACTGAATTGCCCCCACATCGCTGGGTAAGTGGAGCAGAACCAGACATACCTCTTACAGAGGTAATACTCTGGGTGGGTGCCTGCACAGAGACTGGAGCAGCAGCAGGGATGGCCTGCAACACAGGTAATTCCAGGTGAGCCGTGTGACTCAGGAACGTTTTTAACGCCATGGCAAACTGATCCATGTGGTGATCCTGCTCATCCAATCTGGAAAAAATATTACTAACAAGTGGATTGACTGCATCTTCTGAATTCATGACCTTTGCCTACTGTCAGAAACCATGAAATCAGACCGAGACAGAAGTACAGTTAAATCACACTTGTTTAATAATAAAAGTAAATAGAACAAACGTAATCAAAACAACCGGAACTGAACTTATAGTCAGACAAGCCAGAAAGTCAGGAAGCCAGGGAACAGCGAAGTGGAACAGCAAGCAGAATATGGAGCCAGAAGGAATGTCAGCCAAGCAAGTCTTTAACAGGAACGCAGGAGATCAGTCTCACAGTCTCTGTGATGTTGACCAAGGCAAAGACAGAGACCATCTGGGCTGGACGGCTTAAGTAGGCAGCACTGATGAGCAGGATATCATCAACAGCTGAGTCACTGTGGAGAGATAGGAGCTGGCAATTAGCAGACAGCTAAGCGGCCAGCTCAGAGAAGGAAGGGCTGAGCCCAGCCTGACAAACGAGAAGTTTTCTTTAAAGACATCTTTATTTGCGCATGCCAGACAGATGATACTGGATCAAGGTTAATGTTTGACACAGATATACCATGCTTGTTCATAACAATGGTAAAGCTTCAACTTTGGTTACCTATAGTGTGCACCCAAATCAAACCAGAACCCAAAACAACTCATATAGAAGAAGCAGCTAATATACATGAACAATCACATACAAATATGTTAAAAGCATTTCATAGTCTAGTAACTAGAAAAAGAAACTTCAAGAAATACTATTAGAAGAAAAAACAGGAAAAAAATTAATAATAAAAGTAAAAGGAAAAAACAAAAAAAAAAAGGAAAAAGGAAGAAAATCAGCAGTGCCACCTATATCCATGAGATTTAAAAAATGATCGGTGAAAAACAAGATAGACAGATAAAAACACAGAGATGACAGAGACCAATGGAATATGGAAGCTATATGGACATAACATATATACATATATAAGTACATATATCCAAATAAACAAAAATATATATGAAAATGGCCATACTGAAAAGAGCCTAAGTTCAAGAGAAAGGCAAAAAAACCTTTCTCTCATCACATCATATTGCCACTGAGTAGATACGGCATTGTGCAAATACATGTATACATGGGAAAGAGGAAGAGGCAGCTGCAGCTTTGAAAATGCACACTAAATAAGATGTTAATATATGTTTAAATGTTTTATAACGTTCCCCTATAAATCCACCTGGACCCGGAGATTTGTTAATTGGTTAAGAATCTATTACTTTGTGTATCTCTAGGACACTACTGTAAATGGCAAATTTACAATCTACAAATGTTCTTGAGTCAAATGAGGAAGGGTTAACTTGTGCAGAAAGTTATTGATAAATTCAGAATTTGGTTGAAAGGTTTCTGGGTCTTTGTTAAGATTATAAACCAAACTATAATAGTGACTGAAGGCGTCCACTATATCCTGGGGATGGTAAAGTTTGTCCTTAGTATGTGGATGGATTACAAATGATATTTTAGTTTTATGTCTGTGGCCACGAAGGCGTAGGGCCAAGACTTTTTCTGCCCTATTACCATTGGCATAATACATAATTTTTAATCTTTTGGAAGCCTTCTCAAAGTTCTCCAAAAGAAGCAGTCTAAGGTCATGACGTAATATTGTTAACTTTTGAGAAATCATAGAAGAAGGTTACTGTTTGTTTTGAGTGTAGAGTATCAATTTCATCAATAATTTAGCATAAATGCTTTTGTCGCTGCCTCTTAGCTCCCAATTTAATGAAAATACCCCTAATGAACTCCTTGAGGGCATTGCAAAAGACAAAAGGGTAATCTACAGAAGCATCATTATCTGAAAAAACTCTGATGCCGCGTACACACGAGCGGACTTTCCGGCATACTTGGTCCGGCGTACCGGAGTCCGTCGGACAATTCGATCGTGTGTGGGCTCCAGCGGACTTTGTTTTCTCAAAAGTTTGACGGACTTAAATTTGAAACATGTTTCAAATCTATCCGACGGACTCGAGTCCGGTCGAAAAGTCCGCTCATCTGTATGCTAGTCCGACGAACAAAAAACGACGCTAGGGCAGCTATTGGCTACTGGCTATGAACTTCTTTGTTTTAGTCCGGTCGTACGTCATCATGTACGAATCCGTTGGACTTTGGTTGATCGTGTGTAGGCAAGTCCGTTCATTCAGAAAGTCCATCGTAAAGTCCGTTGAAAAGTCCGCCGGGCATAGTATGCCGTAAAGTCCGGTCGTGTGTACGCGGCATAAGGCCCCTTTCACACTGAGGCGCTTCTAAACTGCCAGTAAAACACTGAGCACTTTTGAAGAGCTTTTCAGGTGCTTTTGAAGAGCTTTCCATTCATTTCAATGGAGAGGGGAGTTTTTTCATCACCCTGCCAGTGCGCTGCCCCAGTGTGAAAGTATTTATTGATTTTAATAGAAATAGGTATTTGTGAGCTTTTCAGGCATATTTTTTTAGCGTGAAAGCGCATGAAAAGTACTTCAGTGTGAAAGGGGTCTTATGCCGCGTACACACGGTCGGACTTTACGGCAGACTTTGCCCAGCGGACTTTTTGACTGACTTTACGACAGACTTTCTGAATGAACGAACTTGCCTACACACAATCCACCATAGTCTGTCAAATTTGTGCATGATGACATACGGACTAAAACAAGGAAGTTCAACTTCCGGTTCCGGCGCCGCATGGAGTAGCTGCACTCTCTCACAGCTCCCGCTCTGAGGACACATAAATCCGCCTAAAAAACCGGCCCAGAAGCCAGACACCTCCATCGGCCGCCTCGGGCACCTGCACCCGCTCTATGGACCGTTTTGTGGAGGTCCGCGGCTCCCGCTCCAACACGGCCCTGACGCCGCCGGCCCAGCCGCAAATCGAGGCCCCGGCTTCGGCCTACACGGAGACCTGCACAGGCGCGCACCAGCAGCAGCAGCAACAACACACAGCGGAGATGGAAGTAAGTGGAAGCACAGCTCCACACACATCCCCTCAGGCACCCCCTACCCAGCCACACTCCCAGGCTCTTTCTCCTCAAACACCCCCACCTCAGGCCTTCTCCATGCCAGCTACCCCCCTACAGCTCGCCGGGGACCACAAAACCGAGCGCATAGCACAGGCAGTGGCAGCACTTCTGTCCCCTATGATCTCTGCTTCAGTAGAAAAGGCTGTAAATGCGGGGATGAAACAAATAAAGGCCCAGCTAGGTGAACACAACACCAGGCTAAACGAACTAGAACACCGCCAATCAAGCATGGAGGAAGAGATATACCAAGCTCAAGCCACGGAACAGGCACAAGACAAAACGAACCAATATATACTCCAAAAACTTGACGATTTGGAAAATAGATCCAGAAGGAGCAACCTGCGATTCGTAGGGATTCCGGAATCCCTCCAAGCATCTGCCCTAATGGACTTTTGCTCCCAACGCATACCAGAGGCGCTAGGCCTGACAGGCCCCTGCACAGTGGAACGCGCTCACAGGATGGGGTCGTATAATGAAGAACGCAAGACTCCTCGGCCCATCATAGCCAAATATCTAAATTACTCCGACAAGGCTCTCATTCTTCAAAAATTTAGACAATCTCGCTCACTACAAATTGACGGAGTGAGAGTCCTGATTTTTGCTGACTACTCCATCGAAGTTTCCAAGAAACGCAAGGCCTTTCAACAAATATGCTCTGAACTCTTCAAGCAACAGATCAAGTTCACCCTAGCCTTCCCGGCCACCCTACGCCTCAAGACACCTAACGGGGACCAGCTCTCCTTCCAGGAACCCTCAGAAGCAGAGGCATATATGCGGTCCCTACTTCCCAACACTCAACAACACACCCCGTCGAAAGGTACTTCAATCAATCGCTCCCTGGATCAACGAAGCCCGCGTAAAGACTCCCCCAAGCGATTTAGACCATCGATTCCGGACCAGCACCGCTTTACGCACCGCTGAACTAAAACCTGACACCCACCTTCATCGGTCCCAAGAATTTTGGACAGTATAGTTCTCTCTGTCCTCCCTCAGGTTCCACGTACCAACTGTACCTCATCTACACGTAATGTACAATATTTCTCGTTTGCATATGTTTGCCTTTCCATTGTAATCTCTTTCTTACAGGTCCCTTCCTAGCAAGTTACTTCTTTTAGTAAATGGCAATGTTCTTCTTTTTCTACATCCTCATGGCCTCACTGTGTGCGGACAACCGCACTCCCTCCCTCCCCTCATATGTGTTCCCTTGTTGCCCACATGAATACTTGCCTCACGGCCAAGGGCTCTCTGGGGCTATCTCATCACCGTCCTGAGATGGGAGCTGACCTACACAGTGACTCCATGCGGAAAAAAGCGAAGTTTCCATGTTCGTATGTTATACTAGTGATATTTTTCACTTTGTTGTTTCCTTTACAGGTTAAATCCCCTTCCCCCCCCCCCCTTTCCCACGCGGCCCTAGCCAAATCAAATCCATTCCCGTACTTATACACATCCCGCATAACAATCTCAGACCTCCAGACACACCTGGCGTACTACCACACCTTCCACATAATATTAAAACACACTTAATAACACACATCCCTTTTCTACCCCCCTAATATGAAAATACTCTCTTGGAATGTAAAGGGTCTCAGATCCCCCCAAAAGAGAATGAAAATCCTTAGGCATCTCAAGCGGCTCAAAGCCGATATAGCACTTCTTCAGGAATCCCATCTACCGGCCTCAGACTTTCATCGCATGAAGAAACTCTGGGTTGGCACTGTTCTAGGCTCAGAGGCAACAGGACGCAAAGCTGGCGTTCTCTTACTCATACACAAAAACCTCCCGTGCACAGTCTTGTCCGCAAAAAACGACGACCAGGGCCGTCTACTCACGGTACACATAAAAATAGGCTCCAAAGAACTAGCTATAACAAATGTTTACGCCCCTAATAATCCAAGCAGACAATTCTACACTGAACTATCCAGTTGGCTTCTAAAAAACACACATCTCCCGCATCTAATCGGAGGAGATTTCAATGACACCCTCCACCAGATGGATGACAGGTCCTCACAAAAAAGACCAAAAAAAGACACTAACCCACTACCCCCTTCCCTCCTGGCTAGCACCATGGAATCCAACCATTTTCAGGATCTATGGCGCCTCTCCCACCCGGCAGACAGGGAATTCACTTTCTACTCTAATCCACACAAAACATTCACCAGAATAGACTACACCTTCGGCTCTGACAACCTTCTACCCTACCTCCAAAATTCCACCATCCACGACATCACTATCTCAGATCATGCCCCTATAGAAGTGACACTAGATAATCTAGACCTACCTCCACACCCCAATATATGGCGGTTCCCATCTTATCTACACAACAACACTGACTTCCAAAATTACATCTCCGACGCTTGGGCTGAATACTCCTCTAACAACGCCCCACACATACACGACCCCAACCTATTTTGGGACGCTGGCAAAGCCTTCCTGAGAGGCCGTATCATTTCCTATGCAACATCATTCAAACGCAACACCCTAACTAAATACAAAGAAGCTAGCTCTCGTCTACACCGGGCACAACGAGATATTTACACCAATGACTCCCCAACAACACGCTCTGAATGGCAGATAGCAAAAAGGGATTTTGACGTTTGGGTAAACAATCTAGAAAACACCAAGAAGGCCTATCTAGATGCCTCTTTCCATAAATTTGGGAATAAAGCAGGAAAACTCCTATCCAGACTTTGCAAAGGTCCATTCCGCCCAACCCATATCACATCCTTACGTGACAAAGCGGGTACCCTCCATGCCACTCCACTCCCAATTAACAAAGTCATGCAACAATTCTACTCCTCCCTTTATGCCCCAGACCCGATAGATCCACAAATAGCACGCGCTTTTCTAGAAAAAATAACCCTTCCCAAAATCTCCCCAACACAACTAGAAACCCTAAACGCACCTATCACTCTCCCCGAAATATCGGCAACCATCCGCAACTTAACCTTGTCTAAAGCCCCAGGCCCGGATGGCCTCACCAGCGAATTCTACAAGACCCTACAACCCCTATTAGAACCTACTCTCCTCCAAGTATATCAACATATATGGTCAGGGGGTTCATACCTTCACTCGGGGAACCAAGCCATTATAAAACTACTGGCAAAAAAGGGAAAAGACCCGCAAGAACCAGGATCATACAGGCCCATATCACTTCTCAACCTTGATGTCAAAATCCTCTCAAAAATTGTAGCCACCAGACTAGCAGACATCATGCCTTCTCTAATTCACCCCGCCCAGTCAGGTTTTATTAAAGGACGTACAGCCACCCTTAACATCCGCAAAGTTATGCTGGCCCTAGAACACGCAATACATCACCCAAACACGGACCATGCCATTATCACGCTAGACGCAGAAAAAGCGTTTGATAACGTCAGTTTTGACTGGTTATCCATGACAATGAAGGCAATAGGATTCTCTGGCCCCTTCCACCACCTTATTACCGCCATGTACACAGCTCCGACAGCAAGGTTAGTGGCGGCAGGTCTCCTATCAGAAGAATTTCGCCTCCATAAGGGCACACGCCAGGGCTGCCCCCTATCGCCACTCCTCTTCAATATAGCACTAGAACCACTTTCCAGATATCTAACATCAGTAGCCCCCCTACATGGCTTAAAGATAGGCCCACACGACTTACGTACCTCACTTTTTGCAGATGACGTCCTTATATTTTCAGCCAACCCTTCGTCTGATATGCTAACCATAAAAAATGTATTCGATGAATTTCGTTTGTGCTCGGGTCTACGTATTAATTACACCAAAAGCGAAATTCTTCTCATCGGTTCCCACTCCGCACCTAAATGGACCCAACACTCAATTTTCCCCGTTGCTAAATCCCACATTACATACTTAGGAATAAAAATAGGAAAACTCCCTTCTTCGCTATACCACCTCAATTACCCTCCTTTGGTGTCAAAAATAACTCAGGAATTAAATACCTGGATGGATCTGCCCCTTTCGCTTTTGGGAAGATGTCATTTAATAAAAATGGTCAGTTTTGCCAGACTACTTTACCCCATGCAAACCATCCCACTACTTCTCCATCATAAAGATGTGACCTCACTTAATAACGCTATATCTAAATTCTTATGGCAGAACAAACGACCACGTATAGCTTTGAAAAAACTCTATCTTCCCAGGCGCGAAGGGGGCATCAGTCTCCCACACGTCAGAATGTATAACCTTGCATGTTTGTTAAGAACAAGTCTAGACTGGATAACTCAGTCCTCTCGATACTCAAATTTCTCTTTGGAATCCCACATGGCCCATCCCTACTCACTTGTAGCCCTCTTACACTGCAGATGGAAGTCAGTCCCCTCTCCCCACCAACATAATCTCCTATTAAGAGACACAGCAGTAGCGTGGAGAGAATCACGGAAAATACTAAAGGTATCCCCTTTTCTGTCAATACACCTCCCGATTCAAGGAAATCCGGCATTTCCGCCGTGTCTAGAGCACAAACCATTCAAAACATGGGAACAGAAAGGCCTAACTAAATTCTCTCAGCTCTGCAACACCCAGACGGGTCAACCACTACCCTTCGCTAACATAGCGAAAACCTTCTCTCTACCCTCCACTCACAACTTCTACTATAGGCAATGTATCAGTTTCTTAAGGGAGGCGTGCAATCAAGACGACAAAAGGTTCCAAACAAATGTCACGGATCAAATGATAAAGAGTAACACATACAAAATCTCGGACATATACAAACCACTCCTCAACAAATCCTCCCCACCTCTCTCGTCATCGTCAATTAAAAACTGGAATAAAGACTTTCCTGATCCAGATCTAGTAGAAAAAATCTTACAAGGGCTTAACGCAGTCCAAAAGATTACACCAAATGAAATATGGAGAGAAACACAACTGAAAATAGCCCACAGGGCACATATACCTTTCTTATTTTCCAAAACGGACAAGAACAAAGCCATCTGCCCCCTTTGTAAACACCAGAAACCATCCTTAGCTCATCGATACTGGTACTGCTCCTACATATCCACTTTTTGGGACCAAGTTATAGCCTACATATTTAAAGTGACTCTAACTAAACTACCCAAGGATCCTCTGCTTCTTATCTTCGGCTACTGGGACCCAATCCTACTGCCATGGTCCAAAACGACCGTCACCAAAGTCGGCTCTACAAAGCTTCCGAAGGACACCACATCACACAAAGGGTGGTCCTTGACTTGCCTATTAACTGCACGAAGAACCATCTTAAAAAACTGGATTACACCTGTTAGCCCCAATATCACTCAAGTCAAACGGGACCTCATGCAACTCCTACTCAAAGACCGCCTAAACACGGACTTCAAACAAAAAAAATCCTTAGATCACTTCTACTCCAAATGGCAAGCCTTTATGCATGTATCTCTTTCAAAAGAAGAGATTTCAAACATCAGCTCATCTTCCTTTTCCTATTTCGATTCCGTCCTCCCGATGCCAACTCAAGACTACAATCGAAATCACACTCCTTTCTCTGACTCCAGCCAACCTAACGCCAGTCCCAACGTCAACGTCAGTGGGTCTACATAAATTATTATAAATAATTATATACTTCAAACAGAAATAACTATTAATGCTGGACAATAATTATACGACATTACATCATACTATATCAATTTTATCAATCTATATAGGGCTCCCCCCCCCCCCTCTTCCCCCTCCCCCCCCATCTACCCCCCCCCCCCTGTTCTCGTTATTTTCTCTCTTAGTATTATTTTCTCTGTGTTTTTTCAGGCTCTAAAATGCCATGCTTTCAGGGTTATTAACAGATCCATCCAGGTTTCCACTATTTGTTACCATTTATTGCATTGCTATGATCTGGTAAACATGCCACGCAGTAACCCACATGGGTACATACACCGGAAATCCTCTCTTACTGTAAACACCAAGTCTGTAACCAAGTAGTTTTTTCTATTATTTGCTTCTGTTTATGCCACAAAACAAGACTGTACACAAGACTGCATTATTAACTGTATTCTTTGAAAATCAAATAAAATCTTTTTGAAAAAAAAAACAAAAAAAAAACAAGGAAGTTCATAGCCAGTAGCCAATAGCTGCCCTAGCGTGGCTTTTTGTCCGTCGAACTAGCATACAGACGAGCGGACTTTTCGACCCGACTCAATTTCAACGGATTGATTTAAAACATATTTCAAATCTAAGTCCGTCCAACTTTTGAAAAAACAAAGTCCGCTGGAGCCCACACACGATCGAATTGTCTGATGAAATCCAGTCCGCCGGGCAAAGTCTGCCGTAAAGTCCGCTCGTGTGTACACGGCACTAGTGTCTTTCCAGGACTTGTTTATTTTCAGTCTGTTGCAAGAAGTGTGAGTTTGCTCTCCATACTGAAGTTGAGTTGGGAGATGAGAAATCTTCAATGGTCAGCATAACGAAATTGTGGTCAGACCACGTGATGTTATTGATTGAGGTTGAGGTGGTCTTGGACAGGAGCCATTGGTCTACCAAAAACAGGTCAATACGTGTAAAGGAATGGTAAGGTGAAGAGAAAAAAGTGAAATCTCTCTCGTCTGCATGGAAACAGCGCCAATGCTTCAAATAGGTTGTGTTCATATATTGATCTTTGAAGTGAAGGTCCTGGGTGTTTAGGAGAGAACGTGGAGTCAATAGATAGATTCGGAATGAGGTTAAAGTCCCCACAGATCAGTAGGGAGCCTATTTTGATATGTACGGATTTTCCATAGTAATTTGTGGAGAAAGCAAACTTGCTAAACATTGGAGGCATATACGTTAACAATTGTATAAGTTGTTGAGTTTATATCACATATGTCTGCATTAGCAGTAAAAACATAAGTAAAGCTCCAATGGTCAACTTCATATTTGTATGATTTAGTTAATAAACTTGTAAAGGGTGCACTACTTGTACTCACGGTGTGTAGTGAGCTCCCCCCCGTGGTCAACTTAGGAAGTCTCCAGTTGTCATCGTTCCAACAAGAGGGTGCCTACAAGAGAGATCTCCAAAATTGTGACAGCTCCTGGAATTTTGACTGTGGTACAGAAGAAAAAAAAAACACGAGAAAAAAACACAGAAAAAGAACGTTAAACAGCCAGTTATCTGGAAAGGCGCAAACATTTTTATGGATTAAGTATCTAAAACAAGAAGGGGTAAATTTGCACCTGAAAAGTCTTCTGGCTTTCAAAGGGACATGAAGGTTGCAAAACATATCCCTACCAGGCTAAATTATGTTTCCTGGAGTTGTTAGCAGTAGCCACCCACCACTCTGGTTCTACTTGATGAAAATTCTTGGGAGAAGTCGGGTTGTTGGCAGTTTCGGGGAGAATCTGCCACTCTCTCAATAGATAAATGCCTTTTTCCAGTGAATTGACATCTGCATAGAGCCCTCCTTTGTAATGGTGATTTTGATTGGGTATCCCCATCTGTAACTGACGCTGTGATTCCTGAGAGCTTTGGTAATGGTAGTGAGGTTTTTCCTCTTTTGGAGTGTATGCTGGAATAAATTGTGTAGGAATCTGTTCTTTATTGCCCATAGCCACCATGAACTTCTCTTTGGCATGATAGAAATTAAGATTATAATTAGATTATAATTAATTAATAGTATCAAATCCCTGTGGACGTGATCAGAGATGTGCTGGTTTGGGTAGAGGATGAATTTTATCTATTGTGATATGCATCTTAGAGAGATCAGGCAGAATTGCTTTAACCTCCCTGGCGGTATGATTATGTCAGATTTTTGATGCTGAAAGTGGTACAATTATTTTGCATGGAAATTTGGCGTTTTATATTGAAGGCCTGTAATTTTTAGGAATAACTCACTTAAATCTGTCCAAACCAGAGTCTAGTAGACATCCCGGGTATGATAAAGTTTGAAACACAAAATCATAAATTATAATATAATAAATAACTATAAATAATAACAAATAATAATATAATAATAATACATTTTATTCAATAAACTTTAGACAATAATATAATCAAATCAAAAACACAGAAATTTTTTGGGGCCAAACAAGGGTGCAATATTACTAGTCATATTGCTTCAGTAAACATACCTGAGTATGGTACATTCTGAAACATGGGACTGCACAAAGTCCGATGTCACAATCAGGACAATAGAACCTGGTTTCCTTTCAGATTTTCCTTCCAGTGTCATCACGCTTTAAGCAACAAACCACTCACATCCTTGTGGATGCTGACTTTTTTTCAGTTGGTGGGATGTGGTCCATGGTCACTATATAGAAATATTAGAACAAGTCAGGCATTCCGGGTTGACAACACCAGCAGCACGATGTCCAGCTCTATTTACAGCCGTTGGTGTTTGGTGGTTCAGAAATATCAGTTTGGCAACTTTCCAAACAAAGTCAACATGAACCACAGGCTTGTCATTCTTTTTTTTGTGGAATGAAGGCATTCCACAAACATTGCTCAAGAAGATGCCTGAAGATCGTCTTGTAATACTTTTTTTGTTGTTTTCTCATTGTTGGATAAAATGTCATTGCCTGGTCGGCTCTGTCAACACCTCCCATGGTGTTGTTGTAGTCTATCACCACTTGTGGTTTCATGATGTCTTTCCCGCCTTTTGTGTGTACCATCACAGCGGAGGTGTTATGAATTGTACTCATTAGGCACACATCTTTTTTGTCATGCCATCGCAGTGCCATCATTTTGCCTTTCTGCCAGACAAGCATTTCTCCTGTCTTCAGGTTCTTATTGCCAAATATTGGCAGCATGTCATGCCGGTTAGCCCTAACAGTTCCATAGGCATTCCTTTTGATGCGTAGCAGCTTGTTACTCCTGGTACCGGTTTGTCTCTGTAACTATTTTTTCAATAACCTCATCGGTCAAAAATAGTTGGAGGTATGCCAAGTGGTTGTCATCTTCAACATCCACTGTGATACCAGGTGCACCTGTAAATGGGAATCTTGGGGGGCGCTGCATGATCTGTACCACAGTCAATAGAGCACCAACTCCGCACATCACTGAGGTCAGTCGCAGGATCGTCACTGAAATAATTTCCTGTGTCTGATGATGAACTTCCCCACAAATCGCTATCATTCAATTCTGCAAGTTATTCTCTATCACTATTGCTGTTTTCCAGCACATCATAAACCGCTTTTGAGGTAGAGGCGCGCTTTTTTGAAGCCATGGTCGTTCTCCAGTTTCCAGGCAGAAAGTATGGTAAAACTGCAGGCAAAGGCACCGGACAAAGCACTGGGGGGCAAACTGAGGTCAAATTATTTTATTCAGTAATGTAATACAATAAGATTACAATGTATTGTGTGTGTTGTGCTATACTTTTTGAATCTGCCGCCGGTTCCACCCCCCTGTGTTGCGACCCTCGTAGGGAAGGGAAGCCGGAACACACAGAGCATTGGGCGGAAGGTCCAGCCGCCATACACAGCGGGAGTACATCACGAGATCCAAGGAACAAGGTAAGTAACCTCTTCAAGGATCCAGTGATGCAATCCCGAGTGTGGCTCAGGGTTACCGCTAATGGTACTGAAATTTTACCATGAGCCACACATCGGCAATACCGCCAAGGAGGTTAAACAACCTAGTGGCATAAGAATGAAGCTCAGCTTGTTGGACCATCCCAGGGACTGCCCTAATCTTCAGGTTGTTTCTCCTGGATGTCTCCTCCATGTCATCCTCTGTCTCCTCATGTGCATCCACAAGGTCATTAATGGTGGATGTGAATTCCCCCATTTGGGATTCAATGTGATCTACTCTGGATTCCATAGCTTTAATTGCAGCATTAAATGTGGGCATGCAGAACATCATATCAGCCTGGAGTGAACTCCACAGAAACAGAAGCATATCTTTCAAAACTGTAACAGGCTGATTAATGATAGGGAACTCCTCACAGCTCTCTTGTGTCCTCCCCAGATTCCGTAACAGGGTTTTACTGAGTGACTGCATTTGGATCCATCCATCCTGAATTTAGCCTTAGCAGGGCTACCAGATAGGATTGTGGGCTTTTTGGGGAGCCACTATTATTGGGAGACGGGTTTCTTTTGGAAGGCTGAAGATGTGATCAGTTTGCCGGGCTAGAGGATGACCATGTGGTACTTGAAAAAGATGCCCCATCAGGGTAGAGGATGACCCAGCACCATCTTGCCTACCTCCATGCTGCTGCTGGGTGAAGAAAGCAGTCAGTTTTTGTGGTTTGCGATCGTTCTTCCACTTCCTTGACATGCTCCCTGTGTTGCTGCAGGTCAGATAGCCAAGACAGGGTTGTGGTAAGACCTCCTGGAGGGCTGTTATGTGCCGCTCAATCCCCATAGAACTGGAGCTCCAGTCTCAAGTCACCATTCAGTCTGTGGCAGGCCACGCCCCCCCCCATTTATTGTCTCTTAAATGCTACAATTTAATTTATATTTTACAATAAAACACACCCAGTTTCTTTTTAAAGCTAAATTCCATATTTTTTTTTTGTTGGTCCAGCTTGGTTCAATGTAAGTATGCATATTTCATGCATATTTTATACCTGGCCGATCCATGTGGAAGTGGAGAATCACAAAGCTCCTTGTAGTTTTCTCAATAAGTGCAAAACATTCTCTAATTGGTAATGACATCATAATATCCACATCATCAGAGTATTCCTTGTATTTATTAAGAAAAAGACACAGTGTTCCCTGAATGGCACCCATGCCAAGCAGGGCAGCCATTTGGCGTGGGACCTGGAAGACAGCGATAATCACTGTAATGTAGTGTGGTTGATCTCCGCTTTCACAGGAATTGGCCAGGTATGGAATATATATAATTACATTGGTCTAAAAAAAAAAAGTGACCTGGAATTAAGCTTTAAGTTTCAGCCTACTAAAGTTGCTTAAACAGTGTGCATCAAGGCTGTACAATTTTTCTAGCTGTTGTCTTTAAAAAAACTACATTCAATATTTTTTTTTCACAATAAAACTCCTATCTTTCTTTTAAATTTTGGTCTAGTAAACAACTTGCATACTTTGCGGCTAGTCTATACAATATTTATGGCTACTGTTTTTTAAATCATACACTCTCATTTTTTTTTAAAGATAATACCTGTCTCATCTCTCCCTCTTATATTGCAGTCTAATTAAGCTGCTTACATTCTCTCCAACCATTGTACTGTATGTGTAAGTGTGCTTTTGAATGCTGATATATGAAGCATATTTATTATATTTATTGCCACACCTGTTTTACCCCACTACCTTTTTTACCTGTGTGTTCAGTCTAATTCACTTAGAGAAGTGATACTTGGATGACTGAGGTGAGAGAGAGTTCTCAGTAGTTTGTATATCTAGATTCTTTGTGCCTTTGGTTAAAGCCATTCCACAAGCATGTTATTTGAAGGCATTTCCCATTTATGTTATTTAAAGGAATTCTGATTTTTTATTGTTTCACTTTAGACCTCATTTTAGGATGCACACCCCACTGAAGGTATTTAAAAAAATATTGCATTGATACATATCTGCCCTGGGAGTGCCCAGCTCCCTGTCATTTGTTTGACAGTCCCTTGCCTAATAGCTTTTAAAATTACCAAGACTTATTTTTATAATTCAAACCGTCAATCGAATTACAAAAAAAATCAAACCAAACCCAAGCACATTTACTCATCACACAAAACATGTCAACATATGCTGAACAGTAAACTGGACTTACAGTTTAAGCGTGATCCCTGTTTTTTATATTTTATCTTGAATAGCTTAGTTGTGCTATGTCTGGCCTATAGAATGTTAATTTCAGCTTCTCACACTTTCTGAATTATATGTTGCTTGTTGGATTAGAGGTAGACTTAACATAGGCTTAAGGTGTGAAAAAATCTGTTCACACATGTATCCGGATCCACATTCAGAGATTTATGTGAAACCAACCTTTTTCAAACAGAGAAATATGTCTAGTAAACTCTCCCAAGGGGCCACAGTGTTTGTTGCTTGCTCATTGTTACTGTTCTCAATTATTTTGTAGAGCATTTTGAATTTACATGTCAACAATGAAGATGTTTTAGCTTAATCTGCTTAATTTCAAACTCCTCCATCCCTATCCACTTAAACAGGGGTAAAGACAGATATTTCTCCTAACAGTTTTCTGAATCAATCAGAAAACATTGGATTATTTTGCTCAAAAGTACCGTATTATATAAAAGCTTGTGCTTATGCAACTACTCACTGAGAATCACATGCATGTGGAATCTTTTTTGAAGAGTTATTTTATATTTGCTGATTTAATCTGTTTTTCTTTTTTTCCCTAAACATTACAATAATACACTTTGATAATACTACATTCTAAGTATGATTTAACAAACTTTATTTCAGTTGTGATTTCATGAAAAATATCAAATAATTTTGTAGACAGATGACTATTGATCTTCTGGGTACAATTCAAAATATCTTTGTGTGCGCACCATGGCACACTTACCTTAGGTTGCAGACCCCTGTTATAATTTAAACCTAAATATCTATACTTACATATCTACTTGGAGAGCATATACAGCAGCAGAGCCAGAAAAACTTTTGACAACCCGACAGTTACTTCTTACTTATGATTTTTACTATAGTATGTTTTATTATTGCAAATAAAAAAAAACAATTACCTTATTAATAACATATTTATCCACAATTCTGCAGCATTATTGAAAATATTTAATGCTTGAAGTTAAACAATATTCAGTAATGCCAAAACATCTGTTAGAAGTTTCTTTTGTAATGCATATGAAATGTTAAATATCCCACAAAACCTTTAAAGATAGAATGTTTTTTGTTTTCTGCTTTTTAAATAAGAAGTTATTTGGGGAAATTAAAAAAATGCATTAAATAAACACAAAAATAAGTACATTAATTTTAAGCAGTAGCTTGAAAAAAAGAAACAAATGACAGTATATGTCAACACTAAAGAGCTTAGGGCAAACTATTTTCTCAATACCTATGTAATTGAATTGATATTCCCTTTTTCATGAATATTAGAAAGCTAGACTTTATTAAAAATGGCAAGGAAAAGTGAGTGCATGACTGTTTAGAGTAACAAGCAGCACAAATTTATTCATTCAATACATCTCTGAATTATTTAAAACTCAGCTTAAGCACAAGGTCACAGAATAATTTTGGCAAGTACGCACTTTTACATGATGCATTTCCATAATTCCCCTGCATCCATAAAGTTAATCACAGCATTGGCATGCAAAACTTCTTCATGTACTAAATGGAGTCAAAGGCTTTCAGTGAGTAATAGCAATAAGAAACAAAAAAGAAATATATGGATAGATACATTTATTTGTTAATATTGTTTTTGTTATACATTGCAGTGTATATAGTAGAAAGTAGATTTACATAATTACTATGTTAGATGTAGAGATAAGAGCGAAAAATGTGTTAACTAGCATTTTCTACAATTTTAAAGAAGTTATTTTTTATAATCAGTCTAAATTTTTTTGTCCTTTGGATTCCACTGTTTGTTTCCAGACCTACTTCATATGTAGCACACACTGGGACAAGATTTAAGGACATTCTGCACCATTGGTACCATAGTGAATTATATATTTGAGGGTTCCCCCTGATTCTGTCATCCAGTCATAAAAGTTCCTCTTGTTTTTTTTATGGCCTGTCCACAATCAAGCAGGATTTTCCTTGTCAACAACACACTATATAGAAATATTAGAACAATATCTATAGTAGTTCTGAAATAGTTTTTTTATACAAAGAAATATAATTATCAAGCAGTGTGTGTTTTACACAAATATTCAGTTTGGTGATTTTACTGTCACTTAAAAATATGTACCAGGTAGTTTCTCCTAAAGTGAATGTTTCATGAATGGCAAATTAACTGCCTTATAAATATGTCCCAAAGTGTTCCTTTTGGTGGATTAACTGACTTATAAAGATATGCATTTCCCTGCATCAGGGTAACTAATTAATTTTTTTTTTGTTTGTTTGTTTTTTTTACCCGAAGAGCAAAAATTAAAGCATAACTCATTTTCATTATTGGGGATTATAACATTCACCTTATTTAATGACATGTGAACCAGGGCAATTGGGTTTAAATGCCATTGTTACCAGTCTATAGCAATCTATTTAAACTATATAAATAATAAGTTAGTTACTATAGTGCTAAAACTGTTTGGATCAAACTTTTCCTTCTTTCTGAAAAAAATAAATAATAATAATAATTATGTATACTTTGAGGAATAATAATAACTCTTATGCCCCGTACACACGGTCGGACTTTGTTCGGACATTCCGACAACAAAATCCTCGGATTTTTTCCGACGGATGTTGGCTCAAACTTGTTTTGCCTACACACGGTCGCACAAAGTTGTCGGAATTTCCGATCGCCAAGAACGCGGTGACGTCAAGCATGTACGACGAGACTGGAAAAGGCCAGTTCAGAACCAAGCGAGGCACCCTTTGGGCTCCTTTTGCTAATCTCGTGTTAGTAAAAGTTTGGTGAGAGACGATTCGCGCTTTTTCAGACTCGTGGCTTTCAGATCGTTTTCTGCTGTTCAGTTTGTGCTTGTGGGTTTGTATCTGCTCTTCAGTGCGTGCAGTCAGTTCGTATTGGAGTTTTCTGTGCGATCTTGTCCGCTCGTTGCTGTTTCTCAGGTCGCTCTTCACAGGCCTTGCTGTTCTTCAGTGCGTTCTGTTACTTCGTTCTGAGCAGCCGACCGTTTTCTAGCCATGTTGCGTATGTGTACTCCTCGTAGAGTTCGTGCTGTGCGGGGGCTTGGTGTTGGGGTCCTGACCTTGACACAAGTCCAGTCCATGAACAGGGTAGGGAGGAGTTCATGGACCAAGAATTGGTTGCTTCAGCGTGACCAGTTCTGTCATATGCCTTTGCTCCGTGAGATCCGTGAGAATAATCCTGATGATTTCAGGAACTTTCTCAGGATGACGGACCCTGTATTTCACCGTTTGTTGGCTTCGCTGACCCCCTATATCAGCAGGCAGGATACCTGCATGAGGCAAGCCATCACTCCGGAGCAGAGGTTGGTCGCTACCTTGCGGTATTTGGCCACAGGGAGAAGCCTGCAGGACCTCAAGTTCTCGACAGGCATCTCCCCCCAGGCTCTGGTGGCTGTTCTGCCATCATCCAGGTCCTACAGAAGGAGTATATGAAGGTAAGATTTTTATCCTTTTATATCACATTTTATTGTATTGAATGTTTGATAATATATTGTATTTCTTTCCTCATTCCCTAATTACCATGATTGTATTATGCTGTGAATGTCCCCTTTGTCCTCATGCATGCTGGATTTTTATGTAATTATTATTTTAGGTCCTTCATACATATTTGCCCTTCAATAACCTCCCCAGCATGGTGTCTCCTGCCCTATATTCACCTCATGTAGTTACTTAACAATGTATTTTATCAGCTCCATAGTAGTGCTTTACCCCAAACACCCCATAAAATGTTTTGAAATGTTATTTTTGATTTAAATTCAGGCAGAGGGCCAGAGGCTTTTTTTTGTGGTGTCCCCAAATTTTTTGTAACCCTCCTTCCCCCAACTGCTAAGTCAGCTGATCATAATTCTCTATCCTCAATCATCTATCTGCTGACTTTGCCAAACCCATACACACTATACCCACCTCTTTAGTGCTCAGATTTATGGATGAATTCCCCAAAGCATGTAGTGCAAGGGCCTGCCGGTATACTTTCCAATGGTACTGTTTAAAGTTCTTGTATCCTATTATGATCTTGATAGGTAATAGCAGAATATCCAAATGTGCTCAAATGTGTACAGTGTGTATTTATATCTTTGTATTATGACACTTCTTACCTGTCCAGTGGGCTGCCAATAGTGTAACTAAGGAGGGGCTGTTCCAAGTAATACCCTGTATTTAGGCATTCATCTCTCAATGAAGTGAAGAGGGTTACCTGTCCAAGAGTTCCCCCCCCCTATAATGTTAGAAATGGCCCATGAGAGGGGGGGGGAATATGATAGGTGTACCTTATACTTTGTTGTTGTTAAATTCCCCTTAATAAATGCTATCTGGAGGTTGACCCATAATGTTTGTGTCTAATCTGCTTGCCAGGTTTCTGTGAAAAAATAGTAATGTTTATTGTTTTTTCCTCAACAGTTTCCTTCCACGCCACAGGAATGGCAGACTGTGGCCTCCCACTTTGCCCAGCGGTGGGACTTTCCTAACTGCGGAGGGGCAATTGATGGGAAACACGTCCACATCGTCCCACCACCCAACTAGGGGTCGTACTATTATAATTACAAGGGGTTTAATAGTATAGTGATGTTGGCGGTGGTGTCGGCTAATTACGACTTCTTGTATGTGGACGTGGGGAAGAATGGCCGGATGTTCGATGGTGGAGTGATCGCCCAGACAGAGTTCTACAGGCGTCTCCAGAATGGCAGCTTGGACTTGCCACCTCCAGAGGACAATGTTGAAGGTCTCCCATTTGTGTTCGTTGCTGATGAAGCATTTGCGCTGGGGGACCACCTGATGCGGCCATTCCCGATGAGGACCCTCACCCCGGAACAGAGGGTTTTTAATTACCGGATGGCCAGAGCCCGAAGAGTGGTGGAGAACACATTTGGAATCCTGGCCAGCCGGTTCCGAATATTTATGACACCCATCCATATGGCGGAGTATAAACTGAACCATATAATACTTGCCTGCTGTGTTCTCCATAATTTTCTACGAAAACATTCAGCCAACTATGCTGGCTCAGTTGGGCCTGAGGCCGGAATCCCAAATACTTCAACAATGACGGCACTTGAAAGCGGCCGTCCTGGCTTGCCCTCCCTGAATGCCCGTGATGTCCGGTTACGATACCTGGAGTTCTTTGCGGGTAGGGGGGCTATCAATATGCCAGACAATATGTGACACCTTTTTCAAATAAAAAACAACCAAAAGAAATTCTTGGTGGACATTTACTGCTTGTGTTTGTTTTAGCTGACCCTGACAGAAATGTGTTGAGTGCAGAAAATGTCGTGATTGGGTAACCTTATAAAAAACAGTGATGGCTGGTACTTCCTAAATGCAAAAACACATTTCACTACAAGTGCACTTGCAACTGCACTGAACCTGCACTTGTAGTGCAAAGAGGATTTGCCCTTAGGAAATAACCCCCATTTGTGCATAAAACAACAATTACATCACCCCAAAAGTGTTGTAGTGTTGAGACAATAATCCACACATTCTTGAGTAAGGCACTTTTTTATACCTGCACAATCACATGTGCATTTACCAAAGGTTTTTAAAACAAACCAACATGTTTGTTGTATAACAATGTTTGCAGTAGCATTATGAAAAATCAAAATATCCATTTCAGATAAAACAGGCCTGTGTAAAACCAACAAGAAAGCCAAAAAACTTGAACTTACAAAGTTCACATTAGGTAAAACCTGAAGGCTATATCAGACATCAGTATTTAGGAACTGGGTTTGATATAGCGTTCAGATGGGGGGAAATCACCCCTGGAAAAGCCAAATTTGGAAGATGCACACCAATTTACAAATGTCCACATGTGCTATCTGCCATCATGGGGGATCAAGGGACGTGTTTGGGGGGAGCAAGCCCTTCCTCAACGCTACTTTATAATTGAGGAAGGGGTTGCCCCCCCAAAACGCGTCCATTGATCTCCCGTGATGGCAGATAGCACATGTTGGCACACTGTGTGCATCCTCCAAATTTGGCTTTTCTAAACATTGAAAAAAGTTTGGTACGATAAAACAGGTGATTTTGTGGGGTTTAAATTCGCCCCAAAACATCAATGATGTTATTATTTTTTTTAATAACATCACTGATTTGTTGCTGGATGTTTTGCAATTGGAGATTACACCCCATGATCTCCCCAATCAGTATCTGGGCACTTTCAGATGTAAAGCGTTCTGGATCCCTCACATCACGATCACCTAAAAAGAGATAAAGAACAAAAAAAAAGGTCTCAAAAATCTGCCACCAGCCATCTCTTTTACCTGAGTCTGTGGTCGCAGACACTCACCTGTTGTGGTGCCAATCTCCACCACGTCTTCTTCTTCCTCCTGCTCAGCTTCTTGGGTTGGTATTTCCCCTTCTTCCAGGGGGAGGGGTCTCTGGTCTCCTGGGATGAGGGGTGTCCGAGTCTTTTCTCCCCTATGTAAAACAAAAATGGTATACTTAGCACACAGATATTTGATGGCAGAACTATAGAAATAGGAAACATTGCTTGGAAGTGGGGTACAATTGTCTATTTTAGCCGAGTTCCAAGATGTATATTTTTTATTGCCCTTTGTCAAGCTGCAATACTTTACCTGTTTGGTACAAGCTTCACAGATGGAGACCCCCCTATAGTATATACTGGAGCACCTGTGTGGCCCCCTAATAAAAATGGTGTTCTTGTGTCCCACACTAGTGCTCCAGTGTCCAGATGTGAAAACAGCTGCTCAGTGTCCTCTCCTTACACACAATCTAGTTTGCATTTCATTCTAGTAACAAACCCATCTACACAAACAAATATTTGGCATCCAAGTAGGCCCCCAAAAATGTGTGAAAATGCATATGGCCTAAACAATGGTGTTCTAGAGGCCGAAAGAAAAATGTTTGATACGAACGAATAATGTGCCCATGAACATTAAAGTTGACCTTTGGAAACGTTACAACTAATCAAAGCATATGGAGCAGAACGAACGTAATAAAGACAGAAAGAATAGGAACACAGCACAACTACTTACTTTTTTGCAGCACTCTCCGGATCTTTCGGTACTGCTCTGGCTCTCTCAACTTCAGGTCCGACCACTGCTTCCTGAGCTGATCTTTAGACCTTTGTACCCCGAAATTCCGCTCGAGACTCCTGACCACTTTCGCCATGATTTTGGCCTTTCGGATATTGGGGTTGGGGTAAGGCCCATATTTTCCGTCATAGTCGGACTTCCTCATGATGTTGCCCATCTCCAACATCTCCCCAAACGACATATTTGTGGCCTTAAAACGTCTCCTTCTGGATCGGGACGTGCCTGGATCCGCCCTTTCCTCCTCCTCCTCCTCCTCGTTGCTACAATTAGCCCGCACCTGCTGTATGTCCGTCATCATGCTCTTCCCCCACTGCACCGAACGAAAAGGGGCGGGGAATACACTAGAAAGAACGTCAGGGGCGGGCGGAGTTACACGCATGCGCAGTGTATATAAAGCGTAACACGCGTACGTATTACGTTTGATCTGTGAGCGGAGGAAGGAGCATTGAACGTGGCGATCGTAAGAACGAAGGTAAGAGACAAACTTGGGCCTATACTGCTTCTATAGATTGAGGCCTATATTGTAACAAGATTAGGAGAGTTTGGTGTGACATTAGGCTTTGTCTTGTGTTGTGTCTTGCAGTGAACATGGATATGGTACTGAAAGATCAGGACTTCATTTCAGTCTTCATAGAGATGCTAAGGGAGCTGCCCTGTCTGTGGGAGATTAAACACCCCCATTACAAGAACCAAGCAAAGAGGAAGGCAGCACTGGAGCAATTGTGTGAAATTGTGAAGCAGGTGATCCCCACGGCAGACATCACTTTTTTAAAGATTTTCATTGGTGGCCTGAGGAGCACATATCTGAGGGAGCACAAGAAAGTCCCGGAGCAGCAGATGACATCTATGTCCCCAGGATGTTGTACTACGACAGGCTGCACTTTCTGGCAGGCCAGACTGAACCCAGGTCATCACTCTCCAGTCTTCCTTCCACGCTTCCTTCCCCCCCCGGCTGAGGCTTCTGACGCCCAACCTGGGCCTTCCAGGCCACATGTGGAGGAGCCCAGATTGAGCCAGGTATAGCATTCCTCTAAATATTTCTGCTTGTCCAATCAATGATGTTAACTAGATGTTAGTTGGGAGTACTAATTTATGATTGTGATTGATGATGCAAAAACTAAAACCATGTCCCTTTTTCATACACAGGGAAGTCTCAGCCAGGAGGTGGCCGGGCCGAGCCGGCTGGCTGATCTGCAGGTCCCTCCACCCCTGGAAACAGAAAGTGGCAGTAGGAGGAGTACCCTAGAGGAGGCTGCTATCAGATTTTTTTGTAGGGCTACAGAGGTCCTGGGAGCACCCCACACCAGGCAGGAGAACATTGCTGCATTCATAGCCTATAAAATGCAGAGGATGGAGGAGGGCCAAAAAGCCATGTGTGAGGCCCTCATATCAGAGGCTCTGGCGAAAGGTGTGAGGGGCCAAATTACACCTCACACACAGCTTTGGGATGGTCCTCCTCCTCCTCCTGCAGGTCCTACTCCTCCTCCAGGTCCTACTCCTCCTCCTGCCACATCTCCAACTGCACAGCCACAGCCCGGAAGGAAGTGTGAAAGGAAGACCAGACAGTGAGGACCCTGGATCCACTCTGGTCGGCCAAAAGATGCAGCCTCTTGTGGTACCACAGCCTGGGGACACTGATGTCATCTGCTGCTATCCGGATCTCTCTCTGAATCCCGGACCAGACTGCCCTCCCTTACATATGGACTCCTCAGGCCACCAATTTTGAGGTTTAAGAATTGATGTCTGCCGTGGGAGTCCCAGGCTTCACTAATTTCTCCTGTTGATCCAGTGTTGCCTTCCTCTTTGTTTGGTTCTGAGCCCTTAATAAAGGATTTTTGTTTTGAATTATACTCTCCTATGTGTTTTACTTCAAAAATGATGGTTTGTTTGTGAGGATTCAGGTACATTTCTAATATACAATGTGAAATGAACAAGGGACACCAACAACAAAAAATCTCATGGAGATTAAATAATAAAAGATATCAATGGTGTTGGGGTAACTTGCCACACAAAACACACACAAAAATATTCTGGAGTAAAAATAAAAATAACATTGAACAAAGATCAGCCTTGGAAAAAATCCAAACATTAAAGAAAAAAAAAGGCTTAAAAACCAAAAAAAAAAAAACATAAAAAATATAAAACTGTCAGATGTGACAACTAATAACAATATATTGAGGGAATCCCACTAAAAAAACACAAATAAAACTTTGTGAGAAGTGTGTGTGAATATGAGCAGCAAAACTACTTAATTCTTGTCACATTATAAAGAAGAAGAGAGTGCGCTGTATTAAACCATTTTTTACATTGCAGCGTGACGAAAGTGCTGTATCCATTGCGAACGCTAAGTTTACCAGAACGAGCTGTCCCGTGTCGGAATTTCTTCTGAGCATGCGTGGCACTTTGTGCGTCGGAGCAGGCCACACACGGTCGGAATTGACGCGATCGGATTTTGTTGTCGGAAAATTTTATCTCCTGCTGTCCAACTTTGTGTGTCGGAAAATCCGATGGAAAATGTCCGATGGCGCCCACACACGGTCGGAATTTCCGACAACACGCTCCGATCGGACAATGTCCATCGGAAAATCCGACCGTGTGTACGGGGCATTACACTAAAACTAGACACTTTGGTAAATTACTCCTTTAGTCAACTGACTAAGAGCTGGAACTGACATTTTTCTTTTTTAAATGAATGAAAATGTAGAAATATGTAAAATATTCCGTGTGTCTTCATTATTGTTATTTCAATTTTATTCGTTCAATAGCTTCCTATGTGGCAAACGTTAAAACTAAAGATAAAAATTAAGATATTTTCTTCTGGTAAATACACAAGCCAGTTATTTTCTTTAAGATGGAAATATAAAAAAGTGATTTATAAACCCTTTTGTAGTTGTTTTAACCCTTTACAAACCCCTTCTCTTAAATTAACGTAATTCCTGCAAATTCTACACGCTGGAAGATATTAATTTAAAGCTCCATACACACAAATCCAATGTCAGGAGACATTGGGCCCATGAGTAATGTACACGGTCTGACAGAAGCCGGACATTTGGCTGGCTTCTGGCAGGCGAGCAAGCTGGAAAGCCAGTAGCCAAATGGCTCCTGGTCGGCGCTATCAGCTAATGGCAGAGAGTGCTGATCGGAGTGTTCTGTTGGGAAGGGGCATCCTTCGGTTAGAACACAATGGCTCAGCAGGGAAGATCACTGTTCTAACGTCTGATCGACCAGAGCTGTCAGGTTTTTTTGTTCAACCTGTTTTAGTGCTTATACAGTATCTCACAAAAGTAAGTACACCCCTCACATTTTTGTAAATATTTTATTATATCTTTTCATGTGACAACACTGAAGAAATGACACTTTGCTATAATGTAAAACAGCTTGTATAACAGTGTAAATTTTCTGTCCCCTCAAAATAACTCAACACACAGCCATTCATGTCTAAACCGCTGGCAACAAACGTGAGTACACCCCTAAGTGAAAATGTCCAAAAATGTCACTATTTTGTGCCACCATTATTTTCCAGCACTTAACCCTCTTGGGCATTGAGTTCACCAGAGCTTCACAGGTTGCCACTGGAGTCCTCTTCCACTCCTCCATGATGGTATCATGGAGCTGGGGAATGTTAGAGACCTTGTGCTCCTCCACCTTCCATTTGGGGATGTCCTACAGATGCTTAATAGGGTTTAGGTCTGGAGACATGCTTGGCCAGTCCATCAGCTTTACCCTCAGCTTCTTTAGCAAGGCAGTTGTCGTCTTGGAGGTGTGTACACCTCCTAGATGACCACAGGCTGTACACTCACTACTTTACATTGTAGCAAAGTGTACTTTCTTCAGTGTTGTCACATTAAAAGATATAATAAAATATTTACAAAAATGTGAGGGGTGTACTCACTTTTGTGAGATACTGTATGTAATAATTTATAATTAGAGGAAAGTAAATGTCTGGGTGTTTCCAGGAGAGAGCATAGCTGTTCGTAACCTGTCAGGGGTCTATGAATTTGGGAAGAGGAAGATAAATCGGAGAGGAAGAAGGATATGCAAAGAGCAGTAAGCAAGTTACCATGGCCCCCAGGGACAATCGGGGTACCCGAATTAGGGTGTACAAAGGAACCTGCTACTGGCCAGGAGGAGCGTGTAAACGGACCCACCATGTGAGATCCCATGCCCTTGTCACATGAAAAGATATAATAAAATATTTACAAAAATGTGAGGGGTGTAGTCACTTTTGTGAGATACTGTATATAGGCAGATTATTATTAGTAGTAGTACTATCATTAGCTTAGATCATTTAATTAGATTATTATTATAAGAATTACAGCTATTGACCTCAGTCACAGTACTAGAAAATGTCTATCATCTAGAAATATAAAAAATTGACTATACAATGCTGTACTATATGTATCAAAATATACACATATTTGAAGTTTCTGTGCTCAAAATAAATAGGAGAAAATCATTTAGTAAAATATAGTAAATAATATAAATTGTACGAAAAACACAATAAACAAACTGAGCTTTCTTTGTAATTTTTTTTTGCATTTATGTCCATTGATCTGCTTACTATAAAATATATTAAGGATATTATTATTAGTATGACAATTATTTTGGTATGTACAGTAATTAAAAAGTTACAATTGAGTAAATAGGTGTATCCAGCTACCTCAAAATTTGGTCTGCTCGCAAAGGTTTTGATTACCCTGGGCTTGAAAAGGTAAATAACAACTTTTAAATGAAAAAAGGTTACCAGTGACTAAAAAATGAAGGACTTTAGTTAAAGCAGAGCTCCACCCAAAAGGGGAAGCTCTGCTTGTCTGCATCCTCCCCCTCTGCTGCAACATTTGGCACCTTTTGGGGTTCCCCTTACTCATTCACATGAGGAGAAGTTTCTGGGGGCCTCCTGATTGTTAAAGGGCTTTCAGATTCTGATAAGCCCCCACAGACTCCAACAACCACTGGGACAGGGTTCTGGGGGAAAAGACCTTTATCCTTAACATGAGGATAAGGTGCTTTGCCAGGGGTCCCTCATGTTAAGAGCATGTGGCCTAGTCTGGCTCAGCAGAGTGGGATGCATTTTTAAATAAGGGCCTGGTATGGATTTTTTTGGAGGGGTGACTTTGCCCTTTTTTACTTGGCTTCCTTGGCCTCTTAATGGATCACTGTCTTGCCAAGGTGAAGGGGCTTGCATAATTCAGTGAAGCTACGAGCTATGCTGTGTCAGCTCAGCCAAGACGAACAGGTCACAGTGGAGAATTCTGACAAAACGTGATCCACTGGAAAAGGTAATGGCAACCCACTCCAGTATCTTTGTCAAGAAAACCTCATGAACAGAAACAAAGGGCTAACAGATATGACACCGGGAGATGAGTCTGCCAAACAGGAAAGGTGTCCAATGTGCTACTGGGGAAGAGCAGAGGACAATTACAAGTAACTCCAGAACTAATGAAATGGCTGGGCCAAAGCCGCAAGGACTCTCAGCTGTGGATGGTAGAAGTGAAAGGGAAGTCTGATGCTGTAAAGAAGAATACTGCACAGAAACATGGAATGTAAGATCAATGAATCTATATAAAGAAAAAGGAGAACAGTTGGGACTTTATATGAGGTGGTGACCTGGTAAAGTCAATTGCCTCCATCCCTATCTAAATGTCAAAAAAAGAGGGGAAAGGGGATTGGGACTTTAAATGAAGTACGTAGGTATAAAGAATTCAGTTTACAGTATATAGATTCAGTTTGTATAGACTAACATACAAACGCATAATCATGAGTAAGTGTACATCCAATACAGTTATAATAACTGGTACAATTCATAAGAATGTATATCTATACATACAATGTAGACGGGTTGCCACATGACTATAAACGATTAATATAAAAAATTATACATACTGACAGATATCAATTGAATCATAGGGAAGCTGCATATAATAGCTCTATGCATTTAGTGGATTGATCCACTCTTCAGGAGGATGCATGTGAGTTCAATAAAATATAATAGAAGGAGTTGCTGTATGGTCTGATCCTACCCAAGAAAAAAAGAAAAATCATAAAAAAATCAATAAAATAAAAAATGAAATAAAACCAAGTTTAAAAACCCACTCTCTACCACACTTACAAGGTTGACTATATAATAAAAGTGTGGCACTATAGATTGGGGACCCCAAAGGGGGGCATCTTCAATGGGAGCTGAGGTGGTGAGAGTGGCCTGCTTTCCAGCAAGAAAATCATCCAGGGGAGACAGATTTCAAGAAATTGAAGTAGTCAGAATGATCATAAGTGCTGAGACCATCAATGAAGGACTTCTGAAAAAAAATATATATATATTTTATTTAGTTATAGTATAACACGAGCAAGTGATCCTGTGCTTGGTAAAAAACAGGGGGATTGGGGGCGTGGCTTGGACGTTCATATAGGCAGACGTGCCTCACCTCAGCTCCTGCATCCTGGAACAAAGAATCCTGCAAAGAGCCACACACACTGCCGAAATAGACCGAATACTTCGCTCCCGGAGTGGAGCCACCCCTTCTAAGACACCCGGTCACCATAAGAGTACCGCAGCAATGACAAAAACTAAACTGGAGGGCGATCCCGCCGGCGGAGCGGCCCTACATGGCAGACCTCCGCTCCAGCAACGTGCAGGGAAGGGGTCCTATGCCGCTGCAGCAGCTAAACTGGGTCAATATGCCCATGACAACAGCGCCAGAACCGGACAACATTTACAATCGCTTAGAGCTGGAAACTCAGCTAGGAACAGCACTCCTGAGAAATCTCTCCCAGCTAAACAACATGTGCCTGAGAAAATGGCGCCGACGGCCCAGGGGAATGCAGTGAGTACACCACCCTCCCCTATCACTACTCCTGACATAGCCAAGCATTCTGACATGGACTGCACAGAACCCTCACTACAGGATATTTTCACAGCAGTGCATTCATATGGCTCTTCTATTACTGAACTGTCAGCAGACATTAAGAGCATGAAAGAGGGTCTGCTGCACATTAGGCAGGATATGCAGAAGCTTGGGGAGAGAACCACTGCTTTGGAGGGAAGAGTGAGCTCCATAGAGGATGAACTACCCCCCCTTACTCAAGAATTGCGCAATACCTCAACTAAAAATGATGAAACAGCAGATAGAGTGGAGGATATGGAAAATAGGCTACGAAGGTCAAACATCCGTATAGTTGGTATGCCTGAAAAGTCTGAGGGGAAACACCCTGCTGATTTCATTGAAGCGTGGCTGGCTGACACTTTTGGGAAAGATAATTTAACTCCATTTTCTCAGTGAAAAGAGCTCACAGGGTGCTATCCAGACTACCGCCACCAGGGGGCCATGACAAACCATCTTTGTTGAAACTCCTACATTATAAGGACAGAGACATTATACTCCATCTAGCTAGACAAAAAGCAGATATGGAAATACAGGGATCTAAGATTTCCATTTATCTGGACTTTTCAGCTGCTGTTCAAAAACAGAGAGCAAAATTCACAGAAGTGGAAAAAAGAATGCGAGCAATACCATTGATATACTCCATGTTATATCCCGCTAGGCTGCGTGTGGTGGCAGATGGAGCAGTCCATTTCTTTGACAGCCCAAATATGGCCGTTAGCTGGCTGGATCGTCATGAAAGATACTTACGGGGAGAAGCTTGAGGTCATTCACCTGTCTGACAACATCATTTAAAGTACATATCTTCAATCCTTTGCTCAAATCTGAACATATAGGAGCTTAAGAAGAGGCGCAACTGAATTCAATTGTTAACCTCTACTTTACAACGTTACTTCTTGTGCCTTATGTCAAGATCACAGGGCCTAGCCCTCACTATTACGCCCCGTGTAGCCCTGCGGGGCAACTACAAAACTTCCCTTTTAAGAATGCCTACGTTGGTCATAGGCAACATGTTTTTTCTTTATTTTATCCTTTCTTGTTTTGACTCCACTGTTTTTCAGCCCGGATTATACGAACTGCACTTCTGCAAGTGCCCACGCTACTTAACTCTGCTATATTTTGATGTATCCAGAAATGAAATATCTATGCACATAGATGGACAACGCCTCCCATCACGCAATTACTCAGTAACTCTTGGCCACGGCCTGGGTGGTGCACTTTTTGGGGATTGAACACCCGAAGGCGTGACCATACGGTATTGTACTCCCGAAGACACAATGAGTAATAAGAGAGACACAATTCTTTCTTGGAACATTAGAGGATTACATGATCCTACGAAGAGAACTGCACTATTTACTTACCTCTCTCAACAGGATCCCACTATCATTTTTTTGCAGCAATCACACCTTACCAGTGACACTTCCCATTTACTTTGTATGTCTAAGTTTCCGATGCAATACCACTCTGTTTATACTAGATACTCCAGGGGAGTGAGTATTCTGTTCTCTAGAACCACGACATTTACTAAGCGAGATGCAGAAATAGACTCCGAGGGCAGATTTATCTTTTTGATGGGTGTATGGGAATCTCAAACCTGTATTATTGCCAATTTATATGTCCCTCCGCCTTTTACACTAACAGTACTGCAATGTTTAGCTAGATTTTTGTCTAAATACCCTCAGTTGCCGGTATATGTCATAGGGGATTTTAATAGTGCAATGGATATGTCTCTAGATATACGTAGGAAATACTGTCCTCAGGGTCCTAGAATGTATACCCCATTGGCTAAATTTACGAGAGAGCTTGGACTGATAGATTTTTGGAGATGTTCGTCTCCTCTGCAGGCCCAGTTCTCCTGTCATTCGCTGACGCACTCAACACTGTCTAGAATAGACCTTGCATTTGGAAATTAGTTAACTTGTTGGTGCGATCCGAAGGTGACATATTTGGCTAGAGGGTTGTCTGACCACTCTCCGGTGCAGCTTAGCCTAAACCTGCAAAAAACTAGTATGCCTGTACATTGGAAACTGAACCCATTTTGGCTTCAATTGTTCACAAACACAGAACGAATGCAAATGAGCATTAAACATTTTTTTGAAGACAATAAACTTTCAGCTGCACCTGGGGTGGTTTGGGATGCCCTAAAGGTGTTTATTAGAGGGATGTGTGTCAGGGAAATCAATACCATCAAAACTAAGAGCAAACAATGGGCTAAGGATGTCGCTAGAGGGGTAGACAGAGCAGAGGAAGTATTTCTGAGGGATCCTACTTCTGAAAATGAACGGCAATGGATAGATGCACAGAAATTATATTGCACCGTTCACCTACAACAAGCTAATAATAAAAGATTTTTTCACATCTCAAACATATTTTGAGGAAGGAGAGAAAACTGGTCACATGCTGGCCATGATAGCTAGATCACAAAACCCCCCTCAAATAATACATTACATAACAGCTAAATCGACATTAACAGTAACTGATACACCCTCTATTTTGCAGGAATTTTCCTCCTTTTATCAGGATTTATACTCCTCCAAAGTCTCCTACCCTGAGGAGGAGCTGACACAATTCCTGGAAACCATTACACTACCCAAACTTCAGAGTATAGATAAAAAACTTCTAAATGCACCTCTATCCCTAGAAGAAATACAACTTGCTTTAGCCACGTTCCCCAACTCAAAAGCGCCGGGCAGCGACGTTATACCAATCAAATTATATAAAAAGTTTGGAGGAATACTTTTGCCAGAATTACTTCACACACTCACAGAGGCATTTAAATCAGATCCTTGCTGAGATCTATGTATGAAGCGGTGGTGGTAGTAATTTTAAAACCGGGGAAAGAACCTGATCAACCAGAATCATACAGACCCATCTCACTTCTGAATAAATTTGAAACTCATCACGAAAATCATTGCCATGAGGCTTTCAAAGGTGGTGTCTAAACTGGTACACCCGGATCAAGCCGGTTTTATACCAAACAGGTCCACGGCAAATAATCTACGACATCTCTATCTCAACATGCAAATCCCCACAGACAATCAGGGACAAAGAGCTATACTATCGTTAGATGCCGCTAAGGCGTTCAATAGCGTTTAATGGGAGTATTTATGGAAAGTACTAGAGAAGTTTGATCTGGGAGACAACATAATTTCCTGGATCAAACTATTGTACAAGGCACCAAAAGCCTGCATGAGAATTAATAACACATTATTACCATCATGATTTACACAGGGGAACCCGACAGGGCTGCCCTTTATCGCCTTTACTCTTTGCCCTAGCTATTGAACCACTGGCGGCTGCCATAAGGGGAAACACAGAAATAGTAGGCTTCAGGTGTTAAGAGATGGAAGATAAACTAGCACTTTATGCTGATGATGCACTATTATTCCTAGGTAACACGTCCACCTCTCTGATTAAGCTCATGGAACTGATTCAAACATTCAGAAACTTTTCCGGATTTAAAATAAATTGGGATAAATTGACAATACTACCCCTTGACCCATTGGTGGGGCCCCTACCTCAAATAGTCAAACAAATTAAAGTAGTGGATAATCTCAAATATTTAGGCTTAGTAATACAAGCTAACTTAGACCAATATATAAAGCTAAAGCTGCCTGGAGTTTGCATGTTCTCCCTGTGCCTGCGTGGGTTTCCTCCGGGTACTCCGGTTTCCTCCCACACTCCAAAGACATGCTGGTAGGTTAATTGGATCCTGTCTAAATTGTCCCTAGTATGTATGAATGTGAGTTAGGGACCTTAGATTGTAAGCTCCTTGAGGGTAGGGACTGATGTGAATGTACAATGTATATGTAAAGCGCTGTGTAAATTGACGGTGCTATATAAGTACCTGAAATAAATAAAAAATAAAATAAATATAGATAAATAATTGAATGAATTTCGCGCAATATTAGTAAGGGTGATGGGTGGGTGGGGACAAAAATAACTAATTAAGGTGTCTATGTAAATAAGTAGGATCATCAATCTCTATGTTGGACCATATACTTATTACCACTAATTGACATTCGAGTGAAAGTGGTGTATTAAAGTGAAAACGTGCCAGTGTCTAAATGCCAAAAAAAAGGGGGGCAATTAAAATGCCAGCAAGGTTAAAATACCATAAATAAATTAACGTGAATGGATACTGGTGAAAAAAAATCCTTGTGTAAAGTCCTTATAAAATTGAATAAATTAATATAAAGTGCAACCCATCAAGAAGGTGAATAATTAACAGCAAATTGATACCAACAGTAAACTAAATGCAGTGCAATCACAATTCATCTAACTGTGCCTTTAAAAATAAATATTAAAGTAGCAGCATTGCAGGATTCAAAATGCACAATTCATAAATGCTAGGATAGATGGCGCTGTTGAAGAGGTAAAAAAGTCCTTCTATTCAGATCTGAGTATGTTCTGTGTAGTGGGTGAAGACACGTGACGTGTCGTAACGCGTAGGGATTGGCTGGAGCGGCACACAGCTGTCAACACAAGTGAGAGGGCGCTGAGAACGCCAGACTTCTCATCTGTTTTTACTCTGCCTGTTTTTAAGTTATCTAATGTAAGAGCATAATTAAATAAATATCCCCCCTTGGTTTTTAAAACAATAACACACTAGTGGAGCCTGCCTTCTCTCTCTCTCCCCCTCCCCTGTCTTTATTCTGTCTGAGCTGCATCAGAGCGGAGGGAGCCGAGGGAGCACAGGAGAAGATTCAGAAAGTCAAGTACTAAGAGGGAGAAGTATTCAGACAGTGCTTCCACACTGCATGGATTTTACTACCACAGCTCGATTTGTACTAACCTAAGGTGAGAGTCCAGAGAGACTGTACTAGAGGACACCACTGTAGGAACCATTTACCCACTACACAGAACATACTCAGATCTGAATAGAAGGACTTTTTTACCTCTTCAACAGCGCCATCTATCCTAGAATTTATGAATTGTGCATTTTGAATCCTGCAATGCTGCTACTTTAATATTTATTTTTAAAGGCACAGTTAGATGAATTGTGATTGCACTGCATTTAGTTTACTGTTGGTATCAATATGCTGTTAATTATTCACCTTCTTGATGGGTTGCACTTTATATTAATTTATTCAATTTTATAAGGACTTTACACAAGGATTTTTATTCACCAGTATCCATTCACGTTAATTTATTTATGGTATTTTAACCTTGCTGGCATTTTAATTGCCCCCCTTTTTTTTGGCATTTAGACACTGGCACGTTTTCACTTTAATACACCACTTTCACTCGAATGTCAATTAGTGGTAATAAGTATATGGTCCAACATAGAGATTGATGATCCTACTTATTTACATAGACACCTTAATTAGTTATTTTTGTCCCCACCCACCCATCACCCTTACTAATATTGCGCGAAATTCATTCAATTATTTATCCATTAAGTGGTTGTGTGAGCACTTTTAATTTTGCTGCAATATTCACATATAGTATTTTACACTATTTAGATAAAATCGTATTTCTTTTTCACATCTACCAGCGCGAAGGAAATTCTTTATAAAATAAATATAGACCCACTCCTTAAAAAAATTCAGGAAAAACTAGTCTGTTGGACTCGGCTGCCCCTTTCAGTTGTTGGTAGATGCAACTTGATAAAGATGATCTGGAACCCACAATTACTGTATGCACTGCACAATGCCCACATATGGATCCCTATCCATGTGTTTTGGTGGTGTAATACCCTACACCAAGCACTGATTTGGAGGGGGCAAGTTCCAAGGATTAAACTGGAAACCCTACAGGAGATGAAGGACTCGGGTGGATTGGCGGTCCCAAACACATTTTACTAATTTATAGCGGCTCAGCTGCAACACTTAACGGGCTGGAATCACCCTGAGTTCTCTGATCCTTTTTGGAACATTGTGAGTACACAGTTGTCTCGTGATGGCCTTGTGGAGTGCATAGAAGCAGGTAAACTAGGAGTTTTGATACAGTTCCCCACACTAACACTCATAGACAAAATTTGGAACAAAACCAAACAGCACCTGAAATATACCGGATACACAAACTGGTGACAGATATGGAATAATCGTAACTATCCAGAACTGAACAAATTGGAGAACTTCTCTAATTGGTCAAGGAATGGAGTACACTACATCCCACAATTATATTGTGGGGGGGGTTCTCCGAGACTTCCAATCAATACGCTCAGAATTTAATTTGCCTAACACCTCATTTAATCAGTATCTACAGCTTAGGCATGCCATAGCAGCACAAGCCAAAACATCCAACTGGGAGCTAATTAAGCCCAGGGTGCTCACACAACTAGTTATGTCATCATCCCGGAAGGGACAAATCTCCTCTATATATAGTTCACTTATTAGTCATGTATCTAAGGCAATGACTTTAGGCTGTAGAACGGGTTGGGGAGAGGACATAGGGGAAATTTCAGATGAGGAATGGAACAACATACTGGAGAATGTGCTTAAAGTGTCCCTATGCTCCTCTCAAAAACTCACTCAATTATTTATTATTCACTGTACATATCGCACACCCGAAAAATTACATAAATGACACAGGAGAGATGATCCGCTATGTCCTCGCTGCCTTATTGACAATGGTACACTTATTCACATGCTTTGGAAGTGCCCGAAACTACAGAGGTATTGGGCTGCAGTGATAGACACTATTAACAGTATATGGAACATCAAACTTACAAATGACCCTAAATTATGTTTACTGGGATGGTTGGATGAGGAACAATACACTCCTCACACATACATTGCCATTTTAAGGACACTATTTTTAGCTAGGAAACTTATTGCCAGAAAATGGTTATCTACGATGACTCCTACATTGGCGGAATGGACTGCAGCGGTGAATGACTCTCTTATTAGAGAACAACTCACATATAAATATCGAGTCTGACCAAACAAATTTGAAAACATATGGGATCCATGGTTAGACACACTGTCATAAAGATCCTGCCAGTAATCAGCGAGCCAGACGCAGGGGGACACGGCCGCGGGTTCCACTGCGCATGCGCGCGTGTTCACGGGTGCTGTCACGCACGGGAATGCGCGCGCACACTCCCGCTAGTCCCAGGTGGGCTATTTAAACCAGCCTGTCACACTCTATCCCCGCTGTCTGCTCTACAGCGTTCCATGTGCCTTAACCTGATCTGACCTGTGTACTCTGCTATCTGACCCGGCTTCCTGTTAGACCATCCTGCTATCCACCTGCACCAGACCCTCTTGGCTTGCCTGACCATCTCTCTGTGTTGTCCCTGGTACCTCTGCTGATCGACCGATACCGACCTCCGGCTTGTTTGACCATCCCTCAGTCTGATACCTGTATCCAGTCTACTACCTGCTGCCTTGTTTCTGGTTCCAGTCCAGCGTTCCAGTCTACTACCTGCTGCCTTGTTCCTGGTTTCAGTCCAGCGTTCCAGTCTACTACCTGCTGCCTTGTTCCTGGTTCCAGTCCAGCGTTCCAGTCTACTACCTGCTGCCTTGTTCCTAGTTCCAGTCCAGCGTTCCAGTCTACTACCTGCTGCCTTGTTCCTGGTTCCAGTCCAGCGTTCCAGTCTACTACCTGCTGCCTTGTTCCAGGTTCCAGTCCAGTGTTCCAGGCTACTACCTGCTGCTTGTTCCTGGTTCCAGTCCAGCGTTCCAGGCTACTACCTGCTGCTTTGTTCCTGGTTCCAGTCCAGCATTCCAGGCTACTACCTGCTGCTTGTTCCTGGTTCCAGTCGAGCGTTCTAGGCTACTACCTGCTGCTTTGTTCCTGGTTCCAGTCCTGCTTACTTACCTGCTTCCTTACCTGCTGTGGCTCCGGGTCCTCTCTGCATTCCAGCTTCCTCTTCAGCTTCTGGATCCAGAGGGTGCCACCACTCCTGAACTTCCGGTGACTGTCGATCCTGCCAGGCACCCATACCACTCCTCACTCCTGGCCTTCTGTCTCCATTCCAGAGGAACAGGAGTGGGAGCTGTAAGGGAGGTCCTTCTCTGCACTTCGGGCTCAAAACCTACCAGGTACGTGACACACACCTGGACTGGCTCCATTGAGCTTGGTCCACAATAGAATCTTAGGCGGTAGAGTCCTTATAGCAGTGGCACCACCTTAGATTATATTAGAGAGCGGGATCCAATAGTGCTGGGTCTGGAGACGAAAAATATCTTCCCATCTATGTAATGACTTTAATTGAACAAATGTAATGCAACAGCTGGGTACTGCAGAGGTCGATATATACATAGTTTGCTTAGTTTAATGGTTAACATTGGGGTAAAAAACCATTTACCACTCCCCACTGGTTAGGGGAAGTTGGTACCCTAAGCCGTTTGTTGACCCCGTTGGGTCAGGCAGAAGGGAAAAAGGGGAGAGGGAAGGGGAACAATAAAAAAGTAAATGAAAAATGACCAATAAAGGATATGTAGGACAAGCAACGACCTGTAGAAGTCACAAACATAACGAATGTATCGCACAAGTATATCTAATTTTCCGATTGTGATTGCTACTTGCCTCATGAGAAATGTGTTTGTTCGTTAAGTCATGTAACATTAATGCTAAAAGTCCTCATGTAATATGGAATTGAACTTGATCTGTATGCTGGAATGTAACCATCTGCCTTTTTGTGTTCAACGAAGTTATTTTCAATAAAAAAGATCTGATTTAAAAAAAAGAACAAGGGGATTGAAGTACTAGAAATTATTGGTGGTAGCCCAGGTGGAAGAAGTGAAAAGTGATGAGGATATAAACGCATCACCAGAAGAGGTTGAATAAAAAAGTGTAAAAAGTTGAAAAGTGATAAGGATATAAGAGTCTCTTAATGAAGGTGAAAGAGGAGAGCGCAAAAGCTGCCCTGAAATTGAAAACTAAGATCATGGCAACTGGTCCCATCACTCCTTGATAAATAAAAGGAGAAGAAATAAACAATGAAGAGAAGAATGAAGAATGAAGAAGAATGAAGAATGAACAGAAGAAACAATGACAGATTTTATCTTTCTAGGCTCCAAAATCACGGCAGACAGTGACTGTAGCCATGAAATTGGGAGACGCTTGCTTCTTGGGAGGAAAGCAATGGCAAACCTAGACAACATTAAAAAAAGCAGAGACATGACCCTACCAACAAAGTGCTGTATAGTCAAGGCTATGGTATTCCCAGTAATAACCTATGGCTGTGAAAGTTGGACCATAAGGAAGGCTGAACGCCAAAGAATTGATGCTTTTGAACTATGGTGTTGGAGAAGACTCTTAAAAGTCCCTTGGACAGCAAGAATATCAAACCAGTCAGTCTTGAAGGAAATCAACCCTGAATTTTCACTGGAAGGACAGATCCTGAAGCTGAAACTCGAATACTTTGGCCACCTAATGTGAAGAGATAACTCATTGGAAAAGACCCTGATACTGGGAAACATGGAAGGAAAAAGAAGAAGAGGATGACAGAAAACAACATGGATAGATAGCATCTTTAAAACAATAAATATTAACCACTTCAGCCCCGGAAGGATTTACCCCCTTCCTGACCAGAGCACTTTTTACAATTCGACACTGCATCGCTTTAACTGCTAATTGCGCGGTCATGCAATGCTGTACCCAAACGAAATTTGCGTCCTTTTCTTCCCACAAATAGAGCTTTCTTTTGATGATATTTGATCACCTCTGCCGTTTTTATTTTTTGCGCTATAAACGGAAAAAGACTGAAAATTTTGAAAAAAAATGATATTTTCTACTTTTTGTTATAAAAAAATCCAATAAACTAAATTTTAGTCATACATTTAGGCCAAAATGTATTCGGCCACATGTCTTTGGTAAAAAAAAGTCAATAAGCGTATATTTATTGGTTTGCGCAAAAGTTATAGCGTCTACAAACTAGGGTACATTTTCTGGAATTTACACAGCTTTTAGTTTCTGACTGCCTATGTCATTTCTTGAGGTGCTAAAATGGCAGGGCAGTACAAAACCCCCCCAAATGACCCCATTTTGGAAAGTAGACACCCCAAGGAAATTGCTGAGAGGCATGTTGAGCCCATTGAATATTTATTTTTTTTGTCCCAAGTGATTGAATAATGACAAAAAAAAGAAAAAAAAAAAAATTACAAAAAGTTGTCACTAAATGATATATTGCTCACACAGGCCATGGGCATATGTGGAATTGCACCCCAAAATACATTCAGCTGCTTCTCCTGAGTATGGGGATACCACATGTGTGGCACTTTTTGGGAGCCTAGCCGCGTACGGGGCCCCGAAAACCCAGCACCACCTTCAGGATTTCTAAGGGCATACATTTTTGATTTTACTCCTCACTACCTATCACAGTTTTGAAGGCCATAAAATGCCAAGATGGCACAAACCCCCCCCAAATGACCCCATTTTGGAAAGTAGACACCCCAAGCTATTTGCTGAGAGGCATGGTGAGTATTTTGCAGCTCTCATTTGTTTTTGAAAATGAAGAAAGACCAGAAAAAAATTTTTTTTTTTTCTTTTTTCAATTTTCAAAACTTTGTGACAAAAAGTGAGGTCTGCAAAATACTCACTATACCTCTCAGCAAATAGCTTGGGGTGTCTACTTTCCAAAATGGGGTCATTTGGGGGGGGGGTTTGTGCCACCTGGGCATTCCATGGCCTCCGAAACTGTGATAGGTAGTGAGGAGTGAAATCAAAAATTTACGGCCTTAGAAAGCCTGAAGGCGGTGCTTGGTTTTCGGGGTCCCGTGCGCGGCTAGGCTCCCAAAAAGTCCCACACATGTGGTATCCCCGTACTCAGGAGAAGCAACAGAATTTATTTTGGGGTGTAATTTCACATATTCCCATGGCATGTTTGAGCAATATAACATTTAGTGACAACTTTGTGCAAAAAAAAAAAAAAAAAATTGTCTCTTTCCCGCAACTTGTGTCACAATATAAAATATTCCATGGACTCGACATGCCTCTCAGCAAATAGCTTGGGGTGTCTACTTTCCAAAATGGGGTCATTTGGGGGGGGGGGTTGAACTGTCCTGGCATTTTATGCACAACATTTAGAAGCTTATGTCACACATCACCCACTCTTCTAACCACTTGAAGACAAAGCCCTTTCTGACACTTATTGTTTACATGAAAAAATGTTTTTTTTTTGCAAGAAAATTACTTTGAACCCCCAAACATTATATATTATTTTAAAGCAATTGCCCTACAGATTAAAATGGTGGGTGTTTCATTTTTTTTTTTCACACAGTATTTGCGCAGCGATTTTCAAACGCATTTTTTGGGGAAAAAACACACTTTTTTAAATTTTAATGCACTAAAACACATTATATTGCCCAAATGTTTGATAAAATAAAAAAGATGATCTTAGGCCGAGTACATGGATACCAAACATGACATGCTTTAAAATTGCGCACAAACGTGCAGTGGCAACAAAATTACTACATTTTTAAAAGCCTTTAAAAGCCTTTACAGGTTACCACTTTAGATTTACAGAGGAGGTCTACTGCAAAAATTACTGCCCTCGATCTAACCTTCGCGGTGATACCTCACATGCATGGTGCAATTGCTGTTTACGTTTGACGCCAGACCGCCGCTTGCGTTCGCCTTAGCGCGAGAGCAGGGGGCGACAGGGGTGCTTTTTTTTTCTTTATTTTTTTTTGCTTTTTTATCTTATTTTTAAACTGTTCCTTTCATTTATTTTTTTTTAAATCATTTTTATTGTTATCTCAGGGAATGTAAATATCCCCTATGATAGCAATAGATAGTGACAGGTACTCTTTTTTGAAAAAATTGGGGTCTATTAGACCCTAGATCTCTCCTCTGCCCTCAAAGCATCTGACCACACCAAGATCGGTGTGATAAAATGCTTCCCCAATTTCCCAATGGCGCTATTTACATCCGGCGAAATCTAAGTCATAAAATGCTCGTAGCTTCCGGTTTCTTAGGCCATAGAGATGTTTGGAGCCACTCTGGTCTCTGATCAGCTCTATGGTCAGCTGGCTGAATCACCAGCTGCATTCTCAGGTTCCCTGTTGAGACAGGAGAGCCAGAGAAAAACACGGAAGACAGTGGGGGGGGGCATTCCCTCCCACTGCTTGTAAAAGCAGTCTAGAGGCTAATTAGCCGCTAGGATTGCTTTTACATGAAAGCCGACCGCTGGCTAAAAAGAATGATACCAAGATGATACCTAAACCTGCAGGCATCATTCTGGTATAACCACTCAAAGTCGTGAATGGCGTACCTGAAGACAAAAAAATGGTTAACAATAAAGCACAGTAAACGGTAAAGTATAAATAATTACATACCTGAAAAGCAAACATGATAAAACATAATAACAATAAAACATTGCAGAATAGAATACAGTAAAAAAGAGCAGAACAATAGAGAGAGAATAGAGAGAGAGAGAGAACAATAAAACGACAACTATTTTTTTTTATTTTTGTTTGTGTTTTTTTTTTTTTACACTTTTTTTTTGTAACTGTAACTTTTATAACTGTAACCGGTTCCAGGTTCGGGTCTCTCAAAATGCGATGGCATCTTGGGAGACCCTGTGAAAGTGTGCCTAGTCTGTGCAATGCTGTACGCTACGCTAATACTCAACTAGTGCTCGGTAGCGTTCAAAACATTCACCAAGTGTTACTGCAGTGCTGGTTTGACTACGACCGGGGTGTACTACGCCGCTGGTGCTTGCCAGTTCACCAAAACGCTACAAAGAAAAGTGTCAGTGATCGATCGATACTGCACTTGGGTGGGCTGGACTGGGCTGGGCCGGGCGGAGGGGCAAAACGCAGGTGGTAGCAGGTATCTGGGCTGATCCTGCTAACACTGCGTTTTTGGGAACCCTAAACTGCTGGGGACGCTAGTATAGATCTGATCGGATCAGATATTGATGCGTTCAGATACTTTACCACTAAGGGAGGTGTACGGTGCGTGTACGGTGCGTGCGTGGGTGTTCGCGGTACTGGCGCTAATCTGATGCTGCCTAGGGCGACGCATATCACCGCCGGGCGATCAGGGGGCTAAACCTTTATTCGGTAATAAACGGCAGGTGCCCTGACACTATAAAAAATAAACGAACTAACCAGCGTCACCCGTAACGGTTATACGGTGATCAGTGGTGAAAGGGTTAACTAGGGGGCCATCAAGGGGTTAAAACATTTATTAGATAGTATATGGGGGTCCCTGTCGCTATAAAGCACTGACGGCGAACCTAAATATTTACGTCCCTAACTACCGTCACCAGCGACACTAATACAGCGATCAGAAAAATGATCGCTTAGCGACACTGGCGACAGGGGGTGATCAAGGGGTTAAAACTTTATTAGGGGGGTAAGGGGGGTACCCTAGACCTACAGGGGGGTAATACTAACTGTCCCACCACTGCTAACTGTCACAAACTGACACTATGCAGTAATGAGGGAAAAAAAAACTGCTTGGTGTCAGTTTGTGACAGGGGGGGGGTGATTGGGGGGGGATCGGGGGGCGATCGGGGGGGGATCGGGGGTGTAAAGTATGCCTGGCATGTTCTACTGTGTGTGTGTGTGTGTTTGGTGCACTTACATGTCATCTCTCCTCGGCGCTGGAACGGAAACTGCCAGACCGAGGAGAGATGACATCACATCCTCTGCCTCTGTGTACTATACAGAGGCAGGGGATGTTTCTCATTGGCTGGGAGCGATCGCGAAGGGGGGGCCACGATCGGATGGCCTCCCCCTCGTCTGTCATCGCTCCCAACCAAATGCCGACCGCAGCTGGCACCGGGGGGGGTCCGATCGGACCCCCCACCCGCGGGAAGGCAATCACGTTTCAGGTACGTGATTTTGCCTGCCCGTGCCGCTCTGCTCACGTATATAGGCGTGAGGCGGTCGGCAAGTGGTTAAGCTAAGAAAGCTCTGGGAGGCAGTGGAGGACAGTAAAGCTTGGTGCACTATGGTCCATGAGATCACAAAGAGTCAGACATAACTAAACAACTGAACAACAACTCTCTTAAACCTTAAGTTTCTAGTATGGAATGGGGGCGGGTAAGCTGTTTTTTTGCATGAAGTCAGTTTGAGCTGCTGACACCACCAACATTGCCAGTTACTTGTATTCAAAAGCGCTGTTTTTTCTACTAAAATGTGAGTTTTCCTACTTTTAACCACTTCAGCCCCGGAAGGATTTACCCCCTTCCTGACCAGAGCACTTTTTACAATTTGGCACTGCGTCGCTTTAACTGCTAATTGCGCGGTCATGCAATGCTGTACCCAAACAAAATTTGCGTCCTTTTCTTCCCACAAATAGAGCTTTCTTTTGATGGTATTTGATCACCTCTGCCATTTTTATTTTTTGCGCTATAAACGGAAAAAGACCGAAAATTTTGAAAAAAAAAGATATTTTCTACTTTTTGTTATAAAAAAAATCCAATAAACTCAATTTTTGTCATACATTTAGGCCAAAATGTATTCGGCCACATGTCTTTGGTAAAAAAATGTCAATAGGCGTATATTTATTGGTTTGCGCAAAAGTTATAGCGTCTACAAACTAGGGTACATTTTATGGAATTTACACAGCTTTTAGTTTATGACTGCCTATGTCGTTTCTTGAGGTGCTAAAATGGCAGGGCAGTACAAACCCCCCCCAAATGACCCCATTTTGGAAAGTAGACACCCCAAGGAAATTGCTGAGAGGCATGTTGAGCCCATTGAATATTTATTTTTTTTGTCCCAAGTGATTGAATAATGACAAAAAAAAAAAAAATTACAAAAAGTTGTCACTAAATGATATATTGCTCACACAGGCCATGGGCATATGTGGAATTGCACACCAAAATACATTCAGCTGCTTCTCCTGAGTACGGGGATACCACATGTGTGGGACTTTTTGGGAGCCTAGCCGCGTACGGGGCCCCGAAAACCAAGCACCGCCTTCAGGATTTCTAAGGGCATAAATTTTTGATTTCACTCCTCACTGTCTATCACAGTTTTGAAGGCCATAAAATGCCAAGATGGCACAAACCCTCCCCAAATGACCCTATTTTGGAAAGTAGACACCCCAAGCTATTTGCTGAGAGGCATGGTGAGTATTTTGCAGCTCTCATTTGTTTTTGAAAACGAAGAAAGACCAGAAAAAATTTTTTTTTTCTTTTTTCAATTTTCAAAACTTTGTGACAAAAAGTGAGGTCTGCAAAATACTCACTATACCTCTCAGCAAATAGCTTGGGGTGTCTACTTTCCAAAATGGGGTCATTTGGGGGGGTTTGTGCCACCTGGGCATTCCATGGCCTCCGAAACTGTGATAGGCAGTGAAGAGTGAAATCAAAAATTTACACCCTTAGAAAGCCTGAAGGCGGTGCTTGGTTTTCGGAGTCCCGTGCGCGGCTAGGCTCCCAAAAAGTCCCACACATGTGGTATCCCCATACTCAGGAGAAGCAACAGAATGTATTTTGAGGTGTCATTTCACATATCCCCATTGCATGTTTGAGCAATATATCATTTAGTGACAACTTTGTGCAAAAAAAAATTGTCTCTTTCCTGCAACTTGTGTCACAATATAAAATATTCCATGGACTCGACATGCCTCTCAGCAAATAGCTTGGGGTGTCTACTTTCCAAAATGGGGTCATTTGGGGGGTTTTGATCTGTCCTGGCATTTTATGCACAACATTTAGAAGCTTATGTCACACATCACCCACTCTTCTAACCACTTGAAGACAAAGCCCTTTCTGACACTTTTTGATTACATGAAAAAATTATTTTTTTTTGCAATAAAATTACTTTGAACCCCCAAACATTATATATTTTTTAAAGCAAATGCCCTACAGATTAAAATGGTGGGTTTTTCTTTTTTTTTTTCACACAGTATTTGCGCAGCGATTTTTCAAACGCATTTTTTGGGGAAAAAACACACTTTTTAAAATTTTAATGCACTAAAACACACTATATTGCCCAAATGTTTGATGAAATAAAAAAGATGATCTTAGGCCGAGTACATGGATACCAAACATGACATGCTTTAAAATTGCGCACAAATGTGCAGTGGCAACAAAATTAATACATTTTTAAAAGCCTTTAAAAGCCTTTACAGGTTACCACTTTAGATTTACAGAGGAGGTCTACTGCTAAAATTACTGCCCTCGATCTAACCTTCGCGGTGATACCTCACATGCATGGTGCAATTGCTATTTACATTTGACGCCAGACCGACGCTTGCGTTCGCCTTTTTTTTTTTTCTTTATTATTTTTTTGCTTTTTTATCTTATTTTTAAACTGTTCCTTTCATTTTTTTTTTAAATCATTTTTATTGTTATCTCAGGGAATGTAAATATCCCCTATGATAGCAATAGGAAGTGACAGGTACTCTTTTTTTGAAAAAATTGGGGTCTATTAGACCCTAGATCTCTCCTCTGCCCTCAAAGCATCTGACCACACCAAGATCGGTGTGATAAAATGCTTCCCCAATTTCTCAATGACGCGTTTTACATCCGGCGAAATCTAAGTCATAAAATGCTCGTAGCTTCCAGTTTCTTAGGCCATAGAGATGTTTGGAGCCACTCTGGTCTCTGATCAGCTCTATGGTCAGCTGGCTGAATCACCGGATGCATTCTCAGGTTCCCTGTTGAGACAGGAGAGCCAGAGAAAAACACGGAAGACGGTGGGGGGGGGATTCCCTCCCACTGCTTGTAAAAACAGTCTAGAGGCTAATTAGCCACTAGGATTGCTTTTACATGAAAGCCGACCGCTGGCTGAAAAGAATGATACCAAGATGATACCTAAACCTGCAGGCATCATTCTGGTATAACCACTCAAAGTCGTGAATGGCGTACCCGAAGACAAAAAAATGGTTAACAATAAAGCACAGTAAACAGTAAAGTATAAAAAATTGCATACCTGAAAAGCAAACATGATAAAACATAATAACAATAAAACATTGGAGAATAGAACACAGTAAAAAAGAGCAGAACAATAGAGAGAGAATAGAGAGAGAGAGAAGAATAAAACGACAACTATTTTTTTTTATTTTTGTTTGTATTTTTTTTTTTTTTTTTACACTTTTCTTGTAACTAACTTTTATAACTGTAATCGGTTACAGGTTCGGGTCTCTCAAAATGCGATGGCATCTTGGGAGACCCTGTGAAAGTGTGCCTAGTCTGTGCAATGCTGTACCCTACGCTAATACTCAACTAGTGTCCAATAGAGACCACCATGCTGCCCTCTCCCATGGTGGTCTCCATTGGACTCACTCCTCCAGACCCAACAGACAGAAAGGAGGTGGAGTTGGCTTCCTTCTGTCCCCACAAAGCACCTTCCAAGTCCTTACTGTCCCTCCCTCTCTATCCCTCTCTTCTTTCGAGATGCACTGTATTCGTCTGTTTTCTCCCATTGAGGATTGCAGCAATTTATAGGCCTCCAGGACCGGTATCGCGCTTCATTAATGACTTTGCTGCCTGGCTACCCTACTTTCTCTCCTCTGAAATACCCACCATTATTCTTGGTGACTTTAACATTCCTGTCAATGTTAACAGCCCAACTACAGCTAAACTTCTCAACTTAACCTCATCTTTTGACCTAACCCAATGGACACATACTTCCACTCACTCCAATGGTAATACCCTTGACCTTGTATTCTCCCATCTCTGCAACCCTGGCAACCTCACCAACTCCCCATTTCCTCTATCTGATCACAACCTCATTACTTTCACTGTATCCTTGCCTCCAACCACCCATCCCTCCAAGCAGCAAACAATTACTTGTAGAAACCTTCGCCACTTTAACCCTTCTCTTCTCTATTCTGCTACTGACCACCTATATGACATAATCTCTCCCCTGTCCTGTCCTGACCTGGCAACTTCTGTCTACAACAGTTCACTATCATCATCACTAGATGCACTTGCTCCTCTAACCACACGCAGAATTAGGCCCCGACTGTTACAACCCTGGCAAACTGACAACACTAGAAATCTCAAGAGACTTTGCCGTGCTCTTGAACGACTGTGGCGTAAAACCAAATGCCTGCAAGACTTCACCCTATATAAATCTGCCCTTCTAAAATACAATTCATGCCTCCATGCTGCCAAACAAGCCTACTATGTCTCTCTTATTAATTCCTTGTCATCCAGTCCCCGTATGCTCTTCTCAACCTTTAACTCTCTGCTTCGTCCACCACCCCCTCTACCCACTAACTCACTCACTGCCCAAGAGATTGCCAATCACTTCAAAGACAAGATCGATGCAATTCGTGAGGACATCTCCACTGTGCGTACGTCTTCCCCACCCATCATACCTTGCCCAGCAGCACATTCAACACTCTGCTCTTTTGAATTGGCTACTACTGAAGAGGTTACAAATTTTCTCGGATGCCCACCTAACCAATTGTCCCTTGGATCCTGTTCCCTCACAACTACTACGGTCACCCTCTTCTTCTATCCTATGCTCCCTCACCCACATCTTCAATCTCTCCCTTTCTAGTGGCATTTTCCCCTCCCCTCTAAAACATGCACAGATCACTCCCATTCTTAAAAAGCCCTCACTGGACCCTACTGACCTGAACAACTTAAGACCCATCTCATTACTCCCATTCACCTCTAAACTTCTAGAACGCTTAGTCTACAACCGTCTTAGCTCCTACCTTAATGAAAATAACCTTCTTGACCCCTTACAGTCTGGCTTTCGCTCGCAGCACTCCACAGAAACTACCTTACTAAAACTCACTAACGATTTACTAACTGCTAAAACCAACAGCCAGTATTCCATACTCCTACTACTTGACCTCTCTGCGGCCTTTGATACTGTTGACCACCCGCTCCTTCTCAATAAACTACATTCCCTTGGCCTCCGAGATTCTGCTCTATCCTGGTTCTCTGGCTATTTATCACAGCGCTCCTTCAGGGTCACCTACAACTCTGTCTCCTCCTCTCCATTGCCCCTTTCTGTGGGGGTCCCCCAAGGCTCGGTTCTTGGACCCCTTCTCTTCTCTATCTATACCTCCTCCCTTGGTCACTTAATAACTGCCCACGGCTTCCAATACCACTTATACGCTGATGACACCCAAATCTATCTGTCTACTCCTCACCTCACTCCTTCAGTCTCCTCTCGCATTACTAACTTACTAACTGACATATCAGCATGGATGTCATACCACTTCCTTAAATTAAATCTCTCTAAAACTGAGCTATTAATATTCCCCCCCGCCCGTGCCCCCCTCCATGACTTTTCCATCAAAATCAACAATGCAACCATCAGTCCCTCCCCTCACGCCAGGGTACTAGGTGTAATCCTAGACTCTGACTTGTCATTTCAGCCTCAAATCCAATCGCTGTCAAAAGTTTGTAGAATTTACCTCCGTAACATCACTAAAATTCGCCATTTTTTAACAAATGAAACCACCAAGCTCCTCATTCACTCCCTTGTTATCTCTCGCCTTGACTATTGCAACTCCCTTCTCATTGGCCTACCGCTCCATAGGCTATCCCCTCTTCAGTCTATCATGAATGCTGCTGCCAGACTTATGCACCTTAGCAACCGCTCAGTGTCTGCCAACCCTCTACTTCAATCCCTACACTGGCTCCCAATCACCCAGCGAATTAAATTCAAAATTCTAACCACAACATACAAAGCCATTCACAACTCTGCCCCAAGCTACATCACTAATCTTGTCTCCAAATATCACCCAAATCGACCTCTCCGCTCTTCTCAAGACCTCCTGCTTTCAAGCTCTCTCATCTCCTCCTCCCATGCTCGTCTCCAGGATTTCTCCAGAGCCTCTCCCATCCTCTGGAACTCGCTACCTCCATCTATCCAGCTATCCCCTACTCTTGCTACCTTCAGGCAATCCCTGAAAACTCATCTCTTCAGGAAAGCCTATCACGTCTCCAACTAATCTCCTATCACTTCCACCAGCTTATTCCCCACAGTTACAACCTTTTGTACCACCTGCCCCACCCTATTAGATTGTAAGCTCTTCTGAGCAGGGCCCTCTTAATCCTATTGTATTGTATTGTATTGTATTATAACTGTATTGTCTCCCTTTTATATTGTAAAGCGCTGCGTAAACTGTTGGCGCTATATACATCCTGAAAAATAATAATAATAGTGAATGATAGCGTTCAAAACATTCACCAATGCAAAGACCAGGATTGTCAGGACAGGAGGGACAATAATAGCGGGTGTCACGTCTATATCCATGCTTGCTGCAGACACGACATCTTTTTTGGGGGGGTTCGTTGGGTAGGGGTACTCGGGAGGACATAAAAATGCCTCTCATGCAGTCGACTGCATTTGGTTGGGGATGTGAATGGGGGAATTATGGGCGCTGCAGAAGTGGTGGGTTCCCAATTAGGATTGGCAAATGCAGTAGGAAGGGCACTATGGGCACGACGGGCCTGTGTTTGTCTTTTTGGTGGCAGCGGGACACTACTTGTGCTTGCCACCTCACCAGCTTGAACTGCACTTATGGGACTCGCCACGTCACCAAGTGTTACTGCAGTGCTGGTTTGACTACGACCGGGGTGTACTAGGCCGCTGGTGCTTGCCAGTTCACCAAAACACTACCAAAAAAACTGTTAGCGATCGCAGGGATCAGGCCTGACTCTGCGAACGCTGCAGTTATGCGTTTAGTGTTTTGTAAGTGTCAGTGATGGATCGATACTGCACTTGGGTGGGCTGGGCTGGGCTGGGCTGGGCCGGGTGGAGGGGCAAAACGCAGGTGCTAGCAGGTATCTGGGCTGATCACGCTAACACTGCGTTTTTGGGAACCCTAAACTGCTGGGGACGCTAGTATAGATCTGATCGGATCAGATATTGATGCGTTCAGATACTATACCACTAAGGGAGGTGTATGCTGTGTGCTGGGTGTTAGCGGTACTGGCGCTAATCTGACGCTGCCTGGGGCGACGCATATCACCGCCGGGCGATCAGGGGGCTAAACCTTTATTCGGTAATAAACGGCGGGTGCCCTGACACTATAAAAAATAAACAAACTAACCAGCGTCACCCGTAACGGTTATACGGTGATCAGTGGTGAAAGGGTTAACTAGGGGGCAATCAAGGGGTTAAAACATTTATTAGGTAGTATATGGGGGTCCCTGTCGCTATAAAACGCTGATGGCGAACCTAAATATTTACGTCCCTAACTAGCGGAACCAGTGACACTAATACAGCGATCAGAAAAATGATCGCTTAGTGACACTGGTGACGGGGGGTGATCAAGGGGTTAAAACTTTATTAGGGGGGTACCCTAGACCTACAGGGGGCTAACCCTAACTGCCCTACCACTTCTAACTGTCACAAACTGACACCAATGCAGTAATCAGGAAAAAAAAAAAAAAACTGCTTGGTGTCAGTTTGTGACGGGGGGGTGATTGGGGGGTGATTGGGGGGTGATCGGGGGGGGCGATCGGGGGGGGGATCGGGGGTGTTTAGTGTGCCTGGCATGTTCTGCTGTGTTGTGTAGTGTTGTGCACTCACATGTCGTCTCTCCTCTGCGCCGGAACGGAAACTGCCGAGCCGAGGAGAGATGACATCACATCCTCTGCCTCTGTGTACTATACAGAGGCAGGTCATGTTTCTCATTGGCTGGGAGCGATTGCGAGGGGGGGGCCACGATCAGATGGCCTCCCCCTTGTCTCTCAACGCTCCCAGCCAAATGACGACTGCTGCTGGCACCGGGGGGGGTCCGATTGCACCCCCCGCCCGCGGGAAGGCAATCACGTACCAGGTACGTGATTTTGCCTGCCCGTGCCGCTCTGTTTACGTATATTGGCGTGAGGCGGTCAGCAAGTGGTTAATAAATAAGTTTTTAAACCCCGTATACAGTATCAGGCTATGTACTCTTACATCTATTATATGTATACGTTGGATATCTGAGTGGATTTACCCCCTTTGCCACATCTGAAGCACCGGGTCACCTGGACCTACCCTCATGTTATACAGACATCACTGTGGATCCCCATAATTACAAGCTAGATTGACCCAGTGGGTGTACACCCATCTGTGTCCAATCTTTCTGGTAAGCCCCTACTCAATAGGGTGGTGGATCTCCTATCAACACACTTACTAGCTGTCTTCACTTTTTTGGTGTTATCTATCTACCAAGGACTTTAAGGACATTATTAGTATTTTACACTACGGATTTTATTATACACTTTTTCTTCACAGGAATTTATATATACTTATGTGATTTATTTATTGGGCCTAACCATGAATATGGTTACAGACTATGTCTATGATTGTTAGCACTACACTTTTCTTTATATTGCTTTATTTACAAGACCAGTTCACTTGTATGTGTTAACTGCTTACGCACGTTTTTTTTCGACAGCACGGTATTTTCATATATATTTTCTTAACACAGCAGTAAACTAAAGGTCCCCATGACTTCATACATTTCCCAATTTTGAATGGATCAACCATCCTAGATTATACTAAATATTACAAAAAAACGAATTGCGAAGCAGAAACCAAAAGATATTTACCTGTCTTTAGTGGGTAGATCAAAAGGCCTAATGTCGCAATATAAGTTGACACAGATACTTAACTGGATTGTTCTCAAAGTGAAATCAACTGTATCTAACAGAACCCATTGTTTAGACTCTAGGAATTGTTTATATAGCTAAACTCTAAATATTTAGATAGATAGATAGATAGATAGATAGATAGATAGATAGATAGATAGATAGATAGATAGATAGATAGATAGATAGATAGATAGATAGATAGATAGATAGATAGATAGATAGATAGATAGATAGATAGATAGATAGATAGATAGATAGATAGATAGATAGATAGATAGATAGACTTTATTGTCATTGTATACATACAACAAATTTTTTTCGGATACTCTTTACAGCAGCAATAAAACATTTCTCAAGAAAACCACACATACATACTCCTAGCACATGCCCACATATCTATTTAAATATATCAAGATATAAAATGTTATTTAAAAATAAATAAATAAAAGAATGTTAAAATTCTACATAAAATTCCTAAAACACTGTACCTGATGGGATTATGGACAATACGGTCCTAGGGAAAAAACTATGCTTTAAGCGATTAGTGTGCGTTTTAAGTGTTCTATATCTTTTCCCTGATGGCAATGGGACAAACACACTGTAACCTGGGTGGGTTGGATCAATACTAATAGCTTTTGCTCGCTTTTTTAATCGGCTGGCATATGCTGTGTCCAAATTTGGTAGATCTGTTCCTATGATCCGCTGTGCTGTTTTCACCACACTAGACAGGCACTTCTTATCCTCCGTCCTGCAGCTGGCATACCACACTACAGCGCAGTGGAGAAGAATACTCTCAATGGTACAATGATAGAAATTGACCAGAAGCCTTATGGGCAATCCAGCCTGCTTCAGTCTCCGAAGGAAAAACAGCCTCTGCTGCGCTTTTTTCACTAGAAAAAAGTATTTTGAGACCATGACAACTCCCTTGTAATATGTACTCCCAAAAATTTAATAGTGTCTACACTTTCCACCTCCTCACCACCTATATGAACCGGGCAATGATTGATCTTTCTTGATCTCCTATAATCCACTATTATTTCTTTAGTTTTTGCTGTATTGAGTATGAAATCATTTTCTCTACACCACTCAACCAAATGTTGAATTTCCTGCCTATAAGCTGTCTCATCCAGCTGTCCAAAGTTCATTTCAAACTCTTTAGGAAGACATTCTGTCTACTCAGTAATATTTTAAAATACATATGATTATAAGTCATTCAAATTATATATTATATTCCAAGTTAAAGATACAATTATGATTTTAGTGTCTGTTGACCCAATGATAGTTCTGTCATATGGTAAAAATATAATATTTTGATGTAGAACAAATTAGAAGCAAGAATTTTTTTAAGATGCCAATCATTGTTATGAAAGACATATAAATCGTGAATATAGCTGCATAAAAATATTCATATAGCGTGTTTTTCCTAGATAAATAATTATTCAAAGGATATACAAGAATTATACATTTATCCATATAGATAATCATTTTATGTGAGATTGATGAATCAAAATTATACTGAGTGTATTGTATATTGTATATTGTACCGGTCACCAGAGTCCCTGAATAATATTTATAACGAAACGAACGTAAGTTTGACTCAAATATGGGGTGTTTGCCTGTTCGCTGAATAGCGAACAATTTGGGGTGTTCACAGAAAATGAGAAAGCCGCAGAACAACCTTTAAACGTCTATGGGAGAAATAAAAGTTGCTAATTTTAAAGGCTTATATGCATGGTATTGTCATAAAAAGTGTTTGGGGACCTGGGTCCTGCGCCAGGGGACATGTATGAATGCAAAAAAAATTAAAAGTGGACGTTTTTTCAGGAGCAGTGATTTTAATAATGCTTACAGTGAAACAATAAAAGTGTAATACTCCTTTAAATTTCATACCTGGGGGTGTCTATAGTATGCCTGTAAAGTGGCGCATTTTTCCTATGTTTAGAACAGTCCAAGAGCAAAATGACATTTCTAAAGGAAAAAAGTCATTTAAAAGTACTTGCGGCTATAATGAATCTGCGCCAAAATTTAGAAAAAATGGAGTGGGGTCCCCCCAAAAATCCATACCAGACCCTTATCCGAGCACACAACCTGGCAGGCAACAGGAAAAGAGGGGGGACGAGAGAACACCCCCCTCCTGAACCATACCAGGCCACATGCCCTCAACATTGGGAGGGTGCTTTGCGGTAGCCCCCCAAAGCACCTTGTCCCCATGTTGATGGGCAGAAGGGCCTCATCCCCACAACCCTTGCCTGGTGGTTGTGGGGGTCTGCAGGCGGGGGGCTTATCGGAATCTGGAAGCCCCCTTTAACAAGGGGACCCCCAGATCCTGCCCCCCTGTGTGAAATGGTAACAGGGTACAAATGTACCCCTACCATTTAACAAAAAATGTGTGAAAATTTAAAAAAAAAAAGACAATACATGCCTTGGGACAAGTTTGACTCGAAAACATTGGGTGTTCACCTGTTTGCCGAATAGCAATCAATTTGGGGTGTTTGTGGAAAATGAGAAAGCCGCAGAACAACCTTTAAACGTCTATGGGAGAAATAAAGATTGCTAATTTTAAAGGCTTATATGCATGGTATTGTCATAAAAAGTGTTTGGGGACCTGGGTCCTTCCCCAGGGGACATGTATGAATGCAAAAAAAAATTATAAGTGGACTTTTTTTGGGAGCAGTGATTTTAATAATGCTTAAAGTGAAACAATAAAAGTGTAATATTCCTTTAAATGTCATACCTGGGAGGGTGTCTATAGTATGCCTGTAAAGTGGCGCATGTTTCCCAAGTTTAGAACAGTCCAAGAGCAAAATTACATTTCTAAAGGAAAAAAAGTCATTTAGGTACTTGCGGCTATAATGAATCCGTGTCAATTTTTTTAAAAAAAATAGTGCGAGGGTCCCCCTCAAAATCCATACCAGACCCTTCAGGTCTGGTATGGATTTTAAGGGGAACCCTGTGCCAAAATAAAAAAAAAATTGAGTGGGGTCCCCCCAAAAATCCATACCAGATCCTTATCCAAGCACATAACCTGGCAGGCCACAGGAAAAGAGGGGGGGATGAGAGAGCACCCCCTCTCCTGAACCATACCAGGCCACATTTACTCAACATTGGGAGGGTGCTTTGGGGTAGCCCCCCAAAGCATCTTGTCCCCATGTTGATGGGGAGAAGGGCCTCATCCCCACAACCCCACGTCTAAGAGGATGAAACGCATCGGGTAGGACCCCACTGCCGCCACACAATTACAGCGCTGATTTTAAAGATTTACATGTGAGTGTATCTCTAATTTTAATAAATTTGCTACTTGTTTTATGGATTTGCACTATGTGGCCTTCCTTTTTTCCTTTCCACCTTATACTATTGCCATCTGCTTCCTAACATCATTCTGAGGGACACACCAGTCCACCGTTCATTCCAAGACTTTCATCTTCACAACCCCTCTGGATTACCTACAACCACCCACCACCCAAGCCTGTTTTGACCCAATTGGGCGTATGTCTTTTTGGGTCCAGTAGATCTGGTAAGCCTTCTTATTGTCGGTGGTGGTGTGCTTCTTTTGTCTTCACTTCAGATGTCACGCATTTATTGATTTGTTCCTCACATGAAGTCACGCAATTTATATGGACTATTAGTTTTTAGGAGTCTTATAAACATGGAGGACTTCCTTCTACGTTTCACTTAGATGTTTTCACCATCTGTTGGACTATATCGTCCCTATGCTGGACATTTAAGATTATTTAGCGCTACACTTATTTTGTCTTCATCCCCACAACCCTTGCCTGGTGGTTGTGGGGGTCTGCAGGTGGGGGGCTTACTGGAGTCTGGAATCCCCTTTTAACAAGTGGACCCCAAGATCCTGCCCCCCCATGTGAAATGGTAACGGGGTACAAAGGTACCCCTACCATTTCACAAAAAATGTGTGAAAATGGTAAAAAAAGACAATACACGCCTTGGGACAAATTCTTTATTAAAAAAATAAAAAACTGTCCCACAAAGTCTTGTTCTTCTTCTTCTCTCGCTCCGACGGACCAAAAAAGAAAAAAAAAGGCGCAAGCCATCTACGATCTGCCTCCATGGGTAGCACCCGCCATAGTGGGGACATCCTCTGACACATGGTGACATCCCTATGGATATCCCATATCGTCAGAGGCGGCGGGGTCACTCAGTTACGTAACCGAGTGACCCCGCCCCCTCTGACGCTATGGGAAAGCCATAGGGATTTCCCCGTGTGTCAGAGGGGGCGGACTGGGTAGCCCCATCCCCTCTGATGCTACGGGAAAGCCATAGGAATGTCCCCGTACATCAGAGGGGGCGGACCAGGTGGCCCTACCCCCCTCTGATGCTACGGGAAAGTCATAGGGATGTTCCCATGCGTCAGAGGGGGTGGGGCACCCAGCAACATCATTGTGTGGCCCTGCCCTCATTTATAGAAGAACTGTCACCTGAGAGGCCCGTCATTACGGCGAGTGCCTCCCATGGAGGCAGATCATAGGTGGCTTGCGGCTTTTTTTTTTTTTTTTTCTTTTTCGGTCCATCGGAGCGAGAGAAGAAGAACAAGACTTTCTGGGATAGTTTTATTTTTTTAATAAAGGACTTGTCCCAAGGCGTGTATTGTCTTTTTTTTACCATTTTCACACATTTTTTGTGAAATGGTAGGGGTACATTTGTACCCCGTTACCATTTCACACAGGGGGGCGGGATCTAGGGATCCCCTTGTTAAAGGGGGCTTCCAGATTCCAATAAGCCCCCTGCCCGCAGACCCCCACAACCACCAGGCAAGGGTTGTGGGTAGGGTTGTCCCGATACTGATACTGGTATCGGTATCGATACCAAGCATTTGCCCAAGTACTTGTACTTGGGCAAATGCTCCCGATGCTTCACCCGATACCTGGACAGTCAGCAGTGATCGGCGTGTGGGGGAGTTACAAGCTTTTCCCCCTGCGGCTTTCAGCTGCTTTAGTGAAATCTTTACAGCAGTGATCCGTGCTTGTAACTCCCCCACACGCGATCACCGCTGACTGTCACCGCATCCTCCATGCCCCCTCCGTTCTGCTGTCCCCCTCCATTCTGCTGTCTCTCTCTGTTCTGCTGTCCCTCTCCGCGCTGCTGTCCCGTTCTGCTGTCCCTCTCCGTTCTGCTGTCCCGTTCTGCTGTCCCCCTCTGTTCTGCTGTCCCCCTCCGTTCTGCTGTCCCTCTCCGTTCTGCTGTCCCTCTCCGTTCTGCTGTCCCTCTCCGTTATGCTGTCCCCCTCCATGTCCTCCTCATTCCTTTTCTGTATGGACAGAGTCAGCTGACTCTGTCCATTCACATAACTGAAACATTGTAACCACCTGTGATTATGATGTCTCAGTTTATGAATGGAGAGGAGCCGCTGTCTTCTCTCCATTCATTTTCAGTGCAGCTGAGGCTGCTGAGAAAGGGAGTGGGGAATCTCTATCCTTGGTCTCTTTCTCTGTCTCAAGGGGTAGATATCAGGGGTCTGTTAAGACTGTTTAGTCTGTTAAGACCCCTGATATCTCACCAAAGCCCCCCAACAGGGCTGATTAAAAAAAAACACACACAAAGTATTGCAATAAATAATAAAAAAAAATTGCAAAAAAAAAAAAATTTAAATAAAAAAACACACAGACACCGTCTACCCCCCCTAAAAAAAAAGAAAAAAGAAAGCATTGTAACAAAAACAAAAAAAAGTAAAAAAAACAAAAAAAACATTGTCACGTGACATTAAAAATAAAAGTATCGGTAATCGGTATCGGCAAGTACTTGAAAAATAGTATTGGTACTTGTACTCGGTCTTAAAAAAAGTGGTATTGGGACAACCCTAGTTATGGGGATGAGGCCCTTCTACCCCAATGCACTCTCCCAATGTTGAGGGCATGTGGCCTGGTACGGTTCAGGAGGGGGGCGCTCACTTATCCCCCCTATTTTCTTGCGGCTTGCCAGGTTGTATGCTCGGATGAGGATCTGGTATGGATTTTTGGGGGGACCCAACGCCATTAATTTTTTAATTTTGGCGCGGGAGTCCCCTTAAAATCCATATCAGAGCTGAAGGGTCTGGTATGGATTTTGAGGGGAACCCCCACGCCTTTTTTTTATTTTGGCACAGGTTTCCTCTTAATATCCATACCAGACCTGAAGGGCCTGATATGGAATTTGGGGGGACCCCCATGCATTTTTTTTAAATTTTGGCTCAGGGTTCCCCTGTGGGGGAATCCCATGCCATTTTTATCAATGAACTTTTATGTGTATTGCCAGGACCGACTATTCATTATAGCCGCGAGTACTTTTAAATTACTTTTTTTCCTTTAGAAATGTCATTTTGCTCTCGGACTGTTCTAAACACGGGAAACATGCGCCACTTTACAGGCATACTATAGATACCTCCAGGTACGAAATTTAAAAGGAATATTACACTTTTATTGTTTTACTTTAAGCATTATTAAAATCACTGCTCCCGAAAAAACGGCCGTTTTTAAAACTTTTTTTTGCATTGATACATGTCCCCTGGGGCAGGATCCAGGTCCCCAAACACTTTTTAAGACAATAACTTGCATATAAGCCTTTAAAATTAGCACTTTTGATTTTTTATGTTCGTGTTCCATAGACTTTAATGGTGTTCGCGTGTTCAAACACATTTTTTGCCTGTTCGCATGTTCTGCTGCGAACCGAACTGGGGGGTGTTCGGCTCATCCCTAATCAGCACCAATATACAAACAGATACACATTATTAAAATAGAACATATTTTTTAACAGATAGATCAGAACATGTTTTTCTGCCCTCAGACATGCCTAGTGATTAAAGGTGATATTGCCGGAATTCACAAAAGTAAATTATCAGATTTTTTTCAACCAATGGAAAAGAAGTCATACCTTTTGAGCTGAGCTTATTATAATTTTTTATAATCCTATTGTCTAATATGGTATTTAGGAGCAGGATAGATGCCATGAAAGGACTCTAGACACTCAATCAGACACGTAGACACACATACTCCACTCATCAACTCATACCTCTACATTCATGAAGATTCCATCTTGAAAGCCACGGCAGCCATTCTAAAAACTCTGGTAACTAGCAATACAGACCAGTAGCTATTTTGGAACAGGTAATTAAGTTGTGTTGATTTTTACCTTATATACATTTGTGTTATCTTAAATATTTACTTATTGATCATTATACAGTTGGATAATTATTTCCCTTGAATCAGTAACCGCCTTGTAGCTTATTCTCTAAAGATTCAATTTTCAATATTTTTCATTTGCAAAGTTTCCATTTTATTGACGTAACAAACGTCTAATTTTGTTTCACGTTGTTAACCACTGGTAGAAATTGTGAAAAACAGACATTCTATCTTATTGTCAATTTTACAAGGTTATCAATTCTACAGGGAGGTTTACTATTGCGTCATTTCAAGGGTACAACACTCCCATGTAGCAGGTGTTTCAATTGATATTCAAGCTTTTATGTAGCACAATTATTATTTTAATTTTATGTAACATGTTTTGTCAACCGATCTATATATAACTATTTTGTATGGTTATATGTCTGGGAAGTTTATCATTGCTGTGTCATTTCAAAGGCACAACACTCCCATTAGCGTGTGTTTCAATTGAAATTCTTAATTTTATGTAGCACAATCAGTATTTTTAATTTCATGTAACGTTTGTTTTTGTCAACCAATATTTATATAACTATTTTGTATGAATACATGTCTGGTGAATAAATCTCCTATTTTAGTCTGTGTTCATATTTGATTGACACTGTTTCTTAAAAATATTATAGTTTAAAAATTACTCAATCATAAATACCATGCAGGAAAATTATCCTCATAAGCACAACAGCTTGAAACATGAATTTCCAACTTAAGGCACATTTCCTTTGATTTCTTAATAAAATGATATCAACATAAAAAATAAAATGTTTCTATTTTTCAATAGCTTAGACTGTCAGTGTTGAAAGCTGGAAGCAAGCTGACAGTAAATTTAATTAAGAATTATTTGTTAAGAATGTTAGGGTTCAATTATTTAGACATTTATACAAGCTTTAACCACTTGCCGACCGGCTCCTGTACATATACGTCGACACTTTAAAGATGGATATCTTGGTAACGGCAGCTCTGTGGTGGATTCACTGCAAGATCACCGTTATCAGTGGGGGGAAAGGTGCCGCCCCCCTCCCACCGCTCTCCCGCACCCTCCACCGCTTACCAGAGCCGTCGGCAATGGAGGAGGCAATTGGGACCTGTCCATGGCCGGGTATGGAGACGAGTCTCCATAGCAGGGCGGAACTGACATCATAACGTCACTTCCACCCATACGTCTTAAAGGGCCATTTTTTCAAAGTCATTTTTTCAATGACAATTTTTTTTTTATTGCAATTAAGTCCAAATATAAGATTTGAGGACTTTTTCACTCCAGATCTCATATTTAAGAGGACCCGTCATGCTTTTTTCTATTACAAGGGATGTTTACATCCCTTGTAATAGGAATAAAAGTGACCCAAATTATAAAAAAAGTGAAAAAATAAAAAAAATCAAGTAAATAAATAAGAAAATTGTTTTTTAAAGTTCCCCGTCCCGACGAGCTCGCGCGCAGAAATGAATGCATACGCGAGTAGCGCCCGCAACTGAAAATGGTGGTCAAACCACACATGTGAGGTATCACCACAATCGTTAGAGCGAGAGCAATAATTCCAGCCCTAGACCTCCTCTGTAACTCAAAACATGCAACCTTTAGAATTTTTTAAATGTCGCCTATGGAGATTTTCAAGGGTAAAAGTTTGACGCCATTCCACGAGCGGGCGCAATTTTGAAGCGTGACATGTTGGGTATCAATTTACTTAGCGTAACATTATCTTTCACAGTATAAAAAAAATTGGGCTAACTTTACTGTTGTCTTTTTTTTATTCAAAAAAGTGAATTTTTTTCCAAAAAAAGTGCGCTTGTAAGAGCGCTGTGCAAATACAGTGTGAAAAAAAGTATTGCAATGACTGCCATTTCATTCTCTAAGGGTGTTAGCAAAAAACAATATACAATGTTTGGGGTTTCTAAGTAATTTTCTAGCAAAGAAAAACTGTTTTAAACTTGTAAACACCAAAATCTCAAAATGAGGCTAGTCCTTAAGTGGAACATAAGTGTAAATAATTCCTTTAGATACTGTTGCTAGCAATGCGGTGGTTTTATGTTGAGTGAGATTTTTATAATTATATAAATAATATAGTTTTCCTACCTGACAATTTGTGTGTGTGTGTGTGTTTGTATTACTTTGCGCATAAAAAAGAAACACTCTTCCCAAGCAAAAGGTCTAATATGCTAACCGATCAGAGCAGCACACCAGCTAACAGGTTGAACAGTTAACACAAAGACCCAAATTTGCTCCTCTAAAATTAATCTTAAAAACCCACAAGATGCAGCTATCAGTTTAATTTTTCCAACCAGCAGTAAAGGCTCTACAACATAGTATTTCTTTGAATAAATTCACTGAATTGACTGAATTACTTAAAAATTTTAAGAAAGTTTCACTTTGATTGTGAAGGCAGGCAGCATACACTTGAAATTGCAATGTGATGATACCTATTTTTTCAGAACCCTCATTCTATTGTTTTATCTATAAAATAATATAATTAGATCATTTACAGTAAAACATGTCATTGTTTAATTGAGCATAGTAATAATTGGACAATTAAAGTTTAATTATGACTATTATTTTCTATGAATCTATGTAAGTGTGTAAATTACAAGTTGAAACATTATCATTATCACAGATTTTTCAATATACATATTTTAACATATTGCTATCATCTTTCTACTCTGTTTTTTTTCATTTATAAAATCATTTTTTATAAATAATTAATGTCTTTAATGGCTAATTCACATTTGCAGTGTGAATTGAATACCATTTAAACACACTGAAATTGCTTAAGTTTAAAATAATAATAATATTATAATATAATAATAATAGTATTCTGCTTTGATTTAGTTTAATCATATTTCAGTTCTATAATGCTTTAAAGGGGAAAGAATCTCTATCTGCACTTTTAAAAATGATTTTTTTTTTTACATTTGAGAGATTTTCCTTCACTTCTTGTCTTGTATACACAACATGAAGTGAGAAGAGATCTATTTAAATAAAGGAAAACCTCTCTTTGACAACAGAACAAATTACTCTATTTACGATTTTGGATTTTCCCTGACTTTCAGCCCTGGTGACAGTGGTCCCCTGCACAAATAGGGAGAGTGGACTTTTTTATCAGGGATGTGGCAAGTGTTTAAACCCTTCACCACTCACACTGCTAAAATAAAAAAGGCCATAGATACACTTTGAGCATACAGTAGGCTCTCCACTTACTGCTAAAGTTGTGTGAAGGTACATGTTCATATGAAAGAACACTGTCTTTCTCATTGGTCAATTTCTGGAATGAAGATATCACTGGAGTGAAGATAAATTGCAATACCACTCAGCACGCACTAACTGTACGTGTTGGTTAACCACTTCAGCTCCGGACCATTATGCTGCCTAAGGACCAGAGGACTTTTTCCAATTTGGCACTGCGTCGCTTTAACTGCTAATTGCGCGGTCATGCAATGCTGTACCCAAACTAAATTTGCGTCCTTTTCTTCCCACAAATAGTGCTTTCTTTTGATGGTATTTGATTACCTCTGCCATTTTTATTTTTTGCGCTATAAATGGAAAAAGACCGAAAATTTTGAAAAAAAATGATATTTTCTACTGTTTGTTATAAAAAAAATCCAATAAACTCAATTTTAGTCATACATTTAGGCCAAAATGTATTCGGCCACATGTCTTTGGTAAAAAAAATGTCAATAAGCGTATATTTATTGGTTTGCGCAAAAGTTATAGCGTCTACAAACTAGGGTACATTTTCTGGAATTTACACAGCTTTTAGTTTATGACTGCCTATGTAATATCTTGAGGTGCTAAAATGGCAGGGCAGTACAACCCCCCCCCCCAAATGACCCCATTTTGGAAAGTAGACACCCCAAGGAAATTGCTGAGAGGCATGTTGAACCCATTGAATTTTTTTTTTTGTCCCAAGTGATTTAATAATGACAAAAAAAAAATATTTACAAAAAGTTGTCACTAAATGATTTATTGCTCACACAGGCCATGGGTCTATGTGGAATTGCACCCCAAAATACATTCAGCTGCTTCTCCTGAGTACGGGGATACCACATGTGTGGGACTTTTTAGGAGCCTAGCCGCATACGGGGCCCCGAAACCCAATCACCGCCTTCAGGATTTCTAAGGGTGTACATTTTTTATTTCACTCTTCACTGCCTATCACAGATTCGGAGGCCATGGAATGCCCAGGTGGCACAAACCCCCCCCCAAATGACCCCATTTTGGAAAGTAGACACCCCAAGCTATTTGCTGAGAGGCATGGTGAGTCCATGGAATATTTTATATTTTGACACAAGTTGCGAGAAAGTGACATTTTTTTTTTTTTCACAAAGTTGTCACTAAATGATATATTGCTCACACAGGCCATGGGCCTATGTGGAATTGCACCCCAAAATGCATTCAGCTGCTTCTCCTGAGTACGGCGATACCACATGTGTGGGACTTTTTGGGAGCCTAGTTGCGTACGGGTCCAGAAAACCAATCACCGCCTTCAGGATTTCTAAGGGTGTAAATTTTTGATTTCACTCTTCACTGCCTATCACAGTTTCGGAGGCCATGGAATGCCCAGGTGGCACAACCTCCCCCCCCAAATGACCCCATTTTGGAAAGTAGACACCCCAAGCTATTTGCTGAGAGGCATGGTGAGTATTTTGCAGCTTTCATTTGTTTTTGAAAATGAAGAAAGGCAAGAAAAAAATTTTTTTTTTTTTTTCAATTTTAAAAACTTTGTGACAAAAAGTGAGGTCTGCAAAATACTCACTATACCTCTCAGCAAATAGCTTGGGGTGTCTACTTTCCAAAATGGGGTCATTTGGGGGGGTTTGTGCCACTTGGGCATTCCATGGCCTCCGAAACTGTGATAGGCAGTGAAGAGTGAAATCAAAAATTTACACCCTTAGAAAGCCTGAAGGCGGTGCTTGGTTTTCGGGGTCCCGTACGCGGCTAGGCTCCCAAAAAGTTTCACACATGTGGTATCCCTGTACTCAGGAGAAGCAACAGAATGTATTTTGGGGTGTAATTTCACATATTCCCATGGCATGTTTGAGCAATATATAATTTAGTGACAACTTTGTGCAAAAAAAAAAAAATTGTCTCTTTTGTCACAATATAAAATATTCCATGGACTCGACATGACTCTCAGCAAATAGCTTGGGGTGTCTACTTTCCAAAATGAGGTCATTTGGGAAAGTAGACACCCCAAGCTATTTGCTGAGAGGCATGGTGAGTATTTTGCAGCTCTCATTTGTTTTTGAAAATGAAGAAAGACAAGAAAAAACTTTTTTTTTCTTTTTTCAATTTTCAAAAACTTTGTGACAAAAAGTGAGGTCTGCAAAATACTCACTATACCTCTCAGCAAATAGCTTGGGGTGTCTACTTTCCAAAATGGGGTCATTTTGGGGGGGGGGGGGTTGTGCCACCTGGGCATTCCATGGCCTCCGAAACTGTGATAGGCAGTGAAGAGTGAAATCAAAAATTTACACCCTTAGAAAGCCTGAAGGCGGTGCTTGGTTTTCGGGGTCCCGTACGTGGCTAGGCTCCCAAAAAGTTTCACACATGTGGTATCCCCATACTCAGGAGAAGCAACAGAATGTATTTTGGGGTGTAATTTCACATATTCCCATGGCATGTTTGAGCAATATATCATTTAGTGACAACTTTGTGCAAAAAAAAAAAATTGTCTCTTTTGTCACAATATAAAATATTCCATGGACTCGACATGACTCTCAGCAAATAGCTTGGGGTGTCTACTTTCCAAAATGGGGTCATTTGGGGGGGGTTTTGAACTGTCCTGGCATTTTATGCACAACATTTAGAAGCTTATGTCACACATCACCCACTCTTCTAACCACTTGAAGACAAAGCCCTTTCTGACACTTTTTGTTTACATGAAAAAATTATTTTTTTTTGCAAGAAAATTACTATGAACCCCCAAACATTATATATTTTTTTAAAGCAAATGCCCTATAGATTAAAATGGTGCGTGTTTCATTTTTTTTACACAGTATTTTTCAAACGCATTTTTTGGGGAAAAAACATGCTTTTTAAAATTTTAATGCACTAAAACACACTATATTGCCCAAATGTTTGATGAAATAAAAAAGATGATCTTAGGCCGAGTACATGGATACCAAACATGACATGCTTTAAAATTGCGCACAAACGTGCAGTGGCGACAAACTAAATACATTTTTAAAAGCCTTTAAAAGCCTTTACGGGTTACCACTTTAGATTTACAGAGGAGGTCTACTGCTAAAATTACTGCCCTCGATCTGACGTTTGCGGTGACACCTCACATGCATGGTGCAATTGCTGTTTACATTTGACGCCAGACCGACGCTTGCGTTCACCTTTGCGCGAGAGCAGGGGGGGACAGGGGTGCTTTTTTTTTTTTTTTCTTTATTATTTTTTTGCTTTTTTATCTTATTTTTAAACTGTTCCTTTCATTATTTTTTTTTTAATCATTTTTATTGTTATTTCAGGGAATGTAAATATCCCCTATGATAGCAATAGGTAGTGACAGGTACTCTTTTTTGAAAAAATTGGGGTCTATTAGACCCTAGATCTCTCCTCTGCCCTCAAAGCATCTGACCACACCAAGATTGGTGTGATAAAATGCTTTCCCAATTTCCCAATGGCGCTGTTTACATCCGGCGAAATCTAAGTCATGAAATGCTCATAGCTTCCGGTTTCTTAGGCCATAGAGATGTTTGGAGCCACTCTGGTCTCTGATCAGCTCTATGGTCAGCTGGCTGAATCACCGGCTGCATTCTCAGGTTCCCTGTTGAGACAGGAGAGCCAGAGAAAAACACGGAAGACAGTAGGGGGGGGCATTCCCTCCCACTGCTTGTAAAAGCAGTCTAGAGGCTAATTAGCCAACAGGATTTCTTTTACATGAAAGCCGACCGCTGGCTGAAAAGAATGATACCAAGATGATACCTAAACCTGCAGGCATCATTCTGGTATAACCACTCAAAGTCGTGAATGGCGTACCTGAAGACAAAAAAATGGTTAACAATAAAGCACAGTAAACGGTAAAGTATAAAAAATTGCATACCTGAAAAGCAAACATGATAAAACATAATAACAATAAAAAATTGCAGAATAGAATACAGTAAAAAAGAGCAGAACAATAGAGAGAGAATAGAGAGAGAGAGAACAATAAAACGTTTTGTTTTTTTTTTTTTACACTTTTTTTGTAACTAACTTTTATAACTGTAACCGGTTCCAGGTTCGGGTCTCTCAAAATGCGATGGCATCTTGGGAGACCCTGTGAAAGTGTGCCTAGACTGTGCAATGCTGTACCCTACGCTAATACTCAACTAGTGAATGGTAGCATTCAAAACATTCACCAATGCAAAGACCAGGATTGTCAGGACAGGAGGGACAATAATAGTGGGTGTCACGCCTATATCCGTGCTTGCTGCAGACACAACATATTTTTTGGGGGGGTTCGCTGGGTAGGGGTACTCGGGAGGACATAAAGAAAATGCCTCTCATGCAGCCGACTGCATTTGGTTGGGGATGTGAATGGGGGAAGTACGGGCGCTGCAGAAGTGGTGGGTTCCCAATTAGGATTGGCGAATGCAGCAGGAAGGGCATTATGGGCACAACGGGCCTGTGTTTGTCTTCTTCTTGGTGGCAGCGGGACACTACTTGTGCTTGCCACCTCACCAGCTCGAACTGCACTTATGGGACTCGCCACGTTACCAAGTGTTACTGCAGTGCTGGTTTGACTATGACCGGGGTGTACTAGGCCGCTGGTGCTTGCCAGTTCACCAAAACGCTACCAAAAAAACTGTTAGTGATTGCAGGGATCAGGCCTGACTCTGCGAACGCTGCAGTTATGCATTTAGTGTTTTGTAAGTGACAGTGATCGATCGATACTGCACTTGGATGGGCTGGGCTGGGCCGGGCGGAGGGGCAAAAGGCAGGTGCTAGCAGGTATCTGGGCTGATCCCACTAACACTGTGTTTTTGGGAACTCTAAACTGCTGGGGACGCTAGTATAGATCTGATCGGATCAGATATTGATCCATTCAGATACTATACCACTAAGGGAGGCGTATGCTGCGTGCGTGGGTGTTAGCGGTACTGGCACTAATCTGACGCTGCCTGGGGCGACGCATATCACCGCCGGGCAATCAGGGGGCTAAACCTTTATTCGGTAATAAATGGCGGGTGCCCTGACACTATAAAAAATAAACAAACTAACCAGCGTCACCCCGTAACAGTTATACGGTGATCAGTGGTGAAAGGGTTAACTAGGGGGCAATCAAGGGGTTAAAACATTTATTATGTAGTATATGGGGGTCCCTGTCGCTATAAAACGCTGACGGCGAACCTAAATATTTACCTCCCTAACTAGCGTCACCAGTGACACTAATACAGCGATCAGAAAAATGATCGCTTAGCGACACTGGCGATGGGGGGTGATCAAGGGGTTAAAACTTTATTAGGGGGGTTAGTGGGGTACCCTAGACCTAAAGGGGGCTAACAGTAACTGTCCTACCACACTAACTGTCACAAACTGACACCATGCAGTAATCAGAAAAAAAAAAAACTGCTTGGTGTCAGTGTGACAGGGGGGAGGGGTGATTAGGGGGTGATCAGGGGGTAAAGGGGGGTGTTTTGTGTGCCTGGCATGTTCTACTGTGTGTGTGTTTTCACTCACAGTGCAGTCTTCTCTCCTCGGCGCCAGAACGGAAAATACCGAGCCGAGGAGAGATGACATCATTTCCTTTGCTGCTGTTTAGCATACAGCAGCATAGGAAGGATCTGATTGGCCAGCGGCGATCGCGAGGGGGGCCACGAACGGATGGTCTCCCCCTCATCTCCGATCGCCGCTGGATGAAAGGGGACTGCCTCCGGCACCGGGGGGTCCAATTGGACCCCCCGCCCACGGGAGGCAGATCACGTACATATACGTGATTCTGCCTGCCCGTGCCACCTTGCCGACTTAAGTGGTTAATATGCTGTAGCGCAGTGGTTCTCAACCCTGTCCTCAAGTACACCCAACAGGCCATGTTTTGGGAATTTCTATTAAATAAAATAGCTGTCTAAAATACCAAGCCATTGACTCTGATTTAAAGCCCCTGTGCAAGATAAAGGAAAACCTGCCAACATGGCCTGTTGGGGGTACTTGAGGACAGGGTTGAGAACCACTGGTGTAGAGTATAGGGCCACAATGTATTTTAGTGTATAATGACCAAAACCTGAAAAAAAAATCCACTAAACTGTTCCTCCTAAAATCTTATTTTCTTAATCACTGACAACATAACTATATTTTACTTCAGTTGACCTATATCGTCTTTTTTATGTTGATAAATAAAATAGGCAAACATAATAGTTATTTGGAATAACTCTGATATCATAATAACTGGTAACTGTACAACGAGTTGTCATAATTTGTAGACTATCATGAATTAAGCATAAATCCCGCTTAAAAATATAGGAAGGAATTCAAAGGATAACTGTGGCATTGTACAATGAAACAGGATATTAGCCAGTTGTTCAGTAACTTAATTTTTTTCAAATGGATTGAAATGTTAGAGGACGATATACAGCAGGATGTGGAACTGGATGTAGAAATTGGAAAGCAATTCCTCGTATAAACTAAAAATTTAGAAAAATAGAAACATTTAGAACGTTGTACCAAAATTCAGTGGGGATGGAAAGTATTCAGACCCCCTTAAATTTTTCACTCTTTGTTATATTGCAGCCATTTGCTAAAATCATTTAAGTTCATTTTTTTCCTCATTAATGTACACACAGCACCCCATATTGACAGAAAAACACAGAATTGTTGACATTTTTGCAGATTTATTAAAAAAGAAACGATGAAATATCACATGGTCCTAAGTATTCAGACCCTTTGCTCAGTATTTAGTAGAAACACCCTTTTGATCTAATGCAGCCATGAGTCTTTTTGGGAAAGATGCAACACATTTTTAACACTTGGATTTGGGGACCCTCTGCCATTCCTCCTTGCAGATCCTCTCCAGTTCTGTCAGATTGAATGGTAAACGTTGGTGGACAGACACTTTTTAGGTCTCTCCAGAGATGCTCAATTGGGTTTAAGTCAGGGCTCTGGCTGGGCCATTCAAGAACAGTCACAGAGTTTTTGTGAAGCCACTCCTTCATTATTTTAGCTGTGTGCTTAGGGTCATTGTCTTGTTAGAAGGTAAACCTTCGGCCCAGTCTGAGGTCCTGAGCACTCTGGAGATGTTTTTTGTCCAGGATATCCCTGTACTTGGCCGCATTCAACTTTCCCTCAATTGCAACCAGTCGTCCTGTCCCTGCAGCTGAAAAACACCCCCACAGCATGATGCTGCCACCACCATGCTTCACTGTTGGGACTGTATTGGACAGGTGATGAGCAGTGTCTGGTTTTCTCCACACATACCACTTAGAATTAAGGCCAACAAGTTCTATCTTGATCTCATCAGACCAAAGAATCTTATTTCTCACCATCTTGGAGTCCTTCAGGTGTTTTTTAGCAAACTCCATGCAGGCTTTCATGTGTCTTGCACTGAAGAGAGGCTTCCGTCGGGCCACTTTGCCATAAAGCCCCGACTGGTGCAGGGCTGCAGTGATGGTTGACTTTCTAAAACTTTCTCCCATCTCTGGAGCTCAGCCACAGTGATCTTTGGGTTCTTCTTTACCTCTCTCACCAAGGCTCTTCTCCTCCGATAGCTCAGTTTGGCCGGACGGCCAGCTCTAGGAAGGTTTCTGGTCATCCCAAACATCTTCCATTTAAGGATTATGGAGGCCACTGTGCTCTTAGGATTCTTAAGTGCAGCAGAACTTTTTTTGTAACCTTGGCCAGATCTGTGCCTTGCCACAATTCTGTCTCTTCAGGCAGTTCCTTTGACCTCATGATTCTCATTTGCTCTAACATGCACTGTGAGCTGTAAGGTCTTATATGAAAAGGTGTGTGGCATTCCTAATCAAGTCCAATCAGTATAATTAAACACAGCTGAACTCAAGTTAAGGTGTAGAACCATCTCAAGGATGATCAGAAGAAATGGACAGCACCTGAGTTAAATATATGAGTGTCACAGCAAAGGGTCTGGATAGGACTATGGGATATTTCAGTTTTTCTTTTTTAATAAATCTGCAAAAATGTCAACAATTCTGTGTTTTTCTGTCAATATGGGGTGCTGTGTGTATATGTCCCCACTGTATATTCTGCTGATAGACTGTGCCTTTAGTAAAGACTTTAGTAAAGACTAGGGATGAGCCAAACACCCCCCTGTTCGGTTCGCACCAGAACATGCGAACGGGCAAAAAATTTGTTTGAACATGCGAACACCGTTAAAATCTATGGGACATGAACATGAATAATCAAAAGTGCTAATTTTAAAGGCTTATATGCAAGTTATTGTCATAAAAAGTGTTTGGGGACCTGAGTCCTGCCCCAGAGGACATGGATCAATGCAAAAAAAAGTTTTAAAAACAAACGTTTTTTCGGGAGCAGTGATTTTAATAATGTTTAAAGTGAAACAATAAAAGTGTAATATCCCTTTAAATTTCGTACCTGGGGGGTGTCTATAGTATGCCTGTAAAGGGGCGCATGTTTACTGTGTTTAGAACAGTCTGACAGCAAAATGACATTTCAAAGGAAAAAAAGTAATTTAAAGCTAATCGCAGCTATTAATGCATTGCCGGTCCGACAATACACATAGAAGTTCATTGATAAAAACGGCATGGGAATTCCCCACAGGGGAACCCCAAAACAAAAATTAAAAAAAAATGTTGTGGGGGTCCCCCTAAATTCCATAACAGGCCCTTCAGGTCTGGTATGAATATTAAGGAGAACCCCGGCCAAAATTTAAAAAAATGGCGTGGGGTCCCCATAAAAATCTATACCAGACCCTTCAGGTCTGGTATGGATTTTAAGGGAACCCTGCACCAATTTTTTTTAAAAAAAGGCATGGGGTCCCCCAAAAATTTATACCAGACCCTTATCTGAGCACGCAACCTGGCAGGCCGCAGGAAAAGAGGGGGGACGAGAGAGTGCCCCCCTCCTGAACCGTACCAGGCCACATGCCCTCAACACTGGGAGGGTGCTTTGGGGTAGCCCCCCAAAACACCTTGTCCCCATGTTGATGAGGACAAGGGCCATATCCCCACAACCCTGGCCGGTGGTTGTGGGGGTCTGCGGGCGGGGGGCTTATCGGAATCTGGAAGCCCCCTTTAACAAGGGGTCCCCCAGATCCCGGCCCTCCCCCCTTTGTGAAATGGTAAGGGGGTACCATTTCACTAAAAAACTGTCAAAAATGTTAAAAATGACAGTTTTTGACAATTCATTTATTTAAATGCTTCTTCTTTCTTCTTTCTTCTTTCTTCTTTCTTCTATCTTCTATCTTCCTTCGGTTTCTTCCTCCATCTTCTGGTTCTTCTGGTTCTTCCTCTGGTGTTCTTGTCTGGCATCTCCTCCGCGGCGTCGGCGTCTTCTTCCCTTCTTCTACTCGGGCCGCTCCGCATCCATGATGGCATGGAGGGAGGCTCCCGCTCTTCTCTTCATCTTCTTCTCTTCATCTTCTTCATCTTCTTCTGGTTCTTCCTCCGGTGTTCTCGTCCGGCATCTCCTCCACGGCATCGGCGTCTTCTTCCCTTCTTCTCCTCTGGCCGCTCTGCATCCATGATGACATGGAGGGAGGCTCCCTCTCTTCTCTTCATCTTCTTCTTTTCATCTTCTTCTCCGGGCCGCTCCGCATCCATGGTGGCATGAAGGGAGGCTCCTGCTGTGACGCTTCTCCTCTTCTGACGGTCCTTAAATAATGGCGGGGTGGGGCCACCCGGTGACCCCGCACCCCTCTGGCGCACGGTGACATGACGGGAATTCCCTGTGGCATCATGGGGAATGCCACAGGGAAGTCCCGTCAAGTCACCGTGCATCAGAGGGGGGCGGGGTCACCGGGTGGCCCTGCCCCCTGTTATTTAAGAACCGTCAGAAGAGGAGAAGCATCACACAGCGGGAGCTTCCCTCCATGCCACCATGGATGTGGAGCGGCCCGGAGAAGAAGATGAAGAGAAGAAGATGAAGAGAAGAAGATAATGAGAAGAAGAGCGGGAGCCTCCCTCCATGCCATCATGGATGCGGAATGGCCCGAGGAGAAGAAGGGAAGAAGACGCCGATGCCATGGAGGAGATGCCGGACGAGAACACTGGAGGAAGAACCAGAAGAACCAGAAGAAGAAGAAGATGGAGGAAGAAATCGAAGGAAGATAGAAGAAAGAAGAAAGAAGATAGAAGAAAGAAGAAGCATTTAAATAAAGGAATTGTCAAAAACTGTCTCTTGTCATTTTTAACATTTTTGACAGTTTTTTAGTGAAATGGTAGGGGTACAAGCCCTTACCATTTCACATAGGGGGGAGGGCCGGGATCTTTGGGTCCCCTTGTTAAAGGGGGCTTCCAGATTCCGATAAACTCCCCGCTCGCAGACCCCCACAACCACCGGCCAGGGTTGTGGGGATGAGGCCCTTGTCCTCATCAACATGGGGACAAGGTGTTTTGGGGGGGCTACCCCAAAGCACCCTCCCAATGTTGAGGGCATGTGGCCTGGTATGGTTCAGGAGGGGGGGCGCTTTCTCATCCCCCCCTCTTTTCCTGCGGCCTGCCAGGTTGCGTGCTTGGATAAGGGTATGGATTTTTGGGGGGACCCCACGCCGTTTTTTTTTTTATTTTGGTGCAGGGTTCCTCTTAAAATTCATACCAGACCTGAAGGGCCTGGTATGGAATTTAGGGGGACCCCCACGTCATTTTTTTTTCAAATTTTGGTTCGGGGTTCCCCTGTGGGGAATTCCCACGCTGTTTTTATCAATGAACTTTTATGTGTATTGTCGGACCAGCAATGCAATAGCCGCGAGTAGTTTTAAATGGCGTTTTTTCCTTTGAAATGTCATTTTGCTGTCAGACTGTTCTAAACACGGGAAACATGCGCCCCTTTACAGGCATACTATAGATACCCCCAGCTACGAAATTTAAAGGGATATTACACTTTTATTGTTTGACTTTAAGCATTATTAAAATCACTGCTCCTGAAAAAACGGCCATTTTTAAAAGTTTTTTGCATTGATCCATGTCCCCTGGGGCAGGACCCAGGTCCCCAAACACTTTTTATGACAATAACTTGCATATAAGCCTTTAAAATTAGCACTTTTGATTTCTCCCATAGACTTTTAAAGGGTGTTCCGCGGCATTCAAATTTGCCGTGAACACCCCAAATTGTTCGCTGTTCGGCGAACTTGCGAACAGCCGATGTTCGAGTGGAACATGAGTTCGACTCGAACTCGAAACTCATCCCTATTATATGGATTAAGAATCCTATTAAGAAACATGCTATGTTTGAGGAACTGACCCGGTATGGTCCTTTGATTGTTTGCCTGCAGGAAACACATCTAACTAAGGATACTGTTAGCTTATTACAGAATAAAAAATATCCTATTCAATATCACTCAGTATACTAAACTTATGCAAGAGGAACAAGTATATTAATTTCCTCAAAAGCTCAGTTTTCCTGCAGGCAAACAGTGATGGACTCACAGGGCAGATTTATTTTGCTGCTATGTACATTTTCTATGCAATGTATTTTGGGGTCAATATATATCCCACCCCCATATAATAGCGAAGTAATGCAACGTATAGGCTTGCTAATTGCAGATAATCCAGGGACCCCAGTGCTGATTATGGGGGATTTCAATATTGTATGTAACTCTAGTTTGGATAGGCATCCAGCAGGCCCTAATGTAGATACTAACTTTTATAGATATATCCAGGAGTTGGGTCTAAAGGATATATGGCGTCTAAGAAATCTGTTTTATAAGGAATATTCCTGCTGCTCTAGCACCTATCAGACGTTATCAAGATTAGATATGTTCCTGGGTACAGACTCAGTTCTTTCTTGGGTCTCTAATATTCAATATCTAACTAGAGGGTTATCAGACCATTCACCTACAGTAGTAACTTTAGACAAAATAAAGCCTAAAATTAGGACTAACTGGCGGGTCCCCTCTTTTTGGTTGAAAATTCAACATCAGGCAGATTCAATGAATCGGGCCCTAACAGAATTTTTGCATATTAATGATAACTCGGCTTCACCACAGGTGGTATGGGAAACCATGAAGGCCTTTTTGAGGGAACTCCTGCTTAAAACTATAAGCGTTTATAAAAAAACTAGCCAGGAACAAGAATCCATGCTAGCAGCTGAGGCAAAGCAGAAAGAAGCTCAGTATATTCAGGACCCCACTATTACCAATCGTGGGGCTTGGAAGGATGCACAATCTTCATACAGACAGGTTTCTATGAACAAGGCCGCGCGGTCTGGCTTTTTGTCCAGATGTCCTAGTTTTGAGGAGGGTGAAAAAATGGGCAGAATGTTATATGTAATTGCAAAGTCCCAGGAAAATACCAAATTTATTTCAGCTATTCGTAGAGCAGGGGGAGATATTTCTCAAGATCAGAATGTAATCCTACGATCTTTTGTTTCTTTCTATAGTAACCTATATCAAAATAAAACTAAACACTCCAAGATAAGAATGAAGGAATTCCTAGATCCACTAAAACTCCCCTCCTTGTCGGTAAATATTAAACAGGAAATTGATGCCCCCCTGATCTTAGAGGGACTGGTCAGGGCAGTATCAGAAAGCCCAAACGATAAGGTGCCGGGTACTGACGGCCTCCCTTCAGAGGTATATAAACATTATGGGGAGGTGTTGCTTCCAGAACTACTGAAGGTTCTCAATCATGCCTTACAATCATTCAAGCTTCCAGATTCTATGAAGGACGCCTGTATCATTGTATTGCCAAAAACTGTAAAGGACCCTTTGACTCCGGAATCTTACTGCCCGATATCACTGTTGAACTCGGACGCTAAGGTTCTAGCCAGGGTCCCTGCCATAAGACTAAATAGACATATTCAGGGATTGATTCATCAAGACCAGTGTGGCTTTATCCCTACAAGATCTACAGCAGCCAACTTGAGGAGGCTATACTTAAACATGCAATTACCATCTGATAACCCTGGGAGCAGAGTGATTTTGTTACTTGATGCTGCGAAAGCTTTCGACAACGTCGAGTGGACATACCTGTGGGAAGCGATGGGTGCGTTCGGCCTTGGGGAAAGATTTATATAGTGGATTAAAATGCTGTATTCTACCCCAAGAGCCTGTATGCAAATAAATGGTATGGTATCTGAATCTTTTTCACTATACAGAGGAACTAGACAGGGATGTCCCCTGTCTCCCCTGCAATGGCCATCGAACCCCTGGCTGAAGCCATCTGACAATAAGAATCAATTTGTGGATTTATTAGAGGAACGAGGAATGAAAAAATCTCTCTATATGCAGATGACACTCTGCTCTTTCTTGGGGATATGGATAAATCTTTAAGATCTTTACTGGCACTTATACAAAATTTCGGCTTGCTTTCGGGATACGTCATTAACTGGGATAAATCTGTTTTGCTCCCTTTAGACAATCCTAGTTTGTCCATGTTAAGAGAGGCTCCTCAGGTTAAAATTGTTTCATCATTTAAATACTTGGGAATAATGATACATTCCAAGGTAGAAAATGATTTGATAGATAATTTATCCCCTATCCTTATTAAATTCCAGCTTAAGAGTACGGCATGGACTAAGTTTCCATTATCGGTGGTGGGTCGAGTAAACCTTATAAAAATGATCTGGGCCCCTCAATTATTATATATTTTTCATAACTCACCAATATGGATACATCTCAAATGGTTCAAAAAGATAGAATCAATTTTTCGAAGGTTATTATGGAAAGGAAAAAATCCCAGGATTAGGCTATCAATTCTCCAGAGAGAAAAGGGTGGGGGCGGATTGGCGATACCTCATCCCAGACTTTACTTCATAGCTGCCCAGCTTCAGCATTTTGCTGGCTGGGGAGTTGTGAACTGGGAGGACTCTATTCAGGCCCTTCTACTAAGTAACAGTTCTCACTATAACCTCCTGGCCCAGCTGGAATCTGGGGCCTTTGCTTATACCTGTAAGAGCCCAACAATGTTACTCATGAATAGAGTTTGGAAGGAAATGAGGAGTATAATAAAATATGAAGGTGCTTCAGAGTATTCACCACTTTGGGGGAATAGGCAATATAAAGAACTAGGTAAACTGGAGGGATTTGAAAGCTGGTGCTCTAAGGGCCTCAAATATATAACACAGTTGTACTCACACAATATTCTATGCTCCTTTCAGGATCTGCAAGAATCTTTTCATTTACCCCATCGTAGTTATTTTAAATACTTACAACTACGACATGCGGTCCAATCTCAGTTTAAAGGGGAAATGAAAATGATAAAACCAATGCCACTTATAACTTTATTAGCATGGATGACAGAAAAAAAAGGCTTGATCTCATCTCTATATGGTCAACTTATGAGATCATATCGAGATGAGGGTGTTAGCCCGGGCAGAAGAGGGTGGGAGCTAGATATAGGGGATATTTCAGATGAAACTTGGCAAATAATATTAGAAAGGGTACCCCTAGTTTCATTATCCCCAGCACAATGTCTGACCCAATTATTTATAATTTACAGGGTATATAGAACACCGGTCAAACTATTTAAGTAGGGTAGGCGTGATTCCCCGGACTGTCTACGGTGTCAAAAATCACCTGCTGATTTATTATATAAACATAATATTACATTACAATTGTCCTAAACTGGCTAAATATTGGCGAGAGGTGGTGAATACAATTAATGAAACATTTAATACATATATCCATAAAGACCCTAAAACTTGCCTGTTGGGCTACCTTGATGAAGAACTTATGCCCCATGAGGTTCTGATACCAGTTAGCAGACTACTGTTTATGGCACGAAAGCTAATTGCCCTAAGGTGGATATCTCAGAGTGCACCTTCCTTTGAGGAATTGTGCCTTTATGTAAAGGACAATATTCTGAAGGAACAACAGATCTATTGTAACAGAGGCATACCCAATTACTTGTATAAACTGTGGAAGCCATGGATTTCGGTTCCACGGTTAGCCCCATCCTCACTGGCTTTTGCTGATCTTTAGAAGGGTGGGCAAGTATAATTATGGATAGTAAAAATGGTACCAGATGGAAAATGGAGGTAGAGGACAAAATCAGTGGGGAGAGAAGAATCTACTGACTTAAAGCGGGGGTCCACCCACACCGCCAAAAAAAAAATATTAAAGGCCAGCAGCTACAAGTACTGCAGCTGCTGACTTTTAATACATGGCCACTTACCTGTCCCAGGGTCCAGCGATGTCGACAGGCGACGCCGAGAACCCGCTCGGTTCTCGGCAGCTGCCACCGCCATCCTAGGTGAGGGAATCAGGACGTGAAGTGTTGTGGTTTCACTTCCCGGTTCCCCACTGCACATGCGCGAGTTGCGCTGCGCATCTCAAGTGGTCCCCGCTCACTCCTGGGAGCTGTATGTTTCCCAGGAGACAGTGCGGTGGGGACGGGAAGAGGCGTAGACTCCCATGGGAGTCTATGCCGGAAGTGGGTGCAAATACCTGTCTAAGACAGGTATCTGCACCCCCCTCCCCCCTGAAAGGTGCCAAATGTGACACCGGAGGGGGGGAGGGTTCCGAAAAGTTCCATTTTTGTTTGGAACTCCGCTTTAAACAGCCAGCAGAGGTAACTTTTCACATAGGTACAGATCCATAGAACACTATAGTGGGCAGGAAATGGAACCGTCATCCAATTTGCTTGTGGTGGGGAATTTTTTTTTTAGTTTGTGTGTTGTTTTGTTGTGTGTTTATGAATATGTTTTTATTATTTGTGGTTAAATACTTGTTATGTACTTGTTATGTGGATTGGAGAATATATAAAAATATATAAAATATATAAGAAAAAGATAGAAAAATTCAGAATTTGCTGTGGATTGACCATATGTATGGTATTCAAAATAAAGAATTTATGTACATACTGTATAAGTGATAAGTACTATATCCAGTAATAATGTATTCTGGTTTGTAATGATAAAATATGTATAATAAAGAAGTAAGGAATTAAAAAAATATATATATATTTGCTTTTACAATGGTAGTTTTGCACTGAGCATTGTGTTGGGTGTATTTAATATATTATTCTAAGGGTTTTATTTGTATTCAATATTTTTACATGTAATCGTCACAATTTAGTACTATTTTAGTGTTTTAAGTAAAGACAGCTTAGATAGTTTAAAAAATCATCTTTGGATTAGTGTGAAAGGATCCTTTTTTGCCTTTTATGGTAATAGGGAATATTTAGTAAAACACTTATGCCCTGTACACACGGTCGGACATTGATCGGACATTCTGACAACAAAATCCATGGATTTTTTCCGACTGATGTTGGCTCAAACTTGTCTTGCATACACACGGTCACACAAAGTTGTTGGAAAATACGATCGTTCTGAACGCGGTGACGTAAAACACGTACGTCTGGACTATAAACGGGGCAGTAGCCAATAGCTTTCGTCTCTTAATTTATTCTGAGCATGCGTGGCACTTTGTGCGTCGGATTTGTGTACACACGATCGGAATTTCTGAAAATGGATTTTGTTGTAGGAAAATTTTATAGCAAGCTCTCAAATTTTGTGTGTCGGAAATTCAGATGGAAAATGTGTGATGGAGCCCACACACGGTCGGAATTTCTGACAACAAGGTCCTATCACACATTTTCCGTTGGAAAATCCGACCGTGTGTACAGGGCAATACTGTACATTCACTTTGAGTTTCACCATTCTCCTATGTTATATAAAAGTCACATAAACGTGATATCATTTAAATCAGCAGACTTTGTTGATTATATTTTAGGTTAATTAATAAGGGTGCTTAACCACTTCAGCCCCGGAAGGATTTACCCCCTTCCTGACCAGAGCACTTTTTACAATTCGGCACTGCGTCGCTTTAACTGCTAATTGCGCGGTCATGCAATGCTGTACCCAAACGAAATTTGCGTCCTTTTCTTCCCACAAATAGAGCTTTCTTTTGATGGTATTTGATCACCTCTGCCGTTTTTATTTTTTGCGCTATACACGGAAAAAGACCGAAAATTTTGAAAAAAAATGATATTTTCTACTTTTTGTTCTAAAAAAAATCCAATAAACTCAATTTTAGTCATACATTTAGGCCAAAATGTATTCGGCCACATGTCTTTGGTAAAAAAAATGTCAATAAGTGTATATTTATTGGTTTGCGCAAAAGTTATAGCGTCTACAAACTAGGGTACATTTTCTGGAATTTACACAGCCTTTAATTTATGACTGCCTATGTCGATTCTTGAGGTGCTAAAATGGCAGGGCAGTACAAAACCCCCACAAATGACCCCATTTTGGAAAGTAGACACCCCAAGGAATTTGCTGAGAGGCATGTTGAGCCCATTGAATATTCATTTTTTTTGTCCCAAGTGATTGAATAATGACAAAAAAAAAAAAAAAATTACAAAAAGTTGTCACTAAATGATATATTGCTCACACAGGCCATGGGCATATGTGGAATTGCACCCCAAAATACATTTAGCTGCTTCTCCTGAGTACGGGGATACCACATGTGTGGGACTTTTTGGGAGCCTAGCCGCGTACGGGGCCCCGAAAACCAAGCACCGCCTTCAGGATTTCTAAGGGCGTACATTTTTGATTTTACTCCTCACTACCTATCACGGTTTTGAAGGCCATAAAATGCCCAGATGACATAAACCCCCCCCAAATGACCCCATTTTGGAAAGTAGACACCCCAAGCTATTTGCTTTGAGGCATGTTGAGTCCATGGAATGTTTTATATTTTGACACAAGTTGCGGGAAAGTGACAATTTTTTTTTTTTTTTTTTTCTTTGCACAAAGTTGTCACTAAATGATATATTGCTCACACAGGCCATGGGCATATGTGGAATTGCACCCCAAAATACATTTAGCTGCTTCTCCTGAGTACGGGGATACCACATGTGTGGGACTTTTTAGGAGCCTAGCCGCGTACGGGACCCCGAAAACCAAGCACCGCCTTCAGGATTTCTAAGGGCGTACATTTTTGATTTTACTCCTCACTGCCTATCACAGTTTCGGAGGCCATGGAATGCCCAGGTGGCACAAACCCCCCCCAAATGACCCCATTTTGGAAAGTAGACACCCCAAGCTATTTGCTGAGAGGCATGGTGAGTATTTTGCAGCTCTCATTTGTTTTTGAAAATAAAGAAAGACGAGAAAAAAAAATTTTTTTTTTCTTTTTTCAATTTTCAAAACTTTGTGACAAAAAGTGAGGTCTGCAAAATACTCACTATACCTCTCATCAAATAGCTTGGGGTGTCTACTTTCCAAAATGGGGTCATTTGGGGGGTTTTTTTGCCACCTGGGCATTCCATGGCCCCCGAAACTGTGAAAGGCGGTGAAGAGTGAAATCAAAAATTTACGGCCTTAGAAAGCCTGAAGGCGGTGCTTGGTTTTCGGGGTCCCGTACGCGGCTAGGCTCCCAAAAAGTCTCACACATGTGGTATCCCCGTACTCAGGAGAAGCAACAGAATGTATTTTGGGGTGTAATTTCACATATTCCCATGGCATGTTTGAGCAATATATCATTTAGTGACAACTTTGCGCAAAAAAAAATAAAAAAAATAAAAAATTGTCTCTTTCCCGCAACTTGTGTCACAATATAAATTATTCCATGGACTCAACATGACTCTCAGCAAATAGCTTGGGGTGTCTACTTTCCAAAATGGGGTCATTTGGGGGGGGTTTGAACTGTCCTGGCATTTTATGCACAACATCTAGAAGCTTATGTCACACATCACCCACTCTTCTAACCACTTGAAGACAAAGCCCTTTCTGACACTTATTGTTTACATAAAAAAATAATTTTTTTTTGCAAGAAAATTACTTTGAACCCCCAAACATTATATATTTTTTTTAAAGCAAATGCCCTACAGATTAAAATGGTGGGTGTTTCATTTTTTTTTTTTCACACAGTATTTGCGCAGCGATTTTTCAAACGCATTTTTTGGGGAAAAAACACACTTTTTTACATTTTAATGCACTAAAACACACTATATTGCCCAAATGTTTGATGAAATAAAAAAGATGATCTTAGGCCGAGTACATAGATACCAAACATGACATGCTTTAAAATTGCGCACAAACGTGCAGTGGCGACAAACTAAATACATTTTTAAAAGCCTTTAAAAGCCTTTACAGGTTACCACTTTAGATTTACAGAGGAGGTCTACTGCTACAATTACTGCCCTCGATCTGACCTTCGCGGCGATACCTCACATGCATGGTGCAATTGCTGTTTACATTTGACGCCAGACCAACGCTTGCGTTCACCTTAGCGCGAGAGCAGGGGGGACAGGGGTGCTTTTTTTTTTTTTTTTTTTTTTTTTCTTTATTATTATTATTTTTTTATCTTATTTTTAAACTGTTCCTTTCATTTTTTTTTTTTTAAATCATTTTTATTGTTATCTCAGGGAATGTAAATATCCCCTATGATAGCAATAGGTAGTGACAGGTACTCTTTTTTGCAAAAATTGGGGTCTATTAGACCCTAGATTTCTCCTCTGCCCTCAAAGCATCTGATCACACCAAGATCGGTGTGATAAAATGCTTTCCCAATTTCCCAATGGCTCTGTTTACATCCGGCGAAATCTACGTCATAAAATGCTCGTAGCTTCCGGTTTCTTAGGTCATAGAGATGTTTGGAGCCACTCTGGTCTCTGATCAGCTCTATGGTCAGCTGGCTGAATCACCGGCTGCATTTTCAGGTTCCCTGTTGAGACAGGAGAGCCAGAGAAAAACACGGAAGATGTTGGGGGGGGGGGCATTCCCTCCCACTGCTTGTAAAAGCAGTCTAGAGGCTAATTAGCCACTAGGATTGCTTTTACATGAAAGCCGACCGCTGGCTGAAAAGAATGATACCAAGATGATACCTAAACCTGCAGGCATCATTCTGGTATAACCACTCAAAGTCGTGAATGGCATACCTGAAGACAAAAAAATGGTTAACAATAAAGCACAGTAAACGGTAAGGTATAAAAAATTGCATACCTGAAAAGCAAACATGATAAAACATAATAACAATAAAACATTGCAGAATAGAATACAGTAAAAAAGAGCAGAACAATAGAGAGAGAATAGAGAGAGAGAGAACAATAAAACGACAACTATTTTTATTTTATATTTTTGTTTGTGTTTTTTTTTTTTTTACACTTTTTTTTGTAACTAACTATAATAACTGTAACCGGTTCCAGGTTCGGGTCTCTCAAAATGCGATGGCATCTTGGGAGACCCTGTGAAAGTGTGCCTAGTCTGTGCAATGCTGTACCCTACGCTAATACTCAACTAGTGCATGGTAGCGTTCAAAACATTCACCAATGCAAAGACCAGGATTGTCAGGACAGGAGGGACAATAATAGCGGGTGTCACGCCTATATCCGCGCTTGCTGCAGACACGACATCTTTTTTGGGGGGGTTCGCTGGGTAGGGGTACTCGGGAGGACATAAAGAAAATGCCTCTCATGCAGCCGACTGCATTTGGTTGGGGATGTGAATGGGGGAAGTACGGGCGCTGCAGAAGCGGTGGGTTCCCAATTAGGATTGGCGAATGCAGCAGGAAGGGCACTATGGGCACGACGGGCCTGTGTTTGTCTTTTTGGTGGCAGCGGGACACTACTTGTGCTTGCCACCTCACCAGCTTGAACTGCACTTATGGGACTCGCCACGTCACCAAGTGTTACTGCAGTGCTGGTTTGACTACGACCGGGGTGTACTAGGCCTCTGGTGCTTGCCAGTTCACCAAGACGCTACAAAAAAAACTGTTAGCGATCGCAGGGATCAGGCCTGACTCTGCGAACGCTGCAGTTATGCGTTTAGAGTTTTGTAAGTGACAGTGATCGATCGATACTGCACTTGGGTGGGCTGGGCCGGGCCGGGCGGAGGGGCAAAACGCAGGTGCTAGCAGGTATCTGGGCTGATCCCGCTAACACTGCGTTTTTGGGAACCCTAAACTGCTGGGGACGCTAGTATAGATCTGATCGGATCAGATATTGATCTGTTCAGATACTATACCACTAAGGGAGGTGTACGCTGCGTGCGTGGGTGTTAGCGGTACTGGCGCTAACCTGACGCTGCCTGGGGCTGGTGCTTGCCAGTTCACCAAAATGCTACCAAAAAAACTGTTAGCGATCGCAGGGATCAGGCCTGACTCTGCGAACGCTGCAGTTATGCGTTTAGTGTTTTGTAAGTGACAGTGATCGATCGATACTGCACTTGGGTGGGCTGGGCTGGGCCGGGCGGAGGGGCAAAACGCAGGTGCTAGCAGGTATCTGGGCTGATCCCGCTAACACTGCGTTTTTGGGAACCCTAAACTGCTGGGGACGCTAGTATAGATCTGATCGGATCAGATATTGATCCGATCAGATACTATACCACTAAGGGAGGTGTATGGTGTGTGTACGGTGCGTGCGTGGGTGTTCGCGGTACTGGCGCTAATCTGACGCTGCCTGGGGCAACGCATATCACCGCCGGGCGATCAGGGGGCTAAACCTTTATTCGGTAATAAACGGCGGGTGCCCTGACACTATAAAAAATAAACTAACTAACCAGCGTCACCCGTAACAGTTATACGGTGATCAGTGGTGAAAGGGTTAACTAGGGGGCAATCAAGGGGTTAAAACATTTATTAGATAGTATATGGGGGTCCCTGTCGCTATAAAACACTGACGGCGAACCTAAATATTTACGTTCCTAACTAGCGTCACCAGTGACACTAATACAGCGATCAGAAAAATGATCGCTTAGCGACACTGGCGACAGGGGGTGATCAAGGGGTTAAAACTTTATTAGGGGGGGTACTGGCGCTAATCTGACGCTGCCTGGGGCGACGCATATCACCGCCGGGCGATCAGGGGGCTAAACCTTTATTCGGTAATAAACGGCGGGTGCCCTGACACTATAAAAAATAAACTAACTAACCAGCGTCAACCGTAACGGTTATACGGTGATCAGTGGTGAAAGGGTTAACTAGGGGGCAATCAAGGGGTTAAAACATTTATTAGATAGTATATGGGGGTCCCTGTCGCTATAAAACACTGACGGCGAACCTAAATATTTACGTCCCTAACTACCGTCACCAGCGACACTAATACAGCGATCAGAAAAATGATCGCTTAGCGACACTGGTGAGGGGGGGTGATCAAGGGGTTAAAACTTTATTAGGGGGGGTAAGGGGGGTACCCTAGACCTACAGGGGGGTTACAGTAACTGTCCTAACACTGCTAACTGTCACAAACTGACACTATGCAGTAATCAGGAAAAAAAAAAAAAAAAAAAAAAAAAACCTGCTTGGTGTCAGTTTGTGACAGGGGGGGGGGGGTGATTGGGGGGGGATCGGGGGGCGATCGGGGGGGGGATCGGGGGTGTAATGTATGCCTGGCATGTTCTACTGTGTGTGTTTGTGTTGTGCACTTACTTACATGTCATCTCTCCTCGGCGCTGGAACGGAAACTGACAGCCGAGGAGAGATGACATCACATCCTCTGCCTCTGTGTACTATACAGAGGCAGGGGATGTTTGTCAGTGGCTGGGAGCGATCGCGAGGGGGGGGCCACGATCGGATGGTCTCCCCCTCGTCTGTAATCGCTCCCAACCAAATGCCGACCGCAGCTGGCACAGGGGGGGGGTCCGAACGGACCCCCCACCCGCGGGAAGGCAATCACGTACTAGGTACGTGATTTTGCCTGCCCGTGCCGCTCTGCTCACGTATATAGGCGTGAGGCGGTCGGCAAGTGGTTAAATTCTGTAAATGTTGCATGGGAAAAATTACATAAAAATTTAATTGTTTTTCAATTTTCTTTACTATTTACTCTTATTAAAACACAATATAAGTGTATCCAAATTTGCTACTAAATCAAAGCCCTATCTGCCCTGAAAAAATATGTATAATATGTTAGGATACAAATCGTCAGAATAGAAAAATAGTATTTTTATCACAGCTTACCTGTAAAATCCTTTTCTTCTGATGTACATCACGGGATACAGAGCCTCAGTAATTACTGATGGGTTATATAGGGTATCAGTAGGTGATTGGACACTGGCACACCCTAAACAAGAAGTTCAACCCCCTATATAATCCCTCCCCTTACAGGGATACCTCAGTTTTGTAGAAAAGCAATATAATGCCGCGTACACACGAGCGGACTTTACGGCAGACTTGGTCTGGCGTACTGGATTTCGTCGGACAATTCGATCGTGTGTGGGCTCCAGCGGACTTTGTTTGCTCAAAAGTTGGATGGACTTAGATTTGAAACATGCTTTAAATCTATCCGACGGACTCTTCTTTCTAGCGGACAAACCGGTCGTCTGTGTGCTAGTCCTACGAACTCAAACTGACGCATGCTCTGAAGCAATTACAAGACGAAAGCACTCGGTCTGGTAAAACTAGCCTTCGTATTGAAGCTAGCACATTCCTCTTCTGTGATCTTTTAATACAGCGCTTTTTTTTTTCATTATAATGCGAGAGGAATTAAGTTGTTTTTCTGCTTTATGTTCACACAGAGTTCTCACAAACTACTTTCTTCATGATTCATGATTTATCCTCATGCCATGACTAAGTTCCCAGAATAACCTTAATACTTTGTGTTGTTTTAATGAACCTTAATGAGGTTTGTGTCCCTTGTTAATTAGACATAGGGGGGGTTTATTTTCCAAAGGCAAATTCATTTTTCACTACAAGTGCAAATTCTACTTGGAATTGCACAGAAAGAGCATTTTGAAGTGCCTTCACTGTGGATCCGAGGGGCACATGCAAGGAACCCCCCAAAAAAAACCCTTGCACATGATTGTATGTTAAAATCAGCAGAGCTTCCCCTCATTTCAGCTCTTCCCCTCAGATTTACAGCGACTGCACTTCCAACAAGTGCACTGGCTGTGCAATTTCTAAAGTGCACTTTTCACTAGTACTTTGCACTTGATTTTAGAAATGATTTAGCCTTTTGGCAAAAACACACATAGGGGTTGATTTACTAAAGGGAAAAAGACTGTGCACTTTGCATAGTGCAGTTGCCCTCTGTAAGAGCAGTTGCTCCAGAGCTTAGTAAATGAGCAGAAGCTCTGCTGACTTCCATCATCCAATCATGTGCAAGCAAAAATGTTTTTTGAATTTTCCTTGCACAGGATTGGGTACTCTTTGCAAAGTCAAGCCTTACCTCCTTTCCTCAGCTCTGGAGCAATTGCACTTGCAGAGGGCAACTGCCCTCTGCAAAGTGCACAGTCTATTTGCTTTTATTAAATCAACCCCATAGTCTTTTTGACCTGTACCTGCCTACTCCCAAACAAAATGTCGTTTTGGAATCAAAACACATAGTCAATAATGTAAGGTAACAAAAAAATCCATTCATTTTGGGTAACAAAAAATTAGGAAGGCAACACTGGAGACACTTTTAGAATCTGTGAAGCCTTTCGTCCCCCGGGACACACATCAAGTTTTAGGACAAGAAAATTGATATCTTGCGACTAGGGAGCACAGGGAGCACAGTCAGACCAGACAGAAACCAGGGAATCACTTTCGAATCTTCCGTGGAGCCTTCCCTGCACGCTTCTCTGCAGCTTTCCCTTCACGCTTCTCTGCAGCCTTCCTCGGAGGCTGGGCCTCTGGTGGTGTACTTTGGGCAGGAGGAGGAGGAGGAGGAGGAGGAGGAGGAGAAGGAGTGGCTTCATCTGCCAGATAGGTTGTAGAAGTAAGCTCCCCTCTCAAGCCCTTCTGATAGGCCTGAAAAATCAAACCCTCATGGAGGAGGCGTTGCCCCTTTTCCAATTCCAGTAATCTGCTGGCTATATAGGTCCCATACGCCTCCTCTGCGTTGGGTGGTGTGCTCAGGATTTGGCTTGCTTCATGTATGAGGGCTAGGGATTCCTCCTCAGTTTGGGTCATTCTCCTGGGCCTTTTGGTGAGAATGCGGAAGGGAGGCACCTGACACTCCCACTCCCACTCCCACTCTCAACAAATAGTAAAGGCTATCTATTTGACACCACCATTATTCCAGCTGATCAACACTATCTGAAGTACATAGGCGTGCACACAGGGTGTGCCAGGTGTGCCTGGGCACACCCTAATCACCTTGTGTGGTGCATATTCCCCCCTGTTTAGACCACTGATATTTCATCCCCAAAAAAATGTTACAAAAAAAAATAATTTTTTGAAAAATAAAATAAGAGAAAATTACACTGTCCACTGCCCTACTGACACCATCAGTACATATACACATGCATATGTATTTGAGCTTTGGGGTGCACACCCTAATGCAAGAGGCTGCGCACACCTATGCAGAAGTATATTTTTGGCCACTACTGTCTAGTGATATGTCTACATATTAATATTTGTGATGAAGTCATTTTTTATGAAGCACTTAAAAATTTGACACGTTAACATCATTAATAACATTTACACAATCACAAATTCCACAAAAAAGGATACCTGGCTGAAGCTGGGCGCATCCACTTCATCAAGGATGAAAAGGCCCAGTTCTTCCTGGGACTCCTCAGCTAGGGTGGGGGTGAATGGAAGGCTGGAGGGAAGAGTGGGGGGAAGGCTGGAAGGAAGGGTGGGGGGAAGGGTCGAAAGTGATTGCCTGGCTTCTGTTTGGTCATCCAGGAATCGCATTTTGTGGTAGTACCACAACTTGGGTACATAAACTTGGTCGGCTGCTGCTCCGGATCTGAGCGACTCCTGGATTTTATTGTGTTCCCGCTTATACATGTTTCGCAAGATACCAATTTTCTTGTCCACAAACTTGAGGTCTGCCTGGGGGACTCGAGTCTTCACAAATTCTAAAAGTGTGCCCAGTGTTGCCTTCCTTACAGCTCGATTGAAATATAGTGGGTGTTTGACCTCCCACAGGTTTTTGTTTTCCTGATATAAAAATCTGCCTCTTTAAAGGGATTCATTGTTGCTGAAAGACAAGACACCAGATCAAAACTGTAATGTCAGTCACAACTCACAGGATTATTTTGTGAAGGATCTAGGGTACACATATACACACACACACACCCCCACGTTTAATCTTACCTTTGTTTCTGACGCTCGCTAATTCCGCACGGACATACGTAGCCCATTGTAATAGCTTTATATACACTGTGCATGTGTCATGCTCCGCCTGCGTCGCCCGCCCCTGATGTTCTTTAGTACGATTTGTCCTCGCCCCTTCACTCTTCGTTGCGCAGTGGGAGTAGATAGAGAAAGATGGCGGAGAGATTAACTGGAAGTAGCGTGGAGGAAAGCCCGGAGCCACAACCATCCACATCCCGGAGGAGATATAAGGCCACCAACATGGCTTTTGAAGAGATGGTGGAGATGGTGTCCATATTGAGAAGGGAGGACTACGATGGCAAAAAAGGACCGTACACATGACCGAATATGCGTAAGGACAAAATAATGTCCTCAGTTGTCACCGCTCTAGAAGCTAAATTTGGCACTAAACTTTCTAAAGAACAATTGAGGAAGCGGTGGTCTGACATCAAAAGTAGGGAGCCAGAACAATATTGGCGAATAAAGAAGCTGCTTAAAACAAGTAAGTACTTGTTGTATGTTGTGTGAGATACTTAACTTGCATGCTGATCCATATTTTTTTCGTTTATACAGCATCATTCGTAAACACCGTTCTTTGTAAAATACATATGATACTTTAGAAAATGACGTTATTTTTTCGCCAAATACAATGGTATAGGGTTGGACATACATTTAGGTCTTGAGAATTTGTCGTATTCCCAAAATTTGTTGATGTGGTGTAAAAATATAATGCTTCTTCAAAAATGATTCAGTGTAATGTAAGGACAGGACACAGCAGCTGGTTCCACATCTGGACTCACGAGCACTAGTGTACTATGTGACCATAACTAAAATTTTGAGGGGTAATACTCATAGGAGATCATTGAGGTGTCTGCATCTGTGAAATTTTCATGAAAATGTGTATTGTTTCGAATTGTTGTTCAGAGGGAATGTTCATCCTGTCTTCAAAATTTTTGAGAACAAAAAGGCAATTGTCCACAACTCATAACCAACGTTTCATATTAATTAGAAAAATATAAAATATCACTGTGTTTTAACTATACCTTTTGTTGAATTATCATAGGGGAGAAAAGACTCAGACAACAGTCCAAGGATCCCAGGAACCCCCAAGTCACCAGCCTGGGGCTGAAGATACCCCAAGCCCCAGCCCAAGACCACGCCCACCCGACGAGCTGGAGGAAGGAGAGGTGGAGGAAGTGTGCAAGCTTTCAACCCCACCAAATGAGTGACTGACACCCCAGCTTAAGGTAATGTATTTAGGTGTGCATATTTTAACACATTTTTTTTACACACATTTTAGGTGAGCTTCTGGTTGTGGAAGGCCAAGCGGCAGAGCCATTCAGCACAGAGAGTGCCCAAAGACTGATTGGCCAGATAATGTTGTGGAATGGCCAAATTGATCAAATGTGTGACCAAATTCACAGCATGAAACTTCGCCTGGACTCCACGCAACAGGAAATGAAGAACATGATTGATGTTTTGGGCAGAATATAATAACATTTTGCCTAAAAACATCAATCATGTTCTTCATTTCCTTGTGAAGTTTGTTTCTTCTTCCAATTTTGTTGTATTTTTTTCATTCAAAAATATTTTTGATGATGCACACGGTGTGTCATCATGTGCTATCTTCCATCAGGCGATATCAATGTACTTGTTTTGTGTTTGCAACCCCTTCATCTTCCAAATTTTGGTGAGAGGAACAAAGGGATTGCACACACAAAACACGTACATTGCTCCCCCATGATGGGAGATAGCACATGTTTACTTGACCCTTTTTTAATGCTCAATTTTAAGCATCTGACAAATTTAGGATTTACAAGGGAAACATCACCAGCACCGTTATTAACATGTTGAACTTTGTAGGTTCTTTTATTTTTTTGTATGTTTTTCAAAACACTGTTGTGAATTTTAATTTTTTAAACAAGGTCTATTTTTGTTTAAATATGCCTTTAATAACCTTAAAAAAAATATTAAAAAAAGAAAACCCCCCAAAAAAACAAAACCAAAAAACTAAAAAAAAAGGTTTCCAAAAATGCACCTTTCAATGTGCACACAGTAAAATGTCAATGTGTGTGGCTGATTATTTCTCACTAAGATGTTTTGCAAATTTTTGTGTGGTGACAGTGACAAAAGGCCTTATTAACTAAAGGTAAATGCACTTGCCACTACTACAAGTCCACTAGGAGACAGACAAAACTAAAAGCAAACAAGAAGAAAAACAAGATATTTTATCCAAAATGTATTTTCTTTATTTATTAATTGTAAAAATTAAAGCTCTTGTTGAATGGCCCCCGACCATTAAAATAATTAACATATCGCTCACGCACTTGACGTGCGGTTTGGGGGGCCAAGCCAATACGGCCAATTTCCAGGCCTGTCAATGTTTGATCTTGTACAAGTCCGGCCTCAGGCCCAACAGAGGTAATATATGTAGCCGAATGTCTTCGTAAAGAATTATGGAGTATGCAGCAAGCCAGTATGAGGTGATTAATTTTATAGTCCGCCAGATTTATGGCTGAGAGGAACAAACGGAACCGGCTGGCCAGAATCCCAAAGGTATTCTCCACAACTCTTCTTGCTCTGGCCAGCCGGTAATTAAATACCCTCCTCTCAGGGGTGAGTGTCCTTTGGGGGAACGGCCTCATCAAGTGCTCACCGAGAGCAAACGCTTCATCAGCGATAAAAACTGAGGGGAGTCCATCCACATTCTGGTCATCAGGTGGCAATCCCAGGCCACCAGTCTGTAGATGCTGGCACAGCTTGGTCTGTGCAGACACTCCTCCGTCAGACATCCGGCTGTTCTTCCCCACGTCCACAAACAGAAAGTCCAAATGTGCTGAGACCACCGCCATCAAAACTAAACTATGGAACCCCTTGTAGTTATAGAAATAAGACCCCGAATGGGGTGGTGGCACAATGCGGACATGCTTCTTGTCAATCGCCCCAACACAGTTGGGAAAGTCCCAACAGTCAGCGAACTAGGAGGCCACAGTCTGCCATTCCTGTGTACTGGAAGGAAACTGTGGAGTGAAAAAAAAAAATTAAGATAAGTACTTTTAAACATAACTTGGATATCAGATTACACAAAAACATTGAACAACAGCAGTCAAAAATTATTAATATGTGTGTTTGTAATTTTAATTCTAAAAAACATAAGGCCCACTTATAAGATTTATCACCCCCTCTGATGGCCCATTGATCAATTTGAATGTGGGGGGAGGGGTACTAATTAGGTTAATAAACACACCTGACACTTTCAAACGTTTGAGGGGGTGGGGAGGGGTACTAATTAGGTTAAGAATCACACCTGACAGTTTCAAACATTTGAGGGGGTGGGGGAGGGGTACTAATTAGGTAAAAAACACACCTGACAGTTTCAAATATTTGAGGGGGTGGGGAAGGGGTACTAATTAGGTAAAAAACACACCTGACACTTTCAAACATTTGAGGGGGTGGGAGAGGGGTACTAATTAGGTAAAAAATGCACCTGACACTTTCAAACATTTGAGGGGGTGGGGGAAGGGTACTAATTAGGTTAAGAAACACACCTGACAGTTTCAATCATTTGAGGGGGCGGGGGAGGGGTTCTGATTAGGTAAAAAACACACCTGACAGTTTCAAACATAAACATTTGAGGGGGTGGGGGAGGGGTTCTAATTAGGGTAAAAAACACACCTGACAGTTTCAAACATTTGAGGGAGCGGGGGAGGGGTTCTAATTAGGGTAAAAAACACACCTGACAGTTTCAAACATTTGAGGGGGTGGGGGAGGGGTACTAATTAGGTAAAAAACACACCTGACAGTTTCAAGCATTTGAGGGGGTTGGGGAGGGGTTCTAATTAGGGTAAAACACACCTGACAGTTTCAAACATTTGAGGGGGTGGGGAGGGGTTCTAATTAGGGTAAAAAACACACCTGACAGTTTCAAACATTTGAGGGGGTGGTGGAGGGTCAAACAGTACAATGGAGCTGACAATATACATTGTTCAAGGGACTAGAGGCTAGAGATTTAAATGGACCCAGGATTGCATGGTGGGGAGGTTATTGAAGGTAAATATGCATGTAGGGCAAAAAATGATTAATGTCAAAAAACTGGCATGCATGAAGATAAAGGGGACATTCACAGCATATTCCAAGCATGGTAATTAGGTAAGGAGGACATTTAGACAATACATTAGCAAACATTTAATACATATCATGTAATGTTGAAGGATAACACTTACCTTCATATAGTCCTTCTGCAGGACCTGAATAATAGCAGAACAGGTCTCTGGGATTATGATCCCCAGAGCCTGGGGGGAGATGCCTGTCAGGAACTTCAAGTCCTGAAGACTTCTCCCAGTCGCCAAGTAACGTAAAGTGGCAACTAGCCTCTGCTCCGCACTGATGGCTTGCCTCATGCAGGTATCCTGCCTGCTGATATAGGGGGTCAGCATAGCCAGCAGACGCTCAAAAACGGGGTCCGTCATCCGGAGAAAATTCCTGAAATCCTCAGGATTATTCTCACGGAGCTCACGGAGCAAAGGCATTTGTGAGAATTGGTCACGCTGGCGCAACCAATTCTTCATCCATGAACTCCTCCTCGCCCTGTTCATGGACTGGAGTCGGGTCAAAGTATTAACCCCAACACCAAGTCCCCACGCAGCACGAACTCAAGAATGAGTATGTCCACGCGACATGGCTTCAAAACGGTCAGCTGGTCAAACAAACAAACTTATAACAAACGCACTGAAGAACAGCAAGGCCTATGAAGAACGACCCGAAAATTAGGAACGAGCTGACCAGAACGGCCTGCTAGGCAGGTTATGAACTGACCAACACGCACTGAAAAGCAGATACAAACCTCACAAGCACAAACTGAACTGCAGAAAACGATCAAAATAAGCTGAAGTGTGAAAAGCGCAAATCGTCTCTAACCAAACTTCTACTAACACGAGATAAACACGAGATTAGCAGAAGGAGCCCAAAGGGTGCCGTAGTGGGGCTTGAACCTCCTTTTTATAGTCCCGTCGTACGTGCTGTACGTCACCGCGTTCCAAACCAGTGGACTTTTGCAGTGATCATGTGTCTAAGTCCGTCCCTTTTTAAGTCCGGCGCAAGGAGCCGACAAAGTCCGGCGTAAAGTCCGCCGAGCAAAGTCTGCCGTAAAGTCTGCTCGTGTGTACGCGGCACTAGTGTATTAGAAGAGGGGCAGGACCACTGTGTCCCGTGATGTACATCAAAAGAAAAGGATTCAGCGCATGCGCGGTAGCTCGCAAGATGGCCGCTGCCCTCTAGAGCTCCGCTCCACCACAGCCCTTTGATAGCCGCCGGAGCCCACAGAACGAACCCACGATCCTGTCACCGGGTGGATTGGGTGGGGGAGACACTAGGGAACCATCCGATGTCCGCGGCACAAGCGAGGAGGAACCTGAGCGATCGGATGGCGGCGGCGCCCGTTCCCCTCAGCTATGCCAAGATGGCGGCACAAGGCCTACACAGAGCAGAGGATCCTGAGGCATCCATTGCAGATCAGGACTTGCCACCTCCACAATCCCCAGGTATCTCCTCTCCTCCCCGGGAATGGGCTGCCTCCCCTGCCTCAACAGAGTCCCTGTTAAACAGACTGAATGACGGCCTCCCCTCCACACCCATTCTTGATCCACACACAGGCATGCTCCTGTCAGTGAGTGAGGAAATGGCTGCCACTCTCTTCTGCTTTCTAAAAGCTTAGCAGCAAACGCAGCCCAAATTACATCGTCCATCCATGCTGACCTGCAGAAAATAGGACAGAGAATGGACACTATAGAAAGGAAAGCAGATCAGTCAGTTGCGAGGATTAACCAGAACTCAGCCAGAATTCAGGATGTCCAGGACCAGCTAGAAGTGGCGTTTGCAAAGATCGATGACCTCGAGAACAGGTCCAGACGTTATAACTTTAGACTCAGGGGGCTCCCTGAGTCTGAAACGGATGTACATGCTGCTGTAAAATCCCTGATTCAGGCTCTCATCCCAGGCATTCCTGAACATCGTTTGGAATTGGATAGGGCACACAGAGCCCTACAACCTCCCCGCTCAGATGGTCTCCCTCGACATATCATCGTGAAACCACATTTTTATTCGGTGAAGGAGGAGGTCATGAAAAAGTCTAGGCTATCTGAAAATCTAATGCTACTGCGCCATAAAATCCAGGTGTTTCATCACCATACACCGTACAGAAGAGACGTGCACTTAAACCGCTCCTGCAGATTCTGATGGAAAAAGAAATTACATATAGGTGGTCCTTCCCTCTCCGTTTGAATTTCTCCTACAGAAATAAGAACTATGCCTTCTCATCATTTGCCAAAGGGGAACGCTTGTTTTTGCACCTGGGCCTAATTGTGCAGGAACCCCCCAGCACCAAGTCAGCCAAGGTATCCTCATCATCCTCTAAAAGGCCTCCACCAGCTAGCCCACTGCAACCCACATGGCTTCAATCAAGCCACAAGTGACCCAAAGAAAATGCTCCGACATGATTCTCCGGTTATGTTCATTGCCTTTGGTACTGTCTGGAGACTTTCCATTATTCCCCTCTGTCTGGACACAGATGTCTCTTAGGAATTCCGAGTTTCACCCCTCACTAGCTGGCCCACTTTGAACCATGCTCTTCACCAGCTCTATCTAAGAGGGGGATTTAGTCCAAGTTCACATCGGACTGGAAGTTACCTACACCCGCTGGGGTCAGACATTGACGTGGGGAAGGGGTGGGGGTAGTACACTCCTACAGTCTCCTCTAGTTTTCTTTCATTTTTTGATATTTCAGTTTATACATTTGTGTGTCTCTCGCTCGCCTAGACCCTCCAGGGTAGGATTCGAAGTCTCACACATTAAGGGACTCCTAAACAGGTTATGAGAGTTCTAAGTTGGTTTATATTTATTTCTATTTTTCATACCCTCTGATCTTCAGCATTCATGTGGCCCCCGGCTACCCCTTCACGCGGCTGGCGATGGACACATCGTGGGCGGCGTGAGGGGTGAGTCCCCTGGGATCCAGTCTCCTTTGATTTTACATTCAGGGCCCAGGATCTCATATAGCTTTATGTCTGTTGGTTCTCCTGGGTTCCCAGCCTCATGAACTGGGGAACGGGGCGCCGAACGAGCAAGGTTTATCACACTCAGTGATTTAAACGGTTTTCAGTTGTACTCCCTTTTTGATTGGGTCGTTCAGGGTATTACTCAGCATAGGCCTCAGATTGACCTTCAGTTATACATTTTTTTTTTAGGCGTCGGGGATGTGGTGGACCCAGCATGCCTCCAGCTGATTCCAGGTTCACAGTAGGTGCACATGGTTTCCTTTCCAGATTCCCATAGCTGGTCCTCTTAGGATTAGGGGGTTGAGGTGGCGAGTACACTTCAACCCATGGGGTAGGAAGGGGGTCAAGGACCCCAAGGTTCACTGTTATCAGGGAATGTATTGGTTTGTCATACATATACTTCTGACTAATGTAATGTTTTGGTCTCCCTTCCTCTCTTCTTTTTTCCTCCCTTCTCTACACTTCTCTTTGCTCATCTGAGCTCTCCAAGGTTCCGGGCGGGTTTGTGACCTTCCACCGCAGGCACGCGTTATTTGGTCCAATGGTTCGTTTGGCTGCTTGATTTGATATCGCTGCTCAAAAGGGGTACGTCAAAGATTCTCAATATAGAAGCACCTCCTCTGGTTCATGGCTGACACTCATGGTTCTTCCCCCTCCCTTAACATAATATCTCATAATACACAGGGTCTCAATTCCCCCGTTAAACGTAGGAAATTATTCCAATTATACCACTCCATGCATGCAGATGTCCTACTCATTCAGGAGACCCATTTTCCTTCTACACATAAGCCTTCCCTTCTCCATCAACGGTTCCCACAATTTTTCTTAGCTTCCGGAGATAATAAAACTAAAGGTGTAGCTATCTGCTTTGCCAAACACATCAATATCTCACAATCAGAGGTAATACTTGACCCTCAAGGCCGATATATTCTGGTGTCTGGCCATATCGATGGAGAACTCTACACGTTTGTTTCCTACTACTCTCCTAATAAGGGACAAAAAACATTTTTCGAATCACTATTACACAAATTAAAACCCCACCTGCGAGGCATGATCATTGTTGGGGGAGACTCCAACACTACATTTGACTTTTCCATTGATAAGTCTTCTGGGGATAGGCCGACATCTAGACGCCCCTCCAGACAGAGCGTCAAAATTGCGAGGTTGCTTCATGAGGCGGGACTGATTGATATCTGGAGAGAAACGAACCCACGTACGAAAGATTACACCCACTTTTCGGCACCGCATAATTCCTACGCCAAGATAGACCACATTTTCACACGTCCAGCATCAATCCCTCTAGTCAGGAGATCTAGGATAGTAGATACCCCCTTGTCTGACCATTCGATGGTGACACTTCTCATGAAGAGGTCGGGGGGCGCTGGGGGCCCACCTCGCTGGCGCCTGCAGGAATCCCTACTGAGTGACCTGGTGCAATGCTCCTTAATAGAAGAGGACATCAACGAATACTTCCAAATTAACGTGACCTGTGAGGTTTCCCCGGTAACGATCTGGGCAGCCCACAAGTCAGTTATTAGAGGGAAACTGTTACAAATGTCATCCAAACTTAAAGCAGAACACAGAGTAGACACAATCAGACTGACAGAGGAATTTCATAAAGCTACGAAGGTGCATAAACAAAACCCCACGCCAGAATCCTTGGAAAACTTGGATAAGGCCAGAACCCTCCTAAACCTACAGTTGACTACAGCAGCCGAAAAACACCTTAGGTGGACGGGGGCTAAACTTTATTCCCAAAAAGACAGAATAGGGTCTAAACTGGCAGTCAAACTGAGCCCCAAAACCCGCTCTTTGGCATTTCCAAAAATTACGCTGCCCTCAGGGGACTTGACCCAGAATCCAGAAAAGATCATGGCAGCTTTTCATAAATTCTACTCAGATCTTTACAAACCGAAATTCTCCTCCCCCCAAAGTATTCTTTCCTGGACTCCCTTACACTATCTACTTTGTCACCTGAACACAGGGACCTCCTGGAGGCTCCCTTCTCAAATCAGGAAGTTCTGGACACAATTAAAACATTAAAAGTAGGCTCCTCACCAGGTCCTGACGGCTTTTCAAATGGTTACTATAAGAAGTTTGGCGCTTGTCTAGCTCCCTATCTTACGAAACTCTTTAATACACTTCGGAAGGGGTCTCATCTTGACACTGACCTCAACTCAGCATACATTTCAGTTATACCAAAACCGGGCAAAGACACCAGCGAGGTGGGCAACTATCGCTCCATCTCGCTAATAAATAATGACATCAAAATTATGTCTAAGATACTAGCAAATAGAATAGGGAGTTTCATCCCACTATATATACATGGGGATCAGGTGGAATTTATCCCCGGGAGACAGGGCCCTGACCAGATCCGCCGCTCCATAGATATTATCTCACTCCAGCAGTCTCAGTGGGACGGGGGACCTCCTCAGAAAGGCTTTCTCCTATCGATTGACTTAAACAAAGCCTTTGACTCAGTGGACTGGGCTTACCTGTCTGGTAACCTACGGAGATGGGGTTTTGGTACTCATTTTTTGAATTTAATCAATTCACTTTACTCTAACCCTTCGGCACAAGTGCGACTGATGGGCAGATACTCATCATCTTTTAATATCAGCAGGGGTACCAGACAGGGATGCCCTCTTTCCCCCCTCCTGTTCGCTATGGCCATTGAAACGCTGGCCATAGCGATTAGATCGAATCCTGACATTAAGGGGGTGATGTGTGGGCGCCAGGAACACAAGTGTGCTCTCTATGCCGACGACCTCCTTCTTTATATTACTTCCCCATTAATCTCTACACCTATGATTTATAAGACGTTGAAGGAGTTCACAGTGATTTCCGGTTTAGAGGTCAATATGACTAAATCCATGGCTTTAAATATAACAGTACCTAGTGACTCTCTCACGCTCCTCTCGTTGACTTTTCATGGGCACCAGCTGCACTTCCTTACCTGGGGATTAAACTAACATCAGACACAACCAATCTTTTCAAAGCTAATTACCCGCCTATGATCAATAAATGCAGAGCAGAGCTGACTAAGTGGTCTAAGGGTGGTCTATCCTGGCTAGGTAGGGTGCATGCGGTTAAGATGACGCTCCTCCCACGCCTCTTATATATTTTTCGTTCTCTTCCGATTCCCATCCGGAAGCGCTTCCTCAGTAACTTTCAGTCTGACATAACTCACTTTGTTTGGGGCAACAAGGGTTACAGATGTCCTTCTCGCACTTTAGTACGCTTAAAATCACAGGGTGGACTGGGATTGCCAGACTTGTGGGGTTACTATCAGACAGCTCAATTAGCACAACTGTCAATAATTTACTCCAAGAACTACAAACCGGACTGGGTTACAATGGAAAGGAAAGCGATCCCTCTTAACACTATTGATTACCTCTTGTGGTCAGATCCTATCCTCAAAGGGCCCACTTACTCTGGCCCAATGTAAGAAAAATCTAGGTATGCCGGATTAGGAAAGGTTCAGATTCACACAAATTTCCCACTTTTTACACACTATCTGGTCCACCAGGAAGGACCCTCCCTTTATAACACCTTATGAGCAATGGTGCGCTGACTCTATGAAGCAGAGGGGGGGTATCTCCCTAATATATGCAGCACTTCAATCGAACTTGGATAAACCAGCCTACGCTCGGGCCTGGGAGGAGGACACGGGCTGCACCTGGAACGCCTCTGATTGGTTTCGGGCTTCGTTACGCTCATCAAAAGGTATTTGCAACGTATCATTAATTGAAGCCAGCTTAAAAGTTATGAATAGGTGGTATTATGTTCCTTCTAGATTGGCATTAATATAACCGGGAACGTCCCCGCTTTGCTTTAGAGGATGTGAGCTAGAAGGCTCTATGTTTCATGTATGGTGAACTTGCCCTCACATCAGATCCTTTTGGAAGAAAATTTTCCGCACCATTAGTACCTTAACAGGAGAAGCGATCGCCCCTAGTCCTACAATAGCACTGCTTAATCAATACATACCTAATCTGACTAGACGTTTACAGGTGCTTTCTTTCTTCATACTGGTGGGAGCTAAAATTACCTTGGCAAAAGCCTGGAAGAAGCCCTCGGTCTCCTTTCAGGCTTGCAAAAGGAAAATCTCATGGATTATGGCACAAGAGCTTATAGTAGCAAAACTGACCGATAAAATTGAGAGATTTAATACTACTTGGGAACCATGGGCCACGCTTTGTGATATCCCAATCCTCCCTGGTATGGAGAACACGTCTTGGAACCTCTCCCCTCCTCACTGATCTCTAATTCTCTAACCTCACCTTCTTTTTCACACGTTTCCTCTCCTCTCTTTCGGGGCATCCTGCCCGTACCTCAACTGACAAATAGTCATTTCTGAAAGAGCACTACTGAAGTATTTTTTACTTTTGTTTTTTTTTTGTGTTTTGCTTTTTTCTATGTGGAGGATGGACAGTCGGGAAGGTGATCTCCCCCTCAGGGATACCGGACTCCTGCAGTTTAGGGAATCGGTACCTAGATTTCGAGCCCCTAGGAGCGCCCCAGATGTCTCCACAGTAAGAGCCCATAGGGGTGGGGCGTTTGGGAACCTAGGGGGGATAGAGAGGTTATAGCACTGGACAATAACAATTTAAATTTCTCTTTGATCACTTTCCGGGAGGGGCACCTCCCGACTGTCTCGTCTCCCTATTGGTTTGTCATTGCCGAGGGACTTTATACTTTATATACTTTATACTTTATATACTTATATACTTTATACTATATATACTTTATTTTGCAAAGTAAACTATGGCAAAACTTGTACAACTACAGTATATAGGTGCTTTGCTATCTGCATAGAAATGACAATAACTGTTACAGGCTACAATCTCTGTTAGTTTCCTATATGTTTTGAATTCTTTTTCTTAAATTGTATGCTACTGATCTTCAATAAACTTTTTTAAAATTCAAAAAAAAAAAAAAAAAAAAAGAAAAAGAAAAGGATTTTACAGGTAAGCTGTCATAAAAATCTTATTTTCTTTCTCGTACATCACGGGACACAGAGCCTCAGTAATTACTGATGGGATGTCCCAGAGCAATGCTATTTGAGGGGAGAGGTCCACACAACTTAGGGTATAATCAGACCTGTGGACCTCGTACTGCTGCCTGCAGCACATTAGGCGATATCCTCATGCCTTCCCACATGCACCTGATAAAATTTGGTGAATGTATGGACTGAAGACCAGGTTGCAGCCTTGCAGATTTGAGCCATAGAGGCCTGGTGATGCACTGCCCAAGAAGCACTAATAGTCCTTGTGGAGTGTGCCTTGATTTGAAAAGGTGGAATTTTCTGTTTCAGCTGCCTGTCCTCTATTGGGACCTTCTGGCAGTACGAACAAAACATCCGTTTTGCGAATTTGAGCAGTTGCTTTCAGATAGGCCTTGACTGCTCTTACTACATCCAAAGAATGTAGTGACCTTTCTTCTGTAGAACAGAGATCTGGAAAAAAGGAAGGCAAAAAAATATCTTGGTTTAGATGAAAACCTGAAACCACTTTCAGTAGAAAGCTAGGATGCGGGCGCATTACCACTCTATCCTTGTGTATGATTAAATAAGGCTCTTTACAGGAAAGAGCTGCTAATTCTGATACTCTTCTAGCAGAAGAAATGGCTACCAGAAAAATCAACTTTCTTGTCAACAAGACCAAGGGAATTTGACGTATTGGTTCAAAAGGCTGTTTCTGTAAAACTGACAGAACCAAATTCAAGTCCCAGGGGTTTAGGGGCGCCTTAACCGGAGGATTAAGACGTGTCACCCCCTGCATAAAGTTTTGGATCAAAGAATGTGAAGCAAATGGCCGTTGAAATAATACTGATAAGGCAGAGACCTGGCCCTTGATGGTACTCAAGGCCAGCTTCATTTCTAAACCCATTTGTAGAAAGTCAAGAATTCTACCTATTACATATTTTCTGGGATGCCAACCCCTGGATTCACACCAGGATACATAAGTTTTCCAGACTCTATGATAAATCACTCTGGAAGCTGGCTTCCTTGCATTGATCAAGGTAGAGATCACAGGGCCTGAAAGCCCACGACTCTTCAGAACGTGGGTTTCAATAGCCAAACCGTCAAATTTACCATTTGTAAGGCAGGATGGAACACTGGACCTTGAGATAACAGGTCTGGATGTGACGGTAGGGTCCACGGGGAATCCACTGTCATCCTTACTATTTCTGCATACCAAGCTCTCCTGGGCCAAGCTGGGGCCACTAGAAGTACCGACTTCTTTTCCTGCCTGATCCTGCGAAGGAGTCGTGGCAGTAGCAGAATAGGAGGGAATGCATAAATCAGTGAAAACCGATGCCACGGAATCCAACGCATCTGTCCCGTATGCAAGAGGATCCTTTGTTCTTGCCACAAACTTGTTGATTTTTTGTTGAATCTGGATGCAAAGAGATCCACATCTAGAACCCCACATCTTTGGCATATGGCCCAAAAGACGTCGGGGTGAAGAGACCATTTCCCTGGGACTAACCGCTGGCGACTCAAATAGTCCGCCTGCCATTTCTCTATCCCCGGAATGAAAACTGCCGATATGCATGGCACATGTTTTCTGCCCAGACTAAAATCTGGTTCACTTCTCTCTGAGCTGCCCGACTCCTGGTGCCTCCTTGATGATTAATATAAGCCACTGCTGTGGCATTGTCGGACTGGATCCTGACAGGGCAACGTAGTCCAGGCCTTTAGGGCTAGATATGCCGCACGGATCTCCAGAATGTTGATGGGTAAGGTCCTATCGATTTTGGACCATTCCCCTTGGACCGCAGACTGTTCCAGAACTGCTCCCCAACATGAAAGACTGGCATCCGTTGTTACCACTGTCCAGGTAACTGGTAAAAAGGATTTCCCTTCCTGCAAGCTTTCGGGTATTTACCACCAACTGAGGCTCTGACGCACTGCACGAGACAGGTGCATCGGAAAATCTAATGCCTGAACCTTCTTGTTCCAAGCAGACAGGATACTGTGTTGCAGCAGTCTTGAATGAAACTGAGCATAGGGAACTGCTTCGAATGAAGCCACCATCTTTCCCAGCAGCCTCTTACAAAGATGGACAGAAGGACCCTTTTTGATTCTGACTACCAGAATCAGCTCTCTTAAGGCAGTGATCTTTGCCTGAGGTAAAAATACCTTCTCTTGGCTTGTATCTATGACCAGGCCCAAATACTCTTGTCTTCTTGCTGGTTTTAAGAAAGACTTTTCTAGGTTGAGAATCCAACCTAGGTGTTCCAGGTAGTTGACTGTGGTCATCAAGTTCACGCTCAAACAGGCTACTGACCCATCTATCAAGAGCAGGTCGTCTAGGTATGCTATGACAGTTATACCCTGAGCCCTTAATCTGGCCAGAGGAGGAGCCAAGATCTTTGTAAACACTCGAGGCGCAGTGGCTAGCACGAAGGGCAGGGCCACAAACTGAAAATGGCGTCCTTCTATTTCGAAGCGCAAGTACTTTTGATGAGCAGGAAAAATGGGTACATGCAGATATGCATCTCTGATGTCTATTGATGCCAGAAATTCTCCTCCCTGTAGGATGGAGACTACTGACCAGATTGATTCCATGCGAAAGGATCAAATCCTTAGGAATCGATTTAGATCCTTTAGATCCAGGATGGGTCTGACATCTCCATTTGGTTTTTGCACCGTAAAAAGGTTGGAATAAAATCCCAATCCTTGATCTTTTGTGGGAACCACCATGATGATTTTTTGCGACAATAGTCGCTCTAACGCTAGAAGGAGCGACTGATTTTTCTCTGGATCTCTGGGGACACTTGATCTGAGGAAACGAGGAGAGGGGAATTCTTGGAACTCCAGTTTGTAACCTAGAGTTACCGTGGAGATTACCCATCTGTCCTGGAAATCCTCCTGCCAGAGCCTTGAGAACCGTAGCAGTCTTCCCCCCACCCGAGCGAGCGGGGGTGCTCCTTCATAAAGAGGCTTTAGCATCTTGTCTAGTAGGCTTTTTCCCCCAGGACTTCTTTTGTCCCTGGGACCGACTCTGAAATTTATCTCTAGACCCTGACAGAGGAGGCCGTCGCGACTGCCTGGAGGCTGATGCTCCTGGCACTGGGGAAAGAGCCCGTTTAAAAGAGGGACGCTTACTCCTTTTTTTAACAGGTAAGAGAGTGCTTTTCCCACTAGAGATCTTTTGAATATAATTATCCAAATCATCTCCAAACAGCATTGCACCACGAAATGGAAATCCAGCTAGAAGTTTCTTACATGGTACTTCGGCTGACCAATTTTTCAACCATAAGATTCTACGCATATGCACCAACCCAAGTGAAAGATGAGAGGTTTGGATGATAGAATCTCTGATGGCATCAACAGCAAAACACAAGGCCGCTGGAAGGTTAGCCAACCCCTGGGCCTGCTGTTCAGGTAGAACTTTGAGGACCTGCTTAACATGGTCTCTTAAGTATTGACAGACTCCGATCGCTGCCACTGCAGGTTGAGCTACTGAACCTGCTAAGGAGAAAATATCTTTCAACAGGGATTCCATTTTTTTTATCAACAGGATCCCTGAGCATCTGAGCATTGTCTACATGACAAGTCAGATTTTTATTTACGGAGGAAATGGTGGCGTCAACGGCCAGTATCCCCCACATCTTTATAAACTTTTCTTCCATAGGATAAAGTGTTGAAAACTTTTTAGGCGGAAAAAACATTTATCTGGGTGATCCCACTCAGAATAAATGAGCTTTTCTAGCAAATTATGAACAGGAAAAGCATGTGTTGTTTGAAGAGGCTTCAGTGACCCCAAAGAGGAAGAGGGTTCTTTAACTGACTCAGATACGGGTAATTTAAATGTGGAGTGAACCAATCCAGCAAGGATCTGTACTAAGACCTTCTCATCTTGAGAAGCTGGAGAGGGCCCTTCTCCACTTGATTCCTCAGAGGAGGAATCATCAGTCCCATCCCGATCCTCTGAAAGGGATTCTTCTCCTTTTTCCCAGAGCTCCTCTGCCTGAGGGTCCTGGGTAACAGAGGAAGACCTAGCGCATTTTCTTCCACTGAATGAAGATGCGATTAAGGCCATTAATCTTTCCTATAGTCCATTAATGGTTGAGGAAAAAACCTCCTGCGTAATATATACAGGGGCTGAAGTGCCAGAAGCAGCCCCTGACCCCAACGGCTCTCCCTGGCCGGCCATCCCAGGTCCTTCAGGGGGGGAAGGCGCTGCAGAAGGGGGGTCCTCAGAGCCTGAGGGAGATCCCCTAGAGCCTCTGGTTTTTGGGGTATTTGTACCTCTTCTACCCATAGTGCAAAGCAAACAAGGTGGAGGTATCACACAAATGAAACACTGACTGCTGAGCGATGTAGTCCAGCAACTGCCGCTGCTACCAATGCCCAGTCAAATGTTTCTTAGTAAATGCTGCCTAGGAGAATGCCTGTGTCCCACCTTACATGCGACCGTCAGCTCTGTGTCCCTCCATAGGCTGTGTGCACCTGAAAAGTGTGCTTCTTATAGCCTGTGCAGCCGGCGATGTGGGCGTCTAAGCATGCTGGACATCGTGCTGATGCTCCGCCCCCCCCTCCTCTGACCACCCCCCGCCCCCTCCTCGTTTTTTCAAAAAAAGTGCGCTTTCCCGCGTGAGCCGAACCTCCAGGACAAATGTGGAGGGGAGGCTGGGGTGAAGGAGGAAGGAGAGAGGCCGGCAGATGATGGGGTCTGCCACATAGTAATGGCGGCGGCGGTGGCGGTGGCAGCGACAGTGCGGTATACTACCGCCTCTCAGACCACTGCGGCCCCCCTTAATCTTGGGAGGAATATCCTTGAGGAAGAGCCCCCCATCCCATCCTACCTGGAGCTTGACTGGAGGAGCTGTGCAGCGTGAACACTGAGACAGACAATCAAACATGTGAAGGTATGTGCTTATGGCAGCCCCCGGTGGCCACAATAGGCATAGCATACATTTACTTAAAGGAGAAACCTACTAGAATTAAAAAATTCTGTGGAATCTCCCTTACCTTATCCAGCTGCAGGGTTCTGTTATACAGACCCAATCTTCAACTCTCACGGTGGGCTCCATTTGGAAAACCTTCAGAGACTGGGGGCCCCTATGGATAGGGGGATCTGCAGTTCTGGGCCTGTAAAGCACCCAGCCAAGAATAAGGCTAGAAAAACCAAATTCTGAAAGTGCGGGGTCCAGCTTTTTAAAAAGAGAAGCGTTACAGGTAAAACCTTGTTTCTTCAGACACGAGGCCCGGGTACCATCCAATTCGGCCTAGAAAGGACATTTTGAAATGGATCCGATTCACCTGGCTTGCCCCAGTATAGGATTAGGATATTCCCTTTGGAGCTCAGCACAGCACATCTTTACACGTGACCAACACCTAAGACACTGGCGAAAAAAACTGAGATATCCCTGTAAGGGGAGGGATTATATAGGGGGTTGAACTTCCTGTTTAGAGTGTGCCAGTGTCCAATCACCTAGTGATACCCTATATAACCCACCAGTAATTACTGAGGCTCTGTGTCTCGTGATGTACGAAAAAGAAAATGCTCTTGAACCCAAAGCATTTTTTTTTTGTTGATTATATTTTTAGGGTAAACTTATGAGGGCCCATACATTTTCTAAATATTGCATTCTGAAAAACGAATGCAATTTTTTCCACATACTTTATTATTTATTCTCAAGAATGGTAAGGAAATACAAGTTTACCGTATACAATGCCTTGAAAAAGTATTCCTACCCCTTGAAATTTTCCACATTTTGTCATGTTACAACCAAAAATGTTAATGTATTTTATTTGGATTTTATACGATAGACCAGTGATCTACAAACTACGGCCCTCCAGCTGTTGTGGAACTACACATATCATGAGGCATTGTACAACTCTGAAATCCACAGATATGACTAGGCATGATGGGAATTGTAGTTCCTGAACAACTGGAGGGCCATAGTTTGGAGACCCCTGTGATAGACCAACACAAAATGGTACATAATTTTGAAGTGGAAGGAAAATGATAAATGGTTTTCATTTCTTTTTTCAAATAAATATGTGAAAAGTGTGGTGTGCATTTGTATTCAGTACTCCAAGGTAATTACAGCTACAAGTCTTCTTGGGTATGTCTCTACCTACTTTGCAAATCTAGAGAGTGACATTTTTGCCCATTCTTTTTTGCAAAATAGCTTAAGCTCTGTCAGATTGGATGGAAAGCATCTGTGAACAGCAATTTTCAAGTCTTGCCACAGATTCTAAATTGGATTTAGGTCTGGACTGGGCCATTCTAACACATGGATATCTTTTGGTCTAAAACATTCCATTGTAGCTCTGGCTGTATGTTTAGGGTCGTTGTCCTGATGGAAGGTGAACCTCTACCCAAGTCTCAAGTCTTTTGCAGACTCTAACAGGTTTTCTTCTAAAATTGCCCTGTATTTCGCTCCACCCATCTTCCCATCAACTCTGATCAGCTTCCCTGCCCCTGCTGAAGAAAAGCATCCCCGCAACATGATGCTGCCACCACCATGTTTCAGGGTGAGAATGGTGTGTTCAGGGTGATGTGTAGTGTTAGTTTTCCGACACAAATAGCGCTTTGCTTTTAGCCCAATAAGTTCAATTTTGGTCTCATCTGACCAGAGCACCTTCTTCCACATGTATTCTGTGTCCCCCACATGACGTCTCACAAACTGCAAACAGGGCTTCATTTCATTTCAATGTTTTTTTATTAAAAATGTTTAACAATACCAGACAAGACAAACACAGGAAAAGGGGATCAGAGTTTGGATGATTGAATGAGTCTGAAAGACTATATATAAATCACAGTGAAAGTAAAGGATCAGAAGACCATGTAATACAGTATTGTAAATAAATACAATGGGCTAAATATAGGTCCCCGAAGGGGGAAATACAAACAGCAATCAAAGGGAGATACATAACAGCTATAAAAAGGACACAGAATTAATAAACCAATCAGACTAGCGTTTCTGGGCAGAAGTAGTTTTAATATACAATGCCTTGAAAGAGTATTCATACCCCTTGACATTTTCCACATTTCGTCATGTTACAACCAAAAATGTAAATGTATTTTATTGGGATTTTATGTGATAGACCAACACAAAGTGGCACATAATTGTGAAGTGGAAGGAAAATGATAAATGGTTTTCATTTTTTTTTACAAATAAATATCTGAAAAGTGTGGCATGCATTTGTATTCAGCCTCCTTTACTCTGATACCCCTAACTAAAATCTAGTGGAACCAATTGACTTCAGAAGTCACCTAATTAGTAAAAAGTGTCCACCTGTGTGTAATTTAATCTCAGTATAAATACAGCTGTTCTGTGAAGCCCTCAGAGGTTTGTTGGAGAACCTTAGTGAACATACAGCATCATGAAGGCCAAGGAACACGACATGAAGGAAGAAATTGTCTGCACACCGATGTAATTGAAGTCCATTTATTGAATATTCCATGCAAACAAAGACACACACCATGGTTGCAGATGCCGGAACAGAGGTGGACTAGTTTCACATAGCTACACTGTGATTACTCATCACTCCACAAAGTTGTGGAGAAGTTTAAAGCAGGGTTAGGTTATAAAAAAAAATCTCAAGCTTTGAACATCTCACGGAGCACTGTTCAATCCATCATCCGAAAATGGAAAGCGTATGGCACAACTGCAAACCTACCAAGACATGGCTGTCCACCCAAACTGACAGGCTGGGCAAAGATAGCATTAATCAGAGAAGCAGCCAAGAGACCCATGGTAACTCTGGAGAAGCTGCAGTGATCCACAGCTCAGGTGGGAGAATCTGTCCACAGGAGGGTACTCCATAAATATGGCCTTTATGGAAGAGTGGAGAGAAGAAAACCATTATTGAAAGAAAGCCATAAGAAGTCCCATTTGCAGTTTGCGAGAAGCCATGTGGGGGACACAGCAAGCTTGTGGAAGAAGGTGCTCTGGTCATATGAGACCAAAATTGAACTTTCTGGCCTAAATGCAAAATGCAATGTGTTGCGGAAAACTAACACTACACATCACCCTGAATACACCATCCCCACCATGAAACATGGTGGTGGCAGCATCATGTTGTGGGGAACACCCCCCTGTTCGGTTCGCACCAGAACATGCGAACAGGCAAAAAATTTGTTCGAACACACAAACACCGTTAAAGTCTATGGGACACGAACATGAATAATCAAAAGTGCTAATTTTAAAGGGTTATATGCAAGTTATTGTCATAAAAAGTGTTTGGGGACCTGGGTCCTGCCCCAAGGGGACATGGATCAATGCAAAAAAAGTTAAAAAATGGCCATTTTTTCGGGAGCAGTGATTTTAATAATGCTTAAAGTAAAACAATAAAAGTGTAATATTCCTTTACATTTCATACCTGGGGGTGTCTATAGTATGCCTGTAAAGGAGCGCATGTTTCCCGTGTTTAGAACAGTCTGACAGCAAAATGACATTTCAAAGGAAAAAAAGTAATTTAAAACTAAAACGCGGCTATTAATGAATTGCCAGTACGACAATACACATAAAAGTTCATTGATAAAAATGACTTGGGAATTCCCCACAGGGGAACCCCGAACCAAAATTAAAAAAAAAAAAATTACGTGGGGGGTCCCCTAAATTCCATACCAGGCCCATCAGGTCTGGTATGGATATTAACCACTTGAGCCCCGGACCATTATGCTGCCTAAGGACCAGAGGTCTTTTTCCAATTTGGCACTGCGTCGCTTTAACTGCTAATTGCGCGGTCATGCAATGCTGTACCCAAACGAAATTTGCGTCTTTTTCTTCCCACAAATAGAGCTTTCTTTTGATGGTATTTGATCACCACTGCGGTTTTTATTTTTTGCGCTATAAACGGAAAAAGACCGAAAATTTTGAAAAAAAATGATATTTTCTACTTTTTGTTATAAAAAAAATCCAATAAACTAAATTTTAGTCATACATTTAGGCCAAAATGTATTCGGCCACATGTCTTTGGTAAAAAAAATGTCAATAAGCGTATATTTGTTGGTTTGCGCAAAAGTTATAGCGTCTACAAACTAGGGTACATTTTCTGTAATTTACACAGCTTTTAGTTTATGACTGCCTATGTCATTTCTTGAGGTGCTAAAATGGCAGGGCAGTACAAAACCCCCCCAAATGACCCCATTTTGGAAAGTAGACACCCCAAGGAAATTGCTGAGAGGAATGTTTAACCCATTGAATATTTTTTTTTTTTGTCCCAAGTGATTGAAAAATGACAAAAAAAAAAAAAAAAAAAATATTTACAAAAAGTTGTCACTAAATGATATATTGCTCACACAGGCCATGGGCCTATGTGGAATTGCACCCCAAAATACATTCAGCTGCTTCTCCTGAGTAGGGGGATACCACATGTGTGGGACTTTTTGGGAGCCTAGCCGCGTATGGGGCCCCGAAAACCAATCACCGCCTTCAGGATTTCTAAGGGTGTAAATTTTTGATTTCACTCTTCACTGCCTATCACAGTTTCGGAGGCCATGGAATGCCCAGGTGGCACAAAACCCCCCAAAATGACCCCATTTTGGAAAGTAGACACCCCAAGCTATTTGCTGAGAGGCATATTGAGTCCATGGAATATTTTATATTTTGACACAAGTTGCGGGAAAGTGACACTTTTTTTTTTTTTTTTTCATAAAGTTGTCACTAAATGATATATTGCTCACACAGGCCATGGGCATATGTGGAATTGCACCCCAAAATACATTTAGCTGCTTCTCCTGAGTATGGGGATACCACATGTGTGGGACTTTTTGGGAGCCTAGCCGCGTACGGGACCCCGAAAACCAATCACTGCCTTCAGGATTTCTAAGGGTGAAAATTTTTGATTTCACTCTTTACTGCCTATCACAGTTTCGGAGGCCATGGAATGCCCAGGTGGCACAAACCCCCCCCCAAATGACCCCATTTTGGAAAGTAGACACCCCAAGCTATTTGCTGAGAGGCATGGTGAGTATTTTGCAGCTCTCATTTGTTTTTGAAAATGAAGAAAGACAAGAAAAAACATTTTTTTTTTTCTTTTTTCAATTTTCAAAACTTTGTGACAAAAAGTGAGGACTGCAAAATACTCACTATACCTCTCAGCAAATAGCTTGGGGTGTCTACTTTCCAAAATGGGGTCATTTGGGGGGGTTTTGTGCCACCTGGGCATTCCATGGCCTCCGAAACTGTGATAGGCAGTGAAGAGTGAAATCAAAAATTCACGCCCTTAGAAAGCCTGAAGGCGGTGCTTGGTTTTCGGGGTCCCGTACGCGGCTAGGCTCCCAAAAAGTCTCACACATGTGGTATCCCCGTACTCAGGAGAAGCAGCAGAATGTATTTTGGGGTGTAATTTCACATATTTCCATGGCATGTTTGAGCAATATATCATTTAGTGACAACTTTGTGCAAAGAAAAAAAAAAAAAAAATTTGTCTCTTTCCCGCAACTTGTGTCGCAATATAAAATATTCCATGGACTCGACATGCCTCTCAGCAAATAGCTTGGGGTGTCTACTTTCCAAAATGGGGTCATTTGGGGGGGTTTTGAACTGTCCTGGCATTTTATGCACAACATTTAGAAGCTTATGTCACACATCACCCACTCTTCTAACCACTTGAAGACAAAGCCCTTTCTGACACTTATTGTTTACATGAAAAAGTTATTTTTTTTTGCAAAAAAATTACTTTGAACCCCCAAACATTATATATTTTTTTAAAGCAAATGCCCTACAGATTAAAATGGTGGGTGTTTCATTTTTTTTTTCACACAGTAATTGCGCAGCGATTTTTCAAACGCATTTTTTGGGGAAAAAAACACACTTTTTTAAATTTTAATGCACTAAAACACACTATATTGCCCAAATGTTTGATGAAATAAAAAAGATGATCTTAGGCCGAGTACATGGATACCAAACATGACATGCTTTAAAATTGCGCACAAACGTGCAGTGGCAACAAAATAAATACATGTTTAAAATCCTTCAAAAGCCTTTACAGGTTACCACTTTAGATTTACAGAGGAGGTCTACTGGAAAAATGACTGCCCTCGATCTGGCCTTCGCGGTGATACCTCACATGCATGGTGCAATTGCTGTTTACGTTTGACGACAGACCGCCGCTTGCGTTCGCCTTAGCGCGAGAGCAGGGGGCGACAGGGGTGCTTTTTTTTTTTTTTTTTTTTTTTCTTTATTATTTTTTTGCTTTTTTAATCTTACTTTTAAACTGTTCCTTTCATATTTTTTTTTTAATCATTTTTATTGTTATCTCCGGGAATGTAAATATCCCCTATGATAGCAATAGGTAGTGACAGGTACTCTTTTTTGAAAAAATTGTGGTCTATTAGACCCTAGATCTCTCCTCGGCCCTCAAAGCATCTGACCACACCAAGATCGGTGTGATAAAATGCTTCCCCAATTTCCCAATGGCGCTATTTACATCCGGCGAAATCTAAGTCATAAAATGCTCGTAGCTTCCGGTTTCTTAGGCCATAGAGATGTTTGGAGCCACTCTGGTCTCTGATCAGCTCTATGGTCAGCTGGCTGAATCACCGGCTGCATTCTCAGGTTCCCTGTTGAGACAGGAGAGCCAGAGAAAAACACGGAGGACGGTGGGGGGGGGGGCCATTCCCTCCCACGGCTTGTAAAAGGAGTCTAGAGGCTAATTAGCCGCTAGGATTGCTTTTACATGAAAGCCGACCGCTGGCTGAAAAGAATAATACCAAGATGATACCTAAACCTGCAGGCATCATTCTGGTATAACCACTCAAAGTCGTGAATGGCGTACCTGAAGACAAAAAAATGGTTAACAATGGTTAACAATAAAGCACAGTAAACAGTAAAGTATGAATAATTACATACCTGAAAAACAAACATGATAAAACATATTAACAATAACAATAACAATAACAATAAAACATTGCAGAATAGAATACAGTAAAAAAGAGCAGAACAATAGAGAGAGAGAATAGAGAGAGAGAACAATAAAACGACAACTATTTTTTTTTATTTCATATATTTTTTTTTTTTTACACTTTTTTTGTAACTAACTTTTATAACTGTAACCGGTTCCAGGTTCGGGTCTCTCAAAATGTGATGGCATCTTGGGAGACCCTGTGAAAGTGCGCCTAGTCTGTGGAATGCTGTACCCTACGCTAATACTCAACTAGTGTATGGTAGCGTTCAAAACATTCACCAATGCAAAGACCAGGATTGTCAGGACAGGAGGGACAATAATAGCGGGTGTCACGCCTATATCCGCGCTTGCTGCAGACACTACCTCTTTTTTGGGGGGGTTCGTTGGGTAGGGGTACTCGGGAGGACATAAAAATGCCTCTCATGCAGCCGACTGCATTTGGTTGGGGATGTGAATGGGGGAAGTACGGGCGCTGCAGAAGTGGTGGGCTCCCAATTAGGATTGGCGAATGCAGCAGGAAGGGCACTATGGGCACGACAGGCCTGTGTTTGTCTTTTTGGTGGCAGCGGGACACTACTTGTGCTTGCCACCTCACCAGCTTGAACTGCACTTATGGGACTCGCCACGTCACCAAGTGTTACTGCAGTGCTGGTTTGACTACGACCGGGGTGTACTACGCCGCTGGTGCTTGCCAGTTCCCCAAAACGCTACCAAAAAAACTGTTAGCGATCGCAGGGATCAGGCCTGATTCTGCGAACGCTGCAGTTATGCGTTTAGAGTTTTGTAAGTGACAGTGATCGATCGATACTGCACTTGGGTGGGCTGGGCTGGGCCAGGTGGAGGGGCAAAACGCAGGTGCTAGCAGGTATCTGGGCTGATCCCGCTAACACTGCGTTTGTGAGAACCCTAAACTGCTGGGGACGCTAGTATAGATCAGATCGGATCAGATATTGATGCGATCAGATACTATACCACTAAGGGAGGTGTATGCTGCGTGCATGGGTGTTAGCGGTACTGGCGCTAACCTGACGCTGCCTGGGGCTGGTGCTTGCCAGTTCCCCAAAATGCTACCAAAAAAACTGTTAGCGATCGCAGGGATCAGGCCTGACTCTGCGAACGCTGCAGTTATGTGTTTAGTGTTTTGTAAGTGACAGTGATCGATCGATACTGCACTTGGGTGGGCTGGGCTCGCCTGGGCGGAGGGGCAAAACGCAGGTGCTAGCAGGTATCTGGGCTGATCCCGCTAACACTGCGTTTTTGGGAACCCTAAACTGCTGGGGACACTAGTATAGATCTGATCGGATCAGATATTGATCCGTTGAGATACTATACCACTAAGGGAGGTGTATGGTGCGTGCGTGGGTGTTAGCGGTACTGGCGCTAACCTGACGCTGCCTGGGGCTGGTGCTGGTGCTTGCCAGTTCACCAAAATGCTACCAAAAAAACTGTTAGCGATCGCAGGGATCAGGCCTGACTCTGCGAACGCTGCAGTTATGCGTTTAGTGTTTTGTAAGTGACAGTGATCGATCGATACTGCACTTGGGTGGGCTGGGCTGGGTCGGGCGGAGGGGCAAAACGCAGGTGCTAGCAGGTATCTGGGCTGATCCCGCTAACACTGCGTTTTTGGGAACCCTAAACTGCTGGGGACGCTAGTATAGATCTGATCGGATCAGATATTGATGCGATCAGATACTATACCACTAAGGGAGGCGTATGCTGCGTGCGTGGGTGTTAGCGGTACTGGCGCTAATCTGACGCTGCCTGGGGCGACGCATATCACCGCCGGGCGATCGGGGGGCTAAACCTTTATTCGGTAATAAACGGCGGGTGCCCTGACACTATAAAAAATAAACGAACTAACCAGCGTCAACCGTAACGGTTATACGGTGATCAGTGGTGAAAGGGTTAACTAGGGGCCAATCAAGGGGTTAAAACATTTATTAGGTAGTATATGGGGGTCCCTGACGCTATAAAACGCTGACGGCGAACCTAAATATTTACCTCACTAACTAGCGTCACCAGCGACACTAATACAGCGATCAGAAAAATGATCGCTTAGCGACACTGGTGACAGGGGGTGATCAAGGGGTTAAAACTTTATTAGGGGGGGTTAGGGGGGTACCCTAGACCTACAGGGGGGTAACAGTAACTGTCCCAACACTGTAACTGTCACAAACTGACACAGCAGTAATCAGAAAAAAAAAAAAAAAAAAAAAAAAAACCTGCTGGTGTCAATTTGTGACAGGGGGGGGGGTGATTGGGGGGGGATCGGGGGGGCGATCGGGGGGGGGATCGGGGTGTAATGTGTGCCTGGCATGTTCTACTGTGTGTGTGTGTGTTGGTGCACTCACATAGATGTCTTCTCTCCTCGGGCCGGAACGGAAAATACCGACCCGAGGGGAGATGACATCACTTCCTTTGCTGCTGTTTAGCATACAGCAGCAAAGGAGTGTTCTCATTGGCCGGCGGCGATCGCGAGGGGGGGGCCACGAACGGATGGCCTCCCCCTCGTCTCTGATCGCCGGGGGACAGAACGGGACCGCCTCGGGCGGCGGGGGGGGTCCGATCGGACCCCCCACCCGCGGGAGGCAAATCACGTACCCTGTACGTGATTTTGCCTGCCCGTGCCGCCTTGCCGACGTACATCGGCGTGAGGCGGTCCTTAAGTGGTTAAGGGGAACCCCGGCCAAAATTTTTAAAAAATGGCGTGGGGTCCCCCCAAAAATCCATACCAGACCCTTATCTGAGCACACAACCTGGCAGGTCGCAGGAAAAGAGAGGGGGGGCGAGAGAGCGCCCCCCCTCCTGAACCATACCATGCCACATGCCCTCAACATTGGGAGGGTGCCTGAAGGGCCTGGTATGGAATTTAGGGGGACCCCCACGTCATTTTTTTTAAAATTTGGGTTCAGGGTTCCCCTGTGAGGAATTCCCATGCAGTTTTTATCAATGAACTTTTATGTGTATTATCGGACCGGTAATTTATTAATAGCCGCGAGTAGTTTTAAATGACTTTTTTTCCTTTAAAATGTCATCTTGCTGTCAGACTGTTCTAAACACGGGAAACATGCGCCCCTTTACAGGCATACTATAGACACCCCCCAGGTACGAAATTTAAAGGAATATTACACTTTTATTGTTTCACTTTAAGCATTATTAAAATCACTGCTCCCGAAAAAACGGCTGTTTTTAAAACTTTTTTTTGCATTGATCCATCTCCCCTGGGGCAGAACCCAGGTCCCCAAACACATTTTATGACAATATCATGCATATAAGCCTTTTGATTTCTCCCATAGACTTTTAACCACCTCAATACAGGGCACTTAAACCCCCTTCCTGCCCAGACCAATTTTTAGCTTTCGGTGCTCTCACGCTTTGAATGACCATTACTCAGTCATGCAACACTGTACCCAAATGAAATTTGTGTCCTTTTTTTCGCACAAATAGAGCTTTCTTTTGGTGGTATTTAATCACTAATGGGTTTTTTATTTTTTGTGCTATAAATAAAAAAAGACCATAAATTTTGTGAAAAATTGCCTTTTTCTTTGTTTTTGTCATAAAATTTAGCAAATTAGTAACTTTTCTTCATAAATTTTGGCCAAAATTTATACTGCTATATATCTTTGGTAAAAATAACCCAAATTAGTGTATATTATTTGGTCTTTGTGAAAGTTATAGAGTCTACAAACTATGGTGCCAATCACTGAAAATTGAAAACATCTGATCAGGCCTTCAGTACATCAGGTGAATCTCATTTCTTGAGGTACTAACAAGTCAGAAAAGTACAAATACCCCCCAAATGACCCCTTTTTAGAAAGTAGACATTCCAAGGTATTAAGTAAGTAGCATGGTGAGTTTTTTTAAGTTGTAATTTTTTCCCACAATTCTTTGCAAAAGGAAGAATTTTTTTTTTCAAAATTATCATATTAACAGGTTATTTCTCTCACAGAGCATATGCATACAACAAATTACACCCCAAAATAGATTCTGCTACTCTTACCGAGTATGGGGATACCACATGTGTGGGACTTTTACACAGCGTGGCCACATACAAAGGGCCAACATTGAAGTCGCACTATCAGGCGATCTACGAGCATAAATTGCACATCTCATGTCTCAACCACCTATTACATTTTTGAAGGCCCTGGAGCACCAGGACAAAGGAATTGCCCACAAAATGACCCCATTTTGGAAAGCAAACACCCCAATGTATAATCTATGAGGCATAATGAGTCTTTTGAACAGTTATTTTTTTTCCAGAAGTTTTTGGAAAATGTGGAAAAAAAATGAAAACGCATTTTTTTTACACAAAGTTGTCCATTTATAAGATATTTCCAACACATAGCAAATACATAGCAAAAATGACACCCCAAAATACATTCTGCTACTCCTCCTGAGTATGGCGATACCACATGTGTGGGACTTTTACACAGCCTGGCCACATACAAAGACCCAACATTGAAGTCGCACCATCAGGTGATCTACGAGCATAAATTGCACATCTCATTTCTCAACCACCTATTACACTTTTGAAGGCCCTGGAGCACCAGGACAAAGGAATTGCCCACAAAATGACCCCATTTTGGAAAGCAAACACCCCAACGTATAATCTATGAGGCATAATGAGTCATTTGAACAGTTATTTTTTTTTCCAGATGTTTTTGGGAAATGTGGAAAAAAAATGAAAACGCATTTTTTTTACACAAAGTTGTCCATTTATAAGATATTTCCAACACATAACAAATACATAGCAAAAATGACACCCCAAAATACATTCTGCTACTCCTCCTGAGTATGGCGATACCACATGTGTGGGACTTTTACACAGCCTGGCCACATACAAAGGCCCAACATGGAAGTCGCACCATCAGGCGATCTACGAGCATAAATTGCACATCTCATTTCTCAACCACCTATTACACTTTTGAAGGCCCTGGAGCACCAGGACAAAGGAATTGCCCACAAAATGACCCCATTTTGGAAAGCAAACACCCCAATGTATAATCTATGAGGCATAATGAGTCTTTTGAATGGTTATTTTTTTCCAGATGTTTTTGGGAAATGTGGAAAAAAAATGAAAACGCATTTTTTTTACACAAAGTTGTCCATTTATAAGATATTTCCAACACATAGCAAATACATAGCAAAAATGACACCCCAAAATACATTCTGCTACTCCTCCTGAGTATTGCGATACCACATGCGTGGGACTTTTACACAGCCTGGCCACATACAAAGGCCCAACATTGAAGTAGCACCATCAGGCGATCTACGAGCATAAATTGCACATCTCATTTCTCCTTGTCAAAAGAAGTTTATTGAGTATACAATATTATAAAGATACATAAAGTAAGTTTACAAGGATCTATAAAGTAAGCTCATTGTTTTACAGTAGGGTTTATATAGGTAAATATCATGAAATTTCAAATATTAAACATTGGGTTCACGTAAACCTAAATTAAAGATATATATCATTTCCTTAGTTACTTTTGTAGGTATTTAAATGGTTTATACCTACCTGTTTACAGGTAGAGTGTATATAGGTCAAATAAATTCTGATAATGAGCTTTAATCGTAAGGTGGAGAAAAGGAAAGAGAAAGAAGAAAAAGGGTAGAAAGGTAGAGGTATGGTCCACAAGGTTTAGTTCTCTTTGAAGCCATAGAATGGGTGTCTCTGTAAGTCATTTAATCTGTTACCATGGCAACAGGACAGAGTCATTGAAGTTTGAACTTTTATCCAAGGATGCCAAAGTTTTTCAAATTTTGGAATTTGATTTTGATTGATGGCTACCATCTTAGCATGGGACATTGTATTATTCATTCTGTGAATTGTTTCTGCTAGTACCAATGTAGGAGATTTCCATGCCTTGGCCACTGTTTGTTTTGCAGCCGTTATTAGTTGGATCATAATGTAAGTTTGAATTGAGAGAGTGTTAACCATTCCGGTTTTAGATTTAGTAAAGTTATATATGGATCTGGTTGTATTATTTTTTTAAATATTTTAGATGCAATCACGAAGACTTCCTTCCAGAAGGTTTGGATTACTGGGCACGTCCACCATATGTGTAAATGTGTGCCTATTTCTGGGCATCCTCGAAAACAAAGAGCTGAGGTATTAGGTGAATATTTTTCCACTCTAGCGGGTACAAGGTACCAGCGAGTTAGGACTTTATAATTTGTCTCCAGTGCTAAGATGTTGGGTGAAGATGACTTAGATGTGAGCCATATGTTAGACCAGTCCGTGTCTTCTAAAGTTCGTCCCAGGTCCTCCTCCCACCTCTGAACGTAAGAGGGTCTATTAAGATTTGCTACTCCATATAATTGATTATAAAGTGATGAAATTGTACCTTTAGCAAATGGATCTTTTGTACAGATTGATTCAAAAATGGATAATTGGGATAATGGTGTATCCCCCTTTAGGAATGGTATATAGAAATTTTTGATTTGGAGATATCTAAATATCTCAGAGTTTGGTAGATCATATTTTTCTCTAAGCGATGGGAATGAAAGGAATGATTTAGATGCTATGAAGTCATTTAGTGTCTGAATGCCTGATGTTGTCCAAGCTTTAAAAGAATTTGGGTAGATCCATGCCGGATAAAAGGCCGGATTTCTGATAAAAGAAAGGAGAGGATTGTGTGGAGATTGTAACTGATATTTGGTTTTTAGTTTATCCCAGAGAGATAAGAAGTGTTTAGTTATGGGATTATGAATTTTAAAGCGGTCTTTAGGATCAAGCCATAATATGTTTGATATTAATAGAGGGTCATTTTCTGAAGCCTCTATAAATACCCATAATGGGATTTCCTGTTTTGCATGGTATTTGGACAGATTGGCCAAATGTGCTGCTCTGTAGTAGTTAGTAAAATTAGGGTATCCCAGGCCTCCTTTATTTTTGGGAAGATGTAGTGTGTGTATAGGTATACGTGGTTTAGAAGAGCCCCCTATAAATGAAGTTGCTCTTTTTTGTACTATTCACAAAAAATAGGAAGGAAGTGGAATAGGGAGGACTCTGAATAGATAAAGCAATTTGGGTAGAATAGTCATTTTGATTGCATTAATCTTCTCTACCCAGGATAAAGGAAGTTGCGACCATTGTTTTATTAGATTTGTGATCTGTCTTAATACAGGAGGATAATTGGTTGAGAATAAGTCAGAATGAGATGCTGTTAAATGAATTCCAAGATATGGGATTGATTTTTCTGCCCATGTGAATGGGAGTGCAGCCCTAGCCGGGATCAATTCCATGTTTGTGAGTGAAATATTAAGCACTAGGCATTTCTTAGGATTAATCATAAGGCCGGATAGGGCTGCAAATCCATCAAGAGCTGGTATTAAGTTAGGACCAGAGACCTGTGGTGATGATAGAAAAAGTAATATATCGTCTGCAAATATACATAATTTGTGTGTAATACCTCCTACTTCAATGCCAGTTATAGTTTGGTTTGTTCTGATGTATTGGGCCATGGGTTCGAGTATAAGGGCAAATAATAAGGGAGATAATGGGCAACCCTGTCGGGTACCTCTTTCGATATTAAAGGCATCAGATTTGTATCCAGCATATTTTATATAGGCTTTAGGTTTATTATATAATGCTTTGATCCATGTTAAAAAGTGGGGTCCAAAACCCCATTTTTGTAATGAATATTGCATATATTGCCAGGATACTGTGTCAAATGCCCTCTTAATATCGAGTGATAGAAAACATAAAAGGATTTTCCGTTTTTTAGCAATATGTGCCAATAACACTGCCCTGCGTATATTATCGCCTGCCCGTCTATTTGGCATGAAGCCTACTTGATCTCTATGTATTAATTTTCCTATAATGCTATTGAGGCATTTTGCTATTATTTTTGCTAATAATTTAATATCAAGGTTTAACAGAGAGATAGGCCGATAATTCACACAGGAAGTATCATCAGAAAGGGGTTTTGGGATCATACAAACAATTGCCATTAGTGTTTCTTGCCGAAAAGAATGTCCATCTAGAAGTTTGTTAAAAGTTTCAGTGAGAATGGGAAAGAGTATTTCTTAGAATGTTTTATAGTATAAAGCCGAGTAGCCGCCTGGGCCTGGTCTTTTGTTAAGTTTTAGGTCTTTTATGGCGTTAGCAACTTCATCTATAGTTATAGGCTCATCCAAACTGCTTTTTTGATTCTGAGATTACTCAGGTAAGGTTATTTTTGAGAAGAAGGATTCAGCCTCTGTAGGATTAAATTCATTGTTTGTCTTGTATAAAGTTGCGAGATGTGAGTGAAATTTATGGACTATTTTAACTGGATTACATAACATTTTTTGATAATTTCAAACGTATTGGTTTGAAAGATTTGTTAGTTGAATTTAATGCCCGAGCCAAATATGTACCTGGTTTGTTTGTATTCATGTAGAAATTGTGTTTGGAGCGTTTGAGGGATTTATCAACTGACTCAGTGAGAAATAGATCGTATTCCAATCTAGATTTTTCCAGATGAGATTTTGTACTCTGAGATGGATTATCTTGGAATGATATGTAGGCTGCATTAAAATTGAGTTCTAGTTTTTTTGCTAGATTTTTGCGTTCCTGTTTAAATAGTGCCATTTGTCTTTGTATTGTACCACGCAAGACAGGCTTATGAGCTTCCCACAGTGTTATTGGGGAGATGTCTGTTGTATTATTAATTGTTATGTATTCCTTTAAAGCTTGTTCAATGGCCATCTGATGTGATGGGTGTTTGAGCATTATGTCCGGTAAGTACCACGTTGGGTCATGCGCTTTTGGTATGGCTGAGGCTATAGTAGTGTATACTGCATTATGGTCAGACCACGGAATCGGAATTATATCTGATGCAATAATTTCTGGTAACATTCCTATTGTTAGAAAAATATGATCTATTCTGGTGAAGGTTTGATGAGGGTGTGAGAAATAAGTGAATTTCTTTATCATTGGGTTACTTTCTCTCTACGAATCTACCAGATTGTATTTGGAAAGAAGTTGAGAAAAAGGTAATCTAGAGGTTATTTTGGATGGTGTAAAAGGTGATTTATCTAGAAATGGGAGGAGGACCTGGTTCGAATCCCCACACATTATCACTGTTCCTATTTTGTGTGTATTAATCACTTGTAATATATGTGAGAGGAATGGTGTAGGTTGTTTGTTAGGAGCGTAGTAGGAAATCACTGTGATTGCTGTATCCATTATATAACCCATGAGTATCAGGTATCTACCTTCTGGGTCTTTAATTTCTGATGATAAGGTGAATGGTGTGGATCGATGAAATGCAATTAGAGTTCCCCTTTGCTTGGTACAGGCAGAAGCCGTGTAAATTTGTTGATAAAAAGGAGAAATATATTTTGGAGTAGAATCTTTGGTGAAGTGTGTTTCTTGGAGGCATACTATGTGAGCCTTCTTGTTATGGAAAGTACGGAAGGCTTTGGTCCTTTTTTGAGGGACATTTATTCCCTGAACATTCAGGGAAAGTATATTCAGTGGTGCCATGGCAACAGATCAAATAGTTTTGACTTACTTTTTGTTATGCAGAGCTGACTGCGCAGATCAACCTGTGTGGACTGAAGAGATGAAAAGATAGAAAAGAAACCAGTGAATTCTGGAGTGAAGAGTAAACAAAAAACATATGAGATTAGATGATATATTGTATAAATTATTTTTTGCAAGTAGTCACAATTTACCCGTGAAAGAGAATAAATATCTCTCTCAGGGGAATAAGTGCCTTCGTCACACTCCCACATAATATGGTTGGTTGAATGAGGAGGGCTAATGGGGGTACACGGATCTTCCGCTTACAGGAGAGAAGTGCTATGTCAAAAGACATCAAAATGATGTTTCATTAATTGGAGTGCAGAATATAGTTTTTGTTGAAATTATTTATTCCAGGGTGGTTGTATATGGTTAGTCTTGCCCTAGGCTAAATAATTCAGTTAGAAAGGTACTGTTAATAACTTTGGTATTGATGAAGTTAGTTTGAATTATTTTGGGATTTTAACCCTTTTAGAGTAAACAATTACATATTTTATTCATATGTAACTGTTTAGATATGTTAACTCATAAAATTGAGGTTGTATTGCTTCAGATTAAAATAAACAAAAACATAATTCTAGGAACTAGTTAGGTAATAATATATTTGTTTTAAGAAAAAAAAAGAAAAAGCTTCCATTACTTCTGGATTATTGAACATATTTGTCCTAAAAAGTAATAAATCTATTGTTATTACCTGATAATATATAACTGAACAAGAATTTCCTTATTTCACTTATATATTCTAAGGCTATATGAATCAGAAGTAATAAGAAATATAACTGGAATGTAACATGATCCCACACAGTGTGTGACAGTTACATTCAGTTATAAATACAGGTTTTTTATAGAGAACCATATCTTAGTATAATAAATGAAGAGATATCAGGAATTAGGATGTCAGTCCATTGAATCTTCTTGGTCCATGGATGATGTGGCATAACGGCCTCTTTTGTGAGAATGATGATTCCCATTTTGTTCTGGAATTTTCTGGGTGCTGCCTGAAGGTGAAGATGATGCCATTCTTCTGCGTGTGGGAGAGTTGCTGCTTGTGGGTTCTGTCAGATTTAATTTTAAAAGGGTTTGTTGTAGTTCATCTGCTGATCTGCTTCTGTAAATTGTACCTTGGTGGTTAAATCTGACTGAAAAGGGGAAGCCCCATTAATACATAATGTTGTGGCGTTGCAGTTCCATTAGTTGGGGTTTCATGGATCGTCTTTCAGTAATAGTAAGTTGGGATAGGTCAGCAAAAATTTGATAATTGTGTCCTTGAAAATTAAGTTCCTTTTTTTCTCTTGCAGCAATTAGTATTTGTTCTTTCGTTCTGTAATAATGAAATTTTGTGATTATATCACGTGGGGGTCCATCTTTCTTTTTGGCTGTGAGGGCTCTGTGTACTCTGTCCAGTTCTAAACGTTCAATAGGGATATCTGGGTTTAGTTCTTGTAATAGAGCAGTAATAGTAGATTGCAGGTCTGTCACAGTTTCAGGTATTCCCCTTATGCGCAAGTTTGAACGTCTGGCTCTATTTTCGTAATCTTCGAGCTTAGTTTGAAGTATTAAATTCTCTTCTTTTAATTGTTCCAATTCTGTTATATTTTCTTGGGTTGTAATTTCAATTTCATCTATTTTTATTTCTAAGGCTGCGGTGCGGTTTCCCAGCTCTCTTATTTCTTTGGTTAGGCTTTTTGTTATTTGGTCTGAGGTTTGTTTTAAAGCCTTATGAAGCATCTTTTCAAATTGTAATAATATTACTGGGGATGTTGATGAGGCTTGTGGAGAAGTTTGTGAGAGGATTTGTTCTGTATCTGACTCAAATGGAGAGTCTTGCTGTGACATTTTCTGTCTGTGAGAGCGCCCTGATGCTGTATCTTGTGAGGTGACTGGAGCTGCTTTAGTTGCAGTGAGTGCCTGTGAGCTCTTTGTGAGGTGATTTTTATTTCTGCCACGGTTTCCTCCCAGTACCATATTTCCTGCCCAAACTTTCACAGTTTGTTCCCTGGGGCAAAAAGGTTCAAATGGATACCTTTTGAGCCTGCAGGCTCCGCTTTGTCCTTCTCTTCTCTCCTCAGCGGTGTGGAGCTCTAACAATGCATGTCTGCTCCGCTAGGCTCCGCCCATCTCCCCGTCGCACATCTCATTTCTCAACCACCTATTACACTTTTGAAGGCTCTGGAGCACCAGGACAAAGGAATTGCCCACAAAATGACCCCATTTTGGAAAGCAAACACCCCAATGTATAATCTATGAGGCATAATGAGTCTTTTGAATGGTTATTTTTTTTCCAGATGTTTTTGGGAAATGTGGAAAAAAAATGAAAACGCATTTTTTTTTACACAAAGTTGTCCATTTATAAGATATTTCCAACACATAGCAAATACATAGCAAAAATGACACCCCAAAATACATTCTGCTACTCCTCCTGAGTATGGCGATACCACATGTGTGGGACTTTTACACAGCCTGGCCACATACAAAGGCCCAACATTGAAGTAGCACCATCAGGCGATCTACGAGCATAAATTGCACATCTCATTTCTCAACCACCTATTACAATTTTGAAGGCCCTGGAGCACCAGGACGATGGAATTGCCCACAAAATGACCCCATTTTGGAAAGCAAACACCGCAACGTATAATCTATGAGGCATAATGAGTCTTTTGAACAGTAATTTTTTTACCAGATGTTTTTGGAAAATGTGGAAAATAAAATGAAGACGCATTTTTTTTACACAAAGTTGTCCATTTATAAGATATTTCCAACACATAGCAAATACATAGCAAAAATGACACCCCAAAATACATTCTGCTACTCCTCCTGAGTATGGCGATACCACATGTGTGGGACTTTTACACAGCCTGGCCACATACAAAGGCCCAACATTGAAGTCGCACCATCAGGCGATCTACGAGCATAAATTGCACATCTCATTTCTCAACCACCTATTACACTTTTGAAGGCCCTGGAGCACCAGGACAAAGGAATTGCTCACAAAATGACCCCATTTTGGAAAGCAAACACCCCAATGTATAATCTATGAGGCATAATGAGTCTTTTGAACGGTTATTTTTTTTCCAGATGTTTTTGGGAAATGTGGAAAAAAAATGAAAACGCATTTTTTTTACACAAAGTTGTCCATTTATAAGATATTTCCAACACATAACAAATACATAGCAAAAATGACACCCCAAAATACATTCTGCTACTCCTCCTGAGTATGGCGATACCACATGTGTGGGACTTTTACACAGCCTGGCCACATACAAAGGCCCAACATTGAAGACGCACCATCAGGCGATCTACAAGCATAAATTGCACATCTCATTTCTCAACCACCTATTACATTTTTGAAGGCCCTGGAGCACCAGGACAAAGGAATTGCCCACAAAATGACCCCATTTTGGAAAGCAAACACCACAACGTATAATCTATGAGGCATAATGAGTCTTTTGAACGGTTATTTTTTTTCCAGATGTTTTTGGGAACTGTGGAAAGAAAATGAAAACGCATTTTTTTTACACGAAGTTGTCCATTTATAAGATATTTCAAACACATAACAAATACATAGCAAAAATGACACCCCAAAATACATTCTGCTACTCCTCCTGAGTATGGCGATACCACATGTGTTGGACTTTTACACAGCCTGGCCACATACAAAGGCCCAACATTGAAGACGCACCATCAGGCGATCTACAAGCATAAATTGCACATCTCATTTCTCAACCACCTATTACACTTTTGAAGGCCCTGGAGCACCAGGACAAAGGAATTGCTCACAAAATGACCCCATTTTGGAAAGCAAACACCCCAATGTATAATTTATGAGGCATAATGAGTCTTTTGAACGGTTATTTTTTTTCCAAATGTTTTTGGGAAATGTGAAAAAAAATGAAAACGCATTTTTTTTACACGAAGTTGTCCATTTATAAGATATTTCCAACACATAACAAATACATAGCAAAAATGACACCCCAAAATACATTCTGCTACTCCTCCTGAGTATGGCGATACCACATGTGTGGGACTTTTACACAGCCTGGCCACATACAAAGGCCCAACATTGAAGTCGCACCATCAGGCGATCTACAAGCATAAATTGCACATCTCATTTCTCAACCACCTATTACACTTTTGAAGGCCCTGGAGCACGAGGACAAAGGAATTGCTCACAAAATGACCCCATTTTGGAAAGCAAACACCCCAATGTATAATCTATGAGGCATAATGAGTCTTTTGAACGGTTATTTTTTTTCCAGATGTTTTTGGAAAATGTGGAGCAAAAATGAAGACGCATTTTTTTTACACAAAGTTGTCCATTTATAAGATATTTCCAACACATAACAAATACATAGCAAAAATGACACCCCAAAATACATTCTGCTACTCCTCCTGAGTATGGCGATACCACATGTGTGGGACTTTTACACAGCCTGGCCACATACAAAGGCCCAACATTGAAGTCGCACCATCAGACGATCTACGAGCATAAATTGCACATCTCATTTCTCAACCACCTATTACACTTTTGAAGGCCCTGGAGCACCAGGACAAAGGAATTGCCCACAAAATGACCCCATTTTGGAAAGCAAACACCCCAATGTATAATCTATGAGGCATAATGAGTCTTTTGAACGGTTATTTTTTTTCCAGATGTTTTTGGGAAATGTGGAAAAAAAATGAAAACGCATTTTTTTTACACAAAGTTGTCCATTTATAAGATATTTCCAACACATAACAAGTACATAGCAAAAATGACACCCCAAAATACATTCTGCTACTCCTCCTAAGTATGGCGATACCACATGTGTGGGACTTTTACACAGCCTGGCCACATACAAAGGCCCAACATTGAAGACGCACCATCAGGCGATCTACAAGCATAAATTGCACATCTCATTTCTCAACCACCTATTACATTTTTGAAGGCCCTGGAGCACCAGGACAAAGGAATTGCCCACAAAATGACCCCATTTTGGAAAGCAAACACCCCAATGTATAATCTATGAGGCATAATGAGTCTTTTGAACGGTTATTTTTTTTCCAAATGTTTTTGGGAAATGTGAAAAAAAATGAAAACGCATTTTTTTTAAACAAAGTTGTCCATTTATAAGATATTTCCAACACATAACAAATACATAGCAAAAATGACACCCCAAAATACATTCTGCTACTCCTCCTGAGTATGGCGATACCACATGTGTGGGACTTTTACACAGCCTGGCCACATACAAAGGCCCAACATTGAAGTCGCACCATCAGACGATCTACGAGCATAAATTGCACATCTCATTTCTCAACCACCTATTACACTTTTGAAAGCCCTGGAGCACCAGGACAAAGGAATTGCCCACAAAATGACCCCATTTTGGAAAGCAAACACCACAACGTATAATCTATGAGGCATAATGAGTCTTTTGAACGGTTATTTTTTTTCCAGATGTTTTTGGAAAATGTGGAGCAAAAATGAAGACGCATTTTTTTTACACAAAGTTGTCCATTTATAAGATATTTCCAACACATAACAAATACATAGCAAAAATGACACCCCAAAATACATTCTGCTACTCCTCCTGAGTATGGCGATACCACATGTGTGGGACTTTTACACAGCCTGGCCACATACAAAGGCCCAACATTGAAGTCGCACCATCAGACGATCTACGAGCATAAATTGCACATCTCATTTCTCAACCACCTATTACACTTTTGAAAGCCCTGGAGCACCAGGACAAAGGAATTGCCCACAAAATGACCCCATTTTGGAAAGCAAACACCACAACGTATAATCTATGAGGCATAATGAGTCTTTTGAACGGTTATTTTTTTTCCAGATGTTTTTGGGAACTGTGGAAAGAAAATGAAAACGCATTTTTTTTACACAAAGTTGTCCATTTATAAGATATTTCCAACACATAACAAATACATAGCAAAAATGACACCCCAAAATACATTCTGCTACTCCTCCTGAGTATGGCGATACCACATGTGTGGGACTTTTACACAGCCTGGCCACATACAAAGGCCCAACATTGAAGTCGCACCATCAGGCGATCTACGAGCATAAATTGCACATCTCATTTCTCAACCACCTATTACACTTTTGAAGGCCCTGGAGCACTAGGACAAAGGAATTGCTCACAAAATGACCCCATTTTGGAAAGCAAAAACCCCAATGTATAATCTATGAGGCATAATGAGTCTTTTGAACGGTTATTTTTTTTCCAGATGTTTTTGGAAAATGTGGAGCAAAAATAAAGACGCATTTTTTTTACACAAAGTTGTCCATTTATAAGATATTTCCAACACATAACAAATACATAGCAAAAATGACACCCCAAAATACATTCTGCTACTCCTCCTGAGTATGGCGATACCACATGTGTGGGACTTTTACACAGCCTGGCCACATACAAAGGCCCAACATTGAAGTCGCACCATCAGACGATCTACGAGCATAAATTGCACATCTCATTTCTCAACCACCTATTACACTTTTGAAGGCCCTGGAGCACCAGGACAAAGGAATTGCCCACAAAATGACCCCATTTTGGAAAGCAAACACCCCAATGTATAATCTATGAGGCATAATGAGTCTTTTGAACGGTTATTTTTTTTCCAAATGTTTTTGGGAAATGTGAAAAAAAATGAAAACGCATTTTTTTTACACAAAGTTGTCCATTTATAAGATATTTCCAACACATAACAAATACATAGCAAAAATGACACCCCAAAATACATTCTGCTACTCCTCCTGAGTATGGCAATACCACATGTGTGGGACTTTTACACAGCCTGGCCACATACAAAGGCCCAACATTGAAGTAGCACCATCATGCGATCTACGAGCATAAATTGCACATCTCATTTCTCAACCACCTATTACAATTTTGAAGGCCCTGGAGCACCAGGACAAAGGAATTGCCCACAAAATGACCCCATTTTGGAAAGCAAACACCCCAATGTATAATCTATGAGGCATAATGAGTCTTTTGAACGGTTATTTTTTTCCAAATGTTTTTGGGAAATGTGAAAAAAAATGAAAACGCATTTTTTTTAAACAAAGTTGTCCATTTATAAGATATTTCCAACACATAACAAATACATAGCAAAAATGACACCCCAAAATACATTCTGCTACTCCTCCTGAGTATGGCAATACCACATGTGTGGGACTTTTACACAGCCTGGCCACATACAAAGGCCCAACATTGAAGTCGCACCATCAGACGATCTACGAGCATAAATTGCACATCTCATTTCTCAACCACCTATTACACTTTTGAAAGCCCTGGAGCACCAGGACAAAGGAATTGCCCACAAAATGACCCCATTTTGGAAAGCAAACACCCCAATGTATAATCTATGAGGCATAATGAGTCTTTTGAACGGTTATTTTTTTTCCAAATGTTTTTGGGAAATGTGAAAAAAATGAAAACGCATTTTTTTTAAACAAAGTTGTCCATTTATAAGATATTTCCAACACATAACAAATACATAGCAAAAATGACACCCCAAAATACATTCTGCTACTCCTCCTGAGTATGGCGATACCACATGTGTGGGACTTTTACACAGCCTGGCCACATACAAAGGCCCAACATTGAAGTCGCACCATCAGACGATCTACGAGCATAAATTGCACATCTCATTTCTCAACCACCTATTACACTTTTGAAAGCCCTGGAGCACCAGGACAAAGGAATTGCCCACAAAATGACCCCATTTTGGAAAGCAAACACCACAACGTATAATCTATGAGGCATAATGAGTCTTTTGAACGGTTATTTTTTTTCCAGATGTTTTTGGAAAATGTGGAGCAAAAATGAAGACGCATTTTTTTTACACAAAGTTGTCCATTTATAAGATATTTCCAACACATAACAAATACATAGCAAAAATGACACCCCAAAATACATTCTGCTACTCCTCCTGAGTATGGCGATACCACATGTGTGGGACTTTTACACAGCCTGGCCACATACAAAGGCCCAACATTGAAGTCGCACCATCAGACGATCTACGAGCATAAATTGCACATCTCATTTCTCAACCACCTATTACACTTTTGAAAGCCCTGGAGCACCAGGACAAAGGAATTGCCCACAAAATGACCCCATTTTGGAAAGCAAACACCACAACGTATAATCTATGAGGCATAATGAGTCTTTTGAACGGTTATTTTTTTTACAGATGTTTTTGGGAACTGTGGAAAGAAAATGAAAACGCATTTTTTTTACACAAAGTTGTCCATTTATAAGATATTTCCAACACATAACAAATACATAGCAAAAATGACACCCCAAAATACATTCTGCTACTCCTCCTGAGTATGGCGATACCACATGTGTGGGACTTTTACACAGCCTGGCCACATACAAAGGCCCAACATTGAAGTCGCACCATCAGGCGATCTACGAGCATAAATTGCACATCTCATTTCTCAACCACCTATTACACTTTTGAAGGCCCTGGAGCACTAGGACAAAGGAATTGCTCACAAAATGACCCCATTTTGGAAAGCAAAAACCCCAATGTATAATCTATGAGGCATAATGAGTCTTTTGAACGGTTATTTTTTTTCCAGATGTTTTTGGAAAATGTGGAGCAAAAATGAAGACGCATTTTTTTTACACAAAGTTGTCCATTTATAAGATATTTCCAACACATAACAAATACATAGCAAAAATGACACCCCAAAATACATTCTGCTACTCCTCCTGAGTATGGCGATACCACATGTGTGGGACTTTTACACAGCCTGGCCACATACAAAGGCCCAACATTGAAGTCGCACCATCAGACGATCTACGAGCATAAATTGCACATCTCATTTCTCAACCACCTATTACACTTTTGAAGGCCCTGGAGCACCAGGACAAAGGAATTGCCCACAAAATGACCCCATTTTGGAAAGCAAACACCCCAATGTATAATCTATGAGGCATAATGAGTCTTTTGAACGGTTATTTTTTTTCCAAATGTTTTTGGGAAATGTGAAAAAAAATGAAAACGCATTTTTTTTACACAAAGTTGTCCATTTATAAGATATTTCCAACACATAACAAATACATAGCAAAAATGACACCCCAAAATACATTCTGCTACTCCTCCTGAGTATGGCAATACCACATGTGTGGGACTTTTACACAGCCTGGCCACATACAAAGGCCCAACATTGAAGTAGCACCATCATGCGATCTACGAGCATAAATTGCACATCTCATTTCTCAACCACCTATTACAATTTTGAAGGCCCTGGAGCACCAGGACAAAGGAATTGCCCACAAAATGACCCCATTTTGGAAAGCAAACACCCCAATGTATAATCTATGAGGCATAATGAGTCTTTTGAACGGTTATTTTTTTTCCAAATGTTTTTGGGAAATGTGAAAAAAAATGAAAACGCATTTTTTTTAAACAAAGTTGTCCATTTATAAGATATTTCCAACACATAACAAATACATAGCAAAAATGACACCCCAAAATACATTCTGCTACACCTCCTGAGTATGGCGATACCACATGTGTGGGACTTTTACACAGCCTGGCCACATACAAAGGCCCAACATTGAAGTCGCACCATCAGACGATCTACGAGCATAAATTGCACATCTCATTTCTCAACCACCTATTACACTTTTGAAAGCCCTGGAGCACCAGGACAAAGGAATTGCCCACAAAATGACCCTATTTTGGAAAGCAAACACCACAACGTATAATCTATGAGGCATAATGAGTCTTTTGAACGGTTATTTTTTTTCCAGATGTTTTTGGGAACTGTGGAAAGAAAATGAAAACGCATTTTTTTTACACAAAGTTGTCCATTTATAAGATATTTCCAACACATAACAAATACATAGCAAAAATGACACCCCAAAATACATTCTGCTACTCCTCCTGAGTATGGCGATACCACATGTGTGGGACTTTTACACAGCCTGGCCACATACAAAGGCCCAACATTGAAGTCGCACCATCAGACGATCTACGAGCATAAATTGCACATCTCATTTCTCAACCACCTATTACACTTTTGAAGGCCCTGGAGCACCAGGACAAAGGAATTGCCCACAAAATGACCCCATTTTGGAAAGCAAACACCCCAATGTATAATCTATGAGGCATAATGAGTCTTTTGAACGGTAATTTTTTTTCCAAATGTTTTTGGGAAATGTGAAAAAAAATGAAAACGCATTTTTTTTTACACAAAGTTGTCCATTTATAAGATATTTCCAACACATAACAAATACATAGCAAAAATGACACCCCAAAATACATTCTGCTACTCCTCCTGAGTATGGCAATACCACATGTGTGGGACTTTTACACAGCCTGGCCACATACAAAGGCCCAACATTGAAGTAGCACCATCATGCGATCTACGAGCATAAATTGCACATCTCATTTCTCAACCACCTATTACAATTTTGAAGGCCCTGGAGCACCAGGACAAAGGAATTGCCCACAAAATGACCCCATTTTGGAAAGCAAACACCCCAACGTATAATCTATGAGGCATAATGAGTCTTTTGAACGGTTATTTTTTTTCCAGATGTTTTTGGAAAATGTGGAAAAAAAAATGAAGACGCATTTTTTTTACACAAAGTTGTCCATTTATAAGATATTTCCAACACATAACAAATACATAGCAAAAATGACACCCCAAAATACATTCTGCTACTCCTCCTGAGTATGGCGATACCACATGTGTGGGACTTTTACACAGCCTGGCCACATACAAAGGCCCAACATTGAAGTCGCACCATAAGACGATCTACGAGCATAAATTGCACATCTCATTTCTCAACCACCTATTACACTTTTGAAAGCCCTGGAGCACCAGGACAAAGGAATTGCCCACAAAATGACCCCATTTTGGAAAGCAAACACCACAACGTATAATCTATGAGGCATAATGAGTCTTTTGAACGGTTATTTTTTTTCCAGATGTTTTTGGGAACTGTGGAAAGAAAATGAAAACGCATTTTTTTTACACAAAGTTGTCCATTTATAAGATATTTCCAACACATAGCAAATACATAGCAAAAATGACACCCCAAAATACATTCTGCTACTCCTCCTGAGTATGGCGATACCACATGTGTGGGACTTTTACACAGCCTGGCCACATACAAAGACCCAACATTGAAGTCGCACCATCAGGTGATCTACGAGCATAAATTGCACATCTCATTTCTCAACCACCTATTACACTTTTGAAGGCCCTGGAGCACCAGGACAAAGGAATTGCCCACAAAATGACCCCATTTTGGAAAGCAAACACCCCAATGTATAATCTATGAGGCATAATGAGTCTTTTGAACGGTTATTTTTTTTCCAGAAGTTTTTGGAAAATGTGGAAAAAAAATGAAAACGCATTTTTTTTACACAAAGTTGTCCATTTATAAGATATTTCCAACACATAGCAAATACATAGCAAAAATGACACCCCAAAATACATTCTGCTACACCTCCTGAGTATGGCGATACCACATGTGTGGGACTTTTACACAGCCTGGCCACATACAAAGGCCCAACATTGAAGTCGCACCATCAGACGATCTACGAGCATAAATTGCACATCTCATTTCTCAACCACCTATTACACTTTTGAAAGCCCTGGAGCACCAGGACAAAGGAATTGCCCACAAAATGACCCTATTTTGGAAAGCAAACACCACAACGTATAATCTATGAGGCATAATGAGTCTTTTGAACGGTTATTTTTTTTCCAGATGTTTTTGGGAACTGTGGAAAGAAAATGAAAACGCATTTTTTTTACACAAAGTTGTCCATTTATAAGATATTTCCAACACATAACAAATACATAGCAAAAATGACACCCCAAAATACATTCTGCTACTCCTCCTGAGTATGGCGATACCACATGTGTGGGACTTTTACACAGCCTGGCCACATACAAAGGCCCAACATTGAAGTCGCACCATCAGACGATCTACGAGCATAAATTGCACATCTCATTTCTCAACCACCTATTACACTTTTGAAGGCCCTGGAGCACCAGGACAAAGGAATTGCCCACAAAATGACCCCATTTTGGAAAGCAAACACCCCAATGTATAATCTATGAGGCATAATGAGTCTTTTGAACGGTAATTTTTTTTCCAAATGTTTTTGGGAAATGTGAAAAAAAATGAAAACGCATTTTTTTTTACACAAAGTTGTCCATTTATAAGATATTTCCAACACATAACAAATACATAGCAAAAATGACACCCCAAAATACATTCTGCTACTCCTCCTGAGTATGGCAATACCACATGTGTGGGACTTTTACACAGCCTGGCCACATACAAAGGCCCAACATTGAAGTAGCACCATCATGCGATCTACGAGCATAAATTGCACATCTCATTTCTCAACCACCTATTACAATTTTGAAGGCCCTGGAGCACCAGGACAAAGGAATTGCCCACAAAATGACCCCATTTTGGAAAGCAAACACCCCAACGTATAATCTATGAGGCATAATGAGTCTTTTGAACGGTTATTTTTTTTCCAGATGTTTTTGGAAAATGTGGAAAAAAAAATGAAGACGCATTTTTTTTACACAAAGTTGTCCATTTATAAGATATTTCCAACACATAACAAATACATAGCAAAAATGACACCCCAAAATACATTCTGCTACTCCTCCTGAGTATGGCGATACCACATGTGTGGGACTTTTACACAGCCTGGCCACATACAAAGGCCCAACATTGAAGTCGCACCATCAGACGATCTACGAGCATAAATTGCACATCTCATTTCTCAACCACCTATTACACTTTTGAAAGCCCTGGAGCACCAGGACAAAGGAATTGCCCACAAAATGACCCCATTTTGGAAAGCAAACACCACAACGTATAATCTATGAGGCATAATGAGTCTTTTGAACGGTTATTTTTTTTCCAGATGTTTTTGGGAACTGTGGAAAGAAAATGAAAACGCATTTTTTTTACACAAAGTTGTCCATTTATAAGATATTTCCAACACATAGCAAATACATAGCAAAAATGACACCCCAAAATACATTCTGCTACTCCTCCTGAGTATGGCGATACCACATGTGTGGGACTTTTACACAGCCTGGCCACATACAAAGGCCCAACATTGAAGACGCACCATCAGGCGATCTACAAGCATAAATTGCACATCTCATTTCTCAACCACCTATTACATTTTTGAAGGCCCTGGAGCACCAGGACAAAGGAATTGCCCACAAAATGACCCCATTTTGGAAAGCAAACACCACAACGTATAATCTATGAGGCATAATGAGTCTTTTGAACGGTTATTTTTTTTCCAGATGTTTTTGGGAACTGTGGAAAGAAAATGAAAAAGCATTTTTTTTACACGAAGTTGTCCATTTATAAGATATTTCCAACACATAACAAATACATAGCAAAAATGACACCCCAAAATACATTCTGCTACTCCTCCTGAGTATGGCGATACTACATGTGTGGGACTTTTACACAGCCTGGCCACATACAAAGGCCCAACATTGAAGTCGCACCATCAGGCGATCTACGAGCATAAATTGCACATCTCATTTCTCAACCACCTATTACACTTTTGAAGGCCCTGGAGCACTAGGACAAAGGAATTGCTCACAAAATGACCCCATTTTGGAAAGCAAACACCCCAATGTATAATCTATGAGGCATAATGAGTCTTTTGAACGGTTATTTTTTTTCCAGATGTTTTTGGAAAATGTGGAGCAAAAATGAAGACGCATTTTTTTTACACAAAGTTGTCCATTTATAAGATATTTCCAACACATAACAAATACATAGCAAAAATGACACCCCAAAATACATTCTGCTACTCCTCCTGAGTATGGCGATACCACATGTGTGGGACTTTTACACAGCCTGGCCACATACAAAGGCCCAACATTGAAGTCGCACCATCAGGCGATCTACAAGCATAAATTGCACATCTCATTTCTCAACCACCTATTACACTTTTGAAGGCCCTGGAGCACTAGGACAAAGGAATTGCTCACAAAATGACCCCATTTTGGAAAGCAAACACCCCAATGTATAATCTATGAGGCATAATGAGTCTTTTGAACGGTTATTTTTTTTCCAGATGTTTTTGGAAAATGTGGAGCAAAAATGAAGACGCATTTTTTTTACACAAAGTTGTCCATTTATAAGATATTTCCAACACATAACAAATACATAGCAAAAATGACACCCCAAAATACATTCTGCTACTCCTCCTGAGTATGGCGATACCACATGTGTGGGACTTTTACACAGCCTGGCCACATACAAAGGCCCAACATTGAAGTCGCACCATCAGACGATCTACGAGCATAAATTGCACATCTCATTTCTCAACCACCTATTACACTTTTGAAGGCCCTGGAGCACCAGGACAAAGGAATTGCCCACAAAATGACCCCATTTTGGAAAGCAAACACCCCAATGTATAATCTATGAGGCATAATGAGTCTTTTGAACGGTTATTTTTTTCCAAATGTTTTTGGGAAATGTGAAAAAAAATGAAAACGCATTTTTTTTACACAAAGTTGTCCATTTATAAGATATTTCCAACACATAACAAATACATAGCAAAAATGACACCCCAAAATACATTCTGCTACTCCTCCTGAGTATGGCGATACCACATGTGTGGGACTTTTACACAGCCTGGCCACATACAAAGGCCCAACATTGAAGTCGCACCATCAGACGATCTACGAGCATAAATTGCACATCTCATTTCTCAACCACCTATTACACTTTTGAAGGCCCTGGAGCACCAGGACAAAGGAATTGCCCACAAAATGACCCCATTTTGGAAAGCAAACACCCCAATGTATAATCTATGAGGCATAATGAGTCTTTTGAACGGTTATTTTTTTTCCAAATGTTTTTGGGAAATGTGAAAAAAAATGAAAATGCATTTTTTTTACACAAAGTTGTCCATTTATAAGATATTTCCAACACATAACAAATACATAGCAAAAATGACACCCCAAAATACATTCTGCTACTCCTCCTGAGTATGGCAATACCACATGTGTGGGACTTTTACACAGCCTGGCCACATACAAAGGCCCAACATTGAAGTAGCACCATCATGCGATCTACGAGCATAAATTGCACATCTCATTTCTCAACCACCTATTACAATTTTGAAGGCCCTGGAGCACCAGGACAAAGGAATTGCCCACAAAATGACCCCATTTTGGAAAGCAAACACCCCAATGTATAATCTATGAGGCATAATGAGTCTTTTGAACGGTTATTTTTTTTCCAAATGTTTTTGGGAAATGTGAAAAAAAATGAAAACGCATTTTTTTTAAACAAAGTTGTCCATTTATAAGATATTTCCAACACATAACAAATACATAGCAAAAATGACACCCCAAAATACATTCTGCTACTCCTCCTGAGTATGGCGATACCACATGTGTGGGACTTTTACACAGCCTGGCCACATACAAAGGCCCAACATTGAAGTCGCACCATCAGACGATCTACGAGCATAAATTGCACATCTCATTTCTCAACCACCTATTACACTTTTGAAAGCCCTGGAGCACCAGGACAAAGGAATTGCCCACAAAATGACCCCATTTTGGAAAGCAAACACCACAACGTATAATCTATGAGGCATAATGAGTCTTTTGAACGGTTATTTTTTTTCCAGATGTTTTTGGAAAATGTGGAGCAAAAATGAAGACGCATTTTTTTTACACAAAGTTGTCCATTTATAAGATATTTCCAACACATAACAAATACATAGCAAAAATGACACCCCAAAATACATTCTGCTACTCCTCCTGAGTATGGCGATACCACATGTGTGGGACTTTTACACAGCCTGGCCACATACAAAGGCCCAACATTGAAGTCGCACCATCAGACGATCTACGAGCATAAATTGCACATCTCATTTCTCAACCACCTATTACACTTTTGAAAGCCCTGGAGCACCAGGACAAAGGAATTGCCCACAAAATGACCCCATTTTGGAAAGCAAACACCACAACGTATAATCTATGAGGCATAATGAGTCTTTTGAACGGTTATTTTTTTTCCAGATGTTTTTGGGAACTGTGGAAAGAAAATGAAAACGCATTTTTTTTACACAAAGTTGTCCATTTATAAGATATTTCCAACACATAACAAATACATAGCAAAAATGACACCCCAAAATACATTCTGCTACTCCTCCTGAGTATGGCGATACCACATGTGTGGGACTTTTACACAGCCTGGCCACATACAAAGGCCCAACATTGAAGTCGCACCATCAGGCGATCTACGAGCATAAATTGCACATCTCATTTCTCAACCACCTATTACACTTTTGAAGGCCCTGGAGCACTAGGACAAAGGAATTGCTCACAAAATGACCCCATTTTGGAAAGCAAAAACCCCAATGTATAATCTATGAGGCATAATGAGTCTTTTGAACGGTTATTTTTTTTCCAGATGTTTTTGGAAAATGTGGAGCAAAAATAAAGACGCATTTTTTTTACACAAAGTTGTCCATTTATAAGATATTTCCAACACATAACAAATACATAGCAAAAATGACACCCCAAAATACATTCTGCTACTCCTCCTGAGTATGGCGATACCACATGTGTGGGACTTTTACACAGCCTGGCCACATACAAAGGCCCAACATTGAAGTCGCACCATCAGACGATCTACGAGCATAAATTGCACATCTCATTTCTCAACCACCTATTACACTTTTGAAAGCCCTGGAGCACCAGGACAAAGGAATTGCCCACAAAATGACCCCATTTTGGAAAGCAAACACCCCAATGTATAATCTATGAGGCATAATGAGTCTTTTGAACGGTTATTTTTTTTCCAAATGTTTTTGGGAAATGTGAAAAAAATGAAAACGCATTTTTTTTAAACAAAGTTGTCCATTTATAAGATATTTCCAACACATAACAAATACATAGCAAAAATGACACCCCAAAATACATTCTGCTACTCCTCCTGAGTATGGCGATACCACATGTGTGGGACTTTTACACAGCCTGGCCACATACAAAGGCCCAACATTGAAGTCGCACCATCAGACGATCTACGAGCATAAATTGCACATCTCATTTCTCAACCACCTATTACACTTTTGAAAGCCCTGGAGCACCAGGACAAAGGAATTGCCCACAAAATGACCCCATTTTGGAAAGCAAACACCACAACGTATAATCTATGAGGCATAATGAGTCTTTTGAACGGTTATTTTTTTTCCAGATGTTTTTGGAAAATGTGGAGCAAAAATGAAGACGCATTTTTTTTACACAAAGTTGTCCATTTATAAGATATTTCCAACACATAACAAATACATAGCAAAAATGACACCCCAAAATACATTCTGCTACTCCTCCTGAGTATGGCGATACCACATGTGTGGGACTTTTACACAGCCTGGCCACATACAAAGGCCCAACATTGAAGTCGCACCATCAGACGATCTACGAGCATAAATTGCACATCTCATTTCTCAACCACCTATTACACTTTTGAAAGCCCTGGAGCACCAGGACAAAGGAATTGCCCACAAAATGACCCCATTTTGGAAAGCAAACACCACAACGTATAATCTATGAGGCATAATGAGTCTTTTGAACGGTTATTTTTTTTACAGATGTTTTTGGGAACTGTGGAAAGAAAATGAAAACGCATTTTTTTTACACAAAGTTGTCCATTTATAAGATATTTCCAACACATAACAAATACATAGCAAAAATGACACCCCAAAATACATTCTGCTACTCCTCCTGAGTATGGCGATACCACATGTGTGGGACTTTTACACAGCCTGGCCACATACAAAGGCCCAACATTGAAGTCGCACCATCAGGCGATCTACGAGCATAAATTGCACATCTCATTTCTCAACCACCTATTACACTTTTGAAGGCCCTGGAGCACTAGGACAAAGGAATTGCTCACAAAATGACCCCATTTTGGAAAGCAAAAACCCCAATGTATAATCTATGAGGCATAATGAGTCTTTTGAACGGTTATTTTTTTTCCAGATGTTTTTGGAAAATGTGGAGCAAAAATGAAGACGCATTTTTTTTACACAAAGTTGTCCATTTATAAGATATTTCCAACACATAACAAATACATAGCAAAAATGACACCCCAAAATACATTCTGCTACTCCTCCTGAGTATGGCGATACCACATGTGTGGGACTTTTACACAGCCTGGCCACATACAAAGGCCCAACATTGAAGTCGCACCATCAGACGATCTACGAGCATAAATTGCACATCTCATTTCTCAACCACCTATTACACTTTTGAAGGCCCTGGAGCACCAGGACAAAGGAATTGCCCACAAAATGACCCCATTTTGGAAAGCAAACACCCCAATGTATAATCTATGAGGCATAATGAGTCTTTTGAACGGTTATTTTTTTTCCAAATGTTTTTGGGAAATGTGAAAAAAAATGAAAACGCATTTTTTTTACACAAAGTTGTCCATTTATAAGATATTTCCAACACATAACAAATACATAGCAAAAATGACACCCCAAAATACATTCTGCTACTCCTCCTGAGTATGGCAATACCACATGTGTGGGACTTTTACACAGCCTGGCCACATACAAAGGCCCAACATTGAAGTAGCACCATCATGCGATCTACGAGCATAAATTGCACATCTCATTTCTCAACCACCTATTACAATTTTGAAGGCCCTGGAGCACCAGGACAAAGGAATTGCCCACAAAATGACCCCATTTTGGAAAGCAAACACCCCAATGTATAATCTATGAGGCATAATGAGTCTTTTGAACGGTTATTTTTTTTCCAAATGTTTTTGGGAAATGTGAAAAAAAATGAAAACGCATTTTTTTTAAACAAAGTTGTCCATTTATAAGATATTTCCAACACATAACAAATACATAGCAAAAATGACACCCCAAAATACATTCTGCTACACCTCCTGAGTATGGCGATACCACATGTGTGGGACTTTTACACAGCCTGGCCACATACAAAGGCCCAACATTGAAGTCGCACCATCAGACGATCTACGAGCATAAATTGCACATCTCATTTCTCAACCACCTATTACACTTTTGAAAGCCCTGGAGCACCAGGACAAAGGAATTGCCCACAAAATGACCCTATTTTGGAAAGCAAACACCACAACGTATAATCTATGAGGCATAATGAGTCTTTTGAACGGTTATTTTTTTTCCAGATGTTTTTGGGAACTGTGGAAAGAAAATGAAAACGCATTTTTTTTACACAAAGTTGTCCATTTATAAGATATTTCCAACACATAACAAATACATAGCAAAAATGACACCCCAAAATACATTCTGCTACTCCTCCTGAGTATGGCGATACCACATGTGTGGGACTTTTACACAGCCTGGCCACATACAAAGGCCCAACATTGAAGTCGCACCATCAGACGATCTACGAGCATAAATTGCACATCTCATTTCTCAACCACCTATTACACTTTTGAAGGCCCTGGAGCACCAGGACAAAGGAATTGCCCACAAAATGACCCCATTTTGGAAAGCAAACACCCCAATGTATAATCTATGAGGCATAATGAGTCTTTTGAACGGTAATTTTTTTTCCAAATGTTTTTGGGAAATGTGAAAAAAAATGAAAACGCATTTTTTTTTACACAAAGTTGTCCATTTATAAGATATTTCCAACACATAACAAATACATAGCAAAAATGACACCCCAAAATACATTCTGCTACTCCTCCTGAGTATGGCAATACCACATGTGTGGGACTTTTACACAGCCTGGCCACATACAAAGGCCCAACATTGAAGTAGCACCATCATGCGATCTACGAGCATAAATTGCACATCTCATTTCTCAACCACCTATTACAATTTTGAAGGCCCTGGAGCACCAGGACAAAGGAATTGCCCACAAAATGACCCCATTTTGGAAAGCAAACACCCCAACGTATAATCTATGAGGCATAATGAGTCTTTTGAACGGTTATTTTTTTTCCAGATGTTTTTGGAAAATGTGGAAAAAAAAATGAAGACGCATTTTTTTTACACAAAGTTGTCCATTTATAAGATATTTCCAACACATAACAAATACATAGCAAAAATGACACCCCAAAATACATTCTGCTACTCCTCCTGAGTATGGCGATACCACATGTGTGGGACTTTTACACAGCCTGGCCACATACAAAGGCCCAACATTGAAGTCGCACCATAAGACGATCTACGAGCATAAATTGCACATCTCATTTCTCAACCACCTATTACACTTTTGAAAGCCCTGGAGCACCAGGACAAAGGAATTGCCCACAAAATGACCCCATTTTGGAAAGCAAACACCACAACGTATAATCTATGAGGCATAATGAGTCTTTTGAACGGTTATTTTTTTTCCAGATGTTTTTGGGAACTGTGGAAAGAAAATGAAAACGCATTTTTTTTACACAAAGTTGTCCATTTATAAGATATTTCCAACACATAGCAAATACATAGCAAAAATGACACCCCAAAATACATTCTGCTACTCCTCCTGAGTATGGCGATACCACATGTGTGGGACTTTTACACAGCCTGGCCACATACAAAGACCCAACATTGAAGTCGCACCATCAGGTGATCTACGAGCATAAATTGCACATCTCATTTCTCAACCACCTATTACACTTTTGAAGGCCCTGGAGCACCAGGACAAAGGAATTGCCCACAAAATGACCCCATTTTGGAAAGCAAACACCCCAATGTATAATCTATGAGGCATAATGAGTCTCTTGAACGGTTATTTTTTTTCCAGAAGTTTTTGGAAAATGTGGAAAAAAAATGAAAACGCATTTTTTTTACACAAAGTTGTCCATTTATAAGATATTTCCAACACATAGCAAATACATAGCAAAAATGACACCCCAAAATACATTCTGCTACACCTCCTGAGTATGGCGATACCACATGTGTGGGACTTTTACACAGCCTGGCCACATACAAAGGCCCAACATTGAAGTCGCACCATCAGACGATCTACGAGCATAAATTGCACATCTCATTTCTCAACCACCTATTACACTTTTGAAAGCCCTGGAGCACCAGGACAAAGGAATTGCCCACAAAATGACCCTATTTTGGAAAGCAAACACCACAACGTATAATCTATGAGGCATAATGAGTCTTTTGAACGGTTATTTTTTTTCCAGATGTTTTTGGGAACTGTGGAAAGAAAATGAAAACGCATTTTTTTTACACAAAGTTGTCCATTTATAAGATATTTCCAACACATAACAAATACATAGCAAAAATGACACCCCAAAATACATTCTGCTACTCCTCCTGAGTATGGCGATACCACATGTGTGGGACTTTTACACAGCCTGGCCACATACAAAGGCCCAACATTGAAGTCGCACCATCAGACGATCTACGAGCATAAATTGCACATCTCATTTCTCAACCACCTATTACACTTTTGAAGGCCCTGGAGCACCAGGACAAAGGAATTGCCCACAAAATGACCCCATTTTGGAAAGCAAACACCCCAATGTATAATCTATGAGGCATAATGAGTCTTTTGAACGGTAATTTTTTTTCCAAATGTTTTTGGGAAATGTGAAAAAAAATGAAAACGCATTTTTTTTTACACAAAGTTGTCCATTTATAAGATATTTCCAACACATAACAAATACATAGCAAAAATGACACCCCAAAATACATTCTGCTACTCCTCCTGAGTATGGCAATACCACATGTGTGGGACTTTTACACAGCCTGGCCACATACAAAGGCCCAACATTGAAGTAGCACCATCATGCGATCTACGAGCATAAATTGCACATCTCATTTCTCAACCACCTATTACAATTTTGAAGGCCCTGGAGCACCAGGACAAAGGAATTGCCCACAAAATGACCCCATTTTGGAAAGCAAACACCCCAACGTATAATCTATGAGGCATAATGAGTCTTTTGAACGGTTATTTTTTTTCCAGATGTTTTTGGAAAATGTGGAAAAAAAAATGAAGACGCATTTTTTTTACACAAAGTTGTCCATTTATAAGATATTTCCAACACATAACAAATACATAGCAAAAATGACACCCCAAAATACATTCTGCTACTCCTCCTGAGTATGGCGATACCACATGTGTGGGACTTTTACACAGCCTGGCCACATACAAAGGCCCAACATTGAAGTCGCACCATCAGACGATCTACGAGCATAAATTGCACATCTCATTTCTCAACCACCTATTACACTTTTGAAAGCCCTGGAGCACCAGGACAAAGGAATTGCCCACAAAATGACCCCATTTTGGAAAGCAAACACCACAACGTATAATCTATGAGGCATAATGAGTCTTTTGAACGGTTATTTTTTTTCCAGATGTTTTTGGGAACTGTGGAAAGAAAATGAAAACGCATTTTTTTTACACAAAGTTGTCCATTTATAAGATATTTCCAACACATAGCAAATACATAGCAAAAATGACACCCCAAAATACATTCTGCTACTCCTCCTGAGTATGGCGATACCACATGTGTGGGACTTTTACACAGCCTGGCCACATACAAAGACCCAACATTGAAGTCGCACCATCAGGTGATCTACGAGCATAAATTGCACATCTCATTTCTCAACCACCTATTACACTTTTGAAGGCCCTGGAGCACCAGGACAAAGGAATTGCCCACAAAATGACCCCATTTTGGAAAGCAAACACCCCAATGTATAATCTATGAGGCATAATGAGTCTTTTGAACGGTTATTTTTTTTCCAGAAGTTTTTGGAAAATGTGGAAAAAAAATGAAAACGCATTTTTTTTACACAAAGTTGTCCATTTATAAGATATTTCCAACACATAGCAAATACATAGCAAAAATGACACCCCAAAATACATTCTGCTACACCTCCTGAGTATGGCGATACCACATGTGTGGGACTTTTACACAGCCTGGCCACATACAAAGGCCCAACATTGAAGTCGCACCATCAGACGATCTACGAGCATAAATTGCACATCTCATTTCTCAACCACCTATTACACTTTTGAAAGCCCTGGAGCACCAGGACAAAGGAATTGCCCACAAAATGACCCTATTTTGGAAAGCAAACACCACAACGTATAATCTATGAGGCATAATGAGTCTTTTGAACGGTTATTTTTTTTCCAGATGTTTTTGGGAACTGTGGAAAGAAAATGAAAACGCATTTTTTTTACACAAAGTTGTCCATTTATAAGATATTTCCAACACATAACAAATACATAGCAAAAATGACACCCCAAAATACATTCTGCTACTCCTCCTGAGTATGGCGATACCACATGTGTGGGACTTTTACACAGCCTGGCCACATACAAAGGCCCAACATTGAAGTCGCACCATCAGACGATCTACGAGCATAAATTGCACATCTCATTTCTCAACCACCTATTACACTTTTGAAGGCCCTGGAGCACCAGGACAAAGGAATTGCCCACAAAATGACCCCATTTTGGAAAGCAAACACCCCAATGTATAATCTATGAGGCATAATGAGTCTTTTGAACGGTAATTTTTTTTCCAAATGTTTTTGGGAAATGTGAAAAAAAATGAAAACGCATTTTTTTTTACACAAAGTTGTCCATTTATAAGATATTTCCAACACATAACAAATACATAGCAAAAATGACACCCCAAAATACATTCTGCTACTCCTCCTGAGTATGGCAATACCACATGTGTGGGACTTTTACACAGCCTGGCCACATACAAAGACCCAACATTGAAGTCGCACCATCAGGTGATCTACGAGCATAAATTGCACATCTCATTTCTCAACCACCTATTACACTTTTGAAGGCCCTGGAGCACCAGGACAAAGGAATTGCCCACAAAATGACCCCATTTTGGAAAGCAAACACCCCAATGTATAATCTATGAGGCATAATGAGTCTTTTGAACGGTTATTTTTTTTCCAGAAGTTTTTGGAAAATGTGGAAAAAAAATGAAAACGCATTTTTTTTACACAAAGTTGTCCATTTATAAGATATTTCCAACACATAGCAAATACATAGCAAAAATGACACCCCAAAATACATTCTGCTACTCCTCCTGAGTATGGCGATACCACATGTGTGGGACTTTTACACAGCCTGGCCACATACAAAGACCCAACATTGAAGTCGCACCATCAGGTGATCTACGAGCATAAATTGCACATCTCATTTCTCAACCACCTATTACACTTTTGAAGGCCCTGGAGCACCAGGACAAAGGAATTGCCCACAAAATGACCCCATTTTGGAAAGCAAACACCCCAACGTATAATCTATGAGGCATAATGAGTCATTTGAACAGTTATTTTTTTTTCCAGATGTTTTTGGGAAATGTGGAAAAAAAATGAAAACGCATTTTTTTTACACAAAGTTGTCCATTTATAAGATATTTCCAACACATAGCAAATACATAGCAAAAATGACACCCCAAAATACATTCTGCTACTCCTCCTGAGTATGGCGATACAACATGTGTGGGACTTTTACACAGCCTGGCCACATACAAAGGCCCAACATTGAAGTAGCACCATCAGGCGATCTACGAGCATAAATTGCACATCTCATTTCTCAACCACCTATTACAATTTTGAAGGCCCTGGAGCACCAGGACGATGGAATTGCCCACAAAATGACCCCATTTTGGAAAGCAAACACCGCAACGTATAATCTATGAGGCATAATGAGTCTTTTGAACAGTAATTTTTTTACCAGATGTTTTTGGAAAATGTGGAAAATAAAATGAAGACGCATTTTTTTTACACAAAGTTGTCCATTTATAAGATATTTCCAACACATAACAAATACATAGCAAAAATGACACCCCAAAATACATTCTGCTACTCCTCCTGAGTATGGCGATACCACATGTGTGGGACTTTTACACAGCCTGGCCACATACAAAGGCCCAACATTGAAGTCGCACCATCAGACGATCTACGAGCATAAATTGCACATCTCATTTCTCAACCACCTATTACACTTTTGAAAGCCCTGGAGCACCAGGACAAAGGAATTGCCCACAAAATGACCCCATTTTGGAAAGCAAACACCACAACGTATAATCTATGAGGCATAATGAGTCTTTTGAACGGTTATTTTTTTTCCAGATGTTTTTGGGAACTGTGGAAAGAAAATGAAAACGCATTTTTTTTACACAAAGTTGTCCATTTATAAGATATTTCCAACACATAACAAATACATAGCAAAAATGACACCCCAAAATACATTCTGCTACTCCTCCTGAGTATGGCGATACCACATGTGTGGGACTTTTACACAGCCTGGCCACATACAAAGGCCCAACATTGAAGTCGCACCATCAGATGATCTACGAGCATAAATTGCACATCTCATTTCTCAACCACCTATTACACTTTTGAAAGCACTGGAGCACCAGGACAAAGGAATTTCCCACAAAATGACCCCATTTTGGAAAGCAAACACCACAACGTATAATCTATGAGGCATAATGAGTCTTTTGAACAGTTATTTTTTTTCCAGATGTTTTTGGGAACTGTGGAAAGAAAATGAAAACGCATTTTTTTTACACAAAGTTGTCCATTTATAAGATATTTCCAACACATAACAAATACATAGCAAAAATGACACCCCAAAATACATTCTGCTACTCCTCCTGAGTATGGCGATACCACATGTGTGGGACTTTTACACAGCCTGGCCACATACAAAGGCCCAACATTAAAGTCGCACCATCAGGCGATCTACGAGCATAAATTGCACATCTCATTTCTCAACCACCTATTACACTTTTGAAGGCCCTGGAGCACTAGGACAAAGGAATTGCTCACAAAATGACCCCATTTTGGAAAGCAAACACCCCAATGTATAATCTATGAGGCATAATGAGTCTTTTGAACGGTTATTTTTTTTCCAGATGTTTTTGGAAAATGTGGAGCAAAAATGAAGACGCATTTTTTTTACACAAAGTTGTCCATTTATAAGATATTTCCAACACATAACAAATACATAGCAAAAATGACACCCCAAAATACATTCTGCTACTCCTCCTGAGTATGGCGATACCACATGTGTGGGACTTTTACACAGCCTGGCCACATACAAAGGCCCAACATTGAAGTCGCACCATCAGACGATCTACGAGCATAAATTGCACATCTCATTTCTCAACCACCTATTACACTTTTGAAAGCCCTGGAGCACCAGGACAAAGGAATTGCCCACAAAATGACCCCATTTTGGAAAGCAAACACCACAACGTATAATCTATGAGGCATAATAAGTCTTTTGAACGGTTATTTTTTTTCCAGATGTTTTTGGAAACTGTGGAAAGAAAATGAAAACGCATTTTTTTTACACAAAGTTGTCCATTTATAAGATATTTCCAACACATAACAAATACATAGCAAAAATGACACCCCAAAATACATTCTGCTACTCCTCCTGAGTATGGCGATACCACATGTGTGGGACTTTTACACAGCCTGGCCACATACAAAGGCCCAACATTGAAGTCGCACCATCAGACGATCTACGAGCATAAATTGCACATCTCATTTCTCAACCACCTATTACACTTTTGAAGGCCCTGGAGCACCAGGACAAAGTAATTGCCCACAAAATGACCCCATTTTGGAAAGCAAACACCCCAATGTATAATCTATGAGGCATAATGAGTCTTTTGAACGGTAATTTTTTTTCCAAATGTTTTTGGGAAATGTGAAAAAAAATGAAAACGCATTTTTTTTACACAAAGTTGTCCATTTATAAGATATTTCCAACACATAACAAATACATAGCAAAAATGACACCCCAAAATACATTCTGCTACTCCTCCTGAGTATGGCAATACCACATGTGTGGGACTTTTACACAGCCTGGCCACATACAAAGGCCCAACATTGAAGTAGCACCATCATGCGATCTACGAGCATAAATTGCACATCTCATTTCTCAACCATCTATTACAATTTTGAAGGCCCTGGAGCACCAGGACAAAGGAATTGCCCACAAAATGACCCCATTTTGGAAAGCAAACACCCCAACGTATAATCTATGAGGCATAATGAGTCTTTTGAACGGTTATTTTTTTTCCAGATGTTTTTGGAAAATGTGGAAAAAAAAATGAAGACGCATTTTTTTTACACAAAGTTGTCCATTTATAAGATATTTCCAACACATAACAAATACATAGCAAAAATGACACCCCAAAATACATTCTGCTACTCCTCCTGAGTATGGCGATACCACATGTGTGGGACTTTTACACAGCCTGGCCACATACAAAGGCCCAACATTGAAGTCGCACCATCAGACGATCTACGAGCATAAATTGCACATCTCATTTCTCAACCACCTATTACACTTTTGAAAGCCCTGGAGCACCAGGACAAAGGAATTGCCCACAAAATGACCCCATTTTGGAAAGCAAACACCACAACGTATAATCTATGAGGCATAATGAGTCTTTTGAACGGTTATTTTTTTTCCAGATGTTTTTGGGAACTGTGGAAAGAAAATGAAAACGCATTTTTTTTACACAAAGTTGTCCATTTATAAGATATTTCCAACACATAACAAATACATAGCAAAAATGACACCCCAAAATACATTCTGCTACTCCTCCTGAGTATGGTGATACCACATGTGTGGGACTTTTACACAGCCTGGCCACATACAAAGGCCCAACATTGAAGTCGCACCATCAGGCGATCTACGAGCATAAATTGCACATCTCATTTCGCAACCACCTATTACACTTTTGAAGGCCCTGGAGCACCAGGACAAAGAAATTGCTCACAAAATGACCCCATTTTGGAAAGCAAACACCCCAATGTATAATCTATGAGGCATAATGAGTCTTTTGAACGGTTATTTTTTTTCCAAATGTTTTTGAGAAATGTGAAAAAAAATGAAAACGCATTTTTTTTACACAAAGTTGTCCATTTATAAGATATTTCCAACACATAACAAATACATAGCAAAAATGACACCCCAAAATACATTCTGCTACTCCTCCTGAGTATGGCGATACCACATGTGTGGGACTTTTACTCAGCCTGGCCACATACAAAGGCCCAACATTGAAGTCGCACCATCAGGCGATCTACGAGCATAAATTGCACATCTCATTTCTCAACCACCTATTACATTTTTGAAGGCCCTGGAGCACCAGGACAAAGGAATTGCCCACAAAATGACCCCATTTTGGAAAGCAAACACCACAACGTATAATCTATGAGGCATAATGAGTCTTTTGAACGGTTATTTTTTTTCCAGATGTTTTTGGGAACTGTGGAAAGAAAATGAAAACGCATTTTTTTTACACAAAGTTGTCCATTTATAAGATATTTCCAACACATAATAAATACATAGCAAAAATGACACCCCAAAATACATTCTGCTACTCCTCCTGAGTATGGCGATACCACATGTGTGGGACTTTTACACAGTCTGGCCACATACAAAGGCACAACATTGAAGTAGCACCATCATGCGATCTACGAGCATAAATTGCACATCTCATTTCTCAACCACCTATTACAATTTTGAAGGCCCTGGAGCACCAGGACAAAGGAATTGCCCACAAAATGACCCCATTTTGAAAAGCAAACACCACAACGTATAATCTATGAGGCATAATGAGTCTTTTGAACTGTTATTTTTTTTCCAGATGTTTTTGGGAACTGTGGAAAGAAAATGAAAACGCATTTTTTTTTACACAAAGTTGTCCATTGATAAGATATTTCCAACACATAACAAATACATAGCAAAAATGACACCCCAAAATACAGTCTGCTACTCCTCCTGAGTATGGCGATACCACATGTGTGGGACTTTTACACAGCCTGGCCACATACAAAGGCCCAACATTGAAGTCGCACCATCAGACGATCTACGAGCATAAATTGCACATCTCATTTCTCAACCACCTATTACACTTTTGAAGGCCCTGGAGCACCAGAACAAAGGAATTGCTCACAAAATGACCCCATTTTGGAAAGCAAACACCCCAATGTATAATCTATGAGGCATAATGAGTCTTTTGAACGGTTATTTTTTTTCCAGATGTTTTTGGGAAATGTGGAAAAAAAATGAAAACGCATTTTTTTTACACAAAGTTGTCCATTTATAAGATATTTCCAACACATAACAAATACATAGCAAAAATGACACCCCAAAATACATTCTGCTACTCCTCCTGAGTATGGCGATACCACATGTGTGGGACTTTTACACAGCCTGGCCACATACAAAGGCCCAACATTGAAGACGCACCATCAGGCGATCTACAAGCATAAATTGCACATCTCATTTCTCAACCACCTATTATAATTTTGAAGGCCCTGGAGCACCAGGACAAAGGAATTGCCCACAAAATGACCCCATTTTGGAAAGCAAACACCCCAACGTATAATCTATGAGGCATAATGAGTCTTTTGAACGGTTATTTTTTTTCCAGATGTTTTTGGAAAATGTGGAAAAAAAAATGAAGACGCATTTTTTTTACACAAAGTTGTCCATTTATGAGATATTTCCAACACATAACAAATACATAGCAAAAATGACACCCCAAAATACATTCTGCTACACCTCCTGAGTATGGCGATACCACATGTGTGGGACTTTTACACAGCCTTGCCACATACAAAGGCACAACATTGAAGTCGCACCATCAGACGATCTACGAGCATAAATTGCACATCTCATTTCTCAACCACCTATTACACTTTTGAAAGCCCTGGAGCACCAGGACAAAGGAATTGCCCACAAAATGACCCCATTTTGGAAAGCAAACACCACAACGTATAATCTATGAGGCATAATGAGTCTTTTGAACGGTTATTTTTTTTCCAGATGTTTTTGGGAACTGTGGAAAGAAAATGAAAACGCATTTTTTTTACACAAAGTTGTCCATTTATAAGATATTTCCAACACATAACAAATACATAGCAAAAATGACACCCCAAAATACATTCTGCTACTCCTCCTGAGTATGGCGATACCACATGTGTGGGACTTTTACACAGCCTGGCCACATACAAAGGCCCAACATTGAAGTCGCACCATCAGGCGATCTACGAGCATAAATTGCACATCTCATTTCTCAACCACCTATTACACTTTTGAAGGCCCTGGAGCACCAGGACAAAGGAATTGCTCACAAAATGACCCCATTTTGGAAAGCAAACACCCCAATGTATAATCTATGAGGCATAATGAGTCTTTTGAACGGTTATTTTTTTTCCAAATGTTTTTGGGAAATGTGAAAAAAAATGAAAACGCATTTGTTTTACACAAAGTTGTCCATTTATAAGATATTTCCAACACATAACAAATACATAGCAAAAATGACACCCCAAAATACATTCTGCTACTCCTCCTGAGTATGGCGATACCACATGTGTGGGACTTTTACACAGCCTGGCCACATACAAAGGCCCAACATTGAAGTCGCACCATCAGACGATCTACGAGCATAAATTGCACATCTCATTTCTCAACCACCTATTACACTTTTGAAGGCCCTGGAGCACCAGGACAAAGGAATTGCCCACAAAATGACCCCATTTTGGAAAGCAAACACCCCAATGTATAATCTATGAGGCATAATGAGTCTTTTGAACGGTTATTTTTTTTCCAAATGTTTTTGGGAAATGTGAAAAAAAATGAAAACGCATTTTTTTTACACAAAGTTGTCCATTTATAAGATATTTCCAACACATAACAAATACATAGCAAAAATGACACCCCAAAATACATTCTGCTACTCCTCCTGAGTATGGCAATACCACATGTGTGGGACTTTTACACAGCCTGGCCACATACAAAGGCCCAACATTGAAGTAGCACCATCATGCGATCTACGAGCATAAATTGCACATCTCATTTCTCAACCACCTATTACAATTTTGAAGGCCCTGGAGCACCAGGACAAAGGAATTGTCCACAAAATGACCCCATTTTGGAAAGCAAACACCCCAACGTATAATCTATGAGGCATAATGAGTCTTTTGAACGGTTATTTTTTTTCCAGATGTTTTTGGGAAATGTGGAAAAAAAATGAAAACGCATTTTTTTTACACAAAGTTGTCCATTTATAAGATATTTCCAACACATAGCAAATACAAAGCAAAAATGACACCCCAAAATACATTCTGCTACTCCTCCTGAGTATGGTGATACCACATGTGTGGGACTTTTACACAGCCTGGCCACATACAAAGGCCCAACATTGAAGTCGCACCATCATGCGATCTACGAGCATAAATTGCACATCTCATTTCTAAACCACCTATTACACTTTTGAAGGCCCTGGAGCACCAGGACAAAGGAATTGCCCACAAAATGACCCCATTTTGGAAAGCAAACACCACAACGTATAATCTATGAGGCATAATGAGTCTTTTGAACGGTTATTTTTTTTCCAGATGTTTTTGGGAACTGTGGAAAGAAAATGAAAAAGCATTTTTTTTACACAAAGTTGTCCATTTATAAGATATTTCCAACACATAACAAATACAAAGCAAAAATGACACCCCAAAATACATTCTGCTACTCCTCCTGAGTATGGCAATACCACATGTGTGGGACTTTTACACAGTCTGGCCACATACAAAGGCCCAACATTGAAGTAGCACCATCATGCGATCTACGAGCATAAATTGCACATCTCATTTCTCAACCACCTATTACAATTTTGAAGGCCCTGGAGCACCAGGACAAAGGAATTGCCCACAAAATGACCCCATTTTGGAAAGCAAACACCCCAACGTATAATCTATGAGGCATAATGAGTCTTTTGAACGGTTATTTTTTTTCCAGATGTTTTTGGAAAATGTGGAAAAAAAAATGAAGACGCATTTTTTTTACACAAAGTTGTCCATTTATAAGATATTTCCAACACATAACAAATACATAGCAAAAATGACACCCCAAAATACATTCTGCTACTCCTCCTGAGTATGGCGATACCACATGTGTGGGACTTTTACTCAGCCTGGCCACATACAAAGGCCCAACATTGAAGTCGCACCATCAGGCGATCTACGAGCATAAATTGCACATCTCATTTCTCAACCACCTATTACATTTTTGAAGGCCCTGGAGCACCAGGACAAAGGAATTGCCCACAAAATGACCCCATTTTGGAAAGCAAACACCCCAACGTATAATCTATGAGGCATAATGAGGCTTTTGAACGGTTATTTTTTTTCCAGATGTTTTTGGGAAATGTGGAAAAAAAATGAAAACGCATTTTTTTTACACAAAGTTGTCCATTTATAAGATATTTCCAACACATAGCAAATACATAGCAAAAATGACACCCCAAAATACATTCTGCTACTCCTCCTGAGTATGGCGATACCACATGTGTGGGACTTTTACACAGCCTGGCCACATACAAAGGCCCAACATTGAAGTCGCACCATCATGCGATCTACGAGCATAAATTGCACATCTCATTTCTCAACCACCTATTACATTTTTGAAGGCCCTGGAGCACCAGGACAAAGGAATTGCCCACAAAATGACCCCATTTTGGAAAGCAAACACCCCAACGTATAATCTATGAGGCATAATAAGGCTTTTGAACGGTTATTTTTTTTCCAGATGTTTTTGGGAAATGTGGAAAAAAAATAAAAACGCATTTTTTTTACACAAAGTTGTCCATTTATAAGATATTTCCAACACATAGCAAATACATAGCAAAAATGACACCCCAAAATACATTCTGCTACTCCTCCTGAGTATGGCGATACCACATGTGTGGGACTTTTACACAGCCTGGCCACATACAAAGGCCCAACATTGAAGTAGCACCATCAGGCGATCTACGAGCATAAATTGCACATCTCATTTCTCAACCACCTATTACAATTTTGAAGGCCCTGGAGCACCAGGACAATGGAATTGCCCACAAAATGACCCCATTTTGGAAAGCAAACACCCCAACGTATAATCTATGAGGCATAATGAGTCTTTTGAACGGTTATTTTTTTCCAGATGTTTTTGGAAAATGTGGAAAAAAAATGAAAACGCATTTTTTTTACACAAAGTTGTCCATTTATAAGATATTTCCAACACATAGCAAATACATAGCAAAAATGACACCCCAAAATACATTCTGCTACTCCTCCTGAGTATGGCGATACCACATGTGTGGGACTTTTACACAGCCTGGCCACATACAAAGGCCCAACATTGAAGTAGCACCATCAGGCGATCTACGAGCATAAATTGCACATCTCATTTCTCAACCACCTATTACACTTTTGAAGGCCCTGGAGTACCAGGACAAAGGAATTGCTCACAAAATGACCCCATTTTGGAAAGCAAACACCCCAATGTATAATCTATGAGGCATAATGAGTCTTTTGAACGGTTATTTTTTTTCCAAATGTTTTTGGGAAATGTGAAAAAAAATGAAAACGCATTTTTTTTACACAAAGTTGTCCATTTATAAGATATTTCCAACACATAACAAATACATAGCAAAAATGACACCCCAAAATACATTCTGCTACTCCTCCTGAGTATGGCAATACCACATGTGTGGGACTTTTACACAGTCTGGCCACATACAAAGGCCCAACATTGAAGTAGCACCATCATGCGATCTACGAGCATAAATTGCACATCTCATTTCTCAACCACCTATTACAATTTTGAAGGCCCTGGAGCACCAGGACAAAGGAATTGCCCACAAAATGACCCCATTTTGGAAAGCAAACACCCCAACGTATAATCTATGAGGCATAATGAGTCTTTTGAACGGTTATTTTTTTTCCAGATGTTTTTGGAAAATGTGGAAAAAAAAATGAAGACGCATTTTTTTTACACAAAGTTGTCCATTTATAAGATATTTCCAACACATAACAAATACATAGCAAAAATGACACCCCAAAATACATTCTGCTACTCCTCCTGAGTATGGCGATACCACATGTGTGGGACTTTTACACAGCCTGGCCACATACAAAGGCCCAACATTGAAATCGCACCATCAGGCGATCTACGAGCATAAATTGCACATCTCATTTCTCAACCACCTATTACATTTTTGAAGGCCCTGGAGCACCAGGACAAAGGAATTGCCCACAAAATGACCCCATTTTGGAAAGGAAACACCACAACGTATAATCTATGAGGCATAATGAGTCTTTTGAACGGTTATTTTTTTTCCAGATGTTTTTGGGAACTGTGGAAAGAAAATGAAAACGCATTTTTTTTACACAAAGTTGTCCATTTATAAGATATTTCCAACACATAGCAAATACATAGCAAAAATGACACCCCAAAATACATTCTGCTACTCCTCCTGAGTATGGCGATACCACATGTGTGGGACTTTTACACAGCCTGGCCACATACAAAGGCCCAACATTGAAGTAGCACCATCAGGCGATCTACGAGCATAAATTGCACATCTCATTTCTCAACCACCTATTACAATTTTGAAGGCCCTGGAGCACCAGGACAATGGAATTGCTCACAAAATGACCCCATTTTGGAAAGCAAACACCCCAACGTATAATCTATGAGGCATAATGAGTCTTTTGAACGGTTATTTTTTTCCAGATGTTTTTGGAAAATGTGGAAAAAAAATGAAAACGCATTTTTTTTACACAAAGTTGTCCATTTATAAGATATTTCCAACACATAGCAAATACATAGCAAAAATGACACCCCAAAATACATTCTGCTACTCCTCCTGAGTATGGCGATACCACATGTGTGGGACTTTTACACAGCCTGGCCACATACAAAGGCCCAACATTGAAGTCGCACCATCAGGCGATCTACGAGCATAAATTGCACATCTCATTTCTCAACCACCTATTACACTTTTGAAGGCCCTGGAGCACCAGGACAAAGGAATTGCTCACAAAATGACCCCATTTTGGAAAGCAAACACCCCAATGTATAATCTATGAGGCATAATGAGTCTTTTGAACGGTTATTTTTTTTCCAAATGTTTTTGGGAAATGTGAAAAAAAATGAAAACGCATTTGTTTTACACAAAGTTGTCCATTTATAAGATATTTCCAACACATAACAAATACATAGCAAAAATGACACCCCAAAATACATTCTGCTACTCCTCCTGAGTATGGCGATACCACATGTGTGGGACTTTTACACAGCCTGGCCACATACAAAGGCCCAACATTGAAGTCGCACCATCAGACGATCTACGAGCATAAATTGCACATCTCATTTCTCAACCACCTATTACACTTTTGAAGGCCCTGGAGCACCAGGACAAAGGAATTGCCCACAAAATGACCCCATTTTGGAAAGCAAACACCCCAATGTATAATCTATGAGGCATAATGAGTCTTTTGAACGGTTATTTTTTTTCCAAATGTTTTTGGGAAATGTGAAAAAAAATGAAAACGCATTTTTTTTACACAAAGTTGTCCATTTATAAGATATTTCCAACACATAACAAATACATAGCAAAAATGACACCCCAAAATACATTCTGCTACTCCTCCTGAGTATGGCAATACCACATGTGTGGGACTTTTACACAGCCTGGCCACATACAAAGGCCCAACATTGAAGTAGCACCATCATGCGATCTACGAGCATAAATTGCACATCTCATTTCTCAACCACCTATTACAATTTTGAAGGCCCTGGAGCACCAGGACAAAGGAATTGCCCACAAAATGACCCCATTTTGGAAAGCAAACACCCCAACGTATAATCTATGAGGCATAATGAGTCTTTTGAACGGTTATTTTTTTTCCAGATGTTTTTGGGAAATGTGGAAAAAAAATGAAAACGCATTTTTTTTACACAAAGTTGTCCATTTATAAGATATTTCCAACACATAGCAAATACATAGCAAAAATGACACCCCAAAATACATTCTGCTACTCCTCCTGAGTATGGTGATACCACATGTGTGGGACTTTTACACAGCCTGGCCACATACAAAGGCCCAACATTGAAGTCGCACCATCATGCGATCTACGAGCATAAATTGCACATCTCATTTCTAAACCACCTATTACACTTTTGAAGGCCCTGGAGCACCAGGACAAAGGAATTGCCCACAAAATGACCCCATTTTGGAAAGCAAACACCACAACGTATAATCTATGAGGCATAATGAGTCTTTTGAACGGTTATTTTTTTTCCAGATGTTTTTGGGAACTGTGGAAAGAAAATGAAAAAGCATTTTTTTTACACAAAGTTGTCCATTTATAAGATATTTCCAACACATAACAAATACAAAGCAAAAATGACACCCCAAAATACATTCTGCTACTCCTCCTGAGTATGGCAATACCACATGTGTGGGACTTTTACACAGTCTGGCCACATACAAAGGCCCAACATTGAAGTAGCACCATCATGCGATCTACGAGCATAAATTGCACATCTCATTTCTCAACCACCTATTACAATTTTGAAGGCCCTGGAGCACCAGGACAAAGGAATTGCCCACAAAATGACCCCATTTTGGAAAGCAAACACCCCAACGTATAATCTATGAGGCATAATGAGTCTTTTGAACGGTTATTTTTTTTCCAGATGTTTTTGGAAAATGTGGGAAAAAAAATGAAGACGCATTTTTTTTACACAAAGTTGTCCATTTATAAGATATTTCCAACACATAACAAATACATAGCAAAAATGACACCCCAAAATACATTCTGCTACTCCTCCTGAGTATGGCGATACCACATGTGTGGGACTTTTACTCAGCCTGGCCACATACAAAGGCCCAACATTGAAGTCGCACCATCAGGCGATCTACGAGCATAAATTGCACATCTCATTTCTCAACCACCTATTACATTTTTGAAGGCCCTGGAGCACCAGGACAAAGGAATTGCCCACAAAATGACCCCATTTTGGAAAGCAAACACCCCAACGTATAATCTATGAGGCATAATAAGGCTTTTGAACGGTTATTTTTTTTCCAGATGTTTTTGGGAAATGTGGAAAAAAAATGAAAACGCATTTTTTTTACACAAAGTTGTCCATTTATAAGATATTTCCAACACATAGCAAATACATAGCAAAAATGACACCCCAAAATACATTCTGCTACTCCTCCTGAGTATGGCGATACCACATGTGTGGGACTTTTACACAGCCTGGCCACATACAAAGGCCCAACATTGAAGTAGCACCATCAGGCGATCTACGAGCATAAATTGCACATCTCATTTCTCAACCACCTATTACAATTTTGAAGGCCCTGGAGCACCAGGACAATGGAATTGCCCACAAAATGACCCCATTTTGGAAAGCAAACACCCCAACGTATAATCTATGAGGCATAATGAGTCTTTTGAACGGTTATTTTTTTCCAGATGTTTTTGGAAAATGTGGAAAAAAAATGAAAACGCATTTTTTTTACACAAAGTTGTCCATTTATAAGATATTTCCAACACATAACAAATACATAGCAAAAATGACACCCCAAAATACATTCTGCTACTCCTCCTGAGTATGGCAATACCACATGTGTGGGACTTTTACACAGTCTGGCCACATACAAAGGCCCAACATTGAAGTAGCACCATCATGCGATCTACGAGCATAAATTGCACATCTCATTTCTCAACCACCTATTACAATTTTGAAGACCCTGGAGCACCAGGACAAAGGAATTGCCCACAAAATGACCCCATTTTGGAAAGCAAACACCCCAACGTATAATCTATGAGGCATAATGAGTCTTTTGAACGGTTATTTTTTTTCCAGATGTTTTTGGAAAATGTGGAAAAAAAAATGAAGACGCATTTTTTTTACACAAAGTTGTCCATTTATAAGATATTTCCAACACATAACAAATACATAGCAAAAATGACACCCCAAAATACATTCTGCTACTCCTCCTGAGTATGGCGATACCACATGTGTGGGACTTTTACACAGCCTGGCCACATACAAAGGCCCAACATTGAAATCGCACCATCAGGCGATCTACGAGCATAAATTGCACATCTCATTTCTCAACCACCTATTACATTTTTGAAGGCCCTGGAGCACCAGGACAAAGGAATTGCCCACAAAATGACCCCATTTTGGAAAGGAAACACCACAACGTATAATCTATGAGGCATAATGAGTCTTTTGAACGGTTATTTTTTTTCCAGATGTTTTTGGGAACTGTGGAAAGAAAATGAAAACGCATTTTTTTTACACAAAGTTGTCCATTTATAAGATATTTCCAACACATAGCAAATACATAGCAAAAATGACACCCCAAAATACATTCTGCTACTCCTCCTGAGTATGGCGATACCACATGTGTGGGACTTTTACACAGCCTGGCCACATACAAAGGCCCAACATTGAAGTAGCACCATCAGGCGATCTACGAGCATAAATTGCACATCTCATTTCTCAACCACCTATTACAATTTTGAAGGCCCTGGAGCACCAGGACAATGGAATTGCTCACAAAATGACCCCATTTTGGAAAGCAAACACCCCAACGTATAATCTATGAGGCATAATGAGTCTTTTGAACGGTTATTTTTTTCCAGATGTTTTTGGAAAATGTGGAAAAAAAATGAAAACGCATTTTTTTTACACAAAGTTGTCCATTTATAAGATATTTCCAACACATAGCAAATACATAGCAAAAATGACACCCCAAAATACATTCTGCTACTCCTCCTGAGTATGGCGATACCACATGTGTGGGACTTTTACACAGCCTGGCCACATACAAAGGCCCAACATTGAAGTAGCACCATCAGGCGATCTACGAGCATAAATTGCACATCTCATTTCTCAACCACCTATTACAATTTTGAAGGCCCTGGAGCACCAGGACAAAGGAATTGCCCACAAAATGACCCCATTTTGGAAAACAAACACCCCAACGTATAATCTATGAGGCATAATGAGTCTTTTGAACGGTTATTTTTTTTCCAGATGTTTTTGGAAAATGTGGAAAAAAAAATGAAGACGCATTTTTTTTACACAAAGTTGTCCATTTATAAGATATTTCCAACACATAACAAATACATAGCAAAAATGACACCCCAAAATACATTCTGCTACTCCTCCTGAGTATGGCGATACCACATGTGTGGGACTTTTACACAGCCTGGCCACATACAAAGGCCCAACATTGAAGTCGCACCATCAGGCGATCTACGAGCATAAATTGCACATCTCATTTCTCAACCACCTATTACATTTTTGAAGGCCCTGGAGCACCAGGACAAAGGAATTGCCACAAAATGACCCAATTTTGGAAAGAAAACACCACAACGTATAATCTATGAGGCATAATGAGTCTTTTGAACGGTTATTTTTTTTCCAGATGTTTTTGGGAACTGTGGAAAGAAAATGAAAACGCATTTTTTTTACACAAAGTTGTCTATTTATAAGATATTTCCAACACATAACAAATACATAGCAAAAATGACACCCCAAAATACATTCTGCTACTCCTCCTGAGTATGGCGATACCACATGTATGGGACTTTTACACAGCCTGGCCACATACAAAGGCCCAACATTGAAGTCGCACCATCATGCGATCTACGAGCATAAATTGCACATCTCATTTCTCAACCACCTATTACACTTTTGAAGGCCCTGGAGCACCAGGACAAAGGAATTGCTCACAAAATGACCCCATTTTGGAAAGCAAACACCCCAACGTATAATCTATGAGGCATAATGAGTCTTTTGAACGGTTATTTTTTTTCCAGATGTTTTTGGAAAATGTGGAAAAAAAAATGAAGACGCATTTTTTTTACACAAAGTTGTCCATTTATAAGATATTTCCAACACATAACAAATACATAGCAAAAATGACACCCCAAAATACATTCTGCTACTCCTCCTGAGTATGGCGATACCACATGTGTGGGACTTTTACACAGCCTGGCCACATACAAAGGCCCAACATTGAAGTCGCACCATCAGGCGATCTACGAGCATAAATTGCACATCTCATTTCTCAACCACCTATTACACTTTTGAAGGCCCTGGAGCACCAGGACAAAGGAATTGCCCACAAAATGACCCCATTTTGGAAAGCAAACACGGCAACGTATAATCTATGAGGCATAATGAGTCTTTTGAACGGTTATTTTTTTTCCAGATGTTTTTGGAAAATGTGGAAAAAAATGAAAACGCATTTTTTTTACACAAAGTTGTCCATTTATAAGATATTTCCAACACATAGCAAATACATAGCAAAAATGACACCCCAAAATACATTCTGCTACTCCTCCTGAGTATGGCGATACCACATGTGTGGGACTTTTACACAGCCTGGCCACATACAAAGGCCCAACATTGAAGTCGCACCATCATGCGATCTACGAGCATAAATTGCACATCTCATTTCTCAACCACCTATTACAATTTTGAAGGCCCTGGAGCACCAGGACAAAGGAATTGCCCACAAAATGACCCCATTTTGGAAAGCAAACACCCCAATGTATAATCTATGAGGCATAATGAGTCTTTTGAACGGTTATTTTTTTTCCAGATGTTTTTGGAAAATGTGGAAAAAAAAATGAAGACGCATTTTTTTTACACAAAGTTGTCCATTTATAAAATATTTCCAACACATAACAAATACATAGCAAAAATGACACCCCAAAATACATTCTGCTACTCCTCCTGAGTATGGCGATACCACATGTGTGGGACTTTTACACAGTCTGGCCACATACAAAGGCCCAACATTGAAGTCGCACCATCAGACGATCTACGAGCATAAATTGCACATCTCATTTCTCAACCACCTATTACACTTTTGAAGGCCCTGGAGCACCAGGACAAAGGAATTGCTCACAAAATGACCCCATTTTGGAAAGCAAACACCCCAATGTATAATCTATGAGGCATAATGAGTCTTTTGAACGGTTATTTTTTTTCCAGATGTTTTTGGAAAATGTGGAAAAAAAAATGAAGACGCATTTTTTTTACACAAAGTTGTCCATTTATAAAATATTTCCAACACATAACAAATACATAGCAAAAATGACACCCCAAAATACATTCTGCTACTCCTCCTGAGTATGGCGATACCACATGTGTGGGACTTTTACACAGTCTGGCCACATACAAAGGCCCAACATTGAAGTCGCACCATCAGACGATCTACGAGCATAAATTGCACATCTCATTTCTCAACCACCTATTACACTTTTGAAAGCCCTGGAGCACCAGGACAAAGGAATTGCCCACAAAATGACCCCATTTTGGAAAGCAAACACCCCAACGTATAATCTATGAGGCATAATGAGTCTTTTGAACAGTTATTTTTTTTCCAGATGTTTTTGGGAAATGTGGAAAAAAAATGAAAACGCATTTTTTTTACACAAAATTGTCCATTTATAAGATATTTCCAACACATAGCAAATACATAGCAAAAATGACACCCCAAAATACATTCTGCTACTCCTCCTGAGTATGGCGATACCACATGTGTGGGACTTTTACACAGCCTGGCCACATACAAAGGCCCAACATTGAAGTCGCACCATCAGGCGATCTACGAGCATAAATTGCACATCTCATTTCTCAACCACCTATTACATTTTTGAAGGCCCTGGAGCACCAGGACAAAGGAATTGCCCACAAAATGACCCCATTTTGGAAAGCAAATACCACAACGTATAATCTATGAGGCATAATGAGTCTTTTGAACGGTTATTTTTTTTCCAGATGTTTTTGGGAACTGTGGAAAGAAAATGAAAACGCATTTTTTTTACACAAAGTTGTCCATTTATAAGATATTTCCAACACATAACAAATACATAGCAAAAATGACACCCCAAAATACATTCTGCTACTCCTCCTGAGTATGGCGATACCACATGTGTGGGACTTTTACACAGCCTGGCCACATACAAAGGCCCAACATTGAAGTCTCACCATCAGGCGATCTACGAGCATAAATTGCACATCTCATTTCTCAACCACCTATTACACTTTTGAAGGCCCTGGAGCACCAGGACAAAGGAATTGCTCACAAAATGACCCGATTTTGGAAAGCAAACACCCCAATGTATAATCTATGAGGCATAATGAGTCTTTTGAACGGTTATTTTTTTTCCAAATGTTTTTGGGAAATGTGAAAAAAAATGAAAACGCATTTTTTTTACACAAAGTTGTCCATTTATAAGATATTTCCAACACATAACAAATACATAGCAAAAATGACACCCCAAAATACATTCTGCTACTCCTCCTGAGTATGGCAATACCACATGTGTGGGACTTTTACACAGTCTGGCCACATACAAAGGCCCAAGATTGAAGTAGCACCATCATGCGATCTACGAGCATAAATTGCACATCTCATTTCTCAACCACCTATTACAATTTTGAAGGCCCTGGAGCACCAGGACAAAGGAATTGCCCACAAAATGACCCCATTTTGGAAAGCAAACACCCCAACGTATAATCTATGAGGCATAATTAGTCTTTTGAATGGTTCATTTTTTTCCCGAAGTTTTTGGAAACTGTGGAAAAAAAATGAAAACGCATTTTTTTTTACACAAAGTTGTCCATTCATAAGATATTTACAACACATAGCAAATACATAGCAAAAATGACACCCCAAAATACATTCTGCTACTCCTCCTGAGTATGGCAATACCACATGTGTGGGACTTTTACACAGCCTGGCCACATACAAAGGCCCAACATTGAAGTCGCACCATCATGCGATCTATGAGCATAAATTGCACATCTCATTTCTAAACCACCTATTACATTTTTGAAGGCCCTGGAGCACCAGGACAAAGGAATTGCCCACAAAATGACCCCATTTTGGAAAGCAAACACCCCAACGTATAATCTATGAGGCATAATGAGGCTTTTGAACGGTTATTTTTTTTCCAGATGTTTTTGGGAAATGTGGAAAAAAAATGAAAACGCATTTTTTTTACACAAAGTTGTCCATTTATAAGATATTTCCAACACATAACAAATACATAGCAAAAATGACACCCCAAAATACATTCTGCTACTCCTCCTGAGTATGGCGATACCACATGTGTGGGACTTTTACACAGCCTGGCCACATACAAAGGCCCAACATTGAAGTCGCACCATCAGGCGATCTACGAGCATAAATTGCACATCTCATTTCTCAACCACCTATTACACTTTTGAAGGCCCTGGAGCACCAGGACAAAGGAATTGCTCACAAAATGACCCCATTTTGGAAAGCAAACACCCCAATGTATAATCTATGAGGCATAATGAGTCTTTTGAACGGTTATTTTTTTCCAAATGTTTTTGGGAAATGTGAAAAAAAATGAAAACACATTTTTTTTACACAAAGTTGTCCATTTATAAGATATTTCCAACACATAACAAATACATAGCAAAAATGACACCCCAAAATACATTCTGCTACTCCTCCTGAGTATGGCAATACCACATGTGTGGGACTTTTACACAGTCTGGCCACATACAAAGGCCCAACATTGAAGTAGCACCATCATGCGATCTACGAGCATAAATTGCACATCTCATTTCTCAACCACCTATTACAATTTTGAAGGCCCTGGAGCACCAGGACAAAGGAATTGCCCACAAAATGACCCCATTTTGGAAAGCAAACACCCCAACGTATAATCTATGAGGCATAATGAGTCTTTTGAACGGTTATTTTTTTTCCAGATGTTTTTGGAAAATGTGGAAAAAAAAATGAAGACGCATTTTTTTTACACAAAGTTGTCCATTTATAAGATATTTCCAACACATAACAAATACATAGCAAAAATGACACCCCAAAATACATTCTGCTACTCCTCCTGAGTATGGCGATACCACATGTGTGGGACTTTTACACAGCCTGGCCACATACAAAGGCCCAACATTGAAGTCGCACCATCAGACGATCTACGAGCATAAATTGCACATCTCATTTCTCAACCACCTATTACACTTTTGAAAGCCCTGGAGCACCAGGACAAAGGAATTGCCCACAAAATGACCCCATTTTGGAAAGCAAACACCCCAACGTATAATCTATGAGGCATAATGAGTCTTTTGAACAGTTATTTTTTTTCCAGATGTTTTTGGGAAATGTGGAAAAAAAATGAAAACGCATTTTTTTTACACAAAATTGTCCATTTATAAGATATTTCCAACACATAGCAAATACATAGCAAAAATGACACCCCAAAATACATTCTGCTACTCCTCCTGAGTATGGCGATACCACATGTGTGGGACTTTTACATAGCCTGGCCACATACAAAGGCCCAACATTGAAGTCGCACCATCATGCGATCTACGAGCATAAATTGCACATCTCATTTCTAAACCACCTATTACACTTTTGAAGGCCCTGGAGCACCAGGACAAAGGAATTGCTCACAAAATGACCCCATTTTGGAAAGCAAACACCCCAATGTATAATCTATGAGGCATAATGAGTCTTTTGAACGGTTATTTTTTTTCCAGATGTTTTTGGGAAATGTGGAAAAAAAATGAAAATGCATTTTTTTTACACAAAGTTGTCCATTTATAAGATATTTCCAACACATAACAAATACATAGCAAAAATGACACCCCAAAATACATTCTGCTATTCCTCCTGAGTATGGCGATACCACATGTGTGGGACTTTTACACAGCCTGGCCACATACAAAGGCCCAACATTGAAGTCGCACCATCAGGCGATCTACGAGCATAAATTGCACATCTCATTTCTCAACCACCTATTACATTTTTGAAGGCCCTGGAGCACCAGGACAAAGGAATTGCCCACAAAATGACCCCATTTTGGAAAGCAAACACCACAACGTATAATCTATGAGGCATAATGAGTCTTTTGAACGGTTATTTTTTTTCCAGATGTTTTTGGGAACTGTGGAAAGAAAATGAAAACGCATTTTTTTTACACAAAGTTGTCCATTTATAAGATATTTCCAACACATAACAAATACATAGCAAAAATGACACCCCAAAATACATTCTGCTACTCCTCCTGAGTATGGCGATACCACATGTGTGGGACTTTTACACAGCCTGGCCACATACAAAGGCCCAACATTGAAGTCGCACCATCAGGCGATCTACGAGCATAAATTGCACATCTCATTTCTCAACCACCTATTACACTTTTGAAGGCCCTGGAGCACCAGGACAAAGGAATTGCTCACAAAATGACCCCATTTTGGAAAGCAAACACCCCAATGTATAATCTATGAGGCATAATGAGTCTTTTGAACGGTTATTTTTTTTCCAAATGTTTTTGGGAAATGTGAAAAAAAATGAAAACGCATTTTTTTTACACAAAGTTGTCCATTTATAAGATATTTCCAACACATAACAAATACATAGCAAAAATGACACCCCAAAATACATTCTGCTACTCCTCCTGAGTATGGCAATACCACATGTGTGGGACTTTTACACAGTCTGGCCACATACAAAGGCCCAAGATTGAAGTAGCACCATCATGCGATCTACGAGCATAAATTGCACATCTCATTTCTCAACCACCTATTACAATTTTGAAGGCCCTGGAGCACCAGGACAAAGGAATTGCCCACAAAATGACCCCATTTTGGAAAGCAAACACCCCAACGTATAATCTATGAGGCATAATTAGTCTTTTGAATGGTTCATTTTTTTCCCGAAGTTTTTGGAAACTGTGGAAAAAAAATGAAAACGCATTTTTTTTTACACAAAGTTGTCCATTCATAAGATATTTACAACACATAGCAAATACATAGCAAAAATGACACCCCAAAATACATTCTGCTACTCCTCCTGAGTATGGCAATACCACATGTGTGGGACTTTTACACAGCCTGGCCACATACAAAGGCCCAACATTGAAGTCGCACCATCATGCGATCTATGAGCATAAATTGCACATCTCATTTCTAAACCACCTATTACATTTTTGAAGGCCCTGGAGCACCAGGACAAAGGAATTGCCCACAAAATGACCCCATTTTGGAAAGCAAACACCCCAACGTATAATCTATGAGGCATAATGAGTCTTTTGAACGGTTATTTTTTTTCCAGATGTTTTTGGAAAATGTGGAAAAAAAAATGAAGACGCATTTTTTTTACACAAAGTTGTCCATTTATAAGATATTTCCAACACATAACAAATACATAGCAAAAATGACACCCCAAAATACATTCTGCTACTCCTCCTGAGTATGGCGATACCACATGTGTGGGACTTTTACACAGCCTGGCCACATACAAAGGCCCAACATTGAAGTCGCACCATCAGGCGATCTACGAGCATAAATTGCACATCTCATTTCTCAACCACCTATTACACTTTTGAAGGCCCTGGAGCACCAGGACAAAGGAATTGCCCACAAAATGACCCCATTTTGGAAAGCAAACACGGCAACGTATAATCTATGAGGCATAATGAGTCTTTTGAACGGTTATTTTTTTTCCAGATGTTTTTGGAAAATGTGGAAAAAAATGAAAACGCATTTTTTTTACACAAAGTTGTCCATTTATAAGATATTTCCAACACATAGCAAATACATAGCAAAAATGACACCCCAAAATACATTCTGCTACTCCTCCTGAGTATGGCGATACCACATGTGTGGGACTTTTACACAGCCTGGCCACATACAAAGGCCCAACATTGAAGTCGCACCATCATGCGATCTACGAGCATAAATTGCACATCTCATTTCTCAACCACCTATTACAATTTTGAAGGCCCTGGAGCACCAGGACAAAGGAATTGCCCACAAAATGACCCCATTTTGGAAAGCAAACACCCCAATGTATAATCTATGAGGCATAATGAGTCTTTTGAACGGTTATTTTTTTTCCAGATGTTTTTGGAAAATGTGGAAAAAAAAATGAAGACGCATTTTTTTTACACAAAGTTGTCCATTTATAAAATATTTCCAACACATAACAAATACATAGCAAAAATGACACCCCAAAATACATTCTGCTACTCCTCCTGAGTATGGCGATACCACATGTGTGGGACTTTTACACAGTCTGGCCACATACAAAGGCCCAACATTGAAGTCGCACCATCAGACGATCTACGAGCATAAATTGCACATCTCATTTCTCAACCACCTATTACACTTTTGAAGGCCCTGGAGCACCAGGACAAAGGAATTGCTCACAAAATGACCCCATTTTGGAAAGCAAACACCCCAATGTATAATCTATGAGGCATAATGAGTCTTTTGAACGGTTATTTTTTTTCCAGATGTTTTTGGAAAATGTGGAAAAAAAAATGAAGACGCATTTTTTTTACACAAAGTTGTCCATTTATAAAATATTTCCAACACATAACAAATACATAGCAAAAATGACACCCCAAAATACATTCTGCTACTCCTCCTGAGTATGGCGATACCACATGTGTGGGACTTTTACACAGTCTGGCCACATACAAAGGCCCAACATTGAAGTCGCACCATCAGACGATCTACGAGCATAAATTGCACATCTCATTTCTCAACCACCTATTACACTTTTGAAAGCCCTGGAGCACCAGGACAAAGGAATTGCCCACAAAATGACCCCATTTTGGAAAGCAAACACCCCAACGTATAATCTATGAGGCATAATGAGTCTTTTGAACAGTTATTTTTTTTCCAGATGTTTTTGGGAAATGTGGAAAAAAAATGAAAACGTATTTTTTTTACACAAAATTGTCCATTTATAAGATATTTCCAACACATAGCAAATACATAGCAAAAATGACACCCCAAAATACATTCTGCTACTCCTCCTGAGTATGGCGATACCACATGTGTGGGACTTTTACACAGCCTGGCCACATACAAAGGCCCAACATTGAAGTCGCACCATCAGGCGATCTACGAGCATAAATTGCACATCTCATTTCTCAACCACCTATTACATTTTTGAAGGCCCTGGAGCACCAGGACAAAGGAATTGCCCACAAAATGACCCCATTTTGGAAAGCAAATACCACAACGTATAATCTATGAGGCATAATGAGTCTTTTGAACGGTTATTTTTTTTCCAGATGTTTTTGGGAACTGTGGAAAGAAAATGAAAACGCATTTTTTTTACACAAAGTTGTCCATTTATAAGATATTTCCAACACATAACAAATACATAGCAAAAATGACACCCCAAAATACATTCTGCTACTCCTCCTGAGTATGGCGATACCACATGTGTGGGACTTTTACACAGCCTGGCCACATACAAAGGCCCAACATTGAAGTCGCACCATCAGGCGATCTACGAGCATAAATTGCACATCTCATTTCTCAACCACCTATTACACTTTTGAAGGCCCTGGAGCACCAGGACAAAGGAATTGCTCACAAAATGACCCGATTTTGGAAAGCAAACACCCCAATGTATAATCTATGAGGCATAATGAGTCTTTTGAACGGTTATTTTTTTTCCAAATGTTTTTGGGAAATGTGAAAAAAAATGAAAACGCATTTTTTTTACACAAAGTTGTCCATTTATAAGATATTTCCAACACATAACAAATACATAGCAAAAATGACACCCCAAAATACATTCTGCTACTCCTCCTGAGTATGGCGATACCACATGTGTGGGACTTTTACACAGCCTGGCCACATACAAAGGCCCAACATTGAAGTAGCACCATCAGGCGATCTACGAGCATAAATTGCACATCTCATTTCTCAACCACCTATTACATTTTTGAAGGCCCTGGAGCACCAGGACAAAGGAATTGCCCACAAAATGACCCCATTTTGGAAAGCAAACACCCCAATGTATAATCTATGAGGCATAATGAGTCTTTTGAACGGTTATTTTTTTTCCAAATGTTTTTGGGAAATGTGAAAAAAAATGAAAACGCATTTTTTTTACACAAAGTTGTCCATTTATAAGATATTTCCAACACATAACAAATACATAGCAAAAATGACACCCCAAAATACATTCTGCTACTACTCCTGAGTATGGCAATACCACATGTGTGGGACTTTTACACAGTCTGGCCACATACAAAGGCCCAACATTGAAGTAGCACCATCATGCGATCTACGAGCATAAATTGCACATCTCATTTCTCAACCACCTATTACAATTTTGAAGGCCCTGGAGCACCAGGACAAAGGAATTGCCCACAAAATGACCCCATTTTGGAAAGCAAACACCCCAACGTATAATCTATGAGGCATAATGAGTCTTTTGAACGGTTATTTTTTTTCCAGATGTTTTTGGAAAATGTGGAAAAAAAAATGAAGACGCATTTTTTTTACACAAAGTTGTCCATTTATAAAATATTTCCAACACATAACAAATACATAGCAAAAATGACACCCCAAAATACATTCTGCTACTCCTCCTGAGTATGGCGATACCACATGTGTGGGACTTTTACACAGCCTGGCCACATACAAAGGCCCAACATTGAAGTCGCACCATCAGGCGATCTACGAGCTTAAATTGCACATCTCATTTCTCAACCACCTATTACACTTTTGAAGGCCCTGGAGCACCAGGACAAAGGAATTGCTCACAAAATGACCCCATTTTGGAAAGCAAACACCCCAATGTATAATCTATGAGGCATAATGAGTCTTTTGAACGGTTATTTTTTTTCCAAATGTTTTTGGGAAATGTGAAAAAAAATGAAAACGCATTTTTTTTACACAAAGTTGTCCATTTATAAGATATTTCCAACACATAACAAATACATAGCAAAAATGACACCCCAAAATACATTCTGCTACTCCTCCTGAGTATGGCAATACCACATGTGTTGGACTTTTACACAGTCTGGCCACATACAAAGGCCCAAGATTGAAGTAGCACCATCATGCGATCTACGAGCATAAATTGCACATCTCATTTCTCAACCACCTATTACAATTTTGAAGGCCCTGGAGCACCAGGACAAAGGAATTGCCCACAAAATGACCCCATTTTGGAAAGCAAACACCCCAACGTATAATCTATGAGGCATAATTAGTCTTTTGAATGGTTCATTTTTTTCCCGAAGTTTTTGGAAACTGTGGAAAAAAAATGAAAACGCATTTTTTTTTACACAAAGTTGTCCATTCATAAGATATTTACAACACATAGCAAATACATAGCAAAAATGACACCCCAAAATACATTCTGCTACTCCTCCTGAGTATGGCAATACCACATGTGTGGGACTTTTACACAGCCTGGCCACATACAAAGGCCCAACATTGAAGTCGCACCATCATGCGATCTATGAGCATAAATTGCACATCTCATTTCTAAACCACCTATTACATTTTTGAAGGCCCTGGAGCACCAGGACAAAGGAATTGCCCACAAAATGACCCCATTTTTGGAAAGCAAACACCCCAACGTATAATCTATGAGGCATAATGAGGCTTTTGAACGGTTATTTTTTTTCCAGATGTTTTTGGGAAATGTGGAAAAAAAATGAAAACGCATTTTTTTTACACAAAGTTGTCCATTTATAAGATATTTCCAACACATAACAAATACATAGCAAAAATGACACCCCAAAATACATTCTGCTACTCCTCCTGAGTATGGCGATACCACATGTGTGGGACTTTTACACAGCCTGGCCACATACAAAGGCCCAACATTGAAGTCGCACCATCAGGCGATCTACGAGCATAAATTGCACATCTCATTTCTCAACCACCTATTACACTTTTGAAGGCCCTGGAGCACCAGGACAATGGAATTGCTCACAAAATGACCCCATTTTGGAAAGCAAATACCCCAATGTATAATCTATGAGGCATAATGAGTCTTTTGAACGGTTATTTTTTTTCCAAATGTTTTTGGGAAATGTGAAAAAAAATGAAAACGCATTTTTTTTACACAAAGTTGTCCATTTATAAGATATTTCCAACACATAACAAATACATAGCAAAAATGACACCCCAAAATACATTCTGCTACTCCTCCTGAGTATGGCGATACCACATGTGTGGGACTTTTACACAGCCTGGCCACATACAAAGGCCCAACATTGAAATCGCACCATCAGGCGATCTACGAGCATAAATTGCACATCTCATTTCTCAACCACCTATTACATTTTTGAAGGCCCTGGAGCACCAGGACAAAGGAATTGCCCCCAAAATGACCCCATTTTGGAAAGCAAACACCACAACGTATAATCTATGAGGCATAATGAGTCTTTTGAACGGTTATTTTTTTTCCAGATGTTTTTGGGAACTGTGGAAAGAAAATGAAAACGCATTTTTTTTACACAAAGTTGTCAATTTATAAGATATTTCCAACACATAGCAAATACATAGCAAAAATGACACCCCAAAATACATTCTGCTACTCCTCCTGAGTATGGCGATACCACATGTGTGGGACTTTTACACAGCCTGGCCACATACAAAGGCCCAACATTGAAGTAGCACCATCAGGCGATCTACGAGCATAAATTGCACATCTCATTTCTCAACCACCTATTACAATTTTGAAGGCCCTGGAGCACCAGGACAATGGAATTGCTCACAAAATGACCCCATTTTGGAAAGCAAACACCCCAACGTATAATCTATGAGGCATAATGAGTCTTTTGAACGGTTATTTTTTTCCAGATGTTTTTGGAAAATGTGGAAAAAAAATGAAAACGCATTTTTTTTACACAAAGTTGTCCATTTATAAGATATTTCCAACACATAGCAAATACATAGCAAAAATGACACCCCAAAATACATTCTGCTACTCCTCCTGAGTATGGCGATACCACATGTGTGGGACTTTTACACAGCCTGGCCACATACAAAGGCCCAACATTGAAGTAGCACCATCAGGCGATCTACGAGCATAAATTGCACATCTCATTTCTCAACCACCTATTACATTTTTGAAGGCCCTGGAGCACCAGGACAAAGGAATTGCCCACAAAATGACCCCATTTTGGAAAGCAAACACCCCAACGTATAATCTATGAGGCATAATGAGGCTTTTGAACGGTTATTTTTTTTCCAGATGTTTTTGGGAAATGTGGAAAAAAAATGAAAACGCATTTTTTTTACACAAAGTTGTCCATTTATAAGATATTTCCAACACATAACAAATACATAGCAAAAATGACACCCCAAAATACATTCTGCTACTCCTCCTGAGTATGGCGATACCACATGTGTGGGACTTTTACACAGCCTGGCCACATACAAAGGCCCAACATTGAAGTCGCACCATCAGGCGATCTACGAGCATAAATTGCACATCTCATTTCTCAACCACCTATTACAATTTTGAAGGCCCTGGAGCACCAGGACAAAGGAATTGCCCACAAAATGACCCCATTTTGGAAAGCAAACACCCCAATGTATAATCTATGAGGCATAATGAGTCTTTTGAACGGTTATTTTTTTTCCAAATGTTTTTGGGAAATGTGAAAAAAAATGAAAATGCATTTTTTTTACACAAAGTTGTCCATTTATAAGATATTTCCAACACATAACAAATACATAGCAAAAATGACACCCCAAAATACATTCTGCTACTACTCCTGAGTATGGCAATACCACATGTGTGGGACTTTTACACAGTCTGGCCACATACAAAGGCCCAACATGGAAGTAGCACCATCATGCGATCTACGAGCATAAATTGCACATCTCATTTCTCAACCACCTATTACAATTTTGAAGGCCCTGGAGCACCAGGACAAAGGAATTGCCCACAAATGACCCCATTTTGGAAAGCAAACACCCCAACGTATAATCTATGAGGCATAATGAGTCTTTTGAACGGTTATTTTTTTTCCAGACGTTTTTGGAAAATGTGGGAAAAAAAATGAAGACGCATTTTTTTTACACAAAGTTGTCCATTTATAAGATATTTCCAACACATAACAAATACATAGCAAAAATGACACCCCAAAATACATTCTGCTACTCCTCCTGAGTATGGCGATACCACATGTGTGGGACTTTTACACAGCCTGGCCACATACAAAGGCCCAACATTGAAGTCGCACCATCAGGCGATCTACGAGCATAAATTGCACATCTCATTTCTCAACCACCTATTACATTTTTGAAGGCCCTGGAGCACCAGGACAAAGGAATTGCCACAAAATGACCCAATTTTGGAAAGCAAACACCACAACGTATAATCTATGAGGCATAATGAGTCTTTTGAACGGTTATTTTTTTTCCAGATGTTTTTGGGAACTGTGGAAAGAAAATGAAAACGCATTTTTTTTACACAAAGTTGTCCATTTATAAGATATTTCCAACACATAACAAATACATAGCAAAAATGACACCCCAAAATACATTCTGCTACTCCTCCTGAGTATGGCAATACCACATGTGTGGGACTTTTACACAGCCTGGCCACATACAAAGGCCCAACATTGAAGTCGCACCATCATGCGATCTATGAGCATAAATTGCACATCTCATTTCTAAACCACCTATTACATTTTTGAAGGCCCTGGAGCACCAGGACAAAGGAATTGCCCACAAAATGACCCCATTTTTGGAAAGCAAACACCCCAACGTATAATCTATGAGGCATAATGAGGCTTTTGAACGGTTATTTTTTTTCCAGATGTTTTTGGGAAATGTGGAAAAAAAATGAAAACGCATATTTTTTAAACAAAGTTGTCCATTTATAAGATATTTCCAACACATAACAAATACATAGCAAAAATGACACCCCAAAATACATTCTGCTACTCCTCCTGAGTATGGCGATACCACATGTGTGGGACTTTTACACAGCCTGGCCACATACAAAGGCCCAACATTGAAGTCGCACCATCAGGCGATCTACGAGCATAAATTGCACATCTCATTTCTCAACCACCTATTACACTTTTGAAGGCCCTGGAGCACCAGGACAATGGAATTGCTCACAAAATGACCCCATTTTGGAAAGCAAATACCCCAATGTATAATCTATGAGGCATAATGAGTCTTTTGAACGGTTATTTTTTTTCCAAATGTTTTTGGGAAATGTGAAAAAAAATGAAAACGCATTTTTTTTACACAAAGTTGTCCATTTATAAGATATTTCCAACACATAACAAATACATAGCAAAAATGACACCCCAAAATACATTCTGCTACTCCTCCTGAGTATGGCGATACCACATGTGTGGGACTTTTACACAGCCTGGCCACATACAAAGGCCCAACATTGAAATCGCACCATCAGGCGATCTACGAGCATAAATTGCACATCTCATTTCTCAACCACCTATTACATTTTTGAAGGCCCTGGAGCACCAGGACAAAGGAATTGCCCCCAAAATGACCCCATTTTGGAAAGCAAACACCACAACGTATAATCTATGAGGCATAATGAGTCTTTTGAACGGTTATTTTTTTTCCAGATGTTTTTGGGAACTGTGGAAAGAAAATGAAAACGCATTTTTTTTACACAAAGTTGTCAATTTATAAGATATTTCCAACACATAGCAAATACATAGCAAAAATGACACCCCAAAATACATTCTGCTACTCCTCCTGAGTATGGCGATACCACATGTGTGGGACTTTTACACAGCCTGGCCACATACAAAGGCCCAACATTGAAGTAGCACCATCAGGCGATCTACGAGCATAAATTGCACATCTCATTTCTCAACCACCTATTACAATTTTGAAGGCCCTGGAGCACCAGGACAATGGAATTGCTCACAAAATGACCCCATTTTGGAAAGCAAACACCCCAACGTATAATCTATGAGGCATAATGAGTCTTTTGAACGGTTATTTTTTTCCAGATGTTTTTGGAAAATGTGGAAAAAAAATGAAAACGCATTTTTTTTACACAAAGTTGTCCATTTATAAGATATTTCCAACACATAGCAAATACATAGCAAAAATGACACCCCAAAATACATTCTGCTACTCCTCCTGAGTATGGCGATACCACATGTGTGGGACTTTTACACAGCCTGGCCACATACAAAGGCCCAACATTGAAGTAGCACCATCAGGCGATCTACGAGCATAAATTGCACATCTCATTTCTCAACCACCTATTACATTTTTGAAGGCCCTGGAGCACCAGGACAAAGGAATTGCCCACAAAATGACCCCATTTTGGAAAGCAAACACCCCAACGTATAATCTATGAGGCATAATGAGGCTTTTGAACGGTTATTTTTTTTCCAGATGATTTTGGGAAATGTGGAAAAAAAATGAAAACGCATTTTTTTTACACAAAGTTGTCCATTTATAAGATATTTCCAACACATAACAAATACATAGCAAAAATGACACCCCAAAATACATTCTGCTACTCCTCCTGAGTATGGCGATACCACATGTGTGGGACTTTTACACAGCCTGGCCACATACAAAGGCCCAACATTGAAGTCGCACCATCAGGCGATCTACGAGCATAAATTGCACATCTCATTTCTCAACCACCTATTACAATTTTGAAGGCCCTGGAGCACCAGGACAATGGAATTGCCCACAAAATGACCCCATTTTGGAAAGCAAACACCCCAATGTATAATCTATGAGGCATAATGAGTCTTTTGAACGGTTATTTTTTTTCCAAATGTTTTTGGGAAATGTGAAAAAAAATGAAAATGCATTTTTTTTACACAAAGTTGTCCATTTATAAGATATTTCCAACACATAACAAATACATAGCAAAAATGACACCCCAAAATACATTCTGCTACTACTCCTGAGTATGGCAATACCACATGTGTGGGACTTTTACACAGTCTGGCCACATACAAAGGCCCAACATGGAAGTAGCACCATCATGCGATCTACGAGCATAAATTGCACATCTCATTTCTCAACCACCTATTACAATTTTGAAGGCCCTGGAGCACTAGGACAAAGGAATTGCCCACAAAATGACCCCATTTTGGAAAGCAAACACCCCAACGTATAATCTATGAGGCATAATGAGTCTTTTGAACGGTTATTTTTTTTCCAGACGTTTTTGGAAAATGTGGAAAAAAAAATGAAGACGCATTTTTTTTACACAAAGTTGTCCATTTATAAGATATTTCCAACACATAACAAATACATAGCAAAAATGACACCCCAAAATACATTCTGCTACTCCTCCTGAGTATGGCGATACCACATGTGTGGGACTTTTACACAGCCTGGCCACATACAAAGGCCCAACATTGAAGTCGCACCATCAGGCGATCTACGAGCATAAATTGCACATCTCATTTCTCAACCACCTATTACATTTTTGAAGGCCCTGGAGCACCAGGACAAAGGAATTGCCACAAAATGACCCAATTTTGGAAAGCAAACACCACAACGTATAATCTATGAGGCATAATGAGTCTTTTGAACGGTTATTTTTTTTCCAGATGTTTTTGGGAACTGTGGAAAGAAAATGAAAACGCATTTTTTTTACACAAAGTTGTCCATTTATAAGATATTTCCAACACATAACAAATACATAGCAAAAATGACACCCCAAAATACATTCTGCTACTCCTCCTGAGTATGGCGATACCACATGTGTGGGACTTTTACACAGCCTGGCCACATACAAAGGCCCAACATTGAAGTCGCACCATCATGCGATCTACGAGCATAAATTGCACATCTCATTTCTCAACCACCTATTACACTTTTGAAGGCCCTGGAGCACCAGGACAAAGGAATTGCTCACAAAATGACCCCATTTTGGAAAGCAAACACCCCAACGTATAATCTATGAGGCATAATGAGTCTTTTGAACGGTTATTTTTTTTCCAGATGTTTTTGGAAAATGTGGAAAAAAAAATGAAGACGCATTTTTTTTACACTAAGTTGTCCATTTATAAGATATTTCCAACACATAACAAATACATAGCAAAAATGACACCCCAAAATACATTCTGCTACTCCTCCTGAGTATGGCGATACCACATGTGTGGGACTTTTACACAGCCTGGCCACATACAAAGGCCCAACATTGAAGTCGCACCATCAGGCGATCTACGAGCATAAATTGCACATCTCATTTCTCAACCACCTATTACACTTTTGAAGGCCCTGGAGCACCAGGACAAAGGAATTGCCCACAAAATGACCCCATTTTGGAAAGCAAACACGGCAACGTATAATCTATGAGGCATAATGAGTCTTTTGAACGGTTATTTTTTTTCCAGATGTTTTTGGAAAATGTGGAAAAAAAATGAAAACGCATTTTTTTTACACAAAGATGTCCATTTATAAGATATTTCCAACACATAACAAATACATAGCAAAAATGACACCCCAAAATACATTCTGCTACTCCTCCTGAGTATGGCGATACCACATGTGTGGGACTTTTACACAGCCTGGCCACATACAAAGGCCCAACATTGAAGTCGCACCATCATGCGATCTACGAGCATAAATTGCACATCTCATTTCTCAACCACCTATTACACTTTTGAAGGCCCTGGAGCACCAGGACAAAGGAATTGCTCACAAAATGACCCCATTTTGGAAAGCAAACACCCCAACGTATAATCTATGAGGCATAATGAGTCTTTTGAACGGTTATTTTTTTTCCAGATGTTTTTGGGAAATGTGGAAAAAAAAAGAAAACGCATTTTTTTTACACAAAATTGTCCATTTATAAGATATTTCCAACACATAGCAAATACATAGCAAAAATGACACCCCAAAATACATTCTGCTACTCCTCCTGAGTATGGCGATACCACATGTGTGGGACTTTTACACAGCCTGGCCACATACAAAGGCCCAACATTGAAGTCGCACCATCATGCGATCTACGAGCATAAATTGCACATCTCATTTCTCAACCACCTATTACAATTTTGAAGGCCCTGGAGCACCAGGACAAAGGAATTGCCCACAAAATGACCCCATTTTGGAAAGCAAACACCCCAATGTATAATCTATGAGGCATAATGAGTCTTTTGAACGGTTATTTTTTTTCCAGATGTTTTTGGAAAATGTGGAAAAAAAAATGAAGACGCATTTTTTTTACACTAAGTTGTCCATTTATAAGATATTTCCAACACATAACAAATACATAGCAAAAATGACACCCCAAAATACATTCTGCTACTCCTCCTGAGTATGGCGATACCACATGTGTGGGACTTTTACACAGCCTGGCCACATACAAAGGCCCAACATTGAAGTCGCACCATCATGCGATCTACGAGCATAAATTGCACATCTCATTTCTCAACCACCTATTACACTTTTGAAGGCCCTGGAGCACCAGGACAAAGGAATTGCTCACAAAATGACCCCATTTTGGAAAGCAAACACCCCAACGTATAATCTATGAGGCATAATGAGTCTTTTGAACGGTTATTTTTTTTCCAGATGTTTTTGGGAAATGTGGAAAAAAAAAGAAAACGCATTTTTTTTACACAAAATTGTCCATTTATAAGATATTTCCAACACATAGCAAATACATAGCAAAAATGACACCCCAAAATACATTCTGCTACTCCTCCTGAGTATGGCGATACCACATGTGTGGGACTTTTACACAGCCTGGCCACATACAAAGGCCCAACATTGAAGTCGCACCATCATGCGATCTACGAGCATAAATTGCACATCTCATTTCTCAACCACCTATTACAATTTTGAAGGCCCTGGAGCACCAGGACAAAGGAATTGCCCACAAAATGACCCCATTTTGGAAAGCAAACACCCCAATGTATAATCTATGAGGCATAATGAGTCTTTTGAACGGTTATTTTTTTTCCAGATGTTTTTGGAAAATGTGGAAAAAAAAATGAAGACGCATTTTTTTTACACTAAGTTGTCCATTTATAAGATATTTCCAACACATAACAAATACATAGCAAAAATGACACCCCAAAATACATTCTGCTACTCCTCCTGAGTATGGCGATACCACATGTGTGGGACTTTTACACAGCCTGGCCACATACAAAGGCCCAACATTGAAGTCGCACCATCAGGCGATCTACGAGCATAAATTGCACATCTCATTTCTCAACCACCTATTACACTTTTGAAGGCCCTGGAGCACCAGGACAAAGGAATTGCCCACAAAATGACCCCATTTTGGAAAGCAAACACGGCAACGTATAATCTATGAGGCATAATGAGTCTTTTGAACGGTTATTTTTTTTCCAGATGTTTTTGGAAAATGTGGAAAAAAAATGAAAACGCATTTTTTTTACACAAAGTTGTCCATTTATAAGATATTTCCAACACATAACAAATACATAGCAAAAATGACACCCCAAAATACATTCTGCTACTCCTCCTGAGTATGGCGATACCACATGTGTGGGACTTTTACACAGCCTGGCCACATACAAAGGCCCAACATTGATGTCGCACCATCAGGCGATCTACGAGCATAAATTGCACATCTCATTTCTCAACCACCTATTACACTTTTGAAGGCCCTGGAGCACCAGGACAAAGGAATTGCCCACAAAATGACCCCATTTTGGAAAGCAAACACCCCAACGTATAATCTATGAGGCATAATGAGTCTTTTGAACGGTTATTTTTTTTCCAGATGTTTTTGGGAAATGTGGAAAAAAAATGAAAACGCATTTTTTTTACACAAAATTGTCCATTTATAAGATATTTCCAACACATAGCAAATACATAGCAAAAATGACACCCCAAAATACATTCTGCTACTCCTCCTGAGTATGGCGATACCACATGTGTGGGACTTTTACACAGCCTGGCCACATACAAAGGCCCAACATTGAAGTCGCACCATCATGCGATCTACGAGCATAAATTGCACATCTCATTTCTCAACCACCTATTACAATTTTGAAGGCCCTGGAGCACCAGGACAAAGGAATTGCCCACAAAATGACCCCATTTTGGAAAGCAAACACCCCAATGTATAATCTATGAGGCATAATGAGTCTTTTGAACGGTTATTTTTTTTCCAGATGTTTTTGGAAAATGTGGAAAAAAAAATGAAGACGCATTTTTTTTACACTAAGTTGTCCATTTATAAGATATTTCCAACACATAACAAATACATAGCAAAAATGACACCCCAAAATACATTCTGCTACTCCTCCTGAGTATGGCGATACCACATGTGTGGGACTTTTACACAGCCTGGCCACATAAAAAAGGCCCAACATTGAAGTCGCACCATCAGACGATCTACGAGCATAAATTGCACATCTCATTTCTCAACCACCTATTACACTTTTGAAGGCCCTGGAGCACCAGGACAAAGGAATTGCCCACAAAATGACCCCATTTTGGAAAGCAAACACCCCAACGTATAATCTATGAGGCATAATGAGTCTTTTGAACGGTTATTTTTTTTCCAGATGTTTTTGGGAACTGTGGAAAGAAAATGAAAACGCATTTTTTTTACACAAAGTTGTCCATTTATAAGATATTTCCAACACATAACAAATACATAGCAAAAATGACACCCCAAAATACATTCTGCTACTCCTCCTGAGTATGGCAATACCACATGTGTGGGACTTTTACACAGCCTGGCCACATACAAAGGCCCAACATTGAAGTCGCACCATCATGCGATCTATGAGCATAAATTGCACATCTCATTTCTAAACCACCTATTACATTTTTGAAGGCCCTGGAGCACCAGGACAAAGGAATTGCCCACAAAATGACCCCATTTTTGGAAAGCAAACACCCCAACGTATAATCTATGAGGCATAATGAGGCTTTTGAACGGTTATTTTTTTTCCAGATGTTTTTGGGAAATGTGGAAAAAAAATGAAAACGCATTTTTTTTACACAAAGTTGTCCATTTATAAGATATTTCCAACACATAACAAATACATAGCAAAAATGACACCCCAAAATACATTCTGCTACTCCTCCTGAGTATGGCGATACCACATGTGTGGGACTTTTACACAGCCTGGCCACATACAAAGGCCCAACATTGAAGTCGCACCATCAGGCGATCTACGAGCATAAATTGCACATCTCATTTCTCAACCACCTATTACACTTTTGAAGGCCCTGGAGCACCAGGACAATGGAATTGCTCACAAAATGACCCCATTTTGGAAAGCAAATACCCCAATGTATAATCTATGAGGCATAATGAGTCTTTTGAATGGTTATTTTTTTTCCAAATGTTTTTGGGAAATGTGAAAAAAAATGAAAACGCATTTTTTTTACACAAAGTTGTCCATTTATAAGATATTTCCAACACATAACAAATACATAGCAAAAATGACACCCCAAAATACATTCTGCTACTCCTCCTGAGTATGGCGATACCACATGTGTGGGACTTTTACACAGCCTGGCCACATACAAAGGCCCAACATTGAAATCGCACCATCAGGCGATCTACGAGCATAAATTGCACATCTCATTTCTCAACCACCTATTACATTTTTGAAGGCCCTGGAGCACCAGGACAAAGGAATTGCCCCCAAAATGACCCCATTTTGGAAAGCAAACACCACAACGTATAATCTATGAGGCATAATGAGTCTTTTGAACGGTTATTTTTTTTCCAGATGTTTTTGGGAACTGTGGAAAGAAAATGAAAACGCATTTTTTTTACACAAAGTTGTCAATTTATAAGATATTTCCAACACATAGCAAATACATAGCAAAAATGACACCCCAAAATACATTCTGCTACTCCTCCTGAGTATGGCGATACCACATGTGTGGGACTTTTACACAGCCTGGCCACATACAAAGGCCCAACATTGAAGTAGCACCATCAGGCGATCTACGAGCATAAATTGCACATCTCATTTCTCAACCACCTATTACAATTTTGAAGGCCCTGGAGCACCAGGACAATGGAATTGCTCACAAAATGACCCCATTTTGGAAAGCAAACACCCCAACGTATAATCTATGAGGCATAATGAGTCTTTTGAACGGTTATTTTTTTCCAGATGTTTTTGGAAAATGTGGAAAAAAAATGAAAACGCATTTTTTTTACACAAAGTTGTCCATTTATAAGATATTTCCAACACATAGCAAATACATAGCAAAAATGACACCCCAAAATACATTCTGCTACTCCTCCTGAGTATGGCGATACCACATGTGTGGGACTTTTACACAGCCTGGCCACATACAAAGGCCCAACATTGAAGTAGCACCATCAGGCGATCTACGAGCATAAATTGCACATCTCATTTCTCAACCACCTATTACATTTTTGAAGGCCCTGGAGCACCAGGACAAAGGAATTGCCCACAAAATGACCCCATTTTGGAAAGCAAACACCCCAACGTATAATCTATGAGGCATAATGAGGCTTTTGAACGGTTATTTTTTTTCCAGATGTTTTTGGGAAATGTGGAAAAAAAATGAAAACGCATTTTTTTTACACAAAGTTGTCCATTTATAAGATATTTCCAACACATAACAAATACATAGCAAAAATGACACCCCAAAATACATTCTGCTACTCCTCCTGAGTATGGCGATACCACATGTGTGGGACTTTTACACAGCCTGGCCACATACAAAGGCCCAACATTGAAGTCGCACCATCAGGCGATCTACGAGCATAAATTGCACATCTCATTTCTCAACCACCTATTACAATTTTGAAGGCCCTGGAGCACCAGGACAAAGGAATTGCCCACAAAATGACCCCATTTTGGAAAGCAAACACCCCAATGTATAATCTATGAGGCACAATGAGTCTTTTGAACGGTTATTTTTTTTCCAAATGTTTTTGGGAAATGTGAAAAAAAATGAAAATGCATTTTTTTTACACAAAGTTGTCCATTTATAAGATATTTCCAACACATAACAAATACATAGCAAAAATGACACCCCAAAATACATTCTGCTACTACTCCTGAGTATGGCAATACCACATGTGTGGGACTTTTACACAGTCTGGCCACATACAAAGGCCCAACATGGAAGTAGCACCATCATGCGATCTACGAGCATAAATTGCACATCTCATTTCTCAACCACCTATTACAATTTTGAAGGCCCTGGAGCACTAGGACAAAGGAATTGCCCACAAAATGACCCCATTTTGGAAAGCAAACACCCCAACGTATAATCTATGAGGCATAATGAGTCTTTTGAACGGTTATTTTTTTTCCAGACGTTTTTGGAAAATGTGGAAAAAAAAATGAAGACGCATTTTTTTTACACAAAGTTGTCCATTTATAAGATATTTCCAACACATAACAAATACATAGCAAAAATGACACCCCAAAATACATTCTGCTACTCCTCCTGAGTATGGCGATACCACATGTGTGGGACTTTTACACAGCCTGGCCACATACAAAGGCCCAACATTGAAGTCGCACCATCAGGCGATCTACGAGCATAAATTGCACATCTCATTTCTCAACCACCTATTACATTTTTGAAGGCCCTGGAGCACCAGGACAAAGGAATTGCCACAAAATGACCCAATTTTGGAAAGCAAACACCACAACGTATAATCTATGAGGCATAATGAGTCTTTTGAACGGTTATTTTTTTTCCAGATGTTTTTGGGAACTGTGGAAAGAAAATGAAAACGCATTTTTTTTACACAAAGTTGTCCATTTATAAGATATTTCCAACACATAACAAATACATAGCAAAAATGACACCCCAAAATACATTCTGCTACTCCTCCTGAGTATGGCGATACCACATGTGTGGGACTTTTACACAGCCTGGCCACATACAAAGGCCCAACATTGAAGTCGCACCATCATGCGATCTACGAGCATAAATTGCACATCTCATTTCTCAACCACCTATTACACTTTTGAAGGCCCTGGAGCACCAGGACAAAGGAATTGCTCACAAAATGACCCCATTTTGGAAAGCAAACACGGCAACGTATAATCTATGAGGCATAATGAGTCTTTTGAACGGTTATTTTTTTTCCAGATGTTTTTGGAAAATGTGGAAAAAAAATGAAAACGCATTTTTTTTACACAAAGTTGTCCATTTATAAGATATTTCCAACACATAACAAATACATAGCAAAAATGACACCCCAAAATACATTCTGCTACTCCTCCTGAGTATGGCGATACCACATGTGTGGGACTTTTACACAGCCTGGCCACATACAAAGGCCCAACATTGAAGTCGCACCATCATGCGATCTACGAGCATAAATTGCACATCTCATTTCTCAACCACCTATTACACTTTTGAAGGCCCTGGAGCACCAGGACAAAGGAATTGCTCACAAAATGACCCCATTTTGGAAAGCAAACACCCCAACGTATAATCTATGAGGCATAATGAGTCTTTTGAACGGTTATTTTTTTTCCAGATGTTTTTGGAAAATGTGGAAAAAAAAATGAAGACGCATTTTTTTTACACAAAGTTGTCCATTTATAAGATATTTCCAACACATAACAAATACATAGCAAAAATGACACCCCAAAATACATTCTGCTACTCCTCCTGAGTATGGCGATACCACATGTGTGGGACTTTTACACAGCCTGGCCACATACAAAGGCCCAACATTGAAGTCGCACCATCAGACGATCTACGAGCATAAATTGCACATCTCATTTCTCAACCACCTATTACACTTTTGAAGGCCCTGGAGCACCAGGACAAAGGAATTGCCCACAAAATGACCCCATTTTGGAAAGCAAACACCCCAACGTATAATCTATGAGGCATAATGAGTCTTTTGAACGGTTATTTTTTTTCCAGATGTTTTTGGGAAATGTGGAAAAAAAAAGAAAACGCATTTTTTTTACACAAAATTGTCCATTTATAAGATATTTCCAACACATAGCAAATACATAGCAAAAATGACACCCCAAAATACATTCTGCTACTCCTCCTGAGTATGGCGATACCACATGTGTGGGACTTTTACACAGCCTGGCCACATACAAAGGCCCAACATTGAAGTCGCACCATCATGCGATCTACGAGCATAAATTGCACATCTCATTTCTCAACCACCTATTACAATTTTGAAGGCCCTGGAGCACCAGGACAAAGGAATTGCCCACAAAATGACCCCATTTTGGAAAGCAAACACCCCAATGTATAATCTATGAGGCATAATGAGTCTTTTGAACGGTTATTTTTTTTCCAGATGTTTTTGGAAAATGTGGAAAAAAAAATGAAGACGCATTTTTTTTACACTAAGTTGTCCATTTATAAGATATTTCCAACACATAACAAATACATAGCAAAAATGACACCCCAAAATACATTCTGCTACTCCTCCTGAGTATGGCGATACCACATGTGTGGGACTTTTACACAGCCTGGCCACATACAAAGGCCCAACATTGAAGTCGCACCATCAGGCGATCTACGAGCATAAATTGCACATCTCATTTCTCAACCACCTATTACACTTTTGAAGGCCCTGGAGCACCAGGACAAAGGAATTGCCCACAAAATGACCCCATTTTGGAAAGCAAACACGGCAACGTATAATCTATGAGGCATAATGAGTCTTTTGAACGGTTATTTTTTTTCCAGATGTTTTTGGAAAATGTGGAAAAAAAATGAAAACGCATTTTTTTTACACAAAGTTGTCCATTTATAAGATATTTCCAACACATAACAAATACATAGCAAAAATGACACCCCAAAATACATTCTGCTACTCCTCCTGAGTATGGCGATACCACATGTGTGGGACTTTTACACAGCCTGGCCACATACAAAGGCCCAACATTGATGTCGCACCATCAGGCGATCTACGAGCATAAATTGCACATCTCATTTCTCAACCACCTATTACACTTTTGAAGGCCCTGGAGCACCAGGACAAAGGAATTGCCCACAAAATGACCCCATTTTGGAAAGCAAACACCCCAACGTATAATCTATGAGGCATAATGAGTCTTTTGAACGGTTATTTTTTTTCCAGATGTTTTTGGGAAATGTGGAAAAAAAATGAAAACGCATTTTTTTTACACAAAATTGTCCATTTATAAGATATTTCCAACACATAGCAAATACATAGCAAAAATGACACCCCAAAATACATTCTGCTACTCCTCCTGAGTATGGCGATACCACATGTGTGGGACTTTTACACAGCCTGGCCACATACAAAGGCCCAACATTGAAGTCGCACCATCATGCGATCTACGAGCATAAATTGCACATCTCATTTCTCAACCACCTATTACAATTTTGAAGGCCCTGGAGCACCAGGACAAAGGAATTGCCCACAAAATGACCCCATTTTGGAAAGCAAACACCCCAATGTATAATCTATGAGGCATAATGAGTCTTTTGAACGGTTATTTTTTTTCCAGATGTTTTTGGAAAATGTGGAAAAAAAAATGAAGACGCATTTTTTTTACACTAAGTTGTCCATTTATAAGATATTTCCAACACATAACAAATACATAGCAAAAATGACACCCCAAAATACATTCTGCTACTCCTCCTGAGTATGGCGATACCACATGTGTGGGACTTTTACACAGCCTGGCCACATAAAAAAGGCCCAACATTGAAGTCGCACCATCAGACGATCTACGAGCATAAATTGCACATCTCATTTCTCAACCACCTATTACACTTTTGAAGGCCCTGGAGCACCAGGACAAAGGAATTGCCCACAAAATGACCCCATTTTGGAAAGCAAACACCCCAACGTATAATCTATGAGGCATAATGAGTCTTTTGAACGGTTATTTTTTTTCCAGATGTTTTTGGGAAATGTGGAAAAAAAATGAAAACGCATTTTTTTTACACAAAATTGTCCATTTATAAGATATTTCCAACACATAGCAAATACATAGCAAAAATGACACCCCAAAATACATTCTGCTACTCCTCCTGAGTATGGCGATACCACATGTGTGGGACTTTTACACAGCCTGGCCACATACAAAGGCCCAACATTGAAGTCGCACCATCATGCGATCTACGAGCATAAATTGCACATCTCATTTCTCAACCACCTATTACAATTTTGAAGGCCCTGGAGCACCAGGACAAAGGAATTGCCCACAAAATGACCCCATTTTGGAAAGCAAACACCCCAATGTATAATCTATGAGGCATAATGAGTCTTTTGAACTTTTATTTTTTTTCCAGATGTTTTTGGAAAATGTGGAAAAAAAAATGAAGACGCATTTTTTTTACACTAAGTTGTCCATTTATAAGATATTTCCAACACATAACAAATACATAGCAAAAATGACACCCCAAAATACATTCTGCTACTCCTCCTGAGTATGGCGATACCACATGTGTGGGACTTTTACACAGCCTGGCCACATACAAAGGCCCAACATTGAAGTCGCACCATCAGGCGATCTACGAGCATAAATTGCACATCTCATTTCTCAACCACCTATTACACTTTTGAAGGCCCTGGAGCACCAGGACAAAGGAATTGCCCACAAAATGACCCCATTTTGGAAAGCAAACACGGCAACGTATAATCTATGAGGCATAATGAGTCTTTTGAACGGTTATTTTTTTTCCAGATGTTTTTGGAAAATGTGGAAAAAAAATGAAAACGCATTTTTTTTACACAAAGTTGTCCATTTATAAGATATTTCCAACACATAACAAATACATAGCAAAAATGACACCCCAAAATACATTCTGCTACTCCTCCTGAGTATGGCGATACCACATGTGTGGGACTTTTACACAGCCTGGCCACATACAAAGGCCCAACATTGAAGTCGCACCATCAGACGATCTACGAGCATAAATTGCACATCTCATTTCTCAACCACCTATTACACTTTTGAAGGCCCTGGAGCACCAGGACAAAGGAATTGCCCACAAAATGACCCCATTTTGGAAAGCAAACACCCCAACGTATAATCTATGAGGCATAATGAGTCTTTTGAACGGTTATTTTTTTTCCAGATGTTTTTGGGAAATGTGGAAAAAAAATGAAAACGCATTTTTTTTACACAAAATTGTCCATTTATAAGATATTTCCAACACATAGCAAATACATAGCAAAAATGACACCCCAAAATACATTCTGCTACTCCTCCTGAGTATGGCGATACCACATGTGTGGGACTTTTACACAGCCTGGCCACATACAAAGGCCCAACATTGAAGTCGCACCATCATGCGATCTACGAGCATAAATTGCACATCTCATTTCTCAACCACCTATTACAATTTTGAAGGCCCTGGAGCACCAGGACAAAGGAATTGCCCACAAAATGACCCCATTTTGGAAAGCAAACACCCCAATGTATAATCTATGAGGCATAATGAGTCTTTTGAACGGTTATTTTTTTTCCAGATGTTTTTGGAAAATGTGGAAAAAAAAATGAAGACGCATTTTTTTTACACTAAGTTGTCCATTTATAAGATATTTCCAACACATAACAAATACATAGCAAAAATGACACCCCAAAATACATTCTGCTACTCCTCCTGAGTATGGCGATACCACATGTGTGGGACTTTTACACAGCCTGGCCACATACAAAGGCCCAACATTGAAGTCGCACCATCAGACGATCTACGAGCATAAATTGCACATCTCATTTCTCAACCACCTATTACACTTTTGAAGGCCCTGGAGCACCAGGACAAAGGAATTGCCCACAAAATGACCCCATTTTGGAAAGCAAACACCCCAACGTATAATCTATGAGGCATAATGAGTCTTTTGAACGGTTATTTTTTTTCCAGATGTTTTTGGGAAATGTGGAAAAAAAATGAAAACGCATTTTTTTTACACAAAATTGTCCATTTATAAGATATTTCCAACACATAGCAAATACATAGCAAAAATGACACCCCAAAATACATTCTGCTACTCCTCCTGAGTATGGCGATACCACATGTGTGGGACTTTTACACAGCCTGGCCACATACAAAGGCCCAACATTGAAGTCGCACCATCATGCGATCTACGAGCATAAATTGCACATCTCATTTCTCAACCACCTATTACAATTTTGAAGGCCCTGGAGCACCAGGACAAAGGAATTGCCCACAAAATGACCCCATTTTGGAAAGCAAACACCCCAATGTATAATCTATGAGGCATAATGAGTCTTTTGAACGGTTATTTTTTTTCCAGATGTTTTTGGAAAATGTGGAAAAAAAAATGAAGACGCATTTTTTTTACACTAAGTTGTCCATTTATAAGATATTTCCAACACATAACAAATACATAGCAAAAATGACACCCCAAAATACATTCTGCTACTCCTCCTGAGTATGGCGATACCACATGTGTGGGACTTTTATACAGCCTGGCCACATACAAAGGCCCAACATTGATGTCGCACCATCAGGCGATCTACGAGCATAAATTGCACATCTCATTTCTCAACCACCTATTACACTTTTGAAGGCCCTGGAGCACCAGGACAAAGGAATTGCCCACAAAATGACCCCATTTTGGAAAGCAAACACGGCAACGTATAATCTATGAGGCATAATGAGTCTTTTGAACGGTTATTTTTTTTCCAGATGTTTTTGGAAAATGTGGAAAAAAAATGAAAACGCATTTTTTTTACACAAAGTTGTCCATTTATAAGATATTTCCAACACATAGCAAATACATAGCAAAAATGACACCCCAAAATACATTCTGCTACTCCTCCTGAGTATGGCAATACCACATGTGTGGGACTTTTACACAGCCTGGCCACATACAAAGGCCCAACATTGAAGTAGCACCATCATGCGATCTACGAGCATAAATTGCACATCTCATTTCTCAACCACCTATTACAATTTTGAAGGCCCTGGAGCACCAGGACAAAGGAATTGCCCACAAAATGACCCCATTTTGGAAAGCAAACACCCCAACGTATAATCTATGAGGCATAATGAGTCTTTTGAACGGTTATTTTTTTTCCAGATGTTTTTGGAAAATGTGGGAAAAAAAATGAAGACGCATTTTTTTTACACAAAGTTGTCCATTTATAAGATATTTCCAACACATAACAAATACATAGCAAAAATGACACCCCAAAATACATTCTGCTATTCCTCCTGAGTATGGCGATACCACATGTGTGGGACTTTTACACAGCCTGGCCACATACAAAGGCCCAACATTGAAGTCGCACCATCAGGCGATCTACGAGCATAAATTGCACATCTCATTTCTCAACCACCTATTACATTTTTGAAGGCCCTGGAGCACCAGGACAAAGGAATTGCCCACAAAATGACCCCATTTTGGAAAGCAAACACCACAACGTATAATCTATGAGGCATAATGAGTCTTTTGAACGGTTATTTTTTTTCCAGATGTTTTTGGGAACTGTGGAAAGAAAATGAAAACGCATTTTTTTTACACAAAGTTGTCCATTTATAAGATATTTCCAACACATAACAAATACATAGCAAAAATGACACCCCAAAATACATTCTGCTACTCCTCCTGAGTATGGCGATACCACATGTGTGGGACTTTTACACAGCCTGGCCACATACAAAGGCCCAACATTGAAGTCGCACCATCAGGCGATCTACGAGCATAAATTGCACATCTCATTTCTCAACCACCTATTACACTTTTGAAGGCCCTGGAGCACCAGGACAAAGGAATTGCTCACAAAATGACCCCATTTTGGAAAGCAAACACCCCAATGTATAATCTATGAGGCATAATGAGTCTTTTGAACGGTTATTTTTTTTCCAAATGTTTTTGGGAAATGTGAAAAAAAATGAAAACGCATTTTTTTTACACAAAGTTGTCCATTTATAAGATATTTCCAACACATAACAAATACATAGCAAAAATGACACCCCAAAATACATTCTGCTACTCCTCCTGAGTATGGCAATACCACATGTGTGGGACTTTTACACAGTCTGGCCACATACAAAGGCCCAAGATTGAAGTAGCACCATTATGCGATCTACGAGCATAAATTGCACATCTCATTTCTCAACCACCTATTACAATTTTGAAGGCCCTGGAGCACCAGGACAAAGGAATTGCCCACAAAATGACCCCATTTTGGAAAGCAAACACCCCAACGTATAATCTATGAGGCATAATTAGTCTTTTGAATGGTTCATTTTTTTCCCGAAGTTTTTGGAAACTGTGGAAAAAAAATGAAAACGCATTTTTTTTTACACAAAGTTGTCCATTCATAAGATATTTACAACACATAGCAAATACATAGCAAAAATGACACCCCAAAATACATTCTGCTACTCCTCCTGAGTATGGCAATACCACATGTGTGGGACTTTTACACAGCCTGGCCACATACAAAGGCCCAACATTGAAGTCGCACCATCATGCGATCTATGAGCATAAATTGCACATCTCATTTCTAAACCACCTATTACACTTTTGAAGGCCCTGGAGCACCAGGACAAAGGAATTGCCCACAAAATGACCCCATTTTGGAAAGCAAACACCCCAATGTATAATCTATGAGGCATAATGAGTCTTTTGAACGGTTATTTTTTTTCCAGATGTTTTTGGGAAATGTGGAAAAAATGTGAAAACGCATTTTTTTTACACAAAATTGTCCATTTATAAGATATTTCCAACACATAGCAAATACATAGCAAAAATGACACCCCAAAATACATTCTGCTACTCCTCCTGAGTATGGCGATACCACATGTGTGGGACTTTTACACAGCCTGGCCACATACAAAGGCCCAACATTGAAGTAGCACCATCAGGCGATCTACGAGCATAAATTGCACATCTCATTTCTCAACCACCTATTACATTTTTGAAGGCCCTGGAGCACCAGGACAAAGGAATTGCCCACAAAATGACCCCATTTTGGAAAGTAAACACCCCAATGTATAATCTATGAGGCATAATGAGGCTTTTGAACGGTTATTTTTTTTCCAGATGTTTTTGGGAAATGTGGAAAAAAAATGAAAACGCATTTTTTTTACACAAAGTTGTCCATTTATAAGATATTTCCAACACATAGCAAATACATAGCAAAAATGACACCCCAAAATACATTCTGCTACTCCTCCTTCTGAGTATGGTGATACCACATGTGTGGGACTTTTACACAGCCTGGCCACATACAAAGGCCCAACATTGAAGTAGCACCATCAGGCGATCTACGAGCATAAATTGCACATCTCATTTCTCAACCACCTATTACAATTTTGAAGGCCCTGGAGCACCAGGACAATGGAATTGCCCACAAAATGACCCCATTTTGGAAAACAAACACCCCAACGTATAATCTATGAGGCATAATGAGTCTTTTGAATGGTTATTTTTTTTCCAGATGTTTTTGGGAAATGTGAAAAAAAAATGAAAACGCATTTTTTTTACACAAAGTTGTCCATTTATAAGATATTTCCAACACATAGCAAATACATAGCAAAAATGACACCCCAAAATACATTCTGCTACTCCTCCTGAGTATGGAGATACCACATGTGTGGGACTTTTACACAGCCTGGCCACATACAAAGGCCCAACATTGAAGTAGCGCCATCAGGCGATCTACGAGCATAAATTGCACATCTCATTTCTCAACCACCTATTACACTTTTGAAGGCCCTGGAGCACCAGGACAATGGAATTGCCCACAAGATGACCCCATTTTGGAAAGCAAACACCCCAACGTATAATCTATGAGGCATAATGAGTCTTTTGAACGGTTATTTTTTTCCAGATGTTTTTGGAAAATGTGGAAAAAAAATAAAAACGCATTTTTTTTTACACAAAGTTGTCCATTATAAAATATTTCCAACACATAGCAAATACATAGCAAAAATGACACCCCAAAATACATTCTGCTACTCCTCCTGAGTATGGTGATACCACATGTGTGGGACTTTTACACAGCCTGGCCACATACAAAGGCCCAACATTGAAGTCGCACCATCAGGCGATCTACGAGCATAAATTGCACATCTCATTTCTCAACCACCTATTACACTTTTGAAGGCCCTGGAGCACCAGGACAATGGAATTGCCCACAAAATGACCCCATTTTGGAAAGCAAACACCCCAACGTATAATCTATGAGGCATAATGAGCCTTTTGAACGGTTATTTTTTTTCCAGAAGTTTTTGGAAAATGTGGAAAAAAAATAAAAATGCATTTTTTTACACAAAGTTGTCCATTTATAAGATATTTCCAACACATAGCAAAAATGACACCCCAAAATACATTCTGCTACTCCTCCTTAGTATGGGGATGCCACATGTGTGAGACTTTTACACAGCTTGGCCACATACAGAGGCCCAACATCCAAGTAGCACCATCAGGCGTTCTAGGAGCATACATTACATAGATAATTTCCTGGCAACCTATCATTTTTGAAGGCCCTTCATATTTCTAACACATAGCATGTACATACCAACAAGCCAAAATAAATTCTATTGTGGAAAGGATAAAAAAAAAGTATTACCTGTGCTTTTAGTAGTGTCCACAGAAGAGAGCACTGGTCCAGGCAGCAGTCAGAGATGTGCTTAGCGACAGCAATAATAACTATCCAGGCAGCAGGCAGGAATATTGTCTATAGTCGGCACAGCACTGTCCATAGGAATTGTCCAGGCAGAAACAGCCAGCACAGCCATAATATTGGTCCTGGTACACTGTTACCTGCAGACACTCATTATTGTACCGCTCTCCAGCCCTTCATAAACATACTGCCTCTTGCTACAGCGAATTATTTGCATAGTCCAGGTAGCAGGCATAGGTGTGGTCCGTTCATGCGGCAGGCAAAGGCATGATGGCAGTAAGTCAGCAGAAGGCTGAGGGCCGCAATCGGGTAAGACCTGTGTACAGGGGCACAGGGGTAGAGGCTTCGACCCACCCAAATCTCTATGAAGCCTCCGGACTCCAGACCCTAATCCGGAAATTACAAAATCGGAAGAAAACAAAAAAAATTGTTATCTCCATCCGGAAAAACTATTCTGGAGCCCCTTACATATATGAGACCCCTGTGTACTATAGTAGCAGGGCAACAGATCAGTCCAAGCGGTAGGCAAAAGCATAGACCATAAAACAGGCCAGGGTCAGTTAACGTGCAAGCAGTCCAAGCGGTGGGCAGAAGCATAGTCACAAAACAGGCCAGGGTCAGTTCACGAGCAAGCAGTCTAAACGGTGGGCAGAGGCATAGTCAAAACAGGCCAGGGTCAGTTCATGTGGAAGCAGTCCAAACGGTAGGCAGAGGCATTGTCAAAAAGCAGGCCAGGGTCAGTTCACATTGAAGGCAGTGGCATGGTTATTTGGGGAAGCATGGAAAATGATCAGCGAAAATGGGGAAAATATGGGCTAATAACTTGGGGATGTATGATACAGTTCGAAGCATTCACCAATGCAAAGGCCAGGTTGGGAGGGACACTAGGGACAAAGGAAGCTGGTATCTTTTCAAAAACCTCTTCTGCTGCACACGCAACATCTTTTTTGCTGTCTTCGGCCTGCTTCCGATGGTGGAATGTTGTACGGGAAGTGGCGTTCATGAAGTCGGCTAACAGCATCAGAACGAAGTCCTTCTGGGAGGGGTCTTTGTTGATAGATGAGGGACGTGACTACTACTTCTATGAATTTTAGGAAGGGGGGGGCTTTCTGTGGATTTTGTGTAGATTATGTAGGAATTGTAAATGGCCAAATGGATTAGATATATTGCTACCTTCTTATACCAGAATCGGGACCTCCTTATTGACGTATAGGGCTGAATCATTTGGTCATTGAAATCCACCCCCCCATGTAGAGATTATAGTCTTGGATACATGTCGGTTTTTCAATGGGACCTCATCTTCGCTGAACTACAACTGTAGTGTCATCATGAATGGTGGACATCATGTGCACGTTCCCATTATCCTTCCACCTCAAGGCCAGCACTTCATTACTTCACAGTGTTGCTCTTTCCCCCCTTTGCAGCTTTTTGTTCACTATGGATTGTGGGAAGCTTTTCCTATTTTTTCTTGAGGTTCCGCAGGCCAGGGTTTTTTCGATATATAGGTGTCTGAAAAGGGGCAGGCTGGTATAAAAGTTGGGTTGCTCACGCCTTTAAATGCCCTGTTACCACGCAATTTTATTTTACCTTTTGTGATCACATTTTACTTATTGAAGTGCACTGTTTAGCACTTTTTCAGCTTTTAAATAAAGCTTCTCTTTTTAACTGATTCATGCCCTATGTGGAGGATTTTTTTCTTATCTCCCCTCATGAACAGGACCTTGCTGAGCCCCAACTATTTCCACTTCCAAACCTCTTCCATCTGAGAGAGAGACCCTGAGAGACCGGGAATCCCCATACCATCGCCCGGTGATTCTGATCCTGGATGCGACTTCCCGTCAGGACTCCCTCAGCCGGATACCTTTGGGATCGGTGTATCCCTCAAGCCTGTATGACACTCCACTATATGGTGACTGTGTCCACCTTTTCCGGTAAGGATATCCATTTCTACTGATTACAGTTTCCACTGTGAAATTAGAAGACCCATGTGCAGAGTGTCTCCTTATACAGAGTCCTCCCCAGTCCCCACTTTACGTGGAGGCACGACACCATCCACGCCCAGGAACCCCCATGTGCGTTTGGGACTAACAGATGATTCACTATACACTTATGGACTTTTTTAATAATATGGTTACACATTTGATTTTTACCTGTCACCTTATTTATGGGTATAGTTTTTCTTTTTAGCACTTCCTCACAGATATAAATTGTTAATTTATATGCACCTTTTGAGCGCTGCATGTTTTTTATCTTATTTTTTCATACATTGTCCACCACCTTGTTACATGCCAGCAGCTATTATTTACATCATTTTCTGTAATAGCGCAATTATTGTTTGGTTTTATGGTATAAAAGTTGTCCAGGATTTTTCCAGTTGTGCCCATGTAGGGCAGGCACTCAGGGGGCTGGAGCTGGGATTCTCTTCCCTCATATATGCGGAACGCATATATGATATCCCGTGGCTCTCTCACACAGCTTGTAAAATTTGACTCCATATTTGGCCTTTTTGCTAGGAATATATTGTTTTATTCCTAGCCGGCCTGAAAATTGTACCAGGGACTCATCCACACATATATTCTTCTCTGGGACATAAAGTTCTGCAAATCGTTGGGAAAAAATATTTATCAGTGGGCGAATCTTGTATAGCTTATCGAAATTTGGATGATTGCGGGGAGGGCACTGGGTGTTGTCATTAAAATGAAAGAATCTCATAATCATCTCATATCGGGACCTGGACATTGCGGCAGAATACATGGGCATATGGTGGATGGGGTGGGTGGACCAATAGGTATGTCCTTCTTTTTTTTGTAAGCCCCATATTTGGGGTGAGGCCCAAAAACAATTTGAACTCCTGCAAATTCAAATCTCTCCACTCAAACAGACGGGCATAATATGATTGGGGGTTGCTGGCAATATACTGCTGGGCATACAAATTTGTCTGGTCCTCAATGAACTGCAGCAAAGTGTCGGGCAAAAACAGGTGAAAAAAATTGATCTCTGTAAAATTTTGGGTGTTGGCCTGCACACCTGGCTGTGCTGTGAAAGGGGGAATATTTGGTGATCCCGAGTTGGAAGGCAGCCATGTTGGGTTGGCAAGTCCATCTGGCATGTATGTAGCGGCCCTGGCTCTTGGGGGACGTGACACTCCAGTAGTTGGGGGAGTTGAATTTCCTGTGCTGGAACTCAGGTGTGATGTGGCAGCACCGGTACTGGGCGTTTTTGCGTGGGGCCTATCTCTGGTGGCAGCACTGGTACTGGGCCTTTGTTCCTGGGGCCTATTGCTGGCGGTAGCACTGGTACTGGGCCTTTCTTCCTGGGGCCTATTTCTGGCGACAGAGCTGGTACTGGGCCTGGGAATATAATCCTGGTTGCTGGCGGCTTCCTGGTTTCCAGAGTGTCGTGCCCTTTTAGGAGGGACCCATTCTTCATCCGAATCATTGCTACTCTCGATCGTTCAAATGCCGAATTTGATTCAGAATCAGAATTGGACTCTGATGAGAACTCCCCAGTGCTCTCATCAGTCATAGAGAGGATCTGGAACGCCTCCTCACTAGTATATCCCCTTTTGGATGGTGCCAGGATGGATGCCATCCCTTCAACAGAGAGAAGATGCCTGGGAAGGATACAGGTCAAATGAGGATGTGGATTTAGATAAGACGAGGTAAGCAGGTAGGTGTATAGCCTCTTATTATTTGGATTAAATTCTGCTTTTAAAGTGTCAAAGGGTTTCAGCTTGGGACCAGTGTACAAATCATCCAACAAATGTACACCACATTCATGTCAATCTTTAACCAGTTCGGCTGCAGGGCAATTTCTTTTTATTTTTCGCATACATGTATAATTCTTAATTTTTGGCAATAAAATGAATTAAGCTACCAGAATATTATATAATTTCTGAATGCAGAGGCCATGTACAATAAAAAGGTGATAGTTGCAAATTTTTGTTTCGCATGATATTTGTGCAACTGTTTATTAAACGCTAATTTTCAGGAAAATAATATAAGAAATGCAGAGGCCATGTAGAATAAAAATGTTATAGTTGCAAATTTTTGTTTAACATGATATTTGTGCAACTGTTTATTAAACGCAAATTTTCAGGAAAAAAATATAAGAAAATTAAATTTAGTGCAAAACCACATCATTTAATACCCATTTTTGGTTAAAATATAAAAGATGAGGTTACATTGAGTATAAACATTCCATGTCTTAAAATTGCGTGCACCCACAATATCGCCAAAAAATTATGGTGCCCAAAAATCCCCATAGGTGGCACTTTAAAAGCTCATCAGTTTAGAGTTAGTTAGTAGCTCTTGTGCTAGAATTATTGTTCTTACTCTGATGTTCGCAGTGATATGTCATATGTGTGGTGCGACCGCGGTTTACATGCGCGTGCACACCCTGGGCTTGCGTTTGCATTTGAGCAAGTGTGCGGGGCTATGGGGGTTTTTAACAATTTTTATTTTATTTTAATATAATAAATTATATATATTTTTTACTTCTATTTTGTATACCGTATTTATTTTTACTTGATTGCTATCACAAGGGGTTAATAAGACCCTATGTTATAGCATTAGGCAGGTGACAGGTACTCTTTATGGAGACCCAAATGTCTCCATTGCCCTTCACACCATCTAACCAAGCACAGATTGGCTTGGTTAGAAATGTCACCTGGCTGTGCTTGCCAGAAAAGGGTGCATCTGAAACCGGAAGCGACATCACTTCCAGTTTCACTGTTTGCAAGTGAGATCGAGGCATGTATTTGCCTCGGTCTCACTGCAGTCTCACTCCCCTAGCTGGCAAATTTGTTCCTGGGCTCCAGTGAGTGCAGGACAGCCTGGAAACCAGGGGAGAAGGGGGAATGAGTGGCCAGCCCTGTGAAACTGGTCAGCAGCTATGGAGCTGCTGCATCAGTTTCACTTTGAAGCTGGTCGTCGGCTGAACAAAACCCACTGCAGCCATCAGCTTGTGATTAAGGGTTCACTCTTTAGACCTATATAGTCTATCCAAAGAGCTCAATTGGTTAAGTGATACATTGGTTATCAGAAGAGATAGTGTGGAAATAGGAATCAACAATTATAAGCCTAGAGAGTCCTGTATTGGGGCCAAGGGTAATGTGAACCATGCATCCAACGTTGAGAGCATCGTCGGAGAGAGGTTTGAGGAGATAAATTTAAAATGCATAGAGGCCTTACGAAGGAACATAGGGACTTTCCAATTATTTGGTATTGCTCTAACTCGCCCCATAATGATGTTGGCTGACAAGTGAACCAATCTTTAAGTTGGGATAGAATAGAAGCGGTATGGTAGTCTTTCAGGTCATTATGTCCCATGCTTCCAGCCAGCCTAGATTTAATAAGCCTTCTTAATGAACATCTAGCCTTTTTACCTTTCAAGAATTTAATTTAAAGTGGAGTGTAAGGAGGCAAAGTAAGACTTGGGAGCAGGTATGGGTAATGTTCTATACAAGTACAGCTATTATGGTAAAACATGCATCTTAAAGCCTGCCAGACACCCAGACCATGATAGTTTGTGTCTAGAGATTTGAGTAAGTTGGTGTTTCAGTTTGTGTAGGAAGGGCATATAGTTTTCTTTGAAAAGGAGATCAGTTTAGGGAGTGAGAGCAATACCCAGATATGAAATATATCATCTTTACAAAACTTGGGTATAGTCCTGTTGCGGATCACATCTAGTCACCTTATCCAAGCCAAGTCTAAGGACATGTGATTTAGTATTATTTATCTTATAATATGATACCTCATTGAACAAGTGGAGGGATTGATGTACCACAGTCAGGGAGAATTTGACATTGTTCAGCATTATAATAACATCATCTGCAAAAAAGCTTATGACATGCTCTCTAGTGCCTACAGAGAAGCCAGTTATCTTGGTTAATATCAGCCGCTAAAGGTTCCCTTAGTAGATTAAAAATTAAGGGCAACAAGGGGCAGCCCTAACATGTGATATTTGGAAAGGCTGGGATAATATTCCAGTACACATGAGCTGATGGAAAGGAATATAGTGCTAACATGGCTGTTAAGAAAAAAAACACTGAATCCAAATTTAGTAAGAACCTTAGCTAAGTACTGCCAGTGTACTGTCAAATACCTTTTTGGCGTCTACAGTCAGAAGCAGGGAAGACAATTTTGACTGGTAAGCGAGATGTATAATATTAATAAGCCTTCTAGTGGCATTGGAGGTTTTTCAGCCCTTGGTGAAATCCGATTGACTGGGGTTTATCAATGTTAGGAGAATGTTGATGAGTCTGGATGCCTAAAGTTTTTTATACTTTTTAACATCACTGTTTAGTAGAGAAATAGGAAGGACATTCTGCAGTTTGTCAGGATCCTTCCCTGGCTTTGGCAGAGTAATTATCAGTGCTTCCAGTATTTCAGGAGGGAAAGAGGAAGAGGCAGCAGCAGAGTCATATACCTTTTGATAAGGCTCTAGAACATGAATGAAGTGCTTATAATACTACCTTGTAATGCCATCAGATCCAGGTGTTTTTTATTTGGTATGGATCAAATAATTTTATGACTTTCCAATAAAAAAATTGGGGTATTTAGGGCCTGAACTTGTGAAAATGTCAAATTGGGAATATTAACCACTTCAGCCCCGATGCACTGCATCGCTTTAACTGGTAATTACGCGGTCATGCAATGCTGTAACCAAACTAAATTTGCATCCTTTTTTGCCACAAATAGAGCTTTCTTTTGGTGCTATTTGATCACCTCTGCGTTTTTTATTTTTTGCACTATACACAAAAAAGAGCACCAATTTTGAAAAGAAAAACAATATTTTTTTACTTTTGCTATAATAAATATCCCCAAAATGTTTTAAAAAACAAATTTCTTCATCAGTTTAGGCCAATATATATTTTTCTACATATTTTTGGTAAAAAAAATTGCAACAAGCATATATTGATTTGCGCAAAAGTTATAGCGTTTACAAACTATGGGAAAGATTTATGGCATTTTTATGATTTTTATTTTTTTTACTAGTAATGGTGGTGATCTGTGATTTTTTAGCAGTATTGTGACATTGCGGCAGACAGATTGGACACTTTTGACACATTTTTGGAACCATTGACATTTATACAACGATCAGTGCTATAAAAATGCACTGATTACTGTGTAAATGAGACTGGTAGGGAGCAATCACTAGGGGGCGATCATAGGGTTAAATGTGTGTTCCCTAAGTGTGTTCTAACTGTATGGGAATAGGATAGAGTAGGAGAGGAGACATTTTGCTTTCCTACTTACTAGGAACAAACAATATGTCTTCTCTCCTCTGACAGCACAGGGATTTGTGTGTTTACACACACAAATCCCCGTGCTCACACTCGTGCACGTGATCGTGCATGGCCAGTGGCAATTGCGACCGCCGGCCACCTGCATTGGGTCCCCCACATGCCCTCTGGTGGCTTTTAAAGTAACCCCGTATATTTGCGGAGTTTCGCTCAGTGGTTCTATAGTGCCGTAGTATATGTACGCAAGCCAGTCAGAACCCCATTAATGGAGACTATAAAGTTGTCTATTTCAGTGTAAGATGGCTGGGAGATGGAGCCATCATCTTTCAGATTGTATAATAAACTATAGAATGAACTAAAGGCATATGCAATGTCTTTAGGGTTGTACACCTTAATTTGGTTGAAGAGGTGGTAAAAATACAGGATTTTTAACTTGATTTGGTGCCCTCACAATTGCCTGGCCAAAGTCTTGCCTGCCTTATTTCCCGAGGTGTAATTAGTCGTTTTCTGGTGTGTAGCAAATTTTTCTAAGGAGTAAAATAACGCCAGTCTAAGGTCATGTCTTTAGGGTTGTACACCTTAATTTGGTTGAAGAGGTGGTAAAAATACGGGATTTTTAACTTGATTTGGTGCCCTCACAATTGCCTGGCCAAAGTCTTGCCTGCCTTATTTCCCGAGGTGTAATTAGTCATTTTCTGGTGTGTAGCAAATTTTTCAAAGGAGTAAAATAACGCCAGTCTAAGGTCATGTCTAAGCTGCAACAGTTTAGTGAAAAAAGAAGATAATGATCAAATTTTATTTTGTGCCTCCACGGATTTGATCTCTGAGAGTAACTGATCTATATGCTGCTGCCCTTTCCTCTTAGCCCTCACCTCTAGTTTAATGATGATTCCCCTTTTGAACGCTTTATGGATGTTCCAGATGGGGAATAAATTAACATCAGGTGATTATTTAAACTGCAAAAATTCAAAGAGATGTCTCTCTTTGGCTGATTTAGAGTCTGCCATTTGCAGAAGGTGAGGGCTTGCCTGCCAAAGTAGTATGAAGAGCATGGTATTGGGGTCCAGCAGCTGTAGGGAAATGGAGGCATGGTGGGACCATGTTATGTAACTTATGGATGCTTCTGAGATTTGTTGGAGTAAGAGCTTATACATCATAAAAAAGATATATCCCTGTGTAGGTGTGGTGGCAAGGAGAAAAGAAAGTGAAATCCTTTTTGTTAGCATGAAGGTAACACCACATATCATAAAGGTAATGGGAGTTGAGAAAGGACTAAAGAGATGGTAGCAGGCATTTGGGGGTAGCAGAAGAGTCAATCTTAGCATCACATAGTAGATGAAGGTCCTCACCAATTAACAGGGCTCTTTGTCATTTGTTTTTGATTATATGCATAAGCCTATGCAGGAACTTTAGTTGGTGGGTATTAGGTACATATGTAGATGTTTACCAGGGTGTATCTAGTGGAGTTGATATCACTAGGCTTGCGCAATCCATTTCGTAACGAATCAAAATTCGGCCAAATTTTGTATCTTTCGGACATTCGGATGTATCCGAATGTCTGAATAAAAAAATAACGAATTTCAACAAATACGAAAGAAATTATAGCGGATATAACAAATGAATTTGACATGATTAGGTAATTCGTTAAAGGTCTAATGAAACAAAAGGTCAACTCAAAGTAAATCTTACAGTCCAATCAGCTGATTAATTTTGTGCTGGAGGTTGGATTACTGGCAAAGTGCATTCCTGAGAACTGAGAGAGAAGCGTGTTGTATTGTATTTGAGCAGAGAAGAGATATTGTCATTGTGTGTGTTTATAGATTTAATAAACAAATGACTTTCCAAACTATGATTTATTATCATGAATATATATACATACATAAATATTGAATTTCGACAAATACAAACGAAATTATAGCGCATATAACAAATGAATTCAACATGATTCGAGATTCAGTATAATGAATATCGATACTCTACGAATAATAATGAATTATACAAAAACGTATTAACGTAACATAACGAGTATAACAGAACAAAATTATGTATTTTACGAATGACAACGAACCGAAACTAAACAAATTTTTCCGTTGTGCACAAGTCTAGATATCACATATCAGAATAAGATACCTTCTGTCTGGATCAGAAATCACCTTCTGGAAATTGAAAGAAAGTCTCTTATAGAGATCATGACTCTATTTTTAGCCTGCATACTGACTTTGAAGATGTGTGGTAAAGATTTATGGCAGCATCTAGGGGTGATTGCATGATGGAAGTGAGTTTTCAGAACAAATACTATGTTGCATTTATAAGTGTGAGCCACTCTTCATGGAGACAATCTCTTGGTGGAATGATTTAAGCCGTGTTGTTGAAACAAGTCCCATTTGAAACTGATTCAATAAGTATGGGTACAGGAGCATCGCAGAAGTGTAATAATCTGATGGCCCAAGATCTGATTTGGATGACTTGGTGAACTCTGTTAGGGAGATAAGGATACATGAGCAAACAAAGGCATAAACAAACAACAAAACTGATAAACGGATGGATTGCAATGATCCCTGTGCAGCTCTATGCTGCCCAAGTTTTCAGAAGAACAAAATCAGTGTCTGTGCAATTTTTTTGTGTGAACCTCTGGGATTATATTCCATTCTTTTGGCATGCTTTAACCTTTGGACAAGGAGTCTATCACATACATGGAGTCATCCTTGTAGATGAGAATTTTGTTTGGATGCCTCTACTGATATTTGATGTTGTGGTTACTTAACCAGAGAGTGGGTAGGAACGCTGTTAGCCCCTGCGTATCCCTGCTAGGCGCTGGAGCTCCATATTCAAACCGTTCTCTCAGCCAGAGCTATTCACGCCCCTTGTATATGTATCCAAATTTGATACCAAATTAAAACCCTATTTGCCCTGAAAAAGCAATGTATAATACTTTATGGTAAACTACAAAAACTTAAAAGATATAATGTTCTGTGCTAAAACATCAGTAAAATAGGGTCCTACTACTTCTGAGCCACACTAAATGCAAAACAATGCCAAAAAACTGACATGGCAGTTTTTCACCATTGGCAGCCAGAATGTTCTCCCTTTCTGGTCCCTGCCATGTTCCAACCAAGTGACTAAAACATATCTATATGGTATGCTTGTGCAGAGGAGATGTAGTTAAACATATTGTTGGATGCAGATTTTACCATGCCAGCACTGTGTTTGCGATACCCTTCACTGAATTTATACTCTTGTTGAAAATTATGTATTTCTATTATAATTGTAATTTTATATTTTTTCCTAATTTTGCTGCCAAGTGCATTTAAAAAAACATGGGATCCATAGGGGTTGATTTACTAAAACTGGAGAGTGCAAAATTTGGTGCAGCTGTGCATGGTAGCCAATCAGCTTCTAACTTCAGCTTGTTCAACTTAGCTTTGACAAAAAAAACTGGAAGCTGATTGGTTTTTATGCAAAGCTGCACCAGATTTTTCACTCTTCTTATAGTAAATAAACCCCATAGTGTTATAGCTTTTTCCAAAAACCTTGAGAGGTCTAGTTTTCTAAATAGGGTCATTTTCACGTAGTTTCTTGGGTCCTGTCACGCATAAGCCACTTTGAATGCAGTTTTGTGACAAAAATCTGACATGCAAGTTTGCAGTTTTTTTTTTGACAGCCAGAATGCACTCTCTTGTTTCTCTACCATGTAACTAGGACATTTTTATGTGGTGTTCATATGTAGTGGAGCAGTAGTAAAAAGTATTGTATGCTATTATTACCTACCTATACAGGTATACTTAAGAAACTGAAGAAATAATTAGAAACATCATTTTCCCTTTAATAAATTAATTATTTTTTTTAATTTAAACTAATCACAATATAAAACTGTTAATTAAAATTGTTGAAAACATTCATGATTTAATACTTAAGACTGTTTTCTGTACAAATTGTGCAATTTTTGGAATCTTTTAATATATTTTCAAAGCTAGGGCCTTTGTTGTCTTGCCATAGTGTCAGAAAAAGCCTAATGAATACAACTTAATATATACAGCATTATTTCTACACCATATATTTTCCACATAACTTAGAAAAAGGCACATTTGGTAAGGTTAAATTCCAGACAAATTAAACAGGTATTTCAGAGACTGACTAAGTTGTCAAGATTAACTAAGTAATTAAGTGATTGCAAAACAACAATAACATCTATAACATGTCCAACACATTCAAAAAGCCTTGGAACTCAGGGGTGTTTATATAGGTTAAAGGTGAAAGAATTCAAGTGGTTAAAAGAATGAGAGATAGACATCCAAGGTGCATTGCCCAAGCATCATGGCTTTATGTGGAAATGTACCGTATATACTCGAGTATAAGTCGTTCCGAGTATAAGTCGAGGCCCCTAATTTACCACAAAAAACTGGGAAAAACTTATTGACCCGAGTATAAGACGAGGGTGAGAAATGCAGCAGCTACCGGTAATCAAAGTGCCCCTTAATACAAAATGTGCCCATCAGTGTTGCTCTTAAAATAAAATATGCCCATCAGAGTGCCCCTTAACATAAAATGTGCCCATCAGCGTGCCCCTTAACATAAAATAAGGGTCACGCTGATGGGCACCTTTTATTTTAAGGGGCACTCTGATGGGCATATTTTATTTTAAGGGGCACGCTGAAGGGTATATTTTTAATGTGCATGCTGATGGACACATTTTATCTTAAAGGGCACTCTGATGGGCACGACAAAATGTGTACATCAGTGTGCCCCTTAAGAAAATATGCCCATCAGTGTGCACATTAAAAATATACCCATCAGCGTTCCCCTTAAAATAAAATCTGTCCATCAGAGTGCTCCCTAACATAAAAAATGTGCCCATCAGCATGACCTTAAACAAAATATGCCATGCCATTAGTGATCACTAGTTCCCACATACCGGTATCTTGAATGCAGGAGGGGCGGATTGATGTAGAAAGATGTAGAAAGCCTAAGCCGGGAACCGCGAGTAGCAGGGGGGGCGGGGCGCGCATGTGACATCATGCCCCTGCTTGCCCGTGAGTGTGAGCTCGTCTTCGAGAACTGCGGCGAGGAGAAGGGGGCGGGCGCACGCACGCAGCGTCACTGGTTGCTGGGGAAACCCACGGTCCCAGCAAACTAGTGATGGCGTCAGCAAACACAGCGGCACGCCCCCGCCCCCTTTTCTCCTCCGATACTTGCATTTTTGTTAAATGACTCGAGTATAAGTCGAAGTGGCTTTTTTCAGCCCAAGAAATGGGCTGAAAAATTCGACTTATACTCGAGTATATACGGTAAGTCATAAACCAGTTCCTATAAGAGACCGGACGAAATAGACAGAGAGAAAAGAAAAAGAGAAAGATGAGAGAGATCATACAGTTTAAATGCTAAACTTAATGTTATTGTATTTTATACTATAAACTACAGTTTTAATTTCAATCAAGTCACCAAAGCACTAAAGAGCTGCTGAAGATGCATTGCAAGATTATACCTTTTCCCAAACACAACAATTTGAACCGTATTTAAGAAGAGTGAACAATACTTGTTTGAAACTAAAAGAACTGGAAAAAATTCTGCACCTGCTGTTGTGTGAAGGTGTTTCTTTGATATAGACCTAGAACCTAGAAACAGATAATACCCTTTAGATAATTTATAGATGGGAAAATTTGAAAATTAAATCCACAAGAATTCTTCAGAAAAAAAAAATCCACTTAGAACAATATTTACAAAATAGTTTTACCTTTATTATTGACCCCAGTGCATTCAATCTGTAGGCAATATTTCTCAAAAAAATCCCCAAATTTAACCAAAATGTAGATGAAGGGCAATTGTATTAAACTAAAGAAAAAGTTTCCCAAAAATGCAGGTTGCATTAGCAGCAAATAATAATAATCCAAATTGTTTTTATGTTCACAAATCTCTAAATGTAAAATACAATAAAAACATCATCCCCAACAAACATCCTCTCAATAATGATATCTGCTGGAATAGTACAATAGCTGAACATCATCCACTAAGGGACAAGTATAATTCTCCAGAAGCACTTTAAGGCAGTCAAGTGAAACCTATCCATTTTCTAATAATGCTATCCAACAAACACTTGCACTGTGATTTTTTTCAAAAAACAGATCCATTCCACTAGCCATTATTAAAGCCAGCTTTCTTCTATTTAAACAACTTTCCACAACAGAATTATCTCTAGCCTCTGATGAAGTAAGAAGGAGTTGTAGGATTTCTGCTTATATTATGAACAGGTAGTGCATAAGAATATAAACATTTTTTAGTTTGGTTAATTTACGTATCAATTATACGAAATAATTATATTCTACATGTATTAATTCTGTGTTAATTACAGTAGCTTTATTTTATAAAATATAAGTTATAGTAACTGAGTTTATTAAGTTTGGCTAAATGACCTTAATTGTGAAATGACTAACACTCTGCATGTATTAAGTTAAAGGCTGCGGTTTGCAGTCCGGAATCTGGTGCGTTTTTGTTCATGGCTTCGGGTGCGATTTAGGGGCAATTTTTTCTCTGAATTCGCATTTGAATTGGACCCAAAAAAGCACAGGGCCTCTTTTTAAACTGCAGCCACCCCAGGCAGGTATAAACCGGCTAGACATGTGCGGTTCATTTCGTTATCAATTTATATTAGGACAAATGTTTAGTTATTCAGAGATTCGGATATATCCGAATACCCAAATTACAATATAAACAAATTTTACTGAATGCCCCAAATAATGTAACGAAAATGGTCCGAATTCCGGAAATTCGGACTAAAACTCAAATCAAATTTTACATTGAACTCCAGTCGAATTATAACTACACATATTGCTGAAATCAAAGACTGTGTGTTATTAGAGTACCAATTCGAAATAATGCTGTTTTTGTTAAACCAAAGGTGATTTAAAGAGTCACTGTAATCATTTGATGAAGATTTTTCTTTTGTTTGTTCACTTTTCTGCTTTCAAATCAAAAACAATATATCATTTTAGTTTCATCTGATTTGAAAATGTATCAATTTGAGTGTTTTAAAGCGAAAAAAATCGGTAAATTTGAAGAAAATTTGAAAATTACGAACACCAATTCTGAATAAGAATTCCGAATATGAATTGAACTAATAACCAAATTGAACTAAACTAAATAACTAGATTGACAATTCAAAACAAAACAAATCGAAACAATTTTTTTTGTCATGCACATGTCTAAAACCGGCTCCTTCGAAAGCCGGTCACATTCACATGTTATGCAAATTGGGTACGGTTAAAAATGCATCCAATTTGGATATATGTGAACCCAGCCTTGTTCTATAGCTGAAAGATGCTGATGACGAATATTAGCAATTAATCCTCTCTCGTTTTGTTTACAAGCTTTCATTTTCCATTTAATACTAAACTAAGTTTCCTTGCAATGATAAGTGTTTATCTACAGCAGACTTGCCAGAGAAGTCTTCTATACCTGTTTGTTTTTTATGCCAAGAAAGCAAATCTATGCTGTAAAAACTTTACAAAATACACAGCACAATACAATGCTTAAAATTTTTTTATATATATATATATATATATATATATATATATATATATATATATATATATATATACACATGCATACATTTTTGTTTCTGTTGATCCAATTTATTTGTTTTTCTGATTTTTTTTTTTAGGTTTAGTTTCAGTTTCTATTGATCCAACTGATTTTCTTTTTAGAATTATTTAGAAATGCAAGGGGTATGTATTCTTTTTTTGAGGATAGGTTTTTTATAAATTATTTAATGTAGTTTAGTGTCTGCCTTCAGTTTTTCAACTTTTTTACACATATGCACTGTGGCTTTTATAATATTTGCCATCTTACACATCAACCAAAAAAATAGTAAATTACAGATCATTCCTATTTATTCCCAAACAAACCCATGCAGATACAGTATACTCAGTCTATGAAGAATCACTAAATCATACTTGTCTAAAATTCCATAATTGTATGGTTTTCTACAGATCACATAAACCTGTGTAGCGTTGACAATTTTCGCCTGTCTTTTTAATGTAATATTAAAAGTATGGACAATGCATTCTTTGGTATTTGGTGCCATCTAGTGGCCAAAATGTGAAATGGACTTTATTTTACATTCTGTTTCAAACACATTGGAGGAATGTTACAGGAAGTGACTGTTATTTACTTTTCACATTAACTTACCTACCCAGAATGCTGAGTGGTTTTTACCCAGCAACATTCAGTACTGAACTGCATGCTGGATAGGTTATAAAAGGCTCTGCACGGCCATTTTCTTTCTCTTGTTCCTGGGGCGCATGGCCTGCCAGCAGGGCTCTGTGGGTGTGTGTGTCCCACAGAGCTGAGGCCTACCTTGTGCGGAGCAGAACAGAAGCCATCGATCCTGCCTTACATCACAGCGTGCTGGAGCAGCAGTGTGATTGTTACAGAGATCCTTGAAGGAGGTAACCGTGGACTCCTGGTCGTCTGTGAGACAGAACAGCATGACGGCGTGGCCACAGCGAAAGAACTGAGATACTGTGAAGCGGAGGCACCTATCTGTCTGGACCTAGATTGGTGAGAGTGCTGATGCCCAGAATGTTTGTGCAGCACCTTTTCACACTTAGACTTTTGACACAGTGTTGCTGGGACCTGTAGTCGCACAGCGAAGATCTTATTCAAAAGGACTGAGTTTGAACAGGCCTCAAGCCTATCCTTCACTGAACTACTGACACTGTGTTACAAAAAGCCAAATTGCACCAGAGGCAGTTGCAGGTGTACTGCACTACAAAAATAGTTCTAGCATTCATTTTCCTTTGACGTTTGTTTGTTCAACTGTCGGACTACAATTGGTACCACACAAATAGCTAGCAGAAGACAGAAGACTAAAGACTGCATCTCTCATTGCAAGACCTTGCATCCTATTCATGATAAGAGGGACTGCATTATAAAAGTAGGGGGAGCTCCCTAGGAATTGTGTTGTGTTTTATTGAATAACATTGTCTTCTTGTGGTTACCAGAGCGTGCTGGAAGTGGGAAGGTGCCCAGAGTTAAGGCGTCTGTGCTCTGAGGATTGGTCCCACTTGGAGACGCACTTCCAGGGGTCATCTAAGACAACTTTACAAGTGAAAACTGTTGTGAATACCTATTGGGCTGTTGCATTACATTTGTGTGACAGTGCAAATACTGTAATTACCATTTTATATCAGTTCCAGTAAAAATACGTTCCTGGTTAACTACAATTGGTGTGGAGTGTTGTTCCTTTTCCAGCAGGTGGAACATCGGATACCCAGGTAATAACAAAGATATACTATTGTTGTATTGTACATTGTGTGGTTATCCTTCACTATTAGCTTCACACTAAGACTGCACCACAGCTGTGTCAAGGGGATTGAGCCAAGTTATAGTGAGTGTAAGAGCAGAGTACAGGCCCAATCAAATACCAGCAGCTCCTTCGGGGGTTAGTGCTACACATGAGGGCTCGTCCGGGATGCTGTTACTCTGCAAGCAAGCCCACGCCCTTGGCACCAGTATGGACCTTGACACTGCGATTCAGAGGTGCAAAGAATAAATTGCCCGCAGAAAGGCGAGTGTGACCGTAGAACACCCTGGAAAGGCCTGGGAGGAAGAATGTCAGTCCAGTGTTCTGAGAGCGATCGCTGACACAATATCTAGGTCTCCATCTATCTAACAAAGCAGGAGGAGTGATCCTGAGCTGGAGAAACTGATGCTCCAGCTGCAAAGAGAGATGACCAAGATGATCACATCTAAAACCCACTTCAAACCTAGTGCAGGGAATTCCTACCTTCATGCCAAAAGCCACCATCATCCCAAGTGGATCCGCAACATCCCTTTTGGGCAATTCTGTAGGCTGAAAAAAACCTGCACCAAAAGAAGTGACTACGAAATGCAAGGGTCCATCCTAAAAAAGAAATTTTTCGAGAAAGGATATAAAGAACATCTGATAGAACAAGCCTTCTTAAAATACTGGTCACTTTATGATGAACACCCCACAGCTACCATGGTAACAACCTTCAAAAAAACAGAGAGGAAAAAGCAGACAATGAAGAATTCCATCAGATTTAGCACACAATACAACACCAAAGCCTTTGACATACAGAGAGCCATCCAGAAAAACTGGAACATTCTCAAGCAAGATCCCATCCTCAATTCAATCTTACCGTCCAAACCTGAAGTTGTATTCCGGAAAGCAAAAGACCTCAGAGGCCTAATAGCACCAAGCAGAGTACGCAAACCACTGAACCTAACCAAGACCCCTACAGGCCGCTGGACATCCCTGTTTGACCAGAAGGGTAATTACAAATGTGGAATCAGAAACTGTGGAGCTTGCCCCTTCATGGCACATAGAAAAAAAGAAGTCTCTGGAACAGACGGCCGAAACCATAAGATTGGCCAATTCATCAATTGCGGCACCCCCTATGTGATTTATGGCCTAATCTGCCCATGCAGGCTACTATATGTCGGACGTACAACACGTCCCTTGAGGACAAGGTTTAGCGAGCATAAATGCAGCATCATCAACAGCAATACACACCATCGGTCCATAAAAAATAAGAAAAACCTAAACTACTCAGTTCCCAGGCACTTCAGAGAGCACCACAATGGAAACCCAACAGGTCTTAAAGTGTTTGGGATCGAAACCATCAAAAAAGACGATGATGCTGGGAGGAGATTCAAAAAACTCTGCAGACAAGAATCTTTCTGGATATTCTCTCTCGGGTCTATGGTTTCTGATGGATTAAATGAAGACTTGGAAATACATGGCATCATTTAGCTCCAGGTTTGCATTGGCTTCCATCATCACCATTCCCCACCCTGAGCACTTCCCACCCCCCCTGTTCCACTCTGTTCATCCCACCCTCCGCCAACTTGTCATTCCCATCTATTTTCAGTATTTACTAATGATGGTGATAGTATTGATAATTCCATTATATAATAACGATTTTTCTTATATATATGTATGTATGTATAGATGTATATATATATATGTGTATGTGTATATATATATATACATATAATTTCTCAATTTTTACCGTTTTTGCCGTTGTCACCACCACTTTCATTATTAATTATTAATATTTATAATAATGTTTTTATTTTTATTTTCCATTCTTCACAATTTTTTCATCATTTTTTTATTATTTTTTTTTTTTTTATCTTAATCTTAATTTTATTTTTATTTTATTTTGATTTTGATTTTATTTTATTTTATTTTACTTTATCATCTACTATGTATTTATATGTTCTTCTTTCTTTTTTTCCTTTTTTCTTTTTCCTTTTTCTTTTTTCTTTTTCCTTATTATTATTATTATTTATTTTTATTTTTATCTTTATTTTTATTTTTATTTTTATTTCCATTTTTATTTATCTAAATATTCCTATGTTTATTTATATTTATTGTTATTCTTTTGTTATTAATGCCATCACTATTATTCTCATTCTCATATTATTTTCATTTTCATTTCCATTTCATTTACATTTCAATAAATTCCATTTTCATCCTGCATACAACTGTATCCCAACACACATCCCCCTTCCCCATCCTGATGCTCCTGCACACCTGAGTCGCCTGAGTGTGTGTGTGTGTGTGTGCGTGTGTCTCCATCCGTCCCGCACAACACACACCGGACCGGCTCACTCTCCGCCTGGAGCTCCTTCCGTCTCCAGGCGCTGACAGGAGCCAGATCATGTGACCGCCCTTGGAGCGCACAGCCACGCCCACCCGCCTGACGGCGTGCGTCCCACCGCTGGCCACACATACACCTCCCACTCATCCAATCCTCCTACAGCCCACGCTCAGGCCCGCCCCCTCAACCGGCTCTATAGAAGCTTTCCTCGTCTGCCATCCTCCTTCACCTGAGACTGAGTGACTGCTGCGGACACACACGGCTGCAGCATTCTCTCGTGAGACCTTCACCCTCCTCCATCCTCCATTTTTTGGACAGCACCCCACCAGGAGTTTACAAGCCAAAAGATCTCCCCTCCACCCAGCCAGTGACAGGTACACAGTTTCTTCCATCTATTGATCTAGCTATATACCTTAAAACGATTGTCTGCCAGTGTCCTGGGGGATCCCCCCCCCCTCCTCTAACATCATGTTCCCTTTCTCCCTCCCCCCTCCTCCAGGTTCACGCCACCCCATAACCATTTATTTACTAACTTAAAGGAGAACCTACACACCATCTACTATCACATAGGTAGGTGTGTTTTTTCACATGATAAGGCACCAGCCCCACTACCTTTTCTCACTCACCAATATATATGTCTTCCTACAAATACAACCACCCCTTAAATAAACCCCTTTGAGTCATACATGTATGCGTATATATGTATTTTTATTTATATATTTTTCTCTCTCTGACCATTCATGTCTGTTATCTCTAAACACTATGCCATATCCAATTGGGATAGATATTGTTCCTTTACCAATTCTCTGTACACATTTGTGTTTCCAGTCTATCACATTCATTCATCAATCCATCTATATTCACTTATTGTGCGATTGTGCTTTTGTTTTATGCATATTCACCCATCATGCGTTTTCTGTTTCGTTTATTTGATTTTTTGTTGCATTCTCTCGCCATGTGCTCCATACTGCATTTTCAGCTGATATTCTGTCTCTCTATATGTGTGTATGATTTGTACACATGTATAAATGTTCTTTTTTATACTGTTTGTGTATACGTGTGTGCCTGTGCATTTGCACACAGGTGCACACGCGTCTGTAATCCGTACACATGTGTGTATATATATGTATAAATATATATATATATATATATATATATATATATATATATATATATATATATATATTTCTTTTCTGACCTCTGTTCCACCTAGAACGCTTGAACGTAGACTGGTATGGAACACAGAAAATCGCATCTTCCATTTCAGGCCGCTTTTTCCAACTAGCCATCAAGATGATGTACATACTTTGGCCTACTGGCATATAGAGACTGCACCCTGGTTCTCAAATAGGCTCTGATGAAGAGGTCATCCTCGAAACGCGTTAGCCAACTCTAAATACCTGCCTCAACATGGGCTCATGATATTCCTAACCCATTTTTAATTTTTCATGTCTTTTACATTTTGTCACCTGTTTGCATGATACGTAGTATTGGTATTATTCAACTGCTTTTATTTGCTCTTTATTTCCTCCGAAATAAATTTTATATGTTTTGATGTAAGCTTGATCACGTGCCCTTCATCCACCACTCTCCACTTAGCCTTACCTGACCACCCCGGGGTCACTCTCTGGGCAGCGGGACAAGCAATACCATCTCTTCAAGCTGTGCTACAGTTTACAATACTACCCTTTTCAAAACCAAATCAGACCCTCACAAGCGCAGGAGTAATTTTTCCTTATCCACAATCTAGATGAAGATGTTGATCGGGTCATCGGATCCATGTCTGAGTTAGACACCTTGAAGATGCAAGTGTCCCAGATGGCTGAGATGATGAACAAATTGATGGCAGAATGTACTAAGTTGTCTGGCCAGAAGCCCACGAAGCAAAACATCTGTCAAAACTGGGGAGGTGTAGGTCACTACCAGCAAGTATGTCCAAGTCCACGAATGGAGACAGAAGACTGGCAGAGACCTCAGAGAAGTGACCCAACGATGGAGAGAAGATCCAGGCCTTTAAGACAGACTTTCCCTGAATCTGCAAGGGAACAATGGAGAACACCCGCTTTTTTTACTGTTTCAGTGGGAAATGCCTATCAGTCTCTAAACCAATGATGGAAGCGGTGTGCCCGGCGGCAGAAGCTGAAGAGAGCATGAGTCCGAGTATGCCAATCTGTTGTTACAGATGTTTCCAACAGGCCTCCTGCCCAATTGGTAGGCCCTCTGCCTATAGTGCCTGTACTGAATAAAGGAATCTATACCAGAGCCATACTTGATACAGGTGCCCAGGTTACCCTGATGACCAGAGGCTTTTACAAGAGGTACTTGTCATACCTGCCCCTGAAAAAGTTAGAAGGCGTAAAGATTCAGGGTGTTCAAGCAGCAGATTACCCTTGTGATGGATGTCTGCGGATCAAGTTGTCATGTGATCTATTGAGGACTGGGAAGTCCCAGAATTTTGAGACACTGGCCATTGTCAGCCCTTGGCTGCCAGGGTCCACAGGAAGTTTGTTGATCGTTGGGACCAACACAGACCTAGTGAAGCAGCTGTTAGCCCCTGTTGTTCCCAGATGTGACCCTCTACCCTCACTGCCAGAAGAAGGGTGGGAAGTGTCTGCTCTTCTCAAGGTGGATGAAGACAAATCCAAAACAGAAGTAGTTGAACAGAAGAAGGCTAGTGAGCCTACCGTGTCTGAACCAGTGAAACGAAGAGTCAGTTCCCGAGTGAAGAGATCGACTTGTGAGGTGTTGGATGAGAGTTACAAGGAAGTTGTTCTCACCCCTCAAGAGTTGTCAAAAGAGCCTAACTTCCTCACCACAGATTTGGTGGAGGACAACCCCATCTCACCCCTTGACACAGCTGTATCAGACACCATGGTGTCAACTGTGAGTGCACAGAACAGTTCCCCATCACATGGGAATTGGTGGGAGGCTCCTCTGTCTGTATTATGCAATCGCCTAGATGCAAAAATGTGTAATAGGAATAAGATTCTAAATATCTTTGGGGACCAAAGAGTTAAAGCAGGGGGAGTGTGTAGCGCTGACAATTTTTGCCTGTCTTTTTAATGTAATGTTAAAAGTATGGACAATGCATTCTTTGGTATTTGGCGCCATCTAGTGGCCAAAATGTGAAATGGACTTTTTTTTACATTCTGTTTCAAGCACTTTGGAGGAATGTTACAGGAAGTAACTGTTTACTTTTTACATTAACTTACCTACCTTGAATGCTGAGTGATTTTTACCTAGCAACACTCAGTACTGAACTGCATGCTGGATAGGTTATAAAAGGCTCCATGCGGCCATTTTCTTTCTCTTGTTCCTGGGGCGCATGGCCTGCCAGCAGGGCTCTGTGTGTGTCCCACAGAGCTGTGGCCTACCTTGTGAAGAAGCGAAACAGAAGACATTAATCCTGCTTTACATCAGTGTGCTGGAGCAGCAATGTGATCGTTCCAAAGACCTTTGAAGGAGGTAACCTAGGACTCCCGGTCCCTTTTGACACTTTTGACAGTGTTGCTGGGACCTGTAGTCCCACAGCGAAGATCTTATTCAAAAGGACTGAGTTTGAACAGGCCTCAAGCCTATCCTTCACTGCACTACTGACACTGTGTTACAAAAAGCCAAATTGCAGCGGAGGCAGTTGCATGTGTACTGCACTACAAGAATAGTTCTAGTATTCGTTTTCCTTTGACCTTTGTTTGTTCAACTGTTGGACTACAATTGGTACCACACAAATAGCAAGCACCACGCAAGCAGAAGACAGAAGACAGAAGACTAAAGACTGCATCTCTCATTGCAAGACCTTGCATCCTATTCATAAGAGGGACTGCATCATAAAAGTAGAGGGAACTCCCTAGGACTTGTGTTGTGCTTTATTGAATAACATTGTCTTCTTGTGGTTACCAGAGCGTGCTGGAAGTGGGAAGGTGCCCAGTGTTAAGGCGTTTGTGCTCTGAGCATTAGTCCCACTTGGAGATGCACTTCCAGGGGTCATCTAAGACAACTCTATGGGTACAAACTGTGAATACCTATTGGGCTGTTGCATTAGGTTTGTGTGACAGTGCAAATACTGTAATTACCATTTTATATCAGTTCCAGTAAAAATACATTCCTGGTTAAGTACAATTGGTGTGGAGTGTTGTTCCTTTTCCAGCAGGTGGAACACCGGATACCCAGGTAATAACAAAGATATACTATTGTTGTATTGCACATTGTGGGGTTATCCTTCACTATTAGCTTCACACTAAGACTGCACCACAGCTGTGTCAAGGGGATTGAGCCAAGTTACAGTGGGTGTAAGAGCAGAGTACAGGCCCAGTCAAATACCAGCAGCTCCTTTGGGGGTTAGTGCTACACCTGCATGGAAATATTTAGGAGAATAAAAATTAACAAATTGCCAGTATAAATAGCAGTGGCAGCTGGTGATAAAACATTTTGGAAGGGGTGCAAACCCCCCAGGTCCTTTCCTGCCCATCCTCGGCTGTCACAGCTCCCAATACCCGGACACACTATACACAGAACACACATTGTATATTATACACAGAGCACACACACTATACACAGGGCACATACTGTATATAATACACAGAGCACACATTCCGTATTATACACAGAGCACACATTGTATATTATACATAGAGCACACACACTATACACAGAGCGCATGCTGTATAATACACAGAGTGCACACTATACAGAATACGCTATACACAGAGCGCACACTATACAGAGCACACTATACTAAGAGTGCACACTATACACAGAGAACTCACTATACACAGAGAACACTATAAACAGAGAACACAATATGCAGAGCACACTATACACAGAGAGAGCACTATGCACAGAACGCACACTGTAAGTTATACACAGAGCGCACCCTATACACAGAGCGTACCCTATACACAGAGCGCACCCTATACACAGAGCGCACCCTATACACAGAGCTCACACTATACACAGAGCTCACACTATACACAGAGCTCACACTATACACAGAGAACACACAATGCACACTATACACAGAGAACATTATACACAGAGTGCGCACTGTACACAGAGTGCGCACTGTACACAGAGTGCGCACTGTACACAGAGGTGGAGGGGATCCAGCAGCCCTTACATTAGTTATATTAGCACCTGAGTCAGTGAGGATGAATTAGCCCTGTAATGTGATGGACTTGGCATATTGTTCTCACCCTCCTCCACAGACCATGTTCTCTCTCTCCCATACAGTCATGTTTGGTAACTTCTTCACTGCCTGAATGCCCGTTTTGACACATTTTAAAACACAGCCTGTTGCTGTGAAACTCACTGATCTTCTTCTTATCACAAGTCAGGCAGAGTACCACACAGTAGCTACCTGCCATGATTTACTGCATGTGCAAGAGATATGTCCAGCCAAAGCAGTCTGCCGGGAGGATGGAGGGGGAAAGAGCAGCAGCGTGACAGACAGACTGCCAGTACTCTGATATCAGCCGTTTACAAATCGGCTGATTTTAGAACTGCAAAAGTGCAGTTCAATGCAGTGCATAGGTGGCCGTCCTTACTGGAGCTTGTTCCTGTTCCTCCATCACCTGCACCACCCGGTCCACACGCACAGTCCACGCCAGTCCAACACACAGCATAGTGAGTGATGGATGGGAAACCTGAAGTGACGCCGCAAAAAGCACCGCCTACCATCCTCGGGTACCCGCCAATCAAATACAGACAAGAAGCCAAAGGGACAAATGAGTGTAGAGTAGGGAGTGTTCAGGGCGCATCGTTTGCGCCCTAAACCCTCCCTAAACATGAGCAAATCAGCTTCCCAGCTTGCAATCAGCTGATTGCAAGCTGGGAAGCGTTCCATAGACTGCTGTGTGTCCGGTGCCTGGTCACTCTTAAAGTGACCACTTTTTTTATTATTTTTTGGAAATTTTTTTTATTAATAATTTTTCCCAACCGCCTCATGCAGATACACTGCGGAAGAAGGGCACTTACAGGCAGATTAATGTACCTGTATGTTGCCCTTTGAGAGGCGGCTTGCAGGTGCACGCCTGCCGGGAGCTCCGTGAGCATGATTGCGGGCTCGATGTGTGCGGGGATACCCGCAATCATCGCACAGTGAGGATGAATGGGGAAATGCTAATGTAAACAAGCATTTCCCCGTTCTGCCTAATGACACTGACACTGATCACAGTTCCCTGTAATCAGGAGCAGTGATCAATGTCATGTCACACACAGCCCCTCCCCCCCACAGTTAGAATCACTCCCTAGGACACACTTAACCCCTACAGCGCCACCTAGTGGTTAACCCCTTCACTGCAAGTCACATTTACACAGTAATCAATGCATTTTTAATCACACTGATCGCTTTATAAATGTGAATGGTCCCAAAATAGTGCCAAAAGTATCCAATCTGTCCGCCATAATATCGCAGTCATGATAGAAATCACTGATCGCCACCATTACTAGTAAAAAAAATATTAATGAAAATGCCATAAAACTATCCCCTATTTTGTAGACGCTATAACTTTTGCGCAAACCAATCAATAAACGCCTTTTTCAATTTTTTTTTTTACCAAGAATATGTAGAATACGTATCAGCCTAAACTGAGGAAAAAAAAAATTCTTTATATATTTTTTGGGAATATTATAGCAAAAAGTAAAAAATAATGCGTTTTTTTCAAAATTGTCGCTATTTCTTTGTTTATAGCGCAAAAAATAAAAACCGCAGAGGTGATCAAATACCACCAAAAAAAAGCTCTATTTGTGGGAAAAAAGGACGTCAATTTTGTTTGAGAGCCACGTTGCACGACTGCGCAATTGTCAGTTAAAGCGACGCAGTGCCGAATCGCAAAAAGTGCTCTGGTCTTTGGCCAGCCAAATGGTCTGAGGCTTAAGTGGTTAAAAATGAGAATAGGGGGTGCCCGTGCACCCCCTATGGATGGGCCACCACTGATAAATAGCATATTTGTCATTTACCTCATTCTTTCCAAGCAGATTAGTCAGATCTATGGATTAACAATTTGTGGATAGGGACAACTGTAATTTGCATAAAAATATTTAAGTGATTTGAACCAAAGAGAGTGGTAATTTTTAGGGTGCACATCAAGGTGCACATCAATTGAATAGATATCAAATATTTTTGTATAAAAAGATTTTTACTTTATTAGGAAAGTACAATAAACATATATATTTTTTTTCACATAAAAATGTAAAAAGGAGATTTATATATGGAAGTGCCACATGTATTTAATTGCAGATGCAGTAACACAGCAACAACGATGTACTTCCCAACATCTGCAATTAAATACATGTGGCACTTCCATATATAAATCTTCTTTTTACATTTTTATGTGAAAAAAATATATTTTTATTGTACTTTCCTAATAAAGTAAAAATCTTTTTATACAAAAATATTTGATATCTATTCAATTGATGTGCACCTTAAAAATCCCCACTCTCTTTGGTTCTAAACATTCTTTTTCGGGATGTGGTGCTAGAAATTAAACTTGGGCTCATGCTCATATAATTTTCATTTAAGTGATTTGCCAAAATGTGTAGTTTGTTGTTTCACCAACATGCTTAATTTGAAAATTGATTTGCTCATTGTACTGCTTTTACATTGACCACTTGTCTACCAGGGTACGTTTATAAATGGCACGGCAGACAAGTGGTTAAATTATCCTACAACGCTGCAATTGTGAGCTTGGCACTGGTTTTAAGAGCTAGTGAAGGACTTTCTGATACAAGTGATCTAGATCATTTTTTGGGGCTCTCAAAGTGTGCCCCCCTCTGCTAACACCCACAGTGGTTTGTGTGGTCTCCTATTCCTCAGGGGATTCTGGGAGCAGCTTCCATTGTGAAAGCTGGATAAACTCAGGGATCATCCATTCCCAAATCCCTCCCATTACTAATGACCTCAGAAGAGAGTGTTTTGCATATTGCATCACTTCTGGGATCACATCTGTTATTCCTTGGCTATTGTAGCAAAGGATGCGGCTATTCAAGCATGAGCTGTGCTGGAAAATCTGCACTGGAGCAAAGAGGAGACATTGGGGGTCTAATAGACCTACAGTGAAAGAGTAATGCCCCGTACACACGGTCGGATTTTCCGACGGAAAATGTGTGATAGAACCTTGTTGTCGGAAATTCCGACCGTGTGTAGGCTCCATCACACATTTTCCATCGGATTTTCCGACACACAAAGTTTGAGAGCAGGATATAAAATTTTCCGACAACAAAATCCGTTGTCGGAAATTCCGATCGTGTGTACACAAATCCGACGGACAAAGTGCCACGCATGCTCAGAATAAATAAAGAGATGAAAGCTATTGGCCACTGCCCTGTTTATAGTCCCGACGTACGTGTTTTACGTCACCGCGTTCATAACGATCGGATTTTCTGACAACTTTGTGTGACCGTGTGTATGCAAGACAAGTTTGAGCCAACATCCGTCGGAAAAAATCCTAGGATTTTGTTGTCGGAATGTCCGAACAAAGTCCGACCGTGTGTATGGGGCATAACTGTTAATTTTAGTATATATTTTCTTTATGAAAATATGCATTTGATAAATAGCTATACAAATATTGTGCAAGATAAAAAAATTGTAACTACTACCATTTTATTATCCGGGGTCTCTGTTTTTTGAAAATATATACTTTTTTGGGGACTTACAGTAATTTCTAGTGAAAAATTCAGATTTTAACATATACTGTATGCAAATCATTAAGTATTGCCCTGGTAGACAAGTGGTCAATGATATATATATTTGTTAAACCAAGTTTTCACTGGGTACTTCTTCCCACATTCTTCTAAATATAATATTATGATAAGCAAAGTTACAGTTATGCCAAAATTCCTGATCCACATATATGCTCCAGGGTCAGCAACTCAAAGTCTAATGCTGCTGGGTAAGTAACAGTCAGGCAATTAATATTTCAGAAAGAAAAATCAGCAATTGAAGCTTCTGTATTTTTTCTTAGTATGGGTTGTTTTTAAGAAAACATTTGAATACAGTTGAAGCATTTGGGTCCAGTGGCTTTAATGCTTTTGCAGAATAATGCTTATAATATCCTACCATAATATTTTTATTTTGAAATTCATTAATTAGATGGATAGAAAGTTGCTATTTCATCATATTAACATTGCATCTGTTTATGTGCTATTTAACATTTCTATCTCTCTGTATTGTTCATCCAATGACCTATTTAGTGTGATTGATGTGACAATGCTGTTACTATTCCTGAACATTATAATTATCATTCTAATTTCCCTTCCCTGTTGTGATGATGTTTTACTGTAGAGCTGAATTTTAGAGGTTCAGAACTAATGTATGTAGAAGTTAAGCGGAAAAGTTTTTGTACTTATTTCTGATACCAGCAGAATCCATAACAATTTGGCAATTTTATTGTAAAACTGTTTATGGACAGTGCTTTTACATTTAAACTTTTCTATCTTTAAATATCTTTAAGGACACAGTTTACTTAAATGTATACAGTCATGTGAAAAATAAATACATTCAGTAGAAATTGTTGAATTTTTCAACATGTCTGAACAAGCAAACATGCATTTTTTTCAAATATTGCCTACAGATAAAGGTTATAAACTTGTATAAATTACATAAAATTTACACTGTATAATCATTCTCATAATCAATATTAAGGAAAATGCAAATTTATCATTTGGAAAAAGTAAGCACACCAGTATTAGAAATTGTGTATATGACGGGGTGAGTGGCGCTGCCTGTCACCTGATGAGTGATACTCCCCAGTAGCATTTCTCGTCACCTGAAGGGCAACTAAATACAGTGAATCACTCCTCTCAGGTGAGTATACCATGAATGGCTAGTGCCTATTCCTGTCATCTGAAGGGTAATTCCCCAATGGGTCACTCTACAGAGAGGATTTTTAAAATAATATGCTTAACTTGTGACCCATGTTGGATGGTGTACTTTTATAGCTCTGTTATTTGTGCTGTTTATAACCTTATATCCAACACCTGATCCTAAAATAATTGTGCAAAGGGTGATGCTAATCTCATCAGATCATCTGGAACAGACAATATTCATTCTTTACAATACATCCTAAATATAATACTTGTGCAAATTCATGTATGATAAATTGATTGTAAATTGATTATGGTTTTGAAACAAGTGAATAAGACAAAATCCAGTGAAAAAATAACAGAAAGAAAATATAAGAAAGATTAATAAAAATCAACAATGATGTTCAGTCCTAAATGGTGCAAAAAATAGCAAATTATAAAGTGACTTGTGCTTGTCCAAAGTGACTTGTGCCTGGATTTATCTACTGGTGTGCGCTCCGAGTTCAAGTCAAACTCATGTTCGACTCGAACATCGGCTGTTCGCCAGTTCGCCGAACAGCGAACAATTTGGGGTGTTCGTGGCAAATTTGAAAGCCGCGGAACACCCTTTAAAAGTCTATGGAAGAAATCAAAAGTGCTAATTTTAAAGGCTTATATGCATGGTATTGTCATAAAAAGTGTTTGGGGACCTGGGTCCTGCCCCAGGGGACATATATCAATGCAAAAAGAAGTTTTAAAAACGGCCATTTTTTCGGGAGCAGTGATTTTAATAATGCTTAAAGTGAAACAATAAAAGTGTAATATTCCTTTAAATTTTGTACCTGGGGGTTGTCTATAGTATGCTTGTAAAGGGGCGCATGTTTCCTGTGTTTAGAACAGTCTGACAGCAAAATGACATTTCGAAGGAAAAAAAGTCATTTAAAACTACTCACGGCTATTAATGAATTGTCGGTCCGACAATACACATAAAAGTTAATTGATAAAAACGGCAAAATTAAAAAGAAAAATGGCGTTGGGGTCCCCCTAAATTCCATACCAGGCCCTTCAGGTCTGGTATGGATATTAAGGGGAACCCCGCGTCAAAATAAAAAAAAATGGCGTGGGGGTCCCCTCAAAATCCATACCATACCAGACTCTCTCGTCCCCCCCTCTTTTCCTGCGGCCTGCCAGGTTGCGTGCTCGGATAAGGGTCTGGTATGGATTTTTGGGGGGACCCCCATGCCATTTTTCTTTTTATTTTGGTTTGGGGTTCCCCTGTGGGGAAATCCCATGCCGTTTTTATCAATTAACTTTTATGTGTATTGTCGGACCGACAATTCATTAATAGCCGCGAGTAGTTTTAAATGACTTTTTTCCTTCGAAATGTCATTATGCTATCAGACTGTTCTAAACACGGGAAACATGCGCCCCTTTACAGACATACAGACATACAGACATAGACACCCCCCAGGTACAAAATTTAAAGGAATATTACACTTTTATTGTTTCACTTTAAGCATTATTAAAATCACTGCTCTCGAAAAAACAGCCATTTTTAAAACTTTTTTGCATTAATACATGTCCTCCGGGGCAGGACCCAGGTCCCCAAACACTTTTTATGACAATACCATGCATACTATAGACACCCCCCAGGTATGATATTTAAAGGAATATTTAACTTTTTTTTTTTTTACTTTAAGCATCATTAAAATCACTGCTCCCGAAAAAACAGCCGTTTTTACAACTTTTTTTTTTGCATCGATACATGTCCCCTGGGGCAGGACCCAGGTCCCCAAACACTTTTTATGACAATAACTTGCATATAAGCCTTTAAAATTATCACTTTGATTATTCATGTTCGAGTCCCATAGACTTTAATGGTGATCGCGTGTTCGAACAATTTTTTTGCCTGTTCGCATGTTCTGGTGCATCCCTAGTGCTGAGTATGCAGACTGTATACAGAATAGGCACCTCCACCTTGGCTCAGCAAACACTGGGGCATCCTGGTGCCTCAAGCCCCTCCTGGGGTGGATCTCTTTCGCTGTAATAATCACTTCTTCCATATCAAAAACCACAGGGTATCTTTTTTGGCTCACTAAGAGGTGATGGCGAGAGATTGGATAAACAGCCTTACTGTCTTGTTGAAGATTCTTAAGTTTAATAACTTATCTTATTTAAACCTCATATATCTAAGCTATTTATAGCTATCTATAGCTCTTTGCTATTGACATGCGTGGTGTCATTATGCCAGGACCAAAGGTGCTCTCCAATGCCTTCAGAACGACAGTTGTGGATATCTATGAATTTTTGCAGGGATTAGAAAAATGTATTACAATTTTTGAAATCCACCTGTAGCACTCACCTAAGTAGGTGCTAGGATTAGATAAGTTAGTATTAGTTGTATTTTTTTGATATGTACATTTAATTGTCATACTGTATCCAGTGAAGCTGTGATGTGCTAGTAAGGTCTGCTCTCAGTGTATTCAGCCACTGCCAATCTGGTCTATAGCTTCCTCTGTATCCAGGACATTTGAGAAGTTTCTGGATAATAGGTGTAAAGCTATTCAGAAGAAGGTATTAATACTATTGCAGCCCTGTCCTATCCCAGTGAGGCAGGCTCTGCTGGTATGCTAGGTAACTGTATATATTCAGTGAGCACACTGAGCTTTGGGTCTTTTCCAAAGTGGATTAGTCCAGTCTGGGGGGCATGCTGTCTTCCCAGACGGAAGTTGCTGATAGTGCGACCTGGTGGGTGACATGAGGGGAGGAATGCTGAGACCCAGGTGCTGAGGAGAACCTGACAGAGGGGAGCTGTCTGCCGAAGATCTGTCTGGTATCAGGAAGGTGCCGCTTGTAAGATTGCAAGGGGGCTGCCATCTGTTTTGGGGCTCTGGGAGTACAGACACTGAGATTTTGAGGAAATTGGAGGTTATTTACGAAAAGCAAATCCACTTTGCATTACCAGTACACTGGGCTGTAAATCAGAGGGGTAGATCTGAAATCAGTGCCAGAAATAAGGACTTTGTCTTTACAGGGTCCTTGGGAACGTTTGATCTTAGAAAACACGATGGTGGAAACTCTTGGAACCCTAGTTTGTAGCCTAAGGCTATTACGGAGAGGACCATTTGTCTTGGATTTCCTCTTGCCAAGTTTCTGAAAACCACCGCAGTCTTCCCCCCACTCAATCAAGTGGGAGCGCCTCTTCACAAGAAAGCCTTGGGACTCTGTTTTGTGGACTTCTAACTCTAGGGTTTTTTGTAGCCCTGTGTCTGGTTATGAGGCTTAGTGAAAAAAGAAAAAGTGTGTGAGTGTGGCGCTGTCCCAGAGTTGTAAAAGGAAATATCTAGATATATGCAATTATATCCAAGGTGTCATGTGTTGTATTCCCTTAAGTGAGATATGTATGACCGTTATTACCACTCCTGTGGGTTAAAGTCACTAGTGTTTTAAACATGGGAAACACAATGAGTATAATAAATCACATCCGAAGTGTCTGGTGCTATATTCCCTCAAAAGGAAAAAACAGTATTAACCACTACTAGGAGCATAAAGTGGTCTGTGTCTAAAGCATTAGAAAACACAAATTGCAATAAATACATCACACGTGACATGCATAAATTCTAAGGTGTCTAGTACTATACGACAAAAAGATCCTAGTGGTAAATAAATAAATATTAAATGTTGCTCTGCAAACGTTGCAAATAACAAAGTGACAAGTGCCCTAATAAAAAAGTCACTCTGAAAAGTAATTAACACACGTGTCATGCAAATGGTAGTAAACGGTCCATATGGGTAACTGTGCCCGATGCACTATAGGTGAAAAAGGCGTCCGTTGTAGGATTCCTCAAAGCACACAACAAGTGTTAATCCAGTGCTGGTGTCTCGCGCTGTGATTGTGCAGAGACTCACCAGCTGTATATCCCCCGCAGGGGTAACGAGGTACTAAACAAAGTGCATCTACTGCCGAGCTTTAGTCTAGCAATTACATAACATACTGCTATAAATGCTCAGTCTCAATGCTGAGTAAAATTGTGCCCCTTAAAAATGCCTGTATCCACACACCCATACAGCTTACATGCCATTGGTATGCTCTGTGTCCCTCTGTCAGCCAACCAGACACTTCCAAAGCCTAAAGCTTTTAAGCAGTGAGCCTTGTGCTCCATGTGCACGCCGGCAGCGTTTAAGCCATGCCACCTGCAGACTTAAGCTCCGCCCTTTAAAAAAAAAAAAGGATCCCTTTCCCGCGCTCTGCGTGGAGCTAGCCGGCCCTGTAGTGAGGGCGGATCGAGGGGGGTGAGGGGTCTGTGATATATGATAAAGAAAACACAGTTTGTTTAAAAAGTTTAACAATTTTTATTTACATCAAGTTAAAATTGCATTAAAAATATTTTCTGAACATAAAAATTACAGCAGTACTGTAAGTTTTATCTCTCTCCATAAGAGCTACACTGCTGTCTTTCTCAACATGTTTCACAGACAATGTCTTTACCGGGAGGAGTGTTGCTGGTAATTAGCATGCTGCATACAGAATAATAAATACAAAAGTTTAATGCAGTACATTCTCACATACATTATAATTTTTACATTATAACCACATAACTATAACCCAAGCTTATGCTATTTAACATCAATTGCAATCATCAAATCAGTCTTCCCAATTTCCTTCACTAGAAGAGGTTTATCAGTTCTCACAGTTCTAGAGCGATATTTAGGTGGCCACAGGAGAGATCTATAGACACAACTAAAGAAAGAAAACAATTTTTATATACAGTAACTAGTGTTCTAAAATACACCACATAAGGGGTTAAAACAAATACTGTTACTGTAGGGATATTTTAGCTTGCTGTCCACAATTTTAGCTGTAAAAATGTGTATCCATTTTGGAATAATATGTATATGTGACGTTTATCAAAAGTTAGTTTCAAATTGTTATAAATTGTTTGATTTCTCCGAAATGATGCTTTTTCTTGTTGACCGTTTCTATATGAAGAAATCATGTTCTATTTTTGCTTATTTTAAACATCCTGTATGTCTGTAACTTTAGCATATATTAATGAAAAGGTTGGACTTTTCTTGTGATGCCATTTTGGTTATATAAGTGGAAGATACAGAAATAAAAAGCAGAACATTCCGCATGTATTGACTGTGTCATTATTTTCTTATCGGAATGATCTACAGGCCTCATTGGGTTTGAAGGAACACTCTAGGCAGGATATCAGACGAGGGTTCACTTGCTCCTAAAACATCTTTACACCCCATCAGCGTGGTGGCAGCGGTGGGATGGTCATTTATCATTTAAGTGGGATCAGCGGGATCATTTAAGTCCCGCTGGCATCTGACATCACTGGATGGACACAGATGCAACATCTACCTCAATACAGCAATTCAGCTGTCACAGGCACCTACAGTCTCCAGACAACCAGCTCACTTGGCTGTACCATAGAGCAGACGGGAAGGGGTCGGATCCCTAAAGAAAGGCAGCACCACCACTAAATGGAGGTATACTTAACATCTCCACCATGGACATGGATGGCCAACCAATCCAAGCCTTCCATAAAAGGGTTTTTCAGGGAGGATCTTAAGATGGCAGATTTAAAAGGTGACAGGGAATTGGAGCCAGTGATAGCAAATTAATACAGGGGCATCTTGGCATGGGCAGAGGCTGATCCACATCTGGCCCCCAAACCCCTGTGTCCGTGGGGGTCCATATGGCCACCACCATTCACCCCTCTGTTGCTGCGGGTAATCACAAACCTCAACTCCAACAGAGTGGAGAAAAAGGTTTTTCAAACTTATCTTGAAACAAAACAAAACAGAATTGTGATTGCATTGAGGGCATTCATGGATAATGGTATTACTGTGGCTTTTCAATATCAAAAGTGAATTATTGATAACAATGTCAGAATACGTGATTTGGTAATCACAACAAACAAAATACATTAAATAAATCAACATAGCTAAAAGTATATGAAAGATATATTAAATGGCTGATTAAATTATATCTTATACATGATCTAAGGAATGGCCTATAGCTTAAAGATGTATTTAACCCAGGATACTTGAAAGCATTCAAGAAGTAAATCAATCTAGCTTCTCTCTGGAGTAGTAATTTATCTACATCACCTCCTCGCTCATGAACCGGGATGTGTGCCAGAGCAAAACATGCTATCATATTCAGATTGAAATTAGGATAAAGGCCCACATGATGGCTTATGGGGGTCTTCACCCTATAAATTAAGGATACATGATCCCTAATTCTCTTAAAGAAAGGGCGCTTTGTTTTCCCCATGTAAAAACAACCGCATTGACATTTCATCAAATACAATAGACAATCCTTGAAGTTGAACAAGTTACCTTATGATGTGATTTCCATATTTGATCCTTTGGAATAATGACTTCACTTCCACTAAGGATAAAGGGACAGAGGAGAAAGTCCCCATCTAATGTTTTGAATCAATATTTTTTATGGAGTTTAACAAGGTTTAACATATAACTGAATAAAAGCAGTAACATAGTACCGAAGAGGAGGTTAGTACAACGGAATGTGCATCACATAGAAAATCCAGATCATTTAATATAGAGCATACGAAAACGAATGAGTTCCTATCTAGTTGTTTGACTCTATTGTTACATCAGATGTCTCACTACTCCCTCTCTATTCTTCCATAGAAGTCGAATTGAAATATTGGCATTCATAATCTTTCCTGGATGGGTAGGACAGCAGCAATTAAAATGATGGTGCTCCCCTGAATATTATACTATTTCCGCTCATTGCTGATTTTTATATCAACTCCTTTCCTAAAGAAACACCAATCCATAGCTTTCAAATTTATTTAGCGTTCTGGAGAATGTCGAGTAGCCCACTCAACCTTTTATCTCAAGTCAAGAGGAGGTTTGGGAGTCCCTAATTTCCAAAGATATTACAAGGCCGCTCAATTGGTTCAGCTAACTCAGGTATTTTCTAAGAAATACAGGCTTGATTGGATCAGGCTTGAGGCTCAGATGGGAGCTCCTCACCCTATAGATTTCCTATTATGGCCCACCTCTAAAGAATGCAGCCCTATATTACCCTGTTTCCCCGAAAATAAGACCTAGCGTGATTGTCAGTGATGGCTGCAATATAAGCCCTACCCCCCAAATAAGCCCTACCTTGTTTCCCCGAAAATAAGCCCTACCCTGAAAATATGACCTACAAGAACTTTAACTAGGGCTTATTTGGGGGGTAGGGCTTATATTGCAGCCATCACCGACAATCACGCTAGGTCTTATTTTCGGGGAAACAGGGTATGTGCCACACTGTAGTACTCTTTCTGTCTCTGGGATATGGCATGTAAGACCTATTTTCTAAAATCCGCTTTTCCCTCCAGGCCAATCTCCTTAACAATTTTCCTTATGAATTAACAAAGGCTTGTATAGGATAGAGCACTTTATAGGTCATAGAGGAGCTAAACCAAGGGAACATTTCTAGCAAATTCTGGAGATGCTCACCTCTGAACTGTTCCACTATCACCAAATATCAATTTTTTTTAAATTCCCTGAAAAGGGCGACAGATGACATACCGAACCAAACTCTTTTTGAGAATAGATGTATGAAACATCAAGGAATGCAGGGAGACATTTCTGAGTTTTATTCCCTTTTCTCCAGTCCTGTGAGTAAACTCCTGTATCAGAAAGCATGGGAAAAAGAACTAGGAATTGAAATTGAGGAGTAGAAGTGGGGAAGGTAGTCAGACATGCCCCACAGAGGAATTCTGAATAATGCACTAGCCGAGGCAAATACAAACTACTATCTTGCTGGTAACAAGGGAGGAGCCGAACACCCCCCGATTCGGTTCGCACCAGAACCTGCGAACAGACTGAAAGTTTGCGCAAACTTTAGAACCCCATTAAAGTCTATGGGACTCGAACGTTCAAAATCACAAGTACATGGGGACCCGGGTCCTGCGGGACATGTATCAATGCAAAAATAAGTTTCAAAAATAGCCGTTTTTTCGGGAGCAGTGATTTTAATGATGCTTAAGGTGAAAAAAAAGGTGAAATATTCCTTTAAATATCGTACCTAGAGGGGTGTCTATAGTATGCCTGTGAAGTGGCGCGTGTTTCCCGTGCTTAGAACAGTCCCTGCACAAAATTACATTTTTAAAGGATAAAAAGTCATTTATAACTGTTTGCGGCTTTAATGTAATGTCGGGTCCCAGCAATATGGATGAAAATCAGTGAGACAAATGGCATGGGTACCCCCCAGTCCATTACCAGGCCCTTTGGGTCTTGTATGGATATTAAGGGGAACCCCGCACCCAAATTAAAAAAGGAAAGGCGTGGGGCCCCCAGGCCCTATATACTCTAAACAGCAGTATACAGGCGGTGCAAACAAGACAGGGACTGTAGGCTTTTTGATAAGTAGAATCTGTTTGTAATTTTGAACTGGTACATTTTTAAAGTGTAGCTCCAGCCAAAAAAATCTATTTTTTAAGCTTTTTGGAAAACATAGGGAAGGGTTATCACCCCTGTAAGATTTGTTTTGCTGTTTGTGCACCTCTTCAGAAGATTTCACCTCACTTTCTGTCCCAATGACAAATGTTTTTTGAAAATTTGGGGTTTTTAGTGAAACAAGGATTGGTGATAAAGCATCAATGAAGAGGAGACACGTTTTTCCCATATAAACTCTTACAGGAGAGAATTTCCCTTCCTAGGGGTAGATTTCATCTCACTTCCTGTTGTCTCCTTCCGTTTGCAAGTAGGAGTCGTTTGTAAGTTGGATGTTTGAAAGTAGGGGCATGCCCTATATACTCTGCAGAAATTGGGGCCTTAGGTGTTGGTGTTGCACAACACTGTAAGCACTCACAGTTACTCTTGGTGGGCGCAGGAACGGGCCGTGCTGTGAAATATTAGATCAAGAATTGTAATTGCATACCATTGTTAAACAGTGGTAGAAAAATTGGGCCTTTGGTGCTGGTGCCACAACACTGCAACCCCTCACAGATGCTATAGTTGGAGCGCAGGAATGAGCCCTGCTGCAAAGTATTGCATCAAGAATTGTAATTATACGCCTGTTAAACAGGGGCTGAAAAATTAGGCCTTAGGTGCTGGTGCCACAACACTGCAACTTTTCACAGAAACTCTAGTTGGAACGCAAGAACGAGATGCTATAGTTGGAGAGCAGGAATGAGCCCTGCTGCAAAGTATTGTATCAAAAATTGTAATTACACGCCCCTGTTAAACAGGGGCTGAAAAATTCGGCCTTAGGCACTGGTAGCGGCGCCCAGAACCAAAAATGTTCTTACAAGCTATCAGCGTGATCATTGAGGAGGAAGAGGATAATAATTCAGGATAGTCACTCAGCATCAGCATAGGCAGTGTTTGAAGGGATCTGAGATTTAAAAAAAAATTATTCGGTTACATCAGCATCAGGTGCTTGGTAGCTGGTGGTGATCCAAGACTGATTCATCTTTATGAAGGTCAGTCGATCGACCGAGCCGGTGGACAGACGCACCCTGTGATCGGTTACAAAGCCTCCAGCAGCACTGAATGTGCATTCCGAAAGAACGCTGGATGCAGGACAGGCCAGTAGCTCAATTGCATACTGTGCAAGCTCTGGCCAGTGATCCATCCTCAAGACCCAGTAACCCAGAGGATTTTCGGTGGGAAAGGTGTCCATGTCAGATCTTGCCCCTGGGTATTCCTGCACCATGTAAAACAGACGCTGGCGATGGTTGCTGGAACCGATCATACCTTGGGGCTGCAGACTAAAAAATTGTCGGAACGCATCGGTCAGACGGCCACCTTCTCCACCGCTCCTTCTTTGACTGACCGAAGCCTCAGCAACACGTTGTCCAGAAACAAGAGTTTGTAACCTCCCAGTCTCTGGGAACGTGTTGCACAGACCTTTCTGCAAGGCCTCCTGGAGATGTTTCATCCTCTACTCCCTCTGCGACAGCAAGATAAGGTCCGCAACCTTACCCTTGTAACGTGGATCAAGGAGGGTTGCCAGCCAGTATTGGTCCTTCTGCTTGATACCACAAATATGAGGATCCTTACGCAGGCTTTGCAGGATCAGGGAGGCCATGTAGTGTAGGTTTCCTGAGGCATTCGATCCGGAGTCCTCTGGGTCACTAATGATGTCATGGTCCACAGCCACCTCCTCCCAGCCACGTACAAGTCCATGTGTTTCTTGGAACTGATCCCTTAAAGACTGCTGTTGATGCTGAGTGCCAGGCTCCACCTCCATACTGACACAATCCTCCTCCTCCTCCTCCTCCTCCTCTTCCTCTGTGATTGGCAGGCATGCAGGAACACTGTCTGGATAAAGGGGGCCTTGAGAGCTAAGGAAGTCCTCCTCTTCCTGCCTCTGTTCTGCCTCAAGTGCCCTGTCCATTATTCCACGCAGCGTGTGCTTCAACAGGTGGACAAGGGGGACAGTGTCACTGATGCATGCACTCAATGCTCACCATCCTTGTGGCCTCCTCAAATGGTGACAGGACAGTGCATGCATCCCTGATCATGGCCCACTGGCGTGGGGAATAAAAAGCTCCCCTGACCCTGTCCTGGTGCCATAGTCACACAGGAACTCATTGATGGCCCTCTGCTGCGTGTGCAGCCGCTGCAGCATGGCCAACGTTGAGTTCCACCTGGTGGGCATGTCACAGATTAGGCGGTTCTTGGGCAGGTTAAACTCCTTTTGGAGGTCTGCCAGCCGAGCACTGGCATTATATGACTGGCAGAAATGCACACAGACTTTCCTGGCCTGCCTCAGGACATCCTGTAAGCCTGGGTACCTGCCCAAGAACCGCTGCACCACCAAGTTAAGGACGTGAGCCAAACAGGGTACATGGGTCATTTGTCCCTGTCGGAGGGCAGAGAGGAGGTTGGTGCCATTGTCGCAAACCACCATTCCTACCTTAAGTTGGCGTGGTGTCAACCACCTCTGAACCTGCCCCTGCAGAGCTGACAGAACCTCTGCCCCAGTGTGGCTCCTGTCCGCCAAGCACACCAGCTCAAGCACTGCATGGCATCTTATGGCCTGCGTACTTGCGTAGCCCCTTGAACGCCTACGGAGCACCGCTGGTTCCGAGGACAAAGCACAGGAAGAGGCCATGGAGGAAGAAGAGGAGGGGGTGGAGGAGAGAGGTGTGTCACAATCATTAGTAGTTGCATTTTGGAGCAACCTCCAACACTACTGCACCTTGTCCTGCATCCTTCCCAGCTGCCAGCAGAGTCACCCAATGCGCAGTAAAACTTAGGTAACGTCCCTGTCCATGCCTGCTGGACCATGAGTCAGCGGTAATATGCACCTTACCGCTGACCGCCCTGTCCAGCGAGGCATGGACATTGCCTTCCACATGCCGGTAGAGAGCCGGAATCGCCTTCCGTGAGAAAAAGTGGCGTTTGGGTACCTGCCACTGAGGAACCGCACATTCCACAAACTCACGGAAGGGGGCAGAGTCTACCAACTGAAAAGGCAGCAGTTGAAGTGCTAGCAATTTTGCCAAGCTAGCATTCAACCGCTGGGCATGTGGATGGCTGGGAGCGAACTTCTTTCGGCAGTGCAGCAGCTCTGGCAGGGAAATTTGCCTGGTACAATCTGACGTCGGTGTACCAAAAGCAGATTGCCCACAAGTACTTGGCTGTGACACACCTAATTCTACACCTTCATTCCTCTCAGTGCAGGTCTCAGAGAGGACTGAAGGTATAGTGGGGTTGGAGATCTCAGCTGATGAGGAGCAAGGAGAGGTCCTCTTTGTTCTTTGGTGTGGGTCTTTTAGATACGCTTGCCAACGAACTGCATGGCAGGTCAACATGTCTGGTCAAGCCTGCGGTGCCCAAGCGGGAGATGTTTTCACCACGCGAGATAGGCTTGAGACATATATTGCAAATAGCAGCGGTGCGATCTGATGCACTCGTCTCAAAAAAGGCCCGCACCAAAGAACTTTTTGAATAACGTGCAGAGACTGCAGTGCCCTGCACATGTGGATCTTTGGGGTGTGATGCAGTCAGTGTGCTGCCCTTAGGCTGGCCCCTGGAGGGCATCCTGCCTCGGTGATGTGCCTCCTCCTCCTCCTCTCTCCTATTAGGCACCCACGTTGAGTCAGTGACCTCATCATCCCCTCCCTCATCTTTGGAGCAAACCTGGCAGTATGCTGCAGCAGGGGGAGCATGACTGCCAGATTGCTGTCCTTCTTGGGCACCCCCTCTGTCCGTGCTCACGTTACTGCCTTCATCTAGCTCAGTATCATCATCAGAGCCTTCCAAACGCTGGGCATCCTCCTGGAGCATGTAACCAACACTGTGGTCAAACAGTTCGAGGGACTCCTCAGGAGGACATGGTGGGGCTAGGGAAGGAGTCACTGATGACATTGAGCCGAGGGAAGAGGCCGCTGCTTTGCCAGACAAAGTACCCTGAGCATGGGTGAGAGAGGATGAGGAGCATTAGGACGGCTTGGTCATCCACTCGACCAAGTCTTCCGCATGTTGCGGCTCAACACGGCCAGCTGACGAAAAAAGGCCTAGTGTCCCACGGCCACGTGCTGATGAGGATGCACTGTCTCCACTATCGGCACTGTTGCCTCTAGACACAGAGCCAGCTTGCCCTCTTTTATTGGCTTGTGACTGTCTGCTTCTCCTTGTTGGCCTTCCAGACATACTAATGGCCTGTAGCTGCACTAAGCTGGGATATATATATATATATGTACTGATACTGCAGCTAGCAAAATCAACTGCCTGCCTGTAGTATGAGAACACCACCAACCTTCTACAGGTAGCTTTAGCTGAACACTGTGCAGAGCTCACACTACACTAACTTGTAGCTTATTTAGCTGCCTGCGGTAGTAATAGGATCAGGAAAACACCACCAACCTTCTACAGGTAGCTTTAGGTGAACACTGTGCAGAGCTCGCCAAAAAATAACTTGTAACTTATTTAGCTGCCTGCGGTAGTGATAGGATCAGGAAAACACCAGAGCTCGCAAAAAAATAACTTGTAGGTTTAGCTGAACACTGTGAGGAAGACTCACTACACTAACTTGTTCCTTTAGCTGAACACTGTGCAGAGGTCGCACTACACTAACTTGTAATTTTAGCTGAACACTGTGAGGAGGACGCACTACACTAACTTGTAGCTTTAGCTGAACACTGCGCAGAGGTCGCACTACACTAACTTGTAGTTTTAGCTAAACACTGTGAGGAGGACGTACTACCCTAACTTGTAGCTTTAGCTGAACACTGTGCAGAGGTCACACTAAACTAACTTGTAGCTTTAACTGAACACTGTGAGGAGGACGCACTACACTAACTGTAAATAGTCTAGCTGCCTGACTGTGGTATTTATAGGATCAAAAGAACACTAGCAATTTTCTTCAGGTAGCTGTAAATACTGTAATAAGACAAGCCTGCCTGTCAGTAGGAAGATAACAGGAACGGATCTAGCTAAACTGAATACAGTGTATATATATATATATATATATATATATATATATATATATATATGCAACACCTGGGATGCATATATATACACAATACACTGTAAGTGCAGCTAACTCACTGACTGTCCTGCCTAATCTAGCTAACTCAAATTAAATGACACTCTCTCTCTCTCTAAGCATGCCGGAACACACTACACAGGGCCGCCGTGCAGGCGGCCTTATATAGTGTGGGGCGTCTTCTAAACCCCCTGAGTCATAATTGGCCAAAGCCACCCTGCGATGCCGCAGTGAATTATGGGCCGTGACGTGCCACACGAATTTGGCGCAAACGGCCCATATCGTTTGCAATTCGAACGATCGAACAGCCGATGTTCGAGTCGAACATGGGTTCGACTCGAACACTAAGCTCATCCCTAAACGCCACCAATTTTCTTCAGGCAGCTTTAGGTGCACACTGTGCAGAGGACGCACTACACTAACTGTAAATACTGTAGCTAATAGGACTAATAGGATCAGAAGAACACCAGAAATGTTCTTCAGGTAGCTGTAAATACTGTAAAAACACCTGCTTACCTGTTAGTAGGAAGAGAATAACAGGAAGGGATCTAGCTAAACTGAATACAGTATAAATATATATATATATATATATATATATATATATATATACACAACACCTAGGATGCATATATATACACTATACATTGTAAGTGCAGCTAACTGACTCGCCTGCCTACTCTATCTAACTTAAATCAAATGACACTGTCTCTCTCTCTCTCTCTATCTCTCTCTCAATGCCAGAACACACTACACAGGGCCGACGTGCAGGCAGCCTTTTATAGTGTGGGCCGTGTACTAAACCCACTGAGCCATAATTGGCCAAAGCCACCCTGGCTTTGGCCAATTATGGCTCTCTGTACAGACGGCACTGTGATTGGCCAAGCATGCGGGTCATAGTGCATGCTTGGCCAATCATAAGTCAGCAATGCACTGCAATGCCGCAGTGAATTATGGGTTGTGACGCGCCACTCAAATTAGGCACGAACGGCCCATATTTTTCGCAATTCGACGAATGGTCTAACATGCGATGTTCGAGTCGAACATGGGTTCGACGCGAACTGGAAGTCCAACCCTACTGATAATTAGTCCCATCTAGAATCACAAAAATGTACCCAGATGCCTTGTCCCTATGGTATAAGGAATGTAGACAAGAGAGCAATATGTGCCATATACGATGGTCCTGCTGAAGGTCCAAATATTCAGAATCCAAATTTTCACTCTAATTTATTCTGTGACCAGTGTCAATTTTGCTAAGAATGATGGCACTCTTTAGTGACCTCTTGGATGATATCACTAAACATAAATTCTCATCTTTTTGATTCTCCTGGCAGCTAAAATAACTATAGCTCAAGCCTGGAAAACTCCAGTGAAAAACTCCAGTGAAAAACAGGCCAGAATTTTATGGGACAAGCAAGTTAAATTTGAAAGAGTTTGGAACCCCAGGATTAAATATTTGCAGCTAGGTTGCAGTGGAGACAGTGGCACACAGGTCACATGGAGCTTTCTCTTTCTTCTTCCCTCTACATCTTCATTTCCTTCAGCTTTTTCTTTTCCTTCCTTTTTTCTTTACCCTCTCTTTTTTTTGGTTAATACATTTTTATTGCAAAGTGAAGTCAAAACATCAAACAATGTAACACTCCTAGCGGAGGGGTACAAGACAGAATATACAAAAAATGTACAGTGAGAAGTATAATAACCAACAGTGGTACAAACTACAAAATAAACGCATAATAAACCCTGATGAATGCCAATGTATAATCATATAGTAGGCAGTGTGGAGAGTCAGCCTGGGAAGGGTTAATAAAACAGGGCAAGTACTTCCCTTTCAGGCCTGCTTTAGGCCCCTAGTCAGAGAGGCTGAGGGGAATGGCTGTTGAGCTATCAGAGTTGAGAGGAGCTTGAAGCTGGAAGGACCCCTGTTACCTATCACTTGATCCTGCTGGGTGAGCTTGCCTGAATTGGGACTGTACTATGTTATATGCTGTGGCTGGGAAGCTGAGCATTAAAATGGACCGTCTTATACAGCTAAGAAGAGTTGTTTTGCTGTTTTGAACTGCCTATGAAGACAACGCCTTTTAAGTTGACTAAACTGTCTCACAGCTGCCTGTTAACCCCTGAGATCCTGACAGCAGTTACTAATTTTTCATATTTGTAGAAGAAAAAATGAAAAGGGAAAGATAAAGAAAAACAAAAAGCAGGAGGAGTGGTGAAAAAATTAGAGGGGGCTATGGGCGGGGGGAGAAGGAGAGGTAAGTCGGTGGTCTGCAGAGAAGGCAGCAATGTTATATATTGACAAGTAGCTGAGTGGTATGGTGATAAAAATATATTTTAAGGACCAGAAATTATATCAAGGTATGTTTTGGAGGACTTAAACTCAAACCAGCAAGCCCATTGTTTAGAGTGTGTACTAATCGTGTCCCTAGCAATATGAGTTAATTCTTCCATTAAACATACCTTATCCACTTTGCAGGGCCAGTGAGCCATTGTGGGAACATTTTTGTTTACAAACTCTTTTATTAATGTAGTTTTGTATACAATCAAAATGCACAGAGAGAACAAAAAGTACATTCATGAGTCAAAACGTGATTGTACCGCTATAAATCTCTCGTAGGCCATAGCATAGGAAAATTATAAAATAACGGAATACAAAATAAAGAAAATATAATAGAAGAAACATTCTTGCTTCTGCGAGATGACAAATAAATGATTGCATATGAGGTGTGTTCAATTCAGTTCAAAGAAAAACTATTTAGTAGAAACAGTGCTGGTTAGGTTATTGATAAAACCATCAATCCAATCCAATCATTATAGATTGGGGAGGGGAAACCCCCATTATTCGATTATGCCTGGCAGGCTGACCAGTTCGCCCATTTGCACTTGAAGATGTGCATGGAGTCCATTAGAGTGTGATGCACTCTTTCCATTAGTCTAATTGATTCCATGCAAAGGAGCACCTGGGACCAAGGAACAGAAGGACATTGCCAATTTAGGGCAATTGCCCATTGGATGGCACTAAAGAGTGTATGTGCCAACTTTTTGGGGGGAGAGACCTCCGGGATCTCGGCAAATAAGATGCACATCTGATAGGTCAAGGTCACAGAAACCACTGTTATTTGGAGCACAAGTGAGGAGGTTCATTGCCATTAAGATTTCATAACCGCACAGCTCCAGAACGTATGTAGGAGAGTGCCCCTGTCCCGACATCCCCTGAAACATGTGTCGGGAACCAGCGAGTAAATTCTGCGCAGCCTGGAGGGGGTATAATACCAACGGGTATGTAATTTGACTAGGGTCTCTTTAATAGTGAGCGTGTGCATTTATGCATATTTGAGACCATGTCATCGATCTCCTGGTCCACCTTCGCCTCCAATCCCAAGCTATAGATTTGGCTGTAGTATCATGATCATTGAGGTATTTATAGAGGATCAAGATAGTCCCCCTATCTCTGGATGCCTCACCGCAGAGGTTCTCGAATAGTGAATTGACTTAATTAGCATTCTGGGTAACTATACTAGAAAAAAATGTCGTATTTGTAAGTATTTGTAGAATTCAGAGCGGTGAAGGGCATAATTGTGTTGTAGATGCTCAAATGTGCAGAAAGAGGAACTCTGCGAAAGAGAGTCTAGAGTTACTAGGCCTTGTGAGGTCCAACTGGCAAACGCTTGGACTGTATTGAAGGCTGGGGGAATTGAGGGTCACCTAAGAAAGAGGTAGGGCATGGAGGATTGGAGAACAATTTGAATTTTTCCCTTATAGAGAGACCAGGTGTCTATAGTATGCCTGTAAAGTGGCACATTTTTCCCATGTTTAGAACAGTCTGACAGCAAAATTACATTTCTAAAGGAAGAAAAAAGTCATTTAAAAGTGCTAGTGCTGATGTTCTGCCGAGAAAGTTCCCTCCGGCGGATAAGGACTCCCCTGTACTGTGCAGGCGCAGCGCTTGGACAGTACGAGCCACTGAACACCTGTGAGTCAGCTGTACAGGGTGCCTGTAATAGGGCTGCTAGCCATGCTTTGGGCATGGCCTCGCTTAGTTCGACATATTTTTAGTCTAACTCTATGTCCACTTGGATGGTGGGGCTTGAACCTGGACTCAAGGCAGAATGTAGTGCACAGGTGCCGTTTAGCTTCAGCTGTTTAACTTCGGAGACTTTAGGCGGCTCCGTAGTCGTTCGTGCTGTGCAAGTGCAGCGCATGCGCAGTACAGGGGGCGTCCTTATCTGCCGGGGGAACTTTCTCGACAAGACACTGGCTATTAATAAATTGTCAGTCCCGACAATACACATAAAAGTTCATTGATAAAAACAGCCCGGGATTCCCCCACAGTCCATTACCAGGCCTTTTGGGTCTGGTATGAATATTAAGGGGAACCCCAAACCAAAATTTAAAAAAAAATGCGTGGGGGTCCCGCCAAATTCCATACCAGGCTCTTCAGGTCTGGTATGGATATTAAGGGGAACCCCGGCCCAAAAAAAAAAATGGCGTGGGGTCCCCCCAAAAATCCATACTAGTCCCTTATCCGAGCTCGCAACCTGGCAGGCCACAGGAAAAGAGGGGGCGAGAGCGCCCCCCCTCCTGAACCATACCAGGCCACATGCCCTCAACATTGGAAGGGTGCTTTGGGGTAGCCCCCAAAACACCTTGTCCCCATGTTGATGGGGACAAGGGCCTTATCCCCACAACCCTTGCCCGGTGGTTGTGGGGGTCTGTGGGCGGGGGGCTTATTGGAATCCGGAAGCCCCCTTTAACAAGAGGACCCCAGATCCCAGCCCACCTGTGTGAAATGGTAAGGGGGTACAAAAGTACCCCTACCATTTCACCAAAAAGTGTTAAAAATGACAAGAGACTTTTTCTTTTTTCTTTCTTCTTTCTTTCTTTTTTCTTTTCTGGGGCAGGACCCGGGTCTCCAAACACTTTTTATGGCAAAGAACTTGCATATAAGCCTTCAGTGAGAATTTTGTAGGTTCGAGCCCCATTAACTTCCACTATTCCAGCAAATGTGATCTGACAGGCATTATTGCCGCATTAGCGCTGACTTTCTGAGAGTTGAAGTCTTTCTGGCCTTTTTTGAGAGTTATTTTTTGGTGCTATAGTAAATGACTCCCCAGTGTGTCAACATGTGCTATCTGCCATCAGGGGATATCAATGTACGCATTTTGTGGGTAGGGAAATCCCCATTTTGACTCTCAATTTGTGTGCATCTTCTAAATTTTGGCTTTTACAGGGGTGACATCACCCCATCTGATGAAGGCAATATCAACACATTTTTGATGTCTGATATTGCCTTCAATTTTTTAATGTTGAACTTTGTAAGTTCCTGAGTTGTGTATGTTATGTTTTGAAACATGCTCAATACCAGTTTTTGTATTAAGTTGGTGTTTACAGTGACAATGGGAGTTATTTGAATAATGGAAAAACCACTACAAGTGCACTAGGAGACAGATAAAAAAAACAAGCAGTAAATCAAATTCAAGATTTTATCATATCATTTTTTTTATTTTGAAAATATTTAAAAATTTGCTGGCATAACAATGGCCCCCTACCCATAAAATAATTGTCATATTCTTGACGCACTTCACGGGCGCTTTGGGGGGGCAAGCCAGGATGGCCAGCTTCCAGGGCCGTCATTGTTGTTTCATGAAGTCCGGCCTCAGACTGAGGCAACATAATTGGTAGCATTTTGCTTTAAAAAGTTTTGCAAGATGCAGCATGCTAACACAATATGGTAAAGTTTATACTCCACCATATTTATAGCCATTAGAAATAGGCAGAACTGGCTGGCCATTATCCCAAAGGTGTTCTCCATGACTTTTTTGGCCCTGGCCATCCGGTAATTAAAAACCCTATTCTCTGGGGTGAGGGTTCTCTGGGGGAATGGCCTCATCAGGCGATCACCCAGACCAAACGCTTCATTAGCAATAAAAACAAATGAGTCCTTCCACAGGTGGTAATCCCAAGCCACCACTTTGGAGACGTGTGTAGAACTTGGTCTGGGCAAAGACTCCACCATCTGGCCATTCTTCCCCACGTCCACATAGAGAAACTTGTATGTTGCTGACACCACCGCCATTAACACAATACTATGAAACCCCTTATAGTTATAATAGTATGACCCCCAAATGGGGTGGTGGGAGGATGTGGACGTGCTTCCCATCAATTGCCCCTCCACAGTTGGGAAAGTCCCAACGGTCGGCCAAGTGGGATGCCACAGTTTGTTATCCCCGTGGCGTTGAAGGAAACTGTGGAGTCAAAACATTAAAAAAAAATTAGTACTTTTGCACATAACATTGCAAGCAGATTAGACACAAACATTCTTGGCCAACATCAGTATAACATTTATTTTAAGGAGTATTTATTTAAAGACAAAAATATAAGGTCCACTTATCAGATTCCTCACCCCCTCTGATGGCCCATTGGAAAAACTAAATGATTTTGGGAGCTAAAAAAAAACGCTTGGCATTCTGCATGAATTTTTGGACACATTTTAGGGGGTATTTAGGGTAAAGCACTACAATAGAGCTGACAAAATACATTAAGTGACTAGGATAGGTGTATATGGGCCCAGGATAGCATGCTGGGAGGTTAGCTTCCAGCATGCATGAGGACAAAGGGGACATTCACAGCATATTACAATCATGGTATATAGGGAATGATGAAAGAAATACATTAGCATACATTAAATACATAGAATGTGATGTTAAAGGAGAAAACTTACCCTAATATAGTCCTTCTGCAGGACCTGAATGATGGCAGAACAGGTCTCATAATGATCCCCAGAGCCTGGAGGGAGATGCCTGTCGAACTTGAGGTCCTGCAGACTTCTCCCCGTTGCCAAGTACCGCAACGTGGTGACTAGCCTCTGCTCCAGAGTAATGGCTTACCCCATGCAGGTGTCCTGTTTAGTATCATAAGGGGACAGCAAAGCCAACAGACGGTGAAAAATGGGGTACGTCATCCGGAGAAAATTCCTGAAATCATCAGGGTTATTCTCCTGGATCTCACGCAGCAAAGGCATGTGAGAATTGGTCACGCTGGAGCAACCAATTCTTGGTCCATGAACTCCTCCGCACCCTGTTCATGGACTGGACTTGGGTCAAAGCAATAACACCAAGCACCCACATAGCACAAACTCTACGACAAGCACATACCCGCAACATGGCTTCAAAATGGTCATCTGATCAGAACGAACTAACAGAACGCACTGAAAAACAGCAAGGCCTGTGAAGAGCGAGCTGAAAATCAGAAACGAGCAGACAAGAACGCACTGAAAAACAAATATGAACTGACTACACGCACTGAAAAACAGATACAAACCCACAAGCACAAACTGAAGAGCAGTATTGGACTGAAAAGCATGAAAGCTGAAAAGCGCGAATCGTCTCTCACCAAACTTCTACAAACACGAGATAAACACAAGCTTAGCAGAAGGAGCCCGAAGGGTGGCGCACTGGCTATTGAACTTCCTTTTTCTAGTGCCGTCGTACGTGTTGTACATCACCACATTCTTGAAGGTCGGAATTTGGTGTTACCGTGTGTATGCAAGACAAGCTTAAGCGGAATCCCGTCAGAAAAGCCATCATACCTTTTTTCCGACCAAAATCCCGATCGTGTGTACGCGGCATCAGGCTCCTAAATGCTCCCATCTCAAATTTTCCTCATGTATACATTCCAAATACATCTAGGAAAAATAATGGAGTCTTAATAGCGACAAGGACTCGCTCCCCTTTTCTCTTTTGAACAAATGCATCAATGCCCAAGGCAGGTTTATCATTCTGGTGGCTGTCATTAACAATACTGCTTATACAGTGGTTAAAGCTGTAAAAAAGTTTTCCTCCTACAAGGCAATGTTATAGTATGCATTGCATACTAGCACATTATTTGAAACTTACCCTAAAACTAAGCCTTCCAGCAGCATGCTGTCACTGCTGACCTTGCTTCCATCTATACCCGGTCTTCCTTCCAGGTTTGCGGGCTCCAGTCCTTTGAATGGACTAGCCAGGATAACGTTACTCCCACTGTTCACGGCATAGGGCTCTGAAGGAATGTCATGGGTGTACGGTTCCTTCAGAGCGCATGGGCCAATTACGCCACCGGTGGCTTCACAAGTAAATATCTCTTAAACAGTGCTCATTTGGCAGATATTTAACTATACCCATAGGTAAGCCTTATTATAGGCTTAACTATAGGTAAAAATCAACAGAGGGAGTTTACTCTTACTTTAACCTATATGCACCTAATAAGCACTCTATGAAGCTTTTTCACACATTATTATGTAAGGCCAGGTAAATGAAAAAGGAAATGATGTCTTTTGTGGTGACTTTAAAAATGTTATGAATGTCTCCATGGACTCTTCTTCTGGTACTGTGAAATGGCGGCAAGGTTTGGGCTCTGGGTTTAAAGAAGAAATTTTTTGACCCTTGACGGTGCATTCACAACACTGAAAAGGACTACGCGTTTTTCTCTGCTGTTCACAAAAGTTATTTCAGGATAGATTTTTTTTTTTTACTGAAAAACATTTATTACAGCGAGTGTCTAAGGCCTGTATCCAAAATATCACTTGGTCAGACCATGCGCCCACCTTGGATATTATGCATACCTTTTTTAAAAGCTCTAGTTTGAGCTTGTGGAGAAACAACACCTATATCTTGTCCAACCCACGCTATAGCTCTGAGATATCAACCAAATTGAAAGAACTCTCTGTGTAATGATACTGGTGACATCCCCCCTGTTTGGTGCGCTCATAAGGCATTTATTCAGGATATCCTAATTCAGGTAGCATCCCGGGAGAGGAAATGGAGGCAGCAGCACATTTTGTCCATACTCGGAGAAATTGGTTACCTAAAGGGTCAACATAAAAAAGCACAGCATACAAAGTATTCTGTACTTCCCTGACTCACTTTTTGTAGGGAGGAGTTTAGGCAAATGCTAGTCTAAAACTACAACATATATCTAAAGCAGTGGTTCTCAACTCCAGTCCTCGGGACCCACCAACAGGTCAGATTTTAAGTATTACCTTGGGGAGTTGCAGACTAGAATACTGCAATCACTGAGCAGCAAGTGATATCACCTGTGATGTATTTCAACTATCTTGCAAACCTGGCCTGTTGGTGGGTCCTGAGGACTGGAGTTGAGAACCACTGATCTAAAGAGACAAACTCACATACTACTCACAAAACAATAAAACAGGCACATTTTTAGCTTCTCAATTGAAACAGCAACATCATAAATCCAAACTCTCTAGTCTGCATCATCATAGCTCTGTCCAACTATTTCACAATCCTCAGAATATTGCTGTTTTTTAGCAAATATTATGAATCGCTATTGAAACTCCACAAGCCATGGAGGTTGGTATAGTGGACTTCATCCATCGTATCAACCTTCCCTCAGTTGATAAACCCATACTTGCCCAACCAAATACTCTTATAACTCCCTCAGAGGTATTGGATGTTATTAAAGCTTTACCTCTTCACAAATCACCTGGCTTTGATGGTCTTTCTGCTGAACATTACAAATCCTTTTCTGATATTCTGCCACCTTATCTTACCAAGGTATATAATGATGCTGTGGTTCCTTTCCAAAAAAATGTTTCAAGCCATTATTGTAACACTCCTGAAACCTGGGAAAGATCACTCCATCCCACAGAACTTTAGGCCAATTTCACCTCTCAATTCTGAACCTTAAAATGTATGCCAAAATCCTAGCCAAAAGTCTTTTGGAGGTTACTCCTCTGTTAATTGGTTTGGACCAGGTTGGATTTGAAAAAGGCCTCCAAGCTCCAGATGCTACCAGAATGATCAATTTGATTATGTATGCAAAAACCACATGTTCGCCTTCCCTATTGGTTGTGTTAAATGCTGAAAAGGCCTTTGATAGGGTCTATTGGGCATACCTATCCCAAATGCTGCTGAAATATTGCCTCTCTGTCATGTCCCTTTATACCATGCCCTCTGCCCAGGTATTTCATTCAGAGATGCATGCACCAGGGTTGTCCTCTTTCCAGTGATTTTTTTCAGTGGTGTTTGAGCTGCTGGCAGAGCTTATTAGAGCTCATCCTTTGGTACATGGTTATAAGATCGAGAATTTTTGAACCTATGCTTGGACTGTTTTCTGATATCTTTCAAGCCAGAATCCTCCATGCTAGTAGTGCAAAATCTTTTAACTATGTTCAGTGAGGTTTCTCATTATAAAATAAACAACAATTGTTACACTTTACCAGTTGGTATACCAGAGTACAAATTACAGCCATTAAAATCTCTGTTCCCGTGTAATTGTGATGCACCATCTATCACGTATCTGAGTGTACAGTTAACCTCCTCTTCTACTAATTTATACTCTGTCAATTTCCCCAATCTACTAACCTATATTGACACAGGGTTGCAGCTTATAAGCAGGCTTCAATTTTCTTGGGTGGGAAGGATTGCAGTGTTATAGATACAAGTATTGCCTAAACTGTTATATCATTTCAAACTCCCCCTATCCTAGTCCCTTCTCAAATTTTTTTTTTCTAGTTTGGTGGCTAAGATTAGAAGATATATTTGGGCATGTAAAAAACCTTGTATTTCTCTTACTACTTTATATGTACCACACCAACATGGAGGACTAAGTGTACCTAATGTATATGCCTACTACCAGCCTACTTTATTGGATCAACTGTTTTTGGTTCTCTCCATCTGAGGACAAATTATGGGCCAATAATGAGAGAGAAATCGCTCCAGGGCATGACCTCCCAGCCCTTGCCTTTGTCTCCATAATCTCTTATAAGTACTCTTATGCCCCAAACACACAGTCGGACTTTGTTCGGACATTCCGACAACAAAATCCTAGGATTTTTTGCGACGGATATTGGCTCAAACTTGTATACACACGGTCACACAAAGTTGTTGGAAAATCCGATCGTTCTGAACGCGGTGACGTAAAACACGTACGTCGGGACTATAAACGGGGCAGTGGCCAATAGTTTTCATCTCTTTATTTATTCTGAGCATGCGTGGCACTTTGTCCATCGGATTTGTGTACACACGATCGGAATTTCCGACAACGGATTTTGTTGTCGGAAAATTTTATATCCTGCTCTCAAACTTTGTGTGTCGGAAAATCCAATGGAAAATGTGTGATGGAGCCTACACACGGTCGGAATTTCCGACAACAAGGTCCTATCACACATTTTCCGTCAGAAAATCCGACCGTGTGTACGGGGCATAACAGTTAACAAACTGACAGCAATCTTCTCTGCTGAGCTGTTGTGTTCTGACAGGGGAACGGCCAGGGACAGAGGCGTTTGGCTGCTGGGTTTTCCCTTAACACCTCCTGATGTGAGCTATTCATTATTTGTTTAGATAAGTGTGCTTTATACACCTTTCTCACCTCAGAATCTTAGACTGTATATAATACCTATGGCCCCTTGCATATTTACATTCCTAATCCCTAACTTTTGTTCCGTCCGCTGGGACCAATCAGCCCCCCTTCTGACTCTCGAGGGGGGGCTTGGTTCATCTTGTCCAGCTAGTGTTTCCCTTCATGACCCAAGTAGACAAAGGTCTGTCAAGGGTGAGTGAAAACCGGAATGTAACAAATAAGTCAAAACTTGAGACCTAGTAATTAAGAATTATTAAAGAGGGGGGTAGAACATGTGGAGAAAAAGTGCCAGATAGAAGGCAGAAAAGGGAAAGTTAAAGAGGGGGAAGGGGGGAGCTGTGGCTCTGTGCCCAGAGACCCATTTCATGAGTTGGTCTAGTTTGTAAGTGTCCTAGGATTGTTTGTCAGAGAGTTAATCCATGGATCCCATGTGTGCGGGACTTTGTAGACTACCCAAACATTGAGTGCCGGTTCACATAGGGGCGACTTGTCAGGCGACCTAGTCGCCTGACAAGTCGCCTCCCGTTCTGTGCTACGGAACCGTTCTAATAGGAGCGACGCAAGTCGCTCCGACTTAGAAAAAGGTTCCTGTACTACTTTGGGGGCGACTTGCATAGACTTCTATGCAGAAGTCGTTTTACAAGTCGCCTCGGAAGTCGTTTGCAGGTCTCCTCGCTGAGGCGACCTGCAAGTCGTGCCGCCCCTGTGTGAACCGGGGCTAAGTCCTTATTAACTGCATGGTCACCCCTATTACACAAAGGGCATAATGCAGGCAGGGTTAATCGGCTCCAGTTAACTTTAAGAGCCTATGAGTATCTAATTCCTTTCTCTTCAGCACAGAACTGGGCTGCAAGGGGCATTCATGTTTTTTTTTAACTGAATCCGTAGTAGTGGGAAGTGATTTATCTGACACATGTAGACTCCTTTTAAATTAAACATTTCATCAAACCCTAAGTGTACTATAAATATTCCCTATTTAGTTTTAAAATTCCTAACATTAAACTAGGAACATTAAACTACCTAAAGGTATATCCTTCTTTTACAAACACAATAATTACCTCATGGAGAAGAAACTGGCCACAATGCAAAAATAGGACCTATCTCACTCCTTCACAGTTGAACAGCTGCACAAAACTATTGCTTTAAATAGCAAATATTGTTTTATTGAACATTGGGATAATTCCCAAAAAATCCTCCACAGGTGGTATCTGACTTCCTACAGGTTAAATAAAATATATTCATTGTCTTCTGCATTATGCTGGAGGAACTGCCAACAAAATGGTAATTTATTTCACATTTTATGGGGCTGTAAACACATCCAAGGTTTGTGGAAATCAGTCTAAACCTTCCTATCCTTCTTGACTGGAATTTTGACCCATCCCACACCGACCCTAGCTCTCTTTAACTTAGGGTTGGAAAAATACTCCCCTACACACAGTAGTAATTGTCCATACACTATATGCAGCTTGACTTAAATCGCCAAAAGCTGGAAATCAACTGTTCCCAATTTAGCTACTTTTGATATCCAGAATTAATACTCAATGTCAATACGAGAAAATGCTTGCATATTATGATCGCAAATCTCTCAAATTTCAAAAATAATGGAATGTCTGGTTAACATATCCTCAGGCCTTGGTAAATAAGTTGATGTTAGATCTTATTTTGGTATTTGGGTTTATTCTGCCTGGAATGTTTCAGAAGAAAAGGGGCACATGCTTGCTGCCCCCCACCCCCCTCCTGGTCACTCAGTCTGCATACCTGGATAAGGGTCTGATTAGAACTGTAAGAGGAATTCCAGGTCTAAAATATATTATAAAGTTATAACAGTCATTTTCTTCAAAAAATGCTTGTCTTTGCGAAGCCCTTTGGATCCTAGACCAAGCATGTACATATGTAAAAATTACAAATACTTGTGCAGGTAAAACATGTTTCATATATGCCCTTTAACAAAGTATTTAGCTGTGTTTTTAAGGTTCAGTTTAAATTTCAATGCCACATTGGTTTCTACATATCAGTTAAACAAATGTTTAAAAACTGTGTATAGAAGTAATTTCTTCCCTTAGCAGTTGGTTGTACATTCATATTTTCACTGTGATAGCAGAGCATGGCAAAATATAATTACATATTATAACATTGTATTCATTGCTTAGAGTAAATCAGCACAATCTTGTTTTAATTAAACTTTTATCTAATAATATCATTTTATAGATGCTATATTACAATGAACAGAGGAAATTAATCTTTCTTTCATTGAAGTTTGGATAGCTAACATCTAGATTTTATGATGCATGTGTGTTTGTAACAATGAATAAATACAATTGAAAAACGGATTTATCACAGTATTTGCTGTTTTAAAAGATGACTACATTGAACAATGTTGATATATGTATACAGAAGAGTATGAATTATGGTAGGGGAGATGCAATTAGCAAATCTTCATATATGCCAGCTTTGTTTCTCTCTTGCTGTTTTAGTTTGATGCTTTCTTGCTGACTTTAAACTTACTCCCACTATTTCCCTTTAAGACATATTCAGTATATGATATATCATAAATGCCATAATGATACTACAAAAGACATGGTGAAGTTACCCGCTCTAGAAATGCACCACAAGAAAGAGTAGCATATCAACTTAACATCAAACTGAAAATTCAGCTTTAATGAACTTACCTACAAAATGTCAGTAAATATCCATATACAGTAATTGATTTTTTATTGTAGTATTCTCTACTTAAAAAGTACCAACAACTGTGTTGGTGTAGGTAGCTCAAGAAATACAGTACAGTAAAGAATAATGTTACCATTGAATTTGATTGATCTACCATATAATGAAGTTACCTACAGAAGTCTACTGAAAGCTTCTTTATATAAAGTACTTTTACTAAATTAACATTATTTCATTGTATAGCATTCATAAATTGGGGAAACTATGCATTTAAAAAATACAGAAAAATATATCATATTGAAAATTATAGGATATTTGTGGTATTGGCATATCAAGAAATACAGCGCAAGAAAATGTATCTTCACCATGCCATTTAGAAGACTCTGCCATATGACCTGGATTTTAGAGGTCAATAAATCATTTTAGTCCAGAAAAATGTGTGCAACTTCCTTTTAACAGCATACATGTAGCAAGCTATCTCTAAACTGGGACCCTCCAGGTTCTAATCATTAGAACTAGATCCTATAAACTTTTAAAATATCAAACATATGTTAACCATTATACAATCACTCTGAAATGGAGTTGTCAAATAGAACTGAGAATAAGACACATTTTATACATGCAGCAAGGATGGAAGTACAAGACTTCTGTAAACAAAGCTACATCCCATAACAGCTGACATGGATATCAGCAAGCCACTGGTTAACTCAGCCAAGACATTTCAGAAGATACATTGACAGTTCAGATTGTGATTGTAAAATAGATAACCATAAAAATAAGAAAAGTAAAGCGAAAGTATGTTACATGCTCAATAAGTGCATATTTTAGGTTTTTATTGCAGTGCTTTCACATAACTACTGTTTTTTCTTTTACATATTAGCTTTTCTACAAAATAAATTAGTAGCTTAGTCACCAGAGTTTGCTTCTCTCTCTCTCTCCCTCTCTCTCTCTGCAAAAAAATTGGGTAATTTTCAGTTCAAAATATTAACCACTTGACCTCTCAAAGATTTACCCCCCTTTGTGACCAGGCCCTTTTTTTGCGATGCGCCACTGCATTACTTTAACTGACAATTGTGTGTCCATGCAACACTGTACCCCCAAAAAAAATGTACGTCCTTCTTTCCCCACAAATATAGCTTTCTTTTGGTGGTATTTGATCACCTCCTGAATTTTTTTTTTTTTGTGCTATAAACAAAATTTTGAAAACCTTTTTTTTAACTTTCTGCTATAAAACGTATCCGGTTAAAAAAAAAATTGCTCATTGATTTTAGGCCAAAATTTATTCTGCTACATATTTTTGTTAAAAGAATCCCACTAAGCCTATATTGATTGGTTTGCGCAAAAGTTAAAGCTAAAAGTATGCACTGTATAGCAGAAAATGTCACTGTACTAATGACAGTGGCTGGGAAGGGGTCAACATCAGGGGCGATCAAAGGGCTAAATGGGTTCCTAGCTAGTGTATATATACATGATCCTGTACACGGCTGCCGCCCTGTAGCAGTAAAACTGTTATAGGGTGGTCAGCAACCTCTTAAACACCATGGGAGTGGCATGCTCATGGCCAGGAACAGAGACTACCTCTAAATGCTCTACACCCATGACCCCACCCAGAAGTGATTATTATGTCTCATTTTAATGTAGAGGACTATCTGGACACTCGACTTGAGTCTGAGAATCCAGCAATGGAGATTTACTCAAACAATATTCTTACTTTTGTCCACTAAAAAAGAGCTGAAAAAGATGTTTGCTCATCTGGTAAAGCAACATAAGCTCCAACTTTCTGAGCTAAGGAATGATTACCTCATAAAAGACAGTCTATAGTTACCTCTCTCAGCACAGTGGTAACTCAGTTTACAGGAGACAGTTAGGGTTCAACATATGTATATGCAAGCATGTGGTTACAACTTTATGACCAAGAAATCCATCACCACAGAAATAACATATGGCTATAAGGTCTGCCTGAGGCTACTGGCCCTGGCGATCTTTGATTTACAGTCACCAACATATTCAATATTCTCTTAGGTAAATCACCATTAGACCTTATCAATTTAGACCGGGTCCATCAGACCCTGTGTACAAGAACCCTGGTGCTGAATTAACCCAGAGATGGTTTTTTAGGGTTCATTTTTTTTAACAGAAGAAATCCTTGCTAAAGCTAGAGGGGAAAAAAGGAACCCTAGATTTTGATGCCACAGAAATTACATGGTTTCCTGATAGAGACATCAGACCTTAGCCAGAAGAAGGGCTCTTCGCTCTATAACTTGAACTCTGCAGGATGCCAACATTGTCTACAGATGGGGTTATTCCTTTCATTTGCTGGCTAGGAGGGGCAGTGAGTCTCATATTCTGCTCTCCCCTGACAATCTGCCAATGTTCTTGAAAGCCCTTGAGTTACCTGCACTGGAGCTTGAACCCTGTTCACACCAGGTTCTCTCTTCTTGGTCCATAATTTCTCTTCCAATCTCATAGCAACATGCTCCCACCACGGGAAGGCATCAGAAAGATTGCCCTATTCCTCATAAAGACTCCTGTTTCTGAATATTAGTTCTCATGATTTTAAGCTGCTACCTTCACAAGGTACATTCTATGCTTCATTTACTTTTTTCAGTTTCTGAGCCCAAAGCATTAGCTTATCCTACCTTTTAGAAATAGATATTCCTCATGATACTATGTTCTATATGGGTTATTATTCAGCAATACTACATAAAGTGACGGGAAGCGTCACCTGGAATTTCTTTTTTTTTTTCATACATTGAGTATTGTTTACTGCTATAAAATACAATACAAGAAAATGTTTGCAACACAGCTCTTGAAGTATACTAAGTAAATAACCAATTAAACAATAGGGGTTAGTTGAAAAAAGGATGGATCTTAATTGTGAGAATAATGAGTGGGGGGAGGGGGAGCAATAAAAGGGGGAAGTTGCACATCTATCTAGGCAGACTGACTATGTAGTAATCAAAGCTGCATAAGGCACTCTAGGCAATAAGTCTCTTAAAAGGTATTGTCTTGGTCATATTGTTGTTGGAGACTTTGTAGATAGATAAAGGACTCATCGGAGGTATCAAGTTCCTTGATGGGCATAGTGAACATCAAAGCCTCCCATCTCTTATGGAAGCTTGCTTTTGAGAAGAAAAGGGTAAAGTCGGTACCTACTTTTTCTCTGTATAGTAGTAGCTGTAGTTCCCTTTTTGTCAGAGAGATTGTTAAACCGATGGAGGAACCATCCTATTTTGGATAGTTCTCTGTGCGACTAGAAGAGATATCAGAATCCAGGATTTGTGCTTAGAGTTGGTAATGTTTGGAGATCCTGGGAAAAGTTGGTTCTTCCAGTATCTGAAGACTAGTAAGAGAGGGTCCTTTGGTAATGTCCACAAACATTGGGAGAGAGACGGCCTTGAGTGAGAGCAGAGAGGCCATAAAGCAGTTTGAGAATTGGCTGCATCTGATATGAATGGAATGTAGGCACGGTGGAGAATTTTAATTTGTGTTTCTCTCGATTGCTGATTTGGGTATGGCATAGAATGGGGTAATAGACTTGAATTTTGTCCAGGATCTACGGGTCAGAGAAATATTTGTTCCAGTTGGCCATTTGATAATGAAGCAAGTGGAGGGGTCAATTTGTGAATCAAGGTTTGTAAATGTCTGAGATGGAGTATGTTCCCATTTCGAGTAGACGGTCCTGAATTGTAGGTTGGAATCTCTTGTCACCGTTTCTGCAGTGAGATCGTACAAAACTGACACATTGGTCATAGTAGAGAGCATGAGCCGTTGGAAGGGAGAATTTTTCTGTTATTTCTGAGAAGGCATATTTTGTGCCAGTGCTTAAGTCATACAGGGAAGAGTATTTGGTGAGGCCTTGTTGACACCACATGGAGAAGGTCTTATGTTCCATTCCTGATGGGAATATGGAATTTCCCTCCAGGCAGTGTCCCATAGTAAGAGATTGTGTTGAAGATCTGGGCGAACTGATTTCAACTTGGCATGTAAGAGGGCCTCTAAAGAATAGGGGTGTACCATCTCAGGTTCCATATGGTAGTTGGAGTATCATGATGCTTTCAGTAGCCAGTCTAAGCCTTTATGAAACAGACATGCTATGTTATAAACCCTGATATTGGGGAGACTTATGCCCCCTTTGCTTCTGGGGAGATAAAGTTTGGAGAGTGCAATACGAGGGCGCTTTTTACGTCAATAGAATGAGGATATAGCTTTATTCAAATTTGTGATGTTATGTTTTAGGAGAATTGGCAACTTCCTAGAATTTATAGAGTTAGATCCATCCAATTTTCAAGCTCCTGTATGATTCTCTTAAAGTGGTTGTATACCCTTTTTTGTATTTTTACCTACAGGTAAGCCTATAATAAGGCTTACCTGTAGGTAAAATAAATATCTCCTAAACCTGTATGGTTTAGGGGATATTCACTTTGCATGCAGACGCTGATGCCAGCGGCGCTTGCGCTGCGAAGGTCTGGCAGAGCCTGCCCGACCTTGCCGGAAAGAATTCTCTCGCGCATGTGAGTGACATCGTGGCTCCGGCCACTCACAGCACCGGAGCCGCTAACCCGGAAGACATGCCGAAGGGAAATGTCAGCTCCCTCAGCGTGGACCGGAATCAGCTGCCGACGTCTCGTTCTAAGGTAAGTATTTCATAGTGAGCTAGTATGTGTTGCATACTAGCTCATTATGTCTTTTGCCTTACAGGTTTAAAAAAAAAATTCTGCAGGTATGCAACAGCTTTAATTAATTTAATTTAATGTATAGAGGAAGGAAGAAATCTTGCCTATCTTAATACCTAGATAGGTTATGTGAGATTTGGCTACTGTGAAGGGAGAGCAGTGTGTCCAGATAGGGTTTGGAGATTTACAGAGGGGTAAGATTTTGCTTTTATTATAGTTGATGCGGAGGCCTGAACAGTGTCTAAATCCATCAAAGATGGCCTTGATGGAGGTCATATCTAAAAGGGGGTCTGCAGTAAAAATGAGTATGTCGCCCGCAAAGAGCTCTGTGCATAATTGCAAGTCTCTGACGTGGATTCAGTGTAGGGTATTGTAGATGATCTAAAAGTCAATACATATGACAAAAAGGGTATCAGCAAGAAAGTTCAGCCAATACAGCCATATGTGGCAATATAATGACAGATGCTTGTTGTGATAAAAAGATTTGTAAGATCTATTACCTTTCACAAAAGTGGCAAGCTCCCCATAATGGTCCCGCAGCAAAGGAATAAAAGTTGTGAAAGTAAGACTACCTTTTAAAACCCCCACCTGATCAGCATGATAAAAATCAGCTGGTCAGGTGCGGACGAGAGGCAGACGGGGCGCATGCGCAGTAGCCAAAGTCATCTGCCTACATTTCCCATAGGTCCGAGCGTCGGTCCGGTCACATGGCAGCTATTGCCAGTGACGTGATCGATAGATGTAAGGTGCAACAGAACACTCCAGAGGAGGGAGGAGGAAAACCTCACATCATCCAAAGGAGGCAAAAGGGGGAGGAGGCGATGAACAGGCGTTGGAACACATCGATGGTCCCGGCCGAAGGGGCGGGCTGACAGTAAAGTCAGCCCTTGGGCGTCCATGCAGCCAAAGGCTGTAGTGGGACAGATTCCCAAATGGATGGGGGGTGAATCCAAACAATGCATTAGACCCCCACGGCACATCCCGGGAGGGGGGGAGGGCGGGAGGAACAGAGGGAAGTCTGAAAAATCAAACAGACTGGGGACATAGGCAAATCGGCCCAGGCGGCGCGCAGCTGGCACCACCACAACGGCCACCATGCGATTAATGACAGAAAAATGCCTGCAACAATACAAGTGTGAATCAGATGTCAGAGTAACATTAGTTGAAACAAGTATAGTAATTCAGCAATAAACAATGCATCTAATTTCAATGTGTCTCTACATAGATTTTAGTCGTCATGTTATCAATAATTATTACATCAAAAAATGATCCAAATAATCTTTTCTTTAGAATGGTACTCATGTGTATATACATATAATATTTATTATTACCTAGCTGGTCTATCCATCGATTGCCTCCTTATTGGCTGGCCTATCCTATGCCTAAATGGGCCCCTTTGGTTCGGTGATCCATCTGCCCCTACTCCCTGCCCCCATCCTGTACCCACTGCTGGTTGACTTTATATTTACATGTTATTTACAGTAGTTATTATGTGTAACTACACATTGTATGTATGGTAATTTTTACTGTTTGTCTTTATTGTATGTACATTTGAAATATTTGGATCATTTTTTGATGTAATAATTATTGATAACATGACGACTAAAATCTATGTAGAGACACATTGAAATTAGATGCATTGTTTATTGCTGAATTACTATACTTGTTTCAACTAATGTTACTCTGACATCTGATTCACACTTGTATTGTTGCAGGCATTTTTCTGTCGTTAATCGCATGGTGGCCGTTGTGGTGGTGCCAGCTGCGCGCCGCCTGGGCCGATTTGCCTATGTCCCCGAAAATAAATAAATTTATGTGTATGCGCTAAAGGCTATAAATACGTGAACAAAGAATAAAATAAATCTATACAATATTAAAAATTATTATAAATTATAAACAGTGTCACACACCTGTGAAGAAAGTGACTATAATCCACAATTGAATATATGAAAAATGGTAACATGCACCATGCAAAAAATGTGAGAAAAAAAAAAAAAAAATCCTTTAAATGATTAAAAAAAAAAAAAAAAAATATATATATATATATATATATATATATATATATATATATAAATCAATTCATACAAATGAATATATCTCAGTCCAAGCCATTCATAAGAGTATATAAATTAAAGTGCACGATAGTGTCCAAACAAATAGCAGGCAATCCTCATGCTGTTTTTTTTGAAAAAGTGCTAAATATTCCTCATGCTCTTCTTATGAGATGTGCACATTAAGGCATGCTGCAGTGCTCTCCAGTGACCCCCAATGGATAATGCGCTCACCTTAGAGCGTGTGACACAGTAGCTAAACAGTGTCAAAACACGCATTAGAGCAACTCCAGGGCTCACACAGGGTATGCTGGTGATGATCTGTATCTCGCTCAAATGGTGACATATATGAAAGAAAGGAGACTCATAGCATAATACCGCCAGGAATTTATTTGAAAAGCCCTAAAAACAATCCCTCCAGGAGGGTACTCACAATGCTTGGGTGCGTCAGTGCACCATCCTATCCAAAACATGCAATACAGATGAATCCTGTGGCGTGCGGTGCGGTGTTCAATCCTCTGCCTGTCTGTGTGTAGAAAGCTCCGTCCTGCCCCTCCCCTACGCGTCTTCGGCACAGGGTATACGTGCCTTCATCTGGGGGATCTAATAGGACGGGCGCTCTATGTGTAATTTATACTATCACAGCGGCCATTTTGCCTGGGACCGCTGACATCCTAGTGTTCGGCTCCAGCTATGTAAAAGATACCAGCGGCCATTTTGCCTGGGATCGCTGACATCCTAGTGTTCGGCTCCAGCTATGTAAAGAACAACAGCGGCCATTTTGCCTAGGATCGCTGACATCCTAGTGTTAGGCTCCAGCTATGTAAAAACAACAACAGCAAATGACGCTGTGTGCCAGCCTTGATATTTTAGAGAAAGCAGGAAATGAAAAGCTATAGTAAGCGATGTTTAACCCTATCTACATAAATATAATCCTAATCCAGGACAGAGCCACACATCAGAGTAGACACCATGTCGCACACCACAAATAACGGTAATTGCACTAGCGATTAATATATGGAACAACAAAAAACTACAAATGTATAAATCTCATGGCATAATCTATAACAATATAAAATATATAAAAAAATATATAAAAAATATATATATGTTTAAAACCATACTGAGAACTAAGTATGTTTCTCACATCGGTAATACAGCACAATCATCATTGTGGGATCCTAAAAACCCTTAAAGGGACCTGTAACTTTTATTGCTGTATGATAGTTAACTCACAAATGAAAAATAAAAAATATGAAATATGAAATATATTTAAAATAAATACAAAAAATTTTATATAAAAAATCCTATACCTAAAAAATAATATATATATCTGGAATACAGTAGATACAATAAAATTTCAAATATAAACAAAAGTATTCCTGAAAATGCATATTAATCTTGGAATATCACAATTATTATCTAGTAATGACACCTAACAAATATATAAAAAAAAAAAAAAAATATCTAAAAAATATCTAAAAAAATATCTAAAAAATATATATATTAATCACCTCCCCAAATGGTAAGAGGGGAAAAGTAAATCCATATGAGCCATACCATGCATGTTAATCAGGCGATCATTTAAGTACCAAAAAAGTGCTAAGTAATCCAGGAGTACGTTATACCAAAAAACAATAAATATGGGGGAGTGCTTCGTGAAAGGCACTAGGTAAGCTTGACTGCTCCCTGATGTGCAAAAATATTATTTTAGTGGCTAGAGTGAATCCAATAAAAATCAAGTAAATCATCATAATCTACTACGTATACCCATAAAAAACCTGTAAAAAACATATTAGGTACTGTAAAATGTGGATATCTAGGTGGGATACAAAAAAGCTAAAGTCAATAATTACTCAAGAAACATCTTAAATTGAACTCCTTATTGAGCCCCCCCGGGGCCATGGAGCCGAGCTGGTGTATCCACCATGATTCACGTTTACTAATTTCTCTTACAAAGTTGGAACCCCTCCAGTGTCGTTTGGGTACCTCTATCCCCCAAAACTTCATCCCAACCGTGCTTTGATTATGTACACGTTTGAAATGTATGTACAGATGGTGCTTGTCAGACCCCTTACGTATATTCCTTACATGCTCCTCTAAACGGTCTTTCAAATCCCTAATAGTCCGCCCCACATAGATGTAATTGCATGGGCATTTTAACCCATAAACAACCCCTATCGTGTCACAGGATATAAAATCTCTAATGGTGTAGGAGTGGTTATTTCTAGGATTGGTAAACTCCTTTAATCTTCTGTTGTTACCAGGGACCCTAACGCAGCTGTAACATCTCCCACAACCATAAAAACCTTTTAGGTCCCAGAACATTGAGGGTTTCTGGGGGGGTGGTTCTACCACAGTATGGACTAACCTATCACGTAAGTTGGGTGCTCTCTTAAAAATAATCTTGGGTTTCTCTGGGAGTATCTCTTTTATGGTGTGTAATAGGGGGCGCTAGAGACCTAACAAACATATGCTTCTGCCGTTAAGTGCACTCACTAACCAAATCAGTCTCAGTGAACTGAGTGGTGCTGATTGTGCTGAACTAGTGATAACACAAACACATGATTTATGCTACAAAAATAATATAAAATACAATGAAAAATAATAAATAAAGAATCCAGTGAAAAAAAATTAGTGCAAGTGAAATGAATACATCGTGATGTCTAATAGTCCCAATCCATTGAAGAAATCAGAGCAAAGCAGTTGAAACCAACATCACAGCGGACACATGGATCTTCACAAATGCAACAATTTAAGCGTTGATATAAAGGTTCCGTCACCCAAGAGGAAAAACACCTGAAGGTAATAGATATCTGCTTACCAGATACCAATGACTTCTTTAACTAAAAAGAAAGTCATTAGTGCTTGTACAGGATTGTGCCTGTTCACATGAAGGCTGGAAGGCTGGATGGTACTTTAGGCATTGAACCCTCCCGTCCCATTCATTCAGGATAGGAAATATGAGAAACAAAAAGGAATCCTCATAGCGTAAAACCGTTTAATATATAAAATTAGAGAACAATAAAATAGCCAAATGGCCTCTTACATTGGACGGTGCCTACCCGGCACTGGGACTGCTCGCATGTCAGGGTGAGTAGAGTCAGGAACCCTTCGCATCACATCGCACATGCGGCGTGCGTTCCACTCCGTGCGTCTAGCTAACCAGCTAATCCGGAAGTAGGTGGGACGAATCTGGACATGTGACCACGTACCGCTCCGACGTACGTTTCGTTTGTGAACGTCATCAGAGAAGCGTACATTGGTCACTAAGCAACTCGTTTATATGGGAAATGAGGGCGGGTAAATTAATATCATTACTCCGCCTTTGTGTCAATAAAGTTTATTTGCTGAACACTGTGCATAAACCAACCAGTGGAAGCTCCCCCTGGTGGTTATATGTCACAGTGCTCCAGGCAAGGAGAAAATTCTATTTATTACATACCAAATCTGTACAGCATTAAATGGCAGGAAAACAATGGGAGATGTTATAATAATAAATATTGCTACATAAACTATCACAATATAAATGTTAATTATCTAATTCTTTGGAAAGGACTAGAATTAGTCCCGTCATTCAGAGCAGTCTCAGTCTCGGTTTCACAATAGCTGGTAAATGATAAGCACATTTAAACATACTCCATTGAAACCACAAAATTGTATTAATTAAAAAACTTAAACTATAATTTATTAAAAATGATAACCACATAACCAGTAACATCAAGGTTCAGAGAGTGCATACTGTTATAATTGTGATTAATCGTTTGTTAAAAAACAATTGAGGTCTATATCTATATTCATCCCATACGGTTGCATACTATGTAACTTGTAAAGCCAATATGTTTCATTTTTGGATACTGTCCTTTTCATATGAGTACCCCTCCAGTCCCTTGTTACTTTATCAATCCCATAAAACGTGCATAATGATGGATCGCTATTATGGTACATTTTAAAGTGTCTAGAGACACTATGGTTGGGGTAGCCATTTTTTATATTAGCAAGATGTTCACCAATTCTTACTTTGAGTTGACGTGTGGTTCTGCCCACGTACTGTAAGGAACAAGGACATTCCAATACATAAGTCACGTGGTCAGAATCACATGTGATCAATGGTTTAATATTGAACTGTTGTTGGGTGACCACAGAATTGAATTGGGATTTCTTTTTCTTGGAGCCCGGTTTTCTTGTTATTTTGCATGCATTGCACCTAGTGCAGTAATAGAATCCCGATCCGTCCAAGAACGTAGATGGTTTCCTGGGTGGATCCGGTACATTGGGGGCTAGTCGGTTCCTGAGGGTGGGGACCTTACGGTATATGAATTTTGGTTTCTTTGGTAAAGAGGACTGTAAATCTTTATCTTTTAACAGAATTGGCCAGAATTTCTTGAAAATACCCTCCACTGTTCTATATTGTCGATGGAAGCCTGACAAAAAAGCGCATTCATCTTTATATTCTTTTTTCGGTTTAGAAACCAGCAAAGTTTGTCTATTCATATTTGATACCTGAACTACCAGCTTCTCCAAAACATGGGCTGGGTAACCCTTTTCCAGGAATCTGGCAGTAAGGGTATCAGCTTGTGCAAAAAAAATCTTTATCATTTTGACAATTGCGCCGTATGCGCATATACTGCCCTTTGGGTACAGCCCCAATCCATTGCGGGTGGTGGCAACTGTGTGTAGGGACATAGGCGTTGCGGTCGGTTTCCTTAAAGAATGTTTTTGTGCTTATAGTGGAACCCTGTTTAAAAAGTGTTAAATCCAAATAATTTACTGTTGTTAGGTGAAGATCTGCTGTGAATCTTAGATTGTATTCATTATGATTCATACCATCCATTAATTCACCAAAACTTTCCTTAGTTCCCTCCCACAAAATGATGACATCATCTATGTACCTTTTGTACAACAGAAGTGATTTGGGTCTGTTATTAAAAATGGTTTCTGATTCCCATTTGTTCAATGTGATGTTTGCCACACTTGGAGCATAACAAGCTCCCATGGCAACTCCGCCTATTTGGTTATAATACTCATTAAGCGCCCAGAAATAGTTATTCCCCATAGCCATAGACAAACCTTCCAGTAGAAATTCAATTTGCGATTTTTTTAAAGTGGACTTATTTGTGAAGGCCCACCTCACTGCTTCCAACACATCTGTCTGCCGTAGGTTGGTATACAGTGACTCGATGTCTATTGTCACTAGTAAAGTTTGGTTAGTGACTACCACAGATTGTAGCAAGGTGATGAGCTCCCTGCTGTCTTTGAGATAGGATTGGCTCTGTGGGACGAGAGGCTGGAGGAAGGTGTCCAGATATTCCCCCACCCTCGAGTACAGAGAGCCAATCCCACTCACTATTGGGCGGCCTGGTGGGTTCTCCTTGTTTTTGTGTATTTTAGGCACAATATATAATACCGGGATTCTGGGTGTAGTCAAATCAAGGTAATCCGCTTCCTTCTGATTTAAGATTTTTTTATTTGTTCCTTTACTAATCCATGTTAATAGTTCCTTTTTTAATTTTGTGGTGGGGTTGGATTTAAGTAACTTATATGTTGTAGTATCCCTCAGTAATCTTTGCAATTCTTTATTGTAATTTTCTTTGGTTAATATCACCAGCCCTCCCCCCTTGTCTGCGGGTCTTACCACTATCTGTTTATTTTCTTCCTTTCTTCTTTATTATCTTCTCTGGGAGTATCTCTTTTAGGTGGACATCTTGTTTCAAAACATTCCAGTACTTCCGAATAATTTTCTGTACTTCCTTGTTTTGTAAGGAATAGTTCAGAACCATACTGATACCATCATTAACATCTTCTTCTGTAGTCTGAATCTTATCTTTAAGTAAATTATCTCTATTAAGGCAAGCGACTTCTGACTTTTCTTTATTCAAGAATTCTTTCTGGTAACCCTTGTCTATAAACATATTGCTGAGTATGTTAGACTGGTGATCATAGTCCTCAATCCTCGTGCAGTTCCTCCTCATCCTTGTAAATTGGCCTCTGGGTATATTACTTAGCCAAGGTTTGTGGTGACAGCTGGTGGTCGGGATGTAGGAATTTCGATCCGTTGCTTTAAAAAACGTCTTTGTAATCAAGCCATCACTGGTGTTAAAAATTTCCAAGTCCAGAAAGTGAATACATTCTCTGCTTACATCCCAGGTCAAAGAGATGTTCTGGTTATTGTTATTCATAGAATCCAATAAAGCTAACAATGCATCCATACTACCCTTCCAAATTATCAACAAATCGTCAATGAACCTTTTGTATAGCAAAATAGCTCCGTAATCCTGATTTAAAACACCCTCCTCTTCCCATTTGGCCATATACAAGTTTGCCACGCTGGTGGCGAATTTAGCGCCCATGGTGACTCCCTTGGTCTGTAAGTAAAACGTGTTATCATACCAAAAGAAATTATGCCGTAAGCAGAAATTTAAGCACCTAAGAATAAATGCAATAAAACCATCATTCGCCAAACTCTCCTTCCTCAGGGCCCATTCAACTGCTTTCAAGGCACCTTCATGATCAATATTGGTGTAAAGTGAGGAAACGTCCCCTGTAACCATAATAATATCCTCTTGTGCACTACATTTGAGCTAAGAGTTGCAGTGTGTGCTTGGTGTCCTTGAGATAGGCTTTAGTCTTAGCGACCAGAGGTTGCAGATGGATGTCTATATATTCCCCCAATCTGGATGTCAGAGATTCGATGCCGCTTACTATCGGCCTCCCTGGGGGGTTATTACTATCTTTGTGTATCTTTGGTAAGTAATAAATTACTGGTATCTTACTAACCATGGGGACTAAATATCTTGCTTCTTGTTTACTTAAGAATCCTTCATCCATACCATCTTTAATAATAAGTTCCAGTGTCTCTTTGAAGGATCGAGAAGGGTTACCGTTCAGTAACTGATATGTTTCAGTGTCATTTAGTAATCTTTCCATTTCTGACTTGTATTGTTGTAGGGATAGAACAACTATCCCTCCACCTTTGTCTGCCGGCCTTATCACTATATCTGTCCTTTTCTCTAGTGTTTTCATCCCTTTTTTTAAATCCTTTTGTTCATAAACCTTCTTCACTGGCAATTGCTTAGCTCACTGGTAACCAGTTTCTTGAACAAATCAACATACTTGTTGTTGGCTATATATGGGTTGAACACAGAATTATTCTTCAAACTAGTGTGGTTGGTATTCCTAATCACTTTTTCCACCGGATTGAGAGCGTAATATTTCTTGAGGTTTAACTTTCTAATAAATTTTTGTACTCCAACATATGTTTCGAACTTATTCAACCCTTTTTTAGGGGCGAACTTGATGCCCTTATCTAGCACCAATAATTCTTCTCTCGACAAAGCAATCCCACTTAAGTTAAAAATCCCATTACCTAATCCTCTCGCCTTCTCTTTCTGCTGTATTCTTCTGCCTGCTCTCCTTCCCCTCTTCCTGGGTTTCTTGTCTCGCGGGGGGACCCTCCCCTGCTCTCCCCTAAAAAAGATTCATCCAAAAATTCCTCTTCATTATCCTCCAATGGTTGGTAACTGTTATACACGGGTATTCTATATTGATCATGTAAAGGATCTCCATACCTTACACGCTGTGGTTTTGGCGAGTAATAAACACCTCCCCTCTGTGTGTCTCTATATGAGTCAGGAGGGGCCCTCTGGGGGTATTGGTTTGATGGGGGGCCTCTATATGGATATTGGTTACCTCTGTACGGAGTACCTGGTTGATATCCATAACCTCCAAATGGTCTATGCGGGGTACTATTCTGGTATCCCTGTTGCTTCTGCTGGCCACCAGGACCATAATGCCAACCCCTTCGTTGTGTGGGGGGTAAGATTGGTGGCCCCTTTCATGATAATTATACTGGGCTCTATTCCCATTGCCTCGATTTGGTGGTCCTCCTTGATACCAATTGTTCTGGTTCGGTGGTGGGCCATACCTGGGATTCTGAGCATTACTAACCCTGTAGTTAGATCGTTGGTGTTGATCAAAATATGGCTTCCTCAGCGGCTGCCGACGGGGTGTGTATGGTGGTTTATCGTCCTGTCGGTGTGGAATTTGTCCACCATTTGTTGGTTTGGTTCTTGGTTGTTGTTGCTGTTGTTGTCCTTGTGGTTGTGAGGGTCTCGCATCGCTAGTGATTCCAGTTGTTTGCGGCGTTATGCTAGCAGCCGTAGTTGCTGCTAATGTAGACTGCCAGCGAAATACTCGTTTATTTTGATAATCCTCAAAGTCTTGCGTATATTTTTTCTTTTTGATATTTTTATTTTCAACATCTTTCTTCTGCATATTCTTGTGCAAATCATCCATGAGCTTGTTATATTCAGGTGTATTGATGAAAGGGATAAGCTTGTCCCTGATCTCTTTAATCTGATTCTCCACTAGTGATAATTTACGTTGCTTCCTTTTGAGGAGAAATTCCATGATTTCCCTTCCTTTGCCTATAAAGAAGGCATACCATTCATCAATATCCTCTTCTCCCAACAGACCATCATTTATGGGAACATCCCATCTAAGTTTTCTGGGAATTAAACCATATTTTAAATACTTTTCCATGGTGGAACGGTCCCACCATATATTACTTTTCTTATCCATGCAGTGTCCCAATTTTCTAAATAAGTGAGAGATATCATTCTCTTTGCTATTGCTAACTGAGAACAGATCCTCCAGATCTATCTCCCTATTTTCAAAAAAGGCAAAAGGATCCATAGGCTACTAACAAGTGTATGAAAATAATATCCAAAAAATAGTGCTAAAATCTTGTGAGCCACAAATGGGTTAATGCCTTCAGTGTGAATAAATGAACCTAATTCAGCTGCACACACTAACCACGTTCCATACCGTGTATATGCCAAAAATAAATAAATATATGTGTATGCGCTAAAGGCTATAAATACGTGAACAAAGAATAAAATAAATCTATACAATATTAAAAATTATTATAAATTATAAACAGTGTCACACACCTGTGAAGAAAGTGACTATAATCCACAATTGAATATATGAAAAATGGTAACATGCACCATGCAAAAAAATGTGAGAAAAAAAAAAAAATCCTTTAAATGATTAAAAAAAAAAACTATATATATATATATATATATATATATATATATATATATATATATATATATAAGTGCTACTTGATAAAGTGTCCGAAACCAATTCATACAAATGAATATATCTCAGTCCAAGCCATTCATAAGAGTATATAAATTAAAGTGCACAATAGTGTCCAAACAAATAGCAGGCAATCCTCATGCTGTTTTTTTTTGAAAAAGTGCTAAATATTCCTCATGCTCTTCTTATGAGATGTGCACATTAAGGCATGCTGCAGTGCTCTCCAGTGACCCCCAATGGATAATGCGCTCACCTTAGAGCGTGTGACACAGTAGCTAAACAGTGTCAAAACACGCATTAGAGCCACTCCAGGGCTCACACAGGGTATGCTGGTGATGATCTGTATCTCGCTCAAATGGTGACATATATGAAAGAAAGGAGACTCATAGCATAATACCGCCAGGAATTTATTTGAAAAGCCCTAAAAACAATCCCTCCAGGAGGGTACTCACAATGCTTGGGTGCGTCAGTGCACCATCCTATCCAAAACATGCAATACAGATGAATCCTGTGGCGTGCGGTGCGGTGTTCAATCCTCTGCCTGTCTGTGTGTAGAAAGCTCCGTCCTGCCCCTCCCCTACGCGTCTTCGGCACAGGGTATACGTGCCTTCATCTGGGGGATCTAATAGGACGGGCGCTCTATGTGTAATTTATACTATCACAGCGGCCATTTTGCCTGGGATCGCTGACATCCTAGTGTTCGGCTCCAGCTATGTAAAGAACAACAGCGGCCATTTTGCCTAGGATCGCTGACATCCTAGTGTTAGGCTCCAGCTATGTAAAAACAACAACAGCAAATGACGCTGTGTGCCAGCCTTGATATTTTATAGAAAGCAGGAAATGAAAAGCTATAGTAAGCGATGTTTAACCCTATCTACATAAATATAATCCTAATCCAGGACAGAGCCACACATCAGAGTAGACACCATATCGCACACCACAAATAACGGTAATTGCACTAGCGATTAATATATGGAACAACAAAAAACTACAAATGTATAAATCTCATGGCATAATCTATAACAATATAAAATATATAAAAAAAATATATAAAAAAAATATATATGTTTAAAACCATACTGAGGACTAAGTATGTTTCTCACATCGGTAATACAGCACAATCATCATTGTGGGATCCTAAAAACCCTTAAAGGGACCTGGATTAGGATTATATTTATGTAGATAGGGTTAAACATCGCTTACTATAGCTTTTCATTTCCTGCTTTCTCTAAAATATCAAGGCTGGCACACAGCGTCATTTGCTGTTGTTGTTTTTACATAGCTGGAGCCTAACACTAGGATGTCAACGATCCTAGGCAAAATGGCCGCTGTTGTTCTTTACATAGCTGGAGCCGAACACTAGGATGTCAGCGATCCCAGGCAAAATGGCCGCTGGTATCTTTTACATAGCTGGAGCCGAACACTAGGATGTCAGCGGTCCCAGGCAAAATGGCCGCTGTGATAGTATAAATTACACATAGAGCGCCCATCCTATTAGATCCCCCAGATGAAGGCACATATACCCTGTGCCGAAGACGCGTAGGGGAGGGGCAGGACGGAGCTTTCTACACACAGACAGGCAGAGGATTGAACACCGCACCGCACGCCACAGGATTCATCTGTATTGCATGTTTTGGATAGGATGGTGCACTGACGCACCCAAGCATTGTGAGTACCCTCCTGGAGGGATTGTTTTTAGGGCTTTTCAAATAAATTCCTGGTGGTATTATGCTATGAGTCTCCTTTCTTTCATATATGTCACCATTTGAGCGAGATACAGATCATCACCAGCATACCCTGTGTGAGCCCTGGAGTGGCTCTAATGCGTGTTTTGACACTGTTTAGCTACTGTGTCACACGCTCTAAGGTGAGCGCATTATCCATTGGGGGTCACTGGAGAGCACTGCAGCATGCCTTAATGTGCACATCTCATAAGAAGAGCATGAGGAATATTTAGCACTTTTTCAAAAAAAACAGCATGAGGATTGCCTGCTATTTGTTTGGACACTATTGTGCACTTTAATTTATATACTCTTATGAATGGCTTGGACTGAGATATATTCATTTGTATGAATTGGTTTCGGACACTTTATCAAGTAGCACTTATATATATATATATATATATATATATATATATATATATATATATATATATATTTTTTTTTTTTTAATCATTTAAAGGATTTTTTTTTTTTCTCACATTTTTTTGCATGGTGCATGTTACCATTTTTCATATATTCAATTGTGGATTATAGTCACTTTCTTCACAGGTGTGTGACACTGTTTATAATTTATAATAATTTGTAATATTGTATAGATTTATTTTATTCTTTGTTCACGTATTTATAGCCTTTAGCGCATACACATATATTTATTTATTTTTTGCATATACACAGTATGGAACGTGGTTAGTGTGTGCAGCTGAATTAGGTTCATTTATTCACACTGAAGGCATTAACCCATTTGTGGCTCACAAGATTTTAGCACTATTTTTTGCCTATGTCCCCGGTCTGTTTGATTTTTCAGACTTCCCCCTGTTCCTCCCGCCCTCCCCCCCTCCCGGGATGTGCCGTGGGGGTCTAATGCATTGTTTGGATTCACCGCCCATCCATTTGGGAATCTGTCCCACTACAGCCTTTGGCTGCATGGACGCCCAAGGGCTGACTTTACTGTCAGCCCGCCCCTTCGGCCGGGACCATCGCTGTGTTCCAACGCCTGTTCATCGCCTCCTCCCCCTTTTGCCTCCTTTGGATGATGTGAGGTTTTCCTCCGCCCTCCTCTGGAGTGTTCCGTTGCATCTTACATCTATCGATCACGTCACTGGCAATAGCTGCCATGTGACCGGACCGACGCTCGGACCTATGGGAAATGTAGGCAGATGACTTTGGCTACTGCGCATGCGCCCCGTCCGCCTCTCGTCCGCTCCTGACCAGCTGATTTTTATCATGCTGATCAGGTGGGGGTTTTAAAAGGCAGTCTTACTTTCACAACTTTTATTCCTTTACTGCGGGACCATTATGGGGAGCTTGCCACTTTTGTGAAAGGTAATAGATCTTACAAATCTTTTTATCACAGCAAGCATCTGTCATTATATTGCCACATATGGCTTTATTGGCTGAACTTTCTTGCTGATAGCCTTTTTGTCATATGTATTGACTTTTACATCATCTACAATAGCTGGTGCTATCAGAAGGACTCACTGTAGAGGTTCCAACGTCTAGCCAATATATTGGCGGAACCTCATTTATAGGATGCATTTTCATTTTCAACGTTATGCCTTTCCAGTAAGCCTCGCCCAGTATATTCAATATACTTACTATGTCCCCCAATTTGACATCAATTGATATATTTATAGTGTGTTAATATCATTCCCCTACACTATTTTTTTAAATCTGTTTCAGAGTCTTTCTGACTGCATTTATGCATTTTTTTCACATGCACTGACTGCGCTGTGAATCCACTTTTCATGCAACATCGAGCGCCGTGGTTTTGCATATAATTAGGGTATGTAATTGAGACTGAGGTCCCTTTTGTTAAATAAAATTAAAAGAGTTTTCCAATACTTATATGCTAAACTTCTCTTTTCAGGCGCCCTCTAATTCCTGTGTAGCCAATTAATGGGCTGAGTGTGACTTCCATTCCCAGTGTTTTGGTGGTGTCCGCCTTGCGTTTTGGAGCCCGCATGGTATGTCCTGGTGTGTGGGGGGTGGGAAGACTGGAGGATATGGGTGGGCGGCAATTTGACCGCTATGCGATGCGATGGTTTGCCTTCAGCGTTACAAGATTATGTTGATCTAATAATGCATCTTTTCTTTGTTATAGTGGTTTTACTCTCTACAGTACATTTACACATTCCCCTGATGAAGCCAATGTTTTGGTGAAACTAGTCGGGAACAAAAGACTTCGATCACCTTTCAACATCATTGGTGACGATCATTTATTTGAACTGTACTTTTGTTTTGTTTTGTGTTTTTGTACCTTTTCATATAAACATTTTAGATGTTTTTTGATATCAAATAAAATAAACTAAATGATTTTTATAAAAAACTGTTCTATTTTTTTGGTGGCACCGTAATAATCCTATCATCCCCTTTCCCCCATTTTGAGATCTTTACTTTGCGGATGTTTAGAGTGGCTGTTCTTCCCTTGACAAAACAAGATTGAGTGGGGTGGATTAGGGAAGGGATGATTTTGGCTAGTCAAGTCGCTACAATTTTTGAGAGTATCTTGACATCTAGAAGGGAGATAGCTCTATAGGAGCCGGGTTCTAAGTGGTATTTTCTTTTTTTAGAGAGTAGTTAAATAATGGCTTAGTTTCCTGTTGGCAAATAGGGACCCCCTTGCCAGATTCCCTGATATACATTAAGAAGTGTGGGCGTAACTATGTTCTGTAGAGTCTTAAATAATTTGCCTCTGAACCCATCTTGGCCTGGGGCTTTGTTTGGAGCTAAATGCCGTATTGTTGTATTGAGTTTCAACATGGAGATGGGCACGTTAAGGGTTTCGAGTTGGAGGTGAGAGATGGTGATCGTAGTCGGGAGATGGATCTTATCAAGAAATCTTGAGGCCAAATTTCTATCTATAGGATCAGAAGCATATTAAGAGGAACAAACTGGAGCTTTTTCTTATTTACTTCCTGGGGAAGTGACTTGATGGAGCCTGTAGAGTCTCGGAGAGAAGTGATGTGTAGGGTGGTATGGGCCTTTTTAAGTCTCGATAAGAGTTTACCAGATTTGTTGCCAAATCTGTGTAATATTGAGTCACTGAATGCTCATTTGGTCAGTTCTAGAATTTAGGCCCAGGAATTGAAGCTGCGTTCCATCCTGTCCTGTCTTCTGGGGTGTTTTGGGAAATTAAAGATTTTGAGGAGACTTAATTTTGGATCTAGTCGAACTGCATGTCCCTTGAAAGAGGCGGCATATGTGATGATCCAACCCCTAATGATAGCCTTGCCGGCTTCCCAAATCAGATTAGGATTGTCCATGTGTGGGGAGTTTGCAGAGAAATTATTCCCAAGCAGCTTCCATAGAGCCCTGGAAGTCGGCGTTTTTGTATTGGAAGGATGGGAAGTGCCACAAATGGGGGTTTGGTTGAAGACCGGGGTCTAGAAGTGAAACTGATATTGGTGCGTTGTCTGAGATAGCTATCTCATGGATTTCTACCTTGGGAATTGTCGGTATGGTGTTGTCAGTGTCAAAGATATAGTCAATTCTTGTAAATACATTGTGGGGGGAAGAGTAGAAGGTGAATTCTCTATCTACAGGGCGGAATAGTCTCCAAATGTCAGTGAAATGTAGAGATTCCATGGTGGTTGCCAGAAAAGTCAGGTTAGACTCTTCTGGTGTTCTCTGGGATGTTTGAGAGTGGACCTGTCATCAGTTGGGTGCGTTACAGCATTAAAGTCACCTACTATATGGGGGATGGGAGAGAATTTCAAAAGTCTATTAGACAGTTCCCCATGGAAGGGCTTCCCAGGGTTGTTGGGTGTATAAGTACTTGTAATTTGGAGGTCTTTATTCCCTAATCATAAGTGAGCAGTAATGAGTCATCCCTGACAGTCAGAATTTATCATTATAACCTCACAGGGGAGATTTTTGTGGATCAGAATTATTACTCCAACCTTATGGCCGATTGGATCAGATCCCAAGATAGTGCCTACCCAAAGCTTTATTTTTTTCTCGCTGGAAAGAGACAGAGCTATCATGATATGGTGCTCTATCACTCTGTTCCCTATGACTGATATTCATATTTGCTCATTAAATGCTAGAGGCTTGAACTCCCCTCAGAAAAGATCCAAAATATTACATCCCCTATTCTGTTAACAATGATTTCATGAATACCGGAGATGAGCGTAGTAAAACAGCAAGCAGGATCTGGAGCCAGAAGGGATGTCAGCCAACCAAGTCTTTTAACAGGAATGCAGAAGGGCGTCTCTGTGATGTTGACTAAGGCGAAGGCAGAGCTCCTCTGGACTGGGCAGCTTAAGTAGGCAGTACTGACTAGCAGGATATCAGCAACAGCTGAGTAACTGTGGAGAGATAGGAGCTGGCAATTAGCTGACAGCAGAGTGGCCAGCTCAAAGAAAGAAGGGCTGAGCCCAGCCCTGACAGCACCCCCTCCTCAATGACCCCTTCCCCTCGGAGGACCACCAGGCTTGAGGGGAAAATGTCTATGGAAATCACAGAGGAGGACAGGGGCATGTACATCTGAGGATGGGACCCAAGAGCATTCCTCCAGACTGTACCCATTCCAATGCACCCGGTTCTGTATGCGCCCATGGAACCTACGGGAGTCAACAATAGACTGTACTTCATACTCCTCATGATTCTCAACCTGTATAAGGTGAGGACATGGCACCGAGGTGGTAAAGCGGTTGCAGACCAAAGGATTTAATAAGGAGACATGAAATACATTTGAAATACGCATATTAGAAGGAAGGTAGGCTACCTGGCTACCTTCTGAGCCAATCAAAAGAGGGGTTGTGCCTCTGTAACCAAGGATAATAATAACCAGCAGAAACTTAGGTGAGGAAATAACTTGGAATTAGATTATCTCATGGTGAAGAGCCCCTACGGCCATGGACAATGGAACTGTCTCATGAGTCACATGGGCAGGCTGTAAAGGTCTCTTGTCAAGAGCCTCAATGACAAGTGGAGTGTCACGCAGCTGTAGCGGAATAGAGTCCCTTAACCGCTTCAATACCCGGCCATAGCCAAATGATGTCCACAGATGGGATCTCCCATCCTGGGTGGGCGTCATATGACGGCCTCGGCTTTCCGTCGCTACTGCGGGCCCCCGGGGGCCCGCAGAGCGGCGATCGGGGTACTATTGTGTCCCTCAGGACACAGCCGTTCCCCGATGGGGGTATTGAAGCGGCGGCGGCGGCGGCGGCGGCGGGTGGCGGGCGGTGGAGCGTCGGTAACGGTGGATGCAGAGCGGCATTGGGAAGCGTGTACTATTCGGTTTCCGGCGGAAGAGGAGTGATCAGGGCGGTGATCGGGGCTGAGGCTTTTCCCCTGGATACAGCTCAGCCCCGATCACTGTAGCCAATGACATGGCTCTGCATCACATGACCGGCTGTGTCCAATCACAGCCGGTCACTAATGTAAACAAACACACACAGTCAGACAGTAACTGCTGTTGCTGGGCTCTTCTCCTCACACACCGATCCAGTGTGAGGAGAAGAGATCAGCTAACAGTGAGTTACTAATTACATGTACTACTGTGCCCAGATCGCCCCTCCTAAATAAAGAGTACCTGTCACCTCAGTACCTGTCACCTCAGTACCTGTCACCTCAGAGTACCTGTCACCTCAGAGTACCTGTCACCTCAAAGTACCTGTCATCTCAGAGTACCTGTCCATCACCTGCCACCAGAGTACCCGCCACCTCATCACCTGCCACCAGAGTACCCACCACTTCATCACCTGCCACCAGAGTACCCGCCACCTCATCACCTGCCACCAGAGTACCCGCCACCTCATCACCTGCCACCAGAGTACCCGCCACCTCATCACCTGCCACCAGAGTACCTGCCACCTCATCACCTGCCACCAGAGTACCTGCCACCTCATCACCTGCCACCTCATCACCTGCCACCAGAGTACCAACCACCTCATCACCTGCCACCAGAGTACCCGCCACCTCATCACCTGCCACCAGAGTACCTGCCACCTCATCACCTGCCACCGGAGTACCTGCCACCTCATCACCTGCCACCAGAGTACCTGCCACCTCATCACCTGCCACCAGAGTACCTGCCACCTCATCACCTGCCACCAGAGTACCCGCCACTTCATCACCTGCCACCAGAGTACCCGCCACCTCATCACCAGCCACCAGAGTACCCGCCACCTCATCATCTGCCACCAGAGTACCCGCCACCTCATCACTTGCCACCAGAGTACATACAGCCAGTCAGCCACTATGTCCAGAAAGATGTACACCCCAGAAGAGGCATACCAGATCCTGAGTCTGACTAATGAGAGCAACGGGGAGCTCTCACCGCTCAGTTCAGATTCTGGTTCTGATTCGGAATATGAGCCCCCCGAAGGCAGCACATCAGGATCAGATTTAGAGGAGGAAGTAGTCCGTCCAAAAAGACGACGGTCTGAAAACCAGGCAGCTACCAGCAGTGCCAGCGGCGGTAGACCCCAGGAGGAGGGGCCCGGTACAAGCGCTGCTAGACCCCAGGAGGAAAGACCCAGCACAAGTGGACGCCAAAGAAGTAGGGCCCAAACCCATCTTCCAGATTCCTTGGCAAATCCATTGTGGCTGCCTTCTACCACAGGGTCAGCTACGATCCCCCCTTTTACAGCACAGTCGGATGTGCAGGTCAACACTGCAGGATTTACACAAATGGATTTTTTTAATTTATTTTTCCCGAACGATTGGATTCAAGGCATCGTGGACCAAACTAATCTGTTTGCCCAACAATTTATTGCAGCCAACCCCAGCTCCAGCTATGCCCGCCCTTTTGAGTGGAGACCGCTAACAGTAGTGGAGCTAAAATTGTTTTTAGGCCTAACCCTGAACATGGGGCTTACAAAAAAAAATGAAATTCATAAGTATTGGTCGACCAAACCCATCCACCATATGCCAATTTTTTCAGCAGCCATGTCCAGGTCTCGATACGAAATCATAATGCGCTTCTTGCATTTCAATGACAACTCACAGTGCCCCCCCGAAATCACCCAAACTTTGACAAATTATATAAAGTTCGCCCCCTAATTAATTTTTTTTCCCAGAAGTTTGCCGAAGTTTATGTCCCTGAAAAAAATATATCTGTGGACGAATCCCTGGTGCATTTCACAGGCCGGCTGGGAATCAAACAATATATACCCAGTAAGAGGGCGAGGTATGGCTTGAAGCTTAACAAGCTTTGTGAAAGTGCCACCGGTTATGTGTACGCATTCCGCGTGTACGAAGGGAAAGATTCCCAGCTCCAGCCCCCTGAGTGTCCCTCGTACATGGCAATAAGTGGGAAAATTGTTTGGGAGTTGGCATTCCCACTCCTCCAAAAGGGGTACCATATTTATATGGATAATTATTATACGAGTTTGCCCCTTCTCCGCCACCTACATCTCAAACAAACTTTGGCCTGTGGTACAACTAGAAAAAACCGAAAGGGCTTCCCACAGTGTCTTGTCACCACAAACATTCCAAGGGGGGAATCGACAAGCTTGAGGAACGAAGAAGTGTTGGCTGTGAAGTGGAGGGATAGAAAAGACGTGTACATCATGTCCACCATCCACGATGACACCTCGGTGGAACTTCACAGAAGACGCGGTACCGTTCGCAAGCCTACCTGTATCACTGAGTACAATAAATACATGGGGGGGGTGGATTTAAACGATCAGTTGTTGCAGCCCTATCTTTCAACAAGAAAATCCTTATTCTGGTACAAAAAAGTCGCAATTTACTTTTTTCATTTGGCCCTTTTAAATTCTTTCATAATATACCAAAAATCCACAGAAACACCCATCACCTTCATAAAGTTTATTGAAGACATTGTCACTGCCCTGATTTATCAGCAAGTATCCCCCCCAGAAAGCATTCGCTCCGATTCTGTCAGCAGACTACATGAGCGCCATTTCCCAGACCATATTCCACCAACAGGATCCGGAAGACGACGCCAAAAAAAATGTCGGGTGTGCACCAAAAGAGGAATTAGGAAAGATACGAGCTTCCATTGTACCGACTGTCCCTCCCAACCTGGCCTTTGCATCAGAGAATGCTTCAGGCGATATCACACTCTGGAAAATTATTAGTCCATATTTCTAATACTGCCATTTCCCCGTTTTTAATTTCTGTCCTGAATATTTACCTTCCTCAACCAACCATATTATTGCCTTCCATGTGAACCGACCCTGGCCTGTTTCTCGACTATGCCTCTGCCTACCGTCTGCATTGTTTTTCCGCCATGTTTTTGCCTTTCACGTGAACTGACCCTGGACTGTATCGACTATGCCTCTGCCTACCGTCTATTTCTGCCTTTTACCTGCACTGACCTCGGCCTGTTGACCATGTTTTTGCCTGCCCCTTGGATTGATCTTTCACCCTGCTACACAGGGGTCTCACATATGTGAGGGGCTCCAGAATAGTGTTCGGAGTTCAGAAAACCAGTTTTGGGTTTTCTGTGTTCCCATAACAGGGTCTGGTTGCCCGGAGGCTTCAAAGCGATTTGGGTGGGAGAAGCCTCTACCCCTGTCCCCATTCTTTCCTGACCAATGCCCTAAGCTTGATGGTACTGCCTGCTCCCTGGACAAATACTCTGGCTGTGCTGACCATACCTCTGCCTGCTGCATGTACTAACTATGGACAGTATTCCTGCCTGCTGCATGGACGATCCTTTGATCCTTTTGCTGCTGCTGACCACATCCCTGCCTGCTATCTGGACTAATGCTTTGGCTGTGCTGACATCTCTACCTGTACTGACTATTCCTGCCTGCTGCCTGTTTTGCTGTCGCTGTCCACGTTCCTGCCTGCTGCCTGGACCGATGCTCTTCTCTGTGGACCACTGCACTACTAAAACTGCAGGTAATCTTTTCTTTACCCTTTACTCAGCAGAATGTATTTTGGTTTGTAATTGGTATGTACAGTACATGCTATGTGTTAGAAATATGAAGGGCCTTCAACAATGTGATAGGTTGGCAGGAATTTGTGTGTAATGTATGCTCCTAGAACAACTGACAGTGCTACTTGGATGTTGGGCCTCTGTATGTGGCCAGACTATGTAAAAGTCTCACACATGTGGTATCGCCATACTCAGGAGGAGTAGCAGAATGTATTTTGGGGTGTCATTTTTGCTATGTACATGCTATGTGTTGGAAATATCTTATGAATGGACAACTTTGTGTAAAAAAATGCGTTTTAATTTTTTTTCCACAGTTTCCAAAAACTTCGGGAAAAAAATGAACCATTCAAAAAACTAACTATGCCTCATAGATTATACGTTGGGGTGTTAGCTTTCCAAAATGGGGTCATTTTGTGGGCGTTTCCGTTGTCCTGGTGCTCCAGGGCCTTCAAAATTGTAATAGGTGGTTGAGAAATGAGATGTGTAATTTATGCTCCTAGAATGCCTGGAGCTGCTACTTCAATGTTGGGCCTCTGTATGTGGCCAGGCTGTGTAAAAGTCTCACACATTTGGTATCGCCACACTCAGGAGGAGTAACAGAATGTTTTTTGGGGTGTCATTTTTGCTATGTACATGCTATGTGTTGGAAATATCTTATGAATGGACAACTTTGTGTAAAAAAAATGTGTTTTCATTTTTTTTCCACAGCTTCCAAAAACTTCGGGAAAAAAATGAACCATTCAAAAGACTAATTATGCCTCATAGATTATACGTTGGGGTGTTAGATTTCCAAAATGGGGTCATTTTGTGGGCGTTTCCATTGTCCTGGTGCTCCAGGGCCTTCAAAATTGTAATAGGTGGTTGAGAAATGAGATGTGTAATTTATGCTCCTAGAATGCCTGAAGCTGCTACTTCAATGTTGGGCCTCTGTATGTGGCCAGGCTGTGTAAAAGTCTCACACATTTGGTATCGCCATACTCAGGAGGAGTAGCAGAATGTATTTTGGGGTGTCATTTTTGCTATGTACATGCTATGTGTTGTAAATATCTTATGAATGGACAACTTTGTGTAAAAAAAAATGCGTTTTCATTTTTTTTCCACAGTTTCCAAAAACTTCGGGAAAAAAATGAACCATTCAAAAGACTAATTATGCCTCATAGATTATACGTTGGGGTGTTAGCTTTCCAAAATGGGGTCATTTTGTGGGCGTTTCCATTGTCCTGGTGCTCCAGGGCCTTCAAAAGTGTGATAGGTTGTCATCATATGAGATGTGCAATTTATGCTCGTAAAATGCCTGACGGTGCTAGTTGGATTTTAGACCTCTGTATGTGGCCAGGCTGTGTAAAAGTCTCACACATGTGGTATCACTATACTCAGGAGGAGTAGCAGAATGTATTTTGGGGTGTCATTGCAAGTATGCATGTGCTGTGTGAGAGAAATAACTTGTTATTATGACAATTTTGTGCAAAAAAAAAATTTCCAAGAATTGTGGGAAAAAATTACAACTTCAAAAAGCTCACCATGCCTCTTGCTAAATACCTTGGAATGTCTGCTTTCCAAAAAGGGGTAATTTGTGGGGTATTTGTACTTTCCTGGCTTGTTAGGGCCTCAAGAAATGAGATAGGCCTTCAGTACATCAGGTGTGATCAGATGTGATCATTTTTCTATGATTTGCACCATAGCTTGTAGACTCTATAACTTTCATAGAGACCAAATAATATACACTAATTTGGGTTATTTTTACTAAAGATATGTAGCAGTATACATTTTGGCCCAAATTTATGAAGAAAAATTACTTATTTGCAAAATTTTACAATAAAAACTAAAAAAAAGTGTTTTTTTTTCAAAAATTTCTCTCTTTTTTCGCTTATATTGCAAAAAATAAAAAAAACAGCAGTGATTAAATTCCACCAAAAGAAAGCTATGTTTGTGAGAAAAAATGATAAAAATTTGGTTTGGGTACAGTGTAGCATGACTGAGTAATTGTCATTCAAAGTGTGAGAGCGCTGAAAGCTAAAATTTGGTCTGGGAAGGAAGGGTGTATAAAAGCCCTGTATTGAAGTGGTTAATACAAAGAACATGCCTGCAGCCCCAGAGTCGATCAGAGCCTGTATCTCGACGGATGACTCTGAAACCAGGGGCTTATCCTTCTGGATAACTGGGGATGAAACAACGTCACCTAAGGGCTGTCCGGGACAGGACCTCAAGGTTCAGGCATTCGCTGGACGGGTAGGACATGACTTCAAAAAGTGACCTGCCTGGCCACAAAGGCACAATCTCTCCCTCCTCCTAAAGGTTCACACATCTGCAGAGAGATGTGTGAAGCCCAAGTGCATGGGTTCATCTTCACTGACCGACTCGGTACCAGGAGGCATGGGTGGGACTGCAAAGCTCAGAGGCAAATGTACAGGAGGCTTGCGCAAGTGCTCCTTAAGAGTCATTCTCTGAGTCTGGAGTCAATGAGGACAGCAAGCGTGATCAACTTCTCCAGTTCAGTGGGTATATCTCAGGCTGCTATCTCATCCTTGATGGTATCCGAGAGACCATGAGAAAAAGCAGCCATGAGGGCCTCATTGTTCCAAGCAACCTCTGCTGCCAGAGTATGAAATTCAATAGCGTAGTCGGCAACAGTTCTCATACTTTGATGGTCATGAGGCACTTGGCAGCAGAAGCGGAGCATGCGGGAACGTCAAATACCCTTTTAAAGGAGGCCACAAACTCAGGGTAACTCAAGACAACAGGTTTTTGCGTCTCCCATAGAGGGTTTGCCCAGGCCAAGGCTCTCTTAGAAAGCAAAGATATCATGAAACCTACTTTGCTTCTGTCCGTGGGAAACGCCTGGGGCAGCATCTCAAAGTATATCTCAACCTAGTTGGGAAACGCTATGCATTGAACTGAATCGCCCCAAATCGCTGGAGAAGTGGAGCGGAACCAGACATACCTCTTATAGAGGTAATACTTGAGGCAGGTGCCTGCACAGAGACTGGTGCAGCAGGGATGGCCTGCAACTCGGTTTGTACTGGTAAAGCCACAGAGGGAGATTCCAGGTGAGCCGTGTGACTCAGGAGCGTTTGTAACACCATGGCAAACTGATCCATACAGTGATCTAGCTCATCCAATCTAGAAAAATTACCAACAAGTGGATTGACTGTATCTTCTGAATTCATGGTCTTCGTCTACTGTCAGAAATAGGGATGAGCCGAACACCCCCCGGTTCGGTTCACACCAGAACCTGCGAACGGACCGAAAATTTGCGCGAACGTTAGAACCCCATTGACGTCTATCGGACTCGACCGTTCGAAATCAAAAGTGCTCATTTTAAAGGCTAATTTTCATGGTATTGTCCTAAAAAGGGTTTGGGGACCCGGGTCCTGCCCCAAGGGACATGTATCAATGCAAAAAAAAAAGTTGTAAAAACGGCTGTTTTTTCGGGAGCAGTGATTTTAATGATGCTTAAAGTAAAAAAAAAAAAAGTTAAATATTCCTTTAAATATCATACCTGGGGGGTGTCTATAGTATGCCTGTAAAGTGGCGCATGTTTCCCGTGCTTAGAACAGTCCCTGCACAAAATGATATTTTTAAAGGAAAAAAAGTCATTTAAAACTGCTTGCGGCTTTAATGTAATGTCGGGTCCTGGCAATATGGATGAAAATCAGTGAGACAAATGGCATGGGTACCCCCCAGTCCATTACCAGGCCCTTTGGGTCTTGTATGGATATTAAGGGGAACCCCGCACCCAAATTAAAAAAAGGAAAGGTGTGGGGCCACCAGGCCCTATATACTCTGAACAGCAGTATACAGGCGGTGCAAACAAGACAGGGACTGTAGGCTTGTTGTTAAGTAGAATTTGTTTGTAATTTTGAATGGGTACATTTTTAACGTGTTTAGCTCCAGCCAAAAAATCTTTTTTAAGCTTTTTGGAAAACATCATCCCTGTGACATTTGTTTTGCTGTCTGTGCTCCTCTTCAGAAGATTTCACCTCACTTTTTGTCCCAATGACAAATGTTTTTTGAAAATTTGTTTTTTTTTGTGAAACAAGGATTGGTGATAAAGCATCAGTGGAAAGGAGAAACGTTTTTCCCATATTAACTCTTACAGGAGAGAATTTCCCTTCCTAGGGGTAGATTTCATCTCACTTCCTGTTGTCTCCTTCCGTTTGCAAGTAGGAGTCGTTTGTAAGTTGGATGTTTGAAAGTAGGGGCCTGCCCTATATACTCAGCAGAAATTTGGGCCTTAGATGTTGTTCTGGCCACAACACTGTAAGCCCTCACAGGGCCCTGCTGTGAAATATTAGATCAAGAATTGTAATTACATGCCCCTGTTGAACAGGGGCAGAAAAATTGGGCCTTAGGCACCGGTGCTGGTGCCACAACACTGCAACTTCTCACAGAAACTCTAGTTGGTACGCAGGAATGAGCCCTGCTGCAAAGTATTGCATCAAAAATTGTAATTACACGCCCTGTTAAACAGGGGCTGAAAAATTGGGCCTTAGGCACTGGTTCTTACAAGCTATCAGCCTGATCATTGAGGAGGAAAAGGATAATTACTCAGGATAGTCACTCAGCATCAGTAGCATAGGCAGTCTTTGAAGGGATCTGAGATTTCAAAAAAAATTATTCGGTTACATCAGCATCAGGTGCTTGGTAGCTGGTGGTGATCCAAGACTGATTCATCTTTATGAAGGTCAGTCGATCAACCGAGTCGGTGGACAGGCGCACCCTGTGATCGGTTACAAAGCCTCCAGCAGAACTGAATGTGCGTTCCGAAAGAACGCTGGATGCAGGACAGGCCAGTAGCTCAATTGAATACTGTGCAAGCTCTGGCCAGTGATCCATCCTCAAGACCCAGTAACCCAGAGGATTTTCGGTGGGAAAGGTGTCCAAGTCAGATCTTGCCTCTAGGTATTCCTGCACCATGTAAAACAGACGCTGGTGATGGTTGCTGGAACCGATCATACCTTGGGGCTGCGGACTAAAAAATTGTCTGAATGCATCGGTCAGATGGCCACCTTCTCCACCGCTCCTTCTTTGACCGAAGCCTCAGCAACACGTTGTCCAGAAACAGAAGTTTGTAACCTCCCAGTCTCTGGAAACGCGTTGCACAGACCTTTCTGCAAGGCCTCCTGAAGATGTTTCATCCTCTGCTCCCTCTGCGATGGCAAGATAAGGTGCGCAACCTTACCCTTGTAACGTGGATCAAGGAGGGTTGCCAGCCAGTATTGGTCCTTCTCCTTGATACCACGAATATGAGGATCCTTACACAGGCTTTGCAGGATCAGGGAGGCCATGCAGCGTAGGTTTGCTGAGGCATTCGGTCAGGAGTCCTCTGGGTCACTAAGGACGACATGGTCCACAGCCACCTCCTCCCAGCCACGTACAAGTCCATGTGTTTCTTGGGACTGATCCCTTAAAGACTGCTGCTGATGCTGAGTGCTAGGCTCCACCTCCATACTGACACAATCCTCCTCGTCCTCGTCCTCCTCGTCCTCTTCCTGTGTGATCGGCGGGCATGCAGGAACACTGTCTGGATAAAGGGGGCCTTGAGAGCTAAGGAAGTCCTCCTCTTCCTGCCTCTGTTCTGCCTCAAGTGCCCTGTCCATTATTCCATGCAGCGTGTGCACCAACAGGTGGACAAGGGGGACAGTGTCACTGATGCATGCACTGTCACTGCTCACCATCCTCGTGGCCTCCTCAAATGGTGACAGGACAGTGCATGCATCCATGATCATGGCCCACTGGCGTGGGGGAAAAAAAACAAGCTCCACTGACCCTGTCCTGGTGCCATTGTCACACAGGTACTCATTGATGGCCCTCTGCTGCGTGTGCAGCCGCTGCAGCATGGCCAACGTTGAGTTCCACCTGGTGGGCATGTCACAGATTAGGCGGTTCTTGGGCGGGTTAAACTCCTTTTGGAGGTCCGCTAGCCGAGCACTGGCATTATATGACCGGCGGAAATGCACACAGACTTTCCTGGCCTGCCTCAGGACATCCTGTAAGCCCGGGTACCTGCCCAAGAACCGCTGCACCATCAAGTTAAGGATGTGAGCCAAACAGGGCACATGGGTCATTTGTCCCTGTCGGAGGGCAGAGAGGAGGTTGGTGCCATTGTTGCAAACCACCATTCCTGCCTTAAGTTGGCATGGCGTCAACCACCTCTGAACCTGCCCCTGCAGAGCTGACAGAACCTTTGCCCCAGTGTGGCTCATGTCCCCCAAGCACACCAGCTCAAGCACCGCATGGCATCTTTTGGCCTGCAATCTTGCGTAGCCCCTTGAACGCCTACGGAGCACCGCTGGTTCCGAGGACAAAGCACAGGAAGAGGCCATGGAGGAAGAAGAAGAGGAGGGGATGGAGGAGAGAGGTGTGTCACAATCATTAGTAGTGGCATTTTGGAGGCGTGGTGGCGGATCAACCTCCAACACTACTGCACCCTGCATCCTTCCCAGCTGCCAGAAGAGTCACCCAATGTGCGGTGAAACTTAGGTAACGTCCCTGTCCATGCCTGCTGGAGCATGAGTCAGTGGTAATATGCACCTTACCACTGACCGCCCTGTCCAGCGAGGCATGGACATTGCCTTCCACATGCCGGTAGAGAGCCGGAATCGCCTTCCATGAGAAAAAGTGGCGTTTGGGTACCTGCCACTGAGGAACCGCACATTCCACAAATTCACGGAAGGGGGTAGAGTCTACCAACTGAAAAGGCAGCAGTTGAAGTGCTAGCAATTTTGCCAAGCTAGCATTCAACCGCTGGGCATGTGGATGGCTGGGAGCGAACTCCTTTCGGCGGTGCAGCAGCTGGGGCAGGGAAATTTGCCTGGTACAATCTGACGTCGGTGTACCGAAAGCAGATTGCCCACAAGTACTTGGCTGTGACACACCTAATTCTACACCTTCATTCCTCTCAGTGCAGGTCTCAGAGGACTGAAGGTATAGTGGGGTTGGAAATCTCAGCTGATGAGGAGCAAGGAGAGATCCTCTTTGTTCTTTGGTGTGGGTCTTTTAAATACGCTTGCCAACAAACTGCATGGCAGGTCAACATATGTCTGGTCAAGCATGTGGTACCCAAGCGGTAGATGTTTTGGCCACGCGAGATACGCTTGAGACATATGTTGCAAATAGCAGCGGTGCGATCTGATGCACTCGTCTCAAAAGAGGCCCACACCAAGAACTTTTTGAATAACGTGCAGAGACTGCAGCGCCCTGCACATGCAAAGCTTTGGGGTGTGATGCAGTCAGTGTGCTTCCCTTAGGCTGGCCCCTGGAGGGCATCCTGCCTCGTTGGTGATGTGCCTCCTCCTCCTCTCTCCTCCTCCTCTCTCCTCCTCCTCTGTCCTATAAGGCACCCATGTTGAGTCAGTGACCTCATCATCCCCTCCCTCCTCCTCCTCCTCCTCCTCCTCCTATCTCCTAACAGGCACCCACTTGAGTCAGTGACCTCATCATCCCCTCCCTTCTCCTCCTCCTCCTCCTCCTCTCTCCTATCAGGCACCCACATTGAGTCAGTGACCTCATCATCCCCTCCCTCCTCCTCCTCCTCCTTCTCCTCCTCCTCCTATCTCCTAACAGGCACCCACTTGAGTCAGCGACCTCATTATCCCCTCCCTCCTCCTCCTCCTCCTCCTCCTCCTCTCTCTTATCAGGCACCCACGTTGAGTCAGTGACCTCCTCCTCCTCTTCCTCCTTCCTCCTTCTTCCTCCTTCTTCTTCCTCTTCCTCCTTCTTCCTCTTCCTCCTTCTTCTTCCTCTTCCTCTCTATTCCTCTTCCTCCCTCTTCCTCCCTCTTCCTCCCTCTTCCTCTTCCTCCCTCTTCCTCTTCCTCCCTCTCCCTCTTCCTCCCTCTTCCTCCCTCTTCCTCCCTCTTCCTCTCTCCTCCTCCTTCTTTCTCTCTCCTCCTCCTTCTTCCTCTCTCCTCCTCCTTCCTCCTCTCTCCTTCCTCCTCTCTCCTCTCTCCTATCAGGCACCCACGTTGAGTCAGTGACCTCATCATCCCCTCTCTCCTATCAGGCACCCACGTTGAGTCAGTGACCTCATCATCCCCTCTCTCCTCTCTCCTATCAGGCACCCACGTTGAGTCAGTGACCTCATCATCCTCTCTCTCCTCTCAGGCACCCACATTGAGTCAGTGACCTCATCATACCCTCTCTCCTCTCTCCTCTCAGGCACCCATGTTGAGTCAGTGACCTCATCATACCCTCTCTCCTCTCTCCTCTCAGGCACCCACATTGAGTCAGTGACCTCATCATCCCCTCTCTCCTCTCTATCAGACACCCACGTTGAGTCAGTGACCTCATCATCTCCTCTCTCCTCTCAGGCACCCATGTTGAGTCAGTGACCTCATCATCTCCTCTCTCCTCTCAGGCACCCACGTTGAGTCAGTGACCTCATCATCTCCTCCTCCTCTCTCCTATCAGGCACCCACGTTGAGTCAGTGACCTCATCATCTCCTCCTCCTCTCTCCTATCAGGCACCCACGTTGAGTCAGTGACCTCATCACCTCCTCCTCCTCTTTCCTATCAGACACCCACGTTGAGTCAGTGATCTCATCTCCTCCTCCTCTCTCCTATCAGACACCCACGTTGAGTCAGTGACCTCATCATTCCCTCCTTTCTCCTCCTCCTCTCTCCTATCAGGCACCCATGTTGAGTCAGTGACCACATCATCCCCTCCCTCCTCCTCCTCCTCTCTCCTATCAGGCACCCATGTTGAGTCAGTGACTTCATCATCCCCTCCCTCCTCCTCCTCTCTCCTATCAGGCACCCGCGTTGAGTCAGTGACCTCATCATCCTCTCCCTCCTCATCACTGGAACAAACCTGGCAGTATGCTGCAGCAGGGGGAGCATGACTGCCAGATTGCTGTCCTTCTTGGGCACCCCCTCTGTCTCTCTCGCACTACACTAACTTGTAGCTTATTTAGCTGCCTGAGGTAGTGATAGGATCAGGAAAACACCACCAACCTTCTACAGGTAGCTTTAGGTGAACACTGTGCAGAGCTCACCAAAAAAATAACTTGTAGCTTATTTAGCTGCCTGCGGTAGTGATAGGATCGGGAAAACACCACCAACCTTCTACAGGTAGCTTTAGGTGAACACTGTGCAGAGCTCGCACTACACTAACTTGTAGCTTATTTAGCTGCCTGCAGTAGTGATAGGATCAGGAAAACACCACCAACCTTCTACAGGTAGCTTTAGGTGAACACTGTGCAGAGCTCGCACTACACTAACTTGTAGCTTGTTTAGCTGCCTGCGGTAGTGATAGGATCAGGAAAACACCACCAACCTTCTACAGGTAGCTTTTTTTTTTTTAACATCAAAAGTTTATTGTTAAAGAATTTTAAACATTACAAATCAAAGCAGTGTAGACAGTACATAGCAGTATACAATTATCATTGTGCGGTCTTGTAGATACGGTAACATCATTACCTGTCTAACTTAAGCATACATAGCTGCAGAATTATTTATCAAGTGCAAAAATGGAGTTTTAATTAATTATTAGTATTAGATCTCGTATAGTTCTTCTGTATCATCGATATTGTTTACTTCGGTTGTTAGCTTTGATTTTGAGAGCTTATATATAGATATAAGAGAAAGAAAGGGAGGAAGTAAAATAAAGAATAGGGGGAGGAAGAGGATGCATATGCTTAGCAAAGCAGTTTTATTTTGTTTTGCGTCTTGAATTTTTATATATAGATATATATACTAGTGGAGAATGGTCATTGTCACTGATGTATTAACCAGGTGTCTCGCGCCTATTTCGCAGAGTTTTAGTGTTTCATTATTGTGTCATAGACCTCTGAGGCCTTAAAAGCGAACCATGGAGACCAAGTTCTTTGGTATTTTTCCGCTTTGTCCTGGGATTGTGCTAGGGGATCTTCCATGTAGCAGGTTTCAGTAACCTTTTTTAGCCATTCTTGAATAGGTGGGGGGTGTGTGTTTTTCCAATACAGTGGTATTAGCGCCTTAGCTGCATTAAGTAAATGCTTTGTTAAAGACCTTTTGTAGCGCCTTGTGGGGAAATTAGTGATATGAAGCAGACAACAAGCATCAGTAAGTGTAAGCCTGGTCTCCGTGATTTGCCTCACAAGTTTCCTGACTTCATTCCAATAATTTTTCATTTTTGAACACTCCCACCATACATGTAGGAGGGTGCCTGTCTCTTCTCCGCATCTCCAGCAAGTATCTGAAGCCTGTGGGAACCACTTCTTCAGCTTGTGGGGGGTAGCGTACCAATGTGTCAGGAGTTTGTATGACAACTCCTGAGTTTTGGTGCTAATTGAACAGCTATGTGAAAGAACACACGCTGTCTCCCACTGCTTGTCAGTTATGTCTATTTGTAGGGCGGAAGACTGTGCAGTGCGAAATCTGTCATCTTTAATCACTTTCGTCTTTTGTAGCCATGCGTTTGCGACAGAAGTTGCTCTGTTGCATTGTGACCAGTTAGAGCAGATTTCTTCCAGTTATGTCAGCTCCCTTGAAAGTAGGGGTTTTCTATGTTTTTCATTTAAAAAGCTACGGATCTGGAAGTATGTCCACAGAGGTAGTCTTGGAAGTCCAATGCCGTCCTTTAGTGTGGTAAAGTCTTTAATTTGGCTTTTGTGAAAGCAGGTCTTTGCAATAATAGGTTGTGTGTGATCTAGTGCCTGTTGGCTGGAATTCCTGAGACCTGGTAGAAAGTCTGGGTTATCAGTCAAGGGGGTGAGCGGGCTAATACTCGAGGTCAGGTCTGTGTTTTTATCTATGTTATCAAACATGTTTAGTGTCGTGCCTGTTAAAGGGTGTTTTTTTTTCAAAAAGTTTTGATTTTCAACATACAATAAAGTATAGTACTGTACACAGCCATGTTGTGTGACATTTACAGAGGTAACAGACCTATGGTACATATTTAAGTCTAGATGAGGGATATTTACCAATGTATCTACCCAGATGGGATAGCTGGATAATCAAGTTGCAACAGATCATGACAATCTAATAGTTGACTGACAGTAGTGGATACCTGGATGGATCTGTTTAGAAAATCCCTGTGAATACTAGATTGTTAGATAACAATAAAAAACAGGGAAGGGAGAGAAGAGAGCAAAACCAGGGGTGGGTGGGGGAGGGTATAGAGGTAGAGAACTTGAGAGAGGAGGGGGGGGCCACATAGTTGAAAAGTAAACAATTGGTAAGGTACATTGTACAATAGTCCAGATACATTTTACCATATTAAGATTTGGATAGCTGGTGATCGTAGTTGAAATAGAATTTTACTGGTGTTCTTGGAGTGGCAAGTTGAGCAGCCTGCGCCGTGGTCAATTTGGTACAAGAAAACTTTATCAGGAGGAGATTGACTCCTTTGGTATTGGGGAGTATGAGTCGTAGTAGGAGAAAGAGGATAGGCTGAAATTTGCTATTTCCTCCTGAGAGAGAGATGAGAGCATGAAGGCGTGCCATTTGGAGTGGAAGCGGTCTGATGAGTTTTTCTGTTTGAAATCCGTGTTTAGGCGGTCTTTGATAAGTAGATGTATGAGCTCTCGTTTGATGTGAGTGATGTTAGGGCACTGAGGGGAAATCCAATTTTTCAAAATTGTTCTTCTTGCGATTAGAAGGCAAATCAGAGACCACTCTTTGTGTGAAGTGGTATCTTTTGAGTCCCCTGCTTGTCTTGTATTAGTGTTGGTAGTTTGGGACCAGGGCAGAAGTTTTGGATCCCAGTGGCCGAAGATGAGGAGTAACGGATCCTTAGGTAATTTTAGTAGTGTTACTTCAAATATGTAAGCAAGAACCTGATCCCAGAATGTAAACATGTAGGAGCAATCCCAGAAGCGATGAGTCAGGGATGGTTTCTGAAGGTTGCAAAGTGGGCAGAAGGCTTTGCTCTTGTCAGTTTTTGACGATAAGAAAGGCATATATGCTCTGTGAGCTATTTTCAGTTGCGTTTCTCTCCATATTTCGTTGGGTGTTAGCTTTTGTACGGTGTTGAGGCCTTGCAGGATTTTTTCCACGAGGTTTGGGTCAGGGAAATCTTTGTTCCAGTTTTTGATCGATGATGATGAGAGAGTTAGAGATGACTTGTGGAGGAGAGGTTTGTATATGTCCGAGATTTTGTATGAGTTTGAGATCATTTGGTCTGTGACATTCGTTTGGAACCTTTTGTTGACTTGTTTGCATGCCTCCTTTAAAAAGCTGATGCATTGACCATAATAAAAGGTATGTGTTGTGGGTAAAGAGAAGGTTTCCGCAATTTTGGCAAAGGGTAGTGGCTGCCCCGTTATTGTGTTGCAGAGGGAGGAGAATTTCGTTAGGCCTTTCCTTTCCCATATTTTGAAAGGTTTATATTCCAAACCTGGTGGGAAAAGTGGGTTTCCTTGAATCGGAAGGTGTATCGATACGAAGGGAGATATCTTGAGTAGTTTCCTTGCTTCTCTCCATGCTATTGCTGTGTCCCTTAGTAGGAGATTATGTTGATAGAGAGGGGGGACTGACTTCCATTTGCAGTGGAGGAGGGCTACTAGTGAGTAAGGGTGGGCCATGTCAGATTCCAAGGAGAAGTTGGAATAGCGAGAAGACTGCGTTATCCAGTCTATGCTAGTTCTAAGCAAGCATGCTACGTTATAGATTCTAATATGAGGGAGACTGATGCCCCCTTCGCGCCTGGGAAGATATAGTTTTTTTAAAGCTATACGTGGTCGTTTGTTTTGCCATAGGAATTTAGAAGTCTTACAAAACTGACCATTTTTATTAAATGACATCTTCCCAAGAGCGAGAGGGGTAGATCCATCCAGGCATTTAATTCCTGAGTTATTTTTGACAACAGAGGAGGGTAATTAAGGTGATACAGTGAAGAGGGGAGTTTTCCTATTTTTATTCCCAGATATTGGATTTTGCGACAGGGAAAATGGATTGCTGGGTCCATGGTGGTGTAGAGTGAGTGCCAATGGGGAGAACTTCGCTTTTGCTGTAGTTAATACGGAGACCAGAGCAAAAACGGAATTCATCAAATACATTTTTAATGGTTATCATGTCTGATGGGGGGTTGGCTGAGAATATGAGAACGTTGTCTGCAAATAGGGAGGTACGCAAGTCATGCGTGCCTATTTCTATACCATGTAGGGGGGCTATTAATGTTAGATACCTTGAGAGAGGTTCTAGGGCGATATTGAAGAGGAGCGGGGATAGGGGGCATCCTTGACATGTACCCTTGTGAAGGCGAAGTTCTTCTGATAGAAGACCTGCTACTACTAGTCTTGCTGTCGGGGCCGTGTACATGGCGGTGATAAGATGGTGGAAGGGGCCAGTGAAACCCATTGCTGACATTGTCATGGATAGCCAGTCGAAACTAACGTTATCGAAAGCTTTTTCCGCTTCTAACGTGATAATGGCATGATCAGTGTCTGGGTGTTGAAGGGCATGTTCTAAGGCCAGCATGACTTTGTGGATGTTGAGGGTAGCGGTTCTAACTTTTATGAAACCAGATTGGGCGGAATGAATTAGAGAGGGCATAATGTCGGCTAACCTAGTGGCTACAATTTTAGAAAGAATTTTCACATCTAAGTTGAGAAGTGAGATGGGTCTATATGAGCCCGGTTCCTGGGGGTCTTTGCCCTTCTTAGACAGTAGTTTTATAGTGGCCTGATTCCCCGATTGTAGGTATGCACCACCTGACCATATACCCTGGTATACTTGAGGATGAGTGGGTTCTAGGAGGGATTGTAGGGTCTTGTAAAATTCGCTAGTGAATCCATCTGGACCCGGGGCTTTATAGAGCGTACACACGGTCGGACTTTGTTCGGACATTCCGACAACAAAATCCTAGGATTTTTTCCGACGGATGTTGGCTCAAACTTGTCTTGCATACACACGGTCACACAAAGTTGTCGGAAAATCCAATCATTCTGAACGCGGTGACGTAAAACACGTACGTCGGGACTATAAACGGGGCAGTGGCCAATAGCTTTCATCTGTTTATTTATTCTGAGCATGTGTGGCACTTTGTCCGTCGGATTTGTGTACACACGATCGGAATTTCCGTCAACGGAAAATTTTTATCTCCTGCTCTCCAACTTTGTGTGTCGGAAAATCTGATGGAAAATGTCCGATGGAGCCCACACACGGTCGGAATTTCCGACAACACGCTCCGATCAGACATTTTCCATCGGAAAATCTGACCGTGTGTACGGGGCATAAGAGAGGGTCAGGTTGCGGATGGTGGTTGAGAGTTCATGAAGAGTTATAGGTGCATTAAGGGTTTCTAGATGTGATGGGGAGATTTGGGGCATGTTTATTTTCTCTAAAAAGGCGCATGCTTTTTGTGTATCTATGGGGTCTGAGGCGTATAGAGTAGAGTGTAGAGTAAAATTTTTTCATGACTTTGTTGATCAAATGTGGGGTGGAGTGGAGGGTGCCTTTACTGTCACGAAGAGATGTGATGTGAGTCGGACGGAATGGGCCTTTGCAGAGTCTGGATAAGAGTTTGCCTGCCTTGTTCCCAAACTTGTGGAATGTGGCATCTAGATAGGCCTTTTTGGTGAGTTCGAGGGTGTTTGCCCAAGTGTCAAATTCTCTTTTTGCTACCTGCCATTCAGTCCTAACAGCTGGGGAGTCTTTATTGTATAATGCTCGTTGTGCCTGGTGTAGGCGTGAGCTGGCTTCTTTGTATTTAGTTAGAGTGTTGCGCTTAAAGGAAGAAGCATAAGAGATGATACGGCCCCTTAGGAATGCTTTACCAGCGTCCCAGAAGAGGTTGGGATCGTTTGTGTGGGGGGCGTTATTTGAGGAGTATTCAGTCCATGCATCGGATATGTATTGTTGGAAGTCAGTGTTGTTGTGTAGGTATGAGGGGAACCGCCAGATATTGGATTGTGGGGGCAAGTCTAGATTATCGAGTGTCACCTCTATAGGGGCATGGTCGGAAATGGTTATGTCGTGGATGTCGGTAATCTGGAGGAAGGGGAGTAGGTTGTCTGAGCCAAAAAAATAGTCTATCCTTGTGAATATTTTGTGTGGGTTGGAGTAGAACGTAAATTCCCTGTCCGCCGGGTGGGAGAGGCGCCATAAATCCTGGAGGTGGATAGACTCCATGGTGTTTGCAAGGAGAGAGGGGGCGGAGGGGGCGGTACCCGGTTTTGGACCTTTTGGAGAGGACCTGTCATCCGTCTGATGGAGCGTATCATTAAAATCCCCTCCAATCAGATGGGGGAGGTGGGTGTTTTCCAGTAGCCAGCTGGACAGTTCAGTGTAAAGGGTCTGCCTGGGCTGTTGGGAGCATAGACATTTGTTATTACTAGCTCTTTGGAACCTATTTTGACATGCGCCATAAACAGATGACCCTGACTGTCAATTTTCATTGACAAAACTGAGCAAGGGAGGTTTTTGTTTATGAGTAGGAGAACGCCAGCTTTGCGGCCCACCGCTTCGGAGCCTAAAACAGTGCCTACCCAAAGCTTCTTCATGCGATGGAAGTCTGGGACTAATAAATGTGATTCCTGAAGTAATGTTATATCAGTTTTGAGCCGTTTGAGATGCCTAAGAATTTTCATTCTCTTTTGGGGGGATCTGAGACCTTTTACATTCCAGGAGACTATTTTCATATTGGGGGGGCTTGAGGGGGATATGTGCCGATGAGTTCAGTTCATCACTGTGTAAGTGATGCATTACAATACCAGCTAAGTTAGGAAGCATAATAGTGTAGTACTTGTCATGATGTGGGTTAGAGGTGCAGGAGGGTTAGTATGAGCCCTGAGGAAAAGGAGAAGGGGGGGAGGGGGGGTGTCATAGAGGGGGATCAACATAAAAGAGAGTATCACAATTAAACATGGAAACTTCACTTTTTTCCGCATGGAGTCACTGTGTAGGTCAACTCCCAGAACAGGACATTTGCAATGTGTCCCTAGAATGCCCATGAGAGAATAGCAGGTGCCTATACAAGGTCCTGCGGGCCGGATTTCTAGGGGGGGGGATGAGATTAGCCGTACACAGTGAGGCCAATAGGGAATAATCAACCATAGTAGGAGAAATAACTGCGAAGAGATAACTTTAAAAACAGAAACACAAATAATGATAGCATTATACTTTACGTATTGCCTTCCGAGAGAAACAAAAAGAACCTGAGGAGGGACAGTGAGGACTACTGTCCAAAAATTGGGTAGCCAGAAAGGTGGATTTTGAGTCTCTGTTCAGCGAGGGGTGAAGCGTTGCTGTTCTGAGACCGAGGATCTGAAGCGCTTGGGTGAGTCTTTGCGCGGGCTCCGTTGATCCAGGGAGCAGTTAATTGGAGTGCCTTTGGAAGGGGTGTGTTGAGTGTTAGAGAGCATGGACCGCATATAGGCTTCTGCGGGTTCTTGGAAGGATAACTGTTCGCCGCTGGGTGTCCTGAGACGTAGAATAGCCGGGAAGGCTAAAGTGAATTTTATTTGTTGTTTAAAGAGTTCTGAGCATACCTTCTGGAAGGCTTTGCGTTTCTTTGAGACCTCGATGAAGTAGTTGGCAAAAATCAAAACCTTCACGCCATCAATTTGGAGCGAGCGGGTTTGTCTGAATTTTTGGAGTATAAGAGCCTTGTCTGAATAGTTCAGGTATTTAGCAATGATGGGTCGAGGGTTCTTGCGTTCTTCGTTATAGGACCCCATCCTGTGGGAGCGTTCCACCGTTCAAGAGCCTGTTAGGCCTAGCGCCTCAGGAATGTGTTGGGAGCAGAAGTCTGATAGAGCAGATGCTTGAAGAGAATCGGGTATCCCCATGAATCGCAGGTTGCTCCTTCTGGACCTGTTTTCCAAATCGTCGAGTTTTTGGATTATATATTGGTTTGTCTTGTCTTGTGCTTGTTCTGTGGCTTGGGCTTGGTACATCTCTTCTTCCATACTTGATAAGCGATGTTCTAGCTCATTTAGCCTAGTGTTATGTTCTCCTAGCTGGGCCTTTATTTGTTTCATCCCCGCATTAACAGCCTTCTCCACAGATGCAGAAATCATGGGGGACAGGAGGACTGCTACAGCCTGCGCTATGCGCTCCGTTTCGTGGTCCCCGGCATGTTGTGGTGTGGGGGCTTGCATGGAGAAAGCCTGAAAGAGGGAGGCTTGGGGAGAGGAGGCCTGAGAATGTGGCTGAGCGGGGGATGCCTGTAGGGAGGTGTGTGGAGCTGTGCTGCCACTTACTTCCATCTCCGCCATCTGCGCACCTGTATGGATGTCCGTGTAGGCCGAAACCAGGGCCTCGATTTGCGTCTAGGCCAGCGGCGCCGTCTGGGCCGTGTTGGTGCGGGAGCCGAGGACCTCCACGAATCGGTCCATAAAGTAGGTGCTGTTGCCCGAGGTAGCCGAGGGTAGTTTTGGGCTTCTGGGCTGGCTTTACAGGCCGGTTTTGTGTCCTTAGTGCCGGAGCTGTGAGGAGAGGCAGCTACTCCATGCGGGGCCGGACCGGAAGTTTAGGGTGTTTTTTTAAGGAAAGAGTGATGGGCTTTCAGCGGTATCCATAGGTGAATTTCAGTTGAGTTTGGAATAGTGAGTTCTCCAGTATAACCCAGTCCTTAGATTCCTCATGACAGTGCCAATCAATCACTCTCGTGATGTGGGAGGAGAGGTAGTAGTTGTAAAAATTTGGAATCAACAATAAGAAAAGGAGCCAATGTTTGAGCTTTCCCGGGGATCACTGTCACATCCCATGTAAGGAAGAAAACCAAAAAAGGAGGGTGTGCCCTAGAGCAGTGTTTCTCAACTCCAGTCCTCAAGGCGCACCAACAGGTCATGTTTTCAGGATTTCCACTACTTTGCACAGGTGATTTGATCAGTTTCACTGCCTTAGTAATTTCCACAGCAGTTTCATCTGAGGGAAATCCTGAAAACATGACCTGTTGGTGCGCCTTGAGGACTGGAGTTGAGAAACACTGCCCTAGAGGGATAATATGGACAGTGTATCACCGGGAAACCAAGTGGCTGGTGCAGAGAATCAGATATACAATTTTGTTAAAATTAACAACAACGATTTTTGTTGGTTACAAAGTGTACAAAACATTCTATAATATAAAAGCAAAACAAAAAAAGGTAGAAAAGACAGTAATCAAACATAATCAAACTGCTAAGGTGCTGTCATGCAGCAACCCAGGAAATTCAAGAATTTCTTCGCTGGGGTGAAGGTACGGCAACACGTGATACTCTACATGTTTCGGAATATAGAAAGGCTCAATTCCTTCTATACTGTATATTTCCTTCTTCAGGAGTTTCAAAGTAGCAGTTTAGATAAATTTCTAGGGAAAAGAAAAAAAGGGATATATATATATATATATATATATATATATATATATATATATATATATATATATATATATATATATATATATATATATATATATATATATATATATATATATATATATATATATATATATATATATATATATGTGGGTATGTATCACAGAGTATAAGTATGATTAGCACCAACATGGAGTATAAAACAATTGTGTCACCAAGTATAAGAGACTGTTAAACTTTAAGCAAAGCATAACGATAAAAACAAAATCTCAGTCTGAACAGGCATGAACATTTTGGTGTACTCACTAGACAACTTGTCTCTTCAGCATAAAAGTTGCACACACAGGCATCAAGAGATGGACTCCCACCTCCTTCAGTCCAGATGATTGAGGTTGATTGAGTGGAAACCAGCAGTAAGTGTAGCTGTATGGTTGGAACCCAGGAGAGGAAAGAAAAAATCTGGGGTGCTTCACACATTCCAGACTTGGCGTGGATCCCCACAGAGGCGGCCATCCAGGGCTCACAAGAACCACTAATGTTAGGCGGTCCAAGCACACATCTATGAAATTGGAATTGAAAAGAGGAAATCAGAGGTATATTTTGCTATTTTCAAGCAATGAGTATGTAGAGCAAAATGCAGGGCGCTTGGCTCTCCAAGTTCATGCCTTGGGGTGTAGGGGTATGTAGAAGGAATAATCAATGTGTATAGTAAATCAGGTTGTAATTACATATCTAATTTCTGGTGTTTCTCAGCATAGGCATACACTAACAGGGAAAGCAAGATCCTCTTGGCTGTGTAGCAGAGGAAAGTGTGTGTATGAGTGGTAATAAGTACCCTGTGTGGGACAGGGTGTGGAGTTAACAGGCCAATCATTAACTTCAAAGGCGGGGTAAGCTCAAATGCAAATGACACAGCTTATTAGTAGATAAGCAAAAGCGTGCCACACAAGGTGATCATCAGCTGTCTGTGTGAGTGATGTGTGGGCCACCCACTGCGATTCCTCAGCCCAAGCAGCGGCGGACGCCAGCGCGTCAAAAGGCGCGGTGACATCATCCGCTGACAAAGGCCGCTGACACGGAAAGACAGCAGGCTGGTGGGGTAAGGATGGAAAACTACCATATGCGCAGGCGCGAGACCGATCGTCGTGCGCTTGCGCATCAGCGCTGCTAAGAGAATGCCTCCATCTCCCTGAGAAAAAAGAGAGACAGAGGCCTTTCCGTGTTGGGGAGCACCGATGAGCCATCCCAGCGGGGACGCGGGCCCAAGCCGGGAGCGTGGGTTCAATAATTGTGTATAGTTAGCGTAATTACTTTGAAGAAAATTCAATTGATCTCTCATGGATTAGATGGACATGGGAGTTCCATCTTCACATTGTAATGCATCCCTGGAGATAAAGCATATACATATATAAGTACAAATTCTTGGTATTCAAATACAAATGTATATTGAAGACAGACAAGTAGGATGACAGTTAAAGTGAATACATTTGTTTAATGTTCCTCCCTTTGGTAGGGTGGACCTTTGATTGTGTCCAAAATTTACATTTATTTAAACCCAAAGTTCAGACTGGTAGGGAGCATGATGGCAAAGAGTGTAATAAGAATGGGTTAGGGTGACAAGCAGGGAATCATAGGTGTGCGCAGCCTATTGCATTAGGGTGTGCACCTCAAAGCTCAAACACATGTGCCTTACTCTGCAGCCTCAGCTGCACAGGGCAGTGAATGAATCAGAAGTGCTCTGTGCTGAGGGACTTCCTGTTCAGTCACAAACTGAAGCATAGTAAACGGTTTACTATGCTTCTGTTATGAATGGGCACAGTGAGTGAGTATGTTTACTGTGTTCCTTTAAAAATGGAAGAGGCTCTTCCTTTTTTAAAGGAACACAGTAAACATACTCACTCACTGTGCCCATTCATAACAGAAGCATAGTAAACTGTGTGCTTGGACCGCCTAACATTAGTGGCTCTTGTGAGCCCTGGCCGGCCGCCTCCGTGGGGATCCACGCCAAGTCTGGAATGTGTGAAGCACCCCAGATTTTTTCTTTCCTCTCCTGGGTTCCAACCATACAGCTACACTTACTGCTGGCTTTCCACTCAATCAACCTCAATCCTCTGCACTGAAGGAGGTGGGAGTCCATCTCTTGATGCCTGTGTGTGCAATTTTTATGCTGAAGAGGCAAGTTGTCTAGTGAGTACACCAAAATGTTCATGCCTGTTCAGACTGAGATTTTGTTTTTATCCTTATGCTTTGCTTAAAGTTTAACAGTCTCTTATACTTGGTGACACAATTGTTTTATACTCCATGTTGGTGCTAATCATACTTATACTCTGTGATACATACCCACATATATATATATATATATATATATATATATATATATATATATATATATATATATATATATATATATATATATATATATAAACATATATCCCTGTTTTTCTTTTCCCTAGAAATGTATCTAAACTGCTACTTTGAAACTCCTGAAGAAGGAAATATACAGTATAGAAGGAATTGAGCCTTTCTATATTCCGAAACATGTAGAGTATCACGTGTTGCCGTACCTTCACCCCAGCGAAGAAATTCTTGAATTTCCTGGGTTGTTGCATGACAGCACCTTAGCAGTTTGATTATGTTTGATTACTATCTTTTCTACCTTTTTTTGTTTTGCTTTTATATTATAGAATGTTTTGTACACTTTGTAACCAATAAAATTCGTTGTTATTAATTTTAACAAAATTGTATATCTGATTCTCTGCACCAGCCACTTGGTTTCCCGGTGATACACTGTCCAAATTATCCCTCTGGGGCACACCCTCCTTTTTTAGTTGTAAAAATTTGGTAGCCCCATCCCACCTTGGTTTTTTGGCCTATTAAGTAAAGAGAAACTAATTCTGGGTTTCTTAAGCCTCCAGATGAACTGAATCAGGGTAGATTGCAATGCCTTAAAGAATTTCAGTGTTTATCTTAATTGGTAGTGTTCTGAGTAAGTACAGCAGCCTGGGGAGTATGGCCATTTTCAAGGCCGCAGCTCTCCCGAACCAGGACAAATATTTAGGGTGCCATTTTTGCAGGTCTGTCTTTACTTTTTTTTAACCAAATCCCAAGGTATTTAAGAGCATTGGACTCCCATCTAAAAGGACAATTTTGTTTGGCTTTGGTCAAGTTTTCTGTTGTGAGGGAGATGTTCATAGCCTCAGATTAGTGAAGTTTATTTTAAGATTTGATATAAAGCCGAAGTGTGTGAACTGTTGCATTAAATTGGGTATTGTAGTGTGGGGGTTGGTCAGAAAAAACAAAAGGTTGTCAGCATAAGCTGCAATCTTATATTCCTTGCCTGCCACTTTAAACCCCGTTACTGAGCTGTCTTGATTAACTGTCTTTATGAAAGGCTCTAATGAGAGGATAAATAGCAACGGTGACAGTGGGCACCCTTGCCTAATACCATTCGTGATCAAGACCCTATCTGATAATGTGCCATTGATCTTCAATTGGGCCGAGGGTTTGTTATATAAGGTGGAGATCCAGTTCATCATATGTGTCCCCAGACCAACAAACCTACAAGTTTCTAGCATGTAGTCCCATGAAACTCTATCAAAGGCCTTCTCCGCATCTGTGGACAAGAGAAGGCCTTCGCAGTCACCCCTGTGGGCTGCATGTGTTAACAGAAGGGCCTTGATCATGTTGTCTCTCGCCTCTCTGCCAGGCATGAAACCCACCTGTTCCCTACCTGTCAGGGAGTGTAGTAGGGGTCTATTTGCTATTACTTTTGCTAGAATTTTTAAGTCTAAGTTCAGCAAGGAGATAGGTCTATAGCTGGCGCATTCAGCTGGGTCCTTTCCTGGTTTATGCACAACTGTTATATGGGCAGGTAAGAAATCAGATGTTGCGTGGTTGGGCGAGGACATGGCATTTTAAGCTCTAGTCAGTGGGGTCAGTAGGCTGGTGCTGAATGATTTATAGTAAATTGACGTAAAGCCGTCTGGTCCCGGGCTTTTCCCTGATTTAAGTTCTTTAATGACTGATTGTATTTCTGCTTCTGTTATTTCTCCCTCCAGGAGGGAGGTTTTAGTGTCTTCCAATTTGGGCAGTCCACTATTGTGTAAGTAGTCCTGTATGGCTGTTTTCCTGTCACCTGGATGAAGTGGGGTTTGTGTTGTTGAGGTAAGTTATATAGGGTTGAATAAAATTGGTGAAAATGTGAGGCTATGTCTTTGGTGGTAACATCTAGTGTCCGCCTCTGTGACCTGATCCCTGCTATGTGGTTTTTCATATTTGCTTCCTTCAGAGCCCTAACTAGTAGTCTACCTGTTTTATCTCCTGATTCATAATAGATTGCTCTTTTGAAGAATAGTCTTTTGGTTTTATGTTCAATTAATTGTTGTAGAGCCTTTCGCTTTTAAAGTAATTCTTTAGCCGACTGAACCGACAAAGATTGTGGCTATTTTCTAGTGCTCTAATGTCATTTATCAATTTCGCAATTTCCTGCTCGTGTCTTTTTTTCTTTTGAGACCCTAATTTAATCAGTTCTCCTCTCATATAACATTTATGTGCCTGCCATATTGTCATAGGATCCACGTCTGGAGTAACATTGACACTAAAGGAATCCGATAAGGCTTTTGTCATTTTGGGTATTAGTTCAGGATCAGTCAACAGTGAGGAGTTAAGTCTCCATCCAGTCGATCTAGGGGTTGATGGACCCAAGTCTATTGTCAGGGAAATTGGAGCGTGATCAGATATTGATTGGATGCCTATTTGAGCTTCTGTTACATTTTGTAGATCTCTTTGCGTGACGAATAAAAAGTCTATATGTGAGTATCTGTTATGTGGAATTGAGTGAAACATAAAATCTCTGGAGTCTGGGTGGAGATATCTCCAGGTGTCTATTAATTGTAGGGAGTTAAGGAGTGTTTTGATTTTTTTTTTGTTTTCAAAAGGTTTTATTAAAGAAAAGAAAAAAGTTCACATACATTGAAAGAGGGTATTCAATTCTTTCAGGGTATAATATATTTTAAAAGGACAAAAGTACAGAGTAGTCTATCACATTAAGAACCGTGAGGTAACACAATCTTCTCCTGAGCTGCCCTGAGTGTAACAAATGAGAAGTTATACCCGAAGAGTTGGGTGTGTAGTAATTATTAAATAAAAAAGAAGGAAGAACAAACAAAAAAAGAAAGAAAAAAGGGGAAAAAATCATACTAGAAACAATAATTTGGTCAGGAGTGTTCAGTCTTGAAGTCTTAGTAAGAACCATGGATTCCATTTGGCATTGTATGCAGGAATAGAGTCATGTAATGTATGAAAAATTTGCTCAGATATCATCATATCATCAATTCGCGCAATAATTTGCACGAAAGGAACAGTAGCGGATTTCCAGTGAAGAGCTGTGCACCAGACCATAGCTATACATATTATGTGAATTAATCTCAGGAGAGGTTTTGGAATTTCAGGAATATCTTGAAAAAAGAGGCAATGGAGATGAGTGAGACTGATGGGGTGACCCGCCAGTCTATCTACCAGCTTAAAGACCTCTCTCCAAGTAGGTTGAAGTTTTTCACACTCCCAGAAAATGTGCATGTATGAACCAATAAGCGAGCATCCCCTGAAACATTTAGGGGAAGTTTGTGGGTATATTTTGTGAATACGGGATGGGGTATAGTACCATCTTGTCATGAGTTTTATGGCTGTCTCCCTAACGGCAAGGGATTTGGTGCATTTGCGTATATTTAACCAACCTCTCTCCCAATCCAAAGCGTCTTGTGCTAGGTTTAGTTCTTGGTCCCATTGAGATCTATATTTCAGGGATGGGACATCTACAGCTGACTCCAAAAGTTTATAGATCAGTGAGATGAGACCCCGCTGTCGAGGGGTCTCATGGCATAGATCCTCATATAGGGTCGAGTCAGTCTCTGAAGGGTTGGGGTAGTGTTGTTGAAAAAAGTGACGTATTTGAAGGGAGCGAAAAAACTCCCTGTCTGGAATGTTAAATCTAGTTTTTAATGACGAGAATGTAGTGAATTTGGAGTTTACCTGGAAATCCCTCAGGGTGATTAAATTGTGTTGTGTCCATTCTTGGAAAGACTCTGGGTGATAGTAAGCGGAGGGGAATCTAGGGTCACCAAGAAAGGAGGCTCCCTGAGGGGATTGAGTAGAGAGGTTGAACCTATGTTTGTAGGAGTTCCAAAGTTTTAACCCCAGTGACACAACCATATTTTTAGAGGAGATATCTGGAAGGGAGGGGATAGAGGACCACATTATCCCAGGGAGAAATAGGGGAGAAATAGATTCTTGTTCGAATTTGACCCAGGGGACCTTGGAATTTTGGATATTCCATTGGGCTTGTTGAGCGTATCTGCTGGCCAGGTAATAAAGCCAGATTTGGGGGACCCCCAATCCCCCGCTTCTAGCAGAACGGTAAAGGGTGTCCCTAGCAAATCTGGAGGGTTTGTCCTGCCAAATAAATTTATTAAGTTGTGCCTGAAGGTTCAGCAGATATGATTTAGAAATTCTGATTGGGAGGGATCTAAAGAGATAGAGTAACCTGGGGAGGATCACCATTTTGAGGGCTGTTATTCTACCCATAAAGGAGATGTGAAGTTGGGACCACATTTTCAGAGTCCTCTTTAGTTTGGAGATCATGGGAGGGTAGTTAGATTCAAAAAGTCCGCTGAAGTCTCCCGTTAAACAGACGCCCAGATAGGATATGTGGGCATCTGCCCACGTAAAATGAAAGGAGTTTTTAAGGTGTTGGAGTTCCGTTGGAGAGAATCCCACCGGAAGGGCTGTTGATTTCGTAACATTGATCTTAAGACCAGAGACTCCAGCAAAATTCGATAGGGTCTGAAGGAGATTGGGGAGGGAGATGAGGGGGTTAGTCAAGAACATGAGGACATCGTCTGCGTACATGCAAAATTTGTATGTAGAGGCACCTTTTGAGTACCCTGAAATATCTTGGTTAGTGAGTATGGCAATAGCCAGGGGTTCCAGGGCCAGGGCAAAAATCAGGGGAGAAAGTGGACACCCCTGCCTAGTGCCGCGACCAACTGAAAAAAACTCAGAGCAACAGCCCGGAATCTTAATGCGAGTTTTGGGATTGAGATAAAGGGCATGGAATCCGTGCAAAAATTCATTGCAGAAGCCCATCCGCTGCAGAAGGACGGAAAGGTATGTCCAGGAGACGCTATCGAACGCCTTATGTATATCAAGGCTGAGCATGAAGAGTTTCCTGGAGGTCTGATTTGCATCTTGAATTATGTTGGAAGCTAACCTGATGTTATCAGTTATAAATCTATGGGGAATAAATCCTGATTGAAAGGGGGAGATAAGGGAGGAAATAATGGAGGCCAACCTATCCGCTAGAATTCTACTAAAAATCTTTAAGTCATTATTCATGACTGAAATTGGTCTATAATTTTGGGGGAGTAGGTGATTCTTATTGGGTTTGGGGATCAGGGACATGTTTGCTAATAGCATCTCGTCTGGGAAGTTACCCCCCTGTAGGACACAGTTAAATAACTGTACTAAGTTGGGAGCTAAAAGAGTGGCAAATTTTTTATAGTATATGGCTGAAAAGCCATCTGGGCCTGGGGCAGAGCCCACCTTAAGGGATTTGATTACTTTAAGCACTTCTGAAGTAGTGATGGGGGCGTTAAGTTTCTCTGTTTGTGAAGGGGAGAGGGAAGGTAAAGGGACATTTTGAAACCAAGTATTTTCTGTACTAGTGGGAGGAGTTGGAACTGGCGCTAGAAGGGAGGAGTAGAAGCGTTCAAAAATGTGAAGCACTTCTTTAGGATGAGAGGTGGAAAGACCCGCTGTGGAGGTCAGTTTGTATACATGTGTGGGGCGGGAGGCTTGGTTGAGTTTCCTAGCGAAAAGGGTTGTAGTGGAATTATTATGCAGCATAAATTTGGCTTTGGACCATCTAAGGTCTTTCTCAGTCTTGGAGGATAAGAGAGAGTTTAACTCTAGACTCTTTTGATCTATTGTTTTCCTGGTAGATTCCAAACCTAACAGAGCGGTGTTTTTATATAAGCTGTCCAATTCTGTCGTGAGGTCAAGGATTTTTTGTCTATGCATCTTATTATGGGAAGAGGCAATACTGATAAGCTTTCCCCTTATAACTGCCTTGTGGGCAGACCATAGTATAGTAGGTGGGGTTTCTGGGAGATCATTGAATGAGAAGTATTCCTCAATGGACTTAGCTGTCTCAGATTCAGCTACTAAATCCGAGAGCAAAGCTTCGTTCAGTCTCCAGGAGTGTGGGGTGGGAGCTAGGCCTATGAATTGTGTGGTGAAAGAGGTGATATGATGATCCGACCAAACACAAGGTCGGATCGTAGCATTCGACGAGTTGGCTAAAATAATGGGGGTGGTGTAAATATAATCCAACCTAGCATAGCTGTTATGTGGATGTGAGTAAAAGGTGTATTCCCTTAGTCCCATATTATGCGATCTCCAGGTATCTATTAACTGGTGGTCCACCAGACCCTGTGAAAGAGACTTCGGGAAGGCTTTAGAGGAGATCGTGGAGGAGGATCTGTCCAGTGTTGGGTTAGCAACTAAGTTGAAGTCACCCCCTATTATCATATGAGGTGAGTTCAAAGAAACCAGTTTGCTAAAGAAGGATTTGAAAAAGGATGCAGGCGCGTCATTGGGGGCGTAAACACTAGCTATGGTTATTTCTTTGTTGTGAATCAACCCTTTAATAATGACGAACCTGCTATCCTTGTCTTTATGACAATGCTTAACCTCCATCGGTAAGGAGGTATGTAGAAGTATGGCGGCACCCCTGCTTTTGGTTGCATGAAGTGAATAAAATGCTTGGGGAAAACTCCTGTGAAGGAATTTTGGGTGTGAGGTGTGGGAGAAATGAGTCTCCTGGATTAGGAGAATCCTAGCTCCCAGATGATTATATTGATCGAAGGCTTTGCGCCGTTTGACCGGGGAGTTGAATCCCTTCACATTATGGGAGATACATGTGATAACCATGATATATCATAGTCAAACTATCACAGCTGAAAAAGTTTATAGTAAAGCCTACACGGAGGGTAAGCTGAGCTTGTAAGTTAAGGTGTAAGAGGTCAAGCAGGAGTACCGCCACTATGACATTAAATAAAATGCAAATATAGCATCTAAGGACGTGAATCTTAAGTGCATAATGATATTTAACAATATTTATAAAGAGACCAAACATTAGGTATCGAATTAGCTGACCAAGGAAACGAAAAAGGAAAAATTTTTGATAAAAAAAGAAAAATAAAAATGAAAAAAGGCCCAAATTTGGGCTATCAGAAGAAGACATAAAGACAAACTTTTAAACCGGATCAGTGAAGGTTGTAAAAGAAGAAAAAAAACCTTACTACCTGATAAAAAAAAACAAACAGTTCACAAGCGAGACAACTAGGTCTCGTACCCAGCTGGACTGCAACGCCACTAAATAAGGCTGCAGAGTGTGTAGTCAACGGGGCTTACCTTGCCCCAAGGCAAAAGAGAAGAGAAAAAAAAAAGAGTTACTTTGCTGGGTGGGGAGAACATATCGCGGCACCGAGGGACGGCCACCATCCTAAGGAAAGTACTTGTGGTGCTGAGCATCTGATGGGAATTGCTAGCGTAGTTGTTCTGCCAGGCCCTCTCCAGCTTCATAACGAATCCTCCTTCTGTCTCTCCTGGGCGGAGGGGTTTGCCAGATGGGAGCCGGACGGGGCGTTGATGGAAGGCGACGTAGTGCAGAGGCATCCAAGAGGCCGAGCTTCACCAGAACTTCTTGGCCCTCACGAAGGGAGGAAGCAGCAAACGTGGTACCATTATGAGGGACCAGTAGTTTGAAAGGGAATCCCCATCTGTATCGAATGCGAGCAGACTGTAGCGCTGTGGTGATCTCCTTCAGGCCTCTGCGTCTATCCAGAGTTGCTGGGGAAATATCTGGGTAAATCTGGATAATATGATTATCCAGAGTAATGCGTTGATTGTTACGTGCAGCCCTCAGGATTTCTTCTTTAGTGAGGAAGTCCTTCATACAGAGGATCACATCCCTGGGGGGCTTATCATCAGGTGGTTTAGGGCGGAGAGCCCTATGGATGCGATCGCACTTGAAGGCCGCAGATTCGTGGTCAGGGAGAAGTGACTTGAATAAACGGATCACAGTAGGGATTAGATCCATCTCAGATTCAGGGATGCCTCTGAGTCTCAGGTTATTACGTCTATTTCTATTATCGAGATCCTCGACTTGGGCTTGTATTGTATTGAGGGCCAGAGATAGGGATTCGTGGTCACGACTAAGGTCATTATAAGCCAGGGCTAGCTCATCGTGTTTAGTTTCGAGGAGTTCAGTACGTGAGCCCAGGGCTGCTATCTCTTGTGACAGAGTGTGGGAAGTTTTATGGAGCTCCGTTTGGAATTTGGTTGCCAATTTTGTGTACATGGCTTCCAGACTACTGTCCAGGTCCGCCTTAGATAGAGTGGGGTGGTACTCACTGGAGCTGTGTTTGTTAGGAGAGAGGTCCGGCTGTGGCGGAGTGGATGGGGTCGGAGAGTTTCCTCTTCCCGCGGCGCCATCTTGGGCCATGCTGTAGCGTTCCCGCGTGCGGAGGAGATAGTGGGTTAAAGTATTCTGAGAGGAGCCCCGAGATTTCTTCCGCTTCGACGGCATGCACCAAGCATATGTGGCTTGAGGGGTGTTAAAAATAGATGAGGTTCGAGCTGTTTATGGCCCTCAGGAAGCCTATAGTGTCCCGGGTGTAGCGGAGCTACTGTATCAGGCGTCCATCTCCTTCTGCGCCGCGCATGCGCCCCCAGTGTTTTGATTTTTTAAGTGCGTTATATTTGATGCAGGATTTCCCCGAAGAGGAGTCAACTGCTGGGTTCAGCAGTATATTGAAGTCCCCTCCAAGTATAAGTATTCCTGTTGCAAACCCCATTAGTACCCCCACTATCTTTTGGCAAAAGGTCACTTGTGCTGTGTTAGGGAAGTAAACGTTTGCAATCGTAATTGGTCTGTCATGATATGTACCCTTAATAAAGATGTACCTTCCCTCAGGGTCACTAAGGCTGTCACTGAGAGTGAAAGGTGCCTCCCTGCTCACCAGGGTCGTTACTCCTTTGGTCTTGGCCTGGTCAATAGTCACATGGTATTCAGTTGGAAAGTAGGCGTTCGTAATCTTTGGAATGTGTCCTGTCTTAAAGTGAGTCTCCTGCAGGAGGACAAAATGTGGCTTACCCCTCTTTAAATCTCTAAGGAGTGAAGTCCTTTTTTCTGGTACATTCAGTCCTCGGATGTTGTGGGAGATCACCTTTGGGGATTTACCCGGCAATGAGTAAGCCATCTGTAAGATTGAGTGGTTGGTGTCAGCCAGAATCCTACAACAAGCTCTGAGGAGGTTGCAAACGACCAGTCTCCACTGCTGATCTTTGCAAAAATATATAGGATGTGAGGAGGGGGGGGATAGAAGAAAGTAAAAAAGAAAGAGAGAGAAGAGAAAAAAAAAGGAAAAAGGAGAAATGTTAATACAACAATATATTCAACAATAGTGTTCAGTTCTATTGTACTTAGAGTGATTGTATCACACCCTAGTCAGTTCATAAACTGTACTAGGGTAATTAAGTAGTATGTCTGAGTCGAGAGGTCTCAGCTCAGACACACTTTGGGGTGACGTTTTAAGTCAGCGACCGGAACTATAAACAACCTGTAAAAAAGGTAGTTATTGTAAATATAACGGATAACGATAAAGACACAGCCTCTATAAGGCAACAGTTAACTTGGCACTGGGGAGAAGTCAAACCTGTCTAAAATCCTTCTCCCACACTCCCCAAATGATGTAGGTTTATCCCCTTAACCAATGTTGATCTATTTGAGCGTATGTTGGTCCCATAAGGGGATCAGTTCCTGGAACTAGCAGAGAATGGATGTGTAGGTAAGTTCATCTTGACTCCTTCTTGATCTGTTTCATGTTCATCGTTTCAGGATCTAGGAGTTATGTGTTTCCTGAGTGGCATATACTGGCTGATGTTCTGCTGTGATCAGCTCTTGACATCCTAAACAGTTTTGAAGTGAAGCTGTTGAGTAGTTAATCAGGCACTAATCAGCATAATGGGCAAAAAATCAACATAAATTGAGCGGACTCAGCTTGTCAGAGTGTTCTCGTGCCTCCTATAAAAAGAATGTAACAGTTAACTTCTCAACAAGTATCGAAACCTAGCTAGATCAGAAATAGGTGTTGGAAATGGTCAGCTTTAAACTTAGTCCATATCCTGGGAGTCTATGAGTAGAAGTCGCAGCATGGCGATCTTAGTGATCACTTAATCAATCTGATATGTGGGATCTTGAAGGTGTGGGGCGCGAGACTGGAGTTTCCCCGAGGTGTTCCTCCACCTCGTCCGTTTTTCATTTTCTTGCTCTGTTGTTTGTCAGGGGTAGAGAAGGGAGAGCCGTGTGGGTTTTTAGTGTGAGGAGGAAGGGCAAACTCCTGATGCCATTCCGGCAGGTCTATTACTTCCATATCCAATGCTGCACAGAAATCCGGTAAATCATCTGGTGTGCGAAGCACAAGCTGTTTCCCAGCGTCTGTCACTACTAGGGCGAACTGAAAGCGCCACGTGTATCTGATATCTTTCTCTTGGAGTTTGTCCAGGAGGGGGCGTAGTGCCCTTCTGTTATTTAATGTGATCTGTGAGAGATCTTGATTTAACATAATGTGTGCACCATTAAAAATTATGTGATCGTTCCTTCTTGCTCTTCTCATAATATCTTCCTTGAGTGGGAAACTTTGCAAGCAGCAAATTATGTCTCTTAGTGGAGCGGTATCCGGACCCCTGGCTCTAAGCGTTCTGTGTGGCCTGACAAATTCTATTTCAGAGTCCTCTTGTCTGTCTAGCAGACTGTTAAACACTCTCCAAGCCACGCCCCCTACAGGTAGCTTTATGTGAACACTGTGCAGAGCTCGCAAAAAAATAACTTGTAGCTTATTTAGCTGCCTGCGGTAGTGATAGGATCAGGAAAATACCACCAACCTTCTACAGGTAGCTTTAGCTGAACACTGTGCAGAGCTCGCAAAAAAATAACTTGTAGGTTTAGCTGAACACTGTGAGGAGGACGCACTACACTAACTTGTAGTTTTAGCTGAACACTGTGAGGAGGACACACTACCCTAACTTGTAGCTTTAGCTGAACACTGTGCAGAGGTCACACTAAACTAACTTGTAGCTTTAACTGAACACTGTGAGGAGGATGCACTACACTAACTGTAAATAGTCTAGCTGCCTGACTGCGGTACTAATAGGATCAAAAGAACACCAGCAATTTTCTTCAGGTAGCTGTAAATACTGTAACAAGACAAGCCTGCCTGTCAGTAGGAAGATAACAGGAACGGATCTAGCTAAACTGAATACAGTGTGTATATATGTGTATATATATATATATATATATATATATATATATATATATATATGCAACACCTGGAATGCATATATATACACAATACACTGTAAGTGCAGCTAACTCACTGACTGTCCTGCCTAATCTAGCTAACTCAAATGAAATGACACTGTCTCTCTCTCTCTAAGCACGCCGGAAAACACTACACAGGGCCGCTGTACAGGCGGCCTTATATAGTGTGGGGCGTGTTCTAAACCCTCTGAGCCATAATTGGTCAAAGCTACCCTGGCTTTGGCAAATTACAGCTCTCTCTACCGACGGCTCTGTGATTGGCCAACCATGCGGGTCATAGTGCATGCTTGGCCAATCAGCCAGCAATGCTCTGCGATGCCGCAGTGAATTATGGGCCGTGACGTGCCACATGAATTTGGCACGAACGGCCCATATCGTTCGCAATTCGATGATTGATCGAACAGCCGATATTTGAGTCGAATATGGGTTTGACTCGAACACGAAGCTCATCCCTAGTCAGAAACCATGAAATCAGACCGAGACAGAAGTACAGTTAAATCACACTTGTTTAACCACTTGACCACTGGGCACTTAAACCCCCTTCCTAACCAGACCAATTTTCAGCTTTCGGTGCTCTCACACTTTGAATGACAATTACTCAGTCATACAACACTTTACCCATATGAAATTTTTATCCTTTTTTTCACACAAATAGAGCTTTCTTTTGGTGGTATTTAATCACCGTTGGGTTTTTTATTTTTTGCGCTATTAAAGAAAAAAGACTGAAAATTTGGTAAAAAAATGAATTTTTCTTTGTTTCTGTTATAAAATTTAGCAAATTAGTAATTTTTCTTCGTAAATTTTGGCCAAAATTTATACCGCTACATATCTTTGGTAAAAATAAGTACAACTTGGTGTATATTATTTGGTCTTTGTGAATGTTAGAGAGTCCAAAAGCTACGGTGCCAATATCTGAAAATTGATCACACCTGAATTACTGACGGACTATCTAATTTCTTGAGACCCTAACATGCCAGAAAAGTACAAATACCCCCCAAATGACCCCTTTTTGGAAAGAAGACATTCCAAGGTATTTAGAAAGATGCATGGTGAGTTTTTTTGAAATTGTCATCTTTTCCCACAATTCTTTGCAAAATCAAGATTTTTTTTTCTTTTTTTTTTTTTCACAAAATTGTCATATTAGAAGGTTATTTCTCACACACAGCATATGCATACCACAAATTACACCCCAAAACACATTCTGCTATTACTCCCGAGTATGATGATACCACATATGTGAGACTTTTACACAGCGTGGCCACATACAGAGGCCCAACATGCAGGGGAGCACCTCCAGGCGTTCTGGAGCGCCCAGGCCAATTCTGACATTTCTCTCCTACATGTAAAAATCATAATTTGTTTGCTAGAAAATTACATAGAACCCCAAAACATTATATATATTTTTTTTAGCAAAGACCCTAGAGAATACAATGGCGGTTGTTGCAACTTTTTATCTCGCACGGTATTTGTGCAGCAATTTTTCGAACGCGTTTTTTTGGGGAAAGAAACAGTTTTGTGCTTTAAAAAAAACCAAAACAGTAAAGTTAGCCCAATGTTTTTGCATAATGTGAAAGATGAAGTTACGCCGAGTAAATAGATACCCAACATGTCACTCTTCAAAATTGCACACTCTCGTGGAATGGTGCCAAACGTCGCTACTTAAAAATCTCCATAGGTGAGGCTTTAAAATTTTTTCCTGGTTACATGTTTTGAGTTACAGAGGAGGTCTAGGGCCAAAATTTTTTTGATCACTTTTATTTCTATTACAGGGAATGTAAACCTCCTTGTAATGGGAATATGGCATGACAGGTCCTCTTTACAGTGAGATATGGGGTCAATAAGACCCCACATCTCACCTCTAGGCTGGGAAGCATGAAATAATAATTAAAAAAAAACGATCTTGGCTTCGATCGTAGCGGTGAGTTGGTAGAAGCACCGGAGGGTGGCGGGAAGGGGGGGGTGTCCCCTCTCGCCTCCCATAAGAATGATCAAGCAGTGGAACAGCAGCTATGATCATTCCTATGGTGTAGGAAATCGCTGGCTGAAAAAGCTGATATCTGAATGATGCCTGTAGCTGCACCCATCATTCAGATATACCCGCTCAAAGTCAAGGACGTCATATGACTGTGGGCGGGAACTGGTTAAAAATTGCGGAGTATTGCGGGCTATTGCAGAGTATTGCGGGCTATATTGCAGAGTATTGCCGGGTATATTGCAGAGTATTGCCGGGTATATTGCAGAGTATTGCCGGGTATATTGCAGAGTATTGCGGGGTATATTGCAGAGTATTGCGGGGTATATTGCAGAGTATTGCGGGGTATATTGCAGAGTATTGCGGGGTATATTGCAGAGTATTGCGGGGTATATTGCAGAGTATTGCCCGGGTATATTGCAGAGTATTGCCCGGGTATATTGCAGAGTATTGCCCGGGTATATTGCAGAGTAGTGCCCGGGTATATTGCAGAGTAGTGCGGGGTATATTGCAGAGTAGTGCCTGGGTATATTGCAGAGTAGTGCCCGGGTGTATTGCAGGGTGTTATGCAGAGTATTGCAGGGTGTTATGCAGAGTATTTCAGGGTGTTATGCAGAGTATTGCAGGGTGGTATGCAGAGTATTGCAGGGTGTTATGCAGAGTATTGCAGGGTGTTATGCAGAGTATTGCAGGGTGTTATGCAGAGTATTGCAGGGTGTTATGCAGAGTATTGCAGGGTGGTATGCAGAGTATTGCAGGGTGTTATGCAGAGTATTGCAGGGTGTTATGCAGAGTATTGCAGGGTGTTATGCAGAGTATTGCAGGGTTGGCTGAGCATTGAGGGATGGATGGATGTGACTGCAAATGTCACTGAGCACCGCTGTGGGCACTACACATGCAGCCCACAGCGGTGCTGCCATCCGATCCCTCCCCCTCTCCCCTCGCACTGTACCGATCGGTACAGAGAGGGGAGGGAGGAACCGGCGTCGTGAGATGACGCCGGTCTGTTGACATGTGATCGCTCCGTCATTTGACGGAACGATCACGTGGTAAACGGCCGCGATCAGCGGCTATTTACCGTAATCCGTGATGCGCCGGGTCCTCTGGACCCGGCGGTCACGGATGTTCCCGAGTGCGCGCCCCAGGGGGCGCGCGGGAGCATCATTCTGGAATCACGTCCATGGACGTCCACCCAGAACTAGCCGACCGCGCTGTTGCCGTCTTTCGGCAATGGCCCGGTCGGCAAGTGGTTAATAATAAAAGTAAATAGAACAAAAACTTAGTCAAAACATAGCCAGAGTTCAGGAACCGGAACGGATAGTCAGACAAACCAAACGTTGGAGCCGGGAGATGAGTAACACAGCAAGCAGGATCTGGAGCCAGAAGGGATGTCAGCCAAGCAAGTCTTTTAACAGGAATGCAGGAGATGCTGACTAAGGCGAAGGCAGAGCTCCTCTGGACTGGACGGCTTAAGTAGGAACTTTCTACACTGCCATTCTTCTAAACAATCTTATATAATCCAATGTCTTTAGAGACATGTTCTTCACTCCCTTTTCTAATTATTCAACCCCTTAACTACACTGAAAGGGGTGTAGCTCCAATATCTGTAGTTCACTCATTTTGTTAGATCCATATCTTTTGAACAAATATGCCTATCAGGGAAGGTTCCCTTGCATACTAGTGTAAGGCTGACCGCAGGTCAGCCTGTTATTGTAGGAGGAGTCAGGCTGCATAAAGCCTGCCCTCCTTCTTCTCCTTGCTTGTGGTCGTAGGATCTCGTGTGCGTCTGACGTCACTTCCGGGTTTTGTCTCAGCGGGAGGATGTGCGGCTGCGAGGAGCGAGTCTCCCTGTGGCAGCGGCGGGGTTGCAGGTTTGAAGGAGGAGGGGGAGCGCCGCTCGTGGTGACCGCTCTCCCTCACACAGCGCTGCGGGCGGCCCTCTGGGTTCCCGTCCTCTGTCATGGAGCCGTGCCGGTGTCCGCACGCACACACTCGCTCTGTCCTCCTCGCCCGGCCTCGGCGCCCTGTTGTGCTGGAGGGGATGGTCAAGGTCCAGCTCGGGCTCGTCCCCGGGGGGTGCTCATGTCTCCCGGCTGGTGGGGGGGCAGTGTGTGCGCGCTGCGGGGGGGGCTCTCCGTCGCTCTCTGGGCGCTCTCTCTCTCCCCTCCTCTTCGCCGGGGACCTGTTGCTTGGGCTGTCTCTGGCCCCGCCCCCTCCTCTGCTCTGTGTCGTTGATGGCTGGGGCTTCCTCACTTCGCAGCTCCTCGTGTGTGCTGTGTCCTGCTCATCGCTGTCATCCGGACACGTGGGTTAGTGATCGTGGTACTTGGGTCCGTTGTCAACACTGGCTGTTCGGGTCAGAGAATGTGAGGAGGGGGGGGGAATCCCCTGCAGCTGCGGCAGTGCCTGTCAGCTCCGCTGTCATTCAGCCATATGTTAGAGGTTCGGGGATGCATTGGTTTTTGCAGCATAGGTATGGATGGGCAGGAAATGGGATCTCATGCAGCATCATTCCCGGGCGGCTCTGACGTCATTTCCGGGTTCGGAGCAGCTCGTGCGGTGCCTCGCCTCTCAGCTCTGCATCCACTTCGCTGTAAGTGCCTCTGGGTCGGCAGAGGGACAGGTACATAGGCAACATAGGTTGGGTACTGATAGGGTGTTACTGTGTGAGCCTTGGTAAGTGTTTATGTCCTTTCAATCACCAATTATATCACTGTTTTAGGATGTATGCTTGTACATTCTGCTGGGAATTTTCCATGGTAAGTGTCAAATTTTGGAAAGTCTTGCAGTGATGGAAAAAAAAAAAAAAAATTCAGAGGGGAACTAGTGGAATTTGTGGAATTCTGGATGACAGAGGTCTTAATGTGAAATTAATGTGAAATTTATAACCATCCTCTGGTATGTTGCGGACCTCTGAGGCTGCGGCAGTAGTGCGATTTCCACTACCATCATACAATTATGGTTTCTTATGCATTTCATAATTTTCTTGCGATTTCATTCAATTTACGGTCTCTTATGCATGTTACAGTTTCGTAGGTATTTTCGGTTTCTCATACATTTTACGGGTTTGCTCATGCATTTTGCGGTTTTCTCATGCATTTTACGTTTTTTCTCATGCTTTTTTCGGTTTTCTCATGCTTTTTTCGGTTTTCTCACGCATTTTACGGTTTTCTCATGCATTTTACGGTTCTCATACAATTTACGGTGTTTCATGCAGATTACGGTTTCATTAAAAGTTACGGTTTTCATGCATTTTACGATTTCTCATGCAATTACATTTCTAATGCTGTTTACGTTTCTCATGTAATTTACGTTTCTCATGCGATTTACGGTGTTCTCATGGAATGTGCGATTTCTTATGCAAATTGTCATTTCTATGCCTATGTTTCTTTCATTTTCTCGCGTTTTTCATGGTTCTCACGTTTCTCTTGGTTCCCATGCGAGTTATGGTTTCTCATATAATTTATGGGTTCTCATGCATATTACAGTTTATGTTTTTTTTTTACGGTTTCAGTAAATTTACGGTTTCTTGTGTTTTTTACGGTTTCTCAGGTTTTTTTACGGTTCTCATGCATTTTACGGTTTCTCATGCATTTTACACGTTTTAAGGCATTTCACGTTTTTATAAATTGTGGTTCTTATGCATATTTTTCCATCTTTTATGCTTTGTTATGGTCAATTTACATTTTCTTATGCAATTTATGTTTCTCATGTTATTTACGATTCTCATCATGCAATTTATGTTACTCATGTAATTTACGGTGTTCTCATGCAATGTTCGTGTTCTTATGAAATTTTTCATTTCTCTTGCCTATTCATTACATTTCTCGTGTTTCCCATGTTACTCACGCCTTACATGGTTCTCACGTGTTCTCTTGTTTCGCACGTTTTCCATGTTTCTTACGCTTCCCACGTTTTCCATGTCTCGCACGTTTGTTCATGCTTACGTCTTCCCATGTTTCTCACGTCTTCCCATGTTTCTCACGTCTTCCCATGTTTCTCACGTCTTTCCATGTTTCTCACGTCTTCCCATGTTTCTCATGTCTTCCCATGTTTCTCACGTCTTCCCATGTTTCTCACGTCTTCCCATGTTTCTCACGTTTCCCATGTTTCTCACGTTTCCCATGTTTCTCACGTTTTCCCATGTTTCTCTTGTTTTCCATGTTGCTTTCGGGTGTTTTCATGCAGTTACAGTGTTTTCATGCAAATTTTACAGTGTTTTCATGCATTTAAGGTTTCTCGTGCTATGTGTCCCTTCTTATGTCTTTTTTCATGTTTCTTACATTTATCATGTTTTACTTTTCGTATGTTTTTCACGTTTTTTTTCCCTTGGTGCTCACGTTTGTTTCTCTCGTGTTTCCTTGATTCTCACGTTTTCCTTTGATTCTCGTTTGCCATTGCTTCTCTCGTTTTCCATTGCCTCTCTCGTTTTCCATTGCTTCTCTCGTTTTCCATTGCTTCTCTCGTTTTCCATTGCCTCTCTCGTTTTCCATTGTTTCTCTCGTTTTCCCATGTTTTTCTCGTTTTCCTTTGCTTCTCTCGTTTTCCTTTGCTTCTCTCGTTTTCCATTGCTTCTCTCGTTTTCCATTGTTTCTCTCGTTTTCCCATGTTTTTCTCGTTTTCCTTTGCTTCTCTCGTTTTCCTTTGCTTCTCTCGTTTTCCATTGCTTCTCTCGTTTTCCATTGTTTCTCTCGTTTTCCCATGTTTTTCTCGTTTTCCATTGCTTCTCTCGTTTCCATTGCTTCTCTCGTTTTCCATTGCTTCTCTCGTTTTCCATTGCTTCTCTCGTTTTCCATTGCTTCTCTCGTTTCCATTGCTTCTCTCGTTTCCATTGCTTCTCTCGTTTCCATTGCTTCTCTCCTTTTCCATTGCTTTTCTCGTTTTCCATTGCTTTTCTCGTTTTCCATTGCTTTTCTCGTTTTCCCAGGCTTCTCTCGCTTTCCTTGCTTCCCTCGGGTTCCCATGTATTTTACGTTTATGATATATGTTTATGTCATATGTTTGTCACAGTTTTTCATTCACTGCATTTCTGTTAGCTAGTGCTCATATTCAGGGTCTGTCACGTCTACAGATCTGTACAGGCTGAGGTTTCGTTTTTTAATTGATTGTTGTCCCACAATCTTCTCGCCTGTTTCCATACGTCATACGTGCACGTTCACCATTACACTTTTACTTTTACCCATCTCTGTCTGTGGGTATCTTAGCCCTGAGTGTTCGTTTTTAATTTCCTGTTCAGGCGCTGCAGGTTGCTCGGGCTCACTCATTGCATACAGTAGGGGGGTGTCATCATTAGGTTCACATTCTTGCGCTATTGGTCTTGCCATTCCTGCACCCACATCATCATTGTCAGGTACCAGGGGTATTATGTCTTGGGGCTGCTTGTTATGTATGTTATTTGGTTGTTAAACAGCTGGGTTGTTCATGTTCTACCACTGTTGAATACCCATCACGTCTATGGGTTGACAGATTGAGGTGATCGTTTTTTATTGGCTTGTTCGGTGGCAAGTCTCCTCATCTGTTCTTACGCTGTTTATGTATTTCATACAAACTCACGTTTCTCATGCAATTTACGTTTCTCATGCAATTTATGTTTCTAATGCAATTTACGTTTCTAATGCAATTTACGTTTCTAATGCAATTTACGTTTCCCATGCAATTTACGTTTCTCATGCAATAGTCTCACTTATGTTTCTCTCGTTCCTCTAGGTTTTCTCATGTTTTCCCAAGGTTACTCTCGTTCTCATGTTTCTCATGCTGTTTATCATTCACGTTCTCGTGCTACCAGGGTTTCATGTAGTTTGCGGTTTCTTGCAGCTTCGGTGCTTAGGCTGCTTACGGTTTGTAGCTCGCATAATTCATGTGTTTCGTCCTTTCAGGCAGCTACGTTTCTGACGCAGGGTCTCAGCATGCTCATGTTCTTTCGTAGTTCATGTTGCTGTCCCAGTGGCATGCCACTTACGCGGAGTAGGTTACCCAGGGGACTGGTTTTTCTCTCTGGTATGCACACGACCTTTTATTTCCTAGTTACTTTTGGCTAGGATTGGCGGAAGCATGGAACTATGGTAAGTCGGCATGGCAGCTCCAGCAACTTTTACAGGCTCAGGGGGTTAGTGGTTTCCGAATATTCTCAAGTCTCTAGGTCAGGATCAGTAGGGTTCCTACTTGGTTCGGTTTTTGGCCTTTATCACGTATCGGCATGGCATTGTCAGGGCGTTTCTGGTTGGGCTCAGCTTTTCATGTTGTTGGAGACCCCGACAGACTTTCTTTATTTGCTGCGCATTCTATTAGCATCCTCAGGGTTCTTGAAGAGTAGCCCTCCTGCTGTGATCAGCGGACTTCTCACCATGGGTCAAATTTTCCCGTGTGGTATCTATCACATTCTCATGGTCTCCTTCATGTTGGCTACCAACTAGGTGCTCAGGGCAGGCTTATACCCGGTTTGGGTCATAAGTGATAGGAGCAGGTTCGGTGTATTTGTGCCAGGGACTCCAGCCCGTTGGGTAGGTGGAGGTCGTCTGGTTTCTCTGGGTTTGGCCAGAGCCATTTTTGAGATACCATAAGCATTTGTTATTTGTTAGTGTATACGTAATTTCAGTGGGCTATAATTTGGTATCATATTCATCCTAATGGTCATTTTTGCCCCCTTTTAGGCATACTGACCATTTGACCAGGGCACAACGCAGGTCTATTGTCTTGTTGATTTTTGTTCCTTGTCACACTATCACAGATTGACTCCGAGTACAAGTGTAAGGCTGACCGCAGGTCAGCCTGTTATTGTAGGAGGAGTCAGGCTGCATAAAGCCTGCCCTCCTTCTTCTCCTTGCTTGTGGTCGTAGGATCTCGTGTCCCACCCACCCATTCCCTTTTTCTTTTCTATTTTTATTTCAATTCATACTTGGGTATGCCCCCTTTTAGGCATACTGACCATTTGACCAGGGCACAACGCAGGTCTATTGTCTTGTTGATTTTTGTTCCTTGTCACACTATCACAGATTGACTCCGAGTACAATATGCGTTATCTCTAACTCCCTGCTTACACAGAGGAATGGGAAAGGGAGCTAAATATCTCTCTTGGAGGATGTTACAACTAAATGTTTTTTATTTACTCATAAACTGGCCAATGCAATTCAAGAGAGAATCTTCAGACTCCTAGTTCATTGGTACAGATCTCCCCATAGATTGTACCAAATCTCTGGCTACTAATTCAAACTTTTGTTGATATTGTTTGAACAAGATAGGCACTCACCCATATCTGGTAGAGCTGCCCACTTATTAAAGAGATTTGGATAAAATAGCTAATGAACATAAAGTTACATGATCCACAATTAAGCTGACTCCTCAAATTGTCCTACTCTCAGAACTCTCATGGTCAATATCATTAGCTAAGAAATCCGTACTTAGATTATTTCTCTGTGCATCTAGAGCATTGATACCCATGTGTTGGCATTCCACCACAGCCCCTGTTGTTGGAGAGTGGATAGCTAAAGTATACCATTTACCAAATACCAAATGGACTTTGTGGATCCTGTATACGGTCGGATACTGATAACTTCAGGGCCCTGGCATGATCCTATGTATTAACCCTTAGCAGTTTACACTTATATTCAAGACAATCTCTTTCCTTGAAAACTCCCCTCCCCGTCCATTACCAGGCCCTTTGGGTCTGATATGAATATTAAGGGGAACCCCAAATCAAAATATAAAAATAAAAATTGCGTGGGGGGTCCCCCTAAAATCCATACCAAGCCCTTCTGGTCTGATATGGAAATTAAGGGGAACCCTGCGCCAAATTTAAAACAAAAATTGTGTAGGGGTCCCCCCCAAATCCATACCAGAGCCTTCAGCTCTGGTATGGATTTTAAGGGGAACTCTGTGCCAAAATGAAAAAAAAAATGGCGTGGGGTCCCCCTCAAAATCCATACCAGACCCTTATCTGAGCACACAGGCCGCAGGAAAAGAGGGGGGGACGAGAGAGTGCCCCCCTCCTGAACCGTACCAGGCCACATGCCCTCAACATGGGGAGGGTGCTTTGGGGTAGCCCCCCAAAAGCACCTTGTCCCCAAGTTGATGGGGACAAGGGCCTCATCCCCACAACCCTTGCCGGTGGTTGTTGGGGTCTACGGGCAGGGGGCTTATCAGAATCAATCAGTAAAAATGTCCCACGGTGTAAGTTCATGCCACCCGATGGACCAAAATAAAAGCCGCAACTGACTCGTCTGCTGTCTGATGCATCTTCGCTGTGACAGCGCTCATATAACTGAGGGTGGGGCCACCGGTGATGGGGCGGGTCACCCATTTACATCACCAGGTGCCCCCCCTCTGACGCAATGGGGAAGCCCTCGTGTGCCAGAGGAGGGCGGGGTCACCCGGTTACATCAAGGGGTGGCCCACTCTCAGTCATATAAGGACTGTCACAGCCAAGATGCGTCAGACAGCGGGAGCCTCCCATGGAGGCGGGTCAGTTGCGGCTTTTTTTTGGTCCGTCGGACGGCGTGGGACATTTTTATTTTTTTTTTTTTTAATAAAGGACTTGTCCCAAGCTGTCCTTTGTCTTTTTTACCATGTTGACACTTTTTTGTGAAATGGTAAGGGTACATTTGTACCCCGCTACCAATTCTCACAGGGGGAGGCCAAGATCTGGGGGTCCCCTTGTTAAAGGGGCCCACAGATTCCGATAAGCCCCCCGCCCGCAGACCCCTACAACCACTGGGCAAGGGTTGTGGGGATGAGGCCCTTGTCCCCATCAACATGGGGACAAGGTGTATTGGGGGCTACCCCAAAGTGCCCTCCCCATGTTGCGGGCATGTGGCCTGGTACGGTTCAGGAGGGGGCACTCTCTTGTCCTCCCCCCTGAGGCCTGCCAGGTTGCGTGCTTGGATAAGGCTCTGGTATGGATTTTGGGGGACCCCTACGTCATTTTTTTTTTAAACTTTGGTGCAGGGTTCCCCTTAAAATCCATACCAGACCTGCAGCATCTGGTATGGATTTTGGGGGGACCCCTACGCCATTTTTTTTTTAATTTGGAGCGGAGTTCCCCTTAATTTCCATATCAGACCCAAAGAGCCTGGTATGGATTTTAGGGGGACCCCCACGCAATTTTTTTAAAAATTTTGATAATATTCATACCAGACCCAAAGGGCCTGGTAATGGAGGGGGGATCCCATGCTCTTTTTTTTCAATTATCTGTATCACTGAGACCCGACAATTCATTACAGCTGCGATCAGTTTTAAATAACAATTTTTCCTTTAGAATTGTAGTTTTGCTGTGGTACTGTTCTAAACATGGGAAAAATGTGCCACTTTACAGACATACTATAGACACTCCCCAGGTGCGATATTTAAAGAATTAGAGTCCACCAGCCAGGCAAGAGGAAACCATATCAGATATATCATGTAAACTTGGTAAAGCCCTGGACAGACAGGGAACCAGTGACCTCCCTGGCTAGTGCAAGACTTGAGCTTTGGGTTGGGGTGGAGAGTGTACAAGTAGCCAATACCCTGTCTAAAATCCAAAGTCAGCAGGCAAAGAAGTTCTTGCAGAGAAATAAAGAAAAATGTTCAGACTTGCCAGGGCTCACTAGTGTCATAGAGCATGATATTATCACAGAACCAGGAGTCAAAGTTTTTGTCCAGCCCTACCGTATCCCAGAGGCTCAAAGGAAGGCCATTTCAGAGGAAGTGAAGAAGATGTTAGACCTGGAGATTATTGAAGAATCGCAGAGTGAGTGGTCGAGCCCGATTGTGTTGGTACCGAAGTCCAATGGGACTCTGCGGTTCTGCAATGATTTCCAGAAACTTAATGAAGTTTCACTGTTTGATGCCTACCCCATGCCCCGGGTAGATGAGCTTATTGAGAGACTAGGTCCAGCCAGGTATATCATTACATTAGACCTTACCAAGGGGTATTGTCAAATCCCACTGACTAAGACTGCTAGAGAGAACTGCTTTTTCTACCCCAGAGCAGAGTTTTCAGTACAAAAGAATGCCTTTTGGATTGCAAACTGCTCCAGCCAGATTTCAGAGAGCAATGGATAGGATTTTTATGACCTCACCGGGAGTATACCTCAGTGTGCTTGGACGACATAGTCATTTTTAGCAGAGACTGGGAATCACACTTGCCCAAAGTCCAGGCAGTGCTGGACTCTTTGGAAGGAGGGGTTTACAATAAACCCTGAAAAATGTGCTTTGGGAATGGAGGAGGTGAAATACTTGGGCTATATCATGGGTAGCGGGATAGTGAAATCTCAAGTCAACAAGGTAGAGGCTATACAGAACCCCCTCACAAAAAAGCAGGTACACGCATTCCTGGGCATGGTGGGATACTACAGGAGGTTTGTACCGAACTTTGCCACGTTGGCAGCTCCATTGACCGATCTGACCAAGTGTGGAAAATCGGTCATGGTGGAGTGGAATGCAGACGCTGAGGCTTTTTTGGAGCACAAGTCAGCACTGTGCCAACACCCTGTCCTGGTAGCACCCAATTTTTCAAAAGTTCATTGTCCAGACTGATGCTGCTGATGTAGGATTGGGAGCGGTGTTGTCACAAGTTGTTCATGGCGAGGAGCACCCGGTAGTCTTCCTCAGCAGGAAGTTGACACCAGCAGAGAAAAACTATGCTGTAATTGAACGAACGTGTCTGGCCATTAAGTGGGCTCTGGAATCCCTCAGATATTACATTTTGGGGAGAAAGTTTAGGCTGATTTCTGATCATGCCCCTTAAACATGGCTGACACAAGTAAAAGGAACTAATGCCAGGGTTACTCGGTGGTTCCTGGCACTCCTGGAATTTAAATTTGTAGTGGAACATAGGCCCGGGAGACTGCATAAAAGTGCAGATACCCTCTCCCGAGTCCATTGTTTGAGCTCCACTGTTGCCTCCACCTCCTTGGCGTTGGGGCACATGGGGGGGGGATATGTACAGGATCCAGTGGCTAGGTCCTAGAAGAAAGCTATGTTTCCCCTCTGTTTGGACTGTGGTCCCTTTAAGGGAACAAAAAGGGTTAACTCACCTGTCAGAGGAAGTGGGTTTAAAATGAGACAGGAAGCTGTAGGTGAGCGTAGAGGAGATTGTGGGTGGTGGATGGTGTTTTGTGTGCAGCAGCAAAAGTGAACAGCAGTGTCCTGCCTGGAAGCCTCCTAGCAGGGGAAGCTACCTGCAACAGAAATCAAGGACTGTTTTAACTGCGATATCAGTTCTGGACTTTGCAAGTCAGTGAGACTGAAATCTTTCTTTTTTGTTTTTGCTGCTGTAAAGCTATTTAAGTTCAATAAACCTCCTTTTGACTGAAAATCCTGTGTCCTGCGATCTAGCTGGTTCCCCGAACTTTACAATATATATAAATGTTTCACCATACAAAGCCCAAGCAGGTCACCCTTATAGAATCTCTTGCTTTTGTCCATGTATCTAATATGTCCTTCTCACTTATTTAAACACATTTCCTGCTTATCAACTGCTGACCCGTGTGTGTATCTGTGTGACTATTCCACCCATTATGCTTTGCATATCACTCTTGATTTGTCTTGATTAATGGAAGGCAGCATAAAGGAGAGTTGGAAAACATCCAAGGGATCCATCAAAAACTGAATTGATGCACATGAGAAAAAATTTCAGTGAATTTGATAAACCTCATGTATATATCTGAATCTTATTTCCAATATCTGATGAACTGACATTAAGAATTTGATTATATAAAAGCTCATTGTTGAAAATGTGATTTACTACCATCTAAGCTTTATAGCTGTTGATCTTAGAAAATACCTAGCTTTAAAATTCATGTTATACAGAATCCATACAAACTGCAAAAATAGAATTCACCCATGTCTTCTATATGAAAAGATAAAAATGTGTTGCATATTGAATGGGCTGACAAAACATTCAATCACACAGAAAACTGTTTTCGAATTAACATAAAACAAAGAAGACCCAATTTGCATGATAAATTGCTTCAAGAGAAAAATCTTAGCTGACTATCCAAATGTTTGCATCACTTATCACTGATTTGTCCTTCAATACTAAGTGAAATAAAACTAAGGACTTGTAGTTAATTGTGCCAGGAAAACAGTCAATTTGTCCATACTGCCAAAAAAATAAATTGATTGTAAGTCTTCAGATGTAAGTGTAAATCATACTAAATGCAATAACAAAGTTAATTAATGAATTTATTGTTCTACACAGAGCCAAAAAATTATATTTAAACCCAAAATGTGGAATTTAAAAGATAATAATTTTCTTCTTTCAACAATGCAGTAGTGAAAAATTGTGAAAACAGTTGTCAGCTTTAAGTAACTCCCTTTTGAGAAATTTCATTCCGAGTAGGGATGAGCTTTGTGTTCGAGTCGAACCCATGTTCGACTCTAACATCGTCTGTTTGCCCGTTCAACAAATTGCGAACGATATGGGCTGTTCGTGGGAAAATTCGTGTGGCGCGTCATGGCCCATAATTCATCGCAGTGCATTGCTGGCTGATGATTGGCCAAGCATGCACTATGACCCGCATGCTTGGCCAATCACTGCGCCGTCTGTAGAGAGCTGTAATTGGCCAAAGCCAGGGTGGCTTTGGCCAATTATGGCTATGGGGGTTTCGTACATGCCCCACACTATATAAGGCTGCCTGCACGGCGGCCCTGTGTAGTGTGTTCCGGCGTTGAGAGACAGAGAGAGTGTCATTTGATTTAAGTTAGATTAGGCAGGACAGTCAGCTGCACTTACAGTGTATTGTGTCTATCTATCTTTTATCTATCTACCTTTTATCTATCTATCTTTTATCGCTGGTGTTCTTCTGATCCTATTAGTACCACAGTCGGGCAGCTAGACTATTTAGTTAGTGTAGTGCGTCCTCCTCAGTGTTCAGCTAAAGCTACAAGTTAGTGTAGTGCGTCAAAAAAGAAAAAACAAGGTGGACAGATATCTCCAACACCTCACATAGCACACAATACAGTCTCTGATGATCTTCAAATGTCTGTTGAGTGCAGAGAAGTGTTCATAGTCCAATATTTGAATAAAATAATTCTGTTCACCACGTGAATAGCTAATACTAAGAAACGTGAATGTGATGGGCCCTCCACATAGAAGCAGTGCAGGCTTACCGAAGGGGTTGGACTCATAAGAACTTATGCTCAATGAGTCAACAAGGCTTGTATTACCAACCGGTAATAGAGGAGGATCTTTTAACCAAATGGTGGTGGAATCCCAAAAACATCCAGAACTTTAAAGGAACTCTTCTAGGTAGTAGCCCGTCTCAGGAGAATAGCCCATAAAGAATAGAAAAGGGGCCACATAGCATAATTCCATTTTATAAAGCAAATTTATTAAAGTAAAACACTTACATTTTCTGTAGTAAAAAAAAGCGCTTAATATAAAATGATGGCAGGCAGTGGAGTCTCCCGACGCGTTTCATCTCACTAGACTTCATCTGGGGTGCTCAACCACTGCTGCCATACTCCTTTATAAAGGTAATGTGACCCCCTTGATGAGAATCCAGCTCGTGCCAATTTCCTTATTGCACTTCTGGGTACAGCCAAGATGGCGGACCCGCATGCGTTCCAAGCCCTTTTTGTTTATTACTGTGCGTTCCAGCACCCTATTAGTAATGAATTACACCATATAAATCATTTTACCACATTATATATGTTATTCCAGTCAAACACCTTTTGTAGAAAAAGAATATACAGGGGGACTATCCGTCTCTAAAAACGGTGAGTTCCGGGTTCATCCTATGGAATGTAAGACGGCTGACATTGCGAATAGAAGCAACCTGACCCAAATGACGTTTGTAACATCAGGCGCACGCTTCCCATAGTGTGGAGGGCAGAAGCAGAGCCGCCATCCTTCACGTGCGTGACGCCTCTGTATAGTGGTTAGCTATGCATGATGTCGTCACCATTGGCCTGGCATTACAACATGCCACTGAAAGTGACATGATGTGTTGCCATGTCAATGCACAAATCTATACTGGTGGGCGGGCATATTTAACACAAGTAGATGGGGCCACCCCCAGGACCTCCGTGTGTTGGGAATGATTCTCTCATATCTCCCCGTTTTGAGAATATTAAAGAAAAATGACGGTGCACAAATTAATCTAAAGGGAAAGAAAAAAATGGTGATTAATCCATAATAAAAGTGAAAAGGGAATGTCAATAGACTTCCCATAGTATTGCAAAAACCTTAGTGTGTGGACGCAAAAGTGTGCGTATGGTGTCCTAAATGACAAAACAAAGGAAAAATTGTGAGATGAATGTATATGTGTGTAAATAAATTACACTATATGTGAGGTATGATCAAAAATATAGCAGTATAGACGGGGGATGAAAACATCCCCTGTAGGGGTAGATAACATAAAAAATATATACCGTATTTATCGGCGTATAACACGCACTTTTTTCCCCTTAAAATCAGGGGAAAGTCGCAGGTGCGTGTTATACGCCGATCCCCTGCGATCCCGACCTGTCACATTTTCAAAATCGCCGATCGCGATTTGAAAATGGCGCCGCCGGCGCCGAAATACACAGAGCCGGTCCTCGGCTCTTTCCGGCGGCTGTCGTTCATTTTCGGCTCCACTCGTAGTCCCGAGCGGAGCTATCCGAACCTACTCGGCTAGGTTCGGATAGCTCCGCTCGGGACTACGAGTGGAGCCGAAAATGAACCACAGCCGCCGGAAAGAGCCCGAGGACCGGCACTGTGTATTTCGGCGCCGGCGGCGCCATTTTCAAATCACGATCGGCGATTTTGAAGCCCAGAATGGCTGGGATCACTGGGGCAAGGCTGCACTGGGGAAAGCTGCACTGGGGAAGGCTGCACTGGGGAAGGCTGCACTGGGTAAAGCTGCACTGGGGAAGTCTGCACTGGGGAAGTCTGCACTGGAGAAGGCTGCACTGGGGAAGGCTGCACTGACAAGGCTGCACTGGGGAAGGCTGCACTGGGGAAGGCTGCACTGACATGGCTGCACTGACAAGGCTGCACTGACAAGGCTGCACTGACATGGCTGCACTGACATGGCTGCACTGACATGGCTGCACTGACATGGCTGCACTGACATGGCTGCACTGACAAGGCTGCACTGACAAGACTGCACTGAGAAGGCTGCAATGATGGGCGTTTAAATGTAAGTTTTTTTTCCCTTCAACTTCCCTCCTAAAAGTTTTTTTTTCCTTAAAATTCCCTCCTAAATTGGGGTGCGTGTTATACGCCGGTGCGTGTTATACGCCGATAAATACGGTATCTACATGTGAGAAATTATTATAAAAAATTATTATAAAAACGTGATCACAAAAAATAATTCATGAAGAAAAATTTTAAGTGTTAAAATTATAAAGGTCCAAGATGGATTCTCCCTGGGTGATCCAAAAAAAGACAAAGTTATATATAGAATAGTATATACACAACATACATACAGATGTCCCGAAACGAATTCTATTCTATGACTCATTAATAAAGGCATTAATGTCCAGTTCCATATTCATACCCTGTGGCAAGAGGGACTGTAGTTCATGTATCCAGAATGTTTCAAGACGAGAAACGCCTCTGGTCATGGCGCCCCCCCTCCAAGGTGGAGTATATTTGTCAATTACTATAAACTGTGAACCTATTGGACTGCTGTTGTGGAATTCTTTATAGTGTCTAGGTACACTATGTTTCGAGTCCCTTCTTTTTAATCAGACTAATGTGTTCCCTCACTCTTATGGTAAAGGTTCTAGTTGTTCAGCCAACATATTGTTTGCCGCATGGGCAAATAATTAGATATACTATGTATCTAGAATTACATGTACAGAAGGGTTTGATGGTATATCTCCTTCCTGTGACAGTAGATGTAAACTCTGTCAATTTGCGTCCTTCTAATGTGTTATGTTGGCAGACGATGCACTTCCTGCAGGGGAAAAAGCCTGTCCAGTCTTGGAAGAAGGAAGGACGCACTGGAGGATTGACGACATTGGGTGCTACATGGCCCTGTAGGGATGGTGCTCCTTTAAAGATAATTTTGGCCTGTTCGGGTAGCATCTTCCCTAAAATGTTGTCTTGTCTGAGGACCTCCCAATGCTTCTTCATGATGTTCTTGATTTGCTTATGCTGTATTGAATATAAAGTTAGCATGGCCCATTTGTATGTGACATCTGGTTCTCTCTCTGGTTTAGTTGCAAGAAGGGAGTTTCTATTTATATTGATAACTCTCTCAAGTTCAACATCTAAGGCAGCATTATCATATCCCCTATCCAGGAATCTTTGTTTCAAGACACCTGCTTGCACAATGAACATATCTGTATCAGTGCAGTTCCTACGGAGTCTCAAGAACTGACTGCGAGGAACTGCATTAAGCCAAGATCTGTGTTGACAGCGGTCCCTAGGGATAAAGCTGTTTCGATCTGTTGATTTGAAATATGTATTAAATTTGATTTGTTTATTGACAATTTTGATTTCTAAATCGAGAAAGTGAATCTCGGTTTCACTGGCTTTGTATGTTAGAGAGATGCCTCTGTCATTAGAATTGAGGTATTCAAAAAATTCTTTAAATGTTTCAGAGGTCCCGCTCCATAGGAGGAGGATGTCTTCTATGTACCTTGCCCATAGTATCAAGGAGGTGGTCTCATAGGTATAGACATCCTCCTCCCATTTGGCCATAAAGAGGTTCGCAAGACTTGGAGCGAATTTTGCTCCCATGGCTACGCCGCGTTGTTGGAGATAGTAACAGTGATTGAACAAAAAATAATTGTGTTTGGTTGCGAATTCCAGGAGCTCTATCAAATATGCACCTTGGAAAGATGCCAAGGATTGTTCCCGGTCTAGGAAGTGTTTAACCGCCTCTATTCCTCTCTCCTGTGGTATGCAGGTATATAATGATGCCACATCCGCTGTGGCTATAATGTAGCCATCCTGTAGTTCAATATTTTCAAGAAGTTTAATCGTAGAGCTGGTATCTTTCAAAAAGGAAGGTGTTTTCCTGACCATGGGTTGCAGATAAAAATCTATGTATTTACCTATTCTACTTACCTATACCCACTCGCCGTTTTTAGAGAAGGATAGTCCCCCTTCTTTATCTTCTTATTCTACAAAAGGTGTTTGACTGGAATAACATATATAATGTGGTAAAACAATTGATATGGTGTAATTCATTACTACTAATAGGGTGCTGGAACGCACAGTAATAAATAACAGAGGCTTGGAATGCACGCGGGTCCGCCATCTTAGCTGTCTAGTGAGATGAAACGTGTCGGGACACTCCACTGCCTGCCATCATTTTATATTAAGCACTTTTTTTTACTACAGAAAATGTAAGTGTTTTACTTTAAAAAATTTGCTTTATAAAACGGAAGTATGCTATGTGGCCCCTTTTCTATTCTTTATGGGCTATTCTCCTGAGACAGGCTACTACCTAGAAGAGTTCCTTTAAAGTTCTGGATGTTTTCGGGATTCCACCGCCATGTGGTTAAAAGATCCTCCTCTATTACCGGTTGGTAATACAAGCCTTGTTGACTCATTGAGCATATGTTCTTATGAGTCCAACCCTTTCGGTAAGCCTGCACTGCTTCTATGTGGAGGGCCCATCACATTCACGTTTCTTTGTATTAGCTATTCACGTGGTGAACAGAATTATTTTATTCAAATATTGGACTATGAACACTTCTCTGCACTCAACTGACATTTGAAGATCACCAGAGACTGTATTGTGTGCTATGTGAGGTGTTGGAGATATCTGTCCACCTTGTTTTTTCTTTTTTGGTGTATGCAATATAGTAATTATTTGCTCATTGGATATAATAAGCGCTACACTTTATATGCACCTGTTACTCTTAACAAATATCCTATTTGTTGTGTGAGCTGCTACCTTGTTGAGTAAGCGCAGAGTTTGTCTTATAGTGTAGTGCGTCTTTTGAACAGTGTTCAGCTAAAGCTACAAGTTAGTGTAGTGCACAGTATTCAGCTAAAGCTACAAGTTAGTGTAGTGCGTCGTCCTCACAGTGTTCAGCTAAAGCTACTAGTTAGTGTATTGCGAACTCTGCACAGTGTTCAGCTAAAGCTACTTGTAGAAGGTTGGTGGTGTTTTCCTGATCCTATCACTACCACAGGCAGCTACATTATTTACACGTTAGTGTAGTGCGATCTCTGCACAGTGTTAAGCTAAAGCTACAAGTTAGTGTAGTGCGACCTCTGCACAGTGCTCATCTAAAGCTACCTATAGAAGATTGGTGGTGTTCTCATACTACTAGCTGCAGATTTTGCTAGCTGCAGTATCAGTGTGTGTATATATATGTGTGTGTGTGTATATATATATATATATATATATATATATATATATATATATATATATATATATATATATATATATATATATATATATATATATATATATATATATATATATATGTATATGTATATATACACATCTCTATCCCAGCTTAGTGCAGCTACATCTCACTGCAGGCCATTAGTATGTCTGGAAGGCCAACAAGGAGAGGCAGACAGTCACAAGCCAATAAAAGAGGACAAGCAGGCTCTGTGTCTAGAGGCAACAGTGCTGATCGTGGAGACTGTGCATCCTCATCAGCACGTGGCCGTGGGACACGCTTGGCCTTTTCTTTCGGCAGCTGGCCATGTTGAGCCGCAACATGCGGAAGACTTGAGTGGATGACCAAGCCGTCCTCATCCTCCTCATCCTCTCACCCATGCTCAGGGTACTTTGTCTGGCAAAGCAGCTGCCAACACAGCCTCTTCCCTCGGCTCAATGGCATCAGTGACTCCTTCCCTAGTCCCACCATGTCCTCCTTAGGAGTCCCTCGAACTGTTTGATCACAGTGTTGGGTACATGCTCCAGGAGGATGCCCAGCATTTAGAAGGCTCTGATGATGATACTGAGCTAGATGAAGGCAGTAACGTGAGCACGGACAGAGGGAGTGCCCAAGAAGGACAGCAATCTGGCAGTCATGCTTCCCCTGCTGCAGCATACTGCCAGGTTTGCTCCAGTGATGAGGAGGGAGGGGATGATGAGGTCACTGACTCAACGTGGGTGCCTGATAGGAGAGAGGAGGAGGAGGAGGCACATCACCAACAAGGCAAGATGCCCTCCAGGGCCAGCCTAAGGGCAGCACACTGGCTGCATCACACTGCAAAGCTCAGCATGTGCAGGGCGCTGCTGTCTCTGCTGATGATGATACTGAGCTAGATGAAGGCAGTAACGTGAGCACGGACAGAGGGGGTGCCCAAGAAGGACAGCAATCTGGCAGTCATGCTTCCCCTGCTGCAGCATACTGCCAGGTTTGCTCCAGTGATGAGGAGGGAGGGGATGATGAGGTCACTGACTCAACGTGGGTGCCTGATAGGAGAGAGGAGGAGGAGGAGGCACATCACCAACAAGGCAAGATGCCCTCCAGGGCCAGCCTAAGGGCAGCACACTGGCTGCATCACACTGCAAAGCTCAGCATGTGCAGGGCGCTGCTGTCTCTGCGCATTATTTCAAAAGTTCTTTGGTGTGGGCCTTTTTTGAGTGCATCAAATCGCACCGCTGCTATTTGCAACATATGTCTCAAGCGTATCTTGCATGGCCAAAACATCTCACGCTTGGGCACCACATGCTTGACAAGACATATGTTGACCTGCCATGCAGTTCGTTGGTAAGCGTATCTAAAAGACCCACACCAAAGAACAAAGAGGACCTCTCCTTGCTCCTCATCAGCTGAGATCTCCAACCCCACTATACCTTCAGTCCTCTCTGAGACCTGCACTGAGAGGAATGAAGGTGTAGAATTAGGTGCGTCACAGCCAAGTACTTGTGGGCAATCTGCTTTCGGTACACCGGCGTCAGATTGTACCAGGCAAATTTCCCTGCCCCAGCTGCTGCACCGCCGAAAAAAGTTCGCTGACAGCCATCCACATGCCCAGCAGTTGAATGCTAGCTTGGCAAAATTCCTAGCACTTCAACTGCTACCTTTTCAGTTGGTACAGTACCTGACCACGAGATTGTGTTTCCAGCGCGATACCATCGCGCTGGCTCTCGGTGACAGGGTACTGTGTATGTCGCGCTGGCTTACTCATCGGGAAAGGAAAACTTTGTTTTCCTCCCACGATGAGTGACAGGCAGCGCTGACAGCTGTCTGGTATGAATCCTGAGGCGGGAACACCGCGCCAAATTTTAAATGAAAAAACCGGCGTGGGTTCCCCCCCAGGAGCATACCAGGCCCTTAGGTCTGGTATGGATTGTAAGGGGAACCCCCCTACACTGAAAAATTGGCGTGGGGGTCCCCCCCTATCCTTACCAGACCCTTATCCGAGCACGCAGCCCGGCCGGCCAGGAAAGGGGTGGGGACGAGCGAGCGCCCACCCCTCCTGAGCCGTACCAGGCCGCATGCCCTCAACAAGGGGGGGTGGGTGCCTTGGGGGAGGGGGGCACCCTGCGGGGGCCCCCCCACCCCAAAGCACCTTGTCCCCATGCTGATGAGGACAAGGGCCTCTTCCCAACAACCCTGGCCGTTGGTTGTCGGGGTCTGCGGACGGGGGGCTTATCGGAATCCGGGAGCCCCCTTTAATAAGGGGGCCCCCAGATCCTGGCCCCCCCACCCTGTGTGAATGAGTTTGGGGTACATGGTACCCCTACCCATTCACCTATGGAAAAGTGTCAATATAAAAAAAACACAAGTTTTAAGAGTAATTTATTAGTCAGCTCCGGGGTCTTCTTCTGACTTCGGGGGGTCTCCTTCCGACTTCTCCCGGTGTTCGGCCTCTTCTCCCGGTGTTCGACCTCTGCTCCCGGGCCCCGCCGCTATCTTCTTCCAGCTCTATTGCCAGCGAGGGGCCCGGTCTGCTGCCGCTGTCTTGTCGCCGCTGTCTCGCCGCCGCTGTCTCGCCGCTTCTTCTCTTCTTCCCCGATGTTGACACGACGCTCTCTCTGGCTCGAATGCTGTGTGCGACCTGTGGAGCCATTTATATAGACGGTGACCCCGCCCCCTTACGACATCATGGTCCCAGCATGCGCAGGGACTCTGGGGCCACGCCCCCTTATGACGCCAGAGTCCCTACGCATGCTGGGACCATGACGTCGTAAGGGGGCGGGGTCACCGCCTATATAAATGGCTCCACAGGTCGCACACAGCATTCGAGCCAGAGAGAGCGTCGTGTCAACATCGGGGAAGAAGAGAAGAAGCGGTGAGACAGTGGCGACAAGACAGCGGCAGCAGACCGGGCCCCTCGCTGGCAATAGAGCTGGAAGAAGATAGCGGCGGGGCCCAGGAGAAGAGGCCGAACACCGGGAGAAGTCGGAAGAAGACCCTGGAGCTGACTAATAAATTACTCTTAAAACCTGTGTACTGTGTTTTTTTTATATTGACACTTTTCCATAGGTGAATGGGTAGGGTTCCATGTACCCCAAACTCATTCACAGAGGGTGGGGGATCTTTAATAAGGGGGCCCCCGGATTCCGATAAGCCCCCCGCCCGCAGACCCCGACAACCAATGGCCAGGGTTGTCGGGAAGAGGCCCTTGTCCTCATCAACATGGGGACAAGGTGCTTTGGGGTGGGGGGGCCCCCGCAGTGTGCACCCTTCCCCCAAGGCACTCACCCCCCCATGTTGAGGGCATGCGGCCTGGTACGGCTCAGGAGGGGGGGGCGCTCGCTCGTCCCCACCCCTTTCCTGGCCGGCCGGGCTGCGTGCTCGGATAAGGGTCTGGTATGGATTGGGGGGGACCCCCATGCCAATTTTTCGGTGTAGGGGGGTTCCCCTTACAATCCATACCAGACCCAAGGGTCTGGTATGCTCCTGGGGGGGAACCCACGCCGTTTTTTTCATTTAAAATTTGGCGCGGTGTTCCGCCTCAGGATTCATACCAGGCAGCTGTCAGCACTGCCTGTCACTCATCGCGGGAGGAAAACAAAGTTTTCCTTTCCCGATGAGTGAGCCATCTCGTCGCTGGCTCCTGCGACGGGGCTCGCAGGTGTCAAATCTCGCCGAGAAATGCGGCAAGATTGACACAATATCGCGGTCACCTACTGTAGACTCTGTCCCCTTACGTGAGTTTGTGGAATGTGCGGTTCCTCAGTGGCAGGTACCCAAACGCCACTTTTTCTCACAGAAGGCGATTCCGGCTCTCTACCGGCATGTGGAAGGCAATGTCCATGCCTCGCTGGACAGGGCGGTCAGCGGTAAGGTGCATATTACTGCTGACTCATGGTCCAGCAGGCATGGACAGGGACGTTACCTAAGTTTCACGGCGCATTGGGTGACTCTGCTGGCAGCTGGGAAGGATGCAGGACAAGGTGCAATAGTGTTGGAGGATGTTCTGCCACCACGCCTCCAAAATGCCACTACTGATTCTGACACACCTCTCTCCTCCACCTCCTCCTCTTCTTCCTCCATGGCCTCTTCCTGTGCTTTGTCCTCGGAACCAGTGGTGCTCCGTAGGCGTTCAAGGGGCCAAAAGATGCCATGCGGTGCTTGAGCTGGTGTGCTTGGGGGACAGGAGCCACACTGGGGCAGAGGTTCTGTCAGCTCTGCAGGGGCAGGTTCAGAGGTGGTTAATGCCACGCCAACTTAAGCCAGGAATGGTGGTTTGCGACAATGGCACCAACCTCCTCTGCCCTCCGCCAGGGACAACTGACCCATGTGCCCTGTTTGGCTCACATCCTTAACTTGGTGGTGCAGCGGTTCTTGGGCAGTTACCCGGGCTTACAGGATGTCCTGAGGCAGGCTAGGAAAGTCTGTGTACATTTCCGCCGGTCATATAATGCCAGTGCTCGGCTGGTAGAACTCCAAAAAGAATTTAACCTGCCCAAGAACCGCTTAATCTGTGACATGCCCACCAGGTGGAACTCAATGTTGGCCATGCTGCAGCGGCTGCACACACAGCAGAGGGCCATCAATGAGTACCTGTGCGACTATGGGACCAGGACAGGGTCAGGGGAGCTAGTTTTTTTTTTTCCCCATGCCAGTGGGCCATGATCAGGGATGCATGCACTGTCCTGTCACCATTTGAGGGGGATGGTGAGCAGTGACAGTGCATGCATCAGTGACACTGTCCCCCTTGTCCACCTGTTGGAGCACACGCTGCGTGGAATAATGGACAGGGCACTTGAGGCAGAACAGAGGCAGGAAGAGGAGGACTTCCTTAGCTCTCAAGGCCCCCTTCATCCAGACAGTGTTCCTGGGTGCCCGCCGATCACACAGGAAGAGGAGGAGGAGGAAGATTGTGTCAGTATGGAGGTGGAGCCTGGCACTCAGCATCAGCAGCAGTCTTTAAGGGATCATTTCCAGTCCCAAGAAACACATGGACTTGTACGTGGCTGGGAGGAGGTGGCTGCGGATCATGTCATCCTTAGTGACCAAGAGGACTCCGGACCGAATGCCTCAGCAAACCTACGCTGCATGGCCTCCCTGATCCTGCAAAGCCTGCGGAAGGATCCTCGTATTCATGGTATCAAGGAGAAGGAACAATACTGGCTGGCAACCCTCCTTGATCCACGTTACAAGGGTAAGGTTGCGGACCTTATCTTGCCATTGCAGATGGAGCAGAGGATGAAACATCTTCGGGAGGCCTTGCAGAAAGGTCTGCAACACGTTCCCAGAGACTGGGAGGTTACAAACTCCTGTTTCTGGACAACGTGTTGCTGAGGCTTCGGTCAGTCAAAGAAGGAGCGGTGGAGAAGGTGGCTGTCTGACCGATGCATTCAGACAATTTTTTAGTCCGTAGCCCCAAGGTATGATCGGTTCCAGCAACCATCGCCAGCGTCTGTTTTACATGGTGCAGGAATACCTAGGGGCAAGATCTGACTTGGACACCTTTCCCACCGAAAATCCTCTGGGTTACTGGGTCTTGAGGATGGATCACTGGCCAGAGCTTGCACAGTATGCAATTGAGCTACTGGCCTGTCCTGCATCCAGCGTTCTTTCGGAACGCACATTCAGTGCTGCTGGAGGCTTTGTAACCGATCACAGGGTGCGTCTGTCCACCAACTCGGTCGATCGACTGACCTTCAAGAAAATGAATTAGTCTTGTATCACCACCAGCTACCAAGCACCTGATGCTGATGTAACTGAATACATTTTTTTGAAATGTCAGATCCCTTCAAAGACTGCCTATGCTGATGCTGAGTGACTATCCTGTTATACTGAGTAATTATCCTCTTCCTCCTCAATGATCATGATGATAGCTTGTAAGAACATTTTTGGTTCTGGGCGCCGCCAGTCCCGCCACCACTGCCCAAGGCCCAATTTTTCAGCCCCTGTTCAACAGGGACATGTAATTAGAATTCTTGATCTAATATTTCACAGCAGGGCCCGTTTCTGCACCTACCAAGAGTAACTGTGAGGACTTAGTGTTCTGGCACCACCACCAAAGGCCCAATTTTTCTGCCCCTGTTCAACAGGGGCATGTAATTAGAATTCTTGATCTAATATTTCACAGCAGGGCCCTGTGAGGGCTTACAGTGTTGTGGCCACAACAACACCTAAGGCCCAAATTTCTGCTGAGTATATAGGGCAGGCCCCTACTTTCAAACCCAACTTACAAATGACTCCTACTTGCAAACGGAAGGAGACAACAGGAAGTGAGATGAAATCTACCCCATAGAAAGGGAAATTCTCTCCTGTAACAGTTAATATGGGAAAAACTTTTCTCCTTTCCACTGATGCTTTATCACCAATCCTTGTTTCACTAAAAACCCCAAATGTTCAAAAAACATTTGTCATTGGGACAAAGTGAGGTGAAATCTTCTGAAGAGGAGCAGACAGCAAAACAAATGTCACAGTGGTGATAACCCTTCCCTATGTTTTCCAAAAAGCTTAAAATAGATCTTTTGGCTGGAGCTAAACATTTTAATGTACCAGTTCAAAATTACAGATTCTACTTAACAACAAACCTACAGTCCCTGTCTTGTTTGCACCGTCTGTATACTGCTGTTCAGAGTATATAGGGCCTGGGGGCCCCACACCTTTCCTTTTTTAATTTGGGTGCAGGGTTCCCCTTAATATCCATACAAGACCCAAAGGGCCTGGTAATGGACTGGGGGTACCCATGCCGTTTGTCTGACTGATTTTTCATCCATATTGCCAGGACCCGACATTACATTAAAGCCGCAAGCAGTTTTAAATGACTTTTTTTTTCCTTTAAAAATGTCATTTTGTGCAGGGACAGTTCTAAGCACGGGAAACATGCGCCACTTTACAGGCATACTATAGACACCCCCCAGGTACGATATTTAAAGGAATATTTAACTTTTTTTTTTTACTTTAAGCATCATTAAAATCACTGCTCCCAAAAAAAGGCCGTTTTTAAAAGTTTTTTTTTTTTGCATTGATACATGTCCCCTGGGGCAGGACCCGGGTCCCCAAACCCTTTTTAGGACAATACCATGCAAATTAGCCTTTAAAATGAGCACTTTTGATTTTGAACGTTCGAGTCCCATAGACGTCATTGGGGTTCTAACGTTTGTGCAAATTTTCGGTCCGTTCCCAGGTTCTGGTGCGAACTGAACCGGGGGGTGTTCGGCTCATCCCTAATTCTGAGCAATGTACTGTAAATAGTTCAGTTAGAAAACATAAAAATAGCTGTAGCTAAATAATGACTTTCAATAGGTGCTTTATTAAAAGTAAAGGTATTATACAGTAGACATTCAGGTCTAAAAGGACAAATTTGTCTGCCATCCACCAATGCTCAGGTTCTTATGTGCTAATAAATGGCAGCAACATAATTTGTTTGTTTCTATGTGCTGCTCCCGGGATGCCAGCCACACTAGGCCACAGCCCATGGTGGCTATGCAAAATATGGCACGGGTAGTAAAAATAAAACTATTAAGTACTTGTGATTGAGATTCAGAAAATTATGAGCTTTTCAAGGAAAAAACTTATCTCCGCAAAAATTTGTCAGCCACCAGAAAGCTCATTTATTCATGACTTAATGACAATATGATTGATTTTTCTTTTTTTTTTAACCACTTCCCACCCAGCCTATAGCAGAATGACTGCCAGGCAGTGGTTCAGTTATCCTGACTGGGCATCATATGATGCCCTGCAGGATAACAGCCGCCGCACGCCCGTGGGGATGTGCATCTCGGCGATCGGTGCGGTGTGTCAGTCTGACACATCGCTTCACCGATCTCGGTAAAGAGCTCTTTACCATGTGATCAGCCATGTCCAATGATGGCTGATCACAATGTAAACAGGAAAAGCCATTGATCGGCTTTTCCTCACTCGCGTCTGACAGACGCGAGTAGAGGAGAGCTGATCGGTGGCTCTCCTGACAGGGGGGGGTTTGCGCTGATTGTTTATCAGCACAGCCCCCCCTTAGATGCCCACACTGGACCACCATGGAAAGCCTCCCGCATATAAAAAAATGCCCAATACATGCCAATCAGTGCCCATAAATGGGCACTGACTGGCACCATTACAGAAATAAAAAAAAGTAGTGCCCAGCAATGCCACCCATCAGTGTAATCAGTGCCACCCATCAGTGTTCCTCAGTGCCCATCCATGCCCATCAGTGTCCATCCATGCCACCCATCAGTGCCACCCATAAGTACCCATCAGTGCCACCTATGAGTACCCATCAGTGCCGCATACCAGTGCCGTCTATTAGAGCCCATCAGTGCCACCTCATTGGTGCCCATTGGTGCTGCCTTATCAGTGCTCGTCAATGCGGCCATATCAGTGCCCGTCATTGAAGAAGAAAACTTACTTATTTACAAAACGATTTAAGAGAAACAAAGAACCTTTTTTTTTCAAAATTTTCGTTTCTTTTTTTTTTTAGTTGGGCAAAAAGTAAAAATCGCAGAGGTGATCAAATACCACCAAAAGAAAGCTCTATTTGTGGGAACAAAATGATAAAAACTTTGTGTACAGGGTAGCATGACCGTGCAATTGTCATTCAAATTGCACTGAAAGCTGAAAATTGGCTTGGGCAGGAAGGTGTATAAGTGCCTGGCATTGAAGTGGTTAATGATTAACCACTTGCTGCCCACCAAAGTGGTTTCAATATCCTGACTGGGCGTCATACCAGGGGTGCGCATCGCGGTGATCGTTGTTGCGGGGTGTCAGTCTGACACCCCGCAACACCAATCAAGGCTGATCACTATGTAAATAGGAAGAGTCGGTGATCAGCTTTTCCTCACTCGCGTCTGACAGACACGAGTAGAGGAGCGCCGATCAGCTGCTTTCCTGACAGGGGTCTGTGCTGATTGTTTATCAGCACAGCCCCCCCTCGGATCCCGCCCAGGACCACCAGGGAAGCCATCCACACTGGACCACCAGGTATGCCCCCTAAACCCCCAGGGAAATACTAATCTGTGCCCAGGCAATTGCCAATCAGTGCCCACTCACAATGCCTACCACTGCCACCAGGGATGCCTATCAGTGCCGCCCATAAGAACCCATCGTTGCAGCCTTTCAGTGCCCATCAGTGTCGCCTATCAGTGGCTATCAGTGCCCACCAGTGCCACACCGCACCCATGAGTGCCTATCAGTGCCGCCTATCAGTGCTGCATATCAGTGCCTATCAGTGCCCGCTCATTGGTGCCACCTCATCGGTGCTGCCTTATCAGTGCCCATCAGTGAAAGAGAAAACTTACTTATTTACAGAAATTTTTAACAGAAACAAAAGCAAAACACAGCGCTGAAAGCTGAAAATTGGTCTGGGCAGGAAGGTGTGTAAGTTCCCTGTATTGAAGTGGTTAAGCATGGCACAACAATCTTCTCAATTTGTTTAACTCTACATTTACAATTTAAGCACATTGCAAATTTTTAAAACATTCTCACATAGAGGTTCTTTGATTTTTTTTTTAAAACAACTAAAAATCACAGGGTTCCAAGTAGGAATGAGCTTCAGATTTGGGTTGATAGAGAGACTAGACATGTGCAATTTGTTTAGTTCTGAATTTTAATGAATTTAGAAAAATATCCAAATTTCCGAATCTTTGAATTTATGAATTTTTCTGATTATTCTGAAAATTCTGAAATTTGGAAATTCGAAATTTGAAAATCTGAAATAATAAATAGCTAATAATAACTTAACTATTACTAACTATTAAAGTATAAGTGTTGGAATTTCCTTTCAAGTTTGGCTGTTAGTGAACATAACGAATAAGAATTATCCGAAAAATGATACCGTATCTAAACGGATGGAATGTAACAAATTAATAATAATAAATAACCATAATAAAAATGTTTTATTATTATTATTTTTTATTAATTTGTTCCATTGTGGCATTCGTTATTGTGGATAATTTGTAACTTCGGATACATTTGTATTCGTTATGTTCACTAACAGCCACATTTGAGAGGAAATTCCAATACCTATAATTTAATAGTTAGTTATTATTAGTTAGTTCTTTTGAATTTTCAAATTTTCTTTCTTATTTTTGAATTTACAAATATACAAATTTTAGAATGAACAAATTTCTGAATTTTTTAATTTACGAATTTACAAATTGCGATTATAACGAATAACCCAAAAAATACAAACAAATAAAAAAAAAAAAAAACACATTTTTCGTCAGTGCACATGTCTAGAATACATCTAACTTAATAGGAAAGACTGCCACTCAATAAACATGCAAATATGTTCATCAGAAATTTGGTCATTGACTTCCCAGGATCTGTCCATGATGTGAACATATTAAGGCAATCACAGCTCCACCACCATTTTGACACTAATGAGAGGCAGGCTTCTTGGTAAGACACAGTTTATTATCAAATATGTCTCAATGCATGCCGCATACGCCATAAATGGAAGTATATGTTCGTATGTTACACTCCTGTGTTTACTTCTCACACTTTGCACACAAAATATACTCAGCAGATTGTTAGCCTTGGCTGTTAAAGAAATGGCTAAACCAGACTTTACATATGGCCTAAAGCCTTCACATTGCAATCATGCCCAGGCAGCAATGAAAATCAAAATGTAGGGAAGAAAAGTTCCTGTTACCCACTCATCGTGATATTCTATGGTTGTTCTAAAAATGTCTTTTTCCAACTGTATTTTAGGTGATTCTGGCTATCCTTGTCTGCCCTGGCTGCTAACACCATTCTTGAGGTGCTCAACATCTGCAGAATATTGCTACAATGCAGCAATTACTAAGACAATACGTGTTAGTGAGTGGACCTTTGAGGTTCTTTAAAAGCAGGTTCTGCTATAGCCCTGAAAAAGTTGGCAAAATGTTTTTGGCCTGCTACATCCTTCATAACCCATCATGCAGGATTGCTCCTGGATATTGAGGTTTAAGACACTGATGAGGACCCTATTCCACCAATTCCCGAATCATATCACAATGAGTGTGGCTATTAAGTCTGACAGCACTTCATACACAGCTTTTTTTTCAAAGGAACACAGGAAGTGGCCCCATACCAGGCTGTCTGTAACACACTCACTTCAACTCAAGTGGATCATTTTAGCAGCCTCTGTTGAAACTCCGGGCCCTTACTTGAACATATGTACTGGCAATAAATTCATTTTACACAAAGATCTTTGGCATAGGTGTGCGCAGCCTATTTCATTAGGGTGTGCACCCCAAAGCTCCAACACATATGCGTTTGACATATTTACCGGCCTCTTCCTCACTCTCCATCCTGAAACAATGGGAGGAAGGGGGAGCCAGGGAGCACACAGAGGGACCCAGACAACAAAAAGAAGAGTAACAGGGACAGGAGGGGGTGGTGGGGGTGGCATATATTGGTACCGATCCCCTGTATTTTCCTCCTGTGGCAGCTGAATGTCGATGAGAGGGAGAGGAGGAGAAGCCTACTTTCAGCTGCTGCAGGAGAAAAATACAGATCGGTTCCACTAAATTCCAGCCCCACCACTTTTCTTGTCTAGTTTGAGGGTCGGCAAGGAAGAAGTGCTTTTTACCTGTCACCTGCTCACCATTGACGGGTTGCCAACCGCAGGATTAGGGTGTGCCCAGGCACACCTGGCACACCCCTTGCGCACGCCTATGATCTTTGGAGATTCCTTAGGTGAAATATTATGCCATGCAAAACCATTCTTGTATGTTTACTTACAAAAACCTTCATTAAAACAAAAAAATAAAAACAATATGTTGTCCAGCAATATTAGGCCAAAAAAAAGTATTAGATCAGAACTGTGCAAATTCACTGTATTTACAAGTCTTTAAGTGTATGCCAAAGAAACGTAGGTGCCCCATCCCACTTTGATACACACCGCTAACAATGTCCACCTCTTAAGGAGAAGTACAGCCAAGTTGCATTTGGTTGTATTTTTCCTTTGACCCTTTTATAGCAGACTGCAGGTCGAAGCCCGCTGTAGGTTGACGTAACAGTCAGTCCAAGCTCAGGAAAGATTGCAACCATATGGTCAGGATTTGCCCACATGCCTGGACTGGCACCAAGCTCAGCCTGTCAGTGAGCCGCTGAGAGCCTGAGCCAGCTGCTCCCGCCCCCTTCACAGCCCAGCTTTCCAGTGTGGGGGGGGGGAGGACAGAAATCCTGACAGTCACCAGCTCTCTGCTCAGGGAACTCTGAGAACTGAGCAAAGGTGGTATGTCAGTTCTTGGTCGTAGAACTAACGGGGTACTGATGCTGCATTCAGCTAGGTAAGGAGATGTTTAATATGTTTTTATTGTATATCAAAATAAAAGAATATAGCAGAAGGTCCATATATTAATCTCAATAAATTGTACAGTACAAGCCATGTATCAAAAATAGTTTGTAACATAAACCAAAATAATGTACCATTATAAGCAAGTACCTCACGTAATTGAAAAACAGGAACCCATAACTACTAAATAGCTTCTCGGCCTTTTGGCTAAGATCAAGTGTAGTATCTGTTCTTATCAGTTGCTAGGAGGTGGCACTTGCTTCCATCCCTGATCTATGGCGAGGTGGTATCAGGGGTGGTGGTGGCTATGCAAAACCTGCTGGTGTAAAGGTAACTTGGAGCGGTTTGTAGCCGAAAGGGAAGCCTTCTGATGAGGATAGAGAACCATTGGGTCTGGCCAGAGGGTCAGGTCCCTGACCTTCTGGCCTAAATTGCGGTAGCTCTAGCTCCAGTTTTTCGGGAGAGAACACTGGCTCCCCTTTCCCACCAGGGAAGCGGTTAGTATTTCCCGAATGTAATTAGGTAGGAGGGATGAGAGCGACGGTGGAGCCTGATGGTAAAGGGCTCTCACAAAGCTTCCAGAACTTTAGGCCTTCCTGGCTGGGGTGGGGGCTGCCATGGTCTGAGTTGTTGGTCAGGGTTGCACAAAAAGCCAATGGTGAATGTGCCCCTGAAATGACAGTTCAGGGGTGCCGTACAGTCAGTGTTCAGGCACTTGATTTATGGCACCAAGGTCCCTTTACCACAACACACATTTTTCGCACCTGCCTCTAGGGCAGAGCCTTTTGGCTAGGGCCAGGAGAAATTTTTATTCCTGGCCGGAGGGCCGGCCATTGTATTATTCAATGGACGCTTTACACTCTCTCCCACTTTCTTCTCCCCCACTTTCTTTTTATTTATTCCCCATTGTTTGTCACTTATTTGTATTTTCTTGTTTGGTGTTGTCATAGTTTGTCA